>OX383908.1:9533079-10813912 GCA_947532125.1 Saturnia pavonia
AAACTCTGGTACAGTATCTACAATATCTCGGTGTTGCCATAGAGACATTCCCTCCATTATTCTTCTGTAGTTGTTCGACCGAATTTCCAAAACGATTTAGTTCTTTTTACTTTTTGAGAATCTTTATCCATGTCCAACATATTACGTAACAGTAATTGCTGGTCGTCAGTTAAGTATCCATTTGCGGTTCCATTTGTCTTAGGTCCGCGTTTTAAGCTTTGAGTTTTGAGTAGGTATGCTCTATGTTCATTGGCTTGCTGAGCAGTTTTACTACAAACAAAACAAAAAAAGAAAATGTACTACTTAGCATTTCTACGAAGCAACAAAAAGTTATAATGACAAACAAAAAGAGTTAAAATTTGAGTTGTAATATATTTAATTGATACCTGATTGGCATACGCAGTCGTTGAGCTTCTTCGTCGCTATAATCAACATCAGGTTGAGGTGGAGGTTCATTAGAAAATCCTGAATCATTAGAACTATGAAGCGATACATTTCCTACAACCGCCGACACAGCTGTCTTTGCAGGGCCCGCTTTGTTTTGGGTCACCTAAAATAAATTTATATTTTTTATAATCCACGCTTCGTATAAGCATTTTATGTCATAAACTTATTTAACAAAGTTTATACCTGAGAGCGCATGGGCAGTGTTTGTGGCCCAAAGCTTCTAGCTTCTATAACAGCATGTGTTGTGAAACTTGCAGCAGATGTAGAGTTCTTGATAGCGGTTGTCGTTGCCGAAGCTGGATTAGAAGCATGGAATGTCGCACTAGCAGATGAACTTAGTGCACTGGGTGATGGTGCAGGTAAAGTCGGAGGTAATCCAGGTGAATTACTACTGAGACGACCCTGTGGTAAATAAACATTAATGTATTAATAAAGGCTTACTAAATCGAACTTTATGAAATACACCATATACTTTGTAGTGTTTTATTATTGACTTTGTTATTAAACCACACACCTACTACACATATTGTAATATCAGAAATTTAAGATTTATCTCAACATATTATAAAGTATTTGTTTGCAATATTTTTTTAATTCCTAGATTCAAGGTAGGTATATTTTTTAATAAAACTTAAAATAAATTTACATCTAGATTACTATTTAGATTTAAAGAATATCTAACTATCTATTAGACCTTATTACAATATTATAGTTTTATATAATAACAAATGTACCTTTGTAACATGATGAGCAGTAACAGTATCACCAAACATACGTGTTGATGGATGCGAATGGGTGTGCACTTGTGCAGTACTAGGTGTTATTTGCGCATGAGCTACAGGAGCTGGTGGAGGAGTTTCATTTGGAGTTTGGGCCGTACTCCATCTTGCTGGAGAATTAGTTCTGAAAATAATATTTTATTTTCGTAAGTTATAATTTTTTGCCAAACTTTAACTTTTAAAGTAAAAACTTTGCCAGTTATCTTGAATTATTGATTAAAATTGAAAATATACTTTAGCAGTTAGACACGGCAGACATATTTTCATTTTTTTTTAAGTATTCAGGCATTAGGCTAAACGAGTAATTATTTTTGTAATTTTCATCAACTTACCCCACATCCTCATTGACAATTGGTTCAGTATATGCTAACGGGAACCACCCTGCTTGATGTGTACGCAAATTTTCACCGTATTGCCACCCTTTAGTTCTTTCTCCCAACAAAGCCAGTATATCTCCTTGTTGGAAACTAAGTTGATTGTCTCCAGCTGCAGCGTAGGCGTAAAGAGCTCGAGCTAGAGGAGGATCTCTGGTAGTGCAAGTTGGTGGAGCTAGAGATGACGGGCGGGTTGACGTACGTGGATCTGCATCTGTATGTACAAAATAAAATTTAAAAAGGTTATGAACGCACTAGTTGTTTATTGGACCTAATGTGGTTTGAATTTAAATTATATAATAAGTTTGCTCACATGCTTACTTTTTACATAACGACATTGGTAAAGGACAGGGCTAATAGGATTCACCCTAATGCTGTGTTTGCACCGGGTAAGGAGGTCTCCTCTTTGTCCACGGTACACAATGCTCATACAGTTCGCGTAACATCTAATAATTTGGCATACGCAATATAATTAGGTATAAATTTGCTTCACTCGATGCGTAATGATGCTGGGTGATAAGAGTTGAGGAAAGAGAAGTACAAGAATAACGTGTGATAATGATGGGATTGCCGCTGTGCACACCTAGCCTAAACAGATAAGAAGCTAAAATATTTCGTTGACTTTGAAAATAATATACTTTGAAGGCTTCACAATGGATATAATTTTATGGATGACAATAAAAGTAACACTGAACTCACCATGATCTTCGTTATGTGAGCTCGCTTGTAGGTTAAAATCAGACTTGGCCCTCGATAATCCTTGAGCGGGTGATCCCAGTTCTCCAATAGATCGGACGTCAAGACAAGAAGCATCAACAGATCTAGTCTTCCTTAAAGCTGAACCAACTGAGGCTCGATCATCATCGTCACCTGCTCGAGGGCTGGCGTATACGTCTTCATCGGTCCAGAATGATACTTGCTATTTCATGAAACAATAATTGACAAACAAATTAGATTCAAAAATTTATAACAAGTATTTTGGGTTGCAGAGTATGAAATAAATAAAGTGAAACTTAATTATGTTTGACATATTTTAAGGCTATCAATTTTTTTACTATAGCATTTTCTTACCTATAACTTTAACATTATCTTAGGAAGAGGCCTTAGTGGCCAGCAGTGGGAAACTTACAGGCTGATATTATTGTTATTTTACCTATACCATTAGTAGCCTTTTAATACATGACAAATATTAACAGATAAAACCTTGACGAGTTCAACAACACCTAGTGTCACATTAAATACAGTAGGTAATTACTTACATTAATAAACATTATTTTACATTTAAATAAATATGTATGGTGCTTATAATATGATTAAACAATAATATCTATACCAATGTAATATAGTGAACTGTTGTAATTAATTACACATACAGGCAAAACTTTTAGCGTAGTTTTTATTAATTAGAATTATTATCATATTTACCCTCATCCTGCTAACGAACATAGCTTCAACGTTAGGCGGGAGATACTCTCTTGTCCTAGAGACTTCAAGCCATTCGTCGATGCCAGAATTGTAGGAAGCCGCGCCTGATGTGTGGTATGCGAGCCAGTGCTTGGCAAGCGAACATTGCCTCTCTAGCACAAACCCATATCGGCGGCGTTCTTGGGTCATAGCCTGTTAAATGAACAATAAAAATTAAGTTCAACTTTTTAAATCTTTCCTTTCTTCACAGTTCTCTATTTTTGCATTATAATTACTTAACATCTAACATTATAAAAGTATGAATTTATTAGTAGAACATCATGAAAAAACGGGTATGTGCGATTCACACACGATAGAAGTGAAACTTCATTTTAAAAGATATTTTAGATTTTATTTAAACAGTGTGCAATATTTCTTGCTTATATTATTTATATATTGTGTATGTACACATCGACATTTGCTCTCTCGCTCTGGCTCACACAAAGAGGAAAGACCGATAATATATTGCTCTCTCACTCTGGCTCACACAAAGAGGAGAGACCGATAATATATTGCTCTCTTGCTCTGGCTCACACAAAGAGGAGAGACCGATAATGTGCGTTAAACGTTTAACGTGTTGGAAGTCGCATAAGAAGTTTCACTTCAACAAAAGATTTGATTATACTACCTACATCTAAGCGATCTGTCTTTTACGTAACATACGAAAACATACACAGAAGTTTACTTTTCATGTAGTTCTATTATTATAGTATAGAATTCGCGTACATTAACTAATAAAAATTTTAATTAGCGTAACACACGGCTGACGCTGATAAAAATATCATGAAGAAACTTATACGCTTTGAGAAATGTTTTTGAGGTGTTTACTGTGAGTCTGAGGGAAAAATGTAGAACTGTGGATTACTCGACGTATGACGCTTAGAAAACGTGGACTGGCGTGATGTTTAAGTAAAATAATTTAGCCTATTGTTATATTACCTAAAGCTTCACGTATAAAATTATCAATGAAAAAAAAAAGATTTATGAATTGAAGTTGTTGTTGTTCCTATGTATTTTATTAGTTGATACATATTACATAATAATAGGTGCTTACATTTTTCAGGCTTTGTTCACAGAAAGCATCCAACTTTGTTTTCTCTTCTTCCAAAATCTGCATGTTCTGTAACATAATTTTATTGTCATCTACTATATAATAAAGAAATTTAATACAGTATGTATATCCGTGAAAATATGTTCGAGTTAGATGGAACTACTAGCTTTTTATAAAAAATCCGTACTGAAAATGAATATCTTGCTTATAAATTTCTTTGAAATCTTGTACTCGGGAAGGTTATAGTCAATTGGTTGGCTATATGAAATTTTAATAATACTTTTAAAACATTGTAAAAAATGCCTAACAGATTTTGATGAAATTTTGTACACGGGGAAGTATTTGTTATTGCATAACTGATGGAATGTAAGAATCGTCAAAAATAGATGTAGAAAATAAGCATATTTTATTGATTTTTTTAACTTTGTTACATGGGAAATGTAAGTCATTCCTTATAAGATATGCTGTATTAAATATCAATAATAAAAGTAAAGTTAAAAGTATGGGACGTAAATCATTACAGCTGAATTGAGCGGAGAATTACAGCGGAGCCGCGGGACAACACTAGTTTAAAATAAGAGTTAAATTATCAAAAACTGAAAAAACATTTAAATTGTTCTTTTGTACGCATTTAATCCTAAATATTAATTTCTTGTTAAACGTTGATAGTTTTTCAAATAATTGGATTATCACATTAAATGGGTAATTCGATTTAATGGGTAATGTTCATTACATTTTTTGCGTTAATCCACGATAGTATTTGTAACAGTGGGATTATTTAACAGTCAATATTTAATGATAAATTTAAATAATTTGCAGAAACCGGATGATTTTTCAACGAAACCGTTCAAAAATCATTGTTCTGTAGTAAGCAAGAGAGTAGTAGTATGTAATAAAATATAGCAGTTTTGTTTCAAATGAATAGGAAGTATACATACGTATAAATATCTATTTTAACATGCTTTTATTAGCTTAATCTTAAAGGTCAATTTTAACCTACTTCTAGTTGTCGTATTGAAATGAAACTTTGTATGTATATGTAGTTCGGATGTCAACACTATAATTTGGTATCTTGGAGCTGATCTGATGTTGTAACCAGGAGATGTATAGTGGAACACTTCAGTGGTTACTAGTAAACCCCTCGAGTTTAGACTCATATGATTCGTTTTGACAAGTCAATTAGATTGGGCTTGGTGACGAGTTGTTATTATAAGACTAAAAAGTTAAATAATTTTTTGTTCGCAGTGAAAGTGTGTTTTTAGTTTTTTAAATTATTTAAACTTATTTATGATTAGAATTAGAACACATACCGATTAGAATTAGAACACATACTGATTAGAATTAGAACACATACTGATTATAATTAGAACACATACTTTCATTTCTTTGTCCATAGCGGATCCAACTTTAGCAACATTAGTCTTCTTCTTTCTTTGTTTCTTTATATTTGCTGCAGCTTTACTGTAGCTCTCAGAGCGCAGTTTATGTTGTTGAAGAAATCTCTTCTGTTCAGACTGCAATAGATAATTATTGATGTTATTTCCATTTAAACTACAGCAAGACTTAAATTCTTTTAATACAATCAACTTCGATCCAAGTACATTCGGTTTAATGTACCTAACTACTTTATACACATAACGATGTTTTGTTTAAACAATAATCGTTAACTATATATTACAAAAATAATATTTCAGCATGGGTATTTGGCATATTTCTTTTAATTATTTATTAAAACTATAAATAATACTTTTCTTTAAAGTTTACTTTAAAAACGATTTTTCATACATAATTATTACTTAGCCATAAGTGAACCTTTAAATGTATATATGATATATTACTACTATAATAAGTTTTTTGTAAAAAAATATAATTAAAGTATTAATTACGATTATTTTTAATGAAGAGATTTAATTAAGGTTTAACGAATAATGCTCAATTTGTCTGCTTTCTAAAATTAAAGCATAATTACTATCGAGAAATTAACTACTCCAGTTCTTAAAAGAAAATGAACCGTATAATCAAATCTATATTCTTATTGTAAGAAGTATTCTACTTGTATAAATAGTTTTTTTTTTTAAATGAATCACATAAAAGTTTTCAAATAAGTAATAATAAGACGAAGGCTGAAGTTAAAATAATACAATCATCAATACAACATACAATCACAACTACGAGTAAGATAAAATCTGTTTTTAAAGAAATTCGTTCTGTGTTGAAAACTTTTTAATAGAACTTCTTATCTCACCGGCAAATGCGATGCTAAGCTTATTTCAACTTCGACCCTATTCCCTGTATCAAGTAAACAATCCCAACTAACTTGGGACTTCGTATAAAAGATTATGAAAGGAAAAGAAATCTTATTGACAGACCTGAACCACTTTTGTATCCTTCTCGAGATTCGTTTCCAAGGGTACCAACAAATCTACGTAGAACGCCTTTAGCTGAAACAAATAAATAACTTGTGGATTATTGAATAGGGACACAATCATGGAAAGTTTTGGTTCATTGATAAAAACATAAGCAAAAAGTGATATTATTTGTTCATACAATTTATGAGTACGATGTTGAGTGTCCTCGAATAATATATTGTAACGAAAAAAAAAAACGAAACACCACTTACGATATTCATTTGTTGATCCTGAATTTCACGATACACTTCGACGACTTTCATCAGAGCGGTTCCTATAAACATATTTATTTTTATATTAAACGAAAAATATTTCATTTACCGGGATAAAGAGTATCCTATGTGTTATAATAGGTTATTAACTATGTATCAAATTTCATCCAAATCAGTTGAGCTGTTTTTGCGCGATTGAATAGCTACATCCAAACATACAAACTTTCACATTATACATAAAACCATAGCATGATATTAGGGCTTTTTCTAATGCCCGCCTGGCTAGCTATCACCCTCAAGTTGAAAATCTGTCGCCAAGTACCAAAAGGTGTGTTCAGGCAGCTGTACTTGAGAGCCAGTTCCCACACTAGGCTTATACTACATCGTCACTTTAGGACTAGTATTTATTGAAAAGGAAAAATAATAACGGAAATGTGTAATATCTATATTATTTTTATCTAAATTATAATTCGAAAGAAACCTTGAATATAAATAAGTACTTATTTAATAAATAAAAGTCTGGAAGGAACTATAACAACTATTATAATATCCTTATCTAACGTATACATCTAGACCCATTTATTTCGGTAATTTAAATCTCTGCGAGGGTCGTACAGTATCTGATTGTGGGCGTGATTGTTTGGCTAAATATTTTTCATTTCAAATTAGCCGGGGATAGACAATTTGGATTACGTAAACGTACTGAATAAAATAAACCGTTTTACTTTTTAAACGTCTACTTACCTTGTAATAACATATAATATGAATTGGATATTTAAAATATCCGAACATGGGTGGTATTGAAAAACAATATGTAAACACAGCATTGACAGTTTATATAAAATCCCCGAATAATTATATTAAATGTCATCATCATCATTTCAGCCGAAATGCAGGCCTCGCCCAAAGATCGCCACAACGACCGGTCCTGTGCTGCCCGCATCCAGCGGCTTCCCGCAACCTTTACCAAGTCGTCGGTCCACCTTGTGGCGGGTCTGCCCACGCTGCGTCTTCCGGTACGTGGCCGCCACTCGAGAACTCTTTGACCCCATCGGCCATCTGTTCTACGAGCTACGTGGCCAGCCCACTGCCACTTAAGTATAGCTATTCTTCGGGCTATGTCGGTGACTTTGTTCGATCTCCTCATTTCTGATTCGACCACGCAGAGAAACTCCGAGCATAGCCCTCTCCGTTGCCCTTTGGGTGACTTTGAGCTTTCTTATGAGGCCCATAGTTAGCGATATTAAATGTGCTTTTATGGTATTTGTAAAATTTAAGATAGAATAATTGTAAACATTATGTAATACCAATTTTATTCTCTGTGCGCTTAAACTATTGGCGTTGCTAATAAATGTATGAAAGAAAATAGCTAAAGTAATTTAATTTTCCACAGTCGTTCGTTTCTATTCCTTTCTCTGTTTTAGTAACCACTGGCTATGATATAAATAAAATTGTTTGAGACAGATAATGTAAAATAATACTCTTACCTATGTCTGCACACCCTCCCCATGTTCCTTGCTGTGCTTGTCTTCCGAGTTTCCCCACAGCATCTACGTATAGACGGGAAGCAGCAGCCGCACCTAAAAAATTTGAAAGAATGATAGTTCCCTTTGTATTACAGTGAAACCTGTATAACTGGGATCTCAAGAGACCTACCATTTTTATCACTTATAGAGGCTTTTCATTTACCCAATTTCCCAAATAGGCATGTTTGAAATGGCAGTTATCTTATTTATAGAGGGCCCACTAAGAGAGGTCGAAATGTACCGTTTTTCATTCATATAGGTAGAAATATCAATGAAAAATGCATATTTCATGTCTGTTAACAAGCGTGTCATAACCGATCCAAACCTAATAAATTGTCTTAGTTATACAAGCTTTTGAACTACATAGTCCCAATTATAGAGATAAACATGGAAAGAATCCATGAAACCAAATTTCAATTACAAATATTTAAAAATTTCCAGTAACAAATGTATTTCAATGCAAAAGTGTCGGAACCTCATCGTAATCAGTAGAAGAGGTTCCTCACATATCCAGGGCCCACTTAGTCATGTTTCACAGTAGGTACATAATATTCTCCTAATAATAATAATATATTTATTAATAAGGCAATAAAGGCCTATAATATAGGGCGTAAACTACTAATGAATAAATAGTTACAATGGATGAAAATAAAATAAAATGAATATTAGCTTAAAAGAAATTACATAAATCGATAGTTGTTCAATGATGAATTCAGATCATAGTATAACTACCGATTTCCAGTGCTTCATGAATGCACTATCATAAATTCCAATGATTGTCCTCATTATTGAGTTAGGACTATTACGACGTCTATTTAGGATAGATGCCACTCTGTTGCGCATGATGGCATAAAACAAACAAAACGTCACAAAAGCAAAAACGAACTAAAAAGTTCTCTATGTCTTATCTTTGTCGTACCGTGAAACTGTGGCGGGTTGGCCGGGAGATGCCAACGTGTTCCCTCCTTTTTATGACATCGGGTCCTTCAAGCGTAACGTGAAGAGATATTTATGCAGGCCGGCATGACAGCAGCGACCGCCGATGGATATCGATATCTCGGTGGTCGCTGTTGTATTTGGATTTTACTGTGCTTATCATCAGGGATAGTACAGTCAATGTGCAAAGCGATTATAAAATAAAAATCCAGATGCACTACAGAATCGCGGCAGTCCCAATAACACTCTAAAGATATTATGGTATTGGATACGCAAGGTGTGTAGTATTTCGTAAATGCTATACACATTTTGTTTTTATTTGAAGTTTAAGCTTTGTATTTTACCTTCTTATATTTCGCTATCATAAAGATCACAAAAATATCAATCGTTTTTATAATATCTGCAATCTATATTTATCGCGTCGAGTAAAAAAAGAAGCTATTTTAAAAGTAAACGAGTATAAAAAATGTTTTGACACATATAAGTTTGACCGTGACAGTTACTAATTATTTATTTCAAAGAAATAAAAACATGAAATTAAATAAATAAAACTTGTAGCGCATTTTGTTTAAATGTTATTAAGTATTGGTAATGGTACTTAGCCATTTCATTAATATTATGGATATAGCGGTTATAATGATATAACGAAGGATATTTGACTTTATTATGTATATATTATATTGTAAATCCAGACTACATATAGGAATTATATATTATAGCACGTATATATATGCTAGGTAATTTAATTATTTAAATTAAACCAAATTTTAATAATCAGTCCGTGCGGTCGTACACATAAGATTTTGAAGAATATTAGTGTTGCTGTGCTTACGCTTATATGCCCTAAAACCTCATAAGACAGGGACCTATTTGAGCCTAAGTAACACTTATTTATTGTATCTTTTTAAATTATTGAAACCAAGTTCATTATGGGGCATTGCGGAGGGGTACACCCTAGCCGGCAAAAAATGTCCGTAACGTTAAAAAAAAGCGTAAGATTTTTATGTATAGTCAGTCTATGTATGATGCCTATACAGTGTCTAATGTATTAGTCTACGTGATGACTGTTATTATTATTGCTGTTTGCTATTATTTTATTATATTTTTTTATAAATCATTGTAAATAAAATAAAGGTGTTAAGATCATTTTGTAAAGTAGTTTTTTGATTTTTATCGTTAAAAATAACATAATAAAAAATGTACACACGAATAATTATTTTCTTTATACCTCGAATAGAACTTGAAATTAATATTTTATAATAAGGAACTTCGTTCCTATCTGGTAACCCACGACACCACACGGTTTTTTTTTGTTACGTATTATATGTATGTCAAATAAATGTTTTCTTTCTTACTTTCTTTCCAAAAAAAAGTACACAGTGAGTTTTGCCTACAACAATTATCATTGATAATTTGTTACAATCGAAATAGTTTGAACTATGAGCTCAACTTGTTACAACATGCATGATTATTATACAGCGACATATTTTAAATTAATAGAAAAACGACATACCGCAACAATTTAGCTTAATAGCGGATATATAAATATTCGTGTAATAAATAATAATAATAATTTATTTTTATCGGATACGATAGTCCTTGGCATTTGAACAGTCTGATTATGACACTTAATAAAATGTAATGTGCCCATTTACTTTTTTTAAAAGATAATAAATTACTAGTGCTACCTTTGCTTAACAACTATTTATTTGTATAGTCGTTTTAACCTTAATTCATTAATTACTAAAAATAGTGACTATCGCATTTAATGTTAATTACAATAGAATAATTCATTAAAAGGTGTATGTGGTATTTGCTGGGGATTAACGGTTACTTGATTCATCCAGTGTTACATCTGACAGACTTATCGTTTGTGTCGACTTTTGAATGCAACGTCTAATCAGGCGATGAATGTCAAAATTCATGAATAACCTAATTTTAGTTTTCGGTGATATTACTTTTTTTTTTCTTTTTTTATTATTCTCTATATATGTAGAGTTTGGCCCCAATCTAACCTAATGTTAAGTGACGATGTGCCCCAAGATGGTGACACCCTAAGCGTATTGAATTGGCTCTCAAGTGCGTTTTTTTTTTTGAAGTGAAACTTCTTATGCGACTTCTAAGCGTTAAACGTTAAAAGTTAAACGTTTGCGAGAGAGTAAATGACGATGTGTATGTATATTGCACACTGTTTAAATAAAATAGAAAATGTCTTTTAAAATGACGTTTCACTTCTAGTCTTGTGTGAATCGCACACACACCTTTTTTTTTGAACTGACTATACTGTTAGCCTGAGGGGCCCTGGAGCCTTTACGGCTTTTACAGCTTTACCGGGCTTGGGAATCTTGGCTCTCAAGTGCGGCTGCCGATACACACCTATAGATGCTTGACGTCAGATTTTCAACTTGAGGGTTGTAGCTGATCAATTCAATCAGATCATGTATATATCATCACGATGTTTCCTTTACGGAAAGCTTAGGCTCATTGTAGGTATTCGAACTCAAGTCGATCGACGTGGTGTCCGTACATGCTACCACTGAGCCATTATTGCTTAAAACCCCAGGAACTATTCTAGCTTCAATCTGTATTTTATGTTTATTTATAGATGTTTATTATTTATCATGTATACTGACAACGTATCTTGCCGTATCAATTAGAGAACAGGATTTAATACCATGGCCATGACCTTGGATCCGATTGTATGAAATATATTATTGCTACAACAGGTTTATAAAGGTCATTGGAGCCGTGCGGTGAGAGCTAAACCAAAATTAACCGCAAAGTATCCTTATATAAAGTAGGGGCGAACTTTAAGTGCCATATATCGTGAACAATGCCCAAGTTTATTGCTACAGCAGAGTCGGCTATAATACTCTAGATAAGCCAACAGACACAATTTGGCACAAACTACGCCCCAATTCTGTAGCCAAGCAAGCGTACTGCTTCGAGGCACTGAGGTTTTGCATATAGATGCGCCTATTTGGCTTACACTGCATTAATTAATTGCCTCCGTTTCACTGAATGTGTGTCAGTCAGATTTATGAATGTCACGCCGAGAATTTCGCTTTCTTGTAAGATTATACCATATCACAAAATGTAACGTGTAAAGCCTTCCCAGTATTAACGCCAAAACGTTGTAGAATCTTTTACAATCGGATAATATGTGTTATCTGTATTGTTTGGGGTTCTTAACTGTGAGTTATGGAGAGATTAATTCTAATTTTAAACGTTTACAAAAGTAATCGTGCCAGTGAAGCATGAAAATATTATTGATAAATTACTTTGTATATTGTACGTATGTAGTTCTAATTTTGAACACATTTTTATGACATTCGATATTATGGTATGGCATATTTTATAAATTTATTTGAAAATTTAACGGCTTTTACAGAAGGCCAGAAAACAGATTACATGTTATGCCAAAATAGTACAAATTCTTTCCTAAATCTATTCTAATATCATTAATGAGGTAAAGTTTGAATGTTTGCAGGAGGCTCTGAAACTATTGGTTATATTGTAAGAAATCTTTCACTAATAGGAAGCTATATTAACCCGGAGTATTATAGGCATTTGTATTGTAACTAACGTAAACGAAATGCGGGCGTTTGCTAGTTTTATAATTTACTCATATATATTTAAGTTTCAATAAGACTTCATTGTAAGTTGTTTTCGGAATTATAATAGGCATATATACGTAATTTTTAATAAAATTCAGTTAGTATATTGTGGTTTGTTAGATAATGTTACAATTCGTTAGTTATCTTAAATAATAAAATTATTGACTTACCGTGTAATGCTTTTAAATAGGCTTTTCCAGCTGTGATCATTTGTCTTGCTCCAGGATTAAATTTATCCAGGATATTCTGAAACAAAAGGAACAACAAAATTCATATAATATTAACTTTGTGAAATTTT
This sequence comes from Saturnia pavonia, assembly GCA_947532125.1. NCBI lineage: Eukaryota > Metazoa > Arthropoda > Insecta > Lepidoptera > Saturniidae > Saturnia > Saturnia pavonia. The sequence continues at coordinate 9,546,192 of OX383908.1, forward strand.
TAAGATACCTATTAAATTTATAGTTCAATATATCTATATTTATAATATAATAAAGGTAAAGAGATTTTTGTTAGTTTAAACACGCAAATCTATAGAACTGCGAGTCGGATTCGAATAATTATTTATAGGAAGAGTATAGGCCCTATACTAATATTGCGTTATCTCTGGAAATACCAGAAATTTAACCGTGGAGCACAGCTTGTATTTAATATAGGTACTGCAATGAAGATAATATTGAATACTATAGTCCATAGCTTATTCTTGTTTACACTACTAGATTAAATGTAAGTAATTTTTTTTTTTAATTACTTATTTTTATGTATAACTATTGCAGTACAGATAAAAAAAATACAAAAATAAAGAAAACAACGGAATCTTTATTTTATTTTATAAAACAGAAATGTTAAATTATTTCTAATTAAATAAGTCAAAAACGTAGTATCGAATAAAAACAATTAATGCGATAGCAAAAGTTGAATTAAATACTTTGACGCAATAATTTCAAAACAGTTTTATTCAACGAAAATTATAATTAATTCTACGGTAGTGTAACTAATAAACAGTAATCAATCTATCAAGTGATTGTTATCCAAGTGTCATTGAACTTATATTTTCTTTCAATTGACCAAATTACTACAGAGTAATTTGCGGTGTTGATAGATAATTCATATGCAATAACTAGTCGCAATAGTAAATGAGTCCATAGATCGTAAATAGACTTTGGTGCTGGAATGTGGCCTTTCAAGGATGCTGCAGGTTGCGGAGCGCTGGCCTCGTTAGGAAGAGGTGTGGCCGACTTACTTGCCAGCAAACTAACAGCATTCCTTTACAAAATTACTAAAACCTACAACTTCTTAGAAGTCTTAGCACCAATAAAATCAGTTGTTCGTCTGCATACATAAGTCAAGATGTTCTTCGTTGAATACAAAGTATTTATTAAGTATATACAACCCGAAAGTATATAAGAACGACAGCTGCGGTGTCTACGTACAATAACAGCCATTCGATAACCTTTGTTTATTTTTTCTACAAAAACAAGTATCAATTTATTTTTATCACATGCTAAAATTCGAGAAACGAGCGCTATATGAGAAAACGAAACGTTTTCTAAACTGGTAACTCGGCTGTTTATAATATAAATAAACAATCGTGCTTTCCGCTTTGTGAGTACCCGAGAGCTTCATATACTGTTCCTATGAAAATGTTCTAAGCAATTTATGGAAAAATAATAATTTAAAAGCGTGTAACCGTCACACGCGATTGAAGTTAAACTTTTTGGCGTTATAAGAGATGTCGTGTTAGTTAAAAATTATATGAGAATTTTTGCATAGCAGTCCATAAATTTCAAGAATTAGCAGTACCAAGAATTAACACGTTTTTGAACTTGTTGTTTACTAGACTATTTATATACTATTCCTACTGCCACCACTGTCCCATCGGTCACCACCATCCCGACGGTCATCGCCATCCCGACGGTCACCACTATCCCGACGGTCACCACTGGACTTCCCTTACATTGTCGTCCACTTATCTCCTAGTCGCGCCTAAAGAAGTTTTACTTCAAAAACAATTTATTCAGTACTCGAAGTTGTCTTAATGTTTTGTTTTGTAAAAGAGAAGACTGATATACAGATTTCGTTTGCCATAATAAAGTATTTATCATGTACTTGGCAGTAAAATAAATACCTAATACAAAACATAATATACTATTTAAAGCTCCGAGTGAAAAGCAAACAGATTATCTTGTTACTAAAGAGGCATTACAAATATTTATCCAGTTTACTCAAATTCTATACCTTCTTCTTACGATCATTTATCTCATCTTCTTTGTTTTACAATATGTTGAAAATAGCCAAATTTTACAAAACTTTCTAATCTTACTAATATTACAAATGAGAATGTTTGGATGTTTGTTCGTCAGTCGCGCGAAAACGGCTCAAGGGATTTGAATGAAATTTAGCACACAGATAATTTATAACCTGTTTATTAAATCTCACAAAATATATATATATATATATATCAGTGTAGTTTTGAATTTTTAAACTACATATTAAACTTTTTATACATACTAACGTGATTATTTTTTATTCTGAAGTTATAAACAAAAAGTGTTGTGAAATCTCCATTGTGACAAAACTTAAATCATAAATATGAAAAGATTAATAACTGTTAATTAAGTAATAACTTTAGAAATCTCTCGAAGCTATCATTGGTCTGTCAAATGTGAAACTCGTAACGTATGTTATATTGTTTGTACACCGTGTAAACACGCGTAAGCTTCATATTAACGTTCAGAGGATCGCGAATCTAACGTTATATTATTATATTCAACGCGGTAACCACTATAGGGTATAGTAAATGCTTGGAACAGAAAATGGCCGAATATTCGCTTCGGCACCGACCGTCCTAATCCCCAGGTTATAGCCACATTACAAAAAGCCAATGCATTTTCCCTTTTACCCCAATATCGCTGGTCTTCCGACGGCATGTGCGAGGTCGAACTACGTGCTAATGTGTTTTACGATCTTGCCAACTCAAAATTTTTACGTCCACATATTCGTGTAATGGGTGTTTGATGTTTAAATTCATGAAGTGTTTATTTGTCGGATGGTACAGTTGTGAGTAAAAGTATTTTTAAAATAAATAGCTTAAGTTTTTTCATTGAAAGTTTTGTTTTTGACTTTGTTATGATTATGGATATTATTTCAATTGGAATAGTAGATTTAAATTCTATCTTAGAATATTTTAATAAAAGTTGATTTATAAATACTATTAAGTATATTGCGGTACTTGCTATTTATAGAAAATAAGAGGTAAACAAAATGAAGTCAATTAAAATAATACTGGTAGTCTTAGTTAATAATTTTGAAATTCCTGTTACCTTATAATTTGCTATCATCTAATAATGTAGAGTTATTAAGGCAAAAATCGATACATTAATGTATTCTAATGATAATATTATTAAAACTGTAAGTATCGAAGATCCACATACAAATGAGAAGTAGATTTCTTTAAATTAAAAAGGTACGGTGTGCGTAAAACTATGAATGTTAATAAATGCATGTAAATTAATTATCACTTAAATTACACGCATGTTTCTCGAAATACCCTTAGACAACCTGTCATTTATAATTGTAAGTAATTACTTTTATAAAAACAGTCAGTCAACCATACAATATCAATCTGTTCTATGTACAAGTAAGGGCTTAAATAAGTTATCTATTCCCCGTCTTCTTTCGTTTACAGGATGACTGGAATATATGGTTTCTTGGCCGGGTCGGGAGGAAAGTAATTTTTCACCGTATTCAGACATACCTTTTTAAAATACCGAACAGTCTGTCGTGCGTAGGCCCATTTCCGTCGCTTATTGCAACCGTCTCGTTCGTAAATCTTACGGAGGGTGTTTCGTATACAGATAGGCAAGGGTGAAAAATAGATTCGTACTTAGAAATATTAAGTAATAAAACTAAAAAGAAGTAAGACTATAAATATTTGTATATATTTAAAATATACTTGAAACTTGAAACTTGAAATTTGTAATAAATTGTAATATAGATATCTAGGTCAGACTTGGCGACCTCGACCGCTGTCTTGAACTTGTGACATTTTTAAGAGTTGGATCACAGATTTGAAAAAATAGAGCAAGATGGTAAAGTAAAATACAATATTGATTTTTGATTATATTAATAAACCCTAAATACATAGTGATGTAGGAACATCAATAAGTTTTTGTCATTTTTTTCCAATCTTTTACTATTTTGAATAGTTATTTAAATTTTTTACGCGCGTATGCGGTAAAATAGTAGCATAATAAGTCTATTACATTATAAACAAATATACATTCGAATTTTAGCGATTTTTTGTTATCTAGTTAGAATATTTCACGTGCCTTGTAAATGAAGGCATTGCTTTACCATCAAGCAATACCAATCACTCTCAGGTACAGATTTATTATCGAATAACTATTTAATCGAATATAATATTATATTAACAATATAATATTATTATATTAATTTATTATGATATTAAATTAAGATACAAACGTTTAACACTATAAAGGTTCTAAGAGTCAAAATAATGAAAGTACTTAGGTATGACTTTTAGAATGAGCAAGATAATTACGTGTTTATTGAATATGTTATTTACATCTATTTTTAAGCTTCAACATAAAGAGTAATGCACCTAACTAATTCCAATACTCAAGGAAAAATACAATGATGAATGTTATAATTGTTATACTTATAATAATGTTATAACGTCCAAGTTTTATCATGATTTTTTAAATCTATAAATGAGCTCAGTAAATGTTTGCTCTGTAATTGAGGTAACTAAAGTACAGATTAAAAATAACGACAACAACTTATTATTATGTACAGTATCGTAGACAGAATATAGAAAACAAAATCTTAATATTGATTACAACAAATCGAGCGTTTGTTATAGTTTATTGATAATAAATGGTTAAGTTGAAATTTTAAATTTTTTAGTTTTAAGTTTCTCTGTAAAGCGAATTGTATATATATTCTTAGAGAAATAAAAATATCTTAAACCATAAAATAATATACCGTCTTGACGATTAAAAGCGGCTTAGCTTCTTTTTTACGTATTTTAAGACAATATTTAAATTGTAATTAAAATGTTACATGGAAATTTATGTATGCAATTTTTTGATACATTTGTCAACTCTAATATTTTTTTAAACTGTCATGTAAGCGTCCATATACAACGGGTAAATCCATTACTATAATATATCCATGTATGTATTATAAAATGCACAGAGAAATTTCTTTGAAGATTTCTCTCTACTTGGAGCTCTACTGGTGGAATACTTCCTTCCACTCTACAGAAGATCGCAGCTAAATAGTCTTATGTTGTATTCCTGCGGTGAGTAGGTTTTCCAAGGAGCTCTTCCTTGGGGTAGAGGGGCAGGTTCAAGGTCGGCAACGCGCTAGTGATACCTATGGTAGCCGCTTACCATCAGGCGGGCCGTATACTTGTTTGCCACTGACTGCATTTTTACCTTGTGTATGGCAGTCGGATAAGAATGCCCTCAGTCGTTTTTTTTTCACACATAAAGGTGTGGCAAGTTTACAAATTTCGCAATCTGAACGGAACGTGAGTCCTTCATTTAATAGACTATAAAAGTACAGCCTAGTCTAAGACAGCTATAAAACAAATGCTCAAAAAAACTGGTTATTAAATAAGGCATACTATTTACATTGTACAAAATTATAACAAATAAATTTTCAGTTGAATAGAAATCACATTCAATAAATTCTTTATTAGTTTATAATAATTATATCAAACGCAAACATTTACGGTGGTTCGTTGTTAGTAAAATAGGCATCTTTATTCAGCCTCTTTATTTGTGAGGCACGTACCGCGCGACATTCGGTACCAAATTGCCTCAAGCAGGCTTCGTGACGTTCCCAGCTCCCTTCCTTATCCTTTCGGATTTAATGCCTTACGCACACGTACGAAATTTTTTGTATCGCCAAATGATATTCCGCATTGAAATTCATATGTGACTTCTGAGTTCGCTAGTTTAATAAAAAAACTATTATATATCCGCATGTAAATTTAGCACAGTTTTTGTCTTACTTGATTTAAATATAATGTACAATATGAATTTAATATCTTGAATTCTGACTGCTAATATAGAAAGCTCAAGAGATTGTTTGTTTATCTTTATTTATTTGAACGAGCTAATACTGGCCAGATTAGAGTTTATTTTTATTTTATAGTTTATTTATTGAGAAGAGAAGAGAAGAGCAGATCAGTAACCATGAGCGTCAGGCAATCTGACAATCTGTAGGCAAGTACGGGAAGCGATAACCACGATAGCCTACACACGTGTGCGTTGGTCGAATATATTCAACACGAATAAAGCCGTGACGGACAATAAAGTTATTATTGTAAATGATTATTTCAAAAAGAAATAAACGTAGCACGATATAGACGCTGCAGTGGTCTTAGATTGGCTTTACCGTATCACGAATATTATATATCTAAAGAAAATTTTATATTTTTGAGTGTTTAATGTAATGAAATCTAGTTGTTTGGTTAGTTTGAATCAGTTAGCAGTGTGTGATATTCTCCCATTTTTTTCATACCTTATATATAGGTTTAGCACTTGGCCACAATGTCACTTGATGTTAAATAACGTATATACCATTGTCATTATAACGAGACTCTACTGATCTATCGAAATTGTAACAAATTTGGTATTCTGCCAAAATTTCTTTACTGTGTCTATAGTATTGTGATAGTGTGTCAGTGGGATGGCAACATCTATACGTCGTTGGTGTTGCCTATCAAAATCTATCATGGGTTCAGTGTTGCTAATCGATACTACTATTCGTTGACAATACTTGTTAGTGCTATTTTTTCTGTTAAATCTATCACCATTTCGACTGTCGCCGTCTCGACTATCGCCATTTCGAGTGTCGCCATATCGACTGTCGCCATTTCGACTGTCAGCATCTTAATTTCGATATCTCGACTATGGCCATTTCGACTGTCGCCGTCTCGACTATAGCCATTTCGAGTGCCGCCATATCGACTGTCGATTATGTCGACAGTTGTTGGAATACTTGTTTGTTGTTGAAATCGGTTAGGCAAAGCACTAGAAAATAGCCTAGTAACATGCTATACTTTCTTCATGATCAAACCATAACCGCTTCATTGTTGCGTATAAAGTTTTATTTAAAAGACTATTCTAATAGGCTTATAGTTTTGTCTGTTTGTCTGTTTGTCCGCGAAAGTTACAACGAAAACGAATAAAGCTAAGTAGGCTTTACATTATAACGAGTAATAATCGACCAACTTATAATATGTACTTGGAGAAGTTATTTCGTACAAATTACTTAAAGCCTACATTTTTGTGACGTGAAACTACGGAATCCTACGTAACCGGACACGCACTATGCAATTTATTTTATAGTAGTATAGCAAAGTGACGGCACTGTGCCTGACGGCAAACACAGTATATTCTTAAAATAACAACGACCATAGAGAAATCGGTAATCCATCGCCGGCCGCTGCTGTCATAACGGCCTGCAATGCTATCGGCAACTAGATATGATCGCGAAATGCCACAAACCAATAGAGAGTTACTGTGACGACTTTATCACCATGTGCATAGTGGTCGGGACCCAATCGGGTACAGATCCCTATCACTAGGCTTGGGTAAAAAACATCGATACATCAAAATATCGATATTTAATCAGAAAATAATCGATATATGTCGTCTATATTTTAAATCTTGAAATATCGATTTTAGATAATTATTTCCGAGTATCAAATCTGTACCAAAGTCGATATTTTTAGAGTTCTTAAGTTAAAAGGAACGCTTTTAGTTTCGCTATGTCCGTCTGTCTATCTGTGTCTTAGCTCAGAGATCCATAGTACTAGAAAGCTGTAATTTGGTATGGATATACATATTAATCACGCCGACAAAGTGGTATAATGAAATCTTGAAAAAATAAACTTTTTAGGGTACCACCACGCTTGATTATTTGATATACGCTTTTCTATAATAAATAATGAATTACGATAAGCACAGTTTTTTTAATTATTATCAACAATACTTTTAATATAAGAAGTAATCATCAAAGTTGACAAGCTAAAGGTAAATTAAATTCAGAGCCTTGAATGTGGAAGTCTTGTTTATCAATTAATATAAGTTATCAAAATATGAATAAAACATAATAAACGGAATCTCATCATAGTATCAAACATTAACAACATTCCATCGACCGATTATTTATATGCATAATTCCACTCAATCTGAATGAAAAGCCATATCGCAATATAGCAATGATCGATTCAAAAGTTTCCACATACATAATTAATTAATTAAATATTTCGGAGTTCATATAAATTTAAATTTAAGTATTTACATATCGATAAAGGTCAAGTATACAGGACTTAAATTAAAAATAAATTTTGTTAAATAATTTTTGAAATAGATGCCAAAAAACTGGTACGTGATTATAAAACTATCTGTACAGGACACTTGTTGCCTCTCAGGAGTCTAGACATCCTCCGTGTCAGGCGAACATCAAACAAGTTGGGTTGTGTACAAAAAGAGATAAGAAAGTTTGAGAATGAACTAAAAATACGATCAAATAATGATTATCTTTATAGAGACGAAACGTCACAATACTGAATCTGTATCAATAAGTTTATCTTGATAAATAACCTTAAATAACAAAGCACAAAAATCCCAGAAAAGCAAAAGTATCATAAATTAATTTAATACGTACTATATTTGAATTATTTTTTTACAAATACTAATTAGACTAATTACTATTAATTAGTATTTATTAATAAATGTTTTACTAAAGAAAAATATGTATTGATCCCTGGATCAAAAAGATCTCGATCCTATATCGCGGCTTCGCGGAGTAACGATGAAATTCTAATGACCTTTCTGTACCAATTTATGTCACCAGCTTAAAATAGAAGTCGACTTTTGATTTGAAACTCTTTATCAACAATAAATCACGTTTTTTGCTCGCCTGACCTGATGGCGTTTGGAAACTAGATATTACCTTATTTTACAAGAAAACTACAGCGAATTTACTAGTATACACATAGCTTGAACATTGAATAACCAGGGCGTGTTTATCTTGTTCTCGCTATCTTTTTAATATTTACATATCTATGAGCTTGATCGATACGTAGGTACTAGTAAGTCTTAAGAGTTATTGTGTTGATATAAGCAAACAAATATTGTGATCTACTCTACCAATGTCATTAGAATATTACACACATTCATACATAGGTACGCACATTACGTAAAATTAGCACAACGTGGTACTACGCATTATTGATGACAAATTTATTCCCGGGTTCTAATGTATTCTTTAATTGTTAAAAACTTCTTTATACACAACATGTCGTACAATATTGTTTATATCGAAATTGATATTTTTTAAACCTATGTATGCAAAGAATTTTATATATAAGTGTATTGAACAACATTTATATAAAAAAAACTTTTGGAATCAAAAAGAATATTTCAAAAAAGTTTCATCAAAATGCGATAAATACATTGTAGGTTTAATCCGTTCAAACACACATACAATTTTATATATTAGGTACTCAATTACTCGATTACATTCTACATCGTCTCGCAGGCTGGTCTTAAGAAAAAATAAATAGGTAAAAATATTCTGAAGAAAAATAAATAGCAATTCCATTGGAACAATTTAAATTAATTGAAATCGAAAGAAGGATAACTGTTAAATTTCAATCTAAGCTCCGCCCCACCTTTATTCGACGACGAAGTTCTTAACGTAATCACGGCGTGCAATTTGTTACGAATTCAACAATGCACCTCTTAAGTTCTTTGGTAGGGGCAAAATAAAAGAGTTTCCTTTAAGTTCGCTAAATGAAGTCGACTACAAAAGGCGAGCGAACGTAATTCAAATGAACGCAGACGAGCGGTCCTAGCTCCTAGCTTTGATTCTGTACATTGAAAAGTTTAATTTTTGCAAAGTTTCACTCGCAGGACTTTGGAAATACTCTCGACTCTTGATAGCACTTCAATCTAATAATTTTAAAAACTGACTAAATTATTAATCTTTTTTAAGGTTCAGTATACACAAAATTCTTTGGTGTAGTGTTAAGGCCCTTATTATCTCACCTGATGTTATGAAGTGACGATGTAATCAAAAGCTTGTGTGTGACACGCTAAATATAGTGGGGAACTGGCTGTCAAATGGTGCTGCCGGAACACACCTATATAATAGGTGCTTGACGATGGATTTTCAACTTGAGGATGGCAGTTAGCCAGGAGGCTATGAGAAAATATTCTATGACCATGATATCAGGATGTTTTCCTTCAACGAAATATCTGGCTCCTTGTAGGAATTCGAACTCACGTCGATAGACGCGCTGTCCATAGTCCGTACTCGCTACCACTAAGCCATCTTTATAAATATATCGTCTATCGAATAATCTACCTATATTTATTTATGATATACCTACCTAACTGACGTAAGTGATTTTATTTACAGAATCATATCAGTGTATGATTGCGAATAAGACCTGTATCAAGAAATGAAACGGTTCAAGATTTACCATGACGACATATCTCTATTAAAGTAAACAAAATCGCATTGCAGTACGATGAGCTAAAAACGTAAGTTTTTATATAGGTACTTTTGAAAATACTTATAGAAAAAATCAATTTTGATAGAATGTAACTGAATTTTATTTGATATCTTCTACCGTAATTTATCTACGTCTATATTTATCTACGTATATAATATTTTAACGGGTCACGATGCCGGAAATTTATTTAAAGAACTTGTAACGATACAGTACATAATATGACGAATATCACGAATAACAAATCACAAGGCCGACGTCTCGGGTAATACTTATTTATAAGTATGCACAACGTTTAAGTCTAGGCCCAGAGTCATTGTTGTGTCATAATTATGTTGATCTATTTGCTACCCATTAGCTGCCATTTATAAACACAAGGTCAGACGACATAATTACTCTATTAGTGTTTTAGTCAATAACATTGACACGCCACATAGAATTCTTGAACTTGACAAGTGGTATTTTGTATTTCTTACATCTGTCGACAAATTTGTTATTCTTTGTATAATTACCACAGAACGTTAACAAATAAGCACTAATGTACATATAAGTATTAAATACTTATTGAATTATAAGACACTGTAGTTTGTTCATCATTAATGTATTCAGTTCAGATTATGTTTGTAAGAAAAAGTCTACTCCATGAATTTGTTTGATAAATCTCTTGTCTCAGTGTGCTAAAGATATTCACATTCGATATTGTATATCATATAACATCGACTGTGATTATTCAAAGAAGTGCCTATAATATCTAACGCGCATACATACATTTTTACTATCTGTGTTTGTGGAGACCTTACACAAGAGCGAAAAAAAGTGACCTACACTTCGGAGACCAAATACTAATTTTAAGTCGCTGAACCAACTGACAAGTATCTTGAAATAAGAAGATTTTTGTGATAGGTAACTCTGTTTTTAATGTTGTTTTTATAAGTAATATAAATTAACTAAAAACTGTCTTATATGTTTTTTTTTTATAACGAATAAATAAATATACATAATACACCAAAATGTTGGTTGAAATAATAGCACATGAAGTATTTTTTATTTTATTATTATGGCTAAAACAGAAGAACAAGTTTTAAAATGACGTAAACTACCTATAAACTGACACTCTCAACTACAAAAGGGAAAGATATTTGCTATCGAAAGGTCAAAAGGTTGATGTCACTTGAGTCACGCTGTAGGTAATATAAATTCCTCACGTTTACAGACAACTTAAAGTCATATTTAAGCTAACATTAAACTGTGTATTCTATTAATCCTGTTTGTTTCTACTAAATATGAGAATTCAGGTGTGAGGCATTCAGATGTACCAACAAGTACGTGTAAGTCTTCGGAAAATATATAATAAATATGTTGATAAAGCACCTATACAGTATTCAACTACTCTAACAATAATTTAAAAAAGTAGATGAAAATTAGACAGAAATTATATAAAAGAAACTAGCTGTTCCAGCGGCTCTGCTCGCGTGGACTACAGAATGCCGTCGGTATTGTGTTGACCGTCGCCCGCCGGTTATTCTAAAGATAAAAATGCTTATTATTTTATTTGTGCGGAATCCTAATTCTTTACTAAAATAAAAGTAGCCTAAGTTACTCCTTATATAATCAGCTATCTGCCAGTGAAAGTCCCGTCAAAATCGGTCTAATCGTTTCGGAGATTAGCCGGAACAAACAGACAAACAGAATGTTTTTTTGTTATGAGTACCGGTTTCACTAGCTGTGCCCCACGGTTTTACTCGCATATAATATAAAATAAATCGCTGATTGATGATTTATAATACTTAAGTATACCTAGATAATATATACACACATAGAAACCCCAAAACATTCGTTGGTTCATGCCAGAGCTCAAAACCTGCGGCCATCGAATCGATATTCACACAATCGAAACCACTTGAACACTACAACTTCTTATTTCAGAGTCTTTTAGTTAGATTATATTACGGTAAACTTATTTTTTATTATACATACTCGGGGTGTAAAAATAACCCAGACATATAAAAATGTTTTAATAATGTATGTCATAACGTACAAATAATTATTTTAACATTTTTAACAAAGGGTAGAAACATGTTTCCGTGATAATGAATTTCTTCCGTGATATAAATAGAAGCAACCAGTTCTATTAGACATGTTCTATGTTTCCACTTAAACTGGCATCAGTTTATCATAGATCTAAGCGCATACTGTATACGAGTATATCATCGGTGTCGTTATCAGATGCCGACGAACCACAGATTATTAAATCATTGTGTTGCCGCATTATTTATAAAATTATAGATCATACTTATTAAAGCTTATGAAACGTGGTTTTTATTTAACGTACTATTTTTTAAATAGATTTAAAGTTTTTAATAATATAATTTGGATTTAACCTAAAAATTATTTGGTAATAAGTACCTATATATTTTACCTATATACCTTTGGCGCTCATTAGGGGAGGCCTATGTCCAGCAGTGGACTAATATAGGTTGATGATGATGAAGTACCTATATTTGAAAACTTATGATTAACGATTTACGCAATTTGTGATATAATATTGTGTTGAAAATATTGGTCTTGTTTATAACATGTTAAGATTTTACGTTATTTTGTAACTTTTACCAGACTGGACTCAACATGTTTTTTATTACTTATTGGTATAGCGTTTGACAACATTTCATCTGACGTGGCTAATGTGCTTAAGATGGTAATATGCTAAGCCTAGGGCGAGATTGGCTCTCAAGTGTAGCCACCGGAATACACTTATAGAGGCTTGGCAACCAATTTTCAACTTGAGGGTGGTAGCTAGCCAGATGGAGATCCATTAAATTATGAATTTGATTATTACCAGTAAATATTGCTTATACAGTTGGAAAATTAAAAAAAAAAGAAAGATAAGCCCGATAAGTTTCTTCTCGATGACTGGGATGTTTTCCCGACATGTAGTTTAACGTTGATAAGTGCCTTCTTGGGGTCTAAAATGTTATTTTGACATTATAAAATGTCCTACCACCATGCTATGGTTTCATAACGATATTTTTCTTCACCGAAAGCTCAGGCTCCATGTAGGGATTCGAACTAACGTTGAGCCATTACTGATTCATCATGTAATAAAGTAATCAGAATCGTGTGGTAACTCTAAAAACCGAAAGTCAAGAAACTAAACACTGTATCAAAATTAATATAGGAACGTAACTGACATACTGACGAACATTTTTATATATAGAGTATTTAAATGCTTAAAATTCTGGATCAGTTCAGCACTGCGGCTTATAATGAAACAGCAGCAATGTATTTCATTATGTCTCGGAGTAATTTGCGGTTTTTATACCGTAGTGTACGAATTTTTGCGAAAGCCATATATTTTTGAGATTTAAATCAAACATAAAGTATTGCGCACATACAGTGGTTAAATAAACAAGAAAAAGAATATTTTACAATGGGAAATCGAATGCATTCAACATTTAACAAGTTAATGGTATAATTATGCTATGCTATGCCGTGATATAATCAGGACGGAGTCAAAGAAATGACATGTTTCTGCAAGCTGTTCAAAAATCTTCAAAGGAAATTTATTTGATTATATTCGATGTCAAATTACTTTAACCTATTTACATTTTAACTGCGTCAAGAAATTGTACAATTATACGTTTTTACAAGACTAAATACACTTAAGTTTTTTAAGACCTACACATACCACCAAAATACTCGTTATATAATTCCGCTCAGAATATTATAGTTATTATATTCCAAAGGATTTAAGAATACGACAGTTGTACCCGACTAGGTGGCGACCACTATACATTAGGTATGTAACACACCATAGTAGCAAGCTTAAGTGTATCGCGATAAGGGATCAGCCTGTATATATCCAGTTGACAAGAGGCTTGCAAGCCAAAATGACAACGCTTACCGTCTACGGATTGCCATTGCCGTTGTTATTTGGCTGTATTGCATTAAACATTCGGTACAGAACAGTCACTTTGGCGTGTTACAATAAAATTAACAGTAGGTACACATGAATGTCACGCTTCAATTTTGATTTAAAATGGTACTTATCAACAAAAAAATCTAGACAGATGTTAATAGCAATTCTTGAGCCGTTATAAGTTGCGTATTACGCAGTCTAATCTAAATTCTTCATCAAGTCACGAATTCAGCGAACGTAACCGCATTCCAAACGTTCCGAATCAAAATACCTCTACACATATGACTGACGTATATGATTAATGTACTTACAGCATTTATGTATAACTTGATAAATTTGATAATGATATATTTATTAGCATTGACCAACATTGAATACATGAACTGTTAGATAGAAGCCTTGAAAATAGTCATCGAGTTATTATTGAATTAATTATATGTTTAATAAAATTATATTTACCATTAATATCTAAAGATTATATTTAAAACTGTTTTTTAACCAAATTTTATTCATTTTGATAAATCTAAAATACAGAAATGTCAATGCTTACAATAAAATATTCTTTATTCATCTTTGAAATAAAAAACATTGAAATTATATATTATATTATATTTATACATAAAAATTCAGCTTTAGTTTGTTTTTGTCCGCAAAACTCAAAAAGTTGTCGATGGATTGACTTGAATGTTTTACACAACGTCGCATTTCACATTTCTGTATAAGAGCATTTTTATATACTTACAGATTCAGATAATTTGAAAAATTACAAATATAAAGCGAAATAAGATACGCTTGTTCCTATCAAGCCAATCGCTGTAAATCTGTCTTTGCATTTTAAAATTAAGAAAATAATAACAAAAGTTTTCTTTAGCAAAAAACTTCAATATAATTTGAAGTGGTTTTTGCTGGTGCGTTTGAAACGAAATGAATTCCACGTTGCTTCTGAGAAGAGTTTCGCCATAATGAAATTCTTTAGATATCATCATCTTTAGATAAATGCGAATACGTTTTGCGCTGAAAATCGCCGAGCAATAACTAATTTAAAATCAATCCAAATAGATTGTTTGGAAATAAATGGGCTCAGCATTCAGTGAAATATAAGTATTATAACAATAAAACAAATCTATGTGTGTGTGTGTGTGTCTGTGGAATTTCAGTTTCCAAACGTCGGAAACGATTTTAATATAGTTTTTTGTCTGTTTGAAAAGTGACTGGATCGAGAGTAATCTTAGCTATAATTCAAGAAAATCTGTTTACGTCTGTAAATTACCAGGTCTTTTCTAGATGATGAAGGGATGTGAGCTTCTTCTATATGTCTTAATTTAGTAATATGTTACTTCAATTATATTAGACGAACATTCACTCTGATGCTGTAACATCATCTGGAATCTGCCCAAACCAAATTACAACAGTATAGAGGTATCGTGTCTTGACTCATTGGACCGGTTTCAATGAATAGGTTATTTATGTCAGGCGTTTTAAGTTTCCCTTGTACATCTATACATACTTCTATTATGGAATTTAAGTATCGTGTGTGTAATAAGCTTAAATTAACCCGTTTGGAAATAGTTTTTGTATAGGAACTCTTATGAATATTATTATAATTGTAAAGTTATTTGTAGTTTTTTTTATCGATATAGGTTCCGTATTGTGGCCACAATCACAAGTGACGATGCGGCCCAAGATGGTAACACGCTAAGCCTAGTGGAAGGACTGGCTCTCATGTGTAGCTGCCGGAACACACCTATTGGTGCTTGGCGACAGATTTTCAACTTGAAGGCTTTGTAGCTAGCCAGGCAGATATTAGAAAAAGCCCACTATGCTATGGTTTCGTCACGATGTTTTCCTTCAGCGAAAGCTCAGGCTCATTGCAGGGATTCGAACTCACGTCCATCGAAGTGATGTCCGTACACGCTACCACTGAGCCATCATTGCTTATTTCTCATTCAATAAACTCAAACATTAAGAAGAATTCTGTTTTATAAAATAATTGTTATTCCTTTTGCATACGATCAATTGCGACTCTGTCTGTCTGTCTGTTACGCTTTCACGCTTAAGCCACTGAACCGATTTTAATGAAATTTGGTACAGAGATAGACTAGAACTTGGGAAAGGACATAGGCTACCTTTTATGCCGAAAAAGGCTTGAAGGGGTGGAAATAGGGGATGAAAGTTTGTCATTGTCGAAGATAAAATTATGAAATTTTGCATTTACATCCTTGATAAATTGACTGTATGTGTATTTGAATTAAAAAAGTATCCAAAAAATTTGAATGTCGCCCAAAGTAACTATACCACGCGGACGATGTCGCGGGCAAAAGCTAGTATTTTATATAAGAAAAACAGCATAACCATGTCGTATTAATAGCTCTATACAAGTCTTTCTACCTTAAATATCTTTATAATTTGAGACATTAGAGTAGTTTATATTTGCCTTACTTAGATTACTAAAAGTCAGTATCAAGCAGCTAACCAACGTACTGTTTGTATGTTGTATTCACTTAATGAAAATAAAATCATGTTTTAATAAATTTAATTAAATGAAGGATTTATGTGGTGACCAAAATATATTTACTAGTATATCAATAATGTTTATTTTAACCTCAACAATTCTGATGTAACTATAAAATGATGTTACTGCGTATAAAGTTAAATAAAAAAACTCTAATGTACAGAAAAACGGTCTAGTAACTGTGCCCCGGCTGTTAGCTGCCCGGGGCACGTACGGTTTACAACCTGTCGTGCAAATATTTATCCACATCGGATTTACGTGTTAAACGTACGGAATCGTAATCAGCTTTGATTGGGAATGTACCGCCGATTCCCATCTCTCATCGATGAAACTAATGATTCCACAATACACACCATGGTGTGCACCCCCTATAATCAGTTAATAGACCTGCAGGACTTAATGCGACAGTTGTGTTGGATTCTAAGTCTATTGGCGTAATCTCTTAACATTTATTTCACAATAAATAAATACAGGAACTCTACGGTAGGGAAAAGAATAGCAATAATGCTGCCCGCGTTGTCAAACCGTTCACATGTCTCATCATCATCATCTCAGCGGAAAAACGTTCATGCAAAGGGTACCAGGTCGTCGGACTTCCTTGTATCTTGTGGCGGGTCTACCTACGCTGCGTCTTCCGATACGTGGCTGCCACTCGGCAACTCTTCGACCCCATGGGGTATTCGTTTTACGAGCAATGTAATTAGGTCACATGTTCTATCACCCTAAAAATATAAAACTAAATTTCTACATTTCATAACGTGTAAATTTACGTACATAAAATATTACCGTCACGAATTTTTCATCATTTTGAAAGGAAAGTGCTAGATAATTTGATTAGAAAGGTATTGAGACATCTCAGGTGTTACAAGATGCGTTCATCTTGGCTATTTCGAATTTATCTATTTTTGTTAAAATTTCTTCGCTTGAAATGTAACCAGTTAGCAAAAAGCGGAATTCAGATATTAGTGTGCCAGCATTTGTCACAGCGACCGCAAATGTAGGCGACACCATGTTGTGACATCGTACCGCATTCGAGCAATATAAATTCTAAAACAGTGATATGGCAAAAGTTTACAGACCCTGTTCCATTAAGAAGTTCCAATAATAATCTATGTTACATTTTAAATTAAATCTTTTTAAGAGGAATTTCAATTAAATATCGTTATTTTGTTTTAATTCAATTTTACAGATAATACAACCGTTAAAAAAAATTGTTTACTTCGAAATCATAAAATGAGTCGAAGACACGAGTTAGGTAGGTAGATGTGGGTCGCTTTAAAAGCAAAAATTAAACAAATATATTCAAAATCAAGTTTTAACGATAGGCACTTATTAAATTTCAAATTTGAATAACTTTATCCGCATTTTAATTAAACGATTTAACAATTAATGTATTTAAATATCTTGTTCGGAACTGTATAATATTTTTACTTACAAATAAAGTCTTCGCTTTATTTGTTCAATCAAGGCTCAATTGTGGGATGTTAATAACTGCAAAGGATGTTAATAACCTATTTCTACAAATAAACTTAGTAAAAACTCATATAAAATATAAATGATTTCTTAGTTATTTGTGATGTAACATAGAAAAGTACCTAGAATACTGCTTTGTGGCTATATTTTGTGCTTAGTAGTCAGTGAAGCGCAGAGTCTCGGACCCGTTTTGAATAAAACGAATTTCGTGGAAGGCACTCTAGCTGCTATGTCATTTAGAAAGTACGAACACCTAATCGTTACACAAGAAGGTCATAAATATTTGTGATACGTCGGTTTCTTATACAAAACCATTGAAGAAAGCAATGTTAACACTACTAATAATGTCGATTCTGATGCTTTGAACAGAACCGATAACCAGCGACGTTCTATTTTACAAATGATGTAGATACATTTTACTTTCAATAAACGTAATATAACTATAGAGCTGTCTACAAAATGGATTTATTATATTTCGTACAATAATAAACAATAACAAACAAATAAATACAACAATAAAAAAATAGCTCTAGTTTCGGTTTTTTTATTGGATTCCTGCTTTTTCACGAAAATGTAATTTGATTAATGGACTAGTTATCTACCTACAATGGATATATTAGAGATGCTACGAATAGTGAATTTTGCCGAATACCGAATATTCGGCCACACTCTTAGCCAAAGCGGTGCTGTGGTGGAGTGTGAGAGGCACATTTGTTTCATTTACGAGGTAATTTGAGAAAGTCGCCACAGAAAAAATGGAAAAGATGGAGACGTTGAAAAGAAGAGTACTATTGCAAATGAGTTGACTTTTTTCTAAAAACTAGAGTGGACAGGAGACCCTTACAAGTGGTGGCCAGTTAACTTAACCTAAATTTGATAAAATTCGCAAAAGGTTTACCTATCATCGTTCCGGTAGTAGTGTCTACAGTGAGAGACTATCTTCAGAAGCGGGTGTAATTTATAAAGAAAAGCTCAATCGTTGCTATCAACAAATGCTGTTGCAACAAATTACCACTGATAAATTTTAAGTATTAATTGTAATGTTTTGTTAGTAAAATATATTCATTTTATAGTTCGAAATATTCAGCCAAATACCGAATATTAAAAAATTGGCCGAATAGACCGAATACCGAATATTAAAAATGTGGCCGAATAGACCGAAAAACGAATAGTAACCAAATATTCGTGACATCTCTAGTATATACGAGTATATAAAAATGTTCGTATATATATATATATATATGAGATTAATAAACTCCAAAACTGTTTGACCGATCACCACGAAAGTTGGTAGTTGGTTGGTTCATGGAGAAGGTATTTATGCTATCCCAAATGCTATAAGTGGCGCGCTGTGGTCAATTTGTTTACAAATGAAATGGACAGAATAATATCTGCGGGATCTGCTTTTTAGGTATTATATCCATAATTTATTTACTAATACAATTATTATACTTAGTAATTATTAAATAATGTAATTCTCAAACAAATCCTTGCTTTTATAAAATAATAGTTTCAAATTAATATCTACTCTAATGTAAACATTTTCGAAAATTCATAATCGTTTAATAGGCATTAACCATAAAAATTATTACGCTACATTACGCAATTATGTAATCACCATAACAGGATCGAGTTTTGTCTCTCAGCACAATTAAGACATTATTTCGTATACGGTAACTAATTTGCTAAGATGGCTCGAGATGACGACCGTGATGTTACTAGAGCGTTGGCAATTACATAAACGATAATCAACGCTAGAGAGTGGGATGAAAAGTCGGGTAATATAATTATACAGATGTGCCACGTTAGCGCCGCGTACTGTGACGGGCTGACGGCTGACACGCCGCTGGCGAAACGCTACGCTAACGTAATTATAATGCTTCCAGAACATACGTCCATACACTCTAGATAAAGATCTTTGTATTACTTTATATTAGATGCTGTTTACGCTTGATCGTTTTTTGTAATTCTGTTGTGTGGAAATTCATTGGCAAATTGTGTGTGTGTTTTTTTCTAAATATAGCTACAAAGATGTGTAAACAAAGCTCACCCTAATAAATTATCATGCCTAGTATTGACATGGAAAGTAGAAACAAAGATCTTTAAGCCTTTTTTGCATTTGATCTGCGTTATCTTTTGATTTATTATGAAACGAATATATAATACCATCGTTTAATTATTTATTTTATACTTTATTGTGCACCGTTAATTAATTGTCATTAATTAGTCACGAACTCTTCCTTGATGGGACAAACAAAAATTTAATATTTTCTCACTGTTATTGTATCCACTCTAATATTACAATAGAATCCGGAACTGAATAATATTTATTATAATACACATAAAATCACAATATTCACCGACCTTGGAAGTGAATAACAACTAGTATTGGGAGATAGATAAATTATTATAAAATATAAAGGAATGCAGTATGGCTATAGTTTATCTATACATATTATAAAGTGAAGTCCCCCTCCGCATCTGTCTCTCTGAACGCGATAAACTCAAAAAGTAAGATTATTTTCATATGGTTTACATCAATGGGTAGAATTCAGTAGATTCATAAGGAAGGTTTAGATGTATAATTCATTACGGTTTTGTGTAAATTGGCTGAAATATGACAATGATTCTTGAAAATATCGAAAAAAATCATGCCGTCTGGGAGCTTTACAGTCATGCGCCGCATAAACCAATACAATTATGTGTATTAATCTGCTACCATGGCGAAACAGGGGCGGGTTGCTAGTATAGTAATAAATTCAAAACTTATTATGTTAAATAAATAAAGAAATAAAATGTATTACTTAATAAATAATTGCAAATGTCACACGAGTGAGTTGTGTCTATAAACTATTAAACGTATCAAAAAAAAAATATCCTCGTCACTACCAGTTTTTCTAAATATTAATTCGATGGTAGATTATGTCGATAATCCGCTAATTAACCAGTATCTTTAAAAATTGAGATTAATTATTCCATAATGTTATTATATCTAGTGATATAAAGCCTTAAACAATACAAATATGAAAATCATACATCAGTTATTTATTTAATTTTTCTTCCCAAATTATGCTTTTATGTATGAGTCCCGGGATTGAAAAAATCTGTACAGAAAATGTGACGTCATCGTTTAATGAATATACACAGTTGAATGTAATCTTGTGATAAATAGCTGTAAAATTATAAGTAAGCCTTGAAACAGTGGCTTTAAAATTATATATGCTGAAGAAATTTCACCATTGTAATTATATTAAAGACAACTTTGTGAATTAATCTAAGTTTTATTTTTGCACGTATTTGTGTGACATATTTTATGGGGTGAAATAATGAATAAATATTCATTCAGGAGTATTATTTTCAACATGTAAAGTGTTTAAAACAATTTTCTAAAGTCTACACCCTGATTATGACGGTTAAGTGTATTATGCAATTCTATAAAATAACAATAAATAAATATGATATTGCTATGGTAATTTAATAGTTTTTTTTTTTTTTTTGAGGTCGGCGAAGCTGTAAACTAAGCCAAAAACGTAGTAAGGTAGAAAAAATATTATTGATTTAGTATTAAAATAATGAAAAAAAAATCAATTAAGGACCTAAGGAGGCACTTATTAATGTAAAAATATTGGAACCGGTTCGGAAAACATCCCACTCATCGAAAAGAACCGGCAAGCAATTCGATTGGGTTATTAATTATTTTTTTAACCGTGTAAATAATGTTTAAGTTAATAATAAAAATATTTTAGTGGATGTATAGAAGGATTAATTCTAGAAATTACTACAATTTACTATCAATTACGTAATGAACCAACCTATGCAGTGTCTTCGAGATCTTTAAACATAGATACATAGGAAAGCAAATTCTTAATTGTATAAAACATAATATACTTTGTTAATATAACCATTATTCAAAGTTAATTTTATTTAGATTTATAATATATACCTTTAGGTAGGTATGTGAACAAAGATAACTATTTATAATCATGTATATGCGGAACGTGTCTTTCCAAGTAATAAGCAATAATGAAATTCGAGCAAATACTGAAACAATTAAATTTGCTCATATTAGCTGTGTTTGAACTACCGTTTGAAGCTTTCTCATCGTTACCTTCTATTCCGATTTGAATAATTACAATAGGATTGTTTGTACTCTACCAAAGCTTAAGTATTTTGAACGAAGTTATGTTTTCAATGTTTAACAAAATTAAATTATTACAGTTTATAAATAATAAATTATCAGTACTTTACTAAATTATCAGTATTTTACTTTTTAGGTTAAGTTGAACTTTGAATAATATTAGAGACATTTTTTACAATGATGACTCAGTAGTTAGTATGCACGGACAACTTGTCGATCGACGTGAGTTGGAATCCCTACAATGAGCCCAAGTTTTCTATGAAGGAAAACGTCATGATGAAGCCATAGCACAATGGTTGGACATATGCTAATGCCCGTTTGGCTAGCTACCACACCAAGTACCTATAAGTGTGTTTCGGGAGCTGTAATTGGGAGCCAGTCCCTTAGGCTTATCGCTTATATTGGGCCACATCGTCGCTTAATATTAGGTGAGACTTTGGCTAAACGCTACTTTTAACGCTAATTTTAAAAAAGGTATCCATAAAATGATTTTATAATAAACACACTTAATGCTTAATGAAACCATTTTTATATGTTGGTATATCTGTATTAATTAGAAAGTGACGAAGTAGAAGTGTAGAAGTTAGAAGTTAACGAATCCGATAAATAACATTGATATAAATTCTAAATTTACTTGTAAAAACTGATTAAAACACAGACCTAGTAACATTTAACAAGAAAAAGACCCCAGGGTCGAAAGTTAAGCGGATTGCGAAACAAAATTTACGTTTGTTTACCAGACGGTCGTAGTCGGGGGCTGATAAAACGAAAAAAAAAACCATTCTATCCGGTTCTGTACCTTTTTTATGTTTTCGTTATTCCGTAGTCAGTTTAATGTCTACAATTAAATAAAACAAGTTGTATCTATTGGTGTCATAGGGCTTTTTTAATTGTAGAACGGCAATGTGATTGCGCTGTGCGTGATGGTACAAGATCGTCAGTCCATCGAAGGTCGTCATTGTCATTACGGCCCGCAAACCTCTCAGCAACTGTATATACACTGTTTGATCCCGGAACGCGAAACCAAGAAAGAGTCACTTATAACGGCCTTATCAGGATGTCTATTGTTGTCAGGACCCAGTCAGGTACAGATGCCTACCAATACCTTTGATAACTGGGTATACACTTGCTGATCCCAAAACGCGAAACCAAAAGAGAGGTACTGTAATGGCCTTATCACGATGTATATTGTTGTCACGACCCAGACGGGTACAGATGCCTACTAATCCGTTTGATAACTGAATATACACTGGCTGAACCTGGAACACAACACGCCTAAGCGTGCCACTATGAAGAGTTTTTCACCTGATATATGGTGGTCGCGATCCTATCGAACACAATCATCGACTAAAAGAACAATAGCATCCCATCATCCCAATATAGCCTACTCTAGAAGCGCCATGAGTTTACATATGCAAAAGCATCAACACGGTTTTCCTAAAAACAGTTATTCAAAATCATATAACAATCTCAGTGAATATTTTTTACCAGACAATGTTATGTTCACCTGTATTATCCTATACCTATTACCTATCTTGGCAATCCAAGATAGACAAACTTTCAAATAGGCCATTTTCTTATCGTACACCTTGGACAGTATAAGGGTCATATTCTATTCCATACTAGATGTGACCAATGTTAACCTTATTCAAAAAACACTCCACGGCGTCGCCGCCAATGCGCCCGTGTAGCCAGATTACTTGACGTTCATAATTACTGGTCCACGTCTTATAGTCGTAGCGTAAATTTATATAGCCTATACTATTCCTTGCATAACCTCTGTTAATTATAAGACTTACAGAAAGTTATCAAATACAAATTAGATGATACGTTTAGTAATTTTAAATAATAAGGATGTATGGTTAATTGTTGCCTTTCATAAAAAAATTGAATAAATGATCGTTATAAACATTTTTATGAACGACGTTGATTAACTGTATTTATTTAATTTGTATAAATGCTCTGAGAAGTGTCTGTTATTTAGCCGGTTATAAGTAGAGGGCTATAAAATATGGTAAAAGTAATTACACAGCTTTTACTTGTTATCAACGATTCTGGTTGTATTATTCAAGCGTTACCACTACAAACGCTGAATAAAGTCTGTGGACAGAAGCATACCTTACAAGTATAATTCTCCCAAAGCAACATAATACAACAAAAGGTTGTTTTCACTGTGAACCATATATTTATTCATACAGTCTCGATACAATTTCTAAAAGCACCTTTCTATCAGCAGATATTTATATCTATTCTTGTTTAATCTTTTGTAAGATCGTATTAGATCCCGCACATCTGGAAGTTTCCGTTCTACATACAAAAGCGACAATACGCGGACTTAAGCTTTAATATTTTCGTTGAGTTTATATGTATGCTGTAATATACTAACTAACATACTTTTAATTATAAAGTAAGTTTATGCCTTTGTACATAAAGTACGGCTTTCGTAATGTCGTCATGGTTACTTAATGTCCACTGTACGACACATTAATGAAGGATTAAGTAAAAAAACGTTGTTTATAATATTAACCTATCTGGATTTTTTCTTAAAAATAATTTAGATAAAACTATTATCTTCTATATAAATGAAATGATTGAGGTTTGCCGTTGTGTTCGCATCACACAAAAACTATTGGATCGATTCAAAATCTATCAACTTTTTTTTGTTTTACTCTTTAGATACTATGCACTTATTATCATTTTTTATCAAGATATCTTCATAAACAATAATTCTGTAGTCCGGGGCCGTGGGTACAGCTAGTAATAATAAATAAAAATCATCGCAAATTTTATTAAAAATCCAGAAAAAAATGATCATAATCGTTGTACATACATTAGTCATTCAATTGAAGTTGATTAAAAATATATCTTTATAATAATTATATAACTATTACCTTTATAATAATTAAATTATATAACTAAATAATTTTAGTTATATAATATAATATTTATATATCTTTTCGACCGGATACACAATGTTTAATTAACGGGTAATCGAGACAAAGTAGGTAATTTAAGTAGGTATACAAAAAAATTAAAATTTCAAATTTGTGTTTAAGATTACTTTCGGAACGTAAAGTTCTACTGGGATTAATAATAATTTTTATATTTTCGCAAAGTTGAGGCTACGTGAGTTTCATTTTGCAAGGATCCTAAGCAATTATTTGATTTAAAAAAATATCGTACCATACTATGTACCGATTCAGACATTCGGTATGATTGACACAATATGACGGATGTGTTTCGCAGTTCATGTCGATAAACACTGGAGTTCCTCAAGGTTCTGTGCTTTCGCTCACTCTGTTTCTTCTGCACATCAATGATATGTTACCTTTAGGCCATACTTGTCATTGAACTTAAACAATACTTGCACCGCAAAGTACCTCCTCGATGCCCTGGACAGGTTGCAAAGACGAGCTGTTCGCAAATTTAATGATGCAGATAACCACGTGCGCTGGATTTCGGAATCATAGTTTTACGGTAACCTCCATTAATGTAATCATCATAAAAAAATATCCTAAGAAATTCGACATTATAACTAAACTTCACACGACGTCTTATAACTCTCTGTAAAGGAGTTAATTTTCGTGCTCGAAGAACACAACGAAATGTGATTTTCTGTTTTGGTTAAAATTTTCATCAAAGAAATATCATTTCGCCCTCAATTACTTATTTTAGTAGAGACTCGGCAAGCGGTACTCCGCACTCCTAATAACATTCACACAGATTTAATATAGCATTTTCCACTTTGTACGGCTTCTACCAGGAGGCAATTTCCTTCCTAAAATTGTGTTTGGACGAATACGCGTAAACTTAATACATATGCGACTCTCGAAGACAACATTTATTTATATGCATGTTATATCTTAAAACCATAAATAAAAGGTTTAATAATTTTCTGTATATTACGAATGTTTTATTTTAATGTATTTACGTTAGGTACATGTAATTTTGCTGAACACATAAAAATGCGCGTTACTAATTATATTTAAAGTAAACGAAATCAACATGAAAGGGTATATTAATAAGAAAATGAAGCCTCAGGAATGAAGGCAGAAAATATCTACATATTCATGAGCAAAGACAATAAACAAAGAGTTTATTCTACGAAGTTCAAACATTATTTTGCTTTACATATGCTATTCTTAGAATAGATCATCTTATTCCTGCCCCTATTCCACTATAAGTGGGTCGGCAAAGCCCGTCTTCTTCTTTCATTTCAGCCTATAATATGTCATCTTTGCACTCACTCTTTGTACACGCAATCTTCTTTCATACAGTTCATCCAAGTCTTTTTAGAATATATGGTAATAATATTACATTTTGACTTAACGTCTAATTATATAATACAGTTCTTTATTAGTTTTTAGTTGGAACTATTAATATAAAAATGGTGCTATTAATATAATGTGAGATGTTTAAAACTTGATGTGCCTTCGTAATCTCACTTTTAATGTTATTACATCATTTGTCATTACCGATCTACTGGGCTTAGGCTTACTTATATATATAATCGTTTCACATTCAACTGTTCAAGAAATAATAGATATATTTTATGTTCTTTTAGTTATTGTAATGTAGAATATAAATTAAAGTTTTCATTTAAACATTGTAATAAAATATACGAATATGAAATATATGTCAAAATAGTCCTCACTTCTTCGCGTCATGGGTGAGAAATCGACTTCATTTCTGCAGAGGGCACTTGTCGTTTCTCACAGACTTCCTAGAGCGATCTTTAAGGTCGCGAACAATTTTCCTATATCTGATTTTATGGAAGGGTTAAACGGTTCAAATATATTCTGACGCTGTTACCTACTTTGGATAGAAAATTTATGTCGGCATATTACATACTATAGACAAATATTTTATATTTAATCTACATAATCTATACGTATTATAAAACTCCACGTCTCTCTGTCTGTCTGTCTGTTTATGTTCTTTTCACACGAGAACCAGTTATTTGATTGACATATTTTTTTTATATTTTAATTCAAAGCTATGTTATCTGTCTATCAATCTCGAAACAATGCAACTTCGTACCAACTTTATTAATACCATTATTATTATGAGGGACTTTTTATATGAATTTACTACATTTTTTATGCAATATTTTTATCAAGAAGTCCAAATTAAATAAATTGGTTAGGTTACATGCAAACGAGCCACGGTGAGTTGCTGTCTAACCATGTCCCGGGAGAGAGTACTCTTGTCCGTTCTTATTCAAATAAGTGAGGGCACAGATTTACTCAAGGGAGTGTATAACATGCATACAGGGGGCAGACAGAGCATACAGTGTCAACAATAGCTTGAATACTACCAAGCTCTAGGAAGCCAACTTTGCAGAACGGAAATATGCAGATGTTTGAAGACGGTACAATAATGTGTACCTAGTATGTTTGATTCATTTTCATGGAATGGTCTATGTCATTCATAGCAGCACTATAATATCTCATGTCTATCAACTCACATAATATATAAAACATACTTATTATTACTAGGTATTTTTTCTGAAATCATGTTTTTGATAATTTTTATGATATTTTTATTTCTTATATTCATATACGTTAATACATCAAAACAAACGTTAATATTGTTGCTGCATTATTTGCGTTTTTTTTTTAACTTTATAGGAATTTTCTTTAAGCTTTCAAAGACGAAAATCTACAATTTTCACAAAAAATCAGTAAAATACACGCAATTTCGGGACCGTGTTATTTTTCACGGATATGAGTAAACCTTTTTTTTTCATAATTATCTATCAGCTTTAACATGCCACCACGAAAGAGTAGATATTTCTACTAGATTTTTTAAGCTAAACAAGTAACTCTCGTAACTAAGACTAAGAATAATTTATTTTAGTCATAACATCCAGTATTGTTAATAAATATACAAACCACAATTTTGAAAACCTACACCTATACAAGCAAAATTAGTAGCTTGCATACACTTTTTATAAGTTCCGTTCAGTGATGAAAGAACAAACTGTCTGGTCTATTCGATAATTACGACAGGATATCATTAGAAGTAACATATCGTCGGATTATACTTAAACACACGCTTCAGCAAACATCCCCGTTGCACTACGGTACTGAGGTAATAATTTATTGTACACCGTACAATAAAAAACAACGACCAATGAGAATTCGGCAATCCATCGCCATATGGATATATATTGGCGGATCCCGAAACGCGACAAACCAAAAGAGAGGCGCTGTGACGGACCATGTGCATGATGGTCGACACACAGTCAGGTTGTACCGTAATTAACTAATCTGATACTAAAATATAATAAAGCGGAAGTCTTTTTGTTTGATTGTTTGTTTAAACACGCTAATCTCTTAAACTACCAGTCGGATTCGTTTTTTTTTTTGTATTTGAGATCCAGATCTCGAGGAATAGTATAGGTTGTCTAACAGTAGGCTACACCTCTCAGCTAGTCTTAAATATTGACTTTTGTTAAGTAAGTCAGAAGAAATAGAATATCCTAACTGCTTTATCCGCGTGCGTTGGCGTAATGGTTAGTGATACGTAAATACAATGTTGTACAAAAATATTGGTCCTTAGTATATAAAAAAAAGTCTGCGATACCATATGTATATTCCTTATACATAAACCACAATAATTTATTTTGTGCCAAATTTACAAATTTTTATTGAACATTGAAAAGTGATTTGAAAAGTGAGCATTATTATCAGATATATTAGGCATACGATCGAAAGCTACTTCATAATCAAGACATTTTTTTGTAAATAAGGTTGGGAAAATAATGTATAATTAAAAAAAATCAACACTCAGCTTGGGTATATGACTATAGGTGTAGGCGCGAACGAACCGTGTGAGTTCTGACGCATAACCCTGGCTGCCCGATAAAAATATTGTCTATACTGAACTATTATAAATAATCAATTAGCGATTTCTTTGTTGCTTAATGCTCTGTTTACTTAAATACTCATTAATTTAATAAAACAACAAACCTCGACTTCGTTCTGAATATCTACCGCTTCAAAGCACTATGAAACATTATAAACATTCCTTACAGAGGAAACCTCTCAATGACAGAGGGAATCCACTCCTTGCCTATATACCCCTAACAAACAGACGTGTAATAACGGCGAAAATTTACATCGGCCCGGCTTAATGTCGCGAGGCAATCTCATTCTGTGAAGGAAACAGAACACAATCCGACCAACGAATATTGACCTCTAAAATGTCATTATATTCCCCGAAATTAAGGTCGCGCAGTAACAGCCAGATTATATCAGTTAGGAAAAGCCTACGATGTTACAACAGTGACAAATAATATATGTTGCATATCGCGAAAGTATCTGAAACCTTGACTTTCTCATTATCTACCGAGACGTAATAAGAAATGTTACAACGTATTGTCGAGTGTAGGTGAAACAATTGCGGAACTGTACTTTCAATACAAAACCTACGCGTGATAGCTTGTTCACACCTTTTCTCATCTAGCTAGAAATACGCTACTAATTGTAGATATCAACGTTTTGTACAACAACAATAAGTTTTTATAAAATTATTAATTTTCTCAGTTCATTTATTTAAAGTCACACATGTTTACTTTTTACACGCTTATATTAGCTTCACTTGTAACTAATTAACAAACAATGTCATAAAATCTTAGACGTTAATATTAACGTACTTCTAATTGTCGTATCGAGATGATACTTTGTATGTATATGTAGTTCGGATGTCAACACTATATTTAGTATCTTGGAGCTGATCTGATGATGGAGCCAGGAGGTGGATAGTGTAACATAT
This sequence comes from Saturnia pavonia, assembly GCA_947532125.1. Taxonomy (NCBI): domain Eukaryota; kingdom Metazoa; phylum Arthropoda; class Insecta; order Lepidoptera; family Saturniidae; genus Saturnia; species Saturnia pavonia. The sequence continues at coordinate 9,576,129 of OX383908.1, forward strand.
CAGTGGCAGTAGCTACTAGTAAACTCACATGATTCGTTTTAGCAAGTCAAATAGATTGAACTTGGTAACGAGATGTTATTGTAAGACTAAAAAGTTTTATAATTTTTTGTGCGTAATTAAAGCGTGTTTAAATTATTTTTAAATTATTTAAACTTATTGATCGCGACAAAACTGATAAAAACATAAAAACTCACGAAAATTCGGTCCTGTTTTTTGTTTTTACAATACGTTTAACAAAACTGCCGGCAGTTTTTTTTTATTTTAAGAATTTAATTAAATAATTATTCTTATCTTAATGGTAGGGATACCTGATAATCAAACCATTAATATTGTTAATCATTTATCACAGATTGTGAACATCTCGATCTGTTGAAAGATAACAGGACTTTAATGGAGGACATCAACGTTCGGCAATATTTAACTGTCTAATATTTACTCTTTTATAAAACAATTTTTAAATTGTGTACATAGCATTATTGGCTTTTCTCATTAATAATCTATTATATACTTGCTTCATATTTTTCCAAATTTATAATCTTTAAACATTTTTTTTATAGATCGTAACTGTAAAATGGAGGATATAGTGTAAGAACTAAATACCTTTATATAATAAAAACGAACATAGTGTTTAAATAATAAAATATATAACTTGTTTTACAATTTTCTCAATAATTTCAAACATGCAGAAATGTAAAAGATAAGCAATTTCAAACCTAACACACACGTTTTGAATTAAATCTTTAATTAGATATAATTTTTCAATATCAATCAAATGAAGGAGTATAAAAATTAAATAATATAAAAGGGCTATTTCCCTAACATTGTAGCATTATTGTGAAAACCTCGCTACTAAAAATATTACAGTAAATAATATTAAGATTTCATAAATAAATGGTACTCAGTGAACTGATTCAAATGCCACGTAATTGCGCTGTTGAGGCAAAAAGTCCTAATTTCCCCTCTCGCATTTCCATTTAAGTGTCAACGAAATAAAAACTGGATAATTTATAACAGTCACGTAAAATGTTATCGCAATTTTAAATTAAATTGTTTTTTTTTTTTTTTTTTTTATTTCCGATATGCCACCTCTTTTAGAAGTTGAATGGCTACATAAAAGTTTTAACAAAGTTTTTTAATACATATCTACTATTTACTAAAACCAAATTACTTGGGGCAGCCCGACTTGTGGAATCCTCCACCCTACAGAAGATCGCAGCCAAATGAACTAGTGTTGTGTTTCTGCGATGAGTGGGGTCTCCAGAACTCCTTGGGGTAGGGGGTTCAAGGTCGGCAACGCGCTTATGATACCTATGGTATTGCAGGCGTTCATAGGCTACGGTAGCCGCTTACCATCAGGCGGGCCGTATGCTTGTTTGCCACTTGTGTAGTATAAAAAAATAAATTCATATTTAACTACAGTGATTTTTCCAAAACAAATATTGCGAAAAAAAATTAAATTTTCCATATAAATAAAATGATTGAGGTTTGCCGTTGTGCGCGCATCACGTAAAAACTACTGGATAGGTTTTGATGAAATGTTTTTTGTTTTATTACTTAGATGCTTGAACTTTATCAAACAAAAAAAAATCACGATATGTTCATAAGTAATAATTTTCTTGTACACGCGAGCGGAACCTAGTTACAAATAAAATCATTTAGTTTTGTAAATTTTAACGTTAGACTTTATAAATAAATATAGGCGATTATTTATTGATCAAATAGTATTGTACAATATACATACATTCAACAGTAATAAAACCATTAAATTGTTTTTTTAATACTCTACCGTAGTTTAAAAAAACCGGTCTACTTAATTATTTATTTTCCTTATTATAATAATATATATAAAATAATGTAATACCTATGTGTATATATATATATATATATATAATGAACATATAATTATGATTAAAAAAATCAAATGACAATTGCAAAATATGTTTTTATTCGGATGATGGATATGCTGTTATGGTAAACAATGCAATCAGAATACGTAACTAAAATACTTCAGACATTATAAAAATACATTTAAAAGTTCTTAAAGTATTATAAAAACGTTTATTTTACATCGATTTTTAAAAACAATTTATTAAGAAAATATTTATGTAACAATATTTCATATTTATGTTATGTTATACAATATTTAGAAGTGCCACGTATAAAATAATTCTGTTATTGTATAACGTTTCCGCTTCTTTTGAAATTGTAACTCCCCTTAAATATAAATATATACAAAATTTGGCCATTTCTCAACTTTCACTCGTTATTAATTGTTGGTCGTTGACATAATATTCAAATAAATGTTGATGTATTCGATCCAATCAACGTGCTTTATGGCGTTATTAAGGCAATTCTTTATTCACATCCGCCTGACTGATTAATCACGATGACATCCATCACATAACATCGCTATATGAAACTAATTTTTATTCATGATTTTTAATGAACTAATTTAAAATAGCTACCGTTCGAAAACATCATCACAGTTAATATTTAATCAGAGCCGAACAGCTGCCGATAATAATCATGGAAACAAGCTCATCAAAAAACGCCTAATAATTTAACAATATTCACAGATTACCATAACTTTTGCCTAAACTCGTTTAAAGACTCACAGAGCGACAAAAGGAAAGTCGGAATGTCCAACTACGGAATGCGAATGAATATACATATTTATACAATAAACGTGGCAGAGAAATCGACGTGGATCCATTGGCATTTAAGCTCTTTCGGCCGTTTGACCTTAGCGTTTATAAGGCAGGTGTACACATAACCGGCAAATGAATGAATGTAATTAATAAACGATTGTACGTGTTTACCTTTAGGTTTCCTCATTTAGACGTCCTCAGAAATATATTAAGCTATGTAATAGACCTTCGATTAAATTAAATCTTTCTCCGGTATGCTATTAATTCTCTGATTAGCGCCCGATAAAATCATGTTTTATAAAAATGCTTTAGTATAAGTTTATAGAAAATTATGATGATCTTCTATAAATTAACACCGCCCCTTAATTAAATCGTTTATATGTAAGATATTTTTTAAAGATAAATAATATACTAGATTCCGTTTCTAAAGCACTCATCTACAAGTGATATAATATGCATATAATAAATAACGATCATTATTTATGAATAATATTTGAATATAGTTTCAAAATTAATTAACTATTATTTATTTAAATCACCATATTCGTTAAATTAATAAAATAATGAAAAGAGCCAAGACAAAAATTATAGATAAACACCATAAAATAAATAAACCATATATCCGTAATACACTTCATGAAATAAAAATATATCTACATTTTTTTTATATTCGTATATGAATACTAGCAGATATTAATTAGTATAATATTAAGAATGATTTTCACTTTATGTAAATAATACTTATCCGCGTCCGGCTTACATATATTATATGAACTACACGGCCAAAATATATTTAACGATCTCAGTTTTTACACATATCCAACGTATTTTATATTTTTAATTATAAGAAATAATCGTAAAAAATTGTATCTTGGTCGGTAAGGTCTTTATTAGATGTCGCTCGGTCAATCATTATGTTCAAAATGTTTTTTTTTAATAATTGCTTGATGGCCAGACCCTTAATATTCACACTTAATATTCGGTGATGCTATAGCCAAACGATTGATTTTAAAATTAAAAAGGGAACTTTACACAGTCAATGAATATTAATTGTTGATAGTTATAGTGGAAATACTGATAATTAAAATATATTTATAAAATCACTCTTACCTTGTAGATACCGTCCACGAGTTTCGTAAGTTCCTCCGTCTCCATGGTGTAATATATTCAGTAAACTTATAATGGTTATGGTAACTACACGTGAAACTTCATCGAGACGTAAACAATAATTCAAGAAAGTACGAACAAAGTTCGATTTTAACACTTTGCACACAAAATTCACATTTCAATACGTAGTTCTCAATATTACCCGCGTTCGGCGGTCTAATCACTCAAGCAAGCAAATTCACTTTCGAAGACATCTGCAACAAAGAAAAATAACAATTAACTTTCGATGTTTAAAAACAAAAGCTTTTTCTATTTACGAAAGACTGAATACTGTTCAAAAACGGTCTCCTTATCTCGGATATTTAACAAAAAGAATTCCAATTTAAAAAATGATAAAATATTTTGTTTAAATATTTGTTCACCTATTCATTGAGATGATATCAATGTGGCGAAGCGTGCGTCCGGCTTGAGGTTTGCCAGTAAAGTCACCTATCGCCTCACCTCGATAGGTGTAGGTATGAATGTCGATTAGAGACAAACTGGCTGTGTAGTGTATAAGATCACTATGGACTCGGCTTGGTGTCTAAACGGCGAATGTTTACATTATATGGCTGGTTTGTAAAGAAGTCGGAATTTCGAGTGACCATTTTATCTGTTGAGTTCGTTGACATGGTAATTGCAGAATATAGCAGAATATTTTTTTCTAAGTTCAAAGTGAATACTTTACGGTTTCTGAAAATTAAGAGAGAGTACTGTACACTTACTTTTATGTAACCATTTTTATAGTAATTAAAATGCGTTTCTTGTTTTTTTTTTGTGTACTTATATTTAATGAGTTCCGTTCTTTATTGCTGTCGTATTAAGTACTGATACTATTGTTTTTATTTTATTACTACAACATTTAAATAATAACTTCATGACAACCCTTGACTTTGTTTTTTAAATAACATGGCTTTTGTAAAGCCTAGGACCAACATATATATTGCTTAAAGTTTACTTGACACGTTGCACACGGCTTAAAAAAAAGGTGTATAAAAGAAAGAAAAAAAAAAGTTTTTTAATTATAATACTAATGTGTATTATTTATATTAGCACGGGAAAGTGAGGGAACTATGCCTGATAGAAAGCACAGTACAATCTTAAAACAATGGCTACAGGTCAATATTCCATTGCCAGTTGCGGCTGTCATACCGGCCTGCGTAATTAGAAATTGGATATGCACCAACTGATTCAGAAACACGACGTGCACAAGCGAATCCCTATAACAGGCTTGTCACCTTATACATGGTGGTCCCGTCTCAATCGGGCTATACAGCCATATCACTCTTTTCCTTTCAAGATTTTTATATTCTAGCAAAGAAGCAATGTTTTCTGAGTGGTAGCGTGCACGGACACGGCGTCAAGCGACGTGAGTTCAAATCCCTGCATTGATCCTATGATTTCGGCTAGGAAAAAATTGTGAGGAAGTCGTTAGCATAGTTGTGGCCTATTTTCTAATGCACTTCGTCACTACGTCACTTGAACATCAGATAGGATTTTGTAAAAACGCTTTAATCTACAATAATAATAAAAAAGACTATAAATGTAGAAATGTGGTAAACTGCTAAACTGAAAACATACACTTAGCGAAGTTCGTGACATAAAGCATTAAGCATGATGTTACGAAACACTTAACTTCAATGTCACAAATGCAATCAACATCTGTACTAAATATCTACAAGCAATTTGCGTGGTAGCTGTTACCGGGCTATAATGAAACGTACATCGTGACTAACATTTCGGTTGCATTTATATGAAGGCCAATTTGCAGCTGCCTTAAAGCAAAGGGCGATACAAAATACTGCAAAATTTAATAAAATATTTTTTGTTATTAATTATCGCAAATTATCTAGATTACACAAGTACAATCATCTATTCCATCAGAACTTACATAAATATATTAGTACAAAAATGTTGTTACATTTATATGAAGGCCAATTTGCAGCTGCCTTAATGCAAAGGGCGATACAAAATACTGCAAAATTTAATAAAATTATTTTGTTTTTGTTAATCATCGCAATTGACCCAGATTACACAGGTACAATCATCTATTCCATCAGAACTTATATAAATATGTTAGTTCAGACATTTTAGTTACATTTGAATGAAGGCTAATTTGCGATAAAAAACTGCAAAAGGCGATACAAAAAACTACAAAGTAAAATAAAATGAATATTTTTATTAAATATTGCAACTGATTTAGATTACATAGGTACAATCATCTATTCCATCTGAACTAATATAAACATATTAGTACAGACCTACATCCAGATTTATGTCAAAGGATAACCTTTTTTCATAAACTGTATCTTAACGCATATGTTTTGAATTAAATTTTATGCAAATCGTATAAAAAAATTATACGGGTGAAACCGTAAGACACAACTAGCGAAACAGCTCACAAAAATGGCTTGATTCTTATGAAACTTTGTACACAGGAAGTATACATTCTTTCATAACTGACGGGCTATAAGTATTGTCAACTCGGATCTGATTTAAAAAAATCACGGGAACTACAGTTAGCTATAAGAATTTTCAGTAATACTTACAGAAATCGTAAAAAAAAAAAACGAAAAAATGTTTTTTATTATTTCTCAACCGATTTGATGAAATTTTACATACTTCATTCCATAATTGATAACCTATAAGAAACGTCATAATACATTTAGAAATCATAAAAAAATTACAACCCATTTTGTTGAAAATTGTAGACGGGAAGTACATGTCAGTTCTCAATTGACAGGCAATATGAATTGTAAATAATATGAGTAAAAATAAATGATGAAATGAATGAATGGGATGAAATTAATTACTGCTTAACAAACGCGTGCAAAGCCTGGGGTCACCGCTAGTATACTATATACAGAAATGTTTGTAATATCAAATAATGTGAACAAAAGTAGGTACCTATACTATTATCTGTGAAAACAGTTGGTCTGATTTTTCAAATAAATCAATTTTGATTCTTTTAATTACTAACTTCTATTGCATAGTATTGTATATAATATACATCATTCTTATGACATCATTTAATAAACTTTCGCTTTTGTCACCACCCACTGCATTACAGGTGATGCTTTGTATAAAAATTGCCCACGGAATTGTTAAATACTTTACTTGCTAAATGGTCACAAATAAAATTTAAATATTTGATTTCGTTGACAACGGCCACTCCCAGACGTTTTCACTTTTTAAAATGCGTGCTTATTTAAATAAAAACTTGTTTAAATGCCTAAACAAACAGCTGTGCAGGAAATTCACGCACTTAGACTATTCGATGTTATTGGTGTATGTTAATTACAAGTCCGGTGAAGCTGTAAAAACCGTTTGAGGCTTCAGAGCCCTTATGACTAACTGTATATTCAGATCGAAAAAAAATCCGTTAATTAGGCTTATACAGTATTATGTATTTTTTTTATGAAATGTAAATAGTTTCTGGTATTTTATGATAACCGCAACTACAATATTTACAAAATAATAAGAAATGTAGTTATGAAATTCAAAAATCATCCAAATTGTCGAAAAATTTAACTTTTAACTCGATAAGTTATGAACGAGTAGACTTTTAAAAACATGACTTGTTGAGCGCTTAATTCCCTACAAAAATATGTATAGAGCTTCCCTGTACGACGTACCGTTAGCCAGTTACAAAAAGTTAGAAGGAGCAAAATTAATTTTTCCCTTGTTATTTCTATGGGAGATCCAAAAGCAAAATGCTCATATTTTAATAGGTCTATTTTCATGACCAAACGAAATTTTAAGCTTGGTTACGAAACAAAAAAATTTTTGAATCTCCCTAATGTAGCCATACAAAATGCTTACGGTATCTAATGCAAGACATTCATATGCATAATCTACCTGAAATAATACACATTTTTTACAGAACTTACTCGTGCAATATAAAAATCTTTGCTATGGTAGAATACGACTGGATCGTGACCACTTTATGGCGTTTTGGAATCAGCCAGTGTACATATATCTAAAGGCTTGCAGGCCGGTATGACAGCAACCAACGGTGTTGGGTTGTCGATATTTCGGTGGTCTCCGGTGTTTTTGAAGCATCAGGCACAGTGCGGTCACTATAAAAAAATCTATAAAGCATATAAACTACTGAGTAGATTACTGAACGAGTAGGTATACATTTTATTTTAAGAGAATGGTTTTGTAAAAAATATATTCTTCTGAAACTATCTAAAAGTTCTTTCGACGCAAATAAAGTGGAAAATGTGAAACAAAATTTCTCGGCGGATCCGTAACTAAGTTTTGAAGAGGAGAGATTCGCGCTCTGACCCCGAGACACCCGCGTCCCGCGACCTACCCCCCGGTAGTCCTTGTATATGCATCCGTAGAGGAAATAGAGCTACCTCTTTGCTCGAGTCCCCAAAGTGGAAAGAAACAAGTGTGCGACGGGTGTTTATTTCACTTGGAATGTTGGACTCGAATTTTGTTGTTGGAAATGTCATAACACGAGCTTGGCAAAATTCAGTAGACATTCAACTGAGGAATATAAACCGTTTCTTTAAAGTAGACATAAAAAGTTTTGATTTTGTTTTTAAAGTTACGCGAATGTCTTTGGATTCTCAATCAGCGGAATTTGATATTCCATTCAAATAACGTGATCGTAAAAATTACAGTCAAGTGCCAAGAAAAAAAGTGAAATAAAATACCAAGTTGAACATAGGTCGCAGTAGACACGACGGTCGCGCGTTTTACTGACGAACCTTGTTATCGCAAGTTTTATAGCAATATGTGAATGCATATTGCAGTTGAATATTCATATTCGTTTTCTTGTTTTGTCTATCGTGTGGCGCTTTAAAGTAAATGTAAACAACACAGTTGTGTAAACACACACCTACAAACATATTTGTTACATGATCAAGCAATGATCTGATCTGTGATGATGATGATCATGGCTCTGTAATAGCATGTACGGAAATCGCGTCAATCGACGTAAGTTCGAATCTGTGCAATGAGTCTGAGGTTTCGGTGAAGGAAAACATCGTGATGAGATCATAGCATGGTGGTAGGGCTTTCTCTATTGCCCGCCTGGCTAGCTACCACTCTCAATTTGGAAGTCTATCCCCAAGCACCAATAGGTATGTTCCGGCAGATGCACTTGAGAGCCAGTCTTCCACTAGGTTTAGCGTGCTACCACCTTGGGCCACGTCGTCACTTAAGATCAGGTGAGATTGTGGATACAACTACAAACCTATAACGTTAAAAATAGGAGAATTGCTACCTATTGGAAATGATCGAAAGCAAAAGCTTGTTAATATGTATCGGTCAAATCTTGCAACAAAATTTTTAACTACTTTTATATAATCGTTTGAGCTGAAATTTGGAATACTTTTGTAACTTCGATGACAATGCATTAATGGGATATTATTGAATTGATCTGATGATGGGCCCAGATGGAGGCCATAACAACGGTTTAACAAAACAAGATATCCTCGTCTTGTTTGGGTTTGTTGGTGTTTTTTTTTCATAATAATATTACAAGTTTAAATTCTAACATGTACATTTTTATTGTTTGTTTATGACACTATAAAATATGTTCAAATCTGAAATTATTTAAAGTCTACCTGCCGATGTGTAAATGTAAATTCACTGACCTACCAAATGTCTTAATTACTTTATGCAATTTAAACGACAGAGACATATTATGTTGAAATACATTACCACAATTTCACACTACCCATTGTCACTAGTAAGTGGAGTAATATAGCTTTATGTATTTTTCCACCTAGTTTTAACATTATTACAAATTTTACAAGCTTAATTAACATTATTTGTTTTTTTTTCTTTACAGACTATTCCTCGTATAATTATGAGATGAAAGATACGTTAAGATTTCTAATTATATACATTAATCTATGGGTTTTACCTTATAGTTTTTTAGCTGATACATACCGATTTGAAGACTTGGGAATAAATGCATAATAAAAAACAATAAAGTCATTACAAAAAGTTTATTACCTATACAAAATTGGAATAATATATAATTAGAATTTAATTTGTATCATTTATTTTATATGAATTTCCTAAAAGCAATATCCAAGTCCAAGTATTGAGTGAATGTATGAAATCATTCATCTGTCAGTCGCACATGTGGACTTTCCCCATTAATGAGAATCCCATTCGCTCCTGGGAAATTTCCCATAATGTACTCATGCCCGTCGACGTCGTTTGCGTTCAATCATTCACAGTCTCTCTGCCAAGCACCAGTCTCGATATTGTAATAGCAATTAAGTAATCAGTGAACCATTGATTGATTTCTCCACTAACCAATTGAATTAAATGTAAATATTTGAAACTGAGTTTTCTGTCATCATTACTGGTTAATTATATACGCTCGTATATCTAAGTTCAGATATCTGTAATATTCGATTCCATTTGAAATTTCGAGAAGGAAACCGGGATTGTTTTTATCATACATTTGATTTTAGTCTTGTAAAGGTTATTTTCTTAGTATCGTTATTACGATCTGTGTTAGTACAATAAAAAATGAATCGTATACATACTAAAATGGAATACAGAGATATTGGTTAATATTTTATGATCTATTCAATTTAATACCTTTACGAAATTGCTTTGGATTCATACATTAAATATGCGTACTTATATATTAGAATTATATTTACCGTTTGTACACAATAAATTATATTTATTATCTAAAGCCGTATTATATACTAATTCAATCGCTGTCATGTTGTTTATTATGTATATTTAATTTCAATGCATCGCTATATCTAAAATATGTTCGTATTCTTACTAGTAATTTAAATCATAAAATCGTATACAAAAAAAAGTATCTGTAATCTTATTATATTTAACTAGCTACCATCCGTGAATATAATGTAACACTTAATAACAATAAAATATGCCTATAATATAATTCTATTTACATATAATAGAACGCGGCATTCTAACAGTGAAAATTTTTCAGAATCGGTTCAAAAGACAAGACTACAAATTTACTAACTGTACTATAATAGTAAATAGTATAGATTTATTTAAACATAACAAACATATTGTATCTCAACTTAAGAAGATTTGTTATTAAAATAACTGATACGTTAAAAAAAGTATCAATATTATTCTTTACATTAAAATACTATAGAGGAGTACAGATAATTTTTAAAGAATGTCCTTTATTATTGTTTTAAAGGAAAAGCCAAAATCATACACAATTTAAAAACAAGCTTTTATTCAATATTTCAGTTGTACCGAAATGAAAACAGTGATAACCGTCAGCCATGTTAAATTTAGAGTGACGTCGTTTTATTTTCGTATTCATCTCAATAAGCCCTTTAATTTGATACCTATATCATGGGGGTTCATAAGAAATAACTGCTTCTCCATCTTTGGGAGTTCGCTATACTAAATTTAGAATGACGTCACACCATGCATTGTCATCCATACTAAACGTGTAAACAAAATATCATCTCAATCGGTTAGGGATAACTGTTTTAAAAATCAGTTGCAAGATTTGACCCATATTAAAAATATAAGCTTGTAAAATATAAAACCTACATTTTTTTATTGTTTGTATGTAAAATTTAAGAGGAAATAATATTTCTATACTTCTGACTCTTGTAGTGGTAGTACAATAAATACAATTTTTATTTTGAACTTTCGTAGGTTGGTGTGACCGGAGGGAGGTTGATTGTTGCAACTTTGAATAGTACCCCATGTGGCTTGCCCACAATCTGTATTTGACAACTTGCAAAATGGAGTACGTAGTTAGCCATACCAGGTAAAGTTCAAATTAACTATAAGCGATAAAATATATCAGTTATAAATATAGGTAACGCTTTGTTAAAGGAGTCCTATTGGGAATAACAACACAACGGGTCCCTAATCATGGTCTATTCGTTCGTCACATGCGAACAAACACACGGCTATTAGTTCTTCGACAATCGACACTCGGCCAAATGGCTGATTGGACTGTGCGTGAATGGTACACGAAATAAAGTTTAACATTAATTTTATAGTTTAAACTAGCTGAGCCCCATGGTTTCACTCGTGTTAAATTTATCCTACCAACGCCGCTGGCAACGCACTCGTGTATCCTATCATTGTCCTCACTTCCGTCCTTGCCTATAGCTTGCGACATCCATTTGCGGATCTCCGCAAATGACGGATCTTTGTGTGAGGAGCATAATCGTTGGTTGTGTGTCTGTGTTTTAAGGGTTATCAATTGTTTAGTTATTATAATAGAAGCTGTCCTTAGTATGAAATTAAATAACCGTGAGTGCAATTCTTTTTCCATATTTGTTTACTTATTTTTTAAAATACATGGAGGCTGTGTATTCATGTCCAACAGAATCTTTACACTGTATTCTATATTATCACAAAACAGCGCCTATGTAAAGACGATGAACAACATTGTGCTAAAATTTTCACTTTTCTCTTTCAATACGATCAAATATCCTCACAATATATTTTCATATTCAGTGTGACACCTTCATTATTACCCGTTTAAAGTGCGAGAGTTCAAAGCTTATTCACGTTAGAAATCTGCAATTGAAGGAAACATTTAAACGGAACACACACGTATGTTAATTTTCCCGCAAATTAATTTGTTAAATTGATAAAAAAACCTTCAGCTAAGTTGTGATAGGTTAATTGGTAAAGAATGAATTATAATTTGGAGATTATGTACCAATAATAACTATCACATAGTTAGTGAGATTTACTAAAGAAATGTAATACTATACTATATTTAACTGGCTTCTCGGAAACAACTCTAGCGATTTGGATCAAATTTTATATAAGATGTTTGTTTTTGCAATACACCAAGTTAAGCTCCGTCGCTCATATATTTGATACATTTTATTTGAAACGGATATTGACAACACGACATCAAATTGAATTGTCAACCTTTGGATGGAGTTTTATCGTCGACTACTTATCCAGATAGACTTCTAATAATAGAGGTTTATTGTCAACGCATCTTACTAATAAATGAAATTTAAGCCTTCGGACGGAAATTTCGAATCAGATTGCATTCTTATAATGTATTCGTATAGTGCACGCCGAGGATATTTTCACGGTACTAAATATTTAAAATACAATGTCACTTACATAATAATGTACGAGTAGTCTGGCAAAACTATGATCGATGAGATTATAATGAACTACAATAGGGAGTTTTTGGCGGAATCTCAAACTGTCATGTAGTGGTGTTTGTTTTTTACTCATAAATTTGTATTATTTGCCTTATATTGTGTAATGCAGGTGGCATTTTGCATAACAAAGCTTGGTTATTGTACACAAGTGAAGTGAATTGGAAATAATAACATGGATCATGAATTCTGAGATGCCACAAAAACTCCCTAGAAAGTTCTTACAAGGGAGCCACCATCTTGTTAGGATCCTGAAATCGTCATAAAACTAGAAAATATGTTCACTCGATAATGACAGTAATGGTATTCAATAAAGTGGAGCAGTTGCCAAGTTAGGAGCAAAAAGAAGAAAAAGAACTACAATAGGTTTTATGCTAAGATCAAAGGGCCACTTTTTTATTTTTTTTATTTTTATAGGTTTGGCGTAGTGGCCACAATCTCACTTGATGTTAAGTGATGATGTGGCACAAGATGATAACACGCTAAACACACCTATTGGTGCTTGGCGACAGATTTTCAACTTGAGGGTGGTAGCTAGCCAGGCGGGCATTAGAAAGAGCCCTACCACCATGCTATGGTTTCCTCACGATGTTTTCCTTCACCGAAAGCTCAGGCTCATTGCAGGGATTCGAATCACGTCACGTATTTATTTTAAAATTAAAACTTATTCGATATATATTATCAAAAAATATTTTTTATTTACTCTGCGAAATGATACTACATTACAAAGGAATCTGAAATTAGATTTAGAACAGTGACACATATTTAAATATTTAGAATTTATTTCTACAGAGGTAGAGTTCATTTTACTTTTACTAACAGTTATTTACATAACAACGCAGCAATTATATCTCTCCCAAAGGTTTTAACTCTATAAATCCTTAGGAAATGTCAAAATTGAATGAAATAGGCAAGATATGGATAGTAACCTTCTATTTATATGTATAGATAGTATAGATATAACTATGTTATCATATAAGATAGAAGCAACTTTCATATTCAGATCCGATATGAATAAAATATATTAATAGATAATAAAATAATGACAGGTACTGTAATAATCATATTAAACTAAAATAAAAATTATGAAATTTTCATTTAAACTTTAAAAATTAATTAAAATTTAAGATTTATACTAATTACTTATTCACGCTTCTGTTTCATATACCATAAAGAGGTTTGTTTGTTTGTTTGTAAACAATGGTCTTTAAATTATTTGTTAAGACAGGAAAGATAAGCTGGATTTTTAAATGTCGATCCGATATTATATGGTATGATAAATAATTTATATTTATAAGGAAATTTCTTTGGAGATTTCTCTCTACTCGGCAGCCCGACTGGTGGAATACCTCGACTCTACAGAAGTTCGTAGCCAAATAACCTTGTGTAGTGATTAGTGAGTAGCATTTCCAGAGCTCCTTGGGATAGGGGGGTTCAAGTTTGGCAGGCGCTACCGATATAATAGGTCTTTACCTATGAAATTGCCGTTCTGCAGTACTGGCCATTTCAAATCTAAATAATTTCTGTTTGGCTAAGAATTCCAATTTCAAATTAATTTTATTTTAAAAACATGGAATTCTTTTTCCAAAAGTAGTCGTTTATTTATTGATGAGTGTTACATTTTCATCGCATTTAAATCTTTTTTGTCATCATGGATACATTAAAAATTCGAGTAATTATGGAATATGAGTACCGTCGTGGCAGTAACGCGGCACAAGCGGCACGCAACATCAACGATGTTTACGGAGCTAACACTACAAACCAACGCACCACCTGTTATTGGTTTGCTCGCTTCCGTTCTGGGAATTTCGACCTGCGAACCTCGCGGTCGTCCGAAGACTTTGGTCGACAATGACGAATTAAAGGCGATTGTGGAAGCTGATGATACACAATCTACGGCTGAATTAGCAGCAGCTTTCGACGTTAGCGTCAAAACAATATTCGTCCATTTACGTCAAATATGGCAAGGTAAAAAAGCTTGACAAATGGGTGCCCCACGAACCCAATGATCGCCAGCGCGAAGTACGCGTCGAGACGTGCCTTGCACTGCTCAACAGACACACAAATGAAGTAATTTTGAACCGCATTGTTACCTGCGATGAAAAATGGATTCTGTTTGATAACCGCAAGCGCTCAGCAAGTTGGTTGGATCCTGGTTCAGCACCTAAACAATGCCCTAAACGAAAACTTACCCCTAGAAAAGTGATGGTCACTGTTTGGTGGTCTAGCGCCGGTGTGATTCATCACAGCTTCTTAACAAACGGGGTGAGCATTACTGCAGATGTGTACTGTGAAGAACTGAACACAATGATGGAGAAGCTGGCACATCTCCAACCAGCATTGGTCAATCGCTCGTCTCCGCTGCTCCTGCACGAGAACGCGCGACCTCATACTGCACAACAGACGGTCTCCAAGTTGCAAGAACTGGGGTTGGAAGTTCTCCGTCATCCGCCCTACTCACCAGACCTTGCGCATACAGACTACTACTTTTTCGAGAATTTCGATAATTCCTTGGCGGAAAAAAATTAAATACCCGAGAGGCAGTACAAAATGCCTTTGAAGAATTTGTTGCCTCCAGTCCAGCTGATTTCTTTAAGAATAAACTGCCACTGCGCTGGCAAAGATGCATTGATTGCATGGGTGACTACTTCGATTAATACAAATAAAAAATACATGAAAGAACATCGTTTAAATTTTTTCATACAAAACGGCAATTTCATAGGTAAAGACCTAATATATGGTATTACAAGCGTCCATAGGATACGGTAGCCGCTTACCATCAGCGGTCAGCATTCTTGTTTACCATAGTTGTATAAAAAAAAAACATTAATTATTTTGCATGTGTTATATCTGAGGAACAACCTAATAAGCTACTATATGAAATTGTAGAAAGTCAATTAAAGGTGTCCCACTCAGGTACATACGAGTAGGTTGGGGAGGGTATGGGACCTTTTTTCTTTTTTCGCTAGTTAGTGTAGACCAAAATTGACAGATTAGTAAATACATATACGAATGTTTCTTCCCTCCTCCCAGAGGAAAGAATGATATATATATATATATATATATACATATGTATAAATTTAGATCGAATTACGGATAGGGAATTAGCCAATTCGCGACTTATTTGCAACTACGGCAATAGTCCAAGCCGAGATTCAGCCACTTTGGCACCCTTGGAGCTTGTTGTCTCGCTTTCGTGGCTGAGTGCCTTAAGCGCTCGCACCCAAGCCCGGTGAAGCTGTAAAAGTCATCTGAGGTTTCAGGGCACTTTCGGCTTACAGTCAGTTAAAAAAAACCAATTAAAGGCCGATTTTTCAATCAACAGAAATCTTTATTTGAAGGATATTTTTGACTTTTTGACGGATAATGTATGGAAAACTTGTCAAATTTGTTTATAGGTCGAAAATAAACCATACTTTGCTAACAATAAATAAATAACGCGAACATTATGAGGGTGTTTATATAAATATTTTTATTATAAACGAGATATCGTATACCATCAAGTTACCGTTACACCCCTGATGCGGTTGTTCAATTGGCGAGAAATTGCGACGCGAGTAAGCTTGCGTAAAATTGGCGATATCGTTAATATTCACCGAAAACCTGCGGTTCACGTGGCGACTACAAATAACAAGCAGACAGCCCCCCATAGATTTATGTTCTGTCGTTTTATGTAATATATAGGCTTCACCCGACTATCCCGCGAGCCGTCGCGTCGTTCTCAAGCTCAAGTGACAGGGTTGTTAGATGATATATACAAATTTATATCTTCGGTCATTAAATTAGTCGAAACTACATATTTTTAGTAAATGATTTTAAAACTATACGTAGCTATAGTTTAATCGGAAAAGTTAGACGACGTAGGTATGTTAATTTTCATTATGGAATAATAATTATCAAGCATGAACATTATCAAGAGTAAATTAAGAAATCGGCTTACCGAAGTTGAAGTCGTGCCTCAAATTAAAAACTACATCATACAAACCCGACTTATGCTTTCTTTCCAAGGAAATAATGAAAGGCCAATGTTCACATTAGTGGAGTATTTGTAGTAAGAATAACTTTTATATTATTTAACTAGTTATATTTTAGTTAATAAATATTATCATTTTATAAGTATAATACCAACTTTTATTTTATTTATTGTCAGTTGAACTAAGACTTATTTGACAAAGGCAGCAAGCTCGAGAATGTACTTTTCATTCTAAGTATTTCCGTAATAATGTCTCCTACTAAAGAAAAGCTTTAGTTAAAAAAATTGCTCTTTCAATTAATTTCACTTGAGTATTGTCTATATTTGGCTCTTTTAGATGAAAAGGTTGCCGACCACTGGTCTAAGCCGTCTAACGATTACATGTCTTTTGCGGACTAAAAATAAGCCGTCTTATTTAATACTAATTTTATCTTTACTGCTTATTTCTCATGTAAAACCGTAATGATACATTTAGGATTTAACTCGGGCTCCTAGGATTTAACTCAAAAACGGCTTGACTGATCTTTATGAATTTTTTTAAACGGGAATAATGCTCATTGCTCATATGATAGGGGATTTGAATTATCAATATTGCATTTAGACATCGTAAAAAAATCATTATTTCAGAAAATCTCATTTTTATTAATTCTCAACTGTTTTTTATGAAATTTTGTGAACGGGAAGCTTATGTCATTCGATAACTTTACGGTTATAAGAATTGACAATAACTTTTAAAAATCGTAAATAAACGAACTACAAAAAAATGTGTTTATTTACAACATAGTTTAATGATTTTTATTTGTACACGGAAAGTATATGTTTTTTATTCTTCATATGATAGGTGTACATAAGTATAAAATAAATATTAAGTGTATAAGAATAATAAGTTTAAAAATAAAGATACGAGACCAAAATAATTTTACAGCTGTAATAAAAGCGTGCGGAGCCGCGTGGCAATGCCAGTATTATAATAAATACATTTATCGAACATAAACTATTGTACTTAAACACAAGAGTGATAAAGCAATACCAAAATAAAGGCGCTACTTTGGACTTAATGTCGTTTTAAAGAACATAAGATCGAATTCAAACACAGTCATAAAATATAAGAAGCCTCAGACGGAATAAGGTGTACGTGTAGTTAGTTACCATTCAGTGGTGTTAAGCCAATCGTCTGAAGAAATTGGTGAAAAAGTATTCCGGTCATGCGTATGCCCCTTGTTATAGTGACCCCAAATATACCGGAGTATTTTCCGCTACTCTAAAATAGCCTCTCTTAAGCTCCTTGGTATCTGTTAACGTTTTATGATGCGGACAAGAAGATTATAAATTTTAAAAGTAATATGTGCAGTTGCGCTCTCATACAAGCTGTCAAACTCCACCAAAAGCTTTAATGTGTGTATTTCATATATAAAATTATGCAAACTTTCACAGTAAAAGTGCGATTATACTTGCATGCAGTAGTTACTACTACTGGCTGAAGAAAAAAAGAAATCTGTATGGAGCGCTCTAGTTATCAAGAGAAGCAGAGGTAGACCGGCGGAAAGATGGCTCTACCAAATAATTGCAGAAATAAATTGGTCAGCAAAAGCGAAGGATAGAATTATGTGGAGATTTTAACTCTTAAGGGCGGTCCGTCATAGATAAACTGCAATTAAATATACTTATATTAAACATATAATTGTACACTATCGCATGAAATGTAAATTATAATATGTTGTTGCATTAAAAAAATAAAAAAATGTAAATTATGAATTATTTTTATATTTTATATGTCACACTTTTGTATTAAAAATGGCACTATAAATTTAGTCTTATCAACGAAATAAATAGGGTTATAATAATAATAACTATTGCCAGCGCCTTTTTCCGTCTTATAAAAGTTTCGTCAATAGTTTCCATACTCCTAGAAAATAAAACAACACATAGTAAAAATATATAACTATAGATTATGTTAGTTAAAAATAAAATATCTTATTTAAATTACACACTAAATTCATTCAAACATTGAGAAGAACTGAAAGAAACTCGTAATGTAATATTTTATACCTAAATGGAACATATGTTTTATTTAACTTTGAGGATAACCATAATGATATAAGAATTTAACATAAAGATAAACTATACAAGTTCCTAGACATCGGGCTAATACTGAAAATCATTATTGGGATAAATCAAACATTAGGAATTAGATGAAGAGAATGATTTAGGAAAATTATAACATACTAAAGGATACAATGCTTACTTTTAAATATTTTGTTATTATATTGTTCTAACATGTACGTGAATGAACCATGTTAACGAGGTGACACGGTTCGGTGTAATCCGTGCATAAATTGCATGCCATGGCCATCAGGCAAAAGCTGCTATATAATTGGCGTGGCATGTATTAATGTTAGTTCATATTTTTCTAACGTTCCCCCATACACCTATAATTTATTCTTTTTTTATCGTTTATAGGTTTAGTGTTATGGCCACAATCTTACCTGATGTTATGAGACAATGTGGCGATGGCGATATGCTAAGTCTATGGGGATACTGGCTTTCAAGTGAACCTACAGGTGCTTGGCGACAAATTTTCAACTTGAGCTTGATAGCTAGCCAGGTGGGCAATAAAAAAAAAGGTGAGTGTGCGATTCACACACGATAGAAGTGAAACTTCGTTTTAAAAGACATTTTCTATTTTATTTAAACAGTGTGCAATATACATACACACCGACATTTACTCTCTCGCTCTGGCTCACACAAAGAGGAGAGACCGATAATATATTGCTCTCTCGCTTTGGCTCACACAAAGAGGAGAGACGGTTAATGTGCGTTACGAACTCACGTCTATTAACGCAATCCCAACACACGTTGCCCCTGAGCCATCATTGCTTAATGAGTAAAGTATGTTTTGTTAAATTTTAGTAGCTGGTACAGTTTGCTTAAATGAAATAAATAAGTATCATTAAATCTTAAAACAATAGTGAGAATGATAGCTATAGCCCGAAAGCTCATACAAGTCAGCTAAATAAAAAAAAATATATTCACACGAAATTGAATTATAATATTATAGGTATATATTATTAAATGAAATGGATAAACGTTTATACGTCTGGCTCAACTCGAAAACAGCTAGACCATTTTTTAATTAAATTTTGCGTATAGGGAGTGTACAGTTACCATGTTTAAACAGTTCATTAAAAGACACGAACATAAAAGTCACTTACTAATTCAGTTGATTATTAAAATAGTTAAAAAACCCAAATCATTACATTGAAAATTGGTGCTAAACAAAATCGACCTTGAAGTAGCTTCATAAGCTGAGAGAGATAAAACATTTTCATTATGTCGTCCTCTCACTTGTAGTTAGTCATTTATTCGTCTTAGGACTATTTTTTTTTTTGCTCAATTATGATTTATTAAATCCTTTTTTATTGTGTAATCGTTGTTTAAATATGGTAAATGATAGTAAAGGAATATTGTGTTTTGTCTAGAGGAATACAGTTTCATATACATTTGTATCACATAAAAGAATCAAATTAATATAATGGGACGACTAATTCTTAATATGTATCTTTCTTTTCCGGAAAATAATGATTATAAAATATGAATGTATGTGGAAGTAGAAGATGGAATTGATCGAAACTGTCTTATGCAAATCAAATAGAAATATACTGACCGTAAGAAAAGTCATAAATATTCGAAAGCAGCACGAATGGTTGAAGGATTTAATAAATTTAAAGGAAACGAAAATTTCCTATAACAAATGTTGTTGTCTATACTTTCTGCCTATCACAATAACGACATGAATATATAAAACACACTTCCGTATTGCTTTACAAAATTGGCCAAATAATAAAATTGATTAACAACGACGTATATAAATAAGAAGAATCACACGAAATCAAGGGTATCAAGCAAGCTAATTACTCGGGAAACTTCATCTGAAGTACAGAAGTTCGTGTTTCAGTCTAGTATCATTGCGAGAGACGTTTTTCCTCATTAGAAGTTCTCGAGGCCTTAATAACCGCACCTAACGAACGATGCCACAACAAAAATACCACTCGTTGCTACTTTCAAAACTTTCCTTGCCTGTGTTTTATTTCACATCCATTCTCTAATGAATGTTTAAAACTAAAAGGCTACTGGAAAAAAAAACGAGTGAAGTAAAAGAATCAGGGTTTTAGCATTTATAAATTGTTGTTTTTTTATCGTTAGTGATTTGGCGTATTGGCCACAGTCTCACCTGATGTTAAGTGACGATGTAGCCTGAGATGATAATACCTAGTCTAAGGCTAGTCTAGTCTAGCCCAGTGGAAGACTGGCTCTCAAGTGCAGCTGCCGGAACACACCTACTGGTGCTTGGCGACAGATTTTCAACTTGAGGGTGGTAGCTAGCCATGCGGGCAATAAAAAAGCCCTACCACCATGCTATGGTCTCCTCACGATGTTTTCCTTCGGTAAAAGCTCAGGCCCATTGCAGGGATTCGAAATCATACATCATACATCGAAGTCATACACGCTACCACTGAGCCATAATTTCTTCAAAATTCATATAAGATATGAATCTGAATTTATAATTAAGAGCAAGGTTTATGGAAGTCATGACCGATAAAATATATGAATTAATAAAATTATTACTTTCAAAATAGTGTTTTGAACCTACTTCATATCTCATAAGAAAAAAACTACGTATTCGTCTTATACATGAGGCATATAGGATCCATTAATGAGCGCACTTATTTTTATAAAATAGGTAAAATCTCTGTTGAGGATTGGTCAATATAAACTGTTTTGGAATTTAAAAAATATTTTTATAACTAAATAGCAATAAAGTAATATTGTAATAATAAAAAAAGTGTTTAAATTTTTACTAAAAATACTTGTATCCCCTTAGAAATGGGTTATAATAATATCACGTGCATATGAGTTTAATACGTTTATTTCCGATATTTATTTCCATTACAAATGAGAGTTAATTACGGCAACTGGTTACGAACATAGTAGAATTACGAACTAAGTAAGAAAACGTCATAATAGGGATAGCCTTTTTATGTTTTCTGTGTATAATCTTTTTTCTCCCCATTTATACAATTCCCTCCACAACAACATGTTGTAGTAACAACTATACGCTACAGTGCAGACATACAATACCTACTGGTAAACCTCATTACATCATACCCTTTACTGACCTTCACGTTCAACAAAAACAAACCGTGACGACATGAATCATCATAAATAAAATAACACACCAATTTGTGCACGATCAACCTTATAACAGGCACCAAATAATACACTCACAATTGAGCAATACAATAGCCTTCACAAAAACCCACCCTTCAGGTATGCAATAAGGTTATTTTGTAAGCACCGACCCTCATGTATTATAGATGTTTATCCTTATAGTATTCAAAACATAATAGATAATAACATGAATCGAGAGTCACGATTGAAATCAATGAAATAAATTGTTATTTATCAACGTATATTTGGTTTACGTAATAAAATTCTTTTAATATGATCCTAAAATAAAAATTTAGAAATAGTTTCGAAATAATATGTTAAATTAAATAATGATGCAATGAAGGCTCGGTGGTAGCGTCTACGGACACCGCGTCGAACGACGTGATTTTGAATCTCTTTAAGGACCCTGAACTTTCAGTGAAGGAAAACATCGTAATGAAACCTTATAGCATGGTGACAGGGCATTTTCTAAAGATCGCCTGATTAGCTACCACTAAATTGAAAATTTGTCCCCAAGCACCTATACGTGTGTTCTGGCAGCTATATTTGTGAGCCAGTGCGTGTTACCTTCTCAGGCCATATCATCATTTGTCATTAGGTGAGTTTGTAGCCAAATGTTAAACCTATAAATAATATACATTTATATATATATATATATATACACATATATATATATATATATATATATATATATATATATATATATATATATATATATATATATATATATATATATATATTACCGTTAAATATCGCAGAATATCAAGAATTTGGCCAGAAGGCAAAGAACTATGGGCCTCATAAGAAAGCTCAAAGTCACTCAAAGGGCAATGGAAAGGATTATGCTCGGATTTTCTTTGCGTGATCAAATCAGAAATGAGGGGATCTACATAAAAACCAAAGTAACTAGACTTCATTGGCAGTGGGCGGGGTACATTGCTCGTAGGACGGATGACCGATGGGGCTAAAGAGTTCTCGAGTGTCGGCCACGTACCGGTAGATGCAGCGTGGGCAGACAATGTAGAATGACGATCTGGTGAAAGTTGCGGGAACGCGCTGGACGCAAACAGCGCAGGACCGCTCATTGTAGCTATTATTGGGGAAGGCTTATGTATAGCAGTGGACGTCTTTCGGCTGAGATAATGATGATGACTACTATTACCGAGTTATATACTTATATTGGGACCCCTAAGGAAAGCTCTGGCTACATGCCTGCCTGTCTCTATTTACCGGCTGGTTAAATACGACGTTTATATCCATTAAGGGCACTTCCGACACGTAACTGGGTAATCATATTCCGGGCAGGCACAGTATAAATCATGAGAGGATAACCGGGGGCAAAAAACAACGCGACCGGTCTCACGCACCCGCCTTAACCACTGTTTATTGTAGGTTTTACATTCACTTTATTGCACCTCCTATCCGATGTAGATAACACACCTATTTTGTTTATTTTATGAGAAACATTCATAGGGTTTAGTTCGTTCTACTATGAAATTTACTTTTTAGTTCAATATAATTTAACGGTACCGTATCCGTGTAGAGCAAAAATTTCAGTTTCATGAATAATTTTATATGTAATACTTTATTCTTTAAAATAGAGCTATTATTAAAATAAAATAAGTGATAGTTAAAGTATAAAATACTGAGAACCAACAATGATCTCGTTCGCGTTAACTGCAATACGTATGTTTATGATAGGTCATTACTGTATTCGAACTTACGTTGATCGATATAGTTTTTATAGGTTTTACAAAGTTCACAGCTACATCTACTGTTGATAATCACAACGGAGAATATAATTTAACATAACTACTATCGACCACTAACAAAATACTATCTCCAGTAAATCAAACCTTCGATAGAAACACAAATGAGAAACACCAATAATCTTTGCTACATTTTAGATGTAAAAACAAAAACACATTTTTGATTTCATAACATCTTATTTTGTAAAAAACATGTATATGCGTAAAGGAAAATTTGTTTAGACGTCAAGCCTCCGCCGCAACTCATAGGGAAATAGGTAATCCTCCTGTTTAACTTTAACAACTAAATTTTCCTATCAGTAGCTTTACGAGACTATTAAATCTGTTACTGAAACTAAGAGAGAATATTTAATTACTCAAATTGTTATAAGCAAACACAATCACTTGAATCATAGTTTATATTACAATATTTATGTACATAATAATAATGCTAATTGGTTCGTAACATGATATAAACAGTGATATTAATTGATACACAAAATTTACATAAGTTTTTGAAGCAATCATCACTGAGCCACTGATACGTGTACTACTTCGCGTTGATTGACGTGAGTTCGAATCCTTGCCATAAGCCTGAGCTTTCGGGGAAAGAAAACATCGTGAGGAAACCATAGCGCATGGTGGTAGGGCTTTTTCTAATGCCCGCCTGACTACTAGTACCCTCAAGTTCAAAATCTGTCACCAAGCACAATAGGTGTGTTCCGGCAGCTGCACTTGAGAGCCAGACTTCCACTAGGTTTAGAGTGTTATCATCTTGGGCCACATCGTCACTTAACATCAGGTGAGATTGTGGCCACTACGCCAAAACATATAGCGATAGAAAAGAGACCAAGAGAACTGGAAAAACATTCAATAAAATTATCATATTCTTTTAAGAATCTCAAAGTAAGACAATTGGCTCCCGGCATAGTTTAAAAAATTATATGAGAAGTTACCTTTACTTTTAAATACATAGTAACTTTGTCCAATAAGAATACTCATAATATACAGCTACAGGTTTAATATAAAAAATCTAGAACATACATTGAGAACAATGACGATCAGTATAACCATTACGCTATATTTGCGGTTTAAGCACAAAGCAGTTAATAGATTAATGTATCTACGTCTACCCAGTGGTATAATAGACGTGAAGATTTGTGTATAGGCTTGCAGTAACTAAATTTGTTGATTCATTTAGTTTCAAAATAAATCAATCTTATTTATAACTTAAGAAATATGGTATTACTTTACGCCTTTAATTGGGTTAAATTATTTCTACATAATTAAAATTATCATTGATGGCTAATTTCTTCATGTTGTAGATACACGGAATAACATTTTTCGAAATGTTTTTTGATTTGTTACGCTAACGAAGTTATAACGAAACTTCTTTTTGTGTCTTTTAGTTTATTTAATATACGTTTCTATTTTCAAATACTAAGTAAAATAGCTACATCTTTAAGCTGCACGTGAAACGATTACTACAAACAGAGCTTCGGTATAGAAAGGGCGGAAACTCTTCACTTGTCTACTTTCACCACCTGCCGAGTTAAACCGCTTACACTGAAAATAAATGTTGATAACGCTAGCGCGGTGGGGTCGGAAAATATTTTACTTATTTCAACGGTCCACAACAATAAGTTAAATCAACATCTTATGGTATGATATAATTCTAAGGTATAAAAGTTGAACATTGTCTTCCTCACGAATAAGCAAAAATTAAAAAATCATTGCGTTTGTTCTTATATCATAAAACTCCTTGTTGTACCCCTTGCTACCGAAAGTTGACACTCGATTCCAAGTATCAATTTTAAGATGCAATATTACCAGTTATTATAACCAGTAATGGAATAAGTTTAAGAATTACTTTTTGTAGTATTTTTAGAAGTAGTCTACTTGCAAGTCCTATTAAACCTCTTCTAATTTAGTTCTTCTGTCGGTTGTGTACTATCAATGCACGACCAGACTTAGAAGAGAGCGCCAAAGTAGCGGTATAGAATTCTTAGTGAGATATAACCTCAAAGAACATTTTTATACCACCCATACTACATCAGAATAAATGAAATATCTATCTTATTATTAGAAAACTATACCCTACACTTCTTTCTGGTGTAATATAGTAAGAAAAATAATTGGTAAAGTTATTATTTTTAGCATTGAAATTAATAAATAATATCTCTATGACACTAGGAAAAAGTTTCTTTTCAAACTAGGATAAGTTCGGGAAAACCCGGACGGATGACAGCCCTACCTTAATACCTTTGCTTCAAAATCTATCTCATATTCGGAACGTAGATTTTATTCTTCTAGACCGTAACAGGAAAATAATAAAAAACTACACAAACAGTTAATAAAATTTGCCACACAAATAAAATAAGTAAGAAAATCTGAAACGTCCGACTTCACGGTGCGGCGTTCGTTTAAAAATAGATGTCAGTTTTTGTAAGCGAAATCGAAACATTGTTTTAACTTACGAAAAGATGACGTTGTTTTCCAATTTAACTTCCAAGAGCGTGCCCGCTAACGGGTAAAAGTTAAGGTAACACCAACATTGTCGTACCGTTGATGTTGCCACAAAATAGAAAAATATGTCACAAGACTTAAACTATGTAAAGCGCACCAGTTTATGTTGTTTGAGTGATTTAAAATCTATACATAATAAAATTTACTTTAAAATATATCATTTATCAAAATATGTTTTTCCAACTGTCCACTATATATCTATATATATAAAGTAAAAAACTGACTGGCTGACTGATTGACTGACTGATCGATCAATGCACAGCCAAACTATTGTGGCTAGGACCGTGAAAATTTGCATGCAGGTTCCATTTACACTATAAGTGAACACTAAAGAAGGATTTCTGCAAATTCGTCCCTTAAGGTGGTGAAAAAGGGGATGAAAATTTGTATGAAAATCTGTTAGTTTTGTAGATAGGTCTATGAAAATTGATATTTAGCAATTCAGTTTGAAAGTAAAAAAGAGGGGCATAGTTCAATTATAACGCGCGAAGCCGCGGGAAAAGCGCTAGTCCAATATAAGCATGTTAAGATAACATACGTAAGTTAAAAAAAAAAACAAGTAATCTATAAAATCAAACGAAATCTTTCATACCTTCAAATATAATATTATAAACATTTTGTATTCATTTGCTTATATTGCAGCAGAACTCAATGGGTTATTTTGCAAGACATTGCAATTTGCTCTTTATAGAACTTGCCTATACAAAGATTACGATACTATCTGTTTACTATTAAATAAAACGGGATTTTTTATACGCATGTATGTATAAATTGTCATTCTGAGTATACATTTTATCTTATTGTTAGGGGTATATAATTACATAATGTAGATGTTTTATTCACACATAATTGAGTTTCGTAGTTAGTATATTATTGTAATGTTAAAAGTTGCTGTTTTGGTGTTAATACAATTAAGCAATATTATTATTATCTATAACTTAAAATATAAATAGTGTGTTAATATGTAAATCATAGTTTTTTTTTAATTTCCAATTATTTAAAATGCATGTATTTCTAATATCTGCTGCCGGTTGATTTTTATGCGCTTCCGCCAAAACGTAAGTAAACAACTGCGATCGATGGAGTGCCATTCGTCAAGCGACCGGCAAAGAGGACACGCGTTTTGTAATGTAGGCAAAGATGCGAATTATAAAGTTAAGTAAATAACGGAACAGTATGTTCGTACATATCATATTAACCTCCACACACCTCCATGCCATAGCGCAGTTGCAAAGAATATTCAATGACAATGATACTATTGATAATGATACTAGATCTGATCGTGGCGTATGTGATTTGCAAAGATTTTGACGACGAGTTACATTTTTTTTTATCTGACTACATTGTTAGCCACATTATAGGCCCTGAAGCCTTTTACATCCCTTCATAGTTTCACCGGGCTTGGGGGCGGTAATATATTTTATTTGACTAATATAGCCATATTATGGGCCCTGAAGCCATTTACAGCCCTTTACAGTTACATCGGGCTTGAGAGCGAGCGCTTAAGGCACTCTGCTGTGAAAGCGTGACAACGAGCTCTGAAGGGTGCCAAAGTAGCCAAACCTTGGCTTAGACTGCTGTCGTAGTTGCAAATAAGTTGCGAATTGACTAATTTCCTATCCATAATTCGTACATATATATATGTTTCTTTTTTATGTATTTAGTAATCGGTCAAAATCGGTCTAAACTAACTAGCCAAAAAAAGAAAAAAATGTACTGTATGTTGGTAGCTTGTGAATGCAGTGTCACTGTATCGAGCGAGCGGCTGTTGGCTCAAGGGTTCCATGCCGGAGGAATGATCAAGGGGGACGTGGTGGGTATGCGGGTGTGAACGGACTTTTGTGTGATTATTATTGTCAGTTTTGTGTCTCTAAAGCTGTGTAAAAAGACTGTGTAAAAATTCAACGTCATCACTTTTCATAACACACCTAAATAAGTATATCTTCAAAAAACTATTTCAATGTACTAACGAAGTAAATAATCAGGTAGTTACTGTGATTTATTAATGAAATGCCAGCACTGCAGAAGTTTAAATGCAGTACTGCTGTATCGTGTTTGTAACTGTATTTTCAGTACGGGTGGTTGTAATCGGTTTAGGATGCCGGCAGACGTGCCGAGCCTACAAGCCGCGCTGGACATATCACATGCTTTGTACCTTACTATTGCCTCCAGATACTATATCGAAATAAAAATATCTTGTGTATCATGACACAATTCTGAGTGTATCAAGTAGCCTTAAAAATATTCGCGTATACGTCAATGCTAGTTTGACGTTCAACAGAAATTTTAGAACAAGACAATAAGAGTGACAATACCCAAAAGAAATGTGACCTCATTTCACAAAGAATGTACAAAACCGTACGTTTTATTGTGCAAAGATGTTCGCTTAGAACCAGTAAAACTGGTCACAGATAACTTTAGTTGTTTCTACAGTTATACCTACTAAAAATATATTGTGTTCCTATATAAACATGCAGTAAAATACAAAATGGTTACATGATTTAATAATACGAAAAATAATTGAAATAAAAAAAAATGCGTCAGGAGTTTTGATAAATATTTCAATCTGATAATTTTTATTCTAACTGTAGATATATTTGTTATTTATATAAGTTCATCACTAGATAGGTTAGATCCACTATCCAAATGTTTTAATGAAAAAGTATTAGAATATTATTTTTTTATATTTTTAGTACGTCACGCCCGTAAAAGGTTCATATCAATAAAAGATTAGACGTTATATAAACACTTTGAAATCAAATAACAAAGTTTGCATTTGGTTACTAAAAAGGGGGTAAACATATTAATTTATATGTAACATAATATATAAGGTAAACTCCAAGAATACATAGTACAGCGTAGCGTTGAACGTGGAGCTGTAGTTAATTGTTTTAACAAAATTGCAGACCGTAGAATATGATTAGCTTGGAGACCACCCATAAATTAAGTTAGGCTGTCCAATGAAAATGATAGATATTCTGAGAAATAATATACCAAATATTTGAATATCTTAAATGAATTTCTGTATATCATGTAATATAGTAGACTACAGAATTATACGTAATTTTATTACATATTAAGATAGATTCTTAATTTAACTAAATATATACACGAAATAAATCGATGACCTTTACAAAAGAGCTCTCAAACAATCAACAATGTACACTTTTATGTAGGTTTACACCCGTCATAAAACAAGAGAAGCGATTAAATGCTTTCTTATTATTTTGTCTACGTCAAAACGGGAGCGGCCGGCACTCATCGGAAATAAGATGAATGGAAATAAATCAATCAAATTCTTGTCGGCTTCTGACAGACTGAATTATAAAAGCACACAATATAATTATACTTATATGTATAAATAATGTTTCTTTGATGTAGGTATACATAAAGTAAATGTATAATATTTTTGAAACAGTAACAAAATTGAAATCTATCTAAAGTTGGGATCATTTTTATCGCAATAAAATACACGTGTTTTATGGTATGAACACATGAACTTCTTTATTCATTAGTGATGAAAAAATCGACAAATTATCGTATTAGAGATTAGTTTTCTTTACACACAAATATATTACCATTAAGTTTAAACGTAATCTTAGAAAATAATAATAAGTTCACGTTTTTTTTTATTAAGAAAATTTAACAATTACTTGAAAAAATGAATAAATTGACGTCATAGTAAAGACATTGGCGACTTTTCATACTGATTTGTGAGCAATTTTTGTATTCAAAGCTATAAGTTTAGATGTCTAAGCAGGATCTGAAATGAAAAAAATATTTCTAATTTATCTACTTTTACATTATGTTTACTTATAATTTTGTATAAATATTGTAATTTTTCTGCTAGCAAGAACAAAACGCATAAAAATATGATAACCACTCGCAATAATATCTTATAGGATACCACTTCACCTTATTATATTAATATCATTATTGAAAACTACTAAAAAATCGTTGGCACATGTGAACCACTTTCGACTCGATATTGATTCGAATCATATAACCAATCTATTGTAAACCATGTTAGGGGAACTGACCACATCACAAATTCAGGACGTAAAACGCGTTCACACGGACTGCATTGTAATAGTTGACCCGCCACACTCGTACGTTTAAGCATTTTGTTCTTATTGACTGCAACAAATATGTTTTATGGATCAAAAGTATTTTTGAAGTGAAACTTCTTAGGCAGTTATAGGCTAGTTGAATGTTTTTTAAAGTAGGTCTTAAATTATTAATTATTGCCCGATATTTTTAGGACCTAGGAAACCGCAAAACTTATTTTTAAAAGTTTACATTTCGTAAGCAGGTGAAAACGCTGTCAGAGTTCAAAATTGTAAATATGTAGCCAACTTACACTTTTAATATCTGAAATCGATAAATATTGGTTTCTTAAGTCAAATATGTACTACAAACAATATTTATTTATTGCGAGAAAATTGATATGAGATTAGTCGAGAATTAAGAGTGAAATTTCAAGTAGTGCTTCGTTTAGGTGCATGTCGTTACATGATATATTGTAGAGAGAAGGAGAAAAACAGCTATCTTCAACAATAAATACCTTTTTAAGAATTTGTGATCGCTATCTATTTAGGTACTAGTGGTCATACACTATGTATACTGTGGTTACTTGTTTGTTGTTCAGTAAAATAATTATACCGTCTGTAATCCGGGTGTAGACAACTTTTGAAAACTTCTTTTAAACACTTTATATGTTGTAAATTACACCAGTGAATTCACGTATATTAATTATTACATTACACATTTTTTATTATAAATAACAAATATACCACAAAAAAGCTGCATTATGTACATCTGACAGCCCGTGACGTCATCATTCAATAAATCATACTAAAGTAAATAACATTACGTGCAAAGTTGAGTTTAATATAATTTACGTTGAAAGTTATGAAATTTCTTTAGCACTTATTTAAAATTACTATTTCTTCACTTAGTAATAATTTCAACATCACTTGTCACAAGATAACCTTATAAGAATAACACTGAACTGTGTATATAAATATTGTACGATGACGTCACGTTTCCTGATTAACGTTTCTTATTACGTGACCCCCACATAATGACAATTTTCCAAAGGTAAAATCGTATAACTGAACAATTCTTTTTTCCATATTTATATTTTTAGGCTTTTAATCAATAAACCAATATGATTAAATAATTAAATTTATTTTTTAAACACACTCAACTCACTAACTGAAACTGGCTCGAGTTTCTAGAGGTGTTATTCTTCTTCCTTTATAACAATTATTTTATTATCTCTGCGGTGATATTAATGAATTTAATTATATTAATGTCATTAATAATTAAGAAACTGAGTTTACAAAGTACTCGAGATTTATGCCATTCAAATTTCAAAATAATCTGTTTACTTATATCATATTAAAGTATAAATACTTAATTTTATTGTCATATCGTAGGTTCTGACGTCATAAGACAGGTCTCGGATATACGCGGTTATCATTCACCTTTATTGGACACTAATATTGAATTATGGTCAACTCTCGAACCCGACCCCGAGATTCAAATGATAATTGACGACGAAGTAGTTAAAAGTCGGGTTGGCAAAGTTACATCGTATCGTAAGGAAGGAAACAATCCTACCGGGATCTGACTTTTGTAGTATTTTATTGTGCTTTGGAAAACAGATTTAAAAATTTATCCAAAATGATTTAACTTGTTTATTTCTTCGTTTACATAAAAACCGGTTAATTTATTATGTGACTTAAAATTAAAAATCGTCTAATGAATAATGAATTCAGAAAGAATTCTAATATTGTGAAATGTTGACTTTAACGAACCGAATGTCAGGAATAAATCTTGAAATTCAAATACAGTGTTTAATCTTATTCAGAATAAAGCATTAGGCTTTTATCTATGTATGTAGAAATGAATATTTATTTGTTCCGTCTGCGTTTCTTAACCATTCATTCGATCGCGATGAAACTTTAGCGAGTAGTTGTGCGCAAACCCACGAGGGGTCTGTATTAGTGCAACCAGTTTAAAATAGTGACGCGCTAGTCATATCATTTCGTAGATAACGGGAAAAAAGTCGCAGAGTAAAGTACCGTACAGCGGTCAATTTCGTACAGCAATGTTTCTAATGAAGGAATCGAGTAACATATGTTTTTTCTTGTCACATCCGTTCCTTTAGTAGTGTTACACAATCTCGCAAGTTATTGTATCAATCTGCGCCATAGTTTAGTTACGAGTTAACGTGACATGATTTTGATCTTGCAGTTACAATATTCTGACGCCAGAATATAAGCCGTAAGTAGATATTTTTATTAAATACTATAGTGAAAGTATTATAGTTTACTCCGTTAGTCTAATTACTATAGAATAATGCTCAGTCAATCAGTTTATTGCATTTCATTTACTAACTACAAGTTTTTATAAGTTGAAACTCGATTTAGGGAATTTTCGTACACATGTTGATTTATTAATTATTTCAGATGCCTACAAGGAAAAGATGTAATATATAATCAATATTTTGATTACCAACAGCCATTAGTAAAATAATTGTGCATAATATGTCATGAAATTGATAAAAATAAAGAGTTATGGTATAGATGTGTGTTATGTGGGAACTGGGTACATGCTTTGTGTAGAGTGCAAATTCTGCGGACAGTTATATGTGTTTATTTTGCGAATGAATACTATTACAATCCTATTAGTTGAAAATATTATATTATTTGTATATAAAATACCTTTATTCAAACTATTTGGATCCTTATAATTATGTACGAAATTAGACGCAAGTGTCGGGCAATTTCTTACACATAACATTTAACAATTTATATTTTTTGACGCTATATTAGTCATTATATTCCAACGTGCTTTATTTGTATAAAACTAAACTGATATTACTACAACATGATACATAATACTTTGTCTTGAATTAAATAGATTTAAAGAAAAATATGCATAAAGTTAGGTGTACGATATTACCCTCCCCTCCCCTATATACATGAAACCTAGACGATATCCTATTATAATATTCTCTTATTACCGCCATCACGAAACACGAAACTATAAGTTAGTTAGTGGGTGATTAAACCAGTTTCCACCCTAGGAAAGAGGCCGTTGCTTATTAAAGTGATACAACAGAGTGATATGATACTACTGTATTTTTTTAATAAAGTGCACAAATTGCTTTATTTAAAAACAACGTGAGGTTTGTTGGACACTACAGAATCGAATTTTGCCTTTTGTATGTAAAATCCAAAATATGGTATTTAATTATTATTTAATATCTTGCTGCACTTGCACTATAGTACCTATTCTGTTTAGTTCACACTTTTTATTTATTTGTTATCAAACAGTTTTCGATCACAATATCACCTGATATTAAGTGACGATGTGGCCCTAGATGGTAACACGCTAAGACTATTGATGGGGCTTGGCAGTGCAGCTTGCGGAACACACCTATAGATTTAGCGATAGATTTTCAACTTGATGGTGGTAGGTAGCCGAGCGCGCTTTAAAAAATGTCTTACCACAATGCTATGGTTTCATCACGATATTTTTCTTCAGTTCAGGCTCATTGCAGCTATTCGAACTCACGTCAATCGTTGCTGTCCGTACATGCTACCACTAAGCCATAAGCAATACACGTTACTTAGCCAATGAGGAGCGTTGCATCTTTCGTTCGTGAGATTTCACATTTTCAGAGTTAGGTACTATGTCGCCAATCCAAATGTGTGTAAAAGAACTTTGTTTATTTTATAAATTAAATACCAACCTATAAAGAGTGAATCACCTAATACCGTAGACAACTTAAAACCATAAGAGTACACTTTACAAAAAGAAT
The DNA here is from genome assembly GCA_947532125.1 of Saturnia pavonia. Classification (NCBI taxonomy): domain Eukaryota; kingdom Metazoa; phylum Arthropoda; class Insecta; order Lepidoptera; family Saturniidae; genus Saturnia; species Saturnia pavonia. The sequence continues at coordinate 9,610,361 of OX383908.1, forward strand.
TTTGTATATCAAAGATTTTTATAAAATGTATTTACAAAAGAACCGATAAAAAGGTTATTTGCCCGTATACCTAGAAAATTGCTTCAAAACCGAGTAAATAAACATTTTTCAGGATGAAATTTATTCGAGTCGGTGGTTATGACCGATGGAAACGAGTTGCGAAGGAAATAACACGGATAGTGGAGCCCAACGCAAATAGCCAGGAGCGTCGCTCAAAAATATATCTCTTATGCATTTTTATACACAATGTCTGAAAATGTATTGATCTAAGTTAATTTAATCTATAAATATATAAACAAGTTTTTTGTATGACCTTTATGTCTTTAAGAGAGGTAGGGCACAGAGAAATTTCTTCGGAGATTTCTCTCTACTTGGGGCAGCCCGACTGGTGGAATACCTCCACCCTACAGAAGATCGCAACAAATTACCTAGTGTTGTGTTCCTGCGGTGAGTAGGGTTTCCAGAGCTCCTTGGGGTAGGGGGGTTCAAGGTTGGCAACGCGCTTGTGATACCTATGGTATTGCAGGCGTTCATATGCTACCGTAGCCGCTTACCATCAGGCGGGTCGCATGCCTGTTTGCCACCTTTTGTAGTTTAAAAAAAGTGTGTTGTATTCTGATGAATAATGATGTTACGGTTGAAGCCGGCATGATGGTAAGCCTAGAATGAAATCAGACCTTGAATACGATCGACGTGAGTTCGAATTCTATAATGAGCTTTCAATGAAGGAAGCCATACTACGTGAACTGAAGAACGTGAATAGATGAAGTTTTCTGTGACTTATCTTTGTCGTACCGTGAAACTGTGGAACTGTGTTCCCTCCTTACAACATCGGGTTCTTTAAGCGTGACGTGAAGAAATAGTTATGCAGACCGGCATGCCGGCAGCGACCGCTGATGGATTTAGATCTCATGGTGGTCGCCGCTGTGTTTGTCAATACCGTCAATGTGTCGCTAATAAAAAAAAGGTAGTCACTGAAACCTGCCCTCGCTAACAAATTCACCAATATCATTCAGCTAGTGTACATCAGTCTGGCTGAAACGTCGGTAAAAGTAAAATACGTTGTAGACCCACTTTAAATATATATTTAGGGAGATTTTGCCAGATCTTGAGCTGCTATGTTGTGGTTTTTATTTTAATTCATTAACTACATTAAGACATTTTGCGTGATATAGTTTGGTTATTGTGCATTCATGAAGTGGATTGTAAATATAAACTGGAAATATGCATTTTGAATTGCCGCAAAAACTCCCTAGATAATTCTAACAAGGCAACGACCATATTATTGGACCAAATTTGAATGTTTAAAAAATACTACGAAGACTTTTGATACTGGCAAGTGCTTTTTGCGGCACCAAATCGAGAAAAAGAAGAAAGAAAATATATATATATATATATATATATATATATATATAATAGTTACCATCGTCAATTGTAAGTATGTACCTATGTATAGCTGCTATCCAAATAAGTACTAGAAAATGCCCTAGAATCATACTATAGTTTCATTACTACGTTACCTTTCAATGAGAATGATTCTGTGAATGAAGAAAAGCCGTTCGACACGTATCATCGTTTAGTATTTTTATATATGCTTGGTTATTTTTATTTTTAATAATGCGATTGTGTTTTTTATTACACTGGTAAAATAGGTCGAGCCATTATTATTCTATCACGCTAGTCGAGTGTATTTTTTTTTCGATCTGACTATACTGTTAGTCTTAGGGGCCCTGGAGCCCTACGTCTTTTACAGCTTCACCAGGCTTGACTATACAGTCAAGCCGGATACTACTTTTATTGATTATGGTAAAGACCATACAACTAAATACTGATTAGTCACCAAAGTAAATACAGATTTATTCGATACTAATAGGAATTACATAAATGAGCGACAACCACAGGTTTTAGTAAATTTCCCGAAAGGTAGGTAGGTAGGTAGAGTTTTAAACAAGTGTATATAAAGTAGTAATTTTCCTTTTATATTTTAATATACTGAGAGATAAGGAAAAGTAAAGAATCAACAAAAAAGTGATCTCTAATTTACGGTACACGAATTACAAAGCTATTTTAGGGGCGCCATAAATTAAATGGCGAAGAAAAAACCCCGCCGGCGTTAGAGACGACCAAGCTGGTGCTATGGGCTTGTTTGTCGCGTTCATATTGATTTATTCACGCAATAAATCTAGAGCCGGATTAATCAAGCTGAGTTTTGTCAACTCGGCAATATGTCGATTGTGTTACGGTACAGGATTACTCGTACAGATAGTTTTTCGTAAATCTAAAAACAATACTTTGGTTTGCAAGTAATTCGGCCGCTTTGCGACAAATATTTAATGTAAGTGTATTAACTATAGTTTTATGATTTATAATTTTCTTCTAACATTATCATAATAATAAAAAAATGCGTTGTTATAAGTAAAACATATAACCAGGCTACTGAGCTTTGCTCGGTATCTTGCAAAAAAGGCACTGCATAAATCTGGAAAGTAAAACAACCTAAATACTTCATGCAAATCATTAATACAATTTCAGGGAAATCATATAATATATATTTTTCACTTAAAAAATTTGATTCGAGATCAGAAGTTTTCAAAGAAAACGAGTTTTCGGTTTACGTTTGTGTGAAAATTAAACACTTTTGACATTAAAACTGAGAGCTGCGTGTGCCTGGTATGGTAAAGCTCGTGCCTTCCTTCAGAAAGAGGCTTCATTGGGACACTTACAGGACGTAATTATTTTTTGTTATTTTTTTAAATAACAAACATTAAACCGTTTTATGTCAGTTGGTGTTTACTTAAAACCTACCCGTATACAGCAGTTATTTAGAACGTTCGCGACGGAATGGAATTTTATCTAGAAGCCAAATTGTTTAACCGCCCGGAGCACAGGCTAACGTTTTATTACTCGGTAAAAGCACTGTAAAATTTTGTCCCTTCTTCCTGAGTTTTATAGGGAGTCGTAAGCCCAGAAGACTGCTATGAAAACATTCTTAAAAATAACCCAACGGTGATTACAGGCGTCGACATAATTTTCATAAAAAGTAAAATAATTTTATTTAATTTTTATGTTTTTTTTTGCGTCATGCGCTCGGATTAAGTTCTCTTATCATATCGATAACACGTCGAATGGTATTAAAGCTTAATGTTTCGCAAACGGATTCCGGAATCCAAATATGGTTATCACACACTCGCAATATTTTTGAATGACCTATCTATCCAACGACATACCAAAATGGAATAGTCGACAAAAAAATATTTCTATAGGTATATGTCGTCGTGATTATATGTATACTCATCAAATTACAACTTTCTAGTACTAAGAATCTGAGTTTAGCCGAGGACGGACATGACGAAATTATCAGGGTTCATTGTTGAGTACAGAACTCTAAAAATGTAGTTAACACTTTTTTTGTTAAATAGACAGGATATTTTAATACCGTAGAGAATAGACAAAAATATAACTGTAGTACTAGCATTTTCCACTCTTTATTCACATGTCCGATTTAAATTTTTTTTGCCGCCTGTAATTGTTTGCTGCCTGAGTTCTGTGCAAACCTTACACCCTCGGCACGGCTTGGCCCTAAATGCCGTCTGACAGTCATGCAAATAATCAAATTTCAAAGCTTAACCACGCTAAACGGGCTACGTCGGTCGAAACGGTTCAAGCCTCTCTATTTTTAATCCTTGCAAAGTATATCGCAACGACTGTCATTTTATACAGCTGAGTGTTGAATTATTTTAATTTTGCATTATCTCCCAAACTATGCGTTTAAATAAAATGCTATAAAGGGCAAAGTTTATGTTCATAAAATTGTCTTGATGATGAAGTCATTTTCGTTCGTAAGAATTAATAGACCATGCCTAATAATAATGCTCATTAATGACTTTTTAATTTTAACTTTTTTTATTAAAGAAATAGGAATATGGTATTTCAGACTTGTTTTTAGATGTACTCGGGAGAAATATTTTTGTAGAATATTTGATTTACGTATCACTAACCATTACGGCAATGCACGTGGATAAAGCAGTTCAGGAACGCTGTTTCTTCTGAAGTAATTAACAAAATTTAATATTTAAGGCTAGATGCCTCTGTGTAACCTATAGGTACTATTCCTCATAAATCTGGCTATCATATACAAAAATAATTTTACGAATCCGACTGGTAGTTCCGCTTTACTATATTAGTATAAATAAAAATTAATATTCATTTTTAGTTTTATTGTCACGATGTATCGCGTTTAAGAAAAGACTAAATTAATTAAGATGCTTTGTGTTCGTCTGTCACTTTCACTCCCTGGCGGGTCATTACGAGGTCGGTATTACTGGCAAGATTAACTCCAGCTATAACGTTTTCTGTCCTAAAACAACAATAAATACGGCTAAAGTTTGTTTATTGTCTAAAGTGCTGTAGGGTAAATATATATAAAAGTTGCATGATATACCAACAAAAACGGATCCAATACCGAATTGTTTCGTTTTCTCTGTACAATTTGCAGACTGAATTTTAATTAGATAATAATAAAACTTTGTTAGGAAATCATATCGACGGTGCAAAAGCTAATTGACTAACGTGCATAAATTACAAACGTTAAACTTAGTCAACTGGCCTTTTAACCGTTGTTGACCGTTGGTGATACAGATTTCATTGGCAGTCGCCAATATCATACCGGCCTAATAAAATGTCTGTTCACGCCTCGCTTGAAGAACCCAATATCACAGGACTCATTCCACGTTGGCTGGGAGACCATTCTACATCCGACAAATCATTAAAAAGAAATTACGACCATTCTTTGTTCGTGTCTCCGTAGACCCTTCGCGTGGTTCTGCGATGTTAAAGATATGCTGGGATAAGGTAAAAGAACTCTTCAGAATATTCACAAATATTAATAGCGTTCAGTCACCCAGTTACCACTCTCAAGTAAAAAATTTGTCGTCAAACAACAATTGATGTTTTCTTGCTACAGTAGCACCTTTCTAGGGCACAGCGTCTTACGATAATTGGCTGCACTGTCACTTAACATTTGTGGTCAAATCTTAATCTATAAACACAATAACAAAAAGCGAAATTTAATCTAATCGCTAAACCGCAGAGAACCATTTTTTTCAATTAATGTTCTATGAACCACACGATACGGTTTTGTGAAAGTACTATACGAATTAACAGCGAAATTTTGTCATTGTGTAAGATTGTTGTCAATTCCTATGTTATTTGCAGTTTAATAGTTGGTTTAGAATTTGCCATAATATTATTGTGATTAAATTATCCCCAAGTTACCTACCCATTAACGCTTACTCAAGCCGACCTACACTTTATAGAAAATATAATAACATCCCAATAATATTTATTTAATTAATTAATAATAATAACACATAGATATTTATATTTTTATATAGTGATAATTAATTATATAAAAAATAAAAATTCATAACTGGTTGAATGTCTTTTTATCGATATAGTTGATATTTTATAATGTCAAAATAGGGAATTATAGTAAATAAATTACAGATATTGAGTTAATGATTGCGTTAGTAATTGAAAATGTATATTCACATTTGACATTGGCGAAATCGCCTACATAGGCCGAAGCCATAATTTATAATTAAAAAAAAAGAAAAACCTACAAATTTTATTTAAACCTACGCAGTCAAAGTAAAATACAACCATATAATTAAGTGTAACAACTCTATGTATACAACTATATCAAATCATCTTTAAGATTGCAAAAAGTAACGATATTTTTAAATATAATTATGCAATACTATATTTTTTTAATTGATACTATGTATTTAAAAATAAAAGTATTTCAATGTAGAAAGAAAAGATGGGACCGATATAAACAAATCAAATAAGAATTCTGTTTGCAGAAATAGTAAAAAATAATACTCAGAACAGGAAATAAAACGAACGAAATATATCTGCGAGGATAAAAAGAAATGCCTCAGTATGAGCACGATCTATTTGAGGAAATAAGTTATATCATTGTTACTTAATTTGAATGCATTTTTATATAAATAGCTTGAAAATATAATTAATAAAACTTCTAATATAAAATGAAATTATTTTAACATGTGAATGAACAGTTAGCAAACTAGTTTATGCGACGCGAAGGTTATGATATCGTGCGCCAGGAAATTGAATTTATTTATAACTTATAAAATATTGTCTGAGTCGACATTAAAATATTACCATCAACAAAATTTTCAAAATGTATTTATTAAAAGTATCGATTATTTTATAGTACCTATCATGAGCTAGCCTAATGATTGATGATAAATTGTCATTGGTAAATGTGGTGGAAGAAATAACTATATCTAGATAGAGACTGGATTTCAAGCACAGTTGCAATTTGCGGGTGGTAATCGCTTATAACTAGAAGCCCAATTCATAAAATTATGGTTTCAGCACGATGTTTTCCTTCTCCGATGACTTAAGTCAGGATTCGAATTCAAGTCGTTGAGGTGACGTTATAACGCGCCATTACTCTACTACCTCTTCACACGACTTCTTACTGAGATACGATATGTTACATATTTGGACGCGAATTATACAAATTATTCCAACGTAGTTTAGCAAATTTCTATATACAGAATGGAAAAAACGAGTGGGACATGTAGGAAAAGTACATTAAATATGGAAGATTTACGTTAAAGAAATAATATTTTGTTTTTAAAAACAAGAATAATTATATTCACAGATTAAAAAAAAAACTACAGGTAAGCTTTTATTAAAATGATGTATGAAAATAATAATTTTAATTAATATTTTCTTTCAGTATTAAATTGCATATTCAATGGAAATGTACCATGTTAGTTCGATATGTTTAAATTATTAAATTTCATGGTCTTCTTGAATTGTGAAATAAAATGTTTATTCAAAAGATTTTATCCTTATCATAGGTTCTATCGATTGGCAAAATAATATAGTAAATGTCGGTTTTTTCAATATTTAATGTACGTTTCCTCCATGTCCCATTCGTTTTTTCCACATGTATGTACAATATATTCTCTGAGATTGCAAATATGAAAGACCTTCCTTATAAGGGTTAAATATTAACGATAAATATACATAAAATTGAATTAATATTCAATTCAATAAATATTATTATAAGTGGCTATTAGTCAATCAAACAGCCTATACTGTACTTGTATTAACGGACAAATCTCACGAGATTTCCCACAGTTATATAACCGAAATACAATCTCAATATATACAATTGGATAATGTGCAGTAATCGACACAATTGATTACTCCCTACGGGAACTACTGACATGCAATTATCGTTTACATCACCGTTACATAAAGGCTAGAATCGTAGCTCCGTATATAGACTCCACTTCGGCACTGAAACACCTTGAAGCTTTGATTACAACAGGTTTAATACCGTCAACAAAACACGATTGGAGGATATAGTACGGATGTTCGGCACAAAAGCACGCTAATGAGGAAATCATGTCGACATAGCACTCCGTCAGTCCTCAACCTTCGGTGCACTGGTTCAGTGAATGTTCTACAATACAGGACCTGTAACTCCACTGAAAATAATGATGAAATATTATGAACTTGTGAAATATCTCTAATAAGTTATAGATAGGATTCTCAAAATGGTTTGTAATCTACGTCCAGAAGTTTTTTTTTGTATAGTAGCAAGGCAAAGTGATCGATCTGTGACTAGTGATCGACAATCCCTCTAAAGAAATTGAAATTGTTCTTGAAAAATTGTACGTGCATATATATAATCGACATTAAACTTTTATAATAAACTTCGGAAGATAATAAAAAAACTCTGCCAAGTGCGTGTCGGGTCACACGCAGTGTAGAGTTCCCTAAATGTCCGTCACAATATGCATACTTAGTAAGGGGATTTTAACTAATTTTCAATTGAATTTGTACGAAATTACCTCTCCAAATACATTGTTATTCGACTATTATTCGTTCACTTATAAAGCTTACTAAGCTATGATAGTTTTCCTTTTAACTTCATTGTGGTATACCACTGCCCCAAAAACAACCATTTACCTGGCAAGCTCTTCCTCACAGTCGACTATAACAAAAATTATTAATTTAAAGCTTAATATTTCCCAAACGGATCTCTGGCTCGAGAAATGGTTTTCAGACACCTGCAATATGTTTGAACAATCTCTCCAGCGACATATCACGCCATGAGATAGACGATACAAAAATGAATCCCACTTTAAGCGTAGGAAAGGAACAGCGAAAAAAAAAAATTACGTTTTTATTTTAGGAAGTTTTAATGCTACTTTGTCAGCGTAATTAATATATACCTATAGCCTGCAAATTAGAACATTCTATTACTAAGAATATCTGAGATAAGCCGTGAACAGATAGAAGAACATGGCGAAATTATAATGGTAGGAACCATTAAAAGCTGTTTTAAATTAATAATACTAAATTTAAAGTAAATGTGTTTATTATGTATGTAACTTTGTAAAGTGTTCTTTCTACAGATTTTAATGTTATTGTAGGAGACCTCTTTAAAGAAATTATTATATCCATTTTGTCAAAAATTATTTAACCAGTTTGAATATAAGTCGAATGTTACTGGTGCAACATTAATGTATGCGATATGATATATTGATTGCTTTATATTCATTAATATTCAAAAAGGTATATGCAGATTCGTTAAAACCGAACATACTAAATAAGTTCATGCTCACCCGGTCACAGTGTCAGAATATTTGCAAAGTTCACGAGCACACAAACCTAATAAGTGAGAACGTATGAGAAAATTTTAATTGTTTTCATTCGCTACACACGAGCCGTTCACACGACTTCGTTATTAAATTTGCAACGCAATCATGCTTACTTACATAATATATTGCTTCATTGGAAATAACTTGGACTACTTTTTATTCGAAATTGTGTAAAGTTTACTTAAATCATAAAATATATTTGTTTGAAGATATTTATTTTTGTTTAAATTATTATTATGTATGTATATTAACATTTACAAGTATTTTTTTCTCTAAATTTTGTGGTAAATAAATGTTTATTAGGTATAGATCACAAACATGAGATGTGCTGTTTTTTCGTGTCTTTCTGGATTAAACTGACAAGCGGCTTGACTGATTTTAATGAAATTATATACATGTATATGTAATTTAGGCTACAGAATATATCAAAAATAATTTAAAAAATGACAAAAAATATAATATTAGTTTTAAGCCCTGATGCAAAAAGAGGTTTGTTGTTTTTGTTTGAAAGGTGACTCGATCAAGAGTGTTCTTACCTATGATTCAAGAAAATCCCTTCAGCTATTTGAAGATTATCAGCTTATTATTAGTTGATAAATGGGTTTGACCATCTTTCACAGGTCTGATCGTATTTGTATTCAGGAGCTACAAATAAGAAGGACTCAAGACCAAATATAATATCCTTAATCATAAAATATGAGTAAACATAAAATTGCGAGAGGAAAATAATTACCACGCAATAAACGTGTGCGGAGCTGTGAACACAGCTAGTTATTTTTAGTTTTTATATTATATAGTATTAATTTATACATCATATTACGATACAATCTCAGGACTGATTGCACTGAAAAAGGAAAATATTCAGGAGATACAAATAAGACGGACTTAAGACCAAATATAATATCGTTAATCATAAAATATGAGTAAACATAAAATTGCGAGAGGAAAATAATTACCACGTAATAAACGTGTGCGGAGCTGTGAACACAGCTAGTTATTTTTAGTTTTTATATTATATAGTATTAATTTATACATCATATTACGATACAATCTCAGGACTGATTGCACTGAAAAAGGAAAATATTCAGGAGATACAAATAAGACGGACTTAAGACCAAATATAATATCGTTAATCATAAAATATGAATAAACATAAAATTGCGATACAAATTATAATTATATAAATAACAAAATAATACTATAATAATAATAAAACAAATAATATTTTAAAAGTAATATGCCTATTAACGTTATTAAGTTCATTTCAGTTATATTTCATAATTTTATGTATGTAATTTCTGTTTTTAAGTTACATTAAGTATAATGGCTATTGTCTTTATCGTCATCACTGTCTCGTCCGGCTGTGAGTTAGACGATAAGGGTATATGCGTTTATTACGACGGGAATGATTTACTATTGCATGTCACGATTATCGGGATATACGCTGACGTGACAAATGATATGATATTTTCAAGGAAACGCCTATTACACCCAGATGCATTTTGTTAACGTAATTTTTGTTTCTATGATTTACACGGCATAATGTACACAGAATGGACACAGACGTAGTTTCCAAGCTTTATTTAACGCTAAATTTCTAATTAAAACTTTAATTAACATATATACAAAATTTATTTATAAGTTTTACTTGTAAAAAAATACTATCACTCGTATTCCCAATAAAGCTTTCAAATTGAATGATAATTATTCCTAAAATGGTTACCCTGAACTAGGATGAAATATATCTTTCTGACTCTTACAGCACCTGACATCACAATTTATTTGTATTTTGATCTACGACGCTTCAAGCTAGGTGTAAAGGTGTTTTTTATTGGTATAAAAAATTATCTTGTTTTTAGGGTTATATGCTTATACCTATACTGAAAAAAAAACCCAACCCTTAGGATCATTTGGTTGTTTTTCAAAACCATTAGCTAGAGGTATAATTTTAAAATTAATATGGAAAATATGTAAGACATTTTTGTGTTGAAAGAAAAAACAAGTTGTTAGTTTAACGCAATGCGGGTTTTCATACTAAAAGTAATTGTCACTAACCGATTATCTAAAACTATAGGGTATTGCCACCTCACGACAATGTGATATTATTTTTAACTCATCGTACTTTCAATGTCACATTCCATTTTTACTTTCACTTATTTATGTATATAGATTTGGTATAATCTGTATAAATTATAAAACTCAACGTCTCTCTGTCTGTCCCTTTATGTTATTTTCACGCGAAAATCGCTTATTTGATTTACATGATTTTATTTTAATGCATAGCTTTGTTATCTGGCTAGATTATAGGGTATATTTGGTAAGATAAAGTAACATACGAAATAAGCAGTGACGTTAGTGGTGAATGAATCCGGGAAAAAAGCGCATTTGTGGCGCTTAAATGGCTTATGCTGAGTAAACCATACGAGATATATCAAATTAATGTTTTACAAAATTATAGATCTTAAGCGCTAGCATATGTCTATTTTCTAATGATCATTCAAAATAAACATTTTTCGTGCAGCACAATTTGAACGTGCGCTCGACCGAGACAGGATTCTGTAGTCCACACGAGCGGAGCCGCGGGCACATATAGTTTATATTATATAATCAGGATGTATAAATTACTTATAGACAATAGTAGGTAGTTAAAAAACCTGAATCTTCCTTTTGAGTCAGTTTTTATTATGCTAAGAGCACCAAAATACTTTTAGCATCAAGTTATTTTAAATATGTGTATGTGTTGTAGGTATGTAGAGAAAAAAGTGCGGTAATCGGAAGATAAAATTCGCTTCGTTTTCCTAACTGCCAATGATAACTTAGCCGTAAAGCCCATTTTAGAAAGAATTTATGGTTGATTTAACTCGTTTATTCCGCAAAAGAACTTTCTTTTCTTACCGATGAGACAGTGTGATAGGGTAATGGCGCAGTTATTTCTAAATAAATACCTACAAAAGAAGAAGAGTGTTGGTGTAGGGAACTTTAGAGTTAAGGAAAATTATTATATAAATATCATAATTTGTTCATATGATACCATAACGATAACATTTAATGACATAATTATTTACTAATATTTAAACTAAAAAGTGCACGCAGTACCTACTTATGGACGGGTGTTAGAAGCTATACTTATATGACACAATCAAAACAATACATAATATTCGACATAAATAAAAGGATTAAAAAATTCTTAAACATTTCTAATTTATATACAGATGGCACTGATACAGTATTTTTTTTAAATAACATCGAGTGTGACTATCTTAACCACAATAAAACAAAAGGTTTCATCATTTTTTCATAATGCGTCTAAAGAAGTATTATCACTTTTAAATACTATAAAATAAATTATTTAAAAAGTGTAGTGCAAACTAACTTAAAAAAATTACCTTATCCCATAAGAGACTAATTAAATATATATTTTTAACTATTACCTTACTCTTATGACGTATCTCGTATGACGTATTCTTTATGAGTAAAGACGAATTCTCAGTAAGCAAAATAAATTTTCAGAATGTATTGCCTATATCAAAATAAAACAGTTGTTTGTTTTTCCAAAACAATTAACAAGCACGACGTGAACAAACTATCGGCAGAGTCATAAGTAAACACGTGTTGATAATTGATTTTGCGCCTCTGATAACGATAATGTATCGAGCATCGGATATCGGTTCTCTGTGACACGCACGTTCCACGAACCGGGCAACTCAGGCGCGTGACGCGAATGTTGCCAATTCGATATCTACGTTTCAATTATCGACAGGATCAATACCCAAATTTGGTAACGTTATATGTCATTAGGTATTATAATGTTAAATAAAAAAAACTGTGAAGTATTAAGTGTTTATACATTCAAACTAGCCAAAGATAATAATTAAGGCCTTACTTATAAACGTGCAATGCTTATCTGTAGATTTGTTTTGTTCTAAAATATAGATTAGTAGACAAACCGGAGGGTCCTTAAAGCTTTGGAATGAGCTATCTGGCTAAGACAAGGGCCGTAATATTGGTCATAAAATATAAGTGCTTTACAGATCTTAATCCGAGAGTAGACTGCTTTTGGGAAATTGTTTTAAGTATTTTATGTGTTGACAATTATACGCACGTATTACTATTTATTACAAATTTAAAAGTTATATGAATATACATTACAATTTAAATAAAAAAAATATCCTACAAAAACGAGGTTTTACGGTCACATTACTACGCATGACGTCATCTTTCAATAATAAAGGTATTATGTGTAAAGTTGATTCTACTGTAATTTCAGTTATGAAATTTTGATATTTCTACACCGCCTTTATAATTTTAAAGCCTCTATTATCAGTCTTAGTGGGCATTTTAGAGTCTCTTATCACAAGATAACCTAATATGAATAACATTCAACTGTGCGTATTTATGAACGACGACGTCAAGTTTTCTGATTGGCAATTCCAATCACGTGACTCACAGACAAAAATCTTAACTTTCACAAGAGAATATTAAATAAATTAACATTTGTTTTTCCAGATTTGTATTTTTTAGCCTTTTTATCAATATTATTATATAATTGATCTGCGAAAGACTGCAAGCTCCTCATTAGGGGAGGCATATGTCCAGCTGTGGACTACTATAGGTTGATGATGATGATGATGATTATATAATTATTATTAAGTTTAATTTTTAAACATACAGTCAACTCGCGTATTGTTTAAGATTTACATAATTATATAAAATTATATTATATATAATTATATAAATTTGTGCATAAAACAACTATTAAGAAAAACTAAAAGCAAATTTCCCTTTAACTAGATTTTTAGTGTGTAAATGGAGTAATCATAATTTGGGCTATTTAACCACCTACCTTGTCAATAAAATCTTTTACACTTTGCACAATCATTAGCATCCTCAGAAAAGAGGTTATATACGATGTTGATCTAAAGATTGAAGACAGAAGACAGAAGACCCAGTGATTTCCTTAATAGATATCCCTACCCCAAAAGAGCTTCTTTTCAACAAGAAATTACTAATTTCGTAATCAATTAATCCAATGATAATTTATTATTACATATAAATAGTCAAAGATTTGTTGTAAATTGAATTTAACATCAAATGTTTGCTTTAATAATAATGCAAAGACATCCGCCTTACTCCAGTCTACTTAACTGTTTCAATTAATTAACGACGCGTTCTAATACCGCGGATATATTGAGAAGTGCATTAAATTCTGCTTATCCTAACAGCTTGCATAGAATCTCGCCTTAATTACAAAGAGCAACGTCAGCTAAGATTTACCAATTAAGAGAATTGGGAGCGGAACCGCTTGCCCACTCAGCTAGCTTGCTTTGCTCCAATGAGCTCAGCAAGCTCAATCAATTTACCAGACCGTATGGATATAAACATGGAATACATTATAATAGAACAGAACCAACCTATAACAGTTATTTTAATAATTAAACAATAATATGTATGAAGAAAGATATTCTGAGTACAAAAATTTTATGCGTAAGTCTGCACGAGCGAAGACAAAATAAGTTTCAAGTTTCTTCTTCCTATAACTTCTTTTCGGTATAGTATACAATAGTCTTTCGGTATATTTAATTGAGATACTAATATAAATTCAGTGTCCTGTGAATGACAAAAGAACTTTAACCGTCTGCCTAAAAATACGATCGCAATTTTATTTAAAAACCCAATTCAATTTTTTTTCGGTTAGCAACAAAGAATATTAGGTCGTTGCTAACAATTTTCATAAAAAATATACTTATCAATGCGAAAAGTAATTCGGTTTTAACGAGGCAGGGTCGGAATTCTCCAATAATAATGTCTTCAGGACTCGAACCGGGCCGCAGTGTTGGAGTGCTTGCACAATAATGAGATTAAAGAAAGTGCCTATTTCGTAAACTTATCTATATTACGGCCAAGTGGACCCTCGGTATGTAATAAAAGACAAAAAAAGGCAAACACAAGGCTGAGGTAAATTAAAAAAAAAAAAAAATAGGTCGCACGAATAAATGTGATTTTTTCAATTGGCTGAGGGAGAGATCTACTTCAAACTATCACAGTACAATTTTAAAATATTTCCTTTTACGAGAAAAATATTACATTTAAATAAAATTACTATTAGTCAGAAAATCATATACATTTATTACACGACAAAAAGATATCACTCCACTTTTTATCAATTTTGAGTAGAGTAATGTTATGAACTAGTGGCAATAGACTTATGAAGGTTTAAATTTTAAGTGTTTGAACATAATTATTAAAAGAATAATTATTTGTGTCCGTAGATTCTAAATTTTATTTCAATTATTTTATTTCTTCTTTTGTTAACAAAATATTTTTTAGAGAGTTGTACTTATAAAAATGTTTAATACAAACAAATAAATTAATGCGTATATAAAATACTAGCAACAGCCTGCGACATCTTACGCGTTAATTACAATAAAGAATGAGAATAAACCGTACTCTATAACAACCAGTCTGAACGTAGCTTTCTATGAGTGAAATTTTCATTTAAAAAGGATCTGTAATTGCCAAATTGAACAACATTTTGAGAACCTTACCTATTTATAATAGTAATAGAAAGTGTAAGTACATATGTAATCAGAAACGAAATATCATATACTTTATCATACAATATTCGAAATTTCTGAACACATGATATCAAATTCAATCTAATTTTACTTAGATACAAGCGAACCAGATTTATCCTAGTTGACATAAACTCATTTGTCGACATCAAAAATTAATTAAAAGTTGATCTTAATTCCCGTAGCGCGGTGGGGAATAATTTTACAACATGACTTCCTCGATCATGGATATAATATTTCGGTTGATGTTTTCGACAGTATTGATAGAGATCAATTTATATTTCAGGAAAATAAAAGGGGTCCTTTAGACGAATCAAGTCAGAAGTGTCAAACTCTCTTTCCAATAAATAATATATTCTGAAAATATCTGACATGGCGTATATAGTTTGATTACTTTATTAAACAAGTAACTTAAGCTCACATATTTTTACTTAATTTAGAGACGGAGAGGTCTTTAATCTTTAAGAACTATCTATATTAATAAATATGTAGTTCGGTCTGTAATGTGATTTTAGTCTCAAATTTTGTGCGAAATAACTATTTTATGAGACACTGGTATATGATATTCTACAATTGATAGGCTACAAAAAACAACAATAATACAGTAAAAAATGTATTTTTTTTATTTTACTCCTAATCGATTTAATAAAATGTAGTAGAGGAGCGAGGGACTGGTTTGTAACAGGCTTGCCTGAAACTAAAACTATTTTTTCAACTAGAATCTTATCCTTACATGGCATGAAACATGAAGCTATAATGGATGTCTCATTAGGCAACGCGGGAAGTAAATGTGTGTATGTTCTTTATTTTGGCCAATAATATAAAATTTTACTTTCGCAAAGTTTTTGTTGCCTTTGTATATAATAAATTATATAAAAACTTTCTGTGTATTATCTACTTTAAAATAAACTTATTTTAAATTTTATGTAACGGATTTTACGATTAATAAGTTATCTTGATAAATGTGAGAAATTATGTTATGGGGTAACTTGTAACCTTGGGGCTTGTTGTAACATGTTACATTTGTTTTCTTTTGTAATGAGATGGTTTAATAGAAAGTCAGAGAGGGCCAGACAAAATCAGAAGACTTACGATTTAGTTCACTAAGCCAGTCCAGTCCATAAGACTTCTGACGATAATTTATGTGGCAGATGTATTGTTCAAAAACAAAAAGTGAGATATTTTGATTAGTTTTACTTATACTACATGCCCCAATAGATATTACAACTAACCCTAAGCACAGTGTTAGTTATAACATCGCACTTTTGTTGGTAAAAATGTTACTTTCAAAGTAATTATTAATAGTTTTGATGTTTTTCAATTACTTTTAATACATGAAGAGTTTAGGTAGCAGTCAGCATTTGATTAGTGTTAATTCAATCAATGGACATATTCGTTTATATAAAAATTGTTACAATAAGCCCCTCGCTCCCCTATATAAGGAGTGTAGAGCATTCTGAAATCCAAGCCCGGTGAAGCTGTAAAAGCCGCAAAGGCTCCAGGGCCCCTAAGGCTAACAGTATAGTCAGTTCGAAAAAAAAACATGCTGAAATTCATAGGCTATAAAAATTATCAAGATAGATGACATGCTAGACTTGAAATATAGTTACAGAAACTTGCCGACATGTCAATAAATATATACAGTATATAAAGACATGACAAAGACAAGACTGTATATATACAGAGTATATAAAATGTTTATCACAGTGACTATAAAGCTGGTGATCATGATTCTGTCAGACACATATGCCCGAATACTCCGCTAATGCCATTGCTAGTATAGTTTTCAGCAAGATACACGACACAAGTAAAACTTGCTTGTGTGCTTGATATATACTGCTATACTTTTACGCTTTTTTATAAATATGTACACATTACAGACCTTTAGTTGGCAGAAACCTTTTTATAGCGCAGTCTTTGAATTATATTTATTTATATTTATTTAATTATAATTATTTCCTTAAAACTAGCTTACGTCTAATTGAACCCTTACTTTTGGCGAAACTTTATTTACAGAAGCATGCAGGTCTTCGTCTTCATATCAAAGTGATTTTGTAAAATATTACTAGTCTGTTTAATGTTGATTTTGTTACAAATGTTTACATTTAATATTATAGGATAAATTAGCTAGATATCGATATTACACGTACAATGTAATTTCGGTCCATTAATTACACGCCTATTTAGAATTCAGCGTGCTTCGAACCGATAAAGTGGATGGACCGACCTTATAACGCAATAATATCCACTCAGCAGTTCTGTTATTGCGATCCGGGACTATTTTGCTTCGTTCCTATAATACTCCTTTAATTGAATGTCCTTTGTTTACTTTATGTTTCATTGTATTTACTTTATGTAAATTGGACATTGGTAGCACACCACTGGGATTTGCGGATACCTTACTAGGTAAAGTTTAGAATCTACAATGATGTAGAATTTCATTAGTTTGAAAATGAATGGAATGTAAATAAATTGATTTGTCCCGGATACAAGAAGAGGTGGTGTCTATAGGAATATTTCATAAACCATTTTTATCCAGTGTTATTGTGAAAATCTTTTTTAATATCAACGAGATATTAAATAATACACTTAAAGTTCTAAAAAGAATCTAAAGTTTGTGTCAACAGGTTAAAAAACAATTGATAGACAGGCAAGTGTATGTAAATTAATGTTATTAAAAATTGTAATAAGTTGAAATAAATAAGTATTTAATTTGAATGTGTTGGTGCAAATTTACAAATTTCACGTAAGTATATTGTAGTTTTGCTTTCGAAATCAATTAATGGTAATAAGGACATGTATTATTTCAGAGTTTATTATATTCAACTGGGTGGAACATAGTAGCATTTTTTCTATCTTTCATTTTAATGTACATCAAAAACTTGTTCTTGAACTATTGCTACTCCTAGACGATACGTTTTAAGTTAAAAATTAACGCCAAAGCAAATTTTAATCAGCTGTATCTGCAACAAATGGCATTAGATACCCTGAAATAACTTACAAATATGCGGTCTAATATCTATTTATAACAAAGGAATGTCAAATAAGTACAGTTGTCAGTATGGGTGAATAATATGGTTTGACTATAAAGTACGTAATTTAAGAATTTTAGAAATATTGTTATCGTTTCCTACTATGATTAGTTAAATTTCAGCTTTATAATCATAATAAGCTTGTATCTGTCTACTGTTTGACATTACCCGATCTTGACTATTTTGCTTTCAGTCAATTCTAGTCCAATCCTATGAAGTTATAAATTTGAAATATAACACATTTTTGTAATTCACTAAATTAATATTTTTGTTAGAAGTAGACGATACAAAATCCAGTCTATGCATTATGTTAAAGTTACAAAGCACCGTGATATAAAATATATCACATACTAATACAAAATACCAAAATTATACATATTATAATATGATAAATCTAATAAAGTAAGGACTCTTCAGTATGGTACAATAAATACCCGAAAGAAAATTCACCAATCGTCAAATTTGAATTGAGATTTGAATTAATTAATTTATTCAAAATACAAAAATAAATATTAAGAACAAACTTGTTTAATATTAACTAAAAGTAATTTATAACTTATAAACATAATTATAACTTTCAGGATAAGAGATTAGATTCGTAAAATAGGTGAAGGAATTTTTTAAATTCACAAATTCAGTGAAGCAAAATGTACCTAGATCTAAAGTGAGTCTATAGATCGTGTTGGGGCTGTCTTGTTCCTGTATTGTTTGTTAGGTACAGGTGTCACGATGTACAAAGCGCAATAAACTTGCGTGTGTCAGAGGCTGGAGCTCGATTTGTACCCAAATTATTTGTGGTATAAACTTTAAAGTGAACACGGCGCGTTTCAGGACATTATTGCTTTGCTCACACGCGCATTACTGTTCTCATTTGTGTTTAGAGAAGGTGTTTACTTATTTTATTATCATACTTAAAATACGTTTAGGTACAACGGATATTTAAAAAAAATACCAAAGTAGAAAAAGGAAATTGCTTTACTTTGTAAATGGTAAAATAGTTTTTCTTTATCGATTTTTTTTTATAGTAGCAGGGTAAAGTCGACACTCTGACTAATGGTGAGCAGTTTATGAAACCACGATGCAAGTGAAAGTTAAAAAAATACAAATTATTTAAGACGTGACATACTTAATAACACACATTAACATATACAATATTCCGAATTTACGATTATAATCCTTGACTCAGGGCATACAATTCAATTTTATTTACGACAATGTAATGTAATGCGACATGCGATAGATGAACGAAAAAATTCTGAGCGATAGAATAAAAGTTTCACTTTAACAACGGCGACCACCGAGAGATTTGTAATCCATCGGCAGTCATCGTTGTTATGCCGCGTTACAAGCCCTTTAGCAACTAAATATACATAAACTGACTGATCCTGAAACGCGGACAAAGCAAAAAAGAGTCACTATGAAAAGTTTATCACCATGTTCATGGTGGTCGTGAAACAGTCGGATACAACTATCTACCATCCCGCTAGCTTACTGGATTCACACCAGCTAACCCCGGAACTCGACAACGCATAAGCGTGTCATTTTGTTGGATGTTAATCCTGATGTATAGTGGTCACGATCCGGTCTTACAAAATTGTCATGTAATAAATAAATTGTATGAATACACTTGTCTCTAATTTAATTAATGGTGTCACCCTGTGGTTTTATCATTACAAACATGTTACTTTTGTCAATCAAATTCTTCTATAATGTTATTTATAATTATTTCACAGGTGCGTATGAGTGTCGATCTTTGTTTCTCAACGATTTCTTTAATTATTTTCACTTTCAATCTTTTATCCATAGACTGTTCAGTTTGCAGAAAGACGAACAACAAATTTCCGTAATGACGATCATTTTTTCAGTGGTGTCCGTTTTGTATCAAGACGGATAATATTTTGCTCTGTATATCATTTGATTTCGAACAATCAATTGTATTTGAGAAGTGAGAGGGACTTTGTGATATAAACCGTACTAAGCTTACATACGCGACTGGCTGTCAAACTAGATGACAGAACACATAACTAGGTCCTTGATGAAAGATTTTTAATTTGAAATAGGCAGCGAATCAGGCTAGCTCTAAAAATATCCCATCACTAATCACAATGCAAAATTCTTTATAATATATTTTCTCAAATATTTGTAAAACTTGATAAGCTTTAATACTTTTTAAATTCTACTTTTATTGAATAACGTTATAAAAACCGAGCGAAAGAGATGTTGCATTTAATGTACCCAAAGATATTCATGAGCAATCCCAGAGGAACCAATCAGGGAAACAATGAATTATATAAATGTTAAGTCCATGTGTCTGTAATATATCTTCGTACAAAAAGCTCTTTTCAGTATTAGATTGAATATTTATTTGTCTATTAAATAATATATTAATAATTACTGTTATAATTAACACACATATGTACACATAAAAATGTCCAAGGCTATACGGGTCAATATTTCACCCACGCTTTGCTTCTCCTGTCATGTTATTATAAGTATGTACTACTTTGATAATAGTCATACACAAAAATAATATACTACAAGTATATCTAAGATTATTAGGTACAATGAGAAACTTGATAACATTCTCAAAAATCTTTTGTTTTAGGGTTCAGATTTCATCAAGGAACCCTTTTAGTTTCGTTGTGTCTGTCTGTATGTACGCGGCTTAGCTCAGAGATTCTAAGAGATTCTTAGTAAGCTGTAATTTGGTATGGTATACATGGTATACCCCTAAACATATTAGTTGACCCTTACAGTCAGTATAAATTATTAACAGCTTAGGCTATGAGAAAATTCAAATGTGATGTATTTTGTACTCGACTTGCTTATTTTCAATCACAGCGAAAGGAACTGCTTAAATTTAAATTTCAACAACCTTCATTTTTTATGCCGAAAGGGCAGCAAACAGGCTTGCGACCCAAATTTTATATACATGGTAAATGGTTACCGTCGCCTATAGACAAATGCAACACCAAGGGTATTAATGGTTCACGACCTTTTTAAAGAACCCCATGTCATTCATATTAGCTCTGTGGGAAATCAGGCTAGGCAGCCTATTCCACAGCGCTAGCGTATGCACAGTATGAAATGTACAGTCTGAAGACATACTCGTATGTAGAAGAAGCAGATCAGATTACCGTTTAAATCGTTAAAAGATGGACTTGTCTCTATATAATGATTTGTCTCTATATAAAATATTTTGTGATAAGTATTACGTAAGCCGCTTTATAATTTCATGTGGCTTATTTTGCTTCTCCCGTTTTGAATTTGAATGTTCGAATAATTATGAAATACGGGCGAACAATTTTACATAAATTGTCTCCGTTGCTTTGGGAATCATAGATATTGTAATAAATTGTTCAACACAATTCAGAAATATTTATTTATATGCAATAAGTTGTGATTTGAAATAATATTATTGTTTTAATACTTTTAGAATGGAAATAAGATTTTAAAATCGGATTTAGACAAGTTTTATTTAGTCACTGGATGCCCGCTTTTATTTGTATCAGAATGATTTGTTTATGTATTCAAATTAAAAATAAAATACTCAACCAAAAAACAAATTCCATATGTATATTATATACCTACTTATAGTATTATGTATCCTAATAAAAACCTAAATGTGAAAAAGAATCAAGTTCAGTAGAAACGACGGTAGTGGTTTTCACCGATAAAAGAGCTGAGATCTGACGGGTGCCAAGTTCCGTTTTAGTTCCGTTCATTATAGCTGTAGGAATTACATTCCTCTATACATTTAGAAAGCATTCTGTTACATTCTTTAATTTGATATTACTAACACGGCAAGTCTAAATTCACAATAAATTACGATCAAAATAAGTCTTCTAATTAGAAATTAATGTATTGTGTGTAGGACTAATAGTATCTATTTGACTTATAGAGAGGTTGAAAGTAGCTCGAAATGGTTCGTGTACAAGCTGGCCGATGTCGCCTGTTACGAACTTAACTGACACACTGCCGTGTGTTTGACTAAATTATAACAATTGTGAAGTGAAGAGAAATAATCACAAATAGGTGATTTTATGTATTAAATCATTTATCTTCTTGATATTATTGTTATCGAAATGATAAATTTATATTATTCAACTGTATAGAGACAATAAAATATAATGAAGGCAATTCAATCTCACGTTCTATAAAATGCAAAGATCAGTAAAACACTTCTTCACTTCTTTCTAAGAATATTGAAATATAATTACACATTGCAACAATTAATTTATTAGAGCATGATAATATTTGTCTACCAATTGAGAAACAGTACTAAACTCAGTGAATGTTAAAAAAGGTGAAATATTTAAAAATCAGACCTATAAAGTTACCCTCGTACTGGTGGCGCGGCGCGGTACGGTATACTGAATTTTGCACTATCCTTTTTACTACGTAGTTTGATTCATTTTATTTGTTGCCGGGTATTTTCCGATCCCCATTCGCATGAATCAAACCGAACGGACTCATTTATTTGATACCGACCGACAAGATACATTCGTTTCCACTATAAATTCGTAAACGCGGACAAAATTGTATCGGGGTGGTGAAGTATATCACCGTTAATCTTAATTAATTACTTAACGCTGATTTACGATTATTATCTTATATAAATATTTATAGATTTTTTATAACAGAACTATTAACATGGAATATTTAATGTCAAACAGATGAAAGAAAATTAGTTCGTATAAAATGATAATTAACAAATTGTTTTCTTTTTAATTATTATACAATAAATAAGTATATTATCAATTAAACTATTAAATACAGATATTTATTTACATACATTTACATAATTTAAGTTCTTTCTGCTTAATGTTAATCGGTCAGTAAATTTGGAATTTATTGACTCTTTTTTCTCGCTTTCTCTTGTTCCCGTGCTAGAAGAATCCATAATGATGCCATGAACTCAAAGCTATTAAAAACTACAGGAATAAAAAGGCTGTCGGAATCGACCGTATCCTTGGTGAACTAATTTAGTACGGAGAAAAAGTGCTACACATTGCTATTTGGAAATATGAATGATGCAAACAAAGCAGCGAGCAACAGCTAGTGATATATCAGTTAGTAATTTGATACTATTGGGGTAAAAATTAATACTGTAAGTTAGTAATTTATTAATTTCAAGAAGAAACAAATTAATTACGTTTGTATTTATTTGATACGTTTCAGTTTCTGTTTAATTTGAGCGACCCTGAATCCCGACGGCGAGCCCATTCGACACAGCTATATTCTTAAATTTCCTATTAAAGAAACCTCTTTAATACAAGTTATCTTATTTCATTAACATAATGAAGAGTGCTAAAGTAACCCTATCCTGTTTTCGAATTAACAGCGCAGAAACTTACGAGATAAATGTAACCAGATCGTCCAACAATATTTTCAATGCGTGTACAAGTTTTTTAATATTAATATTGCATAAAAACAAACAAATAAAACATAGTTACGAGATTAATTTATATTAAGACTAGCTTTACCCGCGTCTCGCTCGCCTGGACTACTAAAAAACTTTTTAATTTTTTATGCAGTACAATAATTATTATTTTTTAAATTAAAGTAGCCTGAGTTATACCTTATGACATCAGCTATATGCCAGTGAAAGTCCCGTCAAAATAGGTTCAACCGTTTCGGGAATTACCCTGAACCAACAGACGGACAAAAATAAAAATCGTTGAGGGGGCAGCACATTCGCGCGTGTGCTCAACCAACGGCATTTTGTAATTCTAAAAGTTTGATAGAATATATAATTCAACATAATTTTGTTTGGTGTGTTTTATAAATAACGAATTCTTAATTTCTCAGTACTGAATTTAAATAGTAAGGCTCAAAATAAAGTTGCTATTACTTGTTATAAAAGAAAGAAATGTACATGAGTACAGTAATGTATATGAGTACAGGAATAACAAAGAAAGTATGGATGAATTGTCTGAGGAATTATACCTATTATGTGTATAATAATATATGCGTGCGCGTGCGTGTGTGTGCGTGTGTGTGTGTGTGTGGTTTGTGAATACTGAGATGACAGCCGATAGATAGAGAGTGAAAGAAGAAAACATAGGTATTGTGCCGACCCTACTTATCGTCGGATAATCAAAATCAAAAATACTTTATACAATTTATGTCCTAAGAAGTCCCTTATGAACGTTAAAATACTACTACCGGTTAGGAAAACATCAGTCATCGAGAAGAACTGACAAGAAACTCGAGCTTTTAATAGTATTTTTTTCTTTACCGTGTACCGAAAATGTAAGAAGAAGAAAATAAATAACGGTTAAAAAAGCTACGTAACTTAAAAGTAGGTGTATCAAATAATAAAAGGTGTTGAATACTTTGCAATTTCGGACGTGATTAGCGATAGACTTTCCAGAATTAATTAAAAATCGTCGTAGAGTCCCCTCGGGGGCATCTCACGAGGACGAACGTGCCCAAAATACTTTCCAATCTCCCTTTTATCCTATGATTTTTGTATGAATCCTATTAAAATTATTTTCTAAATAAAAAACTGTGCTAGGAAAGTTTTTAAATCGAATCTATTTCACGATGGCTGATGAAAATTTTACTTATTAAATTTGTTTATTCGTATCGTCAATGGAAAAAACAAAAAAAAATAATAATCGTTTTTTAGAAATTGACACTCAAAAGGTTAATTAAGTGATAAGAGTACATACATATATATTACATATACATATTATGTATAGGAGTTTATTTATTTTCTAAGTTGGAGACATGAAATTTGGTAGTTGTTTGATTGAATAATTTACTATTTTATCCCCTTACCATACTTATACCATACCATACTATAAGTTAAAAAAAGGGTTTTTTGTTATAGGTATCGTGTATACTTATACATATATGCATTTAATAAAAACCTATTATTTTGACATTACAAACAGACACTTCAATTTTATTATATATACTATATCATTTATAATATATATACATATATATATATATATATAGACTAAATCACAAAATCATCAATACAGTAAGCTTTTTTATGTTTACCAGTTGTCGATTTTATTTTAAAAGTTAGCACTTTATAGAGCGTAATACGTTTTGGTCTACTGAGCGCAATCGCCCATTCAATAACTTGCACTGAATAATGTATTATTCAATGTATGAACAATTTATCCATTTATATTGTAGATTTAATATAGTAATTAATTGTACCATATCAATTTCAGAGTAAGCAGAGATTAAAAGTAATCATTATTTGCTCATTAACTCACTCTAAATTAAAATTTCCTCTATTTATACTTATAAATCGGTTAGTTAAAGTGTCGAAGTAATTATCTACAGCACACGCACGTTTCGGATTTTATCTGATTGATTTATATCTTGTATAAGTGCGTATAAAATTCCGCCCATTGATACGCATAGGACGACCGCACCGTTTCGATGGATGGATATTTTATTTGCGTTTAATTTAACAAGCAACACTTTTTTTAACCTATGCAAGAAACTTGCAATATTTACAAAACTACCACAATTTATTACAATACTTCTTATCACGTTTGAATCTAAATTATGTAATTTATACCTACTAATATTATAAAACTCAAGATATTGAATTTTTGTTTTTTTGACCGCTCTTATTTAGGAAATTACCAGTCAGATTTGAAAGGTTGCTATTGAAGTTTAAAAGTTATTTAATGAGGATGGTTAATTATATCGGTTAAACAACTTAACGCTACGAACATAAGGAGCGGAGCAATAATCATAAACTTCAAACAGTCTGGCAAGCTGGTGCGGGACTACTACGGGTGCGTAGTACACGAACAGCGACGCGGTCGATAGTTACTCGAATAAAATTAACACGGATGAAACCGTGTGACACTAATAGTAAATATATAACATAGAAATTCAACGAATACTCTAAAACACGTAATATCAAAAGTTATTTTTACATTACACGTACCTTCCTATTTTATTTCCCCACAGTAAATCATGTCTTGTGTACCAACAGGATTGTGAAGTACCTGTAATATGAAACTCGAAATAAAGTAAGTCCTGATAAGGCGTATAGAATATTTATTATCACGTCATAATTATAGTTGGATTTTCCTTCAAAATGTATGTATAATATACAAATATACATTGTACCATTTATATAATAAGTTCCATAAGAGATTTTAAATCGTCTTTTCGTAATGATGAAGTATGGTTATGTTAAAACTTTTATCTCTTTAACTCACGGAAAGTATTTCAACGAAGCCTTCCTCGTAGCTACGTACAAGGGAATTTCAAATAAGCAACTTTACTTTCACAGAATTATCATAAACCGTTGAATAATTATTATAACAACAAATAGTTGAAAATGGGAAAATTAATCTACAAATGATCATGTTTACAAGTTACACAGAGGAAATTGCAAATCAGCGGTATATATTGTAAAACAATGCTTGATTTCGAATCAGTGTTAAGCTGATTAAAACTGAAATTAACAACTGTCCATGTTTTCATTGATCGTTTAAAATATTCGAGTTTAAAATTTAATGAATGCGTTCGACGTATTATTTAATTATTGTTTGCAGGAAATGAATAGGTAGTATCAATAATTCATTTATCTCGTTTAAAATAACTCATTGAATAAGAAATAATTAGTATTTCTTATACCGTTATAATTATTTGGTTTTCGGTGGAAGTTCCACCATGTAATAATATTCAAAATTATTATTCACTGCACATAGCGATCAATGTAACACTCACACGTTAATTTCTGAAAGGGACCAAGTTTAATAAATAATTAAATAAAAATAAAATTATTAAATGATTTATACTTATATTGTATTGCGCTAAAGGCTTTTTTGCAGCCAATAGCTTTTTAGAGTTACGAAGTCAAAAGGAACCCTTATAGTTTTGGTATGTCCGTCTATCTGTCCGCGGCTTAGCTCAGAGATTGAGAGTACTATAAAGCTATAATTTGGTATAGGTATACATATTAAAAACGTCGAAAAGTGGTAAAATAAAATTATAAAAAAAAATGTTTAAGTACCACCACCCCTACACGTAAAGTGGAGATGTTTTTTCTCGTTTATCCCATGGTGTAGGGTTTTCTCGTCAATCAATCGTGTTGGATGTCCTTGGATAGGTTGTTTAAAAAAGGTTGTGAATCTGTAAAACCGTTTTTCGGATCTTGAATCCGTTTGCGATATATTAAGCTCTAAACTGCTAATTTTTGTTAGAGTCAAGTACACCCTACCAGCTAATGCTGCTTCATGCTACACCAGGACGGGATCGAGCCAAGATACGGTCAAACATCTGTAGTATACTTTTGTATGAACTAATTCATGCTAAACCAGGCCGAGGACTGGTTGGGCGCCTGCTGGACACGATCAAATATCTATAGTATATTTTTGTATGAAGTAATTCATACTAGATCAGGCCGGTATAACATAAGCATCTTTACGTCTGCATATTGTGACGGGCAACTACGGAACCCTACACTGCGCGTGGCCCGACACACACTTTTTTATTATAACACGGCAAAGTGATAACACTATGCCTGTTGGTGAGCACAGAACAATTAAAAATAATGGCGATCACTTAGATACATGATTATGGTGGCCGCAATCACGTCAGGTACAGATCCTACCATCCCGCTTTATCACTGAATATACACTAGCTGATCCGGGAAAAGGTGTAAATAAAAACCCATATACCTCTTAATTAACCTATCTCGCTTACACACTTCCTGTCTTTCTGCTGGTCCGAAATAATATCAACTTTCAATATCAATCAAGGCCCATGTTGTTTTGTTCAGCGAGGAGCTAAAAAAAGGTCGTCATACGGAGAGGAACGGTAATAAGTCACTAGTGTTTGCAATTAGGGTACCAGTTTAGGCGACATCTATACCAGGATTATTGGCGCGCGACTATATACCTGTGTAATGGGTAGTCTCGATTCAGTCGGACACAATTGTCCTGTGTGCAGTGTAGTAGTAACCCTGCTCTACCACTATAATCCAGTCACAAGCTTCCAATATACGATGTCCGAAAAATATTTTTTCGAAACAATTATACTGTATTAGCAAAACTGAAATAGTAGCTATCTTTCATACATGCGAATTGTATGGAAATTATGAAAGTCAAAATTAAATTATAATGCATCCCCAAACTATTGATAATTATATCTAAATATTCAGGTGCAGATTTCAAGTATTAACCACTAATGCTTATGTCAGCAGAGTCCATTAATATCAATAAAACATGGATAGTGTACGTAGCTCCACGTTTTAATTTCGCTAAAAGCATATCATCTCATTGTGGTTGAATGGATGATCCGGAATTACGGTGTCCACATGGACTGTCGCGTAGCTGTGGGTCTACGATATAAGTAAGTACGGAAAATGGCATGTTCAACGAAGATAAGTAGTAAGTAGGTAGTACTTACTATACGTAACTTTAAACAAATTTAAAGTCTAGATGGAGGGTTTAATGAATTAGTACGAAGCGTATGTCAAAATTAAAATCAAAAATATTTTATTCAATTTAGGCCCTAAGAAGGCACAACACACAACTACCGGTTCGGAAAACATTCCAGTCATTAAGAAGAATCGGTAAGAAACTCGATCGGATTTATCAATTATTATTTTTTAATTGTTTTTACAGTACTTTCATTCTTTAAAAAATATTTTAATTTTTAATGGATGTACAGAGATAGAATCACTTCCAGACATCATCGCCATTCACGTTGAACTTATTATATAGCAGATCGGTAATGTGCTTTTCAAGTTTATTGTAGAACCTAACACAATTGCCTATATTTTAACACAATTACCTTTATTTTATGTTTCGTTTGTACTTCAATAATTGGGGAGATTTGCCGTAATCTCCAAGCATTGTAGGTGGGTTGCTATGCTCGGAGTTTCTCTGCGTGATCGAATCAGAAATAAGGTGAACCGCAGAAGAACTAATCAGTGACATAGCTCTCAGAATTGCTAGACTTAAGTGGCAATGAGTGGGGTACATCGCTCGTAGAAAGGATGGACGATGGGGCCGTAGAGTTCTCGAGTAGCGGCCACGTACCGGAAGTTGGAAGTTGAAGAAGTTGGAGCGACGACGTGGTGAAGGTTGTGGTAACACGCTGGAGGCAAGCAGCGCATGGCACCGGTCGTTGTGTCGAAATTTCGGGGAGGCCTTTGTCCAGCAGTGGACGTCTTTTGGCTGAATTCATGGTATGTGTTTTGTAAGTATTGTCAGCAGTGGTGTTCCATCTTTTATGCCTACACCATTCGTAGCACTACGTGTTGTAAATGTGTGTATATATACTCTTTTTATTAATTAATAATATTTAAGTCGAATTTATCTACGTCTACCTTAAAAAACCCAATTGTATCCATTAATGAAGTATCACAAAAGTAACATTCACTACCTTATAAGGCGTAAACATTATAACATCGATACTTTATAGTTCTTTACTATAATGGCAAATTTTTGAAATTAACAACAACTTAAGCATAATACAAGGTTGTTCAACGTTAACTTACCGTAGTGACTCGCAGGTGCATTCTAACGACTATTCCGACTTAAACCGAAAGTCATTCATTCCACTAACCCTCGCAAACCTTTTGTAGTCTCACTGGTTCCGAAATGGTGCTTAGTTTTATGGAATTTATTATTTATATTACTATTTTATTTGTATTATATATTATATATTTATTAATGTATGATATAAATCAAATAAGTTTATTATATTAGAATACTTAAGTAAATTTGTACTGTCTTGTAATTAAAATCTGCATTCTTCTGCTCGAGAATATAAAAGTATAGCACATTCAAACTAATATAATGAAATTTTAACATCAGTTGTTTAATTCCTGACTTGTTTTACATGTGGTAAATACAGACACTACATATTTAAAACTTGTCATTACTTTTGTCTATTTTATCATGACATTATAATGTAATTTTGATTTTAACTGCTATATTTATACGATATTACGTTTCAGCAATATTACATTCGTGTAAATGTTTCTGGTAATTTTTGTTCTCTGTTATTAATTTGTAGGCTTGTAATAAACATTATACTCTCATTTTTTTAGTTAATATTGTTATGCTATATAGTAGTAAACAGCAATGTAAGCCACCTAATGTTAAGTGGTCACTGCAGCTATTGGTAACTGATCCCAAAAAATACCGCTGTACTAAGGTCAGCCGATAACAAGTTGCTACTCCTGAAGACTGAGTTGAAGGCTTCGTGTGTTGCCAACTTTCATTCAAACTACAAGAAGAATATTGCGCAGGAACATTGTCTTGTTGAGCTTGTTCTACCGTCTGGGTCATGGTAAGTGTTCTAAAGAGCTGTTCAATCTAATTCCCTCCTCTCGTTTCCACAACAGAACCACACGTGCTGGGCTTCGGAGTCACAGTTTTTCGGTAACCTCAATCTCAGCACGAACTAAAAAGTTATCTATGTGTTGAACCATCTCCCGGCCATTGTGATCTCTCCTTCTTATGACATCGGGTCCTTCAAGCGTAACGGAAAGAGATATTTATGAAGGCCGGCATGACTGCGGCGACCGCCGATGGATTTCGATCTCTCGGTGGTCGCGATTGTATACTTAGATTGTACTGTGCTTACCATTAGAGACATTACAATCAATATGCAAGCTACAATTAAAAAAATAATAATTCATAAAACCTTTTTATAGGAACTGTTGAAAAAAATTGTAACAAAATTTTTCATAACATTTTAATGAAATGCCATTATCTTTTAAATAATAAACGTGTATATGACTCAACAAGAATATAGTACGTACTATAAAACGGAAGATGACCGCACGTCAAGATTTTTTTATGTATATTATCACTACCATCAGGAAGATATGGAGATCGGAAAAAATGTACTATAATTAGTAAAAAAGCACCCAACATACTATGTAAAATAAAATAAAAAATTAAAATTGACAATCCTTGCGATACGACGTCCTAGACGAAAGGGGCATTTCGCGATACTTAAAAGGCGATATACCGCTGTTAAACACTGTGATATGGTTGTCTAAACTATTTTAAATTATGTTAATTAAACCTTATTTAACGAAAAAAATTATAAATCTTTAAGAAAGATAAATATACTGCCTACTTCACTAATACTTTATTTGAACTTAAGGCGAGCAATGTATCTAAAGATTTACTTATTTGTATACTTTAAGATTATTATTTTTACTAAGAAGAAATAACAATAATAAAATACTAGAAAAACAAGATACTAATAAAAATATATTATAAAGTATTATGAAGAAAAATCCCATAACATTATTTACATACTTTAATCTGTCTGCAGGTTCTTTGTTCTCGAGATATTTTACGGTTACTGTGGACCATTATCTGTATAAGAATTTATGTCGTTAAACAGCAAATTATTTAAGTTTAGTTATAAACTTAATATTGGTTTTAACCAATATTTTATAAGTGCATATATTGATATTAAACCAAATAATTTAAGAATCTAGATAGTTGCAATAAGTGGTTTTATTTCTCTACGAATAACTAGACCATATATCTATATTAAAAATCTAAAGTTCTGTCTGTATTGTATTTTTTTTTAATTTCCAGATACACGTATATTATGAAGGATACTGTTCACTATACCTTATTCATCATACGAAGACTTGCATGAAACATCCACAAAACGTAAATTGTTACGTCGAGCAAATGATAAAGTAACCAAAACAACGCATTTCGACAATCAATTATCATTTAAAAAAAATGATACTGATAAACGTTATAAAAACGTTTTGCACGATAAAATCCTAAATAACTACCTCTATACATTTTTTTTTATTTCCGTTATACCTGCTTAGTTATTTTTTATGTTACTTAAAACTAAAGTGGACCAAAATAATAAAACCAAGGAATCCAAAATGAATCATACGAATCGAAAATTAATAGAACTGATCGAACGCCATTGTACATTTAATTTATTAATTCCTTTTTTAATTTCGAATAAATATATATATTTACGTAATTTCTAGATACATTTTTCCTGCCGACAAGCAACGAAGAATATTGTCTGGAAGAATTAATCATGTTGTTTGGAGTTAGGCATTCAATAATTCAAGTGTTGCAAGATTGCGATTTTAATTGTTGTTATACTTTATTTTTGTCATATCTTTTACAAAGCTTACACATCCCTCAATTTATTTAAAGCATAATCATATTATCGATTATATTCAGCTCTAAAAAAGAATCGATAATCGTAATATCAACTTACAATTTAAATTATGCTACATCTCTAAAATAAACATGTGTCGTGTAAGTAGTTATGCAGTCCGTACATTCCTTATTAAGACATGTTAATCGGTACATACATATGGTACATATATACGATACATATATACGGTACATATGTATGATACATATATACTGTACATATATTCTTTAGATATATACGATACATATATACTTTACATATATACGATACATACATATGGTACATAGTTATGCATACTGCACTCTCTGTTATTACGACTTATTAAATTGGTACATAAGTAAAAATGCTGATAATTGTTTATTCGCTCAGGATGTTTAGACTACAATTTAAGATAAGCACCTGGTATTTTGGCTAGATATATTGCGACATGTTTTTGTCATTTACTTATAAACAGCACCTGGTGTTTACTGCTTAAGACATTATATATAGGACGACTGTAAAACTATTCATTCATTTCTGTAGATTCATTCTGTAATAAGATTCATTCTGTAATAAAGTCTCTTAAGAATCACTTGGAAAGTAATTTTTAAAAACCCTCGACGCCGACCACGACACTTAACTAAGTCTTCTTACGATGAATTAATAATAATATGTCATTAAAAAGGTTAAGTCTGTCTGTTTGAATATCCTGATTTAATTCAAAAACGGCTCGACTGATTTTTATGAAATGTTATAAACAGGAAGCTTATGTCTTATCCTATATTTAGAAATCTTAAAAGAGGTTTATTATATCACAACAGATTTTAATAAAGTATTGAAAACGGGAATTGTATGGAATTGTATTATATTCCTTAGATTATAAGAATCGTCAATAATATGAGTAAAAATATAATTACGAAATAATTACTGCATAATAAAGGCGTGCGCAGCCGCCGGTCCGAAATAGTTTTAAATATATCTAAACACCGAAGCATATGCGAAATAAAACTTAAAAAAAATCAACAACCTTTTGCTATTATTTAAAAATATAGCAACGAATTGTAATTACATACTAAAAAATTCATGTACATATGTAGGTATAATACCTACGTTTAGATATGTGATGTTATCAAAATACCAACATAACCTGTGTACCCATATCTTGTTGAGAGAGGACTGTGTAAACTTTTGTATTTTGAATAATATCATGAGGTAACTGGTTTAATTTAAAGTAGGGAAAACAAAAGTTTACCAAATAAATTATACTACATGAGACGATGTTAGGTTAATACCTACATATTTTACTATTTTGTGTCTATCTACAATGTTGTGAATTGAAACGAAATAGTAAATGATATAAAATAGTTTCTTTTTTTTATTAAATCAGTTAAGAGTAATTCCTGGAAGTGTACAATATTGTTATATTGATTATGTATATATATTAGGCCTTTACCTATGAAATTGCCGTTTTGTATGAAAAAAATTAAACGATGTTTTTTCATGTATTTTTTATTTGTATTAATCGAAGTTTTAACATTTAACGTTTAACGCTTGGAAGTCGCATAAGAAGTTTCACTTCTATAAATCTGTAGTTATGAATATGTATTTTTTATATATTTCTTGATAGACATCCTAAATAAAGGACAGTGATCACAAATGGCATTAGAAAAAATTGAGTACTTACGAGACGTAACAGCTTCGAAGTACCGCTAGTAATATATAAATTTGTTTCAACACAAAGCAACTCAATTATACATTTAAAAGGAAACTCAGTATCCAAATAAACCAAGATTCAAGTTAATAAACTACATTCACAGTCGTTTAGTCGTTAAATTTGTCTCAGTATAGACAAAAGTAGATCCCTTGCGAGAAATAAAAGTTATTACTGTCTCACTGCAAATGTATTCAAATTTATGGCAGATGCTGAATGCCATGGGTAATATATTCCCTAATATTATGTTAATAAACTACCTACTATAACCGTCTGCAAAATTTCTGCCTGTGTATTTATTCCACTCTACGTTGAAACAGACCAAGTGTGGCGGTTGGAGCGTAGTAAATTGAACGCTTACATGAATACCTATATTTTATATATGTT
This sequence comes from Saturnia pavonia, assembly GCA_947532125.1. NCBI lineage: Eukaryota > Metazoa > Arthropoda > Insecta > Lepidoptera > Saturniidae > Saturnia > Saturnia pavonia. The sequence continues at coordinate 9,644,916 of OX383908.1, forward strand.
AGTAGTGCTATACAGTTCCGTTTTTCAATAAGGACACATAGGGCACAGCTTAGGGTCCCCGCCCTGATTAGCGCTTCAAAATGCCGATGTCGTCGTTTACACCGAAAAAGAAAAGCTCAATTTTAACTAAATAAGCCATTACAATTTCTAAATTAAAAAAGTCATCCGAAAATATTTATAAAAGAAGACAAAAATTGCAAAATGAAATGAAATGCAAATGGAAAAAAGCAGCGTAAAGGATAATTTATGTTATACAGGGCCAGGTGCGGTCCTGCGTCAACAAATTAGGTGATGGCAGCCTTACGATTGATTGCCTAGATAGGATTCACATTGCAGTATTTAACCAAATGTAGTTAAAACATATAATAGTTCACCAAAAATATAATTTAAATAAATGAAGAGAAGTAAATGCTATTAACACTAACCAGACTTAAGTACTTAAGTAACTTTTAGTTTATTTTGAAATGTTTTAATCATAATAACTAAATAAGTTAAAATAGTTACATATTATTATCAAAGGTACAATGTAACATGATAGTGAAAATAAAAGTGGAAACTTATACAAAACATAAATGTAACAATTAATTTTAAAAGAACGTAGTAAAGTGCTTCAATGAGCTTGTGTTAATATTACAATATTATTCGCTTAATAGGACAACGATAGCGCAGAGACACCGTACGCGGCGACCGTTTCAAATGGAAAACAATTAAATATATAGCAACTTAAACAAAACTACCGTATTTGCGTTTCTACTTGCGCAAACGCAAACGATAGCCATGATTTCCTTTTAATCATTGAATTAAAAAAAATGTTAACTTTGTTAAAGTTAATCCTATTGCGTTCTGAAAATTTTAAATGTTTGTTTATTTGGTTCACTTGATACGTGTTCGTATTCTACATTAATACATTATATATTTATCCCAAATTGTATAAAACGTTAACTAAAATTTATTAAATTAAAAATAACGGTATCTCCGTATTACATTATTATAATTGTTTTACATACGTCAAAAGCAAATATTTATCAGCTATAATATATGTAGATCATTATATCATTATGATAAAAAAATGAAATAGTTATATTATTAAAATGCAAATCGTAGATTAGGTAGTAAACAAATTTATAACGCTGTCCAAATATAAGTATTTCATTCAAAGTCTTCCTACAAAAAATGGCACATTCAAATTTTATAACGACATTTTAAGTACCAAATATTTATAAGATAATTTGAAAATTTAAGAAATCGCCGATATAAGTAACCTATTCATTGGGGCAGTTCCAATAAGCCCAAATACGATATATCTGCTTTAGTTTGGTGAAGAGTTAAGTATCCTGCAGATTCCTGATGATGCTGCAGCATCAACTCATGTTGCTATATCCATCTAATATAATTGAAATAACTGAATACCAAATTTCGACTCGATCAGACCTGTAAAAGATGCTCACATCCATTTATTAACCAGAAAAGAGCTGATAATCTTCAAATTGTTAAACAGATTTTCTTGGATCATAGCTAAGAACACTTTCAATTAAGTAATCTTTGAAACAGACAAAAAGAGATCAAAATCGGTTCAGCCATTTGAACAGAACAGAACTACAATGCCACAAACAGACACACAGATATACAAGTTAATCTTAAAACACCCCTCTTTCTTACAAAGGAGGTTACAAAGGGAATATATAATTCTTACACGACCTACAAAAAGATGGAAATTGTTAGAAAGATGTCTATATAACCATGGAAATCATCAACAATAAGCTTCATATAATCATGTGGATATGTAAACTCTGGGCAAGGGGTCGTCGCCCAATATTGCGTTAGGTCAGACAAATTGGGATCAACCAGTGAATATATTACGATCCCCTATACAAGGCATTGCTTTATTAATCGTTCCCAGTTATTTATGGTTCTTTTAACTGTTTATCCTTGGGACGCGCTCGATGTAATTTGTGTTTTAATTATAATAGTTGCCTTATTTTCCGGTTCGTTTGAATATTCATAGTCTTTTTTTATTTACACCAGCTTAATACATTTACTCGATACATTTTAATTATAATTAATTCTATTTTATAAGATTTTAAAATAATATTCGTATGCGTGTCCCTTTAAGGAACGTCAAACAATCGACGAGAAAATGTCTACGTCATATGTCATATCTACGTAATATACTTACTTACTATACTTACTTAATATTACTGAATTAATATCCATTTCTTTGTTACCGCCGCTTTCAACATTAACACAATAAATTAAATATATGAAACCGAAAGAGCACGTTTGACCATATTCGAAACTATTAAAACGAATACTAAACTACTGACATCTTTGTTCCTCTTTCTCCACTTTCTGCGCATAAAATAGGCCGTAGACATAAATAGTAGGGTCGGGACAAATTACACGCCGCCTATTCCGACGCAACGTATCCCGTAAAGTGTATCCGCCACTCGTTCACATGTGTCAGATGGATGAATTCAACTAAATGAAAATTTTCACGTGCTTTTCATACTTATTGCACTTTAGCCAGATTAAATTGAGACGACATTTTATATATTTACATGTAGGTAGTTGTATAAACTGTTCCATTACTGACTTTACTCAGATTCAGAATCAACTTGTATTTCATACGCCTCGATGTATTCAACCCTTTCTGTGGTTAAACCCTTATTGTGGTTATTAAAATGAAACAATTCTCTAACATGTTATTGGCTCTGCTTGACTATAGTTTTAAAGGGTACTTAAACAGTTCATAAATCAATGCGATATGTCGGCGAAATGCCCTGTTTCATCGGGAGCTTTGCTCCTGTGAAATATTGCCGGGATTATATCTACTTGCTTGCGTAGAAATTTTCTCTTAGATTATAACATTATTTCGTTTACTTTATTGCCATTTCTGGCAATATTTTCTTATTACCGTATACATTAATTTGATTTGTATTTTAAATAGGCTTTAATTTCCGGTTAAAGATAATATACATTTTCAACACATTTGCTCAAAAATACATTTACGAAGCCTGTATGTATACATTGTTCGAAAATTAAAAATTACGCGCCATACAACGGAATGTGCGGTAAAATATGTACTCTCACCTCAGTACCTGTTTTACTGCACGCTCCGTTGTATAGCGCCGTGCGTCTCCTTTATCATTTTTTTTATTTCCTAAAAATATATATAAGAATTCCACCAAGAAGTTTCACTTTACAAGAATAAATAAGCTACATGATTGAACCTTGAAAGCACTTTTTATCAAAACATTTGTCTCAATTTAATACTAAAGTGAAAATGAGACGAAAGAGGTAGTTCTAATTTCACCACGCTAACGCCATTGGCAAATGCGTGCCATTTTCATATTTTAAACGTCAAAGATTGTTGCGGCTTTCCGACTGATATTTATAAACAAAATAATAATATGAGTTCAAGTGAGGAATCCGATATTAATATGGAATCTACTCCACCTGATGACTTGAATGAGGTGCAATTTGCAGGTAAAATTTCCAAGTGTAGAGTGAGACCTATCTGTATATATTCTTATTTGCTATTAAAAATAATCTAACGACACGCGTGCGGAAATTGTTTTTTTATAAACGAGTAGATGAATGTAAGCCCGAGACGAAGCTGTAATGATACTAGTGCGGTAAGTTGTTTTTTACCGCACGCTCCGTTGTATGTTGCGTAATTTTTCACTTTCGAACAAGGTAATATACAGGCTTCGTAAAGCAATGATGGTTCAGTGGTAGCGTGTACGACTTCGCGACGATTAACGTGATTTCGAATCCCTGCAATGAGCCTGAGCTTTCGGTGAAGGAAAACATCATGAGGAAACCATAGCATGGTGGTAGGGCTTTTTCTAATGCCCGCCTGGCTAACTACCACCCTCAAGTTGCAAATCTGTCGCCAAGCACCATTGGTGTGTTCCGACAGCTGCACTTGAGAGCCAGTCTTCCACTAGGTTTAGCGTGTTACCGTCTTGGGTCACATCATCACTTAACATAAGGTAAAATTGTGGCCACTACGCCAAACCTATAACGATAAAAAATGCATTTTTTGAGCAAATGTGTTGAAAATAACTATTACGAATATTTATTTTTGTTAAATTTAAAATGTATTCATTTCAACATTTGAATTCAGACAGTAATGAAAAGTTTCAAAAAGGTCGATTAATTAAAGAGTTAAACTATTGCCCATCCAAAGTGAATGGGTTTTATTGTCCGCCTGGAAGGACTACCTCGTGGACGTTTAATTAAAGGCCCCTTCACATCCTCTATTATACAGGACATTTTTACAACCCCTGCCTCACACATCTATAACTTTTATGCAGTCTACATATTTTAATTGGACGAACTGGATTTGATTTAATTTTAAAGCGAATATGTAGTGCTTCTGAACACTTTTTCTTTCTATCTCAAAACTGTTTAGAAACTAACCTTATAATAATATTTACCAGCTTATTTTAGTTTCGCTATAATGTAATTTTAAATATTTTTTGTTTGCTAGAACTTTAATTTTGTGAATCATAGTCGTTTAACCTATATTTGCTCTAAAATTAACTGTAACACTATAACTATACTATATTACTAACTATACTATACTATATTTACACTTAATTTTAGAGTAAAAGTTTATGGCTTATATGCCCTAACATTAAAAATCTCCTATTTCATCCCATAAAGGGAATATTTTTTAAAAACACTGAAATACGTATTTCTTTATTTTCTACATGCCAATTTATGCCTCTAGCTGCGAAATCATCGGAAATTGTATACAAACCCGCCCATTATTTCAACTTATTAGCAGCTGATTTAAAAAAGAAACTGACAAATTGAATTTTTTTTTTAAACATATCTTAAATACATTACCTTCAGATCTTAAAATTTTGCATATAATGATTTTACAAAATTTTCACATTTTTGTTATTGAAATATAGTAAAAGTCTATATTCTCTTCTTTTTACTGCACTATAAAAAATCTGTTGCAAAAATGTTATATTTTTAACTCCAGTACTTTCAGATAATTTGTTTTATACCACGATGGTAGCAAACAAGCATGCGGTGCGCCTGATGAAAAACGGTTACCGCAGCTTATAGACGCTTGCCTAGACGCCGACCCTACATGCGACATCTTATACATTAATATTTGTGTTATAAATTATAATATTATCTCACTACGTCTAAAAACATGTCTGGCCATACTTATTTTCTGTTATAATAGACTGAAGTGTCAGCAAAATCATAAAGTTGAAGGATTCGATCCCCGTAACGGCCCAAAAGTTTGTAATTGGTGTTTTCTAGCTAAAGCTTTGCAAGCAATATACAATGGGTCTGAATAACGTTTGATTAATTATTGTCTGCATACCTACTCATAACTAAACTTATATGCAAAATTAGACAAAATGTACTTGTACATTTACGGTAGTGAAAGCTGGGTGTGGCAGAAAAAACATGAAAGTAGAATAAATGCAGTAGAAATGAGAGTGCTAAGAAGTATGATAGGAGCGAAATTAAGTGACAGGATAGGAAATAGTGTAATAAGAGAACGTTATGGTGTGAAAGAAGATATAGTGACACGGATTGACAAAGGGATGCTAAGATGGTTTGGGCATGTAGAGAGGATAAATGAAAGAAGATTGACTAGACAGATTTATAAGATGAGTGTAATTGGGAACGTTGGAAGAGAAAGGCCTAGACGAATGTCCCACGATTAAATCGGGGATGTTTTGAAGAAAGGTCAGATCAAGAGTACTCTAAACCGACGAGCATACATGAAAAGATTGATGCACGTTGAAGAAGCGACAGTTGTATGTCAGGATCGTAGCAAGTGGAAGAACGTGGTCTCTGCCTACCTTTAATTTAATGAATTTAAGCAACTAAAACTTCTCGAATAAATAAATGTTCGCAAAGACATCGTAAAACTTTCTTCACAAAGTTTATTTAAGCGGATGTACTTCGCAGATCCCAAAGAATCTATCACGGCTATAAGCGTTCATTAATTAATTACCATGTAATGCGTTACCGCATCATCTTCAAGATACTAAAAGCATCACCAACTTAATTCTCAACTTACGTAGTAAACAAGAGACAGAGTGATCATGATTTACACGATTCGTATTTATAATATTCTTATATATGGAATAATATGTTATTTATGTATAAGTATTTTACTTAAACTTCAGTTTCAGCTCATTTTTGTTTATGTTTAACTGACTGAACTTGACGATGGCTCGTCAAGGAATATGCAGTAATGTGTTCATTCATTCATTCGGTCCGTAGCTTATAAATTTTCTACTAGACACTTAGTTTCGTACTGAAAAGTTTTCAACAAGTAAGTACACAAGTTGGACATTTTAACCTTCTAAGATATTTACAGTTTATTTAATGCAAATATTAAGTCTATTTACTCGCCTACTTCCCCCAAAAATAATCACCTTTGTAGTACTCGGGACCCCAGGCGCATAAACCGATGGAAAATTGATTGAATTGTGTTCTTCTCCAGAAATTATAATATAGTAACTTAAGGAAATATTTTTAAAATAATTTGCACCTAAGATTTGAAGAATACATAAAATATGAAGAGCAAATATTAAAAAATATAATACCGTAGAAAGATATAACTAAATTTTTTATATTTTTTAATTACAAATAAAATAAATTAGAAATAATTGATAAGATTTGTTATAAAAAAAAACATATGGAATTAAGGTTTATTTAATATGATTTATCTTATACGATACTTTTTACTTATCACGATATTTTTTCATCGTTATGGTAATTAATGTGTCTCTTGCAAAGCTATTAATGATATTGGTATCGGTATTGATACTGAGTATGGTACTGGAAATAAAGGTATGATAAAATGACATAAGTTATTTGGTTGAATATTTCCCAGTACTCGGAAATGGTGAGGATTCATTAAAAGAATAAATTTTGCATTATTATTATATTTTATATGACTTCAATTCCTGTAATGTTTGTAACATTGTAATATTGTTTTTCAGAAACAAAACACATTTAAAAAAAAAAACCTTTTAATTACTAAATAATATCCATTTATATCTTTACCATCGTAATATGAGAAAGTAAATCAGCATTTATATAATTTACAAAATAAGGTTTACATGTATTTTAAATGTTTATTATAACACTCATTTACTCAGATTACTGATATATCTATAATTCTATAAGATTTGCTATCCTCTAATTGTAAAAACAAAGAAAAATTCAAAGTACACTCAAGGATATAAAACATTGACGTGGTCACTATAGTGTAAAATCAGTTCTTCTCTTTACGCAAAGGTGACATTTATATAAATTTAGTTACGTTAGGTACAGAGATACCCTTTTTATTCATTACTATCTCTTGATACTATCTTTTCGCCTTACTGAATTTTACTAGTTCACCAATCTTGCGGTCTCAGTAAATTCGTCCTATATAAATAATAGGGTCGACCTAACCTACTTTTACGAATTGAGATCAACTAGACCTTTTTAACTAAATAACAGATTTAATTCAAAGGCGAAAAGTGATTATTAAGTCTGGAAACCCTGAGAATTACCTCAATTTCATTTTCAAAATAGCAAAGTCAATAAAATTGGGCGTAATAAGTATAATTATAATTATACCATCCTGTAAATAGGCCTCTATGCGAAGGAAGACACGAGCCCACTGCGTATTTGCGATTTGAAATAGTATATACGATTGGATTTTTTTTATTATTTTTATTTACCGTTTCTTAAACATCTTTTATCGACTAAGAGTACAAATATCCTACTGTAACTTTAGTGACCAGATCAATTTATAAGCTTTATTATGCTCCATTAAATATTTATTAACTATAGGTATTTAAGCCAAGACTTTCTAGCCGATACATTATTTATTGAGCTTAAATTTTTTAGCTAATCTTAGTTCATTTGATGAAAATTTGTACCTGTGTACATTATAAGTATATTCAATAATAATTAAGAAATCGTAAAAAAATACAACCAATTTGATGATAATTGTATTTCTCATTTAATAGGATGTAAAAATTGGCGTTAATATTTGTAAAAATAAAATTACAGGTTAAAAATAATTTTTGCTTAATAAACGGACGCACCGCTAGTATACTATTGTGGCTCCCACAATCCATCCATCTGTCTGGCACCTACGTAGACCACTCTTCATAATATCATATGTATCAGAAACATCCGGCAAGTCTTCACATATAGTTTTGTGTCATTAGATCCTCTTCCTTTTGTTCCCTTTAATAATTCTACACAAATATAGTTCAATTCATTAACATGTAAAAAAAATGCCAAAAGTAATCAATCATGTCAATGGAATTTGTACGAAATTACTTTTCCAAGTACATTTTAAAAGTCAATTGACTATAATCGTTAAATTGTAAAACCTACTTACCTCTGATAACTTTCCATTTAACTTCATTACATATACTACTACCATGAATTTTTCACATGTACAAAAACAACTATTTAGCTGGCAGAGGGTCTTACAAATCTTACAAAAATTTGCACTTTAAAGCTTCATATTTCGCAAACGGATCCTTGAATCGAAAAATGGTTTTAGGAAAAGTGGTTAACGACCTGTCTAAAGATACCCACACAAGCGTATGGGCGAGAAAAAAAAACATTCCCACTTTACGTGTAGGGGAGGTACACAAAAATATTTTTTTTTACATTTATTTATTATTATTTTATTTTATCACTTTGTCGGCGTTATTAATATGTATACACCTACCTAATTACAGCTTTCTTCTTAGCACTAAGAATCACAGAGCTAAGCCGCGGACTTACACAGACGGACATAGTGAAACTATAAAGTTTCCTTGTCGACTTCAGAACCTTAAAAACTATTCCATATATCACCATGAAACAAGTTAGGATACTCCAAGAATCGGAATAGACATCACTTACGTTAGTATTTTTGGTCTAATTTTATCCAAAAATACTGAACATGGTTCACGTTACTTACGTTTCAACTTACATCGTTATGTGGACATAAAAGCAAACTTATACTCAAGGTTACACTTCTATAAAAATACTATCTTTATATCTCATCGTAATAAACGTAAAAAAAACAATACTCTTAATCATAGCAGACACGCGTTATGAAGTTATCGAAATAATAAAAAAAAAGTTTATGGCAAGAATATTAACGTTAGGAAAACCAAGAGCACTTGATACTCTCAAGTAAATTGAACATTACTAAAAATGGTTCTAGTAATTTTAGGTTTTAGCCTAAATAAGGAATCTATGTTACCCACAGAGACTGCGGACATCTTTTTTAATTGTTATTTTATTCTACGCCAAAATGAGAACTATCAACAAAATATTTTTTTAAATTAAATTAATTTAGAACTTAGTCCACAATATTTTTTCAGTAAAATACAAATTTTCGTATTGACTTGATCATTTTGAACATTACAATATCCCAATGAATTCGAACCTTAGAATAACATTCATATTGACATACATTATTATTTCAATTCAAACAAAACTAAACTTTAACTTAGTATTTTACACAAAACGGATTAGGTAGGTACTTATAAAAATAAATAAGCCATACACATATTAGAAAATTGATTATCGATATATATATATATATATATATATATATATATATATATATGTATGTATATAGTTTTTCATAGTAGCTTGGCAAATTGACGGCACTGTCGCGGTCGCCGCTGTCATGTCGGCCTGCATAAATATCACTTCACAGTACGCTTGAAGGACCCGATATCATAAGAGGGAGGGAACACATTGGCCGGGAGCTGGTTCCACAGTATCACAGTACGATAAACATAACACATAGAGAAGTATTTAATTCGTGCCGAGTTTGAGGATACCGTAAAACTATGGCTCCGAAGCGCAGCGCGTGTGATGTACAATTAGATTGAACATCTCATCAGGATATGATATTTTTTCAAATGATTGTGTCTACTAATTTACTTAGACTATATCTAAATAATATAAATGACTGCTGACTTGTGCGAATATTATTGTGTTGATAGATGATAGTTGATAGATGGCCCCTTGAATATTTGTTCATTAAAGTCGATAGATGGCATTTATTATGAAAACAAAATTTAAACATTTTTTAACGAAATCATTAATTCGTGTATAGCAGAGAACATAAACTTCAAAATGATGTTTGAATCATTGTGAATTAAAGGATATCATTTTTGAGAATTAATACATATATTGATTGAAAACTATTAAGCAAAATTATAATTATACCTGGATTTACATATATATGTACTACATATAGGTAGCTGTTATCGAAATCCAATAGGTAGTGTAACCAAACAGCCAATAATTAAGTAATCGTCAAAGCATTTTGATTTCACGTGAGCATAATCATGACAATCATGAAATTAAATTCAATTACAGCGAGCAGTCAAAGTTTCATATAAGTAGGTATCTAGGTATATAAGTATCTAGAATATAGAATAGCAGGGAATTTTGCGGCGACTCGTTTTAATGAACTTTAGTTCACTTATTAACGTTGTTAGCAAATTGTTTGAGTAGACTGGGTCATGGAGCGAGTTCAATTTGCACGGAGTATTCAACAAAAATGTTGACACATTTTGAAATAAATTATTTTCTTTTCATATTTCTGAGAATATATTACATGTCCTATCGTAATCAATTCACAGAACTGTCGTTCAATGTACCTCATATAACTAATTGTAATATTAAGTGGCCGTACATACTTTATAGATATACTTCACTTATGTGCATACACTTATCTTATTTTTCTTTTTCTTATACTCTTTCTGAAGTCGTAGTGTTCGAATGGTTGAGAATAGCAAAATGTCGATTATATGTCCGCAGGTTTGAACCCCAACATTTTTTTTAGAATTCATGTACTAATTTGAATTTTTAACTCCATTGACTGACGGTGAAGAGAAACATAGCGAGGAAACCTAATCGCTTGAGATATGTCCTTGTATTACCTTTGTATGTGGGAAAACATAGAACTTGTAGATTTCTAGGCGTTTGTAATCGCCAATATGTCTTGGGTAGCGTTGCAATTAAGCCTGTACTTACCGTCGGAAAGTGACCTTCACCTCGCAGTGTGATATTTAAAGACTGGTATTATTACTGTTAATAGCATATTTACAACGTTTAAATTATTAACATTATTGTAAAACGATGACATTGTAGAACTATAACATTTATATATACATAATTGTATATATAAGAAATATAAAAACGGTTTTAATATATTTATATAACAAACTGATGACTTTATGAAGTCAGATTGAGATAACCATGGATGCTCGTAGAAAGATAAACATCTACTTGATATAAATCGAACTTCATTCTTAGATAAGACCAAACTTTCTACTTTACCTGCTACTTACAAGTACTTAGTCTAAGTAAACTTTATTGCAACACTTTTTAATATAAAATTTCACTCAAACCGTTCTAAAGGAGTGCATTAATAGTTGGAAAAAGTTTTTATGGCTTCAGCTACAAATATTAAACATATTAACTCCATGTAATGCAATAACATGGATTAAATAGTATTAGAAGAATATTATACAAGGTAAATATAGTTAATATGTTTTAGAATGCAATAATCTCTGGAATAACTGGTGCGTTTCTATAAATTATTTAACTGATAAAGAGTTGATGTAGTTATCCATAAATATATTGTATGATTTTATTCCTGAAAGGCGTTTAGTTTCAACTTACATAAAATACAGTTAAATCATATCTGTTCGTTTTCCTTATTTTTATTTAAAAAAAAAAGTATCTTTGAATGCGGGCATAATTTTCGATGATAAATGTATTTATTTCCGAGAAGGTTACCAGGATAGTTTTTTTATTAATAATAATTATGACTATACATTTTAAAGCCTTTTCGAAAGAGTGGTAAGTAACAAAGGATTTTATTTTTTAATTTGAAAATTAAAATAAGTTCTTACATTGCTTAAATATTCAAAAAAGATGATTGTTAGATATTTCGTCTTAAAAAAAGTTACATACAAAAAATATAATTATTTCTTCAGGCAATAAAAATTACATATACTAATAAAGGATAACTCCATTAGATTTTAGAAAAACCTTCACCAATTAAGTATTATTTAATGATTATAACGTTGAAATTCTCAGTACAATAACATTACAGTAGTTGATCGATATTAAACGTACACTTTCATTGACTATTGAGTACTTTTAATAACAATTCATTTACCACAACCTCAATTTTGTATTTGAAGAGTCACATTCAAGGCAGCCTTATAATTTAATTCAGCTATTCTCTTACATTACGAAGATGTCCTTTGGATATCTTACTTAACTTAGTTTAGTAACTCCAGTTATATTGCAATTATTCCTAATAACAACGAATGATCAGAATAATTCGCTTTACATGTCATATTAATGCGTAGAAGCTAATTTGAACGTATGTATGCAGAGGTAAAATTAAATTATTTTAAACTATTAGGGATATTATCTATAATGAATACACGCAGTGTATATCATCATCATCGTTTCAGCCGAAAGACGTCTGATGCTGGACATAGGCGTCCCCCAAAGATCGCCACAAGGACCGGTACTGTGCTGCCCGCATCCAGCGGCTTCCTGTAACCTTTGCCAGGTCGTGGGTCCACCTTGTGTTGGGTCTGCTCACGCTGCGTCTTCTGGTACGTGGCCGTCACTCGAGAACTCTTTGGCCCCATCGGCCATCTGTTCTACGAGCTACGTGCCCCGCCCACTGCCACTTAGGTCTAGCTATTCTTAGTACTATGTATGTGAAGATAACGCAAAGAAACTCCGAGTAAGCCCTATCACAGTGTATATGTCACCAGATAATTATTATACAAACCGTAGGTTTATAAACAATCTATTCAGATTGTAAAAAGCCGGTAGATTGTAAACGGACACTATTGCTACAACTTAACTCCCGTTATCTTGAAAATGAAACGATTTGCGCGTCATCTGTTGTAAACTAGTTATACTAATACAGAAACGTTTGCGGGTATTCTCATAACAACCCATCGAAATTTCATCTCAATTGGGTAAATGATTGAAGAACACATAGAGCACAAACAAATAAAGAAATAAACACATTTTTTTAGGTAGACTATCGGATCCGATAGACGTTGTTCGGCCCGAACGTTGGCGTGCTTAAAAATAAAAAACCTAGAACTCAACCACAGCGCCATCTACCATCAGCGTGTCCATTTATGAATCTAAACCATTCTTAAATCTACCTGAACACACACAAAAAATTCATCAAAATCGGTTCAGCCGTTTAGGAGGAGTTCAGTTACATACATACTTACAGAAGAATTGTAGATATAAAGATTAAGGATGTGTAATTCAGGATTTTCAAGGACAGTGTAACTATTTATTATTTACATTTTTTATTATTATTATATTATTTATTATGTCTATGTAAGCAAAATCATGATACCTAGGACTTGAAAAATGTGAATTTTCAAACGGATAATTTGTTTCTAATTTATTAAGATCACAGTTTCAACCTGATCTAACCATTCAATTAACACTCAATTATTTTGAAATTATTCTGATTGAGTATAAAATATAAATAAAGTATATATAAGTAATTTACGTAGTATGTTCAAATAAAACAGAGTAATATAATAAATAGCTGTTCTGTTAGTACCAAGTTTTATCGTTGGTCAGCTACTTTTCTTATCAGATGTAATAACAAGTTTATCAAGAATAACGACGTTGAATTAATAGTAAAATACCAAGAACCGGGGCCTTGATAAACACGATAAACAATTTTATAGAGTAAAATTTGCAAGACGTGTGCGAAGAAGACAACCTGTAAAATGAAGATTATTAAGACTTAAAGATCACAATATTACGTCGCGTAACTTTATTATTACTCATATTGTATGGAAATATCAATAATTTTGTAGAACCTATCAATTTCGGAATGACATATAACTGCTTGTATACAAAACTTAAAAAATGGTTTAATTTTTTTTAAAGCTTTCTAAAAGTATTTCATAACCCATCTATTGAGCAAAGACATAATATACTTCTCCAATAAAAAAAAAAAACATGAAATCATTTTTGAGTTAAATCCAAAAAAATAGTGTCAAATAGATTCGTTGCCTATAAAATAGCTATCTAGGCAAACATTTCGAAGAAAAATGATATGTTTATACAGAACTAAAAAAGTTATCACGATATCTTCATTCAATAAAAAGTTCTTAAAGTTTTAAGAAACTACGATTTTTATAAGCGCTACGCGTTCGGCGGTGTGCATAAAATATATTGTTAATATAATAAACACCTCAGACGAAGTCGCGTGAATCAACTAGTTATGTAATATAAATAAATATATTAAATACTAAAACAAGAAAAGTAAAATAAAAATAAACTTTCAATTATTTAATACAAATATCAAAGCGATCATAGACTCCCATACGTTGAGGCGTACTAACTCGAAGGCTAACTTGTTCAGCTACAATCTCTTTGATAAACTTGTTCTAGGGAACTTGGCTCTTCGCACGGCTGTTTGCAAACTTGCACTTAACGTGCAACTTAATTGAATTGTCCAGAAGTCAATTTGATTCTTCATTGCAACTCCGTTGTTTCAGATTCAATGAGTTACGTAATGTACTTATCGGATACTTTAACTTTGTTTCCGATTCTATGTACGTTGGTATAAAGCGGATTTCACAGTGGTTCTGACAATAATTTTCTTATTCTCCTGATTCTAATTCGTGATTTGTAATTATACAACCACTTGAATTTTTAAGAATGCCATAAGATATAGAGTGCCTATAATACTATATACTAATATACTATTCCCCGTGAATCTGACTATTATATACAAAAATAATTTTTCGAATCCAACTGTTAGTTTCAGAGATTAGCGTGTTTAAACAAACAAACAAACAAAAAAACTCTTTCGCTTTATTATATAAAAATATGTATAACATCACAAAAATATCAAAGTCGATAAAAATTAATTAAAGTTAATAATATTTGTTCACGAAATATCGGGAAGGTACAAAGGAATACGAATAACACCGGAACGATTAGGGAGGGAGCCGTGGAGTGGTAATTCGAATATGCCGTGATCCAGTTCAATTACTCAAGAACGGATCATATCGTCAAATTAACGTTAATAACAACCGGCTCTTTAAATTGCATGATAAATATAAGTTGTTGTAAACAATAGGCATATTATAGAAACAATTTTATTACGTAAGTCATTTTGATTGTAAGGAAACATATTTTCAACAATATTTTTGAAGTAACACTTCTTTTAGCGCGTTTAGTAGAGACTAAAATTTAGAGCCGTGCGACATAATGAAGTAAGCCATCAATGATAATAATGTGAATTCATTTTACCGACTCTTTTATTTTGTGACGATATTTTAACGTTATAATAAATAAGCATTATTTGAATTTGATTTTTTTTTTGGATTTTTTTTTAGCTTTGTTATTCCAAAGAAATATAACTCCTTACGTGAGTACACATTATTTCCCCCTTTTTATTTTTAACGTGTTCTTCAGTTAAATAATGAACGCTGATAACCAAATATCGAAAATTATTTTTCAGGGTTCCGTAGTTAAACCTTATTGTTTCGCCATGTCCTTCCGCGGCTTAGCTCAGAAATCCTTAGAACTAGAAAGCTGTAATTTGGCATGGCATATTAATCACTCCGATAAAGGGGTAAAACAATATCAAGAAAAAAATTTTTTTTGAGCTCCTACGCGTAAAGTACCTATGAGTTTTTTCTCTTCTAGTTGTCGGATGAAGTTAGATAGGTCGTACAAAAATATTGTGGGTGTGTGAATATTTTTTTTCGATTCAAGGATCCGTTTGCGAAATATTGTAAATTTATGTTAGAATGAAGTTTCTATCCCCCCCCCCCAGCTAAATGGTTTCTTTTTGGATATACGACAGTAGTATTATTATATTACGCCCGTCTATAATGCGAAGTTGCGATCTTGTAGCAAATATTTAGCGATTATTGATATCTCTTTGCTATTTCGAAATACGTAATAGGGGGGGGTCTGCATATTGTGACGGGCAACTACGGAACCCAACACTGCGCGCGGGCCAACACGCACTTGGCCGTTTATTATGTTGTAATAATTAACAACAGGCATGCAGTCTATCTGATGTTAAGTGGTCACTGCAGCGTAAACTGTATCTACAACCGACCTTAAAAAAGATCGTAAACCTGAGACCTGACTTAATATGTTGCTACTCCTGAAGCCAGAACTCCTCGTGTGCCAGTGAACGTTGTCAGCCACATACTTCACATGTTTTGTATCTATTAGTAAAGACATTTAACATTTCGTAACAAGTTTTTTCGTCCTGTAATATACGACGCATTGCTACAATACTTGTGCACCTATAAATGGCATCTATATAGTTATTTACTGTTCTCCATCGATTGCTTTTGGCATGGTTTCAGCCATCATCTGCGTAATAAAATAGTTCATTAGTATTCACGGGCGTTGCCAACGCGTTTCCATCTCCCACTGAATACGTAGGATCAGCGGCGTTAATCAAGAGATGATTACGTTATCCTTGACAAGATAGTCACGGTCAATAGCTTTATCTTATAAACATTATGCATGACATATGACATATTAATCGTTATCAGCATTAGGCACATTTTCGACAACTCTAACTCAGATCAGGGACCTTGTGTCTTCTAGTAATAATTTTAACTCAGTGCCCTTCCTGCCATGAGGAAATCTCCCACAATAATCCCAAGCTATAATATTTACAAATTTAAGATATAACTTAAGTCTAACAGATTAAAAAAAATGCGAAAGCTTCCCTTCTCTTTTAACCATACTCGGCCTTTTTTATATATAATGTATTTTTTATATACTTCTGACAGTATTTTTAAAACAATAATTGTCGAAAGGTCAAATGTTTTAGATGAAAAGGTCAATCAATCAATACACCCACATTTTGGAGGGGTTAGATATCTTTTTATTCGAAAAAAAAATTAATTATATTTTTCGTTAATTCTGATCAAAGGTCCAATAAAAGGACCGTCGCGCCCCTGCGAGTGAAGCCAACCCAAACGGAAGCTACTTACGGCGAAAATACCCATCTATATGTTTTCTGACAAAATGTCTAAAGGTAACTCAGTATAAGCATTTTGCAAGAGAAACGAATAAGAAATATTTTTGAAAAAGACTTTTGCCTTATTGCTTGCTATTCTGTATTACACACGATAAACTATATCATGCTGTCTTGTTCTACAATAAAAGTATAACTGCAAGTGACAAGTAATATAAGTTCACAAGTTAATGTGGTTCTCGGATACGAATATTTTGTATGGAACGGATATTTCGTATCCTGACTTACCTTGAAATTTTATAGACCAAAAGATTTTTGAGAACGTAATCAAATTTTCCGTTGCCCCTAATAATCTCTTAGATATTATTATAATTGTGATACTACTTTTTTGTACGACTATTATCAAATAACCATTATTAAATTTATCTCTATGTATAATAAACGAAATAAAATTTTTATATTGCCGTTTCCTCCTCCAAAACGAAATCGATTTTAATATTTTTTTCAAGAATAACATAATACGGACTTTGCTTATATCTATTTTTTTCCTTTATTAACTCGTCAAAAATGTCAGACTCTGGATGTCTGGTAACAGCGGTATGACTGGGAAATTTTAGTAATTTGAAAAAGTCTCTTAGTTCTTATAATAAATGATTTATGAAAAAAAAACATGGGAACATAGCAGTGATAGATACCTATACGAGTATATTATATGGCATAAAAATATTTTGCTCTAGTGCCACTATCTAGGGATAAAACAGAAGAATATATTTGTAAAGACAGAATGCCACCCGCATTTCCTCTTAAATGATTTAATATTTATCATTTAGTTTACTAATTTATATTAGTGTCACATTGGACAATCGTGATCTATATTCAAACGCATAATAAATGTGAACAAGCATGAAACAGTTTAATATGGTACGTCTCGGACTGATCTTTTTATAGGACGATTTGTTTATTAGGCAATGGAGATCGCTTAACAAAGAGTATATCTACTGCACATGAGAGAATGAATTTAAAACACCCCGAAAACCACTTTAACTAAATGATATTAATCATGATGATATTATAAGTGATATTAATCATAACTTAGTGTTTTAAAATAATGTAATAATGATTTTGGTTAAGACATTAACATAAAATTTGATATTAAAATGTTTGTAATAGTAGGCTCTCCTCATGAATCTATGTAATTAAAATGATTGAGGTTTGCCGTTGTTCGCACATCACACAAAAACTGCTGGATAGGCTTTGATCAATTATTTTTGTTTTACTCCTTAGATACTTGGTCCTTATAAAAAAATCACGATATCTTCATTAAATAAAAAGTTATTAAAGTTTTAAGAAGCTACGATTTCATAAGCACTACGCATCGGCGATGTGTTTTCTTGCCATGGTGTTATTGTTAATATAATAAACATCGCAGACAAAGTCGCGGGTATCAGCTAGTAAACAACATGTTTTTTTTTAATTTAACAATTTAGTATAGTTATATACTAGTTATAGTTATAATAATAGTTATATACTGTAAATCTGTATGTATTGTACAAATAAGGAACTTTTAAGTGAACATTTTTTCCAATAATCAAATCTGGGTATTTTACTCTTAATTAATAATTATTGTTTTAGTTATTATCTTTATAATTGTAGGTCTCAGTTGTAATACAAAACAAATACGTAGTTGTGACCTCATTTTTATACAGAAATGTTCTTACAATTCCTATTTAAAACAAAGCAAACTCAAAGTGTTAAATGCACGTTTTAAACTTTCTGGGACACAATTCATTCTCATAACAAAGCTGGGACGCCTCCCGGAGACATTCTTAGGCGCACCTGATACAAAACTCGGTTTGAAGTAAAGGAACAACTATAAATCTTTACACAACTAGTACAAAGAGAGCCCTCGAAAGAAAAAGTGCCCGCAAAAGTGTATCACGTACAGGGAGTATTTTTATAAACTGCGAACGTTTTCACGTAACGAAGTATACAGAGAAATGTAGATTAGAAAGCTATCTCTACAGGAAGAATAAAAAATTACTATATCTGTTCCTATTTCAAGGCATATAGGTACGTAATTAGTGGTTGATAAAAAATTATAAGTTTTATTTATAACTAGCTGTGCCCGCGACTACGCTCGCGTGGTCTACAGAACGCCGTCGGTCGAGCGCTGCTCCCGCTCAAAAGACGGAGACAAAAATACTTATTGTGGGTAATCCTTAGATGATAGATATTTGCTGACGCTGACTTTTCGTAGGTCCTTGTAAAATCTATAATAATGTAGTACATTTATTTGATATATCTCTTATGGTTTACTCAGCGTAATTCATTTAATCGCCCAAAAAGAGTTTTTCTCCGAATTGATTCACCATTATTATCACTGTTTATTTCGTATGTCACTTTATGTAACAAAACATATCCTAACCTGGCCAAATAACATATCTTTGAATTAAAGGAAAAACCATGTAAATCGGATAAGTGGTTTTGATGTGAAAATAACATAGATATGCATATATATAACATATGTGTAGATATTATATGTATCAATATTGAATTATATTTACTTCATCGATGTGAGTAAAGTAAGTACAGAATACTTTCTAGGTAACTCTATTGTTCCAGTAACAAAGTGAATTTAATAAAGTCTCTTTGGATATAGATAAACCGTTGTAAGACGAAGGATTTCGTAAGGGTTCCGGAACTAAATTGTTTTTACTACTACATTCCCGGCAATCAAAAAAAATAAAAGTAAAATAGACTACCCTCGTTAAACACAATAGCTTTCCATTTTAGTAAAATATAATGATTAAAGTTTAAATGTGTTTAAAAACAGAAGAGGATAGATGTGAAATGTTAAATATAGAAAATATTTTGTATTCAGTATTAATTTATAATGACTACTAAAAATGACATTAATAATTCAAAATAATCTGCAAATTAATAGTTTACTAGGAGTACCCGCGGCTCCGCTCACGTGGTCTACAGAATGCTGTCGATCGAGTGCACGAGCGAATTGTGGTTCCTTAAAAATGCTTATTGTGGGTGATCATTAGAAAATAGACATATGTATACTGTAGCTGAATTTTTTGTAGGTCTTTTTAAGATCTATTATGTTATGAATTATGTTGAACATTAATTTAATATACCTTTTACAGTTTACTCAGCGTAAGCCATTTATTTAATCGCCCCCACAAGAGTATTTTTCCAAATTGATCCACCATTATCATCGCTACTTATTTCGTATGTTACTTTATGTAATAAAATATATCCTATAACGTGGCCTGATAACATTAATCTATGGATTAAAGGGAAACCATGTAAATCGGATTAGTGGTCGCTTGAAAATAACATAAACGGACAGACAGAGAGAGAGAGACGTTGAGTTTTATAATATATATATATATATATATATAGATGAATAATTTTTTTAATACGTTAAAACATCAAAAAATACATTCAGTAAGCCGTATAAGCAAATATTTTAATAACAACTAACAAACTTAAATCTGATGTTTTCCAAAATGCTGTTGGTATTTCTCAGGGCCAAGTATCAATGCTATCATCGAGCCAAAACCAAATAATTATACGTTGTTTGGATTGTACTGTGCTTAACATCAAGGACAGTGCCGTCAATTTCCAGAGATATTATAAAGAAAAAGGATTTTTACATCCAGTTTTACTTACAATCTTAATAAGTAATTAATGTTTTAATGTAATTAATGACTTTTTTTAATATAAAATACTGCTCGACGTTTGGCCACTGTCGCACCTGATGGCAAGTGAAGACGTGGCCGAGGATAGTACGCGATCGCTCAGTAAAAACTGATTCACTCTTGAAAACCTCTATGTTATATGAGTCAGGAAAAACAAACATTGGTAGTGAGTTCTATTCGGTTTCGGTTCGCAAGATAAACGAAGGTGCAAAGCTTTTTTGCGAGTAAATGGAACATCAACTACATATGGATGAAGACCCATACGGCGTCTGGAAGTTCTGTGATGGAATGGAAATGGTAGAATTAGTTGGTGCAGCTCTTGCGTACATTCAGCAAAATGTAGCCGATAGAACACTGCAAATATATAAATACATTCCACTCCAGTTATTTAAAGCGCTTAGTTATTGAATCTACTCACTACGCCTGTATTATCTAAGAGCTGGATGACCTCTGTGTTGACATGATGATAACTCCGGTGTATATAGTTGATAGAAAACTATTGAACTATTTTAATCATAATATCTTTATTGAGGTCCCGATGAATTAGTCATTTCTTACATACCAGAATTCATTCACGATTGCTATAATAGTTAAATATTATTAAGCTTCATCACTGACAATAACATCTACATGATGTGGCCAAATAATTTATCTGTAAATACTAGTATAGTATGTTTATTTATTTATAGTAGCACCGCAAGATAACGGCTCTGTCTCTGATAGTAAGCTCATTATAATCCAATAACAAGGACTAGCACCGAGAGATCAAATCCATAATCGTATATATATCCATAATATCACTTCACGTCACTCTCGAAAAACCTGATATCGTAAGATGCAGGGTATACTGTCCGGGAGTCGGTTCCCCACTTTCATGGTACAATAAATGATTTTTAAGTTGTTCTTACCAAAGATATACAGGCGATTCTCCTAAATACAAATATTAACCTACTAAATAAAAACGTATTTACTTTTAATAGTTCATTTTGTAAGTTATGTAGAGTACAAATACTACCTGAACTAAAAATAAACCACCTGTGTGTACGTACGGACAAACGATGTGCAGGGCACTATTACGCAACGTGTGCTATATAGGATATTTTCATCTGTTGATATTAGATACCACGCACTGTGTAAAAATATAATAATTGTAATAAATGTTTGAAGTTCCAATAGAAGTTCCAAGTGCCAATAGAAATGTGTGTGTGTGTGTGTATGTTTTTTATCATTATAAGTTTAGCGTTGTGGCCACAATCTCAATGGATCTTAAGTGACGATGTGGCCCAAGATGATAATACGCTAGCCTAATCGAAAACTGGCTCTCAAGTGCAGCTGCCAGAACACACCTATTGATGCTTGATGACAGATTTTCAATTTGAGAGTGGTAGCTAGCCAGGCGGGCATCAGAAAAAGCCCTACAATCATGTTATGGTTTCCTCATGATGTTTTCCTTCACCGAAAGCTCAGGCTCATTGCAGGAATTCTAAATCACGTCAATCGACGCAAAGTCGTACACGCTACCACTGAGCCATCATTGCTTTACGAAGCCTGTATGTATGTATACCTTGTTCGAAAGTGAAACCAGGCGGTTATTAGAAGATTTCCTATAACAAAGCTATTGTTTCATCACGATATTTTCTTTTACCGGAAACTCAGGCTCATTGGAAACATTCTAATTCACGTCGATCGACGCTGTGTCTGTACACGCTACCACTGAGCCATCAAATATTCTGCGTTCAACAGACAAGCTAAACACTTAAATATTGCAAAAGTATTTTCAATGAACTCTAACATAAACGCTATAATGTAACTAGACAAATTACTTTGTTATTACAAAGATATGTTATGTTAAATAAACAAAACTTGATTTCATGGCTCATCTTGAACGCCTAAAGCATGTTATTCAATTTCAAATGCCCATGCAATACTCAAACTTGTATGCGAAGCCTGTTGCCCTTGACATATTATACCTACAGTATACTCCGCACGTTCCACCTAAGAATATGATAACAATGTAACTCCAAACGATGTACTATAAAACATGTGCCTTATTAATAAAGTGATAAAGATCATAATGAGTTTGTTAAAGTTACTGCCTTGCAAGCTTGTAAACGTTGACAGGTACTTAAAAGCACGGCTGCGCTCCATCAAATATGCATAAGGCCGTCTACATCACTTATGAAAAACGCCTCACACTTGCGTGCTTGTAACTAGTTAATTATCTCGATAATGTGCAATTTATTACAACGAAGCTTGTACATTATATCGATTCGTTAAGTTTAACAAAGGGTTTGATTATGGGCATTGTGTGAATATTAAAATTACTAGACCAGATCATATATCCGTTACTACTATAGTTAATATTTTAACAATAAGCAATAAGGTGCACAAATGTTATTATTGGGTGTAACATTATTTTTGAATCAATATTATTCAGATATCTTTGTCCACATTTATATTCTATTTTTATTGATTTTAGCAAGCATTTCTTCACAATCTCATCGGATATTACGTGAGAATGTCATGCGACTTAAAATAGTCAATAAAATTGATGTATATTTACTTAAATGTTAAAAAACTAAGCCCAAAAATGAGATTTGACATGCTAATGTTTTTCGACGCAAATTTTTAATTTTAGTACATTAGCCAAACCGGTTTTAAGAACTTCGCTAACACCATGCTCACGGTCTTTTGATTCAACGAAAACTCGGGCTTATTGTGCATTCGAAACCACTTCGATTGGTACAGTATCCGAGCGCTCTACCATTGAACCAATATCTCTTCATATCCCAATCTCACACTCAATCCCAATCCCAATATCATCAATATCAATTCTTATTTAAATTCATTCTAAGTAATTATTCCTATTTCATATAATTACCAGTTACTTTCCGTTGTTACATACATATTTAGTAAATATGTATTTTACCATATCATCATTGATCATCTAACAATGTACAATAAGCAAAAATATGTTTCATAATAACACATCCTTAGTAAATACAAAAAGACTGTTGTTACGTCTAAAGCAATGCGTAATGTGAAGATGAGATCTTTATTGCATAAAACGATATGCAATTTAAAACTTCTTGCCCTCCCGGCAAAAGTAAAGTCAGCAATTTTATAAATTGCAGTAGCGTGGGGTTCCTGGTAATTGTGGCCTCTTACCGATAACATCCCGGTCTATTGGCAGCGTTAAATAAATTGAAGTAGGCACGTAGAGACGTACAAATTCTCTTTGTAAATATAGAGTTGTCGATTTGTTTGAATTATATCAACAATTCACAAAATTTAATACAGTTGCTTGTTTTTACTTTATCCTACTATAATTTTATGTTTGTATATTTGAATATTTATTACACAATCACGCAAAAACGGATTTAAATGAAATTTGGCACACGGATAATTGATAACCTGGATATAATACATAGACTACTTTTTATCCCAGTAAATTATATATTTTTCATTTCTTTCTGGACTGAATTCTGAAGTACACGCAGACAAAGTCGCAGGCAGAAGCTAGTTCTTACTAAATTAAACATTCAATAGTACTACATATTTATTAAACACTATTCTAGCTTACTAAATGACTTTTAAATATTTATACATATAATACTATGCGTATATATTATTTCAAATTTTGCATACAATGCAATCTACACTATGATATCGCGTGGGATGTGATTGGGTATTAGTGTAACATAATTTTAGATTGAAAGATTATCTGGTTCTCATTTTCTTTAATCATTAAAAATTAAAGACATTTTTATTACTACCATTTCTATTACGCTAAGTTTAGCGGTGTTATTGTCTTTCGTGTTCTGATGACTCAGAAAAATCATTTTTATCTTATGGCCTCTGTAACATGATAAATGTGTAGGTTTAGATAAGATGAAATATTTGTAAAACACCGTAAATGCCAATTAAATCTAAAACTTCGTATAAAAATATACGAATCTATTTAGAGACAGCGGTTGATTTGTCAACATAAAACTTTTAGGCGAGAAATCAACATTAGCATATTAATTGAAGAAATGTGGCTTAAATGCGCAGAAGTTTGAGTGTGAAAGCACACCTGTACATGACATCTGAAAGCAAAGGTTTTCAGACCTCTAAAATTAGTAGAGGTACACGAGGATCTTGTCAAAATTGATTCCCTTATTGCAGGAACAACCCAATTTGAAATGACGGTAACGCCTCCAAGGGCCTGGTGAAATGTGCGTAGGATTATCAGTTCTGTGTAAGATGTGGTACTTATTTTACTGGCTCGATTTATTACTATGCATAATCTATTTTAAAGAGTGACAGGTCACATTGAGTACCGCTATGGAAAATACAGTTAGTTATATCGGAAGCCGCAATAAATATTCAGCAATTATACTAAAGATCAATAAATTATCGCCCAAGTGGTATCGGAAAGCAAAAAGCAACCGTGTTTGTACGATATTAATACATTCACTTATAGAAAAGAAGGCAACATTGCGTTTGTCTAATATCTAGTGAGTTATTTTAGTAATCGCTTGATAATCACACTAGCTGTGCGCCGCGGTTTCACTCGCGCTTAATTTATAACATTCTGAATTAATAATAGAAAACTTACAGTACTTTAGCGTAAATAATATTTTAGTTTAGGCATTAGTAGTATTTAGTTTGCCTTTCTCGGTATGCTCGGTTCTCTTCGGGCACCCAACTCGGACTTGGCCTCCGATACCCGGAATAAATAGGCAGTAAATGCAAAACATTTTTTCAAACCAAACCCGAAGTTCCAGAGATTAGAGCGTTCACACAAACAAAAAACAAACTCTTAAGCCTTATAATATCACTATAGTAGATAGATATTAAAAACAACTCAAAATACAGTGAAACCTGGATAAGTGGGATCTGCATATGTGAGAAACTTCAGTTATTGATAATTGCAATAAGGTCACGACACTATTGCATTGAAATACCTCTGTTATTGGGACTTTTCAAACCTTTGTAAATGAGACTTGATTTCTTAGATTTTTTCGATGTTTACCTCTATAATTGGGACTTTGTAGCTCAATAGCCCGTACAAGTGGGACAATTTATCAGGTTTAACGACAAGTTATGACGACTTTGTTTGCAAATAGTCTAATCATTTCCATACTTGCTTTGTTTGTCAGTATTATCTAAGATTTTGATCGATAAACTAAAAAAAACTAAAACGAATAAAAGAGCATAAAATGCCGAAACGAAAGTGTAATTCTTTAACAGACGCTGATAAATTAAAGTTATTATTGTATTATGATCGTGGCTCATAGTGGGACCTTCTATAAATAAGACTACTGTCATATTAACGTACCTGGGTAAATGAAAAGCATCTATAAGTGATAAAAATATAGGTCCCTTTAAATACCACTTATCCAGGTTTCACTGTAACTAATAATGTTTTGGTTATAAACCACAAACGAACAAATCTTGTCCTGTAATACCTATATTTCTGGATAATATGTCTTGTAATTTATATATACTAGCTGTGCCCCACGAATTCACCCGTGTTAAATTTATTCGACACACTCACCCTAGCCGCAACGTAACCTATCGATTTTCTCACCTCCGATACTTGCCTACAGTTTGCCACATTGCTTTACAATCATTTTTACTGATCCACTCCTTAGGGTTGTAGTGTGAAGTTATATACCTATATTCATTTCAGCCGAAAGACGTCCACTGCTGGGCATAGGCCTCCCCAAAAGATCACCACAATGACCGGTCCTGTTTTGCCGGCATACAGCGATTCCCGCAACCTTTACCAGGTCATTGGACCACTTTGTGGAAGGCCTGCCCACGCTGTGTCTTCCGCCACGCGAGAACTCTTTGGCTCCATCGGCCATCCGTTCTAAGAGTTACGATTTGCACGATTGCCATTTCTGCGCAGAGAAACACGAACATGCCCTCTCCATTGCCCTTTGAGTGGCCTAGAGCTTTCTTATGAGGTCCATCGCTAGCGACTATGTCACAGTGGTATATGTCATCACTGGTAACACACACTGTTCAAAGACTTTCGTCTTGAGACTATGCATTATCTTGGACGAGAAGATGTTACGTAGCTTCTCAAACGCTGCCCAACCGAGTACCTATATAAACCTTTCTCAATAAATAGGCTCAAAACATTTTTTTCAAATCGGACAAATAGTTAACAATCTCTTGAGCTTATTAAAGACCCCAAAAGAACCTTAAAAATATCATATTCTAAATCGAATTCACAAAAAACTATTCATAAAATCTAGACGACGATATATCAATCACATAGGCAGTTACGATTTTACCTTTAAATGTGTATGTGGAACAGATTTAATCGCCAAGAACTCACTTGGGGCAACCGCGGTGTACACCTCAAATAAATGAAACCGCAAATATCCGTTTCCATCGTGATTTCATACGAAATGCTCAATAAATTATCCTTATCGAAAAGATTATTCGATTGAAATATTTTTACCATTTCAGTTATGTTATTGATCTCGGTACACGTCAATTGTACTATACCTATTATTAACCAAATTTTAGTAAACGTTTCACTTTAGATATATTTTTAATGTGAAGTTATTACCACAGTATGCTCTATTTTTTAATTTTTTGCTTTAACACCATCTTTACTTTACCATAAAAGAGACTATTTATTCCAATAGTGCAATATGTGTAATAAAAAAAATCCTTACATTTGTTTTTCAAAGCTAGCTTTTTTTTTTGGAACTGACTATATTGTTAGCCATAAGGGCTCAGGAGCCTCGAACGGCTTTTACAGCTTCACCCGGGCTTGGGGGCGAGCGCTTAAGGCACTCAGCCTTCAAAGCTAGCTTTATGCTTTCGCATTTTAATCATCTATGATTTATACGTATACTTATACTTTATAGATATTATGTGGCAATGATATCGATTAACGATCACAACTTATAGATATTTTAAATTACATGACATTTTTATTTTCATTACAGTTCGCGTAACGTAAACAAAAAAAAAAACACAAATGATAATAAAATAAAACGGAAATATGATACAAAGGTTTATAAGATAATTCTCCTATATCCACAATAAGGAAAATAACTCGTTAAAATTTCTTCTAATAAATTACATCAGATATTATGACATTAGTTAAATAAACTAGATACATCAAATACAATTTACTTCGATAGTTTTGTTATTGTGTATTATTAAATAATTATATTAAAAAAATTAAGAACTAATTTGAGAGTTTGTTTCGTAAATGTATTTGAAAATACGTAAAGTACAATGAACTAAAATTTTAACTCATTCGCTTTAGCACACGACTGTTATTTACAGAACACGTAAATATTTGTACAAAAAGCTACTTAACTAACATCAAGGTAGGCCTATTACGATTCAAATAATTTAAATAGGCAAAAAACGGGCCATTCGGCAAATGCCTGTTTCTGTTAAAGCGCCTATTGAATAATAAAAGTGGCTGTTGACTTTAATTACGCCGTAACCAACAGTTCAGTCCGGATACGCCGTTTTTACCATAAGTACTTAAATGTATGTTGATTAACGAACCATAAATGTCGTTTAAAAAGATATAAAATTGTCGAATGTAATGTTAATAAATGTGGAAGAATGGTTATTTAAAATTATAGAAGAGCTTATTCAGTTTTTTTTTTTTTTGGAACGAAGTTCCTTATTGGGGCGTTGCGGAGGGTTACCCTAGCCGATAAAAAGATAAGATTTTTATGTATAGTGTATGTGTGATGGCTATACAGTATCTAATGTATAGTCTAGAACATAATTAGGCTTAATTATTATTATTCATGTAAATAGCTGCTTCTTTGTATATTTTTATACATCGTTGTAAATAAAATAAGGGTATTAAGATAATTTTGTAAAGTAGTTTTTTATTTATATCGATAAAAAAATCATAATAAAAATATACACCCGAATAATTATTTTCTATATACCTCGAATAGAACTTGAAATTAATATTTTATAATAAGGAACTTCGTTCCTATCTGGTGTCCCACGACACCAGACAATTTTTTTTATAGCTTTCAACGTTATGGGCACAATCTTAACTGATGACGCACTAAGTCTAGTGGGGGAACTGGTTTTCAAGTACAGCCGCCTGAAAAATGAGTAATAGCAAGAACAGTCGCCGGTGCCGAAATCGACAAGACAGACAGACAGACGGACAGATGGGCAGACGGATAGACCGACACACGGACAGACAGAAAGACAGACAGAAATTACATTCGACATTACAAACAAACACTTCAAATTTATTATATGTATTAGATATATTCGAACTCACGTCGATCGACTCGACACGACGCCATCATTGCCTCAAATCTGTTCAAACCAAATAATATGTAATAAAAATAAAGTATGTATTTTAAAGTATATCTAAAGACATTAATATCATGTACCTACTATTATTATGTGGCTTTATAAAATTATCTAAAAGTATATTTCAAGAATTTGTTTTAATTGTAAATTTTGGTAAATTTATATTAGAGTTTATCAAAAGGAACTTAAGAATAAATTAAGATAATTTATGTGAAACACAATTCAGATATTAAGGGTTAATTTGCCTTCCTTCCAGGAAAAATTTACATATTTATCGAAGCGTTAGTTCACTAATTGTTATCTACACAAGAACAACACGGCGCGGCGCGGCGACGAGCCAAACAGGCTTGGTTCCGGTGCATTGTTTGAGGGAATTATAAAATACATCTCTTATTGTTAAAAATAATTGCATATTGGTGTTTAATATTTCCATACATTAAAATTTTTTATTTAGTCATGTAGGTATAAAACTAAAGTGTTTTGATTCTATATCCAGAAAAAAAGCCACTATGGTAAACAAAGTATAAGCGATATCCAAAATTGTATTATAAAATCTCAAATTTCCTATATAATAAAATAATATCCTATTTCAGTGTTTCCTTCAATAATTGTACACACATGAAAAATAAATCTGTAAAAATCAACTCAAAAGAACTATCTAAATATCTTTTGGAACAGAACACATCCCATTTTTGAAGTGAAACTTCTTATGCGACTTCCAACGCGTTAAACGTTAAACGCACATTATCGGTCTCTCCTCTTTGTGTGAGCCAGAGCGAGAGAGTAATATATTATCGGTCTCTCCTCTTTGTATGAGCCAGAGCGAGAGAGCAATATGTTATCGGTCTCTCCTCTTTGTCTGAGCCAGAGCGAGAGAGCAAATGTCGGTATATATGTTGCACACTGTTTAAATAAAATATAAAATACCTTTTAAAATGAAATTTCACTTCTATCGTGTGTGAATCGCACACACACCTTTTTTCTTTCTTTATCTAATCAAATTATATATGTACTTAGTTGTACCATTTATTTTCCACGTACTTAATTTAAAAAAAAAAGTTTCCTTGCTTTTATGGGTATTATTAATATTTAAGTACAGTTTATATAATAATGCTATTTTTAAGTTTATTTGATAAGTAAATGAAATATTAGACCGAAGTAAAATAAAAATCAATAATTTATTCAATACCATAAATTTCGTGCCATTATTAGTCATTGTAAATACAAGATAGAAGAGACAAGCAGCCCGAAAGACGTCGAAATAGCGAATGTTTATATTATGACGGGCAGCATCATTAACATAGTTATTCGAGCGTAAAATCATTTATTGACTCTTGCCATATAAGTAGTAGGTACCTAAGTATACAATTATTATAAATCTACTGATATTTTGGTACTAGCTTCACATACATTTCCGTGTTATTTATACAAATACATACATCAATCACGCCTCTTTCCCAACGGGGTAGACAGAGACCACGTCCTTCTACTTGCTACGATCCTGACATACATCTTTCGCTTTTTCAACATTCATCAATCTTATCGTGCACGTTCGTCGGTTTAGAGTACTCTTGAACTGACCTTTCTTCAGAACGTCCCCGATTTGATCGTGGAACGTTCGTCTAGGCCTTCCTCTTTCAACGTTCCCATTCATACTCATCTTATAAATCTATCTAGTGGTTCTTCTTTCATTCATCCTCTCTAAATGCCCAAACCATCTAAGCATCCCTTTCTTAATCCGTGTCACTATATCTTCTTTCAGAGCACAACATTGTCTTACCACACTATTTCTTATCCTGTCACTCAATTTCACTCCTAATATACTTCTTAGCGCTCTCATTTCTACTGCTTTTATTCTACTTTCATATTTTTTTCTGCCACACCTAGGTTTCACTTCCGTACGTGATTGTTGGAACTAAGACTGCTTTATGCACAGCCAGACGAGCTTTCCTAGAGATTTTCTGCACCGCCTCATTTACCAAGTTAGCACTATTAACTCACTTTTCAATATCACTTTCACACTTTCCATCACTAGTAAACATCGATCCCAAATGTACAAATTCACTCACTTGCTCCAGTTTTCGTCACATATTCACATATATTCGTTCTTATATTCGGATACATAGTTCTGTTATGCTCTCTTCCTTTTCGAACACCGTAACTTTAGTCTTCTTTGCGTTCACTTTCATTCCCTTTCTTTCCAAAGCTTCATTCATAATAGTCACCATCGCTTGTAAATCTTTAGCCGACGATGCAAGTAATACTTGATCATCATCGTTGTGTAATTTATAACTTTCCTGATTTTTTTTAACGTTATTCAAATTCAGTAGATTGTAGAAAATAACAGAAGCTTGGGCGAAAAAAACCTTGACAGGGATTGTTATACACATAAAAAAATACGTCCAGTAAAATTTTGGTAAGATTTGGTGTTAATAGAAAAGCGTACTGGAAGGTCATAATATTGGCGATCACTACAAGCAAATCAATATTTTCAGTAACTCTCTTTAAGGGCATACATTAACGAAAAAAAGTCATATAGAAAGCAAATCGGTGGTAAATTGAATTTTTGGTGGCCATTTGAAAATGGTCATTTTATAGAAAATTTTATTTTATTAACTCCGTCCAAAAGAGGTCAAACGGTCTAGGGTTCTGAAATATTTTTTCTACATACTAGAGAATATAATAAAGGTAACCTGATATTAATCATGCGATTTGAGCTTGAACTTTTAGATTACCGTGTTTTTGAAAATAGACTCAAAATAGTAATTTTTGGAACTTTGAAAGGCTCGTTCTCATGACCTATGGCAAATAGAGGTCTAAATTTTGGTATGTGGGGATCGTTTATAAGGTGCTTCGAGATTTTCAAGTTAGAGCAAAATCGATAGAAAAATAATTCGAGAAGAAATGGAATGAGTAATATATAAACAATAATAATTGTTGTAATGCCTAAGTCATTTATGTGAACATAATAAATGTGAGCCAGGTACCGCATTGCTGACTGGGTAATCAGTAAAAAAGTTATGTTACATTAATTGCCAAACTTGTAATGGATACAACGATAACTTTTAACATAAAGTGCTCGGTGTTAATATAGCAGACAAGTAGCTCCGTTTAATAGAAATAGACCTATTCAAACTTCGCCACTCACTTGAATATAACTCTCATTTATAAATTTTACGAACACACGGCAGGTATCAAAACACTTTAAACGTCTCCAGTTAATTTAAATCATAAACGTTGAAAATTGGGAAAAGTTAGTTCAATTTAAAATTAAATAAACTTTAACAATAAAACCGATGTATAATTTTTAATTTTCGATTCAAGTTAATACTTTATTAGAATTTAATGAAATATGCAAATGAATTCGCGAATATTTAATTAGTCAAGCGAAATATTAAAAGGAAATGAAACATCCTTCGAACAGTGTTAAACTTAACAGCCTTGCGCGAAACTCTTTATTCAAAATACAGCCTAAATACATCTAGATTCTTTATTAAATTTTGCTTCATAGAAGAAAACCTTTTTCCATCCATTTATTGTAAAAACATTCGCTAGTTATTTGAAAGCCTAGGTATAAACAAAACGGTACTTTAGATTCACAAGAGGAAAAACTTTAAACAAAACAGGTGCTTTCTCTATGCAAACGACGCGGTCGCTTCGAAGGTCTGCGGGAGAAAGTTTTCATCAGCAATGCCCAAGGTAACAGCTGTGTCAACGGTCAACAAGACAAAATCCACTATATGCGGTTGTGCATAGATATAATATAGATTTCAATATATTAATATGAATAAAGTTTGTAGTTCTTTTCAACAATGAGATATTAAATATTAAACGATCGGTAGAGTATTATGTTTTAAGGTGGCGTTTTTTTTATACAACAAAGATGGCAAACAAGCATACTGCGTGCCTTATGGTAAGCGGCTACCGTTGCCTAAGGACGCTTGTTGCCATAAGAAATCTCCAAAGACGTTTCTCTGTGCCCTACCTCTCTTAAGCCTACCTACTTACCCACCATATCAACCTCTCACTCTCTCTCTCTCGCGTCTAGTCCATACAAATTCCTCTTTTTTTATTCCTGGATAATGGCACGAGAGATAATATATTCATACCATACAGTCTATATATATCGCTGCCATGTTCCGTTGTGTAAGTTTTTATATTTATTCAATACTGTAAGAACTAGATAACAACGAATTTAAAAAAGTTAGAGCCTTCTAAAATTACTAAAATTCCCTAGATATACGGCCGTTATCTGATATCTATCTAGCAAAATGTATTAAAGATAAAAGAAAAACATGTAGGTTTAGTACTAGGTAGGTATAGTTTTATTCTTAAAAAAAATGATTTATTTAAATCGTTCCCAATCGGTGTACATGTGTCAATCTTCACAGTAAATATTCATATTCCAGTTTAGGGTGGATTTATAAACAAGAAAGTTTTTTTTTTTAACTCTCGCTCAATAATGAATAATGAAAACATTAAACACTCAGCTTTACTTGTGGAATTTGACGTTGGATTTCGTTACAAATCGTAATGACGTCGAAAATACAGACTCCATAATAAACAAACGTTCATATAAAAATAAGTTCCACGGACAACTATAAAGTCTAGTCACGTAAAGCGAGGTCATTCTTTTGCTACATTGTAGAGATTTCAGATTTTTCATAATACGCAGCACGTTGCAACCTTCTTTTAGCTTTAGAGCAGTGCACACGGTTTTGTGTACGATTTTTGTTTTTATTTCACCAAGGCTGCTTATTTCATAATGCTTTCACGCTTTTTGCGCATTACCTCATACTCAACATAGAAGGGAAACTATTTACCCGACTATGGCGAAGCCAATAGGAAGGCTATGATTTCAGCCGCTATGTGTGTATGTTCATGTGCACGCGCACATGTTCTAAAGTACTTATTATAATTCAAAAATTATATTATTTATATTTAGTTAAAGGAATAATGTAAAAAATCTAACTATAATAGCAATCATGTTAGTTAAACAAGTTGTTGATAGATGGCGCTTTGAAAATATATTTTCATAAACCATCAACAGATGGCATTCCTAATGAATGATAATTTTTTTTTAAAACGAAAAATTAGTTTTAATCTGTTTGTCTATGTTTTGTCAGTAGTGGGGAACATAAGTATTATATTACAATGATATTTGAATCATTAATTTTGATGAAGAATTAAAGGAGATGTGGCGTTGGAAGGAAAGAAACACCTTTGAGAAATAACATATAATAGCTCTGCCCGCGGCTCCGCTCGCGTGGACTACCAGAATACCATCGGTTGCGTCGTGCTTCTCTCGCTCAATAGATGAAAGACAAAAATGCTTATTGGGGGTGATCCTTAGAAGATAGATATACTTATGCTATTGTGACATATTTGTAGATCTTTTCAAAATCTACAATTATGTAGAACATTAATTTCGTTTATATAGTACGGTTTACTCAGTGCAAGTCATTTAAGCGCCTCAAATGCGTCTTTTCTCCGAATTGATTCATCATTATCGTCACTGATATTACTTCGTATGTTACTTTATTTTACAAAATATATCCCATAACCTGGCCAGATAACATAGCTATGAATTAAAATAAAAACCATGTGAGAACCATGAAAGAACGTAAACAGACCGAGAGACAGAGAAACTTTGAGTTTTATAATATGTATAGATGATAATTCATATTTAGGTTATATTATTTAGTAAGCATACCATATAATAAATTAGGACGATTAATTACTAGTTAACGTTATGTCTAGTAGTAAAATTAAGCATTCATTTTATTTGGCGTTAGCTACAATTACAAGCCGTTACAACGATAACAACACTTGTGAAATGATTAATCGGTATTGATAATTCACATCGCCGCGCCGGACGAGAAAACAAAACTTTCGTCAATTTGTTGTTTCTATCTCAAGTTTTACTAATTTATCAAACAAATAACAAATTGTCGAACAAAGTTCTGATAGTAATTGATACCACTACACCAATTACACTTAGAGTAATTAACTACAAAAATTAATTACATTAGAGACAGGAGGAATTACTAATTATGGCAACGAAATCTTGATACACATCTATTGCTTGTTCAAAATATGAGTAAAAGTTCTGTGTCGTAAAATTTCATTCAAACTTTAAATAACATACAAAAAAAATATTAAAATTCCTACTGAATTCAACTACATACGAGCACAGATGCAACATTTATTTGAAAACACTGAATAACGTAAAGTGAAAAACGCATCAAACTCAAAGCGCTGCAATTTTCAGTAGCATATTTTTCGCTGTAAACGATTTAATAAAGACTTCTCCGTTAGTTATCACATGTTTATAAAGTGAGATAAATAGTCTTTCAAATGTGTTCAGAGGGAGCCGACTACAGTTTAATCGCTTTCAACTTCTTAATGTTAAGATATGTTACTATCGTTTTTAATAGAAACATTTTAGTTATTCATATTAAATGCTTTTTATTCTATATAGATTTAAGGTTTAACCACAATCTCATCTGATGTTAAATGACGATGTCGCTCAAGATGGTAACTGTAAAACTGGCTCTCAAGTGCTGCTGCCGAGGTGATTGGCGGCAGTTTATGCTTGAGGGTGGTAGCAAGCCTGGAAATGTTGTCCTTCATCGAAAGCTCAAACTTATTCCAGGGATTCGAACTCAAGTCAATCGACACGGTGTCCGTACACGCTACCACTGAACCATGTTTGCTTCATTATACTTTTAACCATTACTGCTGTATACCTTTTATAATCAAAATGTTGTATTCTTCAGCCCTTTAGGATTAAAAATTCATAAGTTCCAATAGAAATTCTACTAAATTAAATTTTGCACATAATACCATAATACCTTTAACCATAGTTGTATTTATTGAATGACGACGTCACGCGCAGTCACATGAACATAATGTCGCGTTGTTGTAGCATATTTTTTATTAAAATTAAGAAATATGTAGTAATGAATAAATATTAATGCATGGGTATTATTTACAACACGCACAGTGTTTAAAAAACTTTTCAAAAGTTGTATAGGTACTCCCATATTGACACTAAATTTTATAGTGATAACTTAAAAATATAATTGTATATATGAGATCAGTATGGCTATATTAACACCAAATTAATAAGTAGACGTTTCCTACAAATGTCTTTTCACACACAGTTTGCGGTCGTGCATGATAAAACCGGCTTTTAAAATATTTAATCATTAATTTCACTTAAAACGCTCAACGATTTAGTAAGCTCAGCTTAACAACTGTTCCGTATAATGTTCTCGTACAGCCCGTAATGTGATGAAATCTCACATTTTATTACCAAACCTATACGTGACCAGAATATTAACGTTATACATAACAGCCACTTGAGGATCTATGCACATTTAATAATTCACCGTGGAACTTCTCTAATCTCGTATTACTCGTATCTTATCTGCCACTTAAGGGCGAAACTTCGTAGTCTTGCCGTAATAAAGATCCTGAACAGAATTACCCCTAACGTTTTCCCGTGTCGGCGCCTGTGCGTTATCACTAGTTCTGTGCCCTCGGGAACTCTATTTACACTTGCTGTGTTATTCATGAGCGTCGTTTGAATAAAGATGAACGATCTTCGTTCCCGTTAGTGTACTTTCAAATGTAACAGACATTTAAGACATCTTAACATCCATTCTAATGTTCCTTTTTATATAATTACACGATATAAATTGGCTTACTATCAATATTTCAACGTCGAGTAAAGTTTGTATCAAACAATAAGTTCAGATTCTTTATATCTAAAAGTAAAAATAGATCTATAATTTAATACAAATTATGTTCGCGAGAAACAAAATGTTTCTTAAGGGAGTAGTACTAAGCGGAAAATTATTACCAAGAAGAATTTTAAGGAAAATAGAAAACAAAGCTCTTCTGAGAGTTGCTTTCATCAGTGCCTCGAGCAATAACTTTTCTTTTAAGTTTTGCCAGTTAAGTCTGTAATCTGCGATGAAGTGGAAAATTTGTGGAGGCTATTCATTTCGTATGATTTATCGTTCGATCGCCAACAAAGGACGATGATGGGACAAAGCGAAGATTTAGAAAAAAAAGCTTTTAAATTCGTAAGCAACAAGAGTTATTTACTACACTCTGGGACGGTGGCAAAAGCAGACGATACTCGTGTATAATACTATGATATCTTTCAGGATTTTATGCTAAAATGGTATATGGTAAATAATTTATGCTATAAATTTCCGCTATTTATGTAACTAAAATAACCCTTGCATACCTATTGAAAAATAAATAATTTACCAAGAGACTCAGTCTACATAGTGAATAGTGATTAATTTAGTATAAGACTGTTCATGATCACGGAATAGTAAAATTGATTTAAAAAATATACATAATGTGTGTTACACTTTAAAGGTGTTTTGTATTAGTATTCCGCTTTCGAGAGATACTTATCTCAATATCTCATAACCGCAAGACAAAGCCGAGAGATGATGCAAAACACCGTATTCTGATTCCGAAATGCGGGAAAACAACCACAAGGAGAGACATCCTCATTTAACCAGCACGAGTTCGATTCGTTAGTCAATTCATAAACGCACATAATGTTTATGTAAACAGAATGGTTCATTAAATAATATAGTGAAATTGGTATTGTGTACTTTATTTGTAGAATGTAGATATATTTTTGTTTGCTATTGTGCGGATATTCTAGACACACCCGCATTGCGGAGTTTGTTCTTACACGAGTATGTTTTTGATTTATATACGTTTCACAAAATTCTGTTGTATTTGTAATTATAATTTATACGAGTAAAAATAGGGACAAACAATGTCATGGTGGCTCTATAAAACGATAATTTTGTTGCATATTTATTATAAAAAATATAATATATAAAAATGTTTTTTTATTTGTCCCCTATAAGTTTTCTAAGTCATTTATCCAATTGCGATGAGACTTTAGTGACTAGTGCGTACACTCACGAAAGTTCTGTATCTATTAGTAAAACCAGTTTATAATGAGTAGCGTACTTAGAAAATGGTAACAAAGTCGCTAGTAAAAGCTAGTATCGATATAAATTAATGTATAATGTTATCTTAAAAATGTTTTGCATTGAAACTATGATAATCTATTACGAAAAGATTCGTACAGATAAAAATATATATTAACTAATTAGCGAAAATAATGAATATTTCTCAACGTTGCATTGCCTTCAATAGAAAACCAAAACCGCCACATTATGTGGAAATAAGTGAAACGCGCAGACTATTTACGCTCTACCTCTTCATAACTTAGTATCATAGTGGGGGTGACCGTAACGAGCACGTGGCGTACTATAACTCTGGCAACACTCATTTATCACAACAGATGAGAGGCATACATAGCTGTAAAAGTGCTGCCCAGTCAAGGGTATTGCGTTCACTTTTTTCATAAACGAAGATTGATGTGGCCAGTTGCATTTGTATTTAGGTATTTACAAAAAAACTTATTTATTCTGTTTCTTATTATTTATATTTTGAACGAGAAATATCTTAGGGATAAGAAAACATGTTAAATAATATTTTCAATAACATGAATAAAACTGACTTGAAACCGGCTTTTTAAATATAAAACTCGAAATGGTTATCGATATTTGAAACAAATTAACACAAAAATTATTTTATGTTACACGTTCACTCATACGAAAACAAACACGTATTACGTGCATACATAACATTTCTGTTTTTATTTATTTATTTATAATTAACTATATAAACCAATAATTTATATCATAAGAATTCATAAATGGCAGAATGTTTGCTTATCGATATAGTTTATTAAGTTGTGAATTTTATTAAATAAATAAATGTAATTTAATAAAGCTTCTAATGAAATAAACATTGCATAACGGGATAGATTGTAAATAATAATCGTTTTTTTTTTGTTTTTACTCATTGCTTCATAGTGATTTTAATCATTTGATATACCGTCATACCTTTTTAAAAGCTTTATTACCGAATCGATCTATACATTCTATAGAGTCCAACAAACATAATAATGTCATAGATGTAAATTTATCTTTTATATTAAAAAATCTGTAGTTCTGCCTGACATCTGACATATATTATAAAGGACAGAGATCATGAATACATTAGGTATGAACCTGCGGACATCGAATAGATATTCCGCAGATCTAAACCACTCAACTACCACGTCGTACATGTACAATATGTACTTATTAAAGAAATAAAAGAAGAGCAAGAACCTTTGATTCTTAAGTGTATACATAATTTTGTATTTCCAAGTAATTATTATGACAACATAAAAAATGTTAATATGACTGTTGAAACATCTGAACAGATAAAAGTTTTTAAAACGTCCGCTCCCAGTTTCATAGCAGGCACGGCTTTTATACAGCTGGCAACTAATTAGGGCTCTCTCTCGCAATATCATATTTTGTTTTTGTTTTTTTTTTAAAGCAGTCACGTCCCGTCAGAACGTTTTATATTTTTACTAAATTTATATTTAATTTCATATCCAACATATTTGAATTTCACAATTACTGGAGTTTTGGCAACATTTCGATCTGTAGTTTTTAGTTTATAATTGAATTCATAAACGTAAGTTTTTCGGCCCTATTTTATGTAATATTGGTCGCATTTTGAAATACATATGAAATTGGCGTTTTGTTAAACTGGCCACCTCGATCTCAAATATCTTGCGTTTGGTTAGGAGATCCAATTTAAAATTTAGGTTTGTGTATTTGTTTCGAATTTAGTAATTCATTTTTTTCACACCATTTGATTTTTCTTTGACATCGTTCTTTTCACAAAATGGAATGGAATTTAATATCGAGTTATTTACGAATATGAGATCCGCCGTGGCATCAGCGCTACAGAAACCACACGAAGGATTAATGATGTGTATGGGGAAGCAACTATAAAAGAAAGCACGGTACGTTTTTGGTTCCAACGTTTTGGTTCTGGAAATTTTGACCTACGAAACAAACCCCGTGGACGGCCGGAGACTCTAGTTGATAATGAATAATTAACGGTGATCGTGGAAGCGGATCCATCGCAAACCTCGTCAGAGTTAGCGGCAGGCTTCGGTGTGAGTGAAAAACAACTTTAATTCACTTGAAACCAGTCGGAAAAGTGAAAAAGCTCGAGAAATGGGTACCGCATGAATTGACTGAAGCACACCAACAAACACGCATTGAGTGCTGCATTACATTACTTAACCGTCATAATAACGAGGGAATTTTGAATCGTATTGTTTGGAATGTGTTGATGGATTCTTTACGACAATCGGAAATGCACATCACAGTGTTTGAACCTAGGAGAACCGACCAAATCCTGTCCCCAGCTTAAGATGACTCAGAAAAAGGTACTGGTGAGTGTTTGGTGGACTAATGCTGGTGCCATACACTACAGCTTTCTAAGATCTGGCGAGACGATAACGGCAGATCTATACTGTCAACAATTGCAAATCATGATGGAAAAGCTAGCCTAGTGGTCAATCTCTCTAGCCCACTGCTGCTTCAGGACAACGCTAGAACCCATACTACACGACAGACGGTCGTTAAATTAGAGGAACTGTGGTTGGAATATCTCCGACACCCACCACACTTCCCGGACCTTCCTCCAACAGATTGCCACATTTTTCGGAATTAGGACAATTTCTTGCAAGGCAAAAAAATCAATTCCGATGAGGCTGTCCAAACCGCCTTCAATGATTTTATTGATTCTCGCTCCCACAACTTTTTTAGCAATGGAATTCATGAACTACCTTTAAAATTAGCGAAACTGCATAGATAACAATGGTACATACTTCGATTGATTAAATGTATAATTTCATAATATTTTTTGTTTTACTTTTTCCATGTAAAACGCTAATTTCATATGTAAGGACCTATTAGTTAATTATGAGTAATAACTAGAATAATGAATTTTATGTTGCCACACCCCAGGGGCTGTTTTAACAAGACATCCACCTTCTTGTTAAAGCGTTTCTTCAACTCTTGAAGATTAGATAAGAGAGTATATTTAAGAGAGGTAGGGCACAGACAAATTTTCTTTGGAGACTTCTCTCTACTTGGGGCAGACCGACTGATGAAATACCTTCACCCTACAGAAGATCGCAGCCAAATAACCTTGTGTTGTATTTGTAGAGTTTCGAGAGCTCTTTGGGGTAGGGGGATTTAAGGTCGGCAACGCCCTAGTGATACCTATGGTATTACGAGCGTTCATAGACCACGGTAGCTGCTTACCATCAGGCGGACCGTATGGTTGTAGTATAAAAAAAAGATTAAACATATTCCATCCACGTGACATTGCCATAAATGTGTATAAACACATGTTATAAATCACTGACATAACGAACTACATGGAAACGTTATCAAAAATGTTGAAAACATAATCATTATCAACAATTACAGATTCGTTCTTTCATATTGTAAATATCGTTTTACCCAAATAAATAAACGAAAGTTGAATATATATTTTCATTAATATGTATTACTATTAGCTCCCCAGTGACATTAGCCTCAAGGCGACGTTTTTAGCCTTAATATTTTCATCTTTATTCAAAAGAGCCTATGAATAAAACAAGACACACTTGGTGGGACCGATTCGCCGACTTCGCAAGATGTTTCACCGTTATCATTACGTCCTTTAACTTAATTAAACTAGATGTCTTAATACAATAATATTTTGCGATCATTTTAATTACATTAAATGAAACCAACAGGGTTGTGTGAGTTCCAGGAAAGCCTTCCGCACCACAATATACATAATATGGGATATCGCTGAAAATGTAAATGAGGAAAACGTAAATTTAAGTCCGGTTAAGCTTCGACACGTTATACAGTGGTTTTTTTTATAAAATAAAGCTTTATATAATTATTTTAAAATCTTTTAAAAATATATTATTCTTCAATTAACTTATCTATTTGTCGGATGTGTAACATTTTAATAATATTGTCATTGTTTAATACTTAGGTTGGTAATAGTTTCGGTCTCATTCAAGTAAAAAAATCTATATGTACGCGCGTTACAAATTATACTCCTTTAAATACTCATACTCAATGTTATGTGACGTATAATATCGAGTGTGACTATCTTCACCACAATAAAACAAGAGGATTAGCAAGCAACTTCATAGTTGTAGACTTTTGTTACAATGTACGCGCGCACCGTAAAAATTCACTATTATTATTTTTTTCATCACTAACCTAATGACTAAGTTGTTTATGTCGGAATATTTTGAAATATAATATACAAATTAATCGTAAATTCATAAAACACAAGGTAAATATTAACATGCTTGACAAAAACTTTACATTTAAAAGAACGTTATCACAAGGCATAATTAGATTTATTAAATATTCATACCCGGTAATAGAACCACTCAGGGTGAAATGTATTTCAAAATTGGCAGCAACGTTGACAAAGGGCCCATTGACTCTGTTATTAAGTCAGCATTGTATACCCACGTGTGACGGCGCCCGAGGCATCAATACTTCTCCACCCCAATAAATAAGAAGCGACTGAGCTGCGAACACAATTTAACTTGAAATAAAATTTTGCTACCCTTCTCAATGAATAGGCTGGTATATCGTTCGGAAAGGAAGGGCGCGTTCTTATCTCGCCTTATATCGTTTCGGCTACACCTCGTAAGTTTCCGAACCTCTGACTTCTTTGTATTCAGTGCCTAATGACATGAGTAGACTTCCGAATGGTGTTAAAGTTAAATCGAATTTGTTGGAATCCAGAGCTTACTTCGATTCTAACTTTTTTACTTTCTTTATGTACTTATATTTCTGAAAACGTACCTATTAATAAACTTTTGGCAATAATTTATAGTGACGAAATTGTTAAAGTTAAGCGTGATAGTACGATATCGGTACCCGACGGGATTACGATTACCATACGCCTGGTGTAATACTCGCCATTGTGACACGCTAAGGTGTTATGCGTTCCTGGATCAATAAAAATAAAAAAACTCGGCAATTAAAATTTCTCAAGACCGGTTTTTTTTTTTCGAACTGACCATACTGTATGCCTTAGGGGCCCTTGAGCCCGTACGGCCCTTTCGTTTATGTTTTACGGGGAATCACTCGATTGTATTGTACGTCATTTTTATTTTGTTCTCCCAAGTTGGCACACCTTTTCCTTTATGTTTATGCGCAACATAATTATGACTTTTAGGTAAAAATGATCACTTGGGTGTTACGTAACGTTCAAAGGTGGGGGAGGGAGGTTCATAAAAATGCTGCGGCACGTTACATGGGGGGAGGGAAGTTCAAAAATCTTCAAAAATTCGTAATATTTGAACGCCCCTGAAGAGGCTTATAGGCCGGCATGATAGCAACGACTGTCGATGAACTTGTTTATTGGATGGTAATGTACCACTAAAAAAAACGATGCACAGAACATAGACAAAAAAAAAACGGTAACCAATATTAAAGTCCGTCACGTTTGTAATAACGATCGACTATAAGCAAACGTAGGAACGTGTTGGAAGAGATTTTGGTATCAATTTCACGCAACTTGTATACGGATGTCTTGAACAAACAGCGTCAGATAGTTAGGGGCCGGCATGAGAATCAACATTCGTGTGAAATCCACGCCTGTGCTTACCAACACATGTTTTGTTTACATCTCAGTAAGTGTATGACGCAACTAAAATTATTTTATTAAAAAAAAAACAATAACAAAAATCCTTATAATATTCATGTGCCAGTAATAATGTAGAAGACATTATTTATTATTATATTAAGCTAAAATGGCATTTTATAAGATATAATGTTAATTTATACTGTTTCATAAAACATTTTTTGTCTTATGAAACACTTTACTTAATTACTTACTTTACTCATTTTAGTGGACCATATCTATATTATTAATCTATAGTTATGTCTGTAGTTGTGTATGTATTTGTATGTATGTGTATGTATGTGTAGTGTGTATTTTTCCCAAATTTCCTAATAGCGATATATTATAAAGAAATCTGTAGAAAAATATTATATTTAAAAAAATATATGTCTGTTTGTTTGTGTCTCCGGATTTAACTCAAAAACTGCTAGACTGATTTAGAAGACATTTTGTAGATAGAAAGCTTATGTC
Organism: Saturnia pavonia; assembly: GCA_947532125.1. Classification (NCBI taxonomy): domain Eukaryota; kingdom Metazoa; phylum Arthropoda; class Insecta; order Lepidoptera; family Saturniidae; genus Saturnia; species Saturnia pavonia. The sequence continues at coordinate 9,689,076 of OX383908.1, forward strand.
ATTCCTCAATTGATAGGCTACAATAATTGTCATTAAAACTTTAGAATGTATTTTTTATATTAATTTCTAATAATTCTATACTTATTTTTATGAATTTTTATACACGGGAACTATAATATCATTCCTTATTTGATAGTATATAAAATTGCAAGACCAACATTATTAGATATTAATAACTAGTAGCAAGTACAACAAATTAATAACTAGGCACCGCTAGTATTTTATAGAATAAACTGCTGTAGTTATGTATATTATGTAGAAGTTAAGAAGCAATTTTAAGGTTAATATAATTTTCTATTGAATTTAAATAAATAAGAGTAAAATGTCTATAAATTTTGTAAAAGCTTTCGCACTGTCTAGAGTAGTACATAAGTTAAGCAAAAGACATCGGAACCAATGAATTGTTAATGTGCAATCAACTACGATAGCACTCTTGAGAATAAGTAACAAGCTATTTTAATATCTGGGAGCACGGTAGTTTCCCCACCAAGACGAGCGACTGTAAGGCATCCCGTACCATTTGTACAGAAAGCGTATTTTCACGCCTCTGGCTAAAATCACTGGGGGATTGTAGAAGGCTGAAATTCTGTTTACTGTTTAGAGTACTTATGAAACCCTACACCTTCAAGTTCTTTTTAAGTTTATAGCTTCATCCGTTTAGAAGTTATAGCGATGAAAAGTTACGAAAATTTGACACTGACTGACTGATTTATGATCATCACAATATAACCAATACTTCTCCAACACCTAGAGTGCTGCAATTTGGCACAGAGATAGAGTTTAATACCCAAACAAATACAAAACTATCAAAACCTGGATTTTCAAAAATCTGGAGTACCTGATGACCATAATGTGAAACCCAAGAGCTCAGCCAAATTATTAGACATATCGAAATGACGACTTAATAAAAGTTATTCAGTTTGATGAGCTTTTTCTAACGCCCCATAAAAATCTAAGACCTAGAGTAACTGATGTGTAACCCAAAGAGCCCAGCCTAACTGTAAAAAATAATGGGAAAAATGCCGCTTTAAGGAAAATGAGTTCTGTGGAACACTCAAAGCAGTTATATTAAATCAACATGATGGACCTTTTCTGCTTATCGATGTTATAAAATTCCACTAAGTACCTGATTTAGATTCTTAATAATAAACTACAATAAGAAGTGAAATCCTATCCAGGACAATAAGGTCAATATATTCTTATTATATGTTGTGGAACTTTATATGACTTTGCCGTTGTTGCTATAAACTCAAGTTCACGAAAACAAGTACGTAATAGTACAACACAGAATAGACTCCCACAACATTTTCAACGGCACAGGTCATATAAAATTCTACAACATATTACAAAAAATATACCTTGTTGACCTGTCATTAATTAAAATGTTTTAAGCATATAATTAGGCGGCAGATTCTAAAGGATGGAATTTAACGAGTAAAAGATAGGCCAAATTTTAGTCAATATTACTAGTTTTCTTACATTCAAGTCCTAGACTTTATGAGATTTCACTTTTTATTATAAACATCTCAATCGAGACTTGGCACGTTTTTACATAGTATTTTAATTGGAATATAGTTTATTTTAAATTATTGTATCGACTACAAATTTATCCTCATATTTTTTTTATTGACTATACTGATAGCCTTAGCTTGGAGCCTTACGGCTTTTAAAGCTTCACCGGGCTTGGATATAGTACTATAGTCCTTCTGAGGCTTCAGGGCACTTAAGGTTAACAGTATAGTCATAAGGAACAATAACATATATTATTAAACTAATTAATGTAATGGCTGTATGTTACCTAAACAAATAAATAGGAAATGTATTCATTTCCAGAAATGTATTGTTATAAACAGTACAAGGTTTATTCGACAATAAGGTTGAATATATTCTATGTTATGTCTAATGAGGTAAAAGCGAATGATGGATGTGTTGATGATACCGGACTGAACCATTAAATACAATACTACCATTACTTTAGTTTGTTCCGATGAATTTCACTTGCGAAAACATATTTTTCGCTTTTCGCAAGGACACTCGTGGCTGTAATTTTTTTTTTTTATTTACATAACAAGGAAGGATGATTTTTATATTTACGGTCCACGGCTAAGCTAATATATTGTTGGGAAATACAAATTATGTAAGTGGGACAAATTCTCGCCGTTTCATTGTCATTCGTCTGGTTCGATGTGAAGACTTTGTTATGTTTGAAAATAGTGTCTCAACTTAACAAAATATGTAAGTAGGTAAGTATATTTTTTCATAATATTGACATATTTTATATTTATATTTTAATTTTAATTTTTTTTTATATATACTAATAATAAGGGACTAAAAAACTTGGTACAATATATATTAATGCTTTATTCCATAAAGCTCAAATAATGTTTTTTTTGTTCGTTTATTTAATCGCGCTAATCATTGGAACTATTTGAAAAATTCTTTCATTATTTTATAGCCTATTTAATGAATAAGGTTATAGGTCATATAACTACACGTTACGACTATAAGGGCAGAGCAGTAACAATGAACATCAAGCAATCTGGAAAGCTGTAGACAAGTACGGGTAATGAGAACAATGGTAATCTACACTGGAGCGTTGGCGGTGACGAGGTGCGCGGTATAGAGATGATCGAATACATTTAACACACATGAAACCTAGGTATTTTTCATTTATTTTATAATAGCTCGGCACATTGACTGTACTGTACCTGATGGTAAGCACATTACAATCCAAATACAACGGCGACCACCAAGAGATCGAAATCCATGGGCGGTCGCCGCTGTCATGCCGGCCTGCTTAAATATCTCTTCACGTTACGCTTGAGGGACCCGATGTCATAAGAAGGAGGGAACACATTGGCTAGGAGACCGTTCCACAGTTTCACGGTACGACAAAGATAAGACAAAGAGAACTTTTTAGTTCGTGTCGAGATGGAAGTTACCGTAAAACTATACGTAACTACACTACTGGTAAATATTATATATAGTTCATGGGTTTTTTGTGTTATCTCTAATCTCTGGAAATATCATGAATGATATTACTAAATTTATATTGTTTATTTAAATTGACGATTTGAAAAAAATATTTTTTCATAGACGTGAACTAGGATAATTAAACGTGAGAGAAACCGTTGGGCACAGCTAGTGTTATATAAAATGAAAATATTTTGATAAATAATTGTTATTGTAGCAAAACAATATCTTTTTAAGTGTATATTCTATGGAAAGAGTGAAAATCAGCTATGCTCACCTATCCCTGTAGTTTTTAATTTTTAATAATATAATTAATAACTAGGCACCGCTAGTATTTTATAGAATAAACTGCTGTAGTTATGTATATTATATACCAGTCCAGAAACATTTTTACGTTAATATAATTTTCTTTTAAATTATTTTTTTATTCTACAATGTACATGTAATTATGTAAAAGCTTCGCGCTTCAATTTAGCAATATTTTTTTACAAACTACTTTTTTACTGCAATTCAGATTGACATCAGTAACCTGGAATATTTATTAATAATAAGTAATACTTTTTTTACTATATATCCAAAATGTTTACTTGTATCTAGATATTTATATACTGTGCAAAATTCCACAAAAAGCAAGGTTCTTTCTTAGTTTATCAAGCAAGGGGTTCGAGTCTCTTACGTGTAATGTTTGTTGGTTTAATTAACATTTCCTGGGATGTCACCATTAAGGCCACGTTGTCGCTCGCAATTGTTATACAATAGCTCCAATGAACCTTTGTTTGTGCACATCCGTTGTTTCGTTCAAGTTGGTGGCACAATAAGCAAGATATATACGAAATACGAAGTTTTTATGATTACCTGTGCAATGCATAGACGAGTATAATAACTTCTGTTACTTTTAAAAGTAACTTCTTCTTTTTGTTTGTATATTGTTTTTTTATACTATTTTTACAAACTTAACACAAGATCGAAGTATTCGCGTGACTGCCTAAGAAAGAGGGTAATGTTTTTTTTAGAATATGTATGTACACATACGCATCAAATGCGCCTATTTCTTTGGTATGCTCTATAGTCTAAACGGGCTCATGAATTTTATTACATACTAGCAGTACCCGCGCCTCCTCTCACTTTGACGACAGATAAAAGCCGAGTACTACTACTACTTATAAAAATCGATGTTTCTTAAAAACTTTTTATTGATTGAAAATATCATGATTTTTTTATAAGGACCAAGTATCTAAGGAGTAAAACAAAAAAAAAAACAAAATCTATCCAGTAGGCCTTATGTGATGCGAGCACAACGGCAAACCTCAATAATTTTGTTTTACGAGGTATTATTAGGTTTGTCTCAATTGTGGAAGTGACCTAGGGTTATTTAAGTATATATAACATCTGTGAATCAAAGAAATCTCCTTAAGTATTTTAGTATTTGATTATTTTTATTTTAGAATTACTCGATTAGTAAAGAGTGTTTCCAAGCATTGTAAATATTTACGATACTTAATTTCTACATAATGATATTTTGGACTGAGGTTAAATATCACAGTAATAATAATAGCTACCACAATTTCGTGATAATAATTGGAATCAGACCAACATCCCTGCATACCATTCGCCTATTGTTATCTGTAGTTTATACTTTATATCCAATTAAATTTCAAAACAACAATCTGTGTTAATACACATCCCTAGTGACACGACATTGTTAAACACGTACTCAATTTATGTTTCGTATTTGAATTCAGAATGGAAACATGATTTGATTTAAAAGGACAAACAAAGGATATTTCATTACTTAAATATATTTTTAAATCCTTGTTCTAGAGGTTTTAAATAATTATTATTGTAGGGAAAACTATTACGATTGTTTTCATTCTATAATGATAAAGACGATTTATTATCAAATTTGCAGTCAGACTAGTCTGGTGAAGATTTAGATATCCGTTCACTTATTGTTCAGTAAAATATCCTTCCATTTGCAACATTATATGTTCGGTTTCTTTGTGATATGGGTATTTTTCAAGATTGACTATGTGATTATTTCTATACTCAATATACCCATTATAAAATTTTTTATCCACCAATTCACTACAAGACCCGTAATAAACTGTAGGTTATTATTTCTACACTAGCAGTGCACCGCGCCTCCGCACGGGTTTATAACGCATTAATTATTTTCGTCTCTTAGTTTTATTTTTACTTATATTATTTACAATTCTTATTGCCTATCACTTAAGGAATGATATATGATTCCCGTATATAAATTTTAAACAAAATCACGCGAACCGTTTTTGTGATAAACACGAAAATAAAATCAGACTGAAACAAAAAATATATAATATTCATGTTCAGTGTCCTTTATAATATATGTATTTCGGGAAATTTGAATAAACGAATTACTTGCATAGCAAGACTACAGATTTATTAAAATAGACTAGCTGTGCCCGCGGCTCCGCTCGCGTGGATTACAGAATACCGTCGGTATTGTGGTGACCGTCGCCCGCCGGTTATATTAAAGATAAAACTGCTTGTGATAATGTTTGAAATAAAAGTAGCTTAAGTTACTTCTTTATAAATCAGCTATCAGCTAGTGAAAGTCCCGTTAAAATCGGTTCAACTGTTACCAAGATTTGCCGGAACAAACAGACAAATAGACAAAAAAAAATTGTTTTTCTGTTATAATTACCGCATATACTTTCATATGCATTTAGTAAAAAGCTGTTATTTTGACATTACAAACAGACACTTCAATTTTATTCACTTGTATAGATTATATAAACACTCTTTTATAAATAAATGACAAATAGACACACTTTTAAACATTAGAAGGTGATATTCAGTACAGTTACAAAAAATACGTAGCTTACCAACATACGAGCCAACGTAGAGGAAGTGCCCATTGCTTAACACGCGTAAAGAATAGCTTGCACTTAAGAAAACATGCTACTGAGTGTGGCAATTTCACTAATCACTCCGGCCTCTAATGCCAACTTGACAAATGAATGTAACAAACTCTGTCTAGAAAATTATGAATGATACTCGTAGAATTAGTACACATGTGTACTAATGTGTATAAGTTAATTTAATTAAGTATTAAATGAATACTTAATTTTATTTCTGTTTAATAAAATACAATACAATTTTTATACAATATTAGGTCTCCGCTCACGGTTTCCTTCGCGTAGAATGTAAGGTGTGTAACTATTTTGATTGAATTTATATATTGTTATGTCTAATTTTTCATATTATAGATTACTTTATCTAATTTATGTGAACAAAGCTGTAGACTGAAAGTTTGAATTCAAGAAGTACTATACGTCGTCTTTGTATTACCATATTGGTGATTATACTGTATGATGCTAAAATTACCAGGCTGCTTTTGGAAACGAATCTGGAACAGGCCACACATGAAATCTGACCCGCTAAATAGTATTTCCCATACTAACTTTGGTAGCCACTTCAATACTCTTAGGAGTTGAATTTCAAGAAATGCCTTAAACGATGTCTATAATATATAATCTACAATCTCCCCTAATATCATAATTCTATCCATAGTAGTTCGGGCTGAGCAAATGATGAGTCAGTGAAGCCTTTTATATAGGTCGGTATATAAAAGACGTTGTAAAGCTTATTTTGGTACTTGATTTTAACTAATGAAAGTTAGTATAATTAAATAACGATATTAATTTAACTTATCTTTAATAAAATTCTTAACAGAGAAGCTTTTCAAAATGAAATGAATCACTTTTACCAGTCTTCAATGCCGGATCGCTAAAAGAAAATTTTATTAAGACTACAATATTTACGATATTACTGGAAAGTATTTTAAGTACGTTATTAATTATTAATATTAGTAGATATATATTTGAAATTAACTAAAGACTTATATTTATTTATAAAAAAAAAAGTAATGTCTGTTATCGGTAAAATGTTTTTTTTTTCATAATACAGGGTTTTTAGTAATAGTAAAACAATGAAACTCCTTTGACGTCAAATCTAAACTCTTAGGTTATTCATTATATGACCTTTAAAAATATGTAAAAGAACATCAATATGCATTTTACTCAGGTGATCGTTCACATAATTCTGTATTCGATAAGTAATTTATGAAAAATTCTTCTCCAATTCTGTTCATCTAAATTACGAATGCAAAAAATATTGAAAAAGAACAAAATGGCCCTCCAAGCTTTTTCTGAACTAATTTTTTTCTACACCGATATTAGGTTAAGTAGGTATGATTTAGAGAAATGAGAGTGCCGGAGTGAAGTAAAGGGCTTATCTAGCAGATTGCGGTAGTATCAGAGAGAGGCAAATCACCTAATTTAGTTTTATGATCAGACATAAATCAGTAAGAGTAAAGAAGAGAGAAAAGATAATGTCCAAGTTCAGTGGTTAAAGTTCTGATAAATGTCGGGGTTTTTTATCCTCCTAGAATATATCACAACTAAAACATTTACCTTATAACTTATATTTTAATAATTATATTATTTTGTAAATATGGAAAAATTTGCGGTTTGCAAAAAAATGCCTGTAATAAATAATATGCCTAAATTTATTACCAATATTGTAACATTTACAACTATGTAGCAATAATCCTTTAAATAAAATTATAACACTTAAAGAAGTTTCTAGATTTACCTACGTGCATTACAAAATATTACCTATATGTATAGTTAAGAGATCACTATAAAAATAAGAAGCTTGCTCGCCCAGGTATTAAAAAGAATTTCAGTAGTTGACTATAAAAATGACAATCAAAACAGGCGAACTTTAATTCCAACTCATAATAATAAAATCTTTGTTCTTAAAATATAAGGAAATGAAATAAGATCAAAAAGCAGAAAAAAGTTTACGTATCATGATTAACATTGTTCAGTTTATCTGTCGTAATTAACTTCAGAACAAAACTCAAATAACTTTCATTGTGATGTTGTTCTACTTGGGACGTTGTCTTAATTTACATTTTGTTCTCGGTTAGACGGATCCCTGCTGACAAGGGGATTACAATAGCGTTGGTTTCGTACACCAACTTGAGGTTAGACGACCCACATCGAGTTTATAGACTTGGCGTTCAACCGCCTGAACTCATATCAAGGATTATCCAGTTCGGAATCCGAAGCCTAACATTGATTGCGTCTCCTTTAATCATTAACTTAGACCCAACTAATCCGCCAGAAATTATTACATTTAAGAAGTAGTCATATCTGATCATGAATTTAGACTAGCTATTTATACATATAGAATATAGACTACAAAAAGACTGTTGATAGGTTGAATGTATTAAACAGAACAACTGAAGTGACATCAATTTACCATTTTGTGTGGTATCAAGTTATGCTTAAATAATTCAAAATTTTATTACCAAATTTGAAATTATGCAATTTTAGTACCGTCGATTTTGGAAAAATGTTCTGGTAACAGTCGTAAACATTGGTGAGCTTGAGTCAATCGGCTTAGGGATCTATTACATTCTTGACCTCAATATCGTTCCTCACAAACGCTAAGAGTAATCAAATATTCAATTAGGATTCGTGAAGAGTGTCAAATATCGCATCTCAAAGGCATCCCTTGACGACATACTCGTAGCACGTGCCCGTTACCATATCACGTACAAACTGGCACGTTTCTTTGGAATCCAAGAAAGAATATTAAGATAATTTAGAACGTATATTTATTAGGCATATGTTCACCGACGTATATGCATATACGTAATAAATTACTTAGTACTTACATAGAAATTATAATCATTCTCAAGACAAAATTAGATGTGTGTACTCGATATTATGAGAGGCGTAACATCGAGTGTGACTTCCTTCGCACTAATAAAACAAAAGGTTAGTGAGCAACTTCATAATGTACACATTTAGTTACAATACACACGCGCGTCGTAAAAAAAATATTATGATTATATTTTCATAACGTGCACAAATAAGTATAACTTCAACCGTTTAATAAAATATTTAAAAAAAACGTTTTATGTAATATATATAGCGCTGTGTAGGTTGATACTGTCACCAACAGAAACTTTATATCATAACTGGATGACAGTTCTAAAGCTGGCACATCGTATATTTACTGTCGCACGCGCCTGATATAACTTAATATCAAATTATTACCTGCAACAGCCGTCGCTTCTATCCCTTTATATACGTTCGTACAGTAATTATTCCGTAGACCCATCTCTATTATTCCATGAAGTGTAAAGGGTAAGTGAATTTATAGAGTAAGTTGTGGCCGCTCGACGAACTAAAGCCCTATTGTATGCGATATCTATCTATATTATAACGAGGTATAAAGAAAACCGCCGAAGTTGTGGTTAATTAGAAATTCTTTAGTAAAACGTCTTTTGTACTTAGTACATACGAGTGAGCGGGATTTATTAAAATTCATTTAAACCTAGACTTCCTGCGGCGAGCAAAATGTACCTACATTTATATCCAGTGTAACGATGTATGGTTGTTGGTATTGGGTATGCTTACCTGAAACAAAAAAGAAAATAAATTAATAAAGCAAAGTTTTTTTTTTCATTTAGTTTAGTCCATCTGTGCCCTAGGCTTCGCTCGCGTGGACTACAGAATGCCGTCGTCCGAGCACACGTGCGAATTGATTTTCCCCTGATCCTATCCACGGCGGTCGACGGCATGTTAATTAAAAGTCAGAAATGCTTATCGTAGATGATCCATAGATGATAGATATATGCTATTGCTGACTTTTTGTAGTTCTTTTTAAGATCTACAATTATATCGTACATTAATTTGATATATCTCTTATGGTTTTCTCAGACTAAAACATTTAAGCGCGCCAAAAGCGTCTTTTTCCGAATTGATTCACCAGATAACATAGCTATGAATTTCTTTAAAAATATGTAAATCGCATTAATGGTTTTCATGTGAAAAGAACATAAACGAACAGAAAGACAGAGAGACGTTGAGTTTTAAAATATGTACCTACTATTGAATACTAGAATACGATAGAAATTTTTGTATTGATAATAAATACAGGATTTGGGTTGGAGGAAATAGAACCTATTCCTATTGAACCCGTCACAGTGATTTTCTTAGGTTTTGTCGCGTTTCGGGATCCGCCCGTGTACACCCAGTTGCCGGGAGCCTTGCAGCTCGGCATGACAGCAACTATCGTCAATGGATTACCGATCATTCGTTGGTCGTCGTTGTTTTGAATTATACTATGGTTACCATCTGGCAGAGCATAGTGCAATCACATTGCCGTGCGTAACATAAAAAATATATCCGATTTTTTTTTATACAACTAATGTGACATACAAGCATGTGGCCCGCCTGATATTAAGCGGCTAACCTATGGACGCTTATAACACAATAGGTATCAACTACCGCGTTGCCGAACTTGAACTCTACTCACCGTTGGAACATAGCACAAGATTATTTTGCTGCAATCGTCTGTAGGGTGAAGGTATTCCACCAATTGGGCTTCCCCAAGGAGCTCTGAAAACCCTACTCACCGCAGGAACACAACAATACATTATTTGGCTGCGATCTTCTGTTAGTATTCCACCAGCCAGACTGCCCTAAATAGGGAGAAATATCCAAAGAAATGTCTCTGTGCCCTACCTCTCTACCGAATGTTGTATAAGTTATGATATATAACGGTATATATACTTTTTTTTTTAGAAATACGATCAGGTGTCAGAACGGTCATCTTATCTAATATCTCATATAGTATACTAGTACCTACTAACAATATTCCAACAGGAATCCAGCCTTAGTGATTAATGTATTTAAACCTTATATTTAAATTTAATAGTTATTTCGGATATATTTTTGTGTTATCCAATGTTTCTGACTTTATCAATATATAAAGTAGGTAATATCACCACTTGTTGTGTATTTAAATATCGCTAAATAAAATTTTGATACATACTGATTAAGGATGTCAATGTAAAAAATTCACTTTTAAAATATTAACTATGTTAATTTTTGCTAAAGTAATTTTAACTGAAATGAGAATATTAAATATATAAAAATAAATACCAAATAATGAATTTAAACAGAAGAATAAAAATATTTTTCAAACAAATACCAAACTGATAAAACTTGGTCTGTATGTGTCCCTTGTCCCCAAAACCGTGCCCATTCCACAATTCAGACCCATAAAAGTTATAGGGAAACATTAAGGCTAGTAATCAGCAAACAACGGACCCCTAAATTGGACAGACATAAGTCCCATTCTTGATCTATACAAAGTTATCTATATGAAAACGGGTAATTATGTTTTATTACATCTCGGCTGATGCAACTACTGTTTACTACGATAGCGTTTGTTACAAAATGAACTATTAAGCTTGCTCAAAACAAATGATATATCTATACTAATATGATAAAGCTCAATAGATAGTTTGTTTGAAAGCGCTAATCTCTGGTATTACCTATCAAATTTAACAAATTATTTGTCAGTTTTATAGCCCATTTATTGAAGAAGATTATAGACTAGTAACTTTACTCTACGACCTTAAGGAGCAGAGCAATAACCTTGAACATTAAGCTATCTAGCAAGCTGTAAGCAAGTACAGGGAGTGAGAAGAACGAGTTGCCAGCGGCGCCGTGGAGAATTGGTGAAATAAATTTAACACGGGTTAAATTGTGGGACACAACTTCTAATAAAATTAAAATAATCGTATCGTTGTATTTATTAGTGCCGAATGTTCAATCATCAGATAATTTTATTTAAGGAATAATTTTAACGTTTTGACGGATAATGCATGGCACACCGATCAAAATAATAAAAAAACATTGAATAAAGTTACCTAACGATTGAAAAATCGGGCCTTAATTTATTAAGACATTCAATTAAATTATTTAATACGAATATTTTTTCAATGAAATATACATGCGTTCACACATTTAAGGCTTCCGTAACAACCAATGATCGTTCATAGTTACAGAGAGACAATGAAAAAAATAATATTTGAATCATCCTAGAAGTAGACTTTGTTTGAATGCATAACCCTTTTGAATCACATAACTGGTCAGATGATATATTTTGTAAACAACATTTAAGAAATAATTGCATATATAAAAATATATATAATTAGATTTATATGTGCGTAGATGTAAGTGCAAAGTGCAGTAGTAGGCAGTGCTAACCGCGTGTCCTAATTCGTGTTGCACTTTGAATGCAATGTCGAAATCAACCGCCGTGGCTGCGGTTATGTTCAGATATGCCGCAATGATCTATCTAATAGGTATCCAACATTCCTTGTTTACGCGTATCATTGATATCAGTTATGAAGAATTTAATAAGTGACATAAACGTATTCAATACAAAGATGAATGACATGACATCTACACTACATAATATTATCAATAAGACAAGACTTAAGTAATTTTCTTAAGGTGACTAGTATTTTCTTATTCAAGTATACATTAAATCGTACTATAAACCAGAAAATAATTTGCATAAGATGTCAACTACACAATATTACGTAACTCAAGATTACCCGTGAGAATAATAAATATATTTCATCAAGAATAAATTCATCAAGAGTGAGCGCCTTAACTGCAGAATTTTGTGAGTTTCAAACTTAATTATATCGCTAATTAACTTCGGGCCTGTAGCAGGGCGCCTAATACATATGACTCTATTGGTTAACGCAGCGCACGTCAGTAAAGCTCCCAGTTGGCATGATTTTCTCTGACATTTTTAACAGTCATCGTCATATTTCAGTTCATTTACATAAAACTCTATTGAATTATACACCTAAACCTTCCTCATGAATTACTCCGTCCATTGATGAAAACGGTATGAAAATCCGTTCGATATTTTTTATGTTTATCGCGTTCAGACAGACAGACCGACAGGCGCGGCAGGGCGAGGGGGACTTTGTTTTATAATATTATGTAATGTAATGTAATAATGAGATGTCAGCGAATACTGAAATAAGAAAAGTAGCTAATAGAAAAATTTATTTAAAACTTTATTATTTCATCTATTACATTTTTTTTATTTAGAAATATATTATATCGTTAAAAAACCTTTTAATTTTTCTCATTAATATCTACTTTATGAACTAGGCTAATGTCACTACAATCATCACCACTTGCCTATAATTTAAACATAAGTTTTCTTTACATAGTTTCCGTTTATGACAGAGAATGTGTCAAAAGTTATATTAAATTTAACTGCAACTCGTTTTAACTAGATGCAACAATTACTCTAAGAGCTAGCAGATGGCGTCAGCAGAAGTTAATGCTTTGGGGTACACTCTCAGACAGCGCGGCGTATGATGGTTAATTTGTTATTGGCATAGTTAGAGAACTATCTTTGCATGTTTAAATCTGATAATAATTAATCATCTGGCAACTTGTCAACAAAAACCCGATGGAAATCAGTTACATAATAATGAACAGGGAAAGTATGCTTTATACTGTTGTGTTCTTGTACGCATGCATAAGTAAATAGTAGTTGTTGAGTTAGAATCTAAACCAGTCACGTAGTATCTGTCCAAGGCAATAGGAAAGTGGTTGGGTTGCATTTTTACCGTTTCACTATAAACAAGCTTTCTCTGCTAGGGGGCAGTTACTTTTCTTAACTTCTTCTAATAAGATAACAGCGTTTTGTCAAACATCTCTACTATTTGCATAAAAGGAAATCATAAAAATACTAATTAAACCAATTTTATAATTGTTATAAAATAATAGCCAATCAAATACGTACCTGACTATTTTATTGGTAGCTGAAAATAAAATAAAAGAAATAAGTTTAAATACGGAAAGACCTAAGTTTAAAATAAATCATACTTACTACAAAATTCGAGTAGTTATCACTATCAGAAATCTTTTTAATTTGTTTGAGGTTAGTTAGTAAACAATCCCTGAAAGATTTTCACATCCAGTTCAAATTAGGTTGACGTAATAATGTTTTGTCCACTATGAGTTCTAACTATAGTCTTTAAAAGAACATATAAATTAAAATACCATTGACATTTAAGAATTACGATAATATTTGCAAGGTGCTCCAAAATACTGCACTACAAATATTTAGGCCTTTTCCATTTCCATTTCCTTTTCCAGTTCGGCTACTTTTGTATAAGCTATATTATGCAAATGGATGTTTGATTTTTATTCTAGCCTCTAAAATATACACAACAGAATATACTGATAATTAATCCTGACTTCGTCGGTATATATTTATATTTTATTTATCCGTTCCATATCACATATCTCACGTTACAAACAAAAGGGTAAAAACAATGCTTGAAAAATCGCGTTTTTAAAATTTGAAAATTCATTGCTGCATAATAAATGTTCAAATGTCCTAATTTATACCTAGATTTATTAAAGTGTATATAAAAAGTACATAAAATTAAATTTTACTGACAAATTAATATTATAAAATTACTAATTGGTAATAAAAAAGATTTATTAGAAATAAAGTATCAAAATCAGTAAAAAGCAGTAAATTTTGAATATGAAATATTTTTATTTTTAATGAAGCTTTAATCCATATCTAACAGGCAATTTACAAATGAAAAGTAGTGTTAGTGTTGTTAGTTATAATAAAAGTTTTATTCTTATTTTATTTATATATATTGTGTTAGGATCCCTTTGGGTAAAAGCCTCCTCTATCCCATGCCATTTTTCTTTATCTTGGGCAATACTACTATGTCAAAAAAGTACTGGCAAAAGATTAATAGTAATTTATATTAGCGCCTTCAAAGTATGCTCCTTCAGGAACGATACACTTACGCCAACGTGCGACGTCGTGCGACGTGCGATATCTCATATGTATAAAGGGAATCCTGTATAAAATATAGATGTGCGCCCATTGATTTAAAAAGAGTCAATGTGTGCGCTATTATTTTTATTTATAAGCAATATCAAATTATTATTAACTTGATACCTACTTACGTACTACATACCTAGATCGCCTTACGTACATTAATTAACACGTCTACAATTAATTTAATGACCCGTATCGTAATTTCTTTTGTTATGCTCGCTAGCGAATATATTTCACTTAGACAAAGTTAACAACATTTTAGGCTATAAGAATTATTTGCCGATACAAACAAAATCCTTATATTTGGACTGCACAGATCATTGGGCACCGTCAGGTGATAAAAGCTCTAAATACGATTAAAAGATCCCTAATGGGACTATTCCAATAACACCCGATACTCTCCTTCATCCACAATTCGACCCAATTTCCGTAATTATCAGGATCAAGGAGAAGTAATGAAATGAGAGTAATCATTATCTCATTCTTTCCGCACGCCTCCGTCGGCAGCTCCGTAAAGCATTAAAGGACTGCTGTGGATTATCACACAATTTATTCAGGTGCTTAATTTGAGCGGCTATCCACTTTGAGTACAATTTATTTTTATTTCACTTAAATATGAGCCCGAGGGCTATGGAGATTTACTTCCACTTTTCATTAAAAAGGATGTAAACTCTCATAGAGAAAATACATTTTGTTCAATATCAAATACAATTACCTTCTTCTTTTAATTTAATTCTTTATTGAATATATAAGTGTACAATTGGAAGACTTAATACTAAAAAGCATTATCTTCATTATTTTATATAAAATCTGAATTAAAAATTTGCTATTCTCATTAGTAAAAGGGAAGTGAGTGATTCAGTAGAAGTTTTTGAGATATGGCGACGTCAAACTTATAACGAGTTACATGTGTTCCGCGAAGGAGCACCGAAGAGTACTTTAACCAGCGTTGGAACTTTCAACAATTATGGGACTGCAAATATGCATTAGATTAAACACACATTTGAGATGCACTTAAAAGTACGATCATAGCTTTCGGTTCACGTGAGTTGAACGTACGCCACGATTACACTCGACCGAACGGTTTTGCAGTCCAATCGAAACTTTTGATTAAAATCAAACAAATCAAAAGCATAGTGCACTGATTTGAACGGAATGTAGATATAGATAGATATCTTTATTTGAGTTCGGTATGCATTCTCAAATTGGTGAACTCCTATTAGAACCGTATGTGTTCACAATTGATTAACTAGATACATAGCGTGATGGGAATCGTTTGAGGTAAACTCTTTTTCATTTTCAATAACCGACTCATAATGTGATATGTTTATATTTGAGAACATATAACATAGCTGTCTATGAATTCGGTAAAAGTACCGCTTAAAAATCAATGACAAAATAACTACATGATTTTCGATTATTATTTCATGTAAAAAATAAAAATACTACACTATTTTGTGTTTTGTACAAACTTAGCTGTGAATATATAACATTTAATACTTTATATCAAAGGTATATATATCTATTGCAAAAAAAAGTCTTCGAAAAATAAAAATATCAAAGAGTCTCGATAAATTAGGAAAATACACGTATAATTGTTGTATATACAATGATGAAAGTATTTATCAGTTTTATGAGCGGACCCTGTATTTACAGTTAATTTTTTTTATTGCCTTCACTGCAATGAAGATTGATCACCATTTTAATCCAAACCAAATTATACTGCACCTCTCTCAACTTCACTTGTATTATTAATATTCATTGCTCATTCCGAAGCAAAATCTAGGGGTGCAAGTGTCCCCTTTTGGCGTAAAGTTTTAGATTAAAAGAAGGTTAAAATGTCACATGCAAAAATCATTTAAATACATGCCACGAACCGTATGCGAGGTACTTTTAAGAATTAATCCGATTAATATGAGGGTTGGGGAAACGTGGGGTCCTGTTAGACTGAAGCACTGTGCTCCCGCCGGACGCGCTCCGCGGCGCGTTAGCCTCTGATGCGGAAATTCCATTAACGGACACGAATTTACTACCGTTCGGAGAATTTAGATCGTATCGATTTGATATGAGAAGCAACTACCACAATTTTAACAAAAAAAAATGATAATTATTTTTGTAGGTTGATACATAAAGTGTTACCTATAACTACTATTCATCAACTAATGAAAGCTCAATTGATATTATGCACTGTGTACATAACTGTTTCTATTGTTATGTACGTAGGTAATATTATCTATTTACTATTATCATATATATTTAACAACAAACAATAAATAAAGAGATATTCCTATTACTATTCCGAATAGTCTAAAGTCGTTTTTTTTTCCGAACTGAATATACTAGCCTTAGGGGCCCTGGAGCTTTTGCAGCTTTTACAACTTCATCGGGCTTGGGGGAGCAACATGGGGCATCGATGACAAAATTATATCAAACCATAACAACAACTAAAAATGCTTCTTATGATTTAAAAAATCATTTAATTCTATATAACATCCATGTCCATAAAAACTATCTTCAACAAGTTTTTAAGTCAACATATAAGGATTTTTACATAAAGCTTTGATTTTATAGAATTTATTCATTCCAAATCTTTGTGTAACGAGAAGACATATTTTTTTAATAGAGTTAAGGCATTTACTTTAATATCCACACTTAGATGAAAGCTGCCATAAGTTACGTAAATACTTTAGATACATTCGACGAAAGTCAACGTTCCATAAACGCTGTCATATTAGTGAAAGGCACACAGCAAGCTGTCACCTCAAATCAGATTAACTCTTATCACGATCTAATATTAAATCTGCTGGTAGCATTTTGTAAATTTACAAATATATGGGAATATACAAAAGACTACAATATTTTATTACGGTTGTTCATAAGTATATACTTAATAAAAAAATTATGACTCACTGACTGACAGCGCACGCCCTAATCCTACCGGTTTAGGAGCATAATTTTTTGCACAAAAGTTCCTTATAACGCAGGTGTGTATTAAAAAAGGATTTTTGAACATTATTACCCTTAGGGTTTTAAAAGTAGCATGATTCCTGAAATGTTTCCGATGGGACAGGTATTTCAACGAATTGCTGTTCCCATCGAGAACAGCCAGTTTAAAAATAAACCTATATATAGAAAACCGAGGTAAAAATTTGAAATCAAAAGGAAATGTTTGGTGTTTTATTGAATATGTAGGATACGCTAGAATACCGAAATTACTTTCAATTCCCGTATAGTTTGGTCAGAGTTTAATTCTATAAACTATTATCTTTCTTTAGGCAGATTATATTTAATGTATTCGCGAATATGTAAACTTTGCGTACTTGCATATTTCCACACATAACCTGGTTGAATAGAACAGATAAATAATAATAGATCTGAAAGAAAATGTCTAACGAAACAGAAGGTTTTTCATCCGAAGTTCAATGAAGAATTTTTTAGATTTAAAACGAGACCAAGTTAAAAATGAATCGCTGGTTAACAATATACATTAGGATATACCACTGCTGGACTTAGGATTCTCCCAATAATCGCTACAACCACTACTATGCCACTCGAGAACACTTATGTCATATGGATACACTCAATTAAAGCAGTCCAAATGATCAAAAGTTGAACGAAATGGACAAGACACTCTAAATAATTGATATTGTTATTTGCAGTATATTATAACGCTATTTAACTAATTATCCTAATAAAACATAAAACTTAAACACTGTAAGAATGCAATAATTGCATCAGCATGCATCCTCTTTACTTTGGAGTTAATATGTGTAACATTTAACATCTTGTGAAATATTAACGTCAGAATTATTACGTAAAATAAAAGTGCATCATAGTGAAAGGGGCTGTGGCCGGTGCAATATCAAAAATTACGATATTACCTAGCACTTAGCTTTAGTAGTAACACTTTCACTACTAACAACACGATAACTGTTATTTCATTGAATTATTATGATATTTACTAATTGTAGTTATATGTGTGTTCACTCCTTTCATATAACTTACATTTTTTTTGTTAATATAAATATAAATACTTATATATATAAATACTAGCTGTGCCCGCAGCTCCACTCGCGTGAACTACAGAATGCTGTCGGTAGAGCGCACGTGCGAATTATGCTGCCTCAAAAATTCTTTTTGTAGGTGATCCTTAGAAGTCTATATAACTTATGCTAGCGACAACTTTTTTATAGGTCTTTTTAAAATCTACAATTATGTAGTACATTAATTTAATATATCTCTTATGGTTTACTCAGTATAAGCCCAAATCGCCCCAAAACCGTATTTTTTTCGAATTGATTTGACATTATCGTCACTAGTTATTTGGTATATAATTTTATGTAACTAAATATATTCTATAACCTGGCCAGAAATATAACTATGAATTAAAGGAAAAACCATGTAAATCGGATAAGTCGTTTTCGCGTGAAAAAGGCATAAACGGGCAGACAGACAAAGAGATGTTGAGTTTTATTTGTATGTAACATTATGGAACATTTAAAATTATTTTATCTAGCATTCATAAGTCAACATCGAGAGTTGAATGGCTTGTCTTCGCTTCACTGGGGCTGCAGACATGTTGCTACGAATATTTGAGAGGTGTGTTCATGACACGATGTTCTGTAGGGTGCCTCCTAATTCCACCAGTCGGGCTGCCCCATACAGAGAGAGTTCTGCAAGGAAATTTCTAAAGGCAACGAGTACATTTATTGCTTAATATTAATTTTGAAAATATTTCAAAAACAATGTACGTACATCTCATTAATGCTTATTCTGTAAATGAGTAGATTTCACTACGTATAACATTATTTTAAACAAATTATCGTTAAATTATTTTGACACGATTAAAATAATAATAGTCGTGAAATGAATTCACATTATCATCATTGACTAGCAGTGCCCCGCGGTTTCACCGGCGTATATTAAAAAAAAATCGCTGATTTAGCATTTAGAATACTTCAATATAGACAATATTTTTATCGTACGGCCAGGGTTATGCGTTTCACTCACACGGCTCGTTCGCGCCACTGCTGCTAAGTCATAGACCCGAGTCGAGTGTTGAATTATTTTAATTTTCTATTTTCTCCCAAACTATGCGTCCAAAACACATGCTACAAACGGCAAAGTTTATCTTCATAAAATTGTTTGTAAAAATTAATATACCATGTCTAATAATAATGCTCATAAATCATTTTTTTTTGTATCTCAAAATACCTTATAGGGGTTAATGTATAAGAGATAGTCATACGGTAGAACATTGTAATAACGTATCACTAACCATTACGCCAGCGCACGAGGATAAAGCAGTTGCTAAACAATGTTGCTTTCGAATTACTTAACAAAAATAAATATTTAAGACTAGCTGAGAGGTGTAGCCTAATGCTAGATAGCCTATAGTATTTCTCGTCAATCTGGCTATCATAGACAAAAAGATTTTTTCTACTCCGACTGCTATTTCCAGAGATTAGAGTGCTTAAACAAACAAAAAACTTCTTCCGATTTATTATATTAGATAAATAACTTCACCATGTTGTACTTTCGACACTTGATGCGCGCGCAATTCTCAATATTACCCTCTACTTAACGCGCCAAAAGAACTTCAATAGATATTTCTTCATCATATATCAAAAATATTTGTTAGACATTTTGATTCTAAGTACATTTTAATTTAAACAAATATACATATAATTAATGCTTATCCAATTGTAAGCCATGTTTTTCGAAGTTACCTTTACGTAACCTAATCTTTAAGCAATTATTAGAAGTCATCACTCAGTCATTAGTTTGTCTATCACTTTCACCCGTGTAGATAATATTACTATGCACACGAGAATGTTCTCGAATGAAGACCGTGACGTTTAATGATTTAAAGAATACACTATACATCCTTATGTAAAAAGAATAGGTAATAGTTACAAAATTATTTTGCTGCTATTATATATCAAAATTTTCTTAAATGCTCTCACTAATTAAGACGAAATGTGGGCAGTGTTTAATCCATACAAAAGTATTTCTCTGTTTTATCACTGGATAATTGCACTGGAGCAAATATTTGTATATACTTTGTTAACAGACATTTAGCAAAGGAATTTAATTAATTAAAAAAAAAATGAGAAAGATACGGGAGAATAACGAAATCATGATTTTACCTATTTTACATTTTGTCTCTGTAGCACTCTATTTGGTTGTTCGGGCAGAGTGAGACAGCAATTGATTTCTGTTAAAATGCATTCTTAAAAAGTCTTGCTGACCGCGTTTCCTCTTATTTATACAATTAATTTCTAGCTGAATAATATAGTATGATATTTAATAATTTTGAGTTACTAATAGAACGAGTTTAATGCTTTAATTTTATGCATACAAAATTATTATCAACCCAAACACTCAGCTAGCGTAATATACATATCGTTTGTAAATTTATATACTGTGCTTACTTAAATTTTGATTCGGCGATAATGTATGTAAAAAAGATATAATACCAACAATTTGAAGATTAATTTACATAAATTTCCATAATTTACTTTAAAATTACTAATATAGAGAACCATTACAGTCTGTAGACAACTTTGAAAAAGTAAATATTTAAATATTTACGCTAACAACTTTTTCAATAACGCAAGAATTATTAACATTAAAACGATAGCTATAAACTAAAATGGCGGCAGAGGGTCCCACATCCCATTACCCATTGTCACAGTTTTAAACGAATTAACTTTCTTTGGTAATTACATAAATTTATTTAAACTGTTCTCACCTTTTGTCAAACGATACAAAAATTATAGCCACACTTTTCACAATAAAGATTAGTTGCCAATTTAATTCACTGACACCTAAACTGTTTAAAAGTATGAGATTTTCTAAAATAACGAATGGGTACATAATTATAATCCTATTATTTTAATTTCTCAATTTTTTTTACAATCAACAAAAATTATATATAATTAAATGATGCAAAATTACATTCTTTCTTTGCAATATACACGAATATAAAATATACGTAAAATTGTAGAAAGTGAGTAAAATACGTTGAAAAGAACTTGCAGTCATTTTCTAACAAATGTGGTGAAAGTGACAAACCTTTTAAAAGAATTAAGTACTTGTAAATAAAAGAATATTTAATGATTTTTTTAAATATTTTCTTTTGTATCATTTGAATCTAATCATTTTGTATAATTTGAATTTAATCATTGCCGTTTACTACAAGCCAATATGTTGATTTTTAATTAAGATATCTGTCATTAAAAAATCTCAGTACGTTACTTAAAATTTATGAACTTATTTGAATTATTACTTACGGATCTAATAGACTATTATTACGCTAAAAATGCTTTAATAACTATGGTTAAAAATGGGTGTTATTTTTTAGTTTTTTTTTTTATATAATACACATACGGTGTAAGTAATAAGGAAAGGCAATAACTAAAACAGGTTCCATAAAATTTATAACATAACCCGAAATCGAACTCAATAATTGAACAATATCGAAAAGGCATAAATAACTACGCAAACGAATAATAATCGTAAACATTGGCGATATAAAACGTATTACAGTACATTATTTCTCAATCATGTATATATTCACATCAATAAAATCTATTGCATATCTAGGTGTTGAAATTTCTTTGTACAAAATGTATCTCATAAAAAACATACGCAGAAAATACCCAACAAAAAAACTCACTAGACATAATCTTATAGATCTATTGTCAGCAAATATTCGAAAGACATCAAACATCAAAGATTGGGTTTTTAATATATCTACAAAAAGATCTGTATGTTTGTATTATACCGTTTGTCGGCATAAAACCAGTTGAGCGAGGTACCTTCACTCATATGGAATTACGGTCAAAGATTATTTCCGTTTTCTGTAACTTAAATCTTAGTACAAATATATGTATATATATATATATATATATATATATATATATATATATATATATATATTCATTTTAATAATTCAAGACCAAGCTTTTATACATTTTCGCAGGATTCTAATAAAATATGTTTTATCTAGTTATATGGAAAGCGTACGTTTTAGTGTAACGACAGCCTAAGCATCGCTGTCGCGATACCGGAGGAAACCCAGACGCGATGTCAGCATTTTGGGATTCGACACCATAGTTAGTAAGATATCTGTAAGTTTAGTTTTACGATTGTAAGTCAGTCTAAAATCAACGAGCTGATGATATAAACTGCACTATTGCATAGTGAAGAGGTCTAGAATCGACCAACATTGTTTAAAAAATAATTATTAAAAAGCTACCGAAGTTAACTATCTTCAAGGCAAATAATATTTAGGTACAGTTTTTACAAATACTTGACTAGTTCTAAATACTGGAATCTCGATGCAGAAGACAGGCATTCTATCGGCCACACTAAAAAAAAAAAAAAAAATTTAAGACCAATCTTTATCATGATTTTATTATACCTACTCCTTATATTTTACCATTTTTTTAATCATGTCTGAAACACTGCTATAAGAATCAAATGCCAAGTAATATGAACACAAATTTCTCGTATGAAAAGAAGGCACTAAGTAGCCATTTTAAAATATACCTGTTTCACTGCATAAATGTACACATTTTTGTAAAACGGTAAGCCAATTGTTACAAAAGAAAGTAACTGTTGCGCTTCTATTGAGAGTGATCGTACTCAGAGAAAAAGTTGGTTTCACGGTCAGCTGATAATTATATCTGACATCATTAGTGGATATGACATGGATATTACATATACATGATTAAGGATATGTTTTTATAAGCTTTCTATTTTTATAAAAAGCTATAAGAGCTCTGAAATTATCTCAAATATACTACTATTGAACTCTATCTACTCTTGAGCTTTCGGCAAAGGAAAACATCGTGATGAAACCATAGCGTGGTGGTAGGACGTCTTTTAGCCCGCCTAGCTAGCTACCACTCTCATGTTCAAAATCCGTCGCCAAGCACCTTATAGGTGTTTTCCGGCAGCTGCACTGGGGATCCAGTCCCCTCACTCCCCGTAAGCGTCCCGGTGGAGTTGTAAAAGCCTTCTATGGCTTCAAAGCCGAAAGAAAAACCACTAGGCTTAGAGTGTTACCAATTTGGGCCACATCATCAATTGACATCAGATGATAGTGTAACAACACACTAAACCTAAGTATACAGAATAAAAAACAATAATTTAGTCATCCCAATACACTAATCACTATCTCTGCACAACCGGAAAATAAAATAAATTGAAATTTTGCTCCAAAAATACAGCAATATATCGGTGAGAATAAAATCATTTCACGCTTGAAGTTTTAGATAATAACATGTTTCAGGTCATAAGGCTAACAACTAACAACACAAAAATCACTTATTGTTTGTTAATAAAGATCCATCAAGGCCCCGGGCTTTGAACGTCTACTAAACTACATAACGGTACCTATATGCCAAATACCAGCACGTTCGGTAACGGTCAACTTCCCTGTCGCTACAGAATACTTGTCATTACACCTCGAAGATCGCTCATCTACTTCGCATCAATACAATTTAATAACTTTAGAGACTTATCTATACATATTAAAAAACTCAACGTCTCTCTGTCTGCCGGTCTGTCCGTTTATGTTCTTTTCACGCGAAAACCAATAATCCGATTTACGTAGTTTTTATTTTAATTCATAGCTATGTTTTCTGGTCAGGTTATAGGATATATTTTGTAAAATAAAGTAACATACGAAATAATCATTGACGATAATGATGAATCAATTCGGAAAAAGGATGCATTTGTGGTGCTTAAATGGCTTAAATATAATAGTAAACCATATTAGATATATAAGATTAATGTTCCACATAATTATAGATCTTAAAATGGCCTACAAAAAAGTCACAAATAGTATACATCTATCTTCTAAAGATCACCCACAATAAGCGTTTTTGACTTCAAACTTTTGAGTGGGGTCAGCACGGTTCGCGCGTTCGCTCGACCGACGGCATTCTGTTGTCCATGCGAACAGTGCCGCGGGCACAGCTAGTTACAAATAAACGATCGAATCGACTGGTACATGTTGCAGCCTCATTGTAACTAGTATATTCATAAAAACTATTTACGGTCGCGAGATATGAACAAATTTCATTGTTTAGTAGTACAGACAAGCTATTTTGTAATTTGTTTTGTATCGTTAAATATTACGCTACCTGGGTTTGTTGGCGATGTCATGGTGAAGAGTTAGACGAATAAATTTAATACAGATGAAACCGTAGGGCACAGTTACAACTTTCAATAGAATAAGGAGTTTTAATTAATAATTCTAAATGATTACAATCATTTATTAATATTATATTAACGAATAAATAAACGATGATAAATAAGTATGTAAATTTAGAGTTATCACTTATGAGGTTAACTGTGTAGTGTTAAAAAAACTGTTTCATAAAACTATCGGTATTATTTATATTAGCCAACATGTTAGTCACGCATTTTTTTTAAACTAACAGTCGGCAAATTTTATTTAATACTTATAAAATTATATATAGCATTTCACCATACAACATTCTGATATAATTATGGGCCTCTACTAAAGAGTTTTTATCTTGTTGTTTAAGATAGAATATGTGTTTATACAGGTGATAGATCAAGATCTATTTACTCTAATCCGACAGTAAACAAAAGACTTCTTAATACTTTTTCTGGCAGATTTAAAAAATAAGATATTTTCCTTGTAAATAGAGTGTTGTTGTTGGAAAAATATATCTTATTGTAATATCAGCTAAAAGACAATAAATAAAGGCATCTGGGAATTTTGGGAGACAAATATTAATGCATTACCAGCATAATTCTATTTCAAATTACTACACACATGGGAAATTAAATTTCAACAGTAAATTGAATGGCCTCGGCAACATCTCGCAACATATTATTTTTATTTACTTCGAACGAATTATAGAAAAACGCCAGTTTCCTTGTTACAATTTTTGTAATAATTTTAAAAGCGAACCGTGAAGTCTTTCTCAATCATTATAATTACCGTAGTCGCCACCTTTATCTACCTAGGGTTGTTAAACTTTCTTAGATATTAAATAGTGTTGATAGATTTACTACTTTACAATATATATGACAATTTCGTTAATATGACTAATATTTTTGGGCAGCGTCCGATGAAGGAAGAAGTGTTAGTTGTCATCATACACATTATAAAGAGCGAAAGGCTCTTTCTTATTAGACGGCTTCGCTATTAAAAAATAGAATCCTCTAAAGCGCTTTAAATGAAAAAAAAACCTAACCTTCGGTTTCTATACTGTTAGCCTTAGGGACCCTGGAACTTTTGCGGCTTTTACAGCTTCACCGGGCTTGGGGGCGAGCGCTTAAGGCACTCAGCCGCGAAAGCATTGCAACAAGTTCCGAGGGTGCCAAAGTAGCCGGACCTCTGCAGCTCGGACTGTTGCGCGTATGCAAGAAAGTCGCGATCTGGTTAATTCCCTAACATTCGATCTAAACTAACCATACATATATACATGTTTCTTCCCCCTGGGAGGAGGGAAGGAACGTGTATGTGTATTTAGTAATCTGAAATTTTTTGTCTAATCTAACTAGGCAAAAAAAGAAGAAGGTCCCTTACGGAACCTATGT
The DNA here is from genome assembly GCA_947532125.1 of Saturnia pavonia. Lineage (NCBI taxonomy): Eukaryota > Metazoa > Arthropoda > Insecta > Lepidoptera > Saturniidae > Saturnia > Saturnia pavonia. The sequence continues at coordinate 9,715,392 of OX383908.1, forward strand.
GGCGTGCATGTGTGTATGATGTCTGTGATAGCGAGTGAATGTAGAGTCACTGTATCGCGCGAGCGGCTGCATGGCTCAAGGGCTACATACCGAAGGATCGGACCTAGGCTTGAGTTGCCGCGGTCGTGGCGGGTTTAACCTTGGGTCTAGCAGTAGATTTCTATAGAATGATAATAAGAATGAAATTTAAAGGCCGCAATTTGTTCATACTATTTCAAGCGAGTCTAACGCTTTTTAACTTGACTGTTAAAAAGTAAAACCATCTGAACTGAACTTTTGTTTTGTAATATTTTTTTTTTAATTCATATTGTTAAGTTAATCCACCATATTCGCGAATTTTCTTTATGCTTCAAGGAACGGCCTGATGCCCTGATGGTAAGTGAAGAACGGCTGACGATAGATGCCGCTTACCCAACACATGCCACACACTTTTTTTGAAGATTCCCATGTCTATGATACCGACATGTCTGTGGACGGGAAGACGGACACCGGGAGTGAATTCCACTCCTTAGCCGCTCTCATAATAAAGGAGGAAGTGAATCGCTTCAGATGAATTTGGGAAACGGCAGAATAGGAACCACCATGTAAGTGTGGCAAGCCTCACGAAGTCTAGTTGTCCTGTGTTGGATCGGGTTGGGCGGAATTAGATCGTGCATTTCCTTTGCACACTCTCCAATGTGTAAACTATAAAATATTGAGAGACCACAACGATGCTCTAGAGTGTAGTCAACCCTGAGCATTCTTGCCTTCATCAGAGTTTCATTGCCAACAATCCAAAGGGTTCGGCGCTCAATTGAGTCAAGAGTGACAAAAACATATTTGGCTCTTCTATCCAAAAGGTGATTATGTACTTTATACATATTATAAACTATATATTAATTTTAAATCATTTCACTAATTTCTTAAAAGTATCAACCGTCTTTCTTACTCGTGTAACCGGTAAATGCAGTTATTATAATATGAAATCCAAGAGATTTAATGAATTGCAAATATTTATCCGGTTCCACGGCCTTATGCTAAAGTTACGAATCTCAGCAAAGAGTTTTGCATTAAAAGAGTTATGTGTATATTTAAAAGTAACATTATTATTATTATAAGAATTTCATCACATACTTTAAAAACCTGGTATGTCATTAAAGATAACTAGAAAAAACACTAGAAAAAGCAAAACTAGAAGCAACACATGTGCATTACCGACCCTTTAAAAACTTTAATAACTCCCCTTTTGAAGAATCCCATTCTATAGTCCCCTGGGAAAACATCAGCAGGGAGCTTATTCCCTATCCGGATCGTTCGCGGAAGAAAACCTCTCTGAAAACGGACTGTCTGCGACTATTTAGGTTCCAGGGTGCGATGATGTAAGTTAGCCGTTGCCATCATGTCGAACAATTCCTCGGAACACAACCCATTATACAAGCGGTAGAACACGCACAAGGAGGCAAAGTTTCTCCTTAGATTTAAAGGTTCGATATCGCTTGTGAGTTTGGGATCGTCAACAATTTTCACAGCTCGTCTTTGAGCCGAGTCAAATAGGCCAAGCTAATATAACAATAATAATTAGTAATAGATATTTCAAATTCTATTGATTGTTCATTTTTACAAAGGTATTCATCAAAAACGGAGTTTATAACCATATATAAAAATTAATACATACTATCAACTGATAAATATCACATAAGACCTGTAGGATATAAATGAAATTCCATGAAGTTATAAATAAACGTGTAGCGATACACAACGGGAGTATCTGTACCCACTTATCACAGACTGCGGATGATTTATCCAATCTCTTAAAATTTCATGTGAATCTTATTCCTTATCACATCGGTCACAGATTCCGTGACAAATTACTGTTGAACTCTTTAGTTTTATATCCACGGGGATCATGTATCCAAAATCTAGGAAGCTGTCGTGACGAACTGCCACCCTGACGTCACTTTGATAAATTAAATGTTTCTCTAACTTCTGTTTTCAGCACTTCCTACATACACATTATTATATATTGCAAACCAGTAAACCTCTTAAAAGTCTATACTAATATAACAAATCTGAAGATTTTTTTGGTTTATTGTTTAAAGGGGCTACACTGTGGAACTATCAGTCGGATTTAAGAAAATGTATATCCTTTAATATGTAAGAAGGTTATAGGTTATACAACTTCACGCTACAAACCTAAGGAGCGGAGCAGTAACTATGAACGTCAAGCAATCTGGCAAGCTGTAGGCAAGTACGAGAAGTGGAAGAACGATGAGCTACACGGGCGCGTTGGTGACTAAGGTGCGACGTGGAGAGTTTGAGAAATAAATTTACCACGGGTGAAACCGTGGGGCACAGCTAGTATTATATATTACTAGCAGGTCCGGTAGACGTTGTCCTGTCCTTTCCGGTAGTTAATGCGACCATAGCGCCACCTATCGGATCTTGAGATAGCTACGATCTATCGTCTCGATAAAACAAATATCTTACGTGAATATCAGCTCAATCGGTCAAGCCGTTCAGAAGTTACACGATCACTAACAAACGCCCACAAGATTTTTATACAATACTAGCTGTGCCCGCGGCTCCGCTCGCATGGACTACTAAAAAAGGTGTTCTATTTTTTGTGCGGAACCTAATTATTTTCTAAAGTAAGAAAGTTAGCTAAGCCTTACCCTAAGTTGTACCTTATAACATCAGCTATCTGCCAGTGAAAGTCCCGTCAAAATCGGTTCAACCATTGCGGAGATTCACCAGTACAAACAGACAGACAAATATAAAAAATAAAAATTTTCTTTTATAGGTATTTTTATACTTTTATATGCATTTAGTAAAAAGCTGTTATTTTATATTACAAACAGACACTTAAATTTTATAATATGTATAGATAAAAGCGACAGTTTTTGTATATGCATTCAGTTTAGGGCTCCGTAGTTTTCTAATGTTAACTAGTTTAGCAACTTTCACTCACATTTATATTTTAATTATCATAGTGAATAAACTAGTTGTTACCCATAATACAGTTCTTGTGATATTTCTAGAGAAATGAATACCGATAATAGCAACATGTGAGTTTTAAGATTACGACTTCCGTATCTTATAAATTACATAAACGTCAATTTCATAGTTTTGTCGACATAACACATGGAATAGTCAGAAGAAATCAATCATTAGGTAATATATTCGACATAACTGAAATATCACACTATATTAATTAAAAAATAGTTACTAAAGTTATGTATCTACCGTAATTTTCATCAGTTTCTATAGATCGTGTAGAACATAGATTTATCATGAGACTAGAAGGGACTAGAAAGAATTTTTATGCTAGACTTTAAATAATCTACCCCATATATATAAAAATAATTGTCGGTGTTAAAAAAAAGAGAATCGTAGTTGATCAGTTGTATTTCACTCTTTACTTTTCGTTTTTCTATACTATTTAATTGTAAGTAATAATTTTTGTGTAGTATTAATTATTCAAATTATACGAGACATAAAAAAGGAAAAAAGTAACCTTTTATTTTGTAATCCTTTGTTTCTAAAGTAATCATGCAATTGAAAGTTATTATCTTTGAATACATTCGCTTTAATAAAAATAAAATATTTAATAAAAATAAAATAGTCTATAGTACTCAGAAATTTATCTTCCAACTATTGAATGAATTTCCTGAATCGAATCAGCAATTTCAGAGGCTACAGGAGGTAGCCAACATATTCATAGACTTTACCTCTTTATAATAATAGTAAAACATTGGCGTCTTCAAACAATATCTTCCATCACAATTATCAAGCAGTTTGAATTACCCATTTTATTTTACTCAATTTCTACGTATGAAACGTAACACCAGCGAGAGACGAAGCTCAGCTATAACTTATGCGAGTCAGAGTACATCGGAATAAGTGATCCTGTCGATATCCTAGTAATAAAATCCGAAGGTTACACCGCCACGAACACAATCTCATTTCTATCTCTCTACACTTTATTATACAATCTTAATATTTTTTGTCTGTCTGTCCGTTTGTTCTAGGTAATCTCCAAAACGGTTGGACCCATTTTGACGGGACTTTCACTGGCAGATAGCTGATGTTATAAGGAGTAACTTAGGCTACGTTTATTTTAGAAACAGAATGAGGGTACCGCGCAAATAAAATTAATTCGGGAAAACAATCACGATTCACGCGTGCGCTCGTTCGATGGAATTCTGTGGTCCACAGGTAGTATTCAATAATAAGATGCAATTGGTTTGAACGATCCCTAATATTTTATTATGCATGCAAACGTCTAGAATTGTAGTCTGTTTAAACCACACTTTTCTTCTAAAGTAAGTAGTCAAGGAAAAACTACTTATTGACTACAGTAATTATAGAACCGGATCTCAAACACTTCCCGTATTTTTTATAACAAGTAACGGAAAAATCTGAAGCCATTAAAATGGTTATAGTGAAAGTGTCTATTAGATACCTATTTATCATGATAAAACAGCTCGTTTTACATTACAGTAAAATAATATATATTTTTTCTCTTTAACTTTATAATTTTTGCCAATATTCACGTTTCTAAAAATTGTATGTGCTTACTTATAAATTCACGTAAGATAATAGTATAACCACAATAAATACGCTAAGCTAAGAGGGTCTGGCTCTCAAGCGTAGTTGCCATTCCAGAACACACCAATTAGCCCATATGTAACGCTATCGACCATATTGTACTGGATAGTTTAGTTATTTTTAATAACATTTATGACCAAATTTAAAAAATCTGTGGCTAAATAAATCATCCTCGAAGTATCTCTAGATCTTAATTAGAGTCTAAAGCACTGACTTCCATTATAAAATAATAGAATAAAAAGTTAAGATTCCAGCCAAGGACGGTGTGACCAGATGTCGAAATAAATAGTTCCACCCCTATCATTAATCTCATCTTTGGTCAACCAAGTCACGCAATCGCGAGGGGCAGCGAGCAATGAACCGACTTCTGAAAAACCTATCTACCATAAGTGCGAAATTCTTCTTTCTCATGACTATTTAACATATTATTAAAAATGTTATATAAAATATAGCTTCGCTAATTTTAAACAACTTGCTGAGTTAACAATTCCTAAAGCGACTTTATTATAAGGTCATGTTATTCATACTCAGATTTTCGAAGATAGTAATAGTTTTTTTTTCTGTCTGCATCATTGCATAAACCTAAGTTCATCATTACAATCATCATAAGTACCAGTCATACTTCTAAATAATAAAAAAATATCTGAGTGACCGAGCTTTGCTCAGTGCCATGAAACAAAAAACACCGACTTATCTAAATAAACTTGAAAAGAGAAATATTATGTAAATACAAAATTTATTACGAATCGTTAGAGTTGCGTCTGAGAAACCTAACAAATTATATATAAATCTCTACTAATGTAGAAAAAAAAATGTATGTAACTTTAACACGGAGTCGAAGTGAATCTTCTTTGAATTTGTATTTGAACACTATACTTTAGACCTTGAGACCTTTAGGTATCGGCCGTAACATAAAGTGTAACATAACGTCACGTTACAGAAATATTTCATTACCGTGCCTAAAGAATTTTCAGTTCATAATATTACGAACAATATAAGTTAAAATACGTACTAATCATTTTCGATGAATTACATACAGTAGGTATGAGATGTTTTACATCCCCGATAGAAAAAATTACGATATTGTACTTAAAGTTGATCTAAAATGATAGTTTAATTTGCCAAAATGTGCCAAAAAATGTCAACTGCTTTTCTTTCTTGATTGGCCTCGAAATTTAAGTTGAGGATTCGGAAAAAAAAGACCCGTTAAAATGTCAGCTCTTAAAATGAATATTAAGAGTTCGCGCATAGCAATTTATCATTTCATTTTATTTTCCGGTAGTTAATGTCTCAACCACAGCGCCATCTATCAGACCCTACAATATCTAAAAACCATCTTCGCGATAAAATAAATATGTAAATATGAGCACAATCGGTTAAATTTTTCAGAAGTTATAGAATCATTAACAGACGCACACAAATTTTTTATATATATAGCAAAGTACATTTATTACAGTGGTATGCCTTATACCAATATTGATACATCAAATTATATATACTGCAGTTATTTGTATGATTTTCAAATCCTAAGTTCAAATATTTTAAATTTTAAATATAGACCAGTCTAAAAACACGAATCTAAGAGCTATTTATAGTTTTATGTAATTTTATATGACTATATTAAGACTTGTCTTATGAAAGTAGTAAAATTATTGAGAATCATAATAATATATTATGTATTAGGAAAGTTACATTGCTGTACATGGAAATATTATACACCAATTTCAAAGATTATTAGGAGAAACACTCCTGCTTCCCATGGTTACGTAATTATCATGCTTATCATAAACATACGTTTTACAGGATTTTTAAATGTAACATTATTAGTAAAGTAACAAAATATAACAAGAAATAAAAACAATATAATTTAGTAAGTAAATTGTAACACATTTTTGCATAATCGGACTCGGATTCTAGTTAACTCTATAGGAACGCTTAAGATATTTCAAATATATTAAAGTTTTCAGCTATTGTTAAAATATTTAAGTGATTTCATCTCATGTTTTTACTCAACTTTTTGCTGTAGCCTGCGAAACGTATCTAAATGAAGAAGCTAATAGACGAATATATTTTTTCACCCGCTCGTGAATTGATAATTAATTAAAAGCATGCTATTCTTTACGAGGCATTTACGTATATAATTACCAAGTTAATTTTTAGATAGCAGATCCTTTTTTATAACATAAAGTAAAATCTAAATAAAAAACTCAGACCCGAATAGAGTTAGAATGTATAAATAATTATATTGCTTTGACCGTGAACGAGTAGGTAAATTAAAATCTTAAAATATGTATATTCGCAAAAAATTGTTCGAGGATAACGTAATAATAAAAACAGAATGTTAAAATCTCTACGTACAGTTTTTTAACTAAATCTAAAAATTAAAGTAAAACGTAACAAATTAATAACGAATTGTATACATTTTTACATATTTATGACACAAATTTAAATAAATACGAAGCATTTTTTTTATTTAATTTTATTATTTACGACGCGACCTTGTCTTAAATTGACAGTTTTAAATATTTAAGTACCTAATATAAAATTTAAAATGATAAGGAAACATCTTAATATTAAAATTAAGTACGTCACTAGTAGATTAAATTGAGATAATATGCATTAAAATAATATAAGCGATGATGGCGCAGTGGTAGCGTGTACGACTTCGCGTCGATTGACGTGAGTTCGAATCCCTACAATGAGCCTGAGCTTTCGGTGAAGGCAAACATCGTGAGGAAACCATAGCATGGTGGTAGGGCATTTTCTAATGCCCGCCTGGCTAGCCGCCTCAAGTTGAAAATCTGCCGCCAAGCACCAATAGGTGTGTTCCGGCAGCTGCACTTGAGAGCCAGTCTTCCACTAGGTTTAGCGTGTTACCTCTTGGGCCACATCGTCACTTAACATCAGGTGAGATTGCGGCCACTACGCCAACCTACAACGATAAAAAAAAACTGTACACTAATTTTCAATCAATTCCTTTAAGTACATTTTGTTTATTTATTTAATGACGCGTTTATTTCCCATTTTCTACCATTTCAATATGATTAAACTAGCCTAGAATGAAGACGTGCCTGAACAGAATAGCCTAGAATGAAGCCTATACACTATTCAGAATTTATTTGTTTTTTGAATAATTGTGCCTATATGTATTAGATATATAAGTTCTCTCATTACAAATGTTATATAATATACGTGTTTGTTTCATAAGCAGCCTAGACTTGAAACGAAGGAGTAGAAATATGATATGGGCATGATATAGCACGTCTATTGTCATGCACGAATTTATATAATATACATATATTGCACGTACATTGCATGTATTTTAGAAACATTATGTCTTAATATTGTTTACTTTACGAAAAATATTTAATTATACAAAATGATTTAACGCCGAAATATTGCATTGTGATTTGATTTTTTCTAATACCGACACAATCTAGTTACGAAGCTAACACCCTCAAGTTGAAAATCTGTCGTCAAGAACCTATGGGTGTGTTCTAGATATTGAGTCATTCCACGTCTAGGCTTAGCCTGATACCATCTTAGCTACATTGTCATTTGTCAAATGACATTTTAGTCAAACTTTAAATATATAAAACATATATAAAAGGCGCTTATTGTTTATTATATTTGTTAATGTTACGTATAATATATTATTTTCGAATATAATTGTTATAATCCTGTTTCTAAGAAGAGAGTTCCTTCTCGTGGTTATAATACGTTAATAACAAATATATAAATATGAAAATATAATATAAAAATATTATAAAAATTAACAATTATTAAAGTATTATGCATTATTTTTGTATACATAATAAAATGAATATTTTTAAAATTAAGTGTAATATTAAATAACAACATCATTAATAATTTAAATAATACGTTTAGAGCGTCTGAAGTCAACAAGCTTGGCTACTTTTAAGCTGAATAATCATGATTCCGATAAAGTCTTCAATATGTAATTTGATGCTTTAGGTATCTAATAGATCAGAAAACAGATGCCAATGCATACCTGACCGAAAGAATCAGTATTGTTATACGAAATAGTAATATTACGACCATTTGACTAATACATAAAATAAAAATTATGTATTAAATAGTAATTTGGCAGAATTTGTTAAAAAATATTAATATATTTAATGTTATATTATAACAATTGAAGTAACCCTAGTATTGTTCAAATAATAATTCATAATATTTATAAGTATTAATTAGATATATCGTATATCTAATAAAACTAAAGTTAACTTTTTTTTAATATACTACACAGGTGGCAAAGTGCTTACCTTAGCCTACCTGATGGTAAGCGGCTACCGTAGCCTATAGACGCCTGACCTTGAACAACCCTACCCCAAGGAGCTTCAGAAACCCTACCCTACCCACCGCAGGAACACAATAAGGTTATTTGACTGCGGTCTTCTGTAGGGTGGAGGTATTCCACTAGTCGGTCTGCCCCACGTAGAGAGAAATATCCAAAAACAACACTATTTAATATTTTTCATTATTATATAGGTACTATAACTTAAAAAAGATACTTTTTTTCGTTTGTAAGGGGTAATCCGGAGAATTCCACTTCCAAAGAACTATTAAAGTTATTTGACTGATAGAAAGCTACGTTCACTCAGGGTGAACTTGCTATTAAATTGTACAGTAAGTAATGCATGTAGTAGGAAGATGCTAGTACTCGTAGGATATAAAATTATTATTATTAACACTAAAAAGGAGTGTTCGTACTCTTGATAATACGATCAATTGAACACATGAAATAGAAAACAAAGAACATTATTGTAACATTAATATAACTTGTTGTAAAAACTTAATCAGTAACATTTGAAAACTATGCACGTTTATATCGGGGGGTTGAAACCCTTCAGAATTGTCTTGTATACGTGCTTTTATAAGGTAGAATACGATACACATTGAGTTATTACGCGATACATAATAATCAGCTGTATCAATATACGTTATTAGATTGTATCTTTGCCCACAAAAGAAATATCTGTCACAAGTACCTACCTATATTTTTTATTAGGTGATACGTGTATTGCAAACAAATAGATATTTATTTGGTAAGATTTTTTTTTTATTTGTAAAAACCATTATAGAACTGAGGTGGTAAATAAGCATACAGCCTTTTTTATCGTTAAAGGTTTAGCATTGTGGCCACAATCTCACCTGATGTGTGAGTGATGTGATAAGTGACGATGCGGCCCAAGATGGTAACACTATTAGCGTAGTGGACGCAGATTTTCAACTTGAGGGTGGTAGCTAGCCAGGCGGGCATTAGAGAAAGCCCTACCACCATGCTATGGTTTCATCACGTTGTTTTCCTTCACCAAAAGCTCAGGCTCGTTGCAGGGATTCGAACTCACGCCCATCGACGCAATGTCCGTACACGCTACCACTGAGCCATCATTGCTTCATATTAAGCGGTTACCGTAGCCTATGGACGCTTGTAACTTGAACACAAGAAATATTACAAGCGCGTTGCCGAGCTTGAATCCCCCTTCCCCAAGGAGCACTGGAAAACCTATTCATTGCAGGAACACAACGCAACTTTGCTAACGAAATTTTGCTACAGTCTTCTGTAAGGTGGAATTATTCCAATAATCCGATAGCCCCAAATAAAAAGAAATTTCCTGTCCGATACAAGTTATAAACCTAAGAAAATCCTTGAATTAATGATGAATTACCTAATACATATATTAAAGGTATACCGCAGTCCAAACACAACTGCTTTACGGTAGAAAATGTGTGGCAATGTCATTGCTTAGGCTCTACCACTTTCAAAACGAAGGATATATTCGTGGCAAGACTGGCATTTTGGTATGAGCTTGCATTTTGTATCGAACGTAACCAGGCTTGCAATTAATCTTCGTTCTTTGAAAAATACATTTATCACCGATAGATGTAAAACGTGACACAAATCAGTATTTGAAAAAAAAAATGATAATTGCAAGTATTTAAGTTACGATGAATGCGAGCTCAGTATAAATCTCAACTATAAATCTCTTCGTTCAAATTAGATTATTTTCCTCAAGCAGTCTGGAGCAACATTTTACTAACAACATTACCTTTTTTACTTTCCTTAAGAATACTCGAGATTCCATTCCCCCGTACTTAATAATGTTAGCTATAGGTTCTTTAAAAGGCAATTTCCATTAATCACAGTGATTTTCGCCTACACTTTGTTTGGGCAACAAGATTTAATAAGGCCTTAATTTCTTGTTTAGTTTATTCGTAATTCCGCTAACTTCTTCTTTTTACCAAAAGGGTACATCAACCAGCATAAATAGCAATATTAATGTATATTATATACTACAAAGATAACTTTGGTTTATTAAATATAAGAAGCACTTAAAGATAAAATTAACGTTTCTCTGGAAATTAACGTATCATTGTATTTTTAAATATTTTTTAACATTCAAATGTAAAAAAGGATAACCACGCTTGTACACTAATGTTTACACCTTGATGCTTTTCAAATTGCTTATATAATAGGCGTAGCCATAAAACATAGCCGTAAAATTTTATGACAACTATTAGTATTAAACGAACACTTACCGTTATCGGGATTCTTAACAACGTATCAATAATCGAGACACAGTTTTTAAGCCAAAACCGCGCTGATATTGAAACGAGTCTTAAAAGTTTACGAAAATCACAAAGCTTTATCCACTTGAATCACTAAATCTAACAACTTGTAGAAGTCCTTACACAATCAGTTATCACGTCTTAAACGCAATTTCACTTTCTACAAAGCATTTGTGATCAGTCACGATACCGATAAAGGCCGAAGCGAAGCCGGTGAAATATGAGTCCACGATGTTTGCAAAACTTACGCCAAAGTGAACGTATTCGTACAGATAACTCTATCTGCCCTAAAACAAGCACACCGCCCGAACGCCGAGCAGCGACTGTTCACTGTGATAACGACACTTCCTACGAATGAACCTCGAAAATCATTCTCATAGAATAGACAGCAAGCTCGCCTCTCTCTCGCCGCCCGTGAACGCACTTAACCGGCCCTCGCATAATCCGATCTGAACTCTCTTTTCATAATGCCAAGAAACAAATTTCATGTAAGTACCATTCTTCGGACGCTCCTCATTTGGTACGCGTAACGAGTTTACGGTACGTAAATCGTAGTAGATTTGTTTTGCAACTTGGCCAGAGTAATCCAGTTCTTCGCATCTTAGATCACACAGCGCTTTTTTCCGAATCAGTTCTCGTTAAATAAAACCTTCTTTTTATGCAACCTGATAGCCTATGTAGGGAACGCGGAATAACCGCTATGGACAAGATGCCAACTTTCTAAACTAAACTTATAAGAGTGTTCTATTCGAATAGTGAATTACGTTGTTTTTATTGTAAGCAAGACCACTATGGACAATAATAATAAAGTATTAAGGAAATTGGATCAACTCAGCAATCGACGCGAGACGTTTCGTAATTTTACAGAACGTTTTACAATACCCGATTGTAGTCTACGCAAAGCATTCCGTTCGGTATTTTGTGGTTTTACTTTCGGTGTCAATTACGAAGGTTGCGGTCGAAGCCTCACAACAACTCTGTGATAAATTGGATAGCAGCCCTCAAAACCAGATTAGATCATCTTGTAAAGGTAATGTTGCATAAGCTGCCGATGACCAAGATTTTGAATTGAAAAATAGGTTAAGCGTTTAAACTACTTTGTTTACTTCATAGCTAGGGTAACTGAAAACGAACTACATTGCAGAAGACAATGCAAAGTGCGTGTTCATATAAAGTCTCCCAAATATTGAAATGGTACAGTCTTTCAAGTGATCCCAAGACGATCCCAAAGTAGGTCAGCGACCGTAATGTTAGGTTGAATTCACATGAGAGAATAACTTGAAAAATTACCTCGATACATGAACCCACGGTGGAAACAGAATATTCTATATATTTTTGAGGACCTTTTCCTGTATTGTTATATGAAATTAGTCATTGATTTACATAACATCGCATAAGTATTACTCTTACTGCTTTTTAAAATATTTCATAAAAAACAAAACGGTTTTATTTTTTATTAAATCAATTTAAAAATCTTTAAGTTCTTCAACAAGGAAATTTAACCTGAGAGATACCTTTGTTGTGAAAAGATTGGTCAGCAGAGATCATTATCGACTGTCAAAGGAGGGTCGTCTTATTTCGTTAAATATAATCAATTGTGCTACTCCTGAAATGCACGGTAGTCATATAACATTAGCAAAACTAAAAGTCTGTTTTTCAAAATACATTAAAATTAATTAATATTAAAACCACAAACATTTTTGTCGGCTATTTTTTTCACAACAACCAATACGTATATTTAAGCAAGCTGTCTTCTCATACATTATATTATACCTTAAGAATATATGTTATTCCGATTCTCGGAAAAAAGCGTAAATGAAATAACCGCACAGAAAAAACGTAAAGTTACATGAACCCACAAGAAATATCCGCACGTGGAAAATTGCGCACATTGATTTATTCGCACACGGAATAATCCTCACATGTTTTATACATATATATGCACACAAAGAAAAACGCATTTTTTCGCTTCCGCGGCACGCTCACTGCGCTCGCTCGGCTCATGCTTTTACTAATCGCAAGAAACTTAACACGCTCGTCGCTCCCTTTGATCGCTCCTCGCTACCTATTTGCTTTTCAATGGCTAAAATATAAAAAAGACAATTACTAATACCCAATAAATAAAGCAGGTAATTTTGAAGTTAATAAAAAATATTATGTTTTTCTCTTTGTGTGGTTACATACATGTGAGATTTTTCCATGTGCGATTAAATCCATGTTCGCATATTTGTTGTTAGCTCATGTAACATTGCGCCTTTTTCTGTGCGGTTACTTTATGTGCGCTTTTTTTCAGACACGGTTCCAAACATATAAAATATTGTAAGTAACATCGTGACACTTTTGAGCTTCTTCAATTATTAACTCAATTAATCATGAAACCATTACGTACGTGACTATTACTTAAAACGTCGAAGAAGTTATAAGAGATTGACTTTTACAGAACGCTTATCAATTTACATCAAACACAAAGCTAAAAGATTTACAGTTCCATGTGAAACGTTTGTTTCTCAAAACACTCTCACTTCAAATCCATAAACAGTAACATCAAAAGTATGTTTACTTGGAAACCGATAAAGCATAAATAAAATATATATGACTTTTTTCATTTCACATTACGAAGCACTGAACTGTTGATAAAATGATAAAAGAACTTGGAATGTATTCAGAATATTTACATATTGTGGTATTATCCATTACAAAGCAGCTATGTACCTATTGGAATTTGTACGATAAGTATTTATTCCAGAGTTGAAGCAAGTCTTATGTAGTTTTTGTTATAATATAAAGGGCTTGAAATTATTACTATATGTATTTATTCGAAGATAACTTGTTTTACATGAATTGATAAATTCGTACAGTGCTTGTCTATTTAAACATTTTTGTTATCCGTTTTTCTACTATAATTCCGTACGTAACGTATTCCAATTCATAGTTGCTTATGAATATACAATACCTTGGACTTATAAAATAGTGCTAAAATATCATAGAAAAAATAACTTTCTCCTGAGCAAGGTTCACTAAAATTTACACCATATTATAAACTAATTTTTAGTAGCTAGGCAATGTGACTGCACATTAGCTGATGGAAATTACGGCGCAGTCCGGAAACAACTGTGACTGCCGATAACCAATTCAGTCGGCAGTGATCGCCATTATACCGGCCTGCTAATATCCCTCTTCACGCCTCGTATGAACGACCCCATATCATAGGAGGAAGGGAACATGCTGGCCGTGAGTTGATTCCAAATCTTTACAATACAGCAAGCATAATAATTTGCAATATCTTTGATCTTACTGAGATGGGTACTACTACTGTGTAGCTGTGGTTTCGAATACTTGCCTGCGTGGTTCTGTAGTGGATGATGATAATAAGTTCAAACAGCTCTTTCGTACACTCAAGAGTGTTCTTCCTCTTTACAAGCTCAGGGTATTTTAACAATAAAAGATAAGGATCTATACAATAATAAGTATGCATTGATTCTATAGCTATCGAAATGCCCCCAGATTAGTTTGATAACACGAACATTATAGTCCAAGCGACGAGGGCGACGCGCCGGATACATTTTTATAGCCCTGTTATTTTTTATGTTGTCAGCAGTTTGGCTAGGATTTACAGGGTAATTTAATAAGACCTCGATGACAGCGTAAATTGCAGCAATTTACATATTTTATAATAATATGTTAAGTATATCAAGTTTTTTTTACATGAAACTAGCTGTGTTAATGTTTTAATGGATAGCATAAATATACCTTCTCCCATTATATTTATTATTGTATATATATTTTTGTATTATAATGCCTATCATCATGCACCGGTCCCTTCGACAAAACTAACGATGAAGTTAAATTTCAATTTAAAATGAAATTTTGACTATACACTTTACACTTCAATAGTGTAATCCCAGTAAATAGAGAAATATGATCAAATAATATACGATTAGCCATTTCTGCACGGACGTAGGTACGGAAATTTCCTGTTTCGCAGGAAATCGAGCCCGCAAACTACAAACCTACGAAAGCTAGCATACTAGCACAGATGATATTTGAAACTTCAGTAAATATTCTAAGCAAGAATACGCTTGACATACTTTGTTATTATATTTAAAAAAAATATCAGAAACAATTTGCATGTAAATAACTTTTGATTTTTAAGCCACAGTTAACCAGTATAAGTAGTTTAGTATAAAGTATAGTTAACCACTAATAAGTAAGCCAGTGTATATAATTATGCTTTTGAATAACACATTATACGATATTTGATACAAAAGTAGTAAACTACACTTGTGTAATTTATTTTCAATTACATACAATAGTCCAACGATTAAAAAAAAATAATCATATGATTATAATTTCAATCTAATATTTAAGCAGTATATCCGGTAAGGTCCCAACTAGACACCGACCAGATGATCATTAATCCTGTCTGATAATCACAGTATATACATCTATATTCTATATATATTTTAAAACTCAATGTTTCTTTGCCTGTCTGTTCTTTTAATTTCTTTTCACGCGAAAACCACTTATCCGATTTATAGGTTTTTTTTTAAATTCATAGTTATGTTATCCGGCCAGGTTATTAGATATTAGTATTTTATTATTTCATTAGTATTTTATTAGATATTGTAACACACAAAATAAGCAGTGACAAATAAAGGTGCATCAATTAGAATATAAACGCTTTTGAGGCGCTTAAATGGGTTACGCTGAATGGGTTACCCATAAGAGATATATCAAATTAATTTACTACATAATTGTAGATTAAAAATACATAAGGATCACCCACAATAAGCAATTTTTCTTTAAAAGAACTGGCGTACGACCTCCGTTGCTGAGACCGAGGGCAGTACGATCCACGCGAGCGGAGCCGCGGACACAGCTAGTTTATACATAAACTGAGGTTATAATTTAATTATACGACAATATTATGAGAAATGAACAATTTTATAGGAAATCATTGAATTGATCCATAATTAATTTTGTATATGAATGTTAATTATTTATTAGTTATTTTTTCAAATACATTTTAGTACAATGTCTTATTAAGTTGTGTAAGAACCTTCAATATAAAAAAAGAAAAGTTAAATTTATATATATTATAAATTGAACTATAATATTTGTTTTATGTTTACGTAAACAACAAACATTAAAGTTCACTTTATAATGGTCGCGGAAATAAAATGAAATACAATCTTTGAAAATAAGTTTGTTTTCCGCCGAACACGTGGAAACCAAATAGCGACCAAGGTAAATTAATCCGCAGAGGTCGCAGATTAAACTTCCGTAAGACCAATTAAATTTTTAACATTTGTTCTGGTTAATGATTAAACAATTTTCTTTTTTAAGTAAAAAAGAAAAAAGTAGACCATTCTCAATATAAGAAGTAATATCATGCACACGTACAAGGCACGTAAGTAAAAATGAATACCAAAATAGAAAACAATTCACTTTCGTAAAAAGAAAATACTCATAAAAAATTTGTCAGTTTTTAGTAAAGTTTTCTGTTATTAAACAAGTTTAGTCAGTTACCGTTCGCCGAATAGAAAACCTCGGGTAGTGAAGTGACGTGTTTTATTGAACGAACCGTATCCCGTACCCACAAAAGTTTCGATAGAAGCTCAACTAACTACAATAGATGACGTATTTTATGAATTATTCATAAAACACTGGTGCCGTTTGGTAAAAATGAAGATATTTATTTTTGCATAAGATAAATAAATTGCAAACATATTATTTTTTTTCCATTATTTCATTTCAATAAATTAATTTCGCGTGAACTAAAAGTAGTTTTGTTCACGTCAAAGAAGTATAATTTCTAACGCTCGTACGCGTACCGTTTTTTTATTTATCTCTGTGATCAGACCTCGCAATGTTTTGTGTGTTGCAGATAGAAGGATTCTATTCTATATATATAAAAATTATAATATATCTATATATTAACGATATCCGGTTTTCTACTCTGTTAAAAAGAACCGGGAAAAGTTCAATAGTACACAAAATGTTAGTTAGTTATTCATACAAATTTATTTTATAACCTTCAAAGTACGCTCCTTCAGAAACGATACAGTTACGCCAACAAATAATCCAATCATCAAAACATTCTTTTAACGCTTTTTCCGGAATTGAGTTTAGTTCTTGTCGCGAATTCTCCTTAGAAAATTCCTTAGAATGAAAACGAGGGCCACAAACTGGTAATTTGAGTTTAGGAAAAAGTAAGAAGTCGGCTGAAGCTATATCTGGTGAATAAGGTGGTGATAGCTCGATGGTATTTATTGACTTTTTGCTCAAAAATTGGTTCACAATGATGGCCTTGTGCAAAGTTGCATTATGTGCAAAATCCAAAAAAAATCTTTTGATAAATCTGGGCATTTTTGTCTAATTTGCTATCTTAAACGCCGCATAGCGCTCAAATAATATACAGTCAACATGACTTTTGATCGAATTTGGCGCCACTCCGAAGCTTGTTGAGTAGTTTGCATGTCAAACTCGTAAACCCACGTCTCGTCACCAGTATCAATGAGTTTCATGAATTTTGGGTCGGAATTGATTCGTTCTAGCATGTCCTCAGCGACTTTTATACGATTGAGTTTTTGAAGAAAATTTAGGTCTTTTGGGACTTGCCGAGCGGTAACAAGTTTCACACCCAAGTGATTATTTAAAATGATACGGATTGACTCGTGAGACACAGAAAGTTCAGCGGCTATCTCATTCAAACTTGAATGAGATTTTTAGTCACTATTTCACCATTATCATCACTGCTTATTTTGTACGTTACTTTATCTAACAAATGATATCTTATAACCTGGCCAGATAACACAGCAAAGAACCATGTAAATCGGATAAACGGTTCTCATGTGAAAATAACATAAACGGACAGACACCCAGAGAGACGTTTAGTTTTATAATATGCATAGAAGATACTATTTAATATCGTTTTAGGTTTGGCGTAGTGGCCACAATCTCACCTGATGTTAAGTGACGATGTGGCCCAAGATGATTATAGGTGTGTTCCGGCAGCTGCACTTGCTAGCCAGTCTTCCACTAAGTTTAGTAGTCCAACAGTGGGACGTTTGTAAGCTGTAAAGAAGAAGACGTAATTATGACAATTCGGAATAAAATATATGTTCATATATCTTAATGTGTCATATAAACTAGAATACTTAATAAAGCTATATTAAGTTCTGAAAAACATTTTTTTTTTCAATTTTGAAATGACTCAGTAATGAAACTTCTAAATAGTAATTGTAGGACTATACTACATCAATGAACACTAAAATGATTTATGGCCGCGGATAGTCCACGATCCATACAAATGTGCCCATTCTCCTTTGTAGGATTAATTATTGAATTCATACTAATGACTTAGGTACTTTTGGTACATAGGCAGCATGATTTAATTGATATTAAAATATATATCTGAAATTTATTAATTTAATTCAATTTTTTCTAACATCACTAAAAGCAAACTTCTATAATTATTCGAGTAAAGCATCAGGACGTGAACTTAATGGAAGGGGATCAAAATTTGCTGACTTTTCATCTTTTACAACGCCCTTCGCCCTTTTTCCGCTAGTTCTAATACCTTGGAAGAATGTCTTTGTTTTAAATAAAGATAACTAGGTCATAGCTCTCTTCCAAAAATACTGCCGTTTTTATAGATCGAATATAATTAGATAGGTACCTATTATAATATAATTAATTATATAGCCGAGATAGACGGCGAGACGGCACTCAGGAACAGTGTGTACTGTAGTCGATTTATTAACTGAGGTCTTCACGATTCAACTTTGATTGTGTTGTATGGTCGGACCTATGGAAGGTACTTAGTGAACTGGGAGTACCTCAACACCTCGTTGCCCTCATCCACTCTCTATACCTGGAGAATCAAGGTAAAGGTAAAGGTCAATAATAAAGGTAAGTATCAATGGTAAAGGTCGAGAACTACACATCAGAGCTTTTTAGTTTTGGTAAGGGGGTTAGACAGGGATGCATCCTGTCTCCAATACTCTTTAACGCCTATGGAGAGTACATAATCAGGCGAGCATGTGAAGGTTGGGAGGGTGGAGTCACAATAGGTGGCACTAAAATAACAAACCTACGCTACGCACATGACACCACACTCCTTGCTGCAAGTGAAACCGAGATGGTGGTCCTCCTGGCCCAGATTGAGAATATCAGTTTGGTGTTGGGTCTAAAAATCAATCATAGCAAAACCAAAGTTATGATGGTGGATCGTACCAACAGCCTTGAACTAACGGTAACGCTGAAACTTGACATCGTGAGTGACTTTGTCTACCTAGGGTCTAGCATTAATAACACAGGATCATGCGAAAAAGAGATAAGGAGACGTATAGGGATGGCCAAAAATGCAATGTCTCAGTTGCATAAGATATGGAGAGACCGTAACATCACGCGAAAAACTAAAACCAAATTGGTGACTTCGCTAGTTTCCTCCATATTCATTTATGGAGCGGAGACCTGGACACTGAAAAAGGCCGACAGAGACCGAATAGACGCCTTTGAAATGTGGTGCTGGAGAAAAATGCTACAGATTCCATGGACCGCTTTTCGCACCAACGTGTCTATTCTGAGAGAGCTTAATGTCAAAACCAGACTTTCCACTGTATACCTTCGTAGGGTGCTGGAATTCTTCGGACATATTGCTCGTAAAGAGGGTCACAATCTTGAACAGCTGATGGTGACAGGCAAGGTAGAACAAACGTCCCAGAGGACGTAATCCCACTAGATGGTCGGACCAAATACGATCTTCTCTGAACATCAACTTCCACAATGCCCTTCATGAAGCTAAGGATCGCAGCAGATGGAGGGAAATCGTACGGAAGAAACTGATGCAGCGGGGGAGTCACGACCCTCAGTAATGAGGAAAACGACGCGAGGAGGAGGAGGTCACGATTCAATAGTTCGAGCGAGAGTTTTAATATTCCACGGCTTAAGCGAAGAATACTTTCAAGACTTGCTTTTTTGCGATCTGACTACAATTTTAGCCGTAAAAATCCTTAAGCCTCAGAAGGCTTTGACAGTATCACCAGGCTTTGATTCAAGCCTTGTTTTGACTTGATTGTTTATAAAGTACGTATAGTCACAGAGCACACCTGTTGCTAAGGCGCAAAGCCATTAGTGGTAAAGTCAATAGTACGGATTCCATAATCACGTAGAGACTATTCTCTGACATATTGTATAAATGTTTTCTCAATAATTTTTATCTTTTCATTGTATATTTAATTCACCTTATTTTATTCCTCATTTATTCATTTATTGTGTTTTCGGTTGCTTTCCGATGGCATCACATCTTTAGTTAATTTATTATATTTTAATATTTTAATACAAACTTCTTTTACGATATATATATCAAATAAGTAGTCCGTATACAAAGATTGTATTTTTGGCTGAAAGAATCTTTTAAATTTAAAATATACAAGGATATGAAAAATAATTGATATGTTACAGGGGGATTCATTCTGATTTACGAGAGAGTACGGATCGCTAGAAAGAAAACGTACAATCTTAAATTAGATTTGTATAAGTTTATTTATAATTACTATTCTATTTATTTTTTTGACTCGCACATACCTATCTGGAGTCTATAAAACTTATTTTGTTACAACAAGAGACCTCTCGAATTATAACCAGTACTCGAAGGAGTTGAAACCTTTTACTCGAAATTATGAAACGAATGGAAAACCTGGCGGACGCATTCATTCATGCTGGCTTGAGGATGCAGTTATAAAAAATGAAACAGAATGGATATCTAGTTAAACACAAGCTTCTCACGACGGATTTTTTATTAGCAGCTCTGTTACGGATATATTCAAAACGTGGACTATTTCTTACTAGTAAAGGTTTTACTATTATTAGTACACTATAAAAAGGTAATCTGATTTTTTATATCTCACTTAATGTTAATGCCTTCGGAATACACTTATTTATCTATTTCGAATTTCATTCCATAATCTTTAAAGATTTATTTTCCAGTATTCCGCCTGGTTAGCTACCACCCTCAAGTTGGAAATCTGTCGCCAAGCACCCATAGATGTGTTCCGACAACTACACTTGAGAGCCAGTCTTCCACTAGGTTTAGCGTGTTATCATCTTGGGCCACATCGTAATTTAACATCAGGTGAGATTTTGACCACTACGCCAAAACCTATAACGATAAAAAATGGTATTAAAAATAACGAACATATGGGCTCGTAATTTATGAAAGAATTACTTAATCGCTTTTATAATTTTGATTAGTACATAAACTCCCTATTCAGTAGTAAATAAAATTTATCATACAATTAAATGAAAATGGTATGCATAAACCACAATGCAAATGTTCAACACATTATTAGCAAACAAAATAAATACTAGGGAACGCAGCAAAGCTTTGAACTACAACTTGGAACATCGATCAGTAATTTAACACGCAAGTGAGTCCATAATAATGTAGAAACTGAAATATTATTTTTTTCTTATAACCGACTTACAACGCTTATAGGCAAACATGGCTTATAGTATGCAAGCATAACATTAGCCGTATTAGGTACGATAACCTAAATGTTTTGAAACGGTTTTTAAAGTGCCTCAATTACTAAAAGATTATTCTAAAATATTCTTCGACATTTTCATTGTATGACGTAGTACGTAAAGCGAATTGACTATAGAATGAATTTAAATGATACTCTTTCGTTGATTTCTATAATTAAAACTTCTAAGAGTTGTTTTACTGTGAGATCTGTAAAACCCTCTTTCCGACTTATTGAGTCGAGTAACTCCTATATTAGTAATTATGTACGATATGGTAATTAAAGCGATGTTAAAGGTATTCCAGCACTAATAAGTTTTCCTATGAGTCAATTCATTATAATTTTAAAATTACTTTAGTTAATATCTGAGAAAATAAATCAATTAATAAACTAATTAACGCTGTTAAATTTAGTATTTTAATCGAATATTACAAAAACTGTATGTAGATACAAATTAATATATAACATTATAAAATAGGTGAGCATCAAAATTATTAACATAATATCTTCACATACCTTAAAGCGTAGATCAGGCATTATTATGTAACCTTACAACAAAGAGAGAAGCCTTGTGATTTAAACCTCTTAACTAAATTGTATTACTTGTGAGTATGTGTAATAAGCGACGACAGCGTAATTATTATTTCATTTATCTTACTTATTACTTTACATAATTTTAAGCTTATTATAATCTTATTAAATTGAAATATATATATATGTGACATGATTAACTTTTACTATATGAATATTATATATTAACGTAACATAAATGGATTAATAAAACCTTGGACTCAGTTTAAATGTTTCATAGATCTATATTTAGTTTTTTTCTTAACTAATGTTTAACAATAAAATTTGGATTCTCTGGATTACTGACTTCAAAAGTTTATCAAAGTATAAAGATATTATTTTTTTAAAAGGAAAAGTAATATTTTATGTAACTTTTCATGAAAGTAAACGTTTGCTTCTACTTTATATATTGTGTAGATTTCTGTATAAACTTCTAAAGTATTAATGACTTCGAAATACTTCGAATAATATATTGAAAACTTTCAATACATTTTAAGGGCTGAATATGTAAAAAAAAAAACATTTATTCAGTGACCCCGTTTTAATAAAAAAACGAAAAAGGTAATTTAATACTCTCAGATAGGCAATCAATAAGTAATCCTATTTAATACTTGTACATTAAATTTCAATTATTAGAGTAATACTAGTGTCCCAGAAACGAAATCTAGATCATTCCATTATAATTATCAGTGAATTGGAATATGAATATTGTATATAAAAACCTAACAGAAAAAATAGACTAACTAAAAATAGACCGTCTAAGTATATGATTTATATTTAATTAGGTGAATCATAATCTAAAGTGCATATGTCACCGGGTAATTGTCCTAACCGTTAGTTTATAAACCTACGAAAATTTAATCGTTAGATTGTAAATTAGGAATAGGAACATGTGTTCACTGGTGACCAATAATTATTTGACTCGCATAAAGTTGATTTACAATGACAATGGTTGTCGAAATGCCAACAACACCGCTGGTTGAAGCCCCTCTTCAAGGATCGTACTCAAGCATTCACGGTAATATTTGTCGAATATCAGTTAAAACACCGGAGGTTTGTGAACATAAACCCAACGTATGGTTCACACAATTTGAGAAACAATTCGTATTAGCCGGAATAAAAGAAGAAATTACTAAATTTTACCATTTTATATCACACCTTGGAAATCAATACACAGCCGATGTTTTAGATGTCATTCAGGAGCCTCCATTTATAGGAAAGTACAAAAGGCTCAAACAAAACTTACTGGACGTCTATTGTCTTCCTTCTCTTCCCGTGAGAAAAAAAATTAAGCAACTCCTTGTCGCCGACAAGATGAGTGACCACGCTGAATCACAGTTTTTGCGACGTATACAGAGTTGGTCTATTGATATCGGATGATTTTTCGAGAACTTAATGGTCGAACTGTTTACTACATAATATTCAAACAATAGTGGCGATGCATTCAGAGACTGCTTTGGAACGTACTGTTCAAATAGATGATAAAATACACGAGATCGCACCTCTTCAAATAGCCGCGACTAGCGCAAGTAACGATGAGGCCCCATCTTACATAAGTGATAAGAACAAACAGATCACAGAACTTACCAGATGTGTCGAGCAATTGTCAACCAGGGTGCGACAGAACAACCGTGATCGGCAACGTTCCCGCACGCATAGAACTTCAACAAACGAAGAGCACAGCGCCTGTGTTGGTATCTTTCGCAGTTTGATGACGACGCCAGGAACTATACTGATTCATGTAACTACAAATCGCGAAATGCCACGGGCAACTAACATTGTATGGCAAAAAATTTACGTTATCCAATTGGATTCAACCTATTGCAGCCAATGAAACCGTCATTCCAATATATGGTTTCGCTAATATTTCATTGGACTTCGAATTACGCCGCGAATTCACATGGAGGTTTATCATGGCGAAGTTAGCGAATTAATCGGTGTAGATTTTCTTTATCTCTTTAATTTATTGGTGGATTGACATCGTCAATGACTCGTCAATGGAGTAACATCTCTGGTCACTAATAGTTTTCCCGTGACATCCTCAGTGATCAGAGTGCATCTCCTCGATCAAAACCAGCAGTGTGCAACACCAAGATACAACATTCTATAAGATCTTGAATGGGAACCCAAATTTAACGAGGAGTACCTAGAACATGCCAACATAAAACCGTACATTTTATTAAGATCACACCAAGAACTCCAATATCCTGTCGACTACGGCGCATGGCACCTGATAAGCTTTAAATAGCAAAACGTGAATTCGAAACAATGCTTAATAATGGCACCGCGCGTTCGTCGGACAACCCTTGATTGTCACCGCTATACTTCGCTACAAAACAGGACTGACTGGTTAATAACGCGCATATAATGTAAGAACTGTGCCCGATAAATACTCAATTAAACAAATTCACGATTTCAACATCAACTTAGCCGGTGCAATCTTATATTCAAAACTAGATTAACTTAAGGCTTCAACCACGTGCGAGTCCACGAGCCAGACGTTCATAAAACGGCCATTTTACACCATTCGGACTAAAGTTTTCTATGATGACATTGGGCCTGCGCAACGCAGGCCAAACCTTCCACCGATTCATGGATGTAGTCACCAGAGGTGACCATTTCTGCTACGTATTCTTGGATGATATTATGGTGTACTCGCGCAGCCACGAAAACTCCCCTCAACTTTTCACGCGTTTGATCAGTGTGGTGTACTTCTTAATTCAACCAAACGCGTGCAAGGGGTGGAATAGTTTACCTTATACCTCACTAGATTATTTATAAGCTAACTATTCGTAAACATATCCGGTAACACATAGGTACATTGTGAACAGCATGAGCGCTTGGTTATTACAAAAATACGATAAATCAGTCACATAAGAGCAAATATATCATACCTCTTAACTTAATTTAAAACTCCAGTAGCCCCTGGCGAATACAACAACATTTTTTTACGTTTACTATATTTTGCCAATTTATAAATATAGTTTAAGAAAAATAAGATGTAGCTTATTTTAATCGGTAATGCCTTGACTACACGTACCGAGTAGAATGGCGAGATAGCGCTCTCGGCTGAGTACATAAGCGAGACAATCACTCGGACCCTATTCTACTTACTAGGCCGAGGGCCCACACACCACACCCGTGCCTCCACGCACTGTCTCGATAGCCTATTCAGCAGGTTTTTTAAACATACACTCTCGGTGTGTACTCGCCGCCACTCAGTGCTCGTTTCACTGTTGAATATTTTCATTACGCGAATGACGGTAATGTCTGGAAATTATTTTCTCTGTACATCCATTAAAAAAGATTATAATTGTTAACAATAAAAATACTATAACAACAAAAAAAATAATTATAAACTCAATGGAGTTTCTTGCCGGTTCTTCTCGATGACTGGGATGTTTTTCGAACCCGTAGTAGTGTGTTGAAATCTATAAGTGCCTTCCTGGGGCTTAAATAAAATAAAATATTTTTGATTTTATTTCAATGCATCGTAACTGGATTGACTACTGACCCTATGCAAAGACAAAAAAACACGTTTACATACTCGTCTAGAACACTCTTTCGGCTTAGTGCCATTTTGATGTCTCGCCATTGTACTCAGTATATGCAATCAAGGCATAAGAACGTAAGATAAATGAGAACCTTTACTTAAAATTCCATGATTACGAAAGTTCCAGAACGCGAAGTCCTACATTCAATATGTACTTATCATAGTCGTATTTGTTGCCTTTGATGTTGACCCAATATTAAGAATTTCTAAAAGTAGCTAAATGAAAATATATAAAAAATACGATGTTAATGGTTCATTTTAGTAAATTAAATGCGAATACCTAATTGAAATTAAAGAAAAATTAATGTTTAAAGATATTTTTAACGTTCATGGGAAGTCATATAAGCTTAAGCCGTTAAGATCGGCTTTGTGGGTATTGTATAAATTCATTACAATGGTCCGCCTGATCCGTGTCCACGTGACTGCCGACGGTCAACGAAAATATCCCTCGATCTTTGAACTCAATTAGAATAAAGAAAAAATAATTTTTAAAATGTACGTATATGGCACTTATAGTCGATTCCCTTAGAAATTATACTTTTGATAATTCGTGGTCGTCGAGTGGCTTAAACCGGCGGAATGTCAATTCGATGTCCTCAGGTTTGAAGGCATGTAGGTACCAACTATTTTTTTCGGAATTCACGTACCTATATTTACTCATTTGAATTGGTAAAATTATCGGCTAACGGTGAAGGAAAACATCGAAGATACCTGTACGCTTGACAAATGTCTTTGTATTACCACTGTATTTAGGAAAAATATAGCATTGTTGATTTCCTGACATTTGATATCACAAATACGTCGTAGACTGGCGAGGTGATTAAGCCAGTGGTTTCCGTTAGCTGGTATTATTATATTTATTCTTTCGAATTTTCTTAACAGTAATAATTTCAAACAACAGTATGTAATGGTGATCCCAGGTTAGCTCGTCCTTCAAGTTTGATGTACAAATACATTACAATACGAAGCACGATTAATTCACCGATATTGAATTTTAATACACGAATTACCATGCGGACGGAGTCGCGGGCACAGCTAGTAGTTAATATAAGACCTTTCAATCTCTATGCATAATTTTCCCCGCTTTTAAATAAAATGTTTTAACTTGGTATCCCCTATATTGCAAAAAACAGCTGATGCGAGTGTACAACAATGTTTTCAAATTGCAAACACTAGGCTAACAAAGTGGTGCCGAAAATATATCATCGGTCTCAAGGTGACAAAGTATCTAGACAAGTATATAATCAAAGATATTTTTATATTAATAAAATCTGTAGTTTTGTCTAGTAAAAATGTTAAAACACAAACGCCTACAGAATATTACACAGCAATTTTTTTTATTAATTAGAGATTATTATTTCATTTTGATTTATTTACAAATAAACCTATTACTTTAGATTCATTATATTACAAATAATAAACAATAAATTAATACTCATTACTATTTAAACTACTTAGTTTATAGGTACATGAAATATAATTTTTCTTTTTAGGTAGGTAATATCTTTTATAGTCACACTATTAAGAATATGACACTTTTTTAAATTAATAATTAAATAATAAATAGTTGTAAATAATACACTTAGAAATCGTAAAAAAGAAATATTAATTCTCAACCGATTATGAAATTTCGTAGACGGGAAGAATATGTCACCTTTAATAATTGATAAGCTATATAAACTGTCAATGAAAATTTACAACATTAGTACTAAATTATTACTACGTAATAAACGCTTGCGGATCCGCGAGGTAACGCTGGTTAATATACGAGTATAAGAAAGTGTATTTCATAATTTTTCATTGTCCTAAAACACACAAACGCCTACAGAATATTTCAAACTAAAATATTTCTATTAATTAGACATATTGCTTCATTTATATTTATTTACAAATAAAATATTATTTTTTCAAATAGTATTTCTATTACTTTAAATCAATTATATTATAAGGAAATATATATTAATTAATAAGTAATTTGTGAATAATTTTATATTGGTAGTAAACTTCTTTCAACAGTGGTTTTCTATTGAAAAAGGGTTTATTTTGCTTTTATGAACTTCATAAAAGCCTACGTTCTGTAAAGGGTTTTTGAAAACCAGACTCATCCCCAGTTGCGTTCGATTTCCCTTATTTCACTTATATTGCGTTATATTACTGATATTATGTTTAATTTAAACACTAGGCTTGTCATTGATAATTACTATAATTTAATTGTGAATGGTACAGCTACTGCTTACTGGAGTTGATGTATACAAAACAACAACGTGGGAAGTTTCATTAGTGAAAAAAAATATTGAGTATGTAGAGTATGCCAGACATTATTTTCAGACAATAAAACCAACTCCACGTGCCATCGATTCGTGCAGTACGCGCAGTGATCTGCAAGCAAATTGGGATTGGAATGTATGGAATAGAGATTTGCATGGTCATAAAAATCTACTGATAAGTATTTTAGACTTGTATTGTTAACTCCTGCATGTAACACTTACAAACAGAAAGTATAAACGTACATAAAATATAAGTTTGTATATCTTTAAATACATATTACTGTGAAAGACCTAAGAAAACCGACCCCTGATAAGTTGTCCTCACAACAAGAACGATGTGCGCGACTAAACAAAACTCGGTGACAAATGTACATGTTTAATATTTATAATTTTCGTAATAGGAATGCAACTTGTTTTTATGTATAATAATTAGTTATAGGATCTTTTTTATGGGTAGATAATAAACGTTGCAAGATAATGTCTTTCATTTTAGTACGTAAGTAACGGATAAGAACAAATGTTTATCTATAACTATGTATAGTCATAAGAAATGGTAAAAGACGGTAAATTAATTAATTAATAGCAAAAAGAGGTAAGGCTAAAACTCCTCAGCAAAATTTAGCATACTCGTATAAGGCGAGCCGATTGGCGGCCGTCAGTCCTTTTCGGTATTCAACCGCCGTAACCACTAGTAACTACTGAAGAGTTCTGCCTCGTCTCCAGCTGCCCTCTGAATACTGAAGACTGCATTTTTATTTTTATTTCGAAACGGATTCAAATAACGGACTTGTAGCCCTAGGAGAGTTAACCTGCACAATTATTATACCTACCTAATTTTAGTACATTACTTAATAATATCGCTATGTTGAGGAATATAGGTACCTAGGTACTTTTCGAAAGGTTATAGACACATAAATTTGTTTTACTTTATTATTCTTGATATTTTGGTGACAAAATCTCACTTACATATATCTTGGTTTTACAGCATGAATGTATTAAAGAATTAATGATTTATAACCTACTGCACATATTCAATCAACATGACGTTTTCCCTTTCAACTTAGCTCACGCCTTGTTCAATTTACTCAGTTTATTTCCTTATAGTGCCAGCAACAAAATATTATTTCATAATTAGGTACGCGAATATTTCGCAATAATAAAATTAATTTTCAGATATTAGAAATTGTCAAGGCTTTTAAGGTGAAGACCTAAAAATATTTATTTGAATCAGGCGCAGTAGACTGTAGAAGTGATTTTATCTAACCATATTATAAAACTCAACGTCTCTTTGTCTGTCTGTCCGTTTATGTTCTTTTCATGTGAGAACCATTTATCAGCAGATTTACATGTAATTTTTTTAAATTCATAACTATGTCATCTGGTCAGGTTATTGGATATATTTTGTTAAATAAAGAAACCTACGAAATAAGCAGTGACGATAATGGTGGGTCAGGTCGGAAAAAAAACGCTTTCGGATCGCTTAAATGGCTTACGCTGAGTAAACCATAAGAGATACATCAAATTCATATACTACATAATTGTAGATATTAAAAAAAGTCTGTGATAGCATATGTCTACCTTCTGAGGATCATCCACAATAAGCATTTTTGTCTTTAAAATAATTGACATGTAACCGCCGTGAGTAGCAAGTGTGAGCGGGAGCAGCATGATTCGCGCCTAACGGACTGTAGTCCACGCGAGCGGAACCAAGGTTACAGCTACTCGTAGAATTACATAATTAAGCGGGCGGCGCGATTTAGGCCATACAAAAGTATTGCTCTGTTTTTATCCCTGGATAATGTGATTAGAGCAAATGTTTTTATACCACGCAATATAGGTATGTATATCTACCACTGTAATATGAAATAGGGAATCTTCTATGTTTAGATATTTTTAATAAATTGATTAATTTAAGAAATAGGAGCCAGATAAAATTACTAACATTTACTAACAGTTATACCGCCGATATCTAACATTCAACGAACAAATTTAATGATTTTTAAGTAATAAAATATATAGGCATAGTCAAAGTCGTTCTTATATTAATCTTAAAAAAACTAAATTCGGTCTAGTTTTCACGGTGGAAAAGAGGAATACAGAATTATTATTTCGTCTATTTTACAATGTATAATCAATCGGAATTACAGTTGTCTCTTTCGCGCTCCAATTGGTCATTCGGGCATAGCGTGACATCATTAGATTTCTGTTAAAACCTATTCTTTAAATGTCTTGCCAACCACGCTTCCTCTTCTTAGGCACTAAGGATTATGAACGTCAAACTCAATATAACTTTGGAACATTATCCTTAAACCAACACCTTAAAACCGTTCTTTAATAAAGAATATAACAGAGTCTGTATACATTTTATCATACATATTATCAAATATTATGTTCTCTCCATCCATCTTATCTGGCCAAATGTGCGCGATTACGTCCAGTTATGTAGAACCCAATGACGAGAAAAAACGATGGGTCCATGAAAGGATGAGAAAAATTGCTTATCCTGCCTACCTAATACGGACATCGGCCATTATTTGGTTAACCTCCCGTTTAGCGTTAATCGTTAATCGCATATAAATAGGACTTCAGATTATTATATTTCAAATATTTGCATTGTTGGAGTAATTATGATATGATTGTACTCATATTTAAACTCTTTAAAAGTTGTACAAAACATAATATCGTATTATGGAATTCTGTGAACATATTTTTAGTTACATATTATTCCAATATCTTCTATATATTTATTCAGAGGTGTTTGTTATTAACGCAACTTCATAATAATATACATTTATAATTTACTTACATAAAAATATAATATTTTAAAACAAAACAGTTATTGATTGTCAATACCTACATATAACTTTGATCAATCGTGCAACAAGTTAAGATATATTCATCTTTCGCTTATGTTAATCGTATTACATTCGATTTATTTTATATTTATTTTAAGAATATATCGTTTTCTAACCGACTTCAAAAAAGGAGGAGGTATTTTTATGGACGTTAGGGCATAAATTCTTTGTTTATGAAATGATATAGATGATTCTTTATTCGTTGGATTCGACTCGATCTTCGACTTCGAAGATACACCAAGGACCTCCTCAAAGTTAAATAGGAAATGTTTAGTTGGAGTTGGTTCATTTTTATTAAATATCGTTTTTGAAGAAAATTTTTGACGACAATTAACATTAAGCGGCTTGAATAATGCTTGAATACCTAGTAGACAAATTAATTAATACGCCCGCCTAATAATTAACAAAATCTATAATTTCATATTAATTAGGTACCTATGTAAATATCAATAACTTCTTGCTGATTTAATCCTTCATATTGTTCTATATATGTGTACATATATTATAGAAAACATCTATTGTTATATCTACATATCTATACTGCAGAAAAAATAAAATTAATACAATAGAATATGTACCAAATATTATTAATAATTCATTCAATTTTATGTTACACAAACAATAGCGGATCGTTTCTCCGACCAATACATAACATTAATACGTACATTATACTTCAATGTAGGTACACAAAATGTTTGCTTATCACTGATAAGCTTTCGGCTATTGTATCGGTATATTTGGTTTTAACTTTTATCAGTAGTTCATATATGTACATACAAAATAATATAAACCGAGCTATTTGTATCCGTAACCTTTGCCACGCTTGGTCAAGCGCTGTCTCGTTTTTATCAGGATTGTATGGAAATGGAACATGGTCCGATCCAGTCCGACGCAATTACACGGCTTGCGAGCACGAGTATCACAATTCGCAGTGGACGACTATTCATTGCGGTCAGTCAGTGTTCCTGCTCAGTCACTGCGTTACATTCGTTCGAGTGACGCGTCCATTTATTAACTAACCGACTCTGTAAAAGAAAACAAAATTGTGTATAATGGCACCTTCGTGTGCTGTGTACGTCGCGCTCGCGTGCTTTCTCACTGTTGTGGTCGGAGAATTGCCGCATCCGCTTTCAGATGAGTTTATAAACTTAATTAACAATAAACAAAATTCATGGAAAGCTGGCCGTAACTTCCCGACGCATACACCGTTTGCGCACATCAAGAAATTAATGGGATCCTTGAAAGACGACAACATATTGAAGTTGCCCAAGGTGACTCACGACGCCGAGCTAATTGCAAGCCTTCCAGAAAATTTTGATCCGAGAGATAAGTGGCCCAACTGTCCTACTTTGAACGAGATTAGGGATCAAGGATCATGCGGTAGTTGCTGGGCTTTTGGCGCGGTCGAAGCGATGACAGATCGAGTTTGCGTATACTCTAATGGGACCAAACACTTCCACTTCTCAGCAGAGGATCTATTGAGTTGCTGTCCTATTTGCGGTCTCGGTTGTAATGGTGGCATGCCAACTTTAGCTTGGGAATATTGGAAGCACGTGGGTCTTGTATCAGGTGGAAATTACAATTCAAGCCAAGGTTGTAGACCGTACGAAATTCCACCGTGTGAACATCACGTACCTGGAAATAGAATGCCATGTAACGGTGATACTAAAACACCAAAATGTGAAAAGACCTGTGAATCCAGCTACAACGTACCCTTCAAGAAAGACAAAAAATTTGGTAAACATGTTTATTCTGTATCAGGAAATGAAGACCACATCAAGGCCGAATTGTTTAAGAATGGCCCTGTCGAAGGAGCGTTCACTGTATACTCAGATTTACTCTCATACAAGAATGGTGTTTACAAACACACAGAAGGAAACGCACTCGGCGGACACGCTATTAAGATTTTAGGTTGGGGCGTAGAGAATAATAACAAATATTGGCTAATTGCAAACTCATGGAATTCAGACTGGGGTGATAATGGCTATTTCAAAATTCTGCGTGGAGAAGATCACTGCGGTATAGAGAGTTCCATTGTAGCTGGAGAGCCTTTATTGACAGATGAATAGTTACTTCAAAACCTGAGAAGTTTAACAACATGTCATTTAAATATTATAAGAATTTGTAAAATTATTATATACCTACATATTTACCTAAATATTTGTAAATATTCCGTCACGAGTTGCTTGTTTTATTAAAATAATCTATACGTATAATAAAATTGAAGTGTTTGTTTGTAATGTTAAAATAACACATTTTTACTAAATTCATATGGCTGTGTGTGGCGTGTGTACACGCTACCTATAATACAAAAACAATTTTTATTTTTTTTGTCTCTCTTTTTGTTCCGGTTAATCTTCGAAACTTTCACTGGCACATTGCTGATTTCATAAAGAATAACTTAGGCTATTTTTATTCCATCAAAAATATAAACTTTTTTTATTAGTCCACGCGACCGGAGTCGCGGGCACAGCTAGTATATAATAAAGTATGATAAACTTATTTAAAACTTAAAAATTATATTGATATATTTGTCTGTTCTGTAGGTAGGATAATATAATTTAACTTAAACACGTTTTTGACAATTACCTACATAATAGCAATTAAATCAAGTTGTAAGGATATCGCAAATAGATTACTCGGTACCTACATGTCATTTGACCTTATTGTATTTATTTGAATATATCAATCTCGTAAATACCACTCATTTGTAATGCTAAGCAAATGAATTACTTTAATTAGGGTTCCGTACCTCATAATAAAAAAACGAAACCCTTATATGATCACTTTGTTATCATCTGTCTGTTTATCAGACTGGCTATACCGGTAGCCTTACGTGTCCTGGATCCATTGGAGGCTTTGACAGCTACACCGGGGCCCCCTTTTCTCGAAAACGATTTGAAGTATAAAGTTGAAATTAATATCATATAGGTTACTGAGGTCTATACACTCATGCTGCCGTAATAAAATTATGTTTCCAAGCACGCTTGTGCTTGATTTTTTTCGAGGTGATTTTCTATTACCATTACTTGTTTTTTTTTTCGATCTGACTATCCTGATAGCTATGAGGACCCTCAGACGGCTTTTACAGCTTCGCCGGACTTGGGGGCGAGCGCTGAAGGCACTCAGCCGCAAAAGCGTGGCAAAAAGCTCCAAGGGTGCCAAAGTGGCCGAACCTCGGCGTGGACTGTTGCCGTAGTTGCAAATAAGTCGCGAACTTATTTGAAGCAATGATGGCTCAGTAGTAGTAGTCGTAGTGTGTACGACTTCGAGTCGATTGACGTGAGTTCGAATCCCTGTAATGAGCGTGAGCTTTCGGTGAAGGAAAACATCGTGAGGAAACCAAAGCATGGTGGTAGGGCTTTTTCTAATGCCCGCCTGGCTACCACCCTCAAGTTGAAAATCTGTCGCCAGGCACCAATAGGTGTGTTCCGACAGCTGCACTTGAGAGCCAATCTTCCACTAAGTTTAGCGTGTTATTTAACATCAGGTGAGATTGTGACCACTACACCAAACCCATAACGATAAAAGAAAACCCTTCCTGCATCCACGCCACCTCTGATTGTTACTTACGTTTCCTACGATCTGTACTCTATTGAATCCGTAAAAGTCTCCATCAACTAATATTAGCTTCACTTGTAACTAACTAACAAGGTTATAAAATCTTAGAAGTCAGTTTTAACCTACTTCTAATTTTAGTATCGAAATGAAACTTGTTGTATGTATATTTAGTTTGGATGACAACACTATAATTTGTTTCATTTGTATAGTTTTGTATAATTAGTCTCCAAACATACGACTCTTCCAACCCAGCTGTTCTAGATTTTTTTTTTCATCTTTAATGCGATCTGCTATGTATCCTCATATAAATTTACAATCTTATATCTGTTTTTTTTAATCATTATACGTTTAGCGTTGTTGCTATAATCTCACCTGATCTTAAGTGACGATGTGGCCCAAGATGGTAGCACGTTAAGCCTACTGAGGGGACTTGCTTCAAATGCAACAGCCGGAATATACCTATAGGTGCTTGACGACAGATTTTCAACTTGATGGTGGTAGCTAGCAAAGAGGGCAATAGAAAAAGCCCTACCACCATGCTGTGGTTTCACAACGATGTTTCCCTTCACCGAAAGCAAAGAACATATTATCCTTCACTACAGTACAAGTTAAGTAGAAATATCACCCCAAGCACTACTAAGCACGTGCTTTTGTATAAGTTTTTATTATTCTTTTAAAATGGTAAACAAAGTATTATTATTTACTTATTTTTCTACACTAAAACGCTGTTACGTCCACATAGCACTTACCAATCCTTTTAAAAACAGACAAGATAGACGACATTTGTTGAGATAAAAAAGAACAATGAAAAACATTTAATATTATTAAATCAAGTGGTCAATCCGCCCACATACGTTGTGATATTGTAACGCCCGTCCTCGATTTAGAACATCCACTGATAATGAATCATATTTTACGTAAACAAATTCGCGAAACAAATATTATTCTTCTACTTGTTATTTGTTTATAATTTATTTATTCATTGCATGTTTTCATGTTATATGATCTACGAAAGACATTAAAACAATAATAATAGAGTCCAAATTAATTGCTCAAGAAGTAATTTAGTTATGAAACTAACTATACATAGAAATGCTAAGCTTACAAAATGGTATTGTATAGTATTGTTCTAACTTATTACACAGACCTTAACTGTAAGACAAGGAATGGAAAATATAATAAACTAATTTTCCCTACAAAAACATAAATATGAAAGAGCCCAAGTTCGGCATAAACGACGACCGGGGTTAGTCGTTGTCACCGATTAAGGGGGGCGAGTTCTAACGAGTGCTAAATTCCATAGCAGTACCTTTAACTATAGCTGTAGGAATGTGCGTTCTTCAATTTATTTACAAAATTTTTGTTACTTAATATTTCTAACTTGGAAAATCTTAATTATCAATAAATTACGATAAAAAAAAATTGACTCCTTTAATTAGAAATTAACGTATATATGTTGGGGTCGAAAGCAGCTCGAAATGGTTCGTGTAATATATACACTAGCTGGTGTTGCTGTTTTCTTTTCCGAACTTGTCTGACACACTACAGTGTATCTCGAAATCTATGGACTACACATAAATGAAATTCAAGGGAACAACAAAAAATATATTAAAATAATGATAAATTAAAAGTTACGATACATTTAAAAACAAATCCATAACTCAACTTATTGAAAGTGTTCCATCATGTTTTCTTTAAACTTCTTAAAGGACAAAACATGATATATATCAAATGCATTGTTATGGTCACATATAGTATTACAGGTAGAGCAGATCTAGCAATGGGCGAGTGTAGACCAAGGTTAGTTTTATTCACAGGCAGATGGAAAGTTCTCATTATTGGATGCCTATTTTATATTAGACAGTTGCGACTAGGGATGAATTGTTTATCTCTCGGTACTCGTCACTGTTTTTTTATTGTTACTGACCATCACATACACAATACTTACGTCACGAGAAAGTATTAAAAAATGGTGCGTGTCTGCTCCAACGTACGACTAGAGTTTACTCTTTAAGAACGATTGTCTTGGAAAAAATATAAAATGATACGTGAATATAGTATAACGTGTTGCTCTCCATCTAATTCATGTACCGCGGGCTAAGTACTATATGAAAATCAATTCTTACGGAATACGCTTCAAAAAAATAAGAAGTAAAATCAATACGTTGCCTATCGCCTTTAACTTCCTAAATATCTTTAGAAGATAAAGATCAGTTGAGTAAGATTCAAATAAAGTACGAATTTATAATCTAAGTATACATATAACAATAATTACTCAATATGTAGGTACTTTAAACTTACTTTAGTAGCACCAACTAAACGAATTTCAGTAAAATGAGCCACTTGCTAACCATAAATACTGCAAAAGTAGGGATCATTAAGAAACTTTTCTATTTTAAAACCGTGCTTAAAATTAAGCAGTATGGGAGCTGGCTTCGCAAATGCGGTTCATTAAAGGGCTCTGGGAGAGGGCTACTTAAAACTGTACTCATGTATTCGTTACACGATTAAAGAGACTTAACTCGACATCTCTTAAAACGCTTGGACCGCACTTCACAAATTCAAGTTTTAGTAATGGGAAAAACTGGATACATTTTTTTTTTTTTGAGTGAGTTTTTTTACATCTGTTTACCTTCATCATATTAACATTTCAAATTATTAAAATCAAACAGTGAAACTGTTAAATAATTATTGACGTCATAATCGTCATCATCATCATCGTTCCTGATGATATAATACAAACCAAGTTCAGTCCTAAGTATTTCATGCCCATAACGTTGTATCATCAATACAATGACAAAATTAAATACAAGATTTGACATTGACATACCTACTCGTTTTACAAAACCGCTGATACTATTTTTTTGTTAAAACTGTAAAATAATTTGTCTATAAAAAGTAGTGAAATCTCATAAAAAGCCAAATCTGGGAGATGGGTATAAGAAAACGAGTAATTTTAGCTAAAATCTTGCCTATCTTTTACTCTTACATTCCATTCTTAAGAATCTACTGTGCCAAATCTGACTCAAAAACATTTTAATTAATGATAAGACGATAAGAATATATATGTTGTGGAATTTCATATAGCTTTTACCTATCATTGAAATAATGTTGTAGGAGTCATTGTTACTATTACTTGAGTTTATAGCAACAACGGCCAAGTCTTGTAAAATTCCTGAACATACAATGAGAATATCTCTTCTTCTTACCTCTTATCCCACTTAAATAGAGTCGGCACAACATTATCTCTTCCACTCTACCCTAATAACTATCGTCTCCGTATTCACCACTTTTATACGCATTTTATTCTTCACACAGTCCATCCATACCTTCTTCGGTCTTCCTCTACTCAAATAATCATACACCTTTGTACTTAACATTCTTCTAGTTATATGATATTCTTCTTTCAAAAACTTCCATACTTCAACAGGTATTATACCATCTGGTCTTACTGCTTTGACATTCTTCACACCTTGCTAAGATTTTCTTAATTGATCCTCACTTATCTCTTGCACGACAATTATATTTGTAGGTATAATCTCTAACTCCGACCCAGTAATTATCTTCGTTCATCAATCTCTCAAAATATCCCTTCCAATGATTCTATATATTGTCATCCATCGTCAAAACTTTTCCTGACTCATCTTTTATACATTTCATTCTTTTCTCTTCTTTCGCTAATCTTTTTGTGTCTTTGAGCTCTCCAGTGTTTGGTACAAGTTATTTTGTACCTGAGCTCTAGCAATAGCGACAGTTATTTTTTGAATTTCTCTTACATTTTACGTACATTATCCTCTTATTTTTTTTAACGAATCTATTCTTATCATCAATATTTTTCCACTCCTTAAAAGCCTTCTTCTTTTCTTTAAAAACATTCTGTACCTCTTCATTCCACCACCAAGTATCCTTATCTTACCTCTTCTTTTCGTTTTTTCAAAGACATCTTTTGCCACGTTCCTAATACCTGTTGCTATTTCAATCCAACATTCATTCACTGCTTTCTTTTCTATGTCTTTCATTTTACTAACAATTATTTTTCTAAATTCTTTCGCATACTCATCGTTCTCCAGCATATACCATTTTTCATTTTTCCGACTATTTCAACCTTTATTTTTAAATCTAACAGTAATAAATGATGTTGAGCAACTAATGCCTCGCTAGGCAATATCTTGCAGTCCTTCACAATTTTACTGTTATTTCTTCGTAGAAGAAAGTAGTCAATTTGGGTGGTGTGATTCCCACTATTCCATGCAATTAGATGCTGGTCTTTTTTTTGTAAAAAGTATTAACTGCAGCTTGAATGAGTCTGTCTTCCTCTTTGTTTTTGACCCCAAAACACCAACCCCGATGCACTCTTTCATACCCAACATTCCCTCTTCCTACATGCCCATTAAAATCGCCTCCGATGTAGATATATATTACATCTTCATCCTGTAAAATATCCATCATCACCCCATCAAAATCTTCCGAAATTTTATCTTTTATTAGCGCGATACATCCAATGTGTGGTGCATTCACACTTATTAATTATAGTAAGAATATATTAACCTTATTGTCTTGTCATTAATCAAACTATTTTAGATTCATATAATTAGGCAAAGTCACTTAAATACAAGAGGTATTGCCCTATTAATCAACATGAAAAATAAACACATGAAACGCAAGTAAATTGAGTATTAAAAATCAATATCTATTTAAATACCTACCTATTAGTCTCATATTAAGAAAATTTGTTAAACCGAGAGGAAATATTTAACACCAGTAAGTTATTCATTATAACTGCAAGCGGAATCAAGCAATGGGCATATTACCAACGAGTTGATTCATATTATAAAAAAATATAAGTACACATAAGTATATTACGTTGGTATATACACATACAGAAAAAGTTACTATATAGGCATGTAGAGATAGTAACATAGGTATTCTAAAAATTGTTTAATAAAATCTAGGATTATCACGGAAAACATGTAAGGAATCAATAAAGTACGTAGGTAAGCCGACGAGAATAAATAGGCAGAAGTTCAAGCCTGGGTGCTGGGCGTTCTAGATATGCAAAACTGTGAAAACTTTTAATCGTAAATTGATAGTTAATTTTATCGTTTTATATACGTAGTACCTAGGGCTTTAAAATAGATTAGACAGTGTATGTAAGTACCACAATAAAATTGTTTTTAACAAACATTTATTTCATGCGTAAATAATATTGTGAACTATTTTGAATCATATATATATAAGATATCATGTTTATCTTAATTTCAGTGTTCATTGACCTGCCATCTCTTTAATATCTAAATACCTAATAATATAACCTTTGTTTATTGATAAATCAAAAGAAATAATTACTCATAAAGCTTATGTCTAAAGACTCTTGGAATTATTTATGTAGGTACATTTAATTATAATTTACCTATACCACAGACTTTCAAATTTTCCTCATGCATACTCATTTTATATTAATCAGTTTAGGGTTCCATATTTTTACGTGGAATCAATTATTTTTTAACGTATGAAGTAGCAAAACAGGCTCTCTGTCCACCTGATGTTAAGTAGTAACTACAGCATACAGCCACAATCTAAAGAACTACAGTCAGCTAACGAAGAAATCTAGACAGAGCAATATTGCGGTGCAGTGGAACAGGTGCGAGCCCAAGCTGCCATGCACTCGCTTGGGACATGCCATTACTTATATTATTAAGTATTTCCCTTGTTTTCGTTCGCAATTGCCTGGCTCTAACATTTGACACCTGACATTGATAGCACAATTTTCAATAAGATTTAGAAAAACCTTCATCTTATAAAATGGCAATGAAAATTAACGAAACAAATTGCACCGCAGATTCTAATATTTTAATAAAATACCAACCATTTTTTAATAAATCTGTTTTAGACATATTTTTTATTAATATATTTATTTATAATAAAACTATTTAGCATAAATATTTTTGTTAATTTATATTCTAGGTACACAAAATACACGTATTATAAAACGGTATAGCAGATGGCCCCAAGAATGGGGTTATTTTTTAAAATGCTTATATATTAAGTCCTTACATATGAAATTAGCGTTTGGTCGTACTGACCACTTTAATCTGAAATATCTCCTCTTTGGTTAAGAATTCCATATTCAAATTTATAAATTCATTTAGCTGGTACATTTGACTTTTGAAAACAGTCATTCATTTGTTTTCTCCTCATTATTTTTTTCTTTGGCGTCGCTTATTACCGCACAATGGAAAACATGAAATATCGGTATATTTACTAGTACGAGTTCTACCGTGGCACCAGTGCTGCAGAAACAGCTCGAAGGATTAATGATGTGTACGACGCTAGTGTCGCAAAAGAAAGCACGGAACGTTTTTGGTTTCAACATTTTCGATCTGGAAATTTCGACCTTCAGAACCAACCCCGTGGTCGGCCGGAGACCAAAGTGGAAAATGAAGAATTAAAGGCTATTGTGGAAGCGGATCCCGTACACGGTACCCGTGTGGTATTACGTATTTACGGTTTAGAAGGAAACAGCATTTCGCGGAACTTGGAAAGGCGATGTCCCACTATTATTCGACTATCCTATAGCTATGTCTAACCAACCTAAAAAAGATCGCAGTTCTGAAGCCAGATATAAGAGGTTATGTTAAAGTTATATTCACTAAAACGCCACGATACGTCGATACACTACACTTTCAGCTTTAACGGAGCGCTTCTATCTCTAATATCCTTGATTGCTCTAGCAAGTTGCGATCTATCGCAACTCTTTTATCGTTACAGTTACTAACATTTCACTTTTCCATTAACCATTTTACTTTCACATTAAACATTTTCAGGTTCGCATCAAACATTTAATTAATAACTAGCTGTGAACGGAGTCGCACGCGCGTGGACTACTAAAAAGCCTTGTTTATTTTCTTTGCGAAACCCTAATACAACCAAAGTAAATTCAATAAAAAACACAACACACTTGACATTGGCGAAATTGCCTACAAAGGAAGAAGCCATAAAAAATGGATAGATAACCTCTATTTTATAATAAATAACATAACGCATTTTCTTCTTGCTCTGAACAAAAATCATAAGCACATATTAAGCTAATATGAACAGTACAAACTGAAAAAAAAAATCATACAATATGTTGACACATACTAATAAAGTGATATTTTCACATAAGGTTTAAAATCATTACTTCCGTTCAATAGCAAAGGCGAAAATGTCAAATCAACGAGTAAATAATAAAACACCATTGTTGCCGTATAACATTTTATTGTAACTACAAATTAATTACATTTTCGAAGAAGTAAGGTAAAACTGCTTTTATTTAACAAACCTACACAAAGTGACGTTTCACTTTGTTCACTTTAGTTTTGAATTATCTATATAAAAAAATTATTGAGGTTCGCTAACGCGCACTATACAGAAACTATTGCATACATTTTTAACAAATTTTCTTTGTTTTACCAAGTAGATTATTGGTCCTTATCTATCATGACATATCATGACATCTTCATTCAATAAAAAGTTATGGCTATTTTAAGAAACAATAGTGATGTGCATAAAATATATTGTTAATATAACAAACGCCGCAGACGAAGTCGCGGACATGAGCTAGCGTAGTTATAAATAGTTTTCAAGTTTTTCATTTAACTAAATTTATAGGTAAGAGAACTACACGGGCAATAATATAATAATTTATAGGGAAATTTATGTCTGTCAAATTATTTTGATGGTGCCGAAAATATCATATAATCCTGTCATTATTTATATATAGAGCAGCTATTTGTGTATAAAATCTGAGATTATTAGGTGTACAAATAAGTTTTAGGACACTTAGATTTTGTATCATAACAGCTATTCTAAATTAATTTAAAGGTCCCGCTCACTTATCATAGATGGCGCTTGATATGTAGTATCGAAACCTAAAGGAGTCATAAACATAACCTATAAATTCTGTAAATTAATCATGCAGACCGATAAGCTATTTATTAGACACTGCATTCGCTATGAATTCCATCAAGGAAAAAGTGTTAGGAAAGCGTGTGAATCGATATGTTCTGTTCTTGGAGACAACATTATATCTAAAAGTACATGTGAGTATTGGTATAAGCGATTCAAAGAAGGTGATTTCGACGTTAGTGACCGTGAACGCACCGGGCCTCCTGTAAAGGTGGACGATCAGGAACTGCAAGCGTTGCTGGATGAAAACTCTTGTCAGACGGAGAAACAACTTTCGGAACAGCTTGGAGTAACTCAACAAACTGTTTCTTATCGTTTAAAAGCAATGGGTAAGATTCGAAAAGGAACAAAGTGGGTACCACACTTTCTAACTCAAGAAAATAAAAACAGCCGTCTTAACATTTGTGTGAGTCTTTACAACAAGCAACATAGAAAGTCTTTCTTGTGGAAAATTGTGACTGGCGATGAAAAGTGGATTTATTTTGATAATCCGAAACGCAAATATCATTGGGTTGACCCCGGCGAGCCGACAACATCCACGCCAAAGCGCAATGTTCATTGTAATAAAGTCATGCTGTGCATATGGTGGGATATGAAAGGCGTACTGTATTATGAACTTCTCAAACCTGGTCAAACAGTTACTGCCGATCGCTATTGTCATCAATTGATGCAAGTGAATCAAGAAATTGAGAAGAAACGTCCATTTTCTGGTAAAGGAAAACGTCCAGTAAAACTGCTCCATGACAACGCGCGGCCTCATGTAGGTAAACCGGTCAAGGATACGTTACTAGCGCTTGGATGGGAACCTGTACCACACCCGGCGTATTCACCAGACTTAGCCCCATCCGATTATCATTTATTCCGGAAAATGCAGAACGATTTGTCTGACGTGCGATTCAAAACATTTGAAGAAGTGGAAAAATGGGTCGCTAAATTTCTCACCTCACAAGACGAAAGTTTCTTTGCGAAAGGCATCCGCGAATTGCCTGAGAGATGGCTGAAGGTCATTCAATGCGATGGAGATTACTTCGATGAATAACTGTGTTTTACTTCTTTTTTAATAAATCTTGAATTTTTTGAAAACTGTCCTAAAACTTATTTGTACACCTAATATATGTACATGTGTAAACTATATTAATAATTATCTTTACTATTAAGCATCTGAAAAAGTTCATCGTTCTTAGAAAAATGCGAGTAAGTAATATGGAATTATTCGAATAAATATTTTAGTGCGGATCTTTTTTGCAGGATTTAAGTTACTATTGCTTATTTACCACGACTAGAACTAAACTTGCGCGATAATATAGAATTATATATATTTCCATGCTTAGAATATATTTGACCAATAATATGACCAATAAATTGACTTCACATATATTTCATCTTAATTTCATAAGTAGGATAACATGTCAGATGTTACACATCATCTGCAATTACTGCTAAGGCACGTATTTTTATTATTTAAGGGGATTAGGTGCTGTGTGTTTACTTCATCGCAAGCTTGAATCGTTCCATAGGACGAGGTAGTTTGTGTCAATTGTGTCCATATTTTAGTAGGATTAAGTTATTATGTTTACGTTATTCCAACAATAACGTAACTAACATAATTCGAACTGGTTCACATCTCTAGTGCAATGTTTATGGTTGCCATGGTTACGCGCCAGAACACAAGGGCAACAACCTTAACGCGTATTTGAAACAATTTGGTTGAGGTGTCGCCTCTATGTACAATACCTCAATGAATCCTGTAATCACTTTCCCAAACACAATAATACAGAACAAGAAAAAATCAGGATATCCTCATGATAGACGAAACTATGCAACGAGAAGCGTCACGTTAAGGCTGGACTGTGAAAGCAAGTAGTTTGAGCGAATTAAATAAATATTATATTGATATTTTTTATATATGAAATCAACCGCTCTATGTACCAAGACAATTATAATGTGAAAGCAGTTTTACCTTCCTCATAAAAATATATTCAAATTAATACTTATCTCGCAATATATATATATATATATATATATGTATATCTAATTCAATTAATCCTAATATATCACAAAACATGACTGAT
Organism: Saturnia pavonia; assembly: GCA_947532125.1. NCBI lineage: Eukaryota > Metazoa > Arthropoda > Insecta > Lepidoptera > Saturniidae > Saturnia > Saturnia pavonia. The sequence goes on from OX383908.1 coordinate 9,759,927, forward strand.
TACTTTCTAAATTTTGACAGTCCGTTAGTATTATTCTGATTACCTATTAAAATTAAAAATAACAAATATTTGAATTAATTTTAAATATAGGATCATTTTTATCAATTACACTATCTAGACTAGAATGAGGATGTTTTGCAATCCAGTTGTACGTAACTTCACGACTTACAGCGCATAGGTATAAGCAGTTTAATTTATTACACGTCTGTCCAACCAACAACTGAGCGCAACATGATTAACAGTATTTAGTAGTAATAATGTACTGATTATTAAAAGCCATTTTGTCATATCACATGAGGTTTTTTATATAACTCAAAATATCAATGTTTTCTAAAGTTCTGCCAGAGTCAAATAGATTTATTAATCAACTTCGCGTAGTTCTAGTACCACAGATAACATAATATAAATACTTTTTTTTTACATAACTGCGTTACTAATATTTATTTGATAAATACTTATTAATTAATATAATTGCAACTCAGCAATATGCGTATAAAAATGTATTTATTAAACTCTTATCTTGACTTTTTCCGATTTTACTAAAAATAGGTCGAAATGATCAAATTAACAAAATATCCGCCGCGGTACCAACTTCTTATAGTATGAGCATATTATGACTAAATTAATAAAAAAATGCTAAAGACGTTGTGAGGTTAGTATATTGTGTTAGGCTAGATAGTAAAAAAAGTGATTATTCGAAACTTCTAAAAATACCTTAAACGAAAATAAATTTAAAAAACCCGGTGTGATGGAAAAAATATTTTAATACGACAAAATTCATGACATAGTTATAGGTAACAATAACGATTAAAATCGATATCTATAATAATTATTTAAAAGCATGTGTTGTCATAAATAAATATGATTAATCAGACTGCGACGTATTACTTCTTCAGTCTAATATCTATAAAATAATCTGGCCGATAAAAATAATATTTTCCGAAAAAAAAAATATATATCCAAAAAAAAAACACTCATCCGAACAAACAAACTTTTAAAAATCTGTACATATACACTGCTTTGGGAATCACTTTACAATATTGCGCAATAGGAAGGTAAGAATTAATAAAATATTATTTTGATGTACGAATTGACAAATAAGATGAAAAATTCTTAGTATATAAATACCTAACCCTATGAATTATTATGACTATACTGGACGCATAAAAAATATTCATTAAATTACAAGTCAAATATGACTCTTATTTAATATCCAAATAGATAGTGTAATTGTTCAAAGTAAAAAAAAATATTATAGAAATAACAATAAATGAAATAAAACATTAACATAGATTAATCGAACTTCACTTCCTTCAGTCTGTAGAAGAACCATATTTAAGGCTTCTTTAAAAAACATTACATATTATTATTATTATTTTTGGTACGAATACAAATTTTTCGCATGCACTGGGGATAACATAGTCAGAGATCACTTTTTAATGCAAAGCTTCCATGCACTGGACAATTCTATGCCGGGGGGAAAATAATTTATCGACATATCAAGAATTGTCCCCCAAACGCGAAATTCTATCAATATATTATTAACTTTACTATTACTTAATGATTATTATAATGTATTACACTTTAATTAAAAAAAAAAAAACGGGATATAATTTGTACATAATCAATCATATACACTTGTGTAATCATAAAATTGATGCTTTATATAACCCGTCTTACACAAAAAAGTAAACTAAAAACCAATTGACAATTATAAAATGACATAATTAAGCATTTGTATACTTAAATTTACGTAAACATAATAGAATACAAAAAAAATACAAATATTATAGATGATTAGTTTTGTCTTGATAAAATGTCACTCTATAATTCAAAATTTACAAATAAAAATAGTCTGTACCCTGTTCATCATATAAAAGCTTGCGTGACATACCCACAGAACGTAAATTGTTACATCGTGAAAATTATGACATAACCTAAAACATGCATTACGACTATCAATTACAATTAAAAACAATTTTTTCGTCATAAAAACATTTTGCAGGACAAAGTCCTAAATAACTTTTTCTATACAATTTTTTTTGTGAATTTTCCTATTTTATGTTCTTACTCGTGCAGCGTTACTTTCTATGTTATTTAAAATAATAAAACCAAGAAATCGAAAATTACAAGTAATCATCGAAAATTAATAATTAGTTTCTTTTTTAATTTCGAATAAAAATATACAATTCCTACATTTTTACTGTAACAACTCGCAACAAAGTATATTGACTGGAAGAATTAACCTTGTTGTTTTAAATCAGGCATTCAGTAATTCTAATTTTTGTTATAGTTTATTTATATTATTTAACAGCTTACGCTCGCCTCAACTGATTTAAAGCATAATCGATTATCATTATATTTACATCTAAAAAAGAAACGATAATCGTAAAATCAACTTCCAATTTAAATTATGCTACATCTCTAAAATAAGCATTTGACATGTTTCATGCAAGCCTTCTTATGATAAACCAAGTGTTAGAGTTTTGCACTTTTAATAATTATTTTATTTTTACAGTAGGGCTGCTATCCGTCTGGGTTTCCCCGAATTTGTCCTAGTTTGAAAAGTGTTCGGAGAGCATCCACGGAAAATCAGATTTTTTAGTAAACAAATTTTATTTAAAAATGTAGGCCGACTTAATTATTTAACTTGTAGTCTGTTGGTTACATTATGTTTTCAATTTTATGTAGCATTATTAATGAACTGACATAGACAATTTTTATTTTTAATTAAATTGATTCCAAAAATAAGAGATTTTGTAAAAACTGTTCCTTACTAGATTATCTCAAAATGTATACTTTATTAATAATTAGTTAGATAGGTATTTCATTTGTTTTGCTCTACACTGGGCCGATGCTGTCAAATATCACACAATATAATTATCGAGAACGAGATAATAAGTCCGGGGAAAACTCTAATTTACCCAAATGTCAGGGGATTTTCAATTCATTGTCCGGCGTCAACAATTTAGGTGATGGCAGCCCTATTTTATAGTGATAACTTAAATATTCATTTACATAATAATTATATAGTTTTGTACCCAAAGATGTTGGTATCATTTAGAGACAAAAAGAAAAAATAATGAAATCGCATCTTTACATCGAAATGTCAAACAAAAAAATTATAAACAGTGGAATGGTTTTTACAAAAATTCAGAATAAGCCTCATGTTACATTATTTCAATTTTATGTCATGGAATCGTACCTAGTATCGGGTGTGAGTGGATCGGTATCATCGATATGTCGGAACCTGAAAGCATTTCTGAAACTGTCCTTCAGTCGTTCTAAAAATGTTTTGTATTCAGGATGCTCTTCACCGAAATCAAAGTCAGCCACTTCGACTGCATGTCTGTAATTTTTTTCAATTATCAACTTAACAATGAATCAACAACAATTATCAACTTAAGTGACGTAAATATATTCGATTTAACACTTTGTTATAATAATTTTATAAAAGTACATTAATGGGTCAATCATTTTTTTTTTCAAGTAGCTATTGATTATAATGATAATTATGTAGTTAATTTATATTTTTTAAGTTATACATTTTTCGGCACGTTATGAAATATTGAAATATGAAAATGCGCGCGCACATGTAAAAAAAAGTCTACACTATGAAGTTGATCATTACACTTGTTTAGGCATGACATAACATCGAGTGTAGAACTATTCAAAGGAGTAAAATCTCTAACGCTCATACATAAATATACGCATCCACTTTTTCATAGCTCTTTGTGTCCATCTAACAACCACCAAAATCCAGGGAAAATATCAATAAACATACAATAGCGACTGAGCTGAACAAAAAAAATTGACGCAATGACTTCAAGAATTACTGAACTTAAAGATAAACAAAAATGTGTATTTTTATCTGTTTAAATAATATCCATCCCCAAAATCCCTTTCTGTCAATAGAACCACTAAAGAAAACATTATTATTATAATGATGAAACGGATAACATGAGAATGAATAAGAAGGCATAACCAGAATCAACCCACTAGATACCTATTGGTTAGCTTTATTCTTAATAAGCATGAAGCCTGAATTGGTTACTCCACCTTATAGCTATTTATAACCAACCTCAAATAAGATCACAGTTCTAACAGAGACTAGTCAATAATTGGTTGCTATTTATGGAGAATAAACTAAAACCAATCATTTTGTTAATTCCACCCTATCAAACTGGAATAGGTACATCAGCGCGAGCACAGTTGTTTTGCATCAGAAACAGGTGTGGAGGAAGTGCTTCCTAAGTCGAAGCATGCACAGGTTCCATATCTCTTGAATATATATTATGCTGATGATATATTTTTTCACCCCGGTACGGATCTTTATTTTATAGGTTCAAGATACGCCAAGTCTAGAGGAGGACTGGCTATCAAGTGCAGCTGCCGGAACACACTTATTGGTGTTTGGCGACAGATTTTTAATGAGAGTAGTAGCCAGGCACACATTAGAAAATACTTTACCATCATGCTATGCTTATAACACGATGTTTCCTTCACCACTTATTGCAGGGATTTCAACTCACGTCGATCGACGCGGTGTTCGTACACGCTACCACTGAGCCATCATTGCGTCTGGATTGCATCTACTGACTGCTGTACGTCGGTAAAGGCTTTTTTTTGTCGAATATTCAAAAGACCGTCTTAACTTAAGCACACACAGACAAAACTAAATATAAAAAAAAGATGTCTACCTGGTTCTGTGTTGGTAGTACGCTATGCCGAAGACGACCAAAATGACAGCCACCAAGCAGAAGAACACTGGTACCACAATAACTGACAACTGAGCGTGAACTGACACTGAAAATAAATTTTGATTTGGAAATACTGATAATACCATAGATTTACTAGTGTGCGTATTATTTCGTTGATTTTCTTTGTTATACGAGTTCAGTCACAGTACAGTTACAGTACACGTAAACACAATTAAACACATCTACTAAACATTAAATTACATTTTAAAAGCATAAGTTTTGCAAAAGTAAGCAGGATTTTTTGGGCCGATATAGACCGATAGCACGTTGTATACGACATAGTCTCGTATCTCTGTCTCGTTCTAACACAAGCGTATATTATGCTCTTTCTCTTTCGAGCTACCGATCCGTATATATTAAATCTATGGATATAACTATTGTTTTATTTTTATTTTAACGTTATATTTTTTCATAATTTTCAATTTGGACATATAACATCCTGCGCCGATCTAGAGTTGAAGTTTAGAGAGAGTCTTACATTGAAGTTTCTCGAAGATTCAACATCATACAAAGTGTCTACACAAGCAATAAAATTTTCTACGACAAAAGAATATTATATTTAGTTTTGGGGAAGGTCCTTATAAATTAATTATTTCCTTTTCAAAGAACTCGCGAATCGACCAGCGGGCTGGCCAATACCTTTGTCAGTGCATTGTACATTGCAACAAAACGAGGCAATGTGGCCAGTCTTCTGGGTACATTTCCTTCTGGCGGCGAGTTGTATGGCGTCCACTACTTCAAGTTTTATTTTAATTTAATTTTTATATTTGTTACTATTTACACTAGTAAGTTGGTTTTAAACTTAGATTGTATTTATTTCAAACTGGCTCGCCTGGCAGAGGTTGTTCTACCTACAGCGCCACCTATCCGGAAAATAAGAATTATGCATGTCCATCGTTCGAATCGAGAGTTATGGTCCTGATTTAAAAAAAATTGCTGTTCAAAAATTTATTTCTCAAAAATCTTTATTCGGATTATTAACTAGTAACACAAAAAAATAAAATTATTCAAATCAGTACAGCCATTCTCCATATTTTGTTCTTTTACCTATGCATATGTTATATATTTCGATTTGTATTATTTTATCTGTTTTAATTGTTTTGAAACAAGTTAATCATCGTAGACGTAGTCGTTTAATAAAATTAAACAAAAAATTAAAAGTTCTTTAAATTCATACTTATAAAAAACCGTAGAGTCGAATTACATTAAATATTTGAGAAGAAATATGGGGGTTTAATCATGCACAGAAAACATTACGAAAGTTTTTGAAATGTGTGTCTGTATTTCGGTTAATTTGTACGCTGAACACGCAGAGACGACTGCACCGAATTTGATTAAATTAGGTATGATTGTAATGTAGTAACATTTGGGATGCATTTTTTTTCCGATATTGACAGATATGGTGTGTAAATAAGATATAATTGCTTACCTTTATAAATATTAATAGTTGCTTTCGTAGCAAACTTTCCTACATCATTCTCGATAACAACCACAACTGTATGTTGGTCACTATCAGAGAAGTAGTGGATCAACGGGAAAGTGTTTGACGGCGTCGTTGTTTTGCTCGTGCAAGTTTCGTTGCCAGTAACATTGTACTGGCCTGGTTTGTATTGTATACAGTAGTTGAAAGGCGGGGAACCTGTATACTTGACTTGCAAATTTAGCAGGTCACCATGTTGTAACCAGTTTAGTCCTGTTATGTTAACTGTTGAAATTGGATCTGAGACAAAGAAAATAAATATTTCTATTAACTTTAAATACACTGATTTTTTAGAACGAAGTTCCGTATGGGGTGTTGAGGGGTACCCTGGCCGACAAAAAACGTCCGTAACTTTACAAAAAAGCGTAAGATTTTTATGTATAGTCTATGTATGATGGCTATACAGTGTCTAATGTATAATCTAGAACATAGTTAGGCTTAATCATTATTATTCATGTAAATAGCTGTTTCTTTGCACATTATTATATATTTTTATAAATTATTGTAAATAAAATAAAGGTGTTAAGATAATTTTGTAAAGTAGTTTTATTTTATTTTTATCGATATAAAAATCATAATAAAAAATGTATACCCAAATAAATATTTTCTTTATACCTCGAATAGAACTTGAAATTAATATTTTATAATAAGGAACTTCGTTCCTATCTGGTGTCACACGACACCACACGGTTTTTATTCTTAAATTTTAATTTTATGTACTTTCGTATATAGTAACCCTAGTATCCTAGCCTCACAGCATTGATAATGTTTATATATTAAATAATTCATGTAATTGACTTGAACAAGCAAGGCAAATCATCACCGCCTCATCATTGGACGTATTCCTTAGTATACTTATATACACACTAATGTTATAAAGATCAAAAGATTGTTTTTTTTTTCATTTGTTTGAAAACAATCATCTACTAAATTATTAATTTGAAAAATTATTTTTTCAATTTATTGATGACGGTTCTAGGCTATTTAACTTCACGGTACAACCCTAAGGAGCAGAGCAGTAACTACGAACGTCAAGTAATCTAGCAAGTGTGGACAACAATAGGACACACAGGTAACGCACCTGTGTACACCAGTATTTAAGATCAAAGTGGCCAGTTCAACAAAACGCCAATTTCCTATGTAAGCACCTAATACTACCATGTGAATAAATCTGCACTGTGCCTTACCATCAGGTACATTGAAGTCACTATGCCGTGCTATGATTTAAAAAAAACTTCGCAAACACAAATAATAATTATCGAAATTCCATAACTTGGATACAAACACATTTAGAAACATATATAGATCCATGATATTATATTAATAAACTCACCCCTGACACTAACAGTTTGTTGAAAGCGTCCATAAGTATGTTTCTTCCCAATTGGAACTGTATTATTACAAGTATACTCATTTTCATATTCCTTAAATGTTCTATTTGAAACTGCTCGTTTTTTTATCTTGTGAGCAAGTGTTTCATTACCATTATCTAATTTTTTCGATGCTAGTAGTGGTACAGCTGTTTCAGTAGGTAGTGTTGTAATTACTGAATCATTCAAAATTGGAGTTAAAGTTGGAATCGGAGTCGTTGTAGTAGAAGTAGTCGTTGTGGTGGTAGTAGTCGTGGTAGAGGTAGTAGTTGTGGTAGTAGTAGTGGTGGTAATAGGTGGTAAAGGCTCATTATTTGCCACAACTATTGCTTCTATGTGGTGATCACTCATAGTATCATTGTACACGTAATTTAGTGAAAAATCTGTTGTTGAACCGAAAAACACACAATCAATGAACCAATGTGTTACAATGATAGAAGAATTTTTCTTTAAAAACTGCATTTCTTGGTCTGGTAGTTTGACATAGTGTAGAACTGTTTTGTTAACTGCCACAAAATTGTTTGGCCGGTCTGTGTTATTCTGGTTTAACATTAATTTTCCATTCAGGGTATCTGGAAAAATATATTAAGTTACATAACAATCATAGGTGATATCAGATGTTTTTAATACGCTTTTATTAGCTTCACTTGTAACTAAGTACCATACAATGTAATAAAATCTTATTAGTCAATTTTAAGCTACTTCAAATTGTCATATCGAAATGAAACTTTGTATGTATATGTAGTTCAGATGACAAAACTATAACTTGGTATCTTGGAATGATCTGATGATAGAGAGAGGAGGTAGATAGTGGAACTCTTCAGTGGCTACTAGAAACACCTCGAGTTTGGGCTCATATGATTTGTTATGACAAGTCCAGTAGATATTGAGCTTGGTAACGAGGGTCTGGTGATGGAGCCAGGAGGTGGATAGTGGAACTCTTCAGTGGCTACTAGCAAACCCCTCGAGTGTAGGCTCATATGATTCGTTTTGAGGATACCAATAGATTGCGCTTGGTAACGAGATGCCATTACAAAACTAAAAAGTTTAAAGAGTTTTTTTTAACCTACATATTAATTATTATTTTTGTGTTAAAGTCATGTACTCAAAATAATAAATTGTAAAAAGTAATATTACATGGGTATGACTGTAGCCTGAGCAGCCTAAGGAGCCTGAAGTAGATATTTAAATAAGGTTATATATTGAAGTACAGTATAAATTACAATCACATGATGCAAATTACAATTTGCACAACACCTGTCTTCATTTTATTAAGCTAGCAAACCTTAAAATGAACTTTCAAAATTTTCTTCTATCCTCGTAATATAGAGTTTTTCAATACGTGGGGCGAACTAAAAATTTATGGAATGAATAAGAAAAAAATACTATGACTGATCAAAAAACAATTTATTGTTTCTTAAAATATTCTCCCTAGCTTCAATGCGCTTTTTCATACGAATGAACCATTTTCGAAAACATTTACGCCACTCCTCCGAGGTGACCTCTGAAACATGCCTTATATAGGTACTCTTCAACAGCGTCTTCTAGTGTTGAACATCGTTGATTACGTTGATTATTTTAAAATAGGAAGAAGTGGCATGGTGCCAGGTCGCGGGACTGCAGGATGACCCATAATATCTACGTCTTTCCCTTTCAAACGTTTCTTTATCTAGTCGTGTAAGGGCTGGCATTGTAATGTAGTGCAAGACGATACAGCGTTTTTGGTTATTTTTACGGAGTTCGTCAATAACTTCTGGCAAACACATAATCGTGTACAAATCGCTATTCACTATACAACAATCCTCCAAAGCGACAGTAGCTACGTGTCCAGTTTTATTTAAAAAAGTAGCAATCATCCGCTTAGCGACAGACTGCACACTCGCCAGTTTGTTTGGTTTAGGTTCGCCTGAAAAGACCCAAACAATCGATTGCTACTTTGTTTTGGAATCGTCCCACACCAAATTTGACGTCCCTTCGTGGAATCTGGTAAGCATGACATTGCACCGAAAGACGCGGACCGTTTTTTTCAGCCACCGTTAAATTGTGAGGAAACCAACGGGAACACAGAATTTTTTCACACTCAAATGTATTTGTAGGATTGATTGTATCTGACTCATCACAATGCCTCAGAATTCCGGAATCTCATGGTAGGTCACATGTCTGCTTCGAACATACCGCGTACAGCATCGATATTTTCGTTGTTCTCAGCGGTAGACCGACGACCATCACGAAATTGGTCACTGAGATTAACACGACCACGTCAGTTCGTCGGCAATGTTCCAACTCCATCTTCAGACCCTCGTCATCATGTGTAATGGAAAGTTCTCATTAGAACAAAACAAACGCGCTCAAACCCGACTCTCTTTGAATCCTCGTTTCCATCATAGAACTCCATTGGCAGTTTTCCGGCTCCATCTTCAGATCCTAGTCATCATAGGGATTACGAAAACAAACAAGCCTAAAATTGATTATCTTACGTTTTGAAATCAGGTAGTTCTAGTTCCTACATCTCTGCTCCATCATCAGATCAGCTCCATCGTACCATAATATTACATTGTCATCGAAATTACATACGTGTGCCAAATTTCATATCTATCGGATTAATTTGCTTTTTTCTGTACGCGCTTCACATTAATGTCTTTTATTTAATGTAAGTTTCATATAAGTTTAATAAATCGTTTTTTTAATTATTTTCCAGCTTCATTACTTTTTGAATTTGTTACTATATAAAATAAATAAAATTTGAATAGCGATTTTATTCTATATTGCTCTATTCATGCGGCTATTTCATAACATAACTAGTTACTTCTAAGAAGGAACACATAACTAACTACACATGACATGATTTAGATTTAAAAAATCTGGAACTTCAAATTTTATTTAAATTTTACTGTATACAGTACTGATCATTATTATCTTAAAGGGTTATTATCTTGTTATAAAATTACATAATAAAAACCCGTTACAAATAATATTGCCTAAATAGGACAAGGAATTGAAAAACAAAATACCTGTTAGCTTAAATGTGCTATGATCAGAAGATTCTGGTATCCATATACCAAAATAATCCTTCATCAGTCTAACTGTCGCAGTGTATTCTCCTACCTCATATAAATCTCGAGGGTATTCCACTGTCCATGTGGATGTGTTTGCAGATGCTGTAACCTTAAAATGAATTAAATCAGTCATTAGGTTTATCAAATAAGGTTTATCTCGCATTAAAATGGTCAAAAACATAGAGACCTATATTATACCATTATCCTCAGGTTTGATAAAGTTGAAATAGAATAATACTGGATGACTAGCTTCAAAATTTTTTTTATACTAAAAAATTGAAGATAATAAAAAAGAATGAAGTGATGACGGCATGCTTAGATAGAATGTTGATCAACGTGGGTTTGAATATTACCATGAACCAGATCTCTTAATGAAGAAATCATTACTATGGAACATAAGCATGGTAACTTTCTAATGCTCGCTTAGCTAGCTGTTGGGCTGTTTATTATGAATTTCATCAACCGTCACTTCTTTCTACCCATAGTTTTAATACCAACTTCCATTTACCCATATGTATCACACATAAATGGTGATCAAACTGTAACTTCTAAATTAGGGAGTGTTAAGGCGATCTTTGTAGACACCGGCATATTAAAAAAATGACGAAAAATCATGTTTTTTATATATATTTTAGACATTTTACAGAATTAGAATCTTCCGTATTTTTAAATATAGTTAAATAACTAACATTGATTCATTAATTTTATTTCGCAGTGCTACCCTTGTTTTTTAAGGACTTCAAAAAAAGGAGGTTCTCAAATTCCAATCTATACATTATTATTTTTTATGGATGTTCAGCCATCAATTCTTCCTCTTTTCATTGGAACCCCTTTCCAAAAACTTGAAATTTGACACTTGATTTGAAACTTGACAAACTTGACTTGCATTTGAAAACACATTTTTCTTGTAGCCTACCTACAATTCAAGAGAAACGTTTTTTCCTATTTGCGTGCGTTTTATAAAACATTATCTTGGATCGCTTTACAACTATAACATTTAGATTAATACGTTTGATCTGTGACATCAATACAGTTTCTCGTACACAGTGCTCTTTTGGACATATTTAATCTATAAGGAAAATTTCCAGTTTTGAATTCTGACTATAAATAATACACTGTGATCCTAATACATTTTGATCCTATATTTAGAACAGGATATTGTTATTTCTATACATATTATAAAACTCAACGTCTCTATGTCTGTCTGTCTGTTTATGTTCTTTTCATGCGAAAACCACTTTTCCAATTAACATGGTTCTTTATTTAATTCATGGCTACATTATCAGGCTAGGTTATAGGATATATTTTATCAAAGAAAGTAATATACGAAATAAGCAATCACGATAATGGTGAATGATTTCGGAAAAAGACACTTTTTGGGCGCTTAAATGGCTTACGCTGAGTAAACCATAAGAGATATATCAAATTAATGTACTACAATGCGTATGTCTATCTTCTAAGATCCACCCACAATAACCATTTTTGTCTTCCGTGTTTTGAGGGGACAGCACCATTCGCACGCACGTTCACTGACGGAATTCTGTAAACCATACGAGCCGAGCCGCGAGCACAGCTAGTTGGCAGGCAAAAAGAATATTTGTAGAAACAATGAATGGTTGATTTACCAACCAAATTATGGGATCAACTATATATGATATATATGAATAGGTACCATAGAGTTCAGACTCAAAATTTTTAATACAGTAAGATCACTCTATAATTAGGCTAAATATAAAATTTTACACAGTGGAAATTAATAGTTTTTGAGAACATTTTCTTTAAATCAGATTTTTTGTAAATTTGACAATACAAATTTCAGTTCTAAGCAGTTGTCATATAGTTCACTTTTGCGAGATAGGCGTAGATTGTAAATTTTTCTATACATTTTTTTATTACTTTTTAAAAGACCATGGCTTAGTTTATGTCAAATAGAACCAGCTACTTCAACATTTTATGCCATTTTTAGTTTTGATTGGGATATTTTCATTTTCCCGTTGTGGCTAGTTAGGTTTGAACTGTGATTAAAATAAATTAATAACAATCCGTTAAAAATTAATATAAAAGGTCCTTACATCTGAAATTAGCGTTTTATACGGAATAAGTAAATGTTTTTTTTTATTTTAATGAATTTATACAGTTAATCAATCGAAGTATGTACCATAATTATCTATGCACTTTTGCCATTTTACAAGTAGTTCATTGATTTCATTGCTGAAAAAATTGTGTCAGCGAGAATCAATAAAATCTTTGAAGGTGGTTTGGACAGCCTCATCAGAAGTGAATTTTTTCCTTGCAATTAATTGTCCAAAATCCGAAAAAAGTGATAATTTGTTGAAGCAATGTCCAACAGGTTCCTCACAACACCAAGGTACCTCTAATTTAGTGAGCAGATGTCGTGAAATATGTAGTCTAGCGTTGTCCTGAAGCAGCAGTGGGCTAGAGAGATTGACCAGTCTCGGTTGTTTAACGGCTATCTTTTTCATCATGGTTTGCAATTGTTGACAATACACATCTGCCATTATCGTCTGGCCAGATGTTAGGAAGCTGTAGTGTATGACATCAGCACTGGTCCACCAAACACGCACCAGTACCTTTTTCTCAGTCAACTTTCTCTTGGGACAGGATTTGACAGGTTCTCCTGGGTTCAACCATTGCTGAACAGCATTTTCTATTGCCATAAAGGATCCATTTTTCGTCACAAGTAACAACACGATTCAAAATTTTCTCATTAATGTGACAGTTGAGTATTGTAACACAGCACTCAATGCCTGTTTGTTGGTGTGCTTCAGACAATTCATGCAGTACCCATTTATCAAGCTTTTTCACTATTCCAATTTATTTCATGTGAATTAAAATTGTTTATCACTAACACTGGAGGATGCCTAAATCTGACATGATTTGCAATGGATCTGCTTCAACATTCACCTTTAATTCAAAATTTCCAAAACACAAACTTTGGAACCAAAAATATACTGTGCTTTCTTTTACAGTAGCTTCCCCATTCACATCATTAATACTTCGAAACTGATTCTGCAGCACTGATGCCACGGTGGAACTCATATTAATATTTATTAATAACGCAATATTTTAAGTTTTCCTTTTTGAGAAAAGAACCGTGTCAAAGAAAATAGAAATGGTGTGAAAATAAATGAATCACTAAATTCGCAACATAAATACACAAGCCTAAATCTGAATTTGAAATTCCTAACCAAACGCCAGATATTTGAGATTAAGGTGGCCTTTCAACAAAACACCAATTTCATAAGTAAGGACCTAATATAAGTTATAGAAAAACATACCCAGAAAAAAAAAACATTTCCAAGTTACCTTTTCCCCACCCCTTCACATCATCAAATTCAGCGGTAGCAAAACTAAAGTCCAACCAAATAATGAATAGTTGTTCAAATAAAAACTCTCTACTTTATTATAATGCATACGTAAATAAAAATGTAAAAATCAAAATGGTTATTTTCTTTTTACTTACAGAATATTTGTGTTGAGGCTGTGTGTTATCTGAATAAACAAACTTTAAGTACTCTCCATTGTATCCCAGAACTGTTGCTGTAAATGTAATATTGGATCCCAGAACAACTGGACTATTATTTTTAAGAGACACGACCAAAGCAGATACGCCTACTGAAATAACAATTGTTTAAAGTGTATATTCATTCAATTATGTTAATAATTATGAAAAGTACGGCTAAATAACAAACAACATACCTTGTTCTAAAACAAAAATCACACAAACACAGAAAATGCAAAGGCCCATATCGAAATAATATTGCAAAATGGAACAGCATCCAGTGACGAAATATAAATAATCAATATATATCTACAGTAGTACTAATAATAATAAACAGATCCCAATGTCTCTATTATCTATTTCGTTATTCGTAGTACTTTTCTAAAATGTTTTTTGTAAATCGTGTATAAGATTACATTTACGTCGTCACTCGACTAGGGATAGTGATCCGAGATCTATTTGTCAATGAATCGACTATTTGTGACAAAAAAAAGTGCAGTTCGATGCATAGTACTAAATCGATCCACTGAATCAATACTTCAACCTAGAAAATAAAAATCTGATTTTTCTGTTTTGATAGGAACCATAAAATTATTTACACATAGTTAAATGTACCAAAATACTTGTAAAGAAATAACAGTTTTCCACTTAATTACAAAAACAAATAAAAACATTTAATTAAATCTCGCGAAATGGTTGTATTGGCTGTGTGCACAGTTCTCCTTCGCCTCTCCTTTATGGAGAAAAGAAATAATAAAATATGTTCCTAATAAGAGGTGGTCATGATCACAACAACGAATTATTTAAAACATTATTTCTACGTAAGAAATTATTCAAGACATATAATAATAATAATTCTGCTGTCGATTATACGTTCGTCGTTATTATTGTTGACATTGACGATAGGAAATATGCATGAATTATTTTTATATTTTTGATCAATTATTTACGTTGGTACATAGTCGTAAAAAATAAAACACAAACAAAAATATTTAAATTTAACATCAAAATAAATATTTAAAATTGCAATGAGATTAGGGCGATTTTAACAACTCCATTTTGGCGCGCTTTCTGTGACGTCACGGAACGCGATAAAATAAATACATTGTATACTGTAGAGTGCTTTATTCGTTTTATGTGAAAATTGTTATGGATTATAACAAATTACGATATAAGGTCAATTGGGGTAAGTTCGAATTTGGGGATAGAACGGAAATTGTAATTTGTGAAGAACTCTGGCAACATTTATAAATCCTACCAACTAAATTTGACGCGTCAGTTCATTGGAACTTCTTCAGCAGTCGGTTTAAGTCGCTAACAGTAGGTAAGTGGATGTGGAATATGGACGAAACGACGTAATTATTAAAATAACAACTATAAAAATTTCTTCCTGTATGACGTCACAACAAAGATAAAGACTAATATGGCTGACAGCGTTTTCACCGGTTTACGAAAAGTAAACTTAGAAAATAAAGTCTTGCTGTTTTCTAGGTCCTAAAAATATGGTAATATTTTTTCCTCTAATTGGACAATAATTAATAATTCCTACTTTAAAAAAGAGTCAACTAGCCTTTTATATGTATATATCATAACATACATATTTTGTTATATTCTTCTCTTTTTCAAAATAAATATTTGAAATGCAAACATTTCTTCATCTGAGCTATCCAACACGCAAAAACCACCTACTTCAACGAAGAGTCGCCATGAATGAACGATGCTATTCGATTCTTCCGAGATGGACGCACAGGAAGATATGCAATTTGCCAGAAATCGCAATTCATGACAAGCAGTGGCCTTCACCCTTGTAGAATGATCATACTATACAATAAATAATCTATTACACTATTCGTATATTATTCTGTCTTGACACGACACCTATTTTCGGCAACGTTATTTAGAAAAGTGGTTATATATACCGGAATTTTGTTTGTAGCTTTTGTTTGCTTTATGAAAACAGCATTTTTATTGATTTAATTGCCCTGTAAAAGTCGGTATTTTTTCCTGGTGGCCTCTTCCCGTATTAATATTATAGTCTTTGGTGGCCTCGTCTCGCCTCGGTAGTCAGTATCAAAGACTAGAATATTAATACGAGATTTTTTTATTTGTCGGTCAGTATTTTCGTACAATGATATCTGGTCATACTGGCCAAGCAAATTGTTTTCCATTTTCCTTGATTTCTGTGTTGTGTTTGCTTTGCACTTTGCGTTCGTGGGCACACTTTTCAAATCCAAACATTGCCGATAGTTCTTTTCAAATATTTTACAAAATTACAGCAATGTATTTTTAAAACATTATATTATATTATTTCCTCGAACAGTGTAAAAATGGCTACCGTATTTGATAGTCCTTTTATCAGACAACGTTTACATCGACTGAGGCATCGTGACTATGATTTTGATGAAGATCAAAGATTTGGAAGATGCGACTGTACAAGTTATTCTTACTTTGTACTTTCTATGGTTCTTTTTTCCGTCGGTACAGTTATTACAGTGCTAGCCTTGGGAGATGCGGATGGGTATATTCTTAGTCATTTAGGACACATGTGGCTAGTAGGACCAATTTTTATATGTTCAGGAATGATGGTCGCCGTTAAAAGTATGCTGTATTTACGAAGGAAAAGCGTTATTCAGATGCTTCTTCATCAAAGAGCAATTATTAGGGTAAGTCATAAATATTTTTTTTAAATACTGTATAGTTAATGTTGAAAATTTTAAGTCTTGCAATAATGGGAAAAAAAAATATGGTCAGGATTCAATATGCACATAAGGCAGCATATGGTATATTTTATTGAATAAGAAATATGATCATGATTCAATTTGCATATAAGGGCTTATTGTGGCATTATTTTACTGAAAAATTTTGGCATGCGAAGTGGAAGGCTGCCCGGGCCTACACCTGGCCCAAGTTATAGGGGATCTGAAGTTTCAAAATCAAGTTTGAAATTTTGGAGATTGAATTTAGAATAACAATAATAAGTGATCAAGTTTGGAGGTGGCACTCGCCGGCCTCTGCTGCAGCATGTTCAAATGGTCATGCTTTTACTCATCTCAAGAAACCTAATATGCTTATTGAGCCCTTCAGTCGCTCCTCACTACTTATTTGCCTTTCAATAGCAAAACACTATAGTATCCTCTTTATTTCAAAAATATAATTTATAATATTTTATTTGAAAGAAAGAAATTAATTAAAAAAAAAAAAAGATGTGTATGCAATTCACATACGATAGTACACTTCATTTTAAAAGACATTTTCTATTTTATTTAAACAGTGTGCAATATACATACACACCGACATTTACTCTCTCGCTCTGGCTCACACAAAGAGAAGAGACCGATAATATATTGCTCTCTCGCTCTGGCTCACACAAAGAGGAGAGACCGATAATGTGCATTAAACGTTTAACGCTTGGAAGTCGCATAAGAAGTTTAACTTCAAAAAAAAACATTAATTATTTTATACTTATTGAAACCATTAACATATTTACAAAATAAGTGCAAAACCATGCAATTAAATTAGTAGAAAAGGATAGTAATAAAACAAAAATTTTAAAATTACTTGTCATATGTAAGTTTGTTTACTATTTTGTTAAAAGCTGTGATACTGTGCATTAACAGTTTAGTCTAAGTAGGTATTTGTGTTTCCTTTTCTGGGTTTTTGCTTTTGACATAGACATAAATGTTAGTAAGATGACTGAATAAGAAGACAAAATTTTGCATTTCATTTCACAGTTTTTGTTTTGGAGAAAAACATTTTGTTGGCTAGAATTATTTTTGTAATTTTTTTTGAAAACTTTGTTATGAGATTGGTACTCTTATTATGTGGGATATAATCTCTATGAATTTTAAACTATTCTAGTTCCAATCTGTTATCTATACTAAAATAATAAAGCGTAAGTTGTTTGTTTGTTTGTTTAAACATGCTAATATCTGAAACTACCAGTCGGATTTGTAAAAATTTTTTTGTAGCCTGATTCACGAGGAATAATATAGGCTCTATCTAGCATTAGGTTGCACCTCTTAGCTAGCCCTAAATATCGATTTTTGTTTAGTAAGTCAGAAGACATAGTATTATTATACATAGACATAATATTATTTAAAAAAAATGATAATTGATTTATGATTGTTTTTATTAGGCTTGGCATATTAATCTTTATGAATGAAAGTTACTTCATCACCAAGACAATTTTATGTAGATGAACTCTGCCCTTTATAGCATGTTATTATTTGGACAATTATTTTAGATCATGTAAAATTAAATAAATTCAACACTCAGCTCGGGCCTACGGATATAGGTGTAGTGGCACGAACGAACTGTGTGAGTTGTGAGGCATAACCCTGGCCGCCTCATAAAAATATTATCTATACTGAAGTATTATAAATCATCAATCTAATATTTCTTTTAATAATTTAAAAGGGTGAAACCGCGGGCAACTATATAATTTTCTATATAAATAAAATGATTGAGGGTTGCTGTTCTGCACGCATTATATAAATAGATATTGATCAGATAGATTGTGATCATTTTTTTTCTTTATCTCCTTTGATTCATGATCCTTAAAAAAGAAAGTTTCACAATATATTCATAAACAATAATTCTGTAGCCCACACAAGTGGATTCATGGGCACAGCTACTTTGGAATAAATCTTTTAAAGTGCAGAACACAATATATAACAGAAAAAAGACATCTTTAAACAAAATTGTGCTAATATTCATATGTAAAATAAATACTACAAATTATCAATGTACTTGTTCCACTTAACACTATTTGCACACAAAATAAAAAGTAGTTTACTTTTGAGAAATAAATTATCAACATTGTAATCACTTAACACAAAACTGGTAGTTTAAATAAGCAATGCTTCACTCTGTGTATTAATATATTCTAAATTTTTGAACATATCTGTTTTGATTTTATATTATAATGGAAAAGCTTCATATAAAAAATTAAGCATATTTTTTGTAATTTATGGCATTTTATCTGGGTTATTAAGAATTATGTTTTTTAATAAGAAATGTAACATAGGTAGTAAAATATTTATAATATTTTTTTATTTACATTATTACTAAGTATTTACTGAGGTGTGTTGTTTAAAAAAATACAATACCCAGTATTAAACTAATGTAAATCTATGCACTGTTGTACTTTTCTTTTAAATAAATATCGTGCTGTTGGTGGGAATGGCCTTTATAGTGTCCTCGCCTTTGTTGTTAAAGAACGTATGGTAGTAAAAATACAAAAAATAAACAAAGGAAAACATGGATCATACATTAACCTACACATAATAGAAGTATATAAAAGATATCAGAAGTGCAATATTATTGATTTAAGAATGGTAACTTTCTATAATAGAAAACAAATCAAGAGAAAAGAA
Source organism: Saturnia pavonia (assembly GCA_947532125.1). Taxonomy (NCBI): domain Eukaryota; kingdom Metazoa; phylum Arthropoda; class Insecta; order Lepidoptera; family Saturniidae; genus Saturnia; species Saturnia pavonia. The sequence continues at coordinate 9,779,491 of OX383908.1, forward strand.
CCTTAAAGAATTAAATCTAACTGACACCAGTGGTTGTGGCTGGCTAAGGTACAAAGGAAATGCAAATGTAATGAGATAGTTGTTAATTCTAAGTATTAAAATATGTAGTATGTGACACTCATGACAACTGGAAACTGGATGAAAGTTGTTTTGTGTGAAATATCTTACAATATTATACTGTCCCATGAAACCAAATTCAATTAATGATATTTTTAAAATTAACTGCATGACTTATGCTATTGGTTTATGGTGTTTGAAATATTTTAAGCACAAATTTGATCGCGCAGTTCTTATAAAGATCATAATTTCTTAAAACTTATATTACTTTTATTTTTAATGAAGATTTTGATTTTTGTCATTTAAATACAAAATAATATTCATAATAATGCTTTATTGCTAAGCCTTACATTTATCTATATTTTCAGGACATGGCTGCTGCTCAAGCAGAACAAGTGTATAGTGGACAAGTACCTAGGACAGCTTCTAGTGCCACTCTTCCGCCTTCATACGATGCCTTAATATCAAATGCAGCTACAAGTAAACCTCAACCATCTAGCTCAGAACCACCACCTCCATCCTATGACGAAGCTATGTATCTAATAGATGATGAAAAAACACAAATGGAAAACAAATCTGATGAGACTTATAAGCGAGAAACGAGTAATCAATCTGAACTGGATCATCATATTAAACCATGAAATGAGTGAGCTTTGCATTATTATGTATACAATTTGTTTATTTTTAGTCATGTAAGGAAAACTTAATTCTTCCTTTTGTACTTATAACACTAGATAACATGGCTACTACTGTGGTATAGTATTCTCAGATGTGCCTAAAATGTTAATACTTAACTATATTATTGTTATAATGTAAAGTGTTAGCTTTATTATTAGTTTTGTAATATGTATAATGAAAACTTCATAAAAAATTATACTGCCAATGAATTGATAAAAAGTCATTTTACAATTAAATATCACTTAATTTTTATTAAGAAATTCGAATGATATTAATGGCAGTGATTGAAATATTTACTTTATTATGGACTGCTACTAGGGTAATTCTTACTTGGTAGGTTAAAGTTCTTTACTTTGCTACGTCTATTTGAAACATCAATTAATCATGTATACTTTATCTTTCAAGGATTTTCAAAAACAGTTCTGTAAATAGAATACATTTTGTTTTTCATGATTTAATTCGTATTTAATTTTTTCAATTGTTTATCATAAAGAATTCCAAAGTGCTAAAATGTATTTTAATTAGGTGGCCTATTTGATGAACCAAAAATAGTTTTCTATATAAACTGCTGATTAGGTTCATGGTAGTTGAAAACTGATCTGAAATTTATATTAATAACAGGATATAAAAATTACTGTTGTATTTAAGAATGCTTTTTATTCTTATATAGGTATTGTTCTATGAAAATTAAACTTCTTAATTTTTAGTGTTTTCTGATCCAAAAATGCAAGTTTTTATAAACACTTAAGAATTGAACACCGTAATGAACACTATCCAGTGTTAATATATTTTTAGCTACTCCACTACTTTATGAGTTATTGCTTTGCATTAAGTATATAATATACAATTAATTATTTAGTTATCAATGTTTTGCTAGTTGTAAAGACTGATGCATTTACAAAAACATTTTATATACAAAATAAATTAATAAAAGTGTCTGTTAACTAATAAATTTAAATGGAACTTCATTTAAAAACAGATAATGTTAATCTGTTTAATGGTGGTGAACAAAACTATTAGGATACCAAAGTTTTTGTTATGTTATACATTTTATATAAGTCAGACATTATAAACAAATAATGCATTTGAAGCTGAGTGCGGTATTATTATTGTGTATAAAAATCAGCAAGTCTGTGATTTTTCATTTTGGTCATAGCCATTATTATTGGTTTATTAAAGGTTATTGTTATATGCTTATTCAATGAAAGAAAATTTAAAGCAACAAAACACCACACCTGGAAAATGTATGATATTAGTTTAATAAAATTTATGTTTATGCTTTAAAGGTTAAATGTATATTTCTCACAATGTTTCTAAGATCATATTAATAATATTATGTAATATCAATGTGTAATTGTTCTACTAATAAGAAAAAGCGTCATATGATCTATTTTTCTATATAAAGTTTATATATGAAACAATGAAAACATTCTTGTTATTATAGAAAAAAAAGTCAATGAAAGATTTTCCAATATTATTAGACGATCAATGTTTGTAGTACAGACTACAGATTATGTTAGCCCTTGCTAGCGTGATTTACCTAGGATATCTATTACAGCATTGCTACTATTAAGGGGATTCTGTAACAATAGATAAGTTTATTTTTAGAAATTCGGTCTGGAGTTTTTCAAAGTCCTTTTTAGAGTTTTAATGAAGAAAAAACCATAGGTATGGAATCCACTGTTTGTAATAAATTTATTTAAAGTATACAACTTGATTCCAGTTTTTACATTATGTAACAATAGGGAAGAATAAATTTTAATAGAGGTCATATTATATTGTGTGAATTAGAAATATTTACTTACAATGAATGTGACGAAAGACTATGCAACTATTCTCTAGTTGGAATTTATTCCTTCTAACAAGGTAATATACTCGATGAGATATGTTACATTTTAAACATTTAATATAACATTATACTTATAATTTGTACTACATTTAAAACCTTTTCAGTGAAATTTATCTTTACTAATTATTAAAATACCTAAAATATAAGAAAATCCTTTTTTAAGTATGTATCTTTCTTTTTATTAATTATTGCAGATTTTCTTTTAACTATCCTTATATACAATTGAAGTAACTTTGAATATCGAGTATGATAAGGCAGTCATATTGTTGTCTCAAGTTTTCATTCAAGAACCATTACAAAAAGTCATGACCAGTTCAGCAGTGTTGGTCTTGTCAAAGGGTGTAATAGTTTATTTAAATATATAACGTCTTAAAACTTATGGGATATAAATAACATTCAGTTGCCTTATTTGATGTGATACATATTATGTGTATTGTAATGATGTATTTGTTACAACTTGTGCTAGCGTATTGTACTTAAAATCGTCGCAATACTGGATCCTTCTTTGTAGTATTTTAGTGAAGCACAATCATCTGTATCTACTGTATCGAATTATCGTATCTTAAGCCTTAATATTATTTTAACTATATTGTATGTCATGTTAAAAAATGTTTCCTCTCATGCATTGTATACGTGTCACGTATACTATCGTTACGTTGCGTCGCATCATATTACGTTATAAAGTATCAAAATTAATTGTACTGATAATGGTTGTAGTACAGTATCATTTCATTTCCAAAATAGCAGTTATCATATGCGATGGCAAGAGGCAATGGAAATACGAAAGTAGACTACAAATGTGGATTCAGCCTAATATTTTATGAACCTTTATTAATTACTCAGTCAATGTAATTGAAGATAAATTTCAATAAATCATAAATTGTGTGAATTCAAAATCCTAAGGGATTAATTCTGAAGTTTGTAATAAACTTCTAACTTCTGTAATAAATTATCTAATAACTTTTCAAAACCATTATTATTTAAAATCATATGATAAGTAGTGATCACAACTTAGATCTGAATTTCGTTTCCATTTGTTGCGAAATATTGCTGAATTCGAATGTAAATATTGTTATACTGATCAGCCTGGAATTTTATAAAATTATACATAAATTTTTTGAATCATGCCTTTCCTTATAACCACGCTTATATGTTAAACTAAGTTTATATAGTTTAAAAAGCTAAAATACGATTTAATTACGCACAAAAAATTATAAAACTTTTTAGTCTTCTAATAACATCTCGCTACCAAGCCCAATCTATCTGACTTATGAAAACGAATCATATGAGCCTAAACTCAATGAGTTTGCTAGTAACCACTGAAGAGTTCCACTATCCACCCCCTGGCACCATTATCAGATTAGCTCCAAGATACCTAATTATAGTGTTGTCACCCGAACTACATATACATACAAAGTTTCATTTTGATACAATAATTAGAAGTAGGTTAAAATTGACTTCTAGATTATATTACATTGTTAGTTACAAGTGAAGCTAATAAAAGCGTGATCAAACATGTAGAAATTATGTGACTCGACTCATGGCTGAATAATTACTACTCTTATATTACCTACTGTATGTAGCTAATATATATACTTAATATAATAAACTGGAAGAGGTTTAGTGGCGCAGACGAGCATGTTAGTTGTGACGTGTAACCGTGGCCATCTGATAAAAATATTGTCTATAGTGAAGTATTATAAATCATCTGTTATTTCTTTTAAATTATACTCAGGTAAAACCGCAGGGAATAGCTACTATATTATTTTTAATAGATAAGTATATTCCACGACAGGTACAATGACTACAGTTTTCTAAAAATTGTCCTCTAGATAGGAAAAATAAAAAGCTTCAGATAATTTAACACTTTAGAAGTTTATTGAATACTTATATAATAGTTTCTAGGGTACCAAAACTGGGTAAGTTACACTTGAATCTAATGTAAAAACCTTTGTCTTTAGTACAGTAGCTACATTTTTATGATGGGTTTCAAGTTTTTTTGTTCTGTAATATATACTGTACTGTACTGTACCTAACAGTTTTTCAAAAATAACATACAGTATCATCAAAATTACAATAAAAAGTCGTATAAATCTGGTCATATGGTCTGAAATACAAGCTGTAATTTTATTCTCAGACATGTATTCAATCTATCATATTTACCAGAAAAATAATTTAGTCTTGATTACCATTGAAAAAATATTCACTAATATTTGTTGATAAAAAAAACTTTATATTGTATAATAAATTTCTGATAAATTATTTAGTAACTGAATAATGATTTTTTTATCACTTCTAAACTTTTAAACCATAGAATTATTCCTTATTGGATTCAGTATGAACTGTAGATGTTTTTAAAATAAAGTTCCACGAGACTATAATATTTTTTTACGACAGCATCAATGATAAATACCAATGCATATTTCTAAATTTGTTTTTATATAGGTTTTAGTTTTTATTTATGATATACCATTAATTATGCAAGAATATTTTCGAAATACACATAATTTCTTAATACCCTAAACATAGAAATAAATTTAGTGTACATAGTATGTGACTATTAACATAATATTTTAAAAAATCATAACCAAGTTAAATTTTAGTATTTATATTAGATAATGTCCCCTCTATTACTACTTAAAAGAAATCCAGTATAATTACAGAACACAAACAGATTAATTAAAGGTCCTTTAGCAACCGTTTTTATTTAAACAACTTGAAACAACACATATTACATAAAGAGTAATAGTTCATATTTTTTATTATTATAAGTAAAATTTTACCCATGTAGTAATCTTAATACAATTAAGTCAGTCTACCATAATATTTAGCTCTAAAACATTTGTCTCTCAATTCAGGCCATTGGACAACAAAAACGTCAGCAAAATATTCTAATATCTTGCCTGACAGTGATAACGATCTAACTCTGCAAATACTTTCAATGAACACTATTCTACAATCTAATATAAAAAAGCATCTCATTAAAAATGCAATTAAACAAATCGGAACACATGTTCCAGGACCATTACACAGTATTACATTTGGTTTGAAAGTATAAACAACAGGTATTGTATAGAAAGTTGCATAAAAACTGGTTATAATAGACGTAATGAATGACTGATTAACATTTCTTGCTCTTGGTATTCTTTTAATACTGTGGTTCTGGTGTCCATTCTCTGTTTGTATTATTTTAGCTTCACTTGTAACATCATTATCTGCTAATACATAAAGTCGAGGTTGATATTTGTTACAATTTAAATTCTCTGCAAAACGTAATAGTTCAGTAGTGTGACCACCGGAACCTATGCATAACAATGTCCGCATAGAGGTTTCTTTTTGCAAGTTACATTCAGTGGTGTAAATCTTGAATATCAAATAAGTGACCCGAAAAACAAAAGCTGTTACGAGAGTAGACCATAGCAGATTTATTCCCACTAGGAGATCCATGATTAAGGATTATTAACCTGAAAATTAAACCACAATTTATAACCACTGCTATAATCAATATAATAATGTTTAGATTACATACCGTCGAGTTTAGACTTTAATTTTTTTTACAGTTAGAACACTTATTAAAGTTAAATACGATATTTCACACCGTGGAAACAAATAGTCTTTTAGCAAACAACTTTCATAATTGATAAATATCTATACTCTGTGATAAATATAAATAAAATGTAGGGATGCGGAAAAGGAATTGATACCTGAATACTACGTATTAAATTCCTAGGATTTTTTGAATTGATACTTCAGCTTCTATACTTAACCCAGAATCGATATTTTTCATTGGTATCAATACTTTACAGCTATTGAGGAATTCCCAACTATAAACCATAGCAGTATTGCCATGAAATTATTGCGGAAATTTTGAAGATTTCTCCTACTTCTAATTGTCACTGTATGATAAGCACCTAGCTTACATATGAAATTGTTGTTTTCTTGAACTTGCAACCTTGATCTCAAATATCTGGAGTTTAGATAGGAAATTTCAAATTTATTGCAAATTTAGGCTTGTGTATTTGTGTTTCGAATTTAGTGATTTATTTGTTTTCGCATTAATTGATTTTTCTTTGACATCGTTCTTTTCACAAAATGGAAAACTTAAAATATTGCGTTATTTAGGAATATGAGTTCCACCGTGGTATCAGCGCTGCAGAAACAGCTCGAAGGATTAATGATGTGTATGGGGAAGCTACTCTAAAAGAATGCACGGTACGTTTTTGATTCCAACATTTTCATTCTGGAAATTTTGACCTACGAAACAAACCCCGTGGACGCCCGGATACACTGGTTGATAATGAAGACAAAGGTGATCGGACATTTTTTGCAAGGAAAAAAATTCAATTCCGATGAGGCTGCCCAAACCGCCTTCAAAGATTGTATTGATTCTCACTCCCTCAGTTTTTCCTAGGAAGCAACCTATAAAATGAGAAAATGCATAGATAACAGTGGTAGACACTTTGAATGATTAAATGTATAATCACATAGTATTTTTTTCGTTTTACTTTTTCCATATAAAACGCTAATTTCATATGTAAGGACCTATTATTAATTACATAAGTGTACGTTACTTCAGTAATGGCAAAATATGAATTTATATTATGTTTTGGTTTGTTTATGGTTATGGTTTGGTTTAACTTTGGTTTTATCCAAATTCATGCCAAGACCGACACGTCATGAGGCTTAAGCTAGGCCGTCCAACATCCGGGTTAGCTCCTCTAGCGACTCCGCCATTAAGAAAATCTTATCAGCGAATCGCAGGTGTGAGTAGTAGTCGCCGTTTATGTTTATGCCGTTACTTTCCAGTCCAGCGTTTTAAACATATTTTCCAATGCGCTCGTGAACAGTTTCGAGGATAATCCCCCTGCCTCACTCCTCTGCGCAATTGAATCATCAACAATATTTTAAAAAAATGTACGTGTGTTACGCTTACGTCTTCTAATTATTTGAAATAAAAAATCTCAATTTAATAATTTGTGTTTAATTTGCCTTCACTTCATTCGCCCAAATAAAGAAATACAAAAGTACTCGATACCTTAAGGTATCAATACTTCTTTTTCGATACTTTGCTTGACATCGATACGATATTAGTACCAAGTACAATATCGATACTTTTGATTCAGTTTTTGATTTGTTTTTTTTTTGACCTGAGTGGTGTGTATGTGTGTACAATGCAATGTTTGTATGTTAAAAGCTAGTGAATGCAGTGTCAATGTATAACGCGAGCGGCTGCTTGGCTAAAGGGCTCCGTGCTGGAGGAACGGACCTAGGCTTGAATTGCCGCACCGCCCATCCCCTGCTGAGGAAACAGTGGTTTCTCGGGCGTGAAAGTAGGAGAAATCTTCCAAATACAATATATGTTAATTTTATGGCAACACTGCTGTGGTTAACTTTTGATGAGGATTCTCCGATAGCTGCTGTAGAGTTTAAAGTATCGATTTCAATAGTATCGATATTGGGTTTAGTATTGAAACTGAAGTATTGCTTCCATAAAGACTTTGTATCGAAACAAAGGATCGATACCACTCAGATATCGCTTCCTTCTCTGTATCTCTACCCACTCAGATCGCCATCTCTAAGGGTTATATTATGTTCTGTCCTCGTACTAGAGATGTTTGTTATATTAGACTAATACTTAGATATGCCTATTATGGAATATATTCGGTATCTTATATTAGGTTACCGTACCTATTACCGGGTATTAGTCAAATAATAGTCACTGACTCATTATTCGCTACATACACGAATCCATTACTGATTTTAATCGTATTTACTATCTATTTGTAGAATGTGAGTATGTAAGGTTATTAACCGTATTTTCCAAATAAAATTGAATTTTTCCGTCGTATTAATAAGTTAGGAACTGTCAACGTCGAAAACTTTACTATTGATACATATGTTAAAAAAAATCATATATAAGTCATGTATAAACAGGCAAGATGACTAAATTTGAAAAAAAAAAGAAAACTAAAATGATCTTACTTATTTATTATTACTAAAAATAAACTAATTTTTGAATAATAAAATCTATATAACTATAACGATCAAGCTATGAATCACGACAGCGGCCGAGAGCGCGAGCGGACATGTTCGTTCACGAGCACGGTCGAAGGCGTGATCATATCGATTACATGATTTATTGTACATTTCACAACCGATAACGTCCGATTATTGAAATTAAAGATTTCAACTATTAGCATCACTAGTTATTTTGTTTTGAATATTTTATAGAGTTCGTAGCATAGATAATACTATAATATGGTTAATAGACTTTGGGACTGAAGATGGACTGAAGTTCGTACTGGTTGTAGATCTCGTAAAAGAGTAGTATATTCATTGTGCTTGGTTCGTAGGTTTGCGAGAAAGGTTTCGCATAAATACGTAGAGTTGGTAACGCTGATGATATGGTCAAGAGATATGGTTATTCGTTCTAGTCATTGCCTAGTGTTCTTACCTAGTATCTATAATGTGATGTTGAATCTAATGCAACTACTTCAACAAATGGTCTGACTAATTTAACCGAAAAGTTAAACTGCCAAAATGAAATTACTCAATATCATCACCACGAGCGTTTTCCAAATTTTTTCACTTATTTTCGTTTTGGCCTATCTGGTCGGTGTTTTGAATTTATATTTTAGCGACAAAAATAACTATTGTATTATGACATATATGTTCGAATATCCGCAATTTGTGGTAAGTTAAAAAAAATATAAATGTGTATATCATAAATTTGAAGTGTAAATAATAAGTTTATGTTTAAAAAAATTAAACCGGCACGTACATTTCAGCGTTTGAATGTTGTAGAAAATAAAATATATCCACATTATGGATTGTATGCATACAGTGAAGGCAGATTCACAGAAAAAGCTCGAAAAATGTGGTATGTATTTTTGTGTTTCATCATTTCAATATTGTTTGCTTTGTTCATAAATATTAGATGTTGAAGAAAAAAAATAATGTAATTTTGTTTCATAATGATTTTTAATTTAAATCCATGTATATGAAGATTAATCAAATGGTAGGTTCTGTATTTTGTCTTAAACAACTGACAGATATAATTCTAGTGTGGTGAAGATAAAGAAAACAACTCTAGAGATACTATTTGCTCACAAGAATATCTAGGTATCTGGATATATTATGCAATAAATAATAATAATAATTGATACTATAACTTTATTTAGAAGGATATGATAAGTTACCAAACTTTTACCATGGTTTTTGCCTGATGCCCGTATTTACAAACATTACTATGAGGACTCACAGTGCGCTCGAGCACACAGTACAGAAAACCTATATAAAATTTTATACCTGAGAGCCCAAAGACGCTATGTGTTTATAAATTTTGTTTATGAATACGGGTATGCAGTCTACTAGAGTTTACACTGTGAATTAGTTCTTTAAACATACTTTATAGTCCATGGAGTACAATTCACTTTGTATTATTGACATGTGTTTCAGTGAAATAAAATTTTTATATAAACCTTTCCAGGAATTTGTTCACTGTTCATGCTTGCATGCATCTCATGTGCCACATATTATAGACTTGTTTAAAATAACTACTCTAGTAAATTGTATAGTTTATATAGTTCAAATTTAACTGTTATGATTATCAGCATATCTTTAAATATTTTACATCATTATTCAAGCTAAAAGTACTTTGATTTTGGTGAAATAATATTATAATAAATGTTGATAGAAAAAAAAAATCTGTAGTCATAGCAATATTGCCAATTTTTCAACCCTAACCAGATCAGACAAATTTAATTTAATCTGTCCTAGGGAAAAAGCGAACTTCCACCCTCCATGGCATAGGCCAATTGGAACACATAATTAAGATCATGGAGCTGAAATATTGATATTATAAATCACAAAAAAAAACTTAACAGGTTTGACGGTGTTCCTGTCTTGTTTCTTCCTGGAAATTCTGGTAGCCAAATGCAAGCAAGATCTTTAGCGTCTGTCGCCCTTCGTAAAGCGCTCTCCCAGGGTTATGATTTTCACTTCGACTTCTTTACAAGTATGTGTTAATGTTATAATCTCATCAAATAAACAATAAGATTTTTCAAGGCAGTGGCAAACAGCCACTGTAAATACTTCTATCTAGTGTAAATACTTCTATCTTGTGGAGACGGTGCCGCGGGCACACCGCCGCCGCTTAATTTGCTATATCACTGTACATTTTTAGTAATATATACACGAATATCATACATGTTTGTTTTATAAAGTAAAAGAATCAAAATTCAACAAAATCCATTAATCAAGCGGATGGTAGGTATCGCAACCACAATAACTAATCATCTCACAATGATTTTCGTCTGATTTGTCGCGTTTCGGAATCACCTAGTGTATACTTAGTAAAAAGTGAGGTATTAGGGGTCGCAACCACCATACACATAGTAATAAACTAATCATTCAGTGTATATCTAGGAGAAAGCGTAGTATTCGCTTAGTTAAACTCAACTTGTTAATTATGCCTACATGTATAATATTCGTGGCTAGCAGTAAGTATATTACTAAAAATGTACCGTGATATATAGCAAATCAAGCGGCGGAAGCGCGGTGGCGCGGTGGCGGTGGCTAACGCGCCGCCGCGCCGTCTACACAAGCCCTTACTTCTTCTCGTTCTTGATTCTTTCCAGTTACTACTTTGCGAGCTGGGTGGTAAATTGAAATAAATTATTTACATAACTTTTGAGTTTTTTTTAAATAATTAAAAAAAGATAAAATGAATATAGCGCTTATTAATATGTTTTGATCCAAACATATTAAAACTGCTCAAAAAACACGATATTTTTTAACAGATAGTTTCAAGGAACTATACCGTCATTTTTTTTATGATACAAAGGTGTAAATATTAATGTTTCCAGTAAGTTACAATGAAGAGTTATCTGGGCTATATGGTGGAGTTCTACAAAGTCAAACAAGGTTTGCTGCTGCGTCTATATCAAAAATTTTAAGTTTATACAAAGATAATAAATATACAAAATCAGTACCGACAACTGTTATACTAATTGGCCATTCCATGGCAAGTACATTTTTAATAAATTTGTTTTTATTGTTATAATAAATAATGAAGACATACATTCAACGTTATAAAACTGCTTTTTTTAGGGAGGACTTATTGCCAAGAGGCTATTAGCTTATCCCAGTACAATAAATGCAACCAATATAGCTATCTCCCTAGCCGCGCCTTTAGAAGCACCTGTAATTAACTTCGATGTTAAAATGAACGATTATTACATGATTATGAACTATGAATGGGAATCGTATATAAATAGTAACAAGGAATTGAAAGATAAGAAAATTCTGCTCAGTTTCGGAAATGGTCCGAGGGATGTTCTCATGCCTTCAGGACTGACTTCATCAAATGATAGTTATATCAGTGCATTAGTAAGTTCATATTCATAAATTATATCGTGAAAAATTATAAAAATGGAACGGTTGGACTTTACAATTGCTACCGCTGAATTTGATGATGTGAAGGTGCGGAAAAGGTAGGGGAGGGTGAAAGGTAACTCCTCTGTGAAGGGAAAAGTGCGGAACCGATTAGTTATTGAGATATTAATTGTTGTTTTCATTTTTGAGGTTGTGTTTATCTAGGATTTGTATATGAATTTTCAATGGATAATTATTTGTAAACCTAAGCTAACCAATTACATCGCCACAACGGAACAATGAAAATATGTCATTCAATACTCAAAAGGGCACAAAATGTTGAAGTAACCCGTACTTAACGTAAATTAAACAATGATCGTCCAAAAAGCAACTAAAAAATGTATAGGAAAAAATACGATCTTTGAAAATCTTACCTATTACGCAAAAGTGAACTTTATGACAACCACTTAGAAATGTCATTTTTACAAAAAATCTTTTTAAAAAAAATAATTTCTCAAAAACTATTTATGTCCGCAGTGTAAAATTTATCCTAATTATAGATTTATCTAACTGTAATAAAAATTTGGAGTCTAAACTCGACGGTAGCAATTCTAAAGTTGAGCCAAAAGAACTATTGTAAAGCAGTTATTAACCTGTTAATTCATGAAATTTAGTCCATCTCTTCTCACTCTTGTGATGATTTTGGTTTGATAATAATTACACTCCTTATGGCGTGTATAGACAGTGCAAACGAACGTGAACGAAGGTTGAACGCCACGTTGCATTTGACGAAAATCAACCTTTATGAGGATACCAAGCCCGCTGAAGGTGTCAAAGCCTCTAATGGCTCCAAGGCCCTTAAGGCTAACTGTACAGTCAGTTCGAAAAAAAAACTAATCATGAAAATCGGGACTTGCATTAACCGTGCATAATGTAAATGTATTCTATCTCATTTTCTCGTAGGCTAAATAAATCCTATAGATGTATATGGTTGTGTCTTTTTATTGTCGCTTTTTCGTTTCATTGAGTTTCAAATCACAATGGTGTTAAATAAGTTTTCACTTCAAACAAGTTAGAAAACAGCAAACGAGAAAAGTTTATAATTATTAGTCTGGTGCCTGAGATTTATTTAATTAACGTGTTCTTCTAAATATCCCCATCGAACCTTTTAAACCCGCTGAATTTAAGAAAAATCTCATTTTGCAATAGTGACACCACGAGGTGCTCACGTCGATAAAGTGAAACAGTTGAGACATTTTATAAAATGAGAAATCTTGTGTTAAGTTTAATAATTTTTTAACATATTTGTAGTCCAACAAACTGTTCTTCTTTAAAAAATATATATTAATATTATTTGACCGACCGACTGCACCGTTCTAATCAAACGTCCGCTCTCTGGCGTCGTCGTCGTTGAATACGTCGATGCGTGCAAACCCCATTTTAGTATGATTTTAGTAGACTTGATGATAATACTATATTCTTAGGCAAAAACTTATGCAAAATTAAAGTGAAACAAACATTTAAACCTTGGCAGGGAAATTAAGCTCCGTTGCATTCACAGTTCTTAAGATTCGCCAGTTAGATATTGCTAATGCTAGTTTAGTATACTTCGCTAACTTTCACAGTTCATACGGTATTTTACTATGGGTTTCAGCAACTTAGGTAGATGCCATAATTATACTAAAAACGGGAAGTTCGGGCAATTTATGACATGGAACCTCGCAAATCACTGAAGTACAAGTTTCAAGAATATAGTATCTTAACTTGGCCCTCCTAATACATCTTGAATAATTGAGTATATGTTCGAAAAAAATTAGATACTTCTGAACATGTAGATGACAGGCACAATTTTAATACTGGAAATAAATATAGTCATTCGGTCTTTTAGATTTAGTAAGACTAATAAGTTCAAGAAACATGTTAAACTAGTTTTATTTTCTAAAGTATACTGTAGGGTGGATCATTACGTGAATGACGGTGATGTCTGGAAGTGATTCTCTCTGTACAACCGTTAAAAATGATTATAACTGTAAGCAATAAATCGTTTTCTCGAAGGTAAACGAAAGCGAACGAGGCTTCGTTCGTTCACACTGTCTGTACGCGCCATTACAAAACGAATATTCCCCTTTATTGGAAAAGTTAAAATAAGTGTGTGCCATCATGCAGTTAAATAAATACTGAAAGATTTTTCTAAATGTAAACTCCTATTTAAATTCTTCTTAATTACAAAAAAAAAAAAAAACATTTTCTAATAAGTTGATCAACCGGACGGTTGAGGAAAATATACATCTTGATGTATTAATAGTACCTTATAGTATATTACCTCTCATACGTCATCATATATTAATCCATACCTGCCCTATCTTGTATTACTTTTTAGGTGCTAGATAACTTCAGTATGCTAGTTACCTTAGATATATTTCATAAAAGTTATTTGTTACGCAAAAATAAACCATTCTAAACTTTTTTAGACTACATCAATTCCAGGTGTCTGGGTGTCGCCAGATCATGTGTGCATAGTATGGTGCAAGCAATTAGTAATGGCGGTGAATCGATTCCTATTTTCGATTATAGATCCAACGACTGAACAGGTTGTTCAAGATAGTCATATATTGTTGGCAAGAGCAAAGCAATACTTTGAGGTAAGTTTATTGGTGATGATCTGTACTAATCTATACTAATATAATAAAGCGCAAGAGTTTTTTGTTTGTTTAAACATGCTAATGCTCTCTGGAACTACCAATCGGATTTGAAAAAATATTTTTGTATATGGTAGCCAGATTCACGTGGAATAGTACCTATATACTATATAGAATTAGGCTAGACTACTCAGCTAGCCTTAAATATTGATTTTTGTTAAGTAAGTCGGACGAAACCACGCACCCGAACTGCTTTATCTGCGTGCGCTGGAGTAATGGTTAGTGATACGTAAATATAATGTTCGACAAAAATATTGTTTCTTAGTGCATCTAAAAAAGTCCGCGATACTAAATGCCTATCTCTTATACATAAGCCACAATAAGATATCTGTGTTTTTTTTTTTATTGAATTGTCATTGAATTGAGAAGTCATTTATAGCATTATTATTAGTTATGGCATATTAATCCTGACGAACGAAAGTTACTTCATAATCAAGACAATTTTATGTCGATAAACTTTGCCCTTTATAGTATTTTGTTTGGACGAATAATTTAGGAGATAATGTAAAATTAAAATAATTCAACACTCGGCTTGGCTCTGTATACTGGGTATCACCCAGTATAGGTGTAGTGGGGCGAACGAGCCCTGTAAGTAGTGACGCATAACCCTGACCGCCCGATAAAAATATTGTCTATACTGTATACGCGGGTGAAACCGCGGTGCACAGATAGTAATAAATATTGGACACTGATGTATATTGGCATTACGATTACCATACATTTATTAAGGGTTAAGATTATATTTCCATCATCCTAAATTATGTGTATCTTGGAAACATAGATACAGATACAGGATATTTTATAAATATGGTTTAATTGTAACTTGTAGGCTACGGCGTTTATCGATTATGCGACATGCATGCCCATGAGCCTGAGCTTTCGGTGAAGGAAAACATCGTTTTGAAAGCATAACATGGTGGTGGAGCATTTTCTAATGCCCACTTGACTAGTTACACCACCACCCAAGTTGAAAATCTGTCACTAAGCACCTACAGGTGTGTTCTGGAAGCTGCAATAAAGAACTAGTCCCCACACTATACTTTGTTAATCATAAGAAGTCCTGCAAGATACATTCCTCCCTTCCCTTTACAGGTCCCTTAGGGAACCTGAGTGGTGTGCATGTTTTGTAGGGATGCAGTGTGTGACTTAATGTTGGTAGCTAGTGAATGCAGTGTCACTGTATCGCGCGAGCGGTCGCTTGCTGCTTGGCTCAAGGGCTTCATGCCAAAGGAACGTGCCTAGGCTTTAGTTGCCACAGGACAGGGGGGACTGCGGAGAGCGGCTCTCGCTCGACTCCTCCTGAATTCGTGAGGGCCGGGCGCGAGCTGCCACCGACTGTACGTGGAGATTGTGCAAAGTATGGCCGCCTACTGCGCACTGATCTGGGTGGCGCCCAGAACAAAAAAAAAACTCCAAAACTGCTTGAGATTGAGAGCTGAAATTTTGCCATTTGGTATCTAAATGATCGCCTACGTGCCGATAGGCATGGATAGGATCGCCTAAAGCCGTGGTTGCAGGTTTTGCTTGCTTATCCGGCTACGCCATTCTTGATATTTATAGTACCTAATATTTAATTGATTCATAAACATTTGTAGGCCAATCGTTCAATTATTTTGAGCCCAAGGGTAGAGCGCGCAAATGTGACTATGATGGCTGATGCCTTTTGGTATGAAGATAACAGAAGAATCTATCAGATATCACGACCTGAAATAGATAAGTAAGCTCTGAATCATTTTAAAGTACTAAAATCATTTTAAAATGCGATATGTTCATAAGCCATATTACAATTGGAATAATTTTAGCCTGTCAGGTCCTTTTATAATATTAGAAACTGGCCAGTTAAATATGAAAAAGATTTATTTTACAGGATATGATCATTCTTATACTATTTGGCATTTATCCAGATAGATGTGTGGGAAGCGAACATAAATTCGTGAGGTTATTAACTACGTCAGTATTGTAACAAAATATTTGGCATTATTATAACTCAAAAATAATACGTACTCATTACAAAAACGAGCATAACAAATTCTTTTGTTGTATATATTCATGAACTATTTGTTAAATTTTGATTAAACTTGGTAGCTTGATGCTTTTTACTTTGTCTTTTCCGGTTCAAACAGGTTGATAGGTGCTACATGCCCTTGTAGATTTAGGAAAGATTATTTTATGAGTCGATGTTACGAAATGTTATTATTTTAGTATCATTAAGTTATGATGGTGCTGGCATGACTATTGGCAAAAGTCCCCTAAACACAATAAAAAAAACATAAAGAAAGAATATACTTATAGTATGGAGTAGATACGCAATGGCCTGCATGGTGGCTTTTGGCTAGCGATTTACGATGACAGGTTTTTAAAACCGAGTTTTACAATATCTCAGATATTTCTGAAGAATATACTTTCTTCTATACATATTATAAAACTCAACGTGTCTGTCTATTCGTTTATGTTCTTTTTCACGCGAGAACCACTTATAAGATTTACATGGTTTTTCTTTAGTTTATATTTATGTTATCTGGCTAGATTATAGGATATGTTTTGTTAGATAAAGTAACATACGAAATAAGCAGTGACGATAATGGTGAATTAATGAATTAATGCGGAATAAAGACGAAGCGATGATGGCGCAGTGGTAGCGTGTACGACTTCGCGTCGATTGACGTGAGTTCGAATCCCTACAATGAGAGCCTGAGCTTTCGGTGAAGGAAATAATCGTGAGGAAACCATAGCATGGTGGTAGGGCATTTTCTAATGCCCGTCTGGCTAGCTACCACCCTCAAGGTTGAAAATCTGCCGCCAAGCACCAATAGCTGTGTTCCGGCAGCTGCACTTGAGAGCCAGTCTTCCACTAGGTTTAGCGTGTTACCATCATGGGCCGCATCGTCACTTAGTCACTTAACATCAGGTGAGATTGTGGCAACTACGCCAAACCAACAACGATAAAAAAAAGACGCTTTTGGAGCGCTTAAATGTCTTACGCTGAGTAATTCATAATAGATAAATCAAATTAATGTACTAAATATTTATAAATCTTAAGAAGACCTACAAAAAAGTTAGCGATAACATATGTCTATCTTCTAAGGATCGCCTACAACAAGCATTTTTACCGACCGAAACCGATCTCTTACCGATACCTAGCTAAGGGGCAATGAAATATGTTTATGCAACGATCCTAAAAATAATTTACTCTTCATTTCGGGTGCACTCCGACTCCGACTGAGCAATTAGGAACTCCATGCTGGGAGGGGGGAGGGCAGCTGCCAATTCTGCCCGTACCTGGTTACGCCCATGTCTCGACCGCTGGAAATTCTGTAGATAGATATTCGTAGATATTCTTATATAATAGGATATTCTTAGATAAATTCGTGAATCTCTGAGTCGATTGTCGCATTCAATTAGGTTGTTGGCACTGTTCGTCGCGTTGCATTGAGACATTAATACAATCGTAAAATATTTTGATGGTCATACTAGAGTTAAGGACGATTCATGTTACACCGGCTCAGACACGTCCCAGTGTAACATGAATTATCTTTTAGACAGTGAGAGGCCTTTTGACACGTCTGAAAATGAACGACAAATCTTTCGATCGGACTTACTTCAAGTTCTCAATTTTCGCAATATGAAGGTCAAACGGTGATACAACAAAAGATGAAAATGTAACTAAACATTTTTAAGGCCTTCATTGGTTCAATTGTCAAATTGAACTATTAAAGTTTATAACATGTTTTCAGGACAACTTATTTGATGATAAGGCTAGTCAAGTTTCCACAAAATAGATTTGTGGCTGCGGAAGCGGTTAACGTCAGCGGCAAAGACTGGATATTCGGATGCAACGCCAAGTATACATATAATACATACAGATATTGGTATGTGAATAATTATATTAAACATAGATTATATGTGATTATTGGCGAGTTAGTCTGTTTCATAGGCCACAATTAGTCATCAATTTATTAAGGACTACTTTCTAATAATCCGGAATTGCAAATTGGCACATTTTAAGGCATGTGTTTTTGCATCTTTACAAAAAATATAATTTATATATATGATCATTAATGACTTCAGTAAACATGCAACATCTCTGTCTGAATTGAGTCGTTGGACCGGTGCAGCCACTGACTTCGGTAAGAGGAAGCTAGCTACTGTACATTTACATAGTTTGATGCTCCAGTATCCTGAATGGACACACGTTATCATTAGAATACCGCCTACCAGAAAACCGGTAATTAATTAATTACTCCTTTATATAAGAATTTGTTCAATTAAAAATAAGTTACTATAGGAACTCCAACAATTGCAATTTGTTGTGCAACATTTCTGAACATTTGACTGCAAAGTTTGGAACTCCAAAAATTAATACCCATTGGTTGCCAAACTGTACAGCAAGTTGATAGCTATCTGTTGTCGCAAATTGGCGCCAAATTTACACCTAAAGTTAGAAACAATAAAATTGAATATTTCTGGATGACAATGAAAAATAAATTTAAATAATTTAATAAAAACGCTGCCTCCAATTTGATTATAAAAAGTATTAATAGACAAATTTTTGCGCTAATTTGATATCCGGTAAATTTGCGGTACTGTTTGGTATCAAATGGTTATTGCAATAGACGTAAACTTATTTAAGTAAAATCAGAGTATAAAAATTTTTTTTTTTTAGGTTTTGTTTTTAGTCTTTGTAATATTGTCGTGTTGTTCATCCTCTTTTGTATGTACGTATGTTTACTAATGTTATCTCAAATATCAAGATGATATGTCGACAACAAATGACTTAGGGTACATCCATAATAGAATAATATTTCCACTGCTAATTGCTGATAATAAAGTGTTGACTCTGACCAGAAGATTTATCTTTGTAGAGGTTTTAAGATTGTTGTATTATTAAATAGATTTTTTACTGTTCCGTTGCAGATAACTTTGAATGTAGATATAAATGACCACGCTTCCCGGGAAATTATAGTCGATTTGCCATCAGAATTTTTTTTCACTAAATCTATCATTATAAAAGAAACTGAGAGGGACAGTTTATATTATGAACTTATTTTGCGGGACTTCAATACTTTAAGTCAAGCGTATTTACTTTACGTTGAACCAACTGCCGACTGTAAAGCCAATCAGTATCACGTATCAGCGGAATTGCATGTACCTTGGGCGAAAAATCATGAGTACTATCATTATTTTACGTGAGTGTTGTTTTTTATTATTTTATAATTAGGATCGAAGGACCAAATCCTTTTAAGCAGTTTATTGGGTAATTTACTTATTATTTATATACATAAATGCAATATACGTTTCTTGGATATCTAATATTTTTCTAAATTATAATTTATTTTCGGATATTTGTTCACCAAGTTATTTATTAAATTGGTTATTTTATTATCACAAGACTTTGTAGTTTTCTTCTCATTAGAAAATGATTTTATTTGGAATGAGTTAGTTGGCAGCATTTACTGAAAGTGTCTGACCTTGGGTAGTACTGAGACCGTGGTTGGGCTTCAACTTAACATCAAACGAACTACACGCCCCTTACTTTTAGGTGGCATCCCTCGCGTGTTGTAAACGTTATGTCTGTTCTATTCTTTGGTCTGAGACTGTGTTATTGTTTAATTGAAGTATACATAACAGAAACTATAATAATTTTATCGGTTACGTATATCTCTTTGTTATTGTACTATTTCAGGCACATTAAGAGATCGCCTATGAAATTGCGATTGTTTAAAAGTAACCCAAACGTTACTTACGGTCTTGAAGCAAAAGAGCATGTGAAGATTACTCTTCTATTGGATCCTCAATGTACTTTTACTGTCAGGTTGGTAACGAATATTCTGGAATGTTTTTAATGATAAAGTGATATCTTGATGACAATTAGATACTCTGTAAAGGGTAATGAATATTAGGGCATATTGGTTTTTGAAATTATACTTCTTTAGGTGCGTTATTCACAAATGATGAGAAAGATAGTCACACTCAATGTTATGTATATCTTATAAGTGGTTTTGTTAGACAATACATTATTAATCCACCTTAGTGCGAAATTTGTATGGTGTGACCAAAGCATTTATTTTTGTTCTGTAATATGCTTTTTACCTAGAAGAGGAATGGTCATAAAACTTCATGTAGATTAGTGATTAGTGGATAGTCTTCCTTTTACAGTGCATACAGTAAAATCGAATGTAAAATGACGTATTTTTGTAGTCTTTACAAAAGCCTAGTTTTAATATCTGTGTATAAGTAATAGAAATCGCGACATTCGGATTTGTTGATGTTATATCGATTTTTACGGACAGGGAATTAGTCAGATCGCGACTTTTGTATGTAAACAACCCAAGCCGAGTTTCGGACACTTTGGTACCCTTAGCTTGTTGCTACGCTTTCCCGGCTGAGTGCCTTCCAAGGCCCTTAAGGCTAACAGTATAGTCAGTTCGATAAAATAAAAGAGGATTTGTTGTTAGTGAAATTGACTAGAATTTATGTGATTTAAATCAACATTTATATATTATCCATGTTGATATAGTCAACAATTAAAATTAGATCATTTACACTTTGGTAAATCCTAAGGTAATCGGATAAATGACTGGTAATATTTTACAGTTTATCAAAAACATGGTATATCCGGCTAGCCCAATTCGCCCGCAATTATACACCAGCGCTCATTCCTTACGTGGCCGCTATTGTCCTTTTGGCTGTCAGAAGTAACATCGTAAGTCTCCGTGAAAGAGGTACCTGTATCTCGATACACAGTGCGTTGATGAGCGAAGGGGTCAAGCCGTACTACGCGTTGGTGTTTGCGAGACTACTTGCAATGGTGTTAACGTAAGTATAAGAGTTTAGGGACCACCATCACACGTATTTCTGCCGCAAAGCAGCTGTGCTCACACTGCTGTGTTCATGTCTGAAGGGTGGGATTAGCAACATTTACTGGTATTTGAGGTATCCCTAAAGATGTTTTTTATTATTATTTTGGTTTCTAATCTGGATATAGAAAAATGAAGCACTACATATTTAAAGATATTAAATCATACTGTATGGGTGTTAAGTTTAATTCGTTTTTCATGCTACATAGTGGTAGATTAAAATATTCCTAACACACTTCTTTCATGAACTGTCTTCTATTCTGAGCAATGTAACATCTTTTGTCAGATATAAATACTAGGATATTGGTATTAGAATTTGAGATTTATATCGTTATTTTTCTTAAATAAAGAATGCCATTCTTCATTGACTAATTAAATATTTATTTCAAATAGTGTTTGTATATGTTTTTCTAAATCGATTTTGAATATTTATTTACAGGTCGATACCCTTCCTTTCGTTTCTATTTGAGAATGCTAGTTGGAAGAATATAGAAATACAATATTTCATTCGGTCCTTACTTGTACTTCCAGTCTATATGACCGCTTTAGGCATTATTAATATAGCCGCTGCAGCGGTGCTTATCGCTATGGTTTTCTCATCTCAGATAACACACAAACTATTTTTCAGGTGAGTGCTAACAGTTTTATTATGTGAATCTCAGTACTAGATTGAATTGAAACTTATTTCTGTTTTATACAACTGTTGAAGATTATCATGGCTAGAAATTATACGTTTACATAATTCCAATTTTTATACTGCTGGTAACACTACATTAGCTTTGTTAAATTAAAGTTCCTGGCGGGATCTTAATCTGTCACGTAGTAGGTTTTTATTTGAATACATAAACATACGTTTTTTCACCCTTTATTATATAATATTAGTGACATTATGCGTGATATAGTTTGGTTATTGTGCACAAGCGGACTATAAATAATATAAATGTAATAATAATGACTAGAAATGTCAAACATGTATTATAAGTTGCCACAATAACTTTGAACAGTTCTAAAAAGCCAGCCACCATTTTATAAGAGCAATATTTGAAGATTAAAATAATATTACGAAATTAGGCTTAACGGTCGTGTATCCAGTGGTCTTAACAATAAAAATTTTGAAATAACATAACAAATTAGATCACTGAGTTTTTAGCGGGATCTCAATCTGTTATGTAGTGGTTTTTATTCATATATTTGTGTTATTTGACCCTATATTGTGTAATACAAGGGGCGTTATGCATAATAAAGTTTGGTTATTGTGTACAAGTGAAGTGAATTGGAAATAGTAACATGGATCATGAATTCTGAGATGCAACAAAAACTCCCTAGATAGTTCTAACAAAGGGGCCACCATCTTGTTAGGATACACAAATCGTCATAACAATGGAAACTATAAACACTCGATAATGGTCTTCAATAAAGAAGACTGGTTGCCAAGTTAGAAAAAGGAAGAAGAAATTAGATCACTGGTTGTTATTTAAAATGTTATAACTAATAGTGGTTCAGCAGAAACGTTTTCCTTTGCAGAATAGTATGGCGAGGTGGTAGCAATGTGGCAGCTAAAGTTGCATCGGGCCTCGAGAAAATCCCTATGGTAGTAAGTGTTGCCTTGATATGTGCGTCTCAGTTATCTTGTGGCGCTGCGTCGCTTGTCGCTGGCGCAGCATTCTACGCGTTTATGGTAAGCTACATGAGAAATTAACTTTTACTGTTGTTATTATTATTTCTGAAGTGTTACTTTTACTTTTTTACAGTTATACAGAATAATTAAATCAAATGAATAAATTAAAAACCCATTTATAAAAATCTTAAGAATGCTTATAGTATATAATTATTTTGGCTGTTGCTAGTCGTCTGCTAAGCGGATGAATAAATTTAATTACTCACCCGTTTAGCGGACGTATAATTACATTTTCTGTTATTATTATGATCACAGTTCATACCTAGCCTAACCAATTTTCTTATTCACCCGTTTAGCGGACGAATAATTCTTTTTATTCGTCCGATTAGCGGACGGCTAGATACTTCGAATTATTTTACTGATAGAACTGTTGTTATAAGAACAGACTTATACAATTTGTATCTAATATTCCATTGTTCTTTTTCAGCTTTCTAAAATGTATGAAGATTATTTGGAAGACTATGTTTACAAACTAATGGCTAAGATAACATCTCGAATTTGTCGATTTCTAAATATCAAAAGCAATAAAGTAAATCGTAGTAGACGAATCAAAAAATCGAATTTATCTACCGACATAACTGAGGATAGTCTTGAAACACCTAAAGATAGCGATTTAGCGTCACAAGAAAATGTTTCAATAGAAAACATCACAGAAAGTGCAAAACCTGAACTAATTTCTGATACTGCTAAGGAACCAGAAATAGAAAAATGTGATGAGAGTAATGAAAAGAAGTCTGATGATAGCGTTGATGAGGAACTAAATAAATTGAATTTCCACATGATGTTGTTTTTTATGTGGCTCTCAGTGACGTTAGTTAATGTTCCTGCCTTATTAACATGGGCTAGAAATTTCAAGTAAGTATTTAATTTACATTTTCTTATGTATAAAGTATAAACATGTCAAGTTTTATTTCATAGACAATATTATATCTAAATACAGTAAGTGCACTGTTCAATAATAAGCTTGTTAATAAAGCAATCATTATATGGATATGTAATACCAAAGTTACATTAGAAAAATCGAGTGATGAGAGTACATGGTTCCAACTGAGAGCAATAGTAAATTAATTATTTGCTGTATTCGGGTATTGTAATATTTTTTATTACTTTTAGATACAGTATGGTGCTAACACCGGACACTTCATATCACACAGGCCTCATCATGTCTATTTGTTCAACATATATATGGCAGATGGATAAACCAAAAATACATTTGTAAGTAAATCCATATTTTCTTAATTAATATCACAGATTTGAGAAAAGGACTGATGGAGCTTTACAAACAACAAAAGTGGGACTTGAATTAGGCTGTGTTTCTTTGGCAACCAGATAACAACACATACGAACGTGTGAATAATGTTGCCTGGATAATTAAAATAAGTTTTACTGGTTTTGTATTTCATTTCAAAGACTTTAATAACCTTTATATACCAATTTTTAACTGGAATAAACTAAACTTTAGTCTGCATCTATAGTTGGACTTTTAATTGTATTAAGTAACTTGACAGTTTAAGGATTACCAGAATTTGACAAAAAAAAGATAGTGAGGTGGTGTAGAATGAGTGAAATTAAATGAACCTAAATAATGTACTTAGATGCAAACTTTTTATTTTAAATTTACAAACTTGTCTTAAACACCTCTATCTTTACCTCTAGGGTTGCCAGAGGCAATAAAATAGCAAAAGTAACAAAAGGAATATAAAATTGTTTTTATTTTAAGTTTGTTTCTATTAGAAGAAAATATAAAAATAAAATTACTTTTATTAACAATATTAATTATTCTTGTATTCCAAATCTTATAATTATACGTTTATATGTAATTTATTTTAATGAAACCCTTTTATTATTCGTTCTTTACGCAGAATCATTCACTCCAACACTATTAGTTTTAGTATGGTAACATTATTTTTCTTTGAACTGTCAAGTTACTGAATACAATTAAAAGTCCAACTATAGGTTGTTTCATTATCAGTGGATATTTTTTATTTTATATATTATGTTTGTTTTAACTTACCATACCTATCGCTAATGGTGCTGATGTCGTAAGCGTTTGAATTTTTTGCGATCATCATGGATTTTATATTTCTGCCGGGGACACGGTATTGCTTAGGGTTCTCTACAATTTTTACTCTGAAAACATATCGCTATCTAATTCAATGTTTGCAGATCGTTGTTATAAATATAAGTATGACCTAATAAATATTAACCTCATTTTGGGTTCGTGGCAGTCTGCTTGTAAATAAAGTGATGTTCCAATGGTACATACATATATTTTACTAGAACTTCCAGGAAAATATTCCGCCATACTATTGGATTCGTCACGATGTTTCTCCTTCACCGAAAGCTCAGGCTCTTGGAGGGGTTCGAACTCACGTCAACCGACGCGAAGTCGTACACGCTACCACTGACACATCATTGCTTAAGTCAAGTTGTAAACAACTTAATGATTTCTTTAAATGAATATCATCTTTATTTTGCAGGAAATATTATGATGCTTTATCAGCGTTACTCTTCACAATGGCTGTGTTCATATTGGCTTTGGGTCCTTTATCTCTTACCATTGTCAATTATGGAGTCACTTTTATGTTTCTTGTGATCACTGTACAACAGTTGTTTGATGTAGAAGTTGATGAAAATAAGTGTGATAAAGTTCCTCAACAAAATATACAGAATGATGAAGATTCTTGTGTTGATAGACAGGCAATGGTTAAAACAAGTAATGCATCAAAAGATAAAGAAGATATAGAAAACGAAAGTGAACAATCAAATGAAGGTGCCAGTAACATTAATGCTCCGGACGAATGTGACCCATGTAATGAAAGCAGAATATATAATATGTTTAAAAGACTCAGAGAAAAGTTTAGTTTTGCTGATGAAACATAGTACTTGAATTTTGTGATTGTCATTAAAGAAGCTCCTTTCTTTGTATTAACCTAACATATTTCACATGATTATTTCATCTTGACTGTTTGAACCCTAAATTTAAATGATATTATAGGATATCTTATTATATAAAAATATTTGATTAAGTAACAACCTTAAACAGTAGTGGTGGCCCTATAATAGTGTGACATAACAACATAATTTGTAATTGTGATTGAACTTACTCCCAGTTAAAACAAGTGGTGTAAATTGAGTTTGTCATTAAACTGAACAAAATAAAAAGGAACAGTTTCTAAATTTAAATTGATGTAAATATATTGGTCCCATCTTTTTTCCTGAGTTATATCTTTTTTTGGTAATCAAGTGTATCGAAAAACATTAAAAAAATGTGATAGTTCTTAGCAGAGATTTACTATTATCTAAATAGTTTTAACTATCTCAGATTTTATATCAAATATTTAATTTTAATAGACAAACTTATTTTTGTTTTGCATAAAATATGCCAACTTGTATACCTATGTTAGATTTTATTTATATAAAAATATACATAAATTACAGTTTTTTCAGAATATTCATACAAAATAAAGAATTTAATAGGTGCATTATTTATTATTATGTTCTGTGTGGTAATTTTCAAAAAGTAGTTAATGAGATGGAAATAATGTATCTTGCTAGCTAAGTCCGCAGACTTTTTAGTAGCCAATAACTAGACCACACCTACCATGTCCAAGGATAGCATGAAAACTTCTATGTCAAACAGTTCGGGAGTTTATCAATCTCAAATATAAGAATGTCCATTTTTATATATACAATATATATATAGACTTGTTAATTTGATTAATTGACTTAATTACATAATAATTAGAAAAAATAATAATAAACATTGTTTTAGAAAAAACAATCTGTCTTATTCTCTCTAGTCACTTATATCAGATCTGCTAGTGTAGTAAGCCAGCATTGCCAATTGCGACTCAAATTTTTCACTGTTTAGAGTGCATTGACCATGTGGCCGCAATAACCTGTTGGTCATTAGGTCTCTTAATCATAATTCTGGTGGCCATCTAATGATATGTCCTCAGCTGTAATAATTAATAATAAATAACATTTAAGTGTAGACATATAAATACATCAAACACCGGCCATTAATTCTGTCATAATGTCTTTTTACATGTTATAAGATCTTCATTTACCCTCAATGTTTTATATCTTTAACCAATACTACAATTAAACTTTGTAGGATATTTAGGTAACTAGAAGTTAACTAAATTGGCTGCACAAGTGATGACTATAATTAGTAATTTATTTTCAAGCTGTTTAGCTTACGAGTGCCTTTGTAAATTTATTTTAAAGTGCTTAATTATTTTATAATATTTAAACAAATAAATTTACAAAATCATTAATATTAGGTTAGTTTTAAGTTTTTGTCCATATGTTAATATATTGTGAAATGCCTCAAAAGATTACAGTCAAATAAACTTGTGTTGTTTTTCCTTGGTCAGTCGGGTTTCCAGGGCTCCTTCGGGAAGAAGAGAGGTAGGGAACCAAGAAATCTGTTGGGAAATTTATCTATATTTGGGGCAACATGATTGGTGAAATACTTCCACCCTACAGATCAGCCAAATAACCTTGTGTTTCTAGAGTGAGTAGGGTTCCCAGAGGTCCTCAGGGAAGGTGTCAAGATTGGTAACATGCTAGTGACACCTCTGGTGTTGACAACTGTCCATAGGTTACGGTTATCGCTTACCATGAACAAGCCATATGCTTGTTTGCCACGTTAGTTGTATAAAAAATGTATATATGTGATTTTAACACATTTAACATTCCAATTCTATATCTAGTTCATTTATTATGTGAGTTGAGAAAGGGACTATGTTGTATGAAAAAAAATTAGAATAACCTATGAAACAATAAGAGTATTTCAAAATTCTTATTCACTGCATGAGCAGGAAATAAATATACTTTATATAGCACTAATAGTTTAAATATAACTGATCTGAAATTATCTATACATCAATAACATGTTAAACAATATCTTTTGGATTTAGAAAGGTTTACTATTATTTCGTGTCTTTGAAAAAGTATTATTAATTAATCATTAGTTTTTTCTTTAAATAATCTCTTTTCTGTTGTAATGGGAAATTTAGGTTAGAATTAATAACACTGATACGTACAATCTATTTAATCAAAGATTATCATTTAATGAAAAGAATGTAAATAATTATGTACTTAAATAAATTCATTTTTTGCCTTTCTTGCCTGTTGGTTTTTCATCGGTATTTCTTGGATTCTGCCAGTTCAATGGATTTCTGCGATACATTGGCCACGGGGGTACAGTCAGGACAGCAGCAAGTAGAAATCCGGCTCCAAGGATATACACAGATTGTGAAAACTGTTGAACAATATAACCCCAGACGAAACCAACTATGCTGAACAATGTGATAATTGCTCTGTATAACTTTTCGGCCTTTGCTTGTCCAACATAGTCAATATGCGTAGGTATGGATGAAAAAAAATCCATTATCGTAATTTCTCAATTTCTAGAAAAGTGCCAACTCGAAAAAGCCACCACAACAAATTTTTTATTGAGCCACAGTTTGACAAACGACACGTCTTATTTCAATTTATTTATTTTTAATATATACAATCGTCGTTTTAGCATTTGCCGGTGTCAAAGTATGAGAACAAGATTTTCTCTCCTGAATTTTACAATTGTTAACATTTATTTATTTTGTACGAACTAAACAACATACTTGTAGAAATTTTAAAACATTGGATTATAATTTTAAAGTGTCCCCTTATGAAATAATAAATGTTAATACATATATAAATTAATGTTTTTGGAACTACAATAATTTGTATATAATATTTTTGTTGTGGGCAATAATATTTATTGTACTGAGGTAGATGCTTTTTAACAGAAGCAAATTAAAATTGTTCTGAAGTTTTTGTCAAAGAGAAATATAAATCACAGACTTACAGAGGGTGCTTTATATATGCCTACCTCAGATTAAGGATAATATAGATTAGATTAAACAACAGCTTACTTAGGGATACGGAATTGAATTAAAAGTAACAATACTATACTCGATACCAGGATCGTATCGCATTTATCGATGCCAAGTAAAATACCAAGGATAGCTTACGGTGTCGAATACTTTTTTTTTATTTGTGTGATTAATAATAATAATAATTTATTGGAACACAAACATAGTCAAGCAAAAAGAGTTTTTGGCAGCATCTTCAGCTGCCATGGTTGTGATTTTTATTTTTAATTCATTAACTTAGGTTCTTTGACCTTATATTATATAATATTGGTGGCATTTTGCGTGATATAGTTTGTTTATTGTGCAAACGTGAAGTAAATTATAAATATTAAGTGGAAGCATGCATTTAGAGATGTCACAAAAACTCCCTAGTAAGTTCTAACAAGAGAGCCACCATCTTGTTAGGATACACAAATCGTCATAAGACTGGAAACAATATTCACTCGATAATGGCAGTAATGGTCTTCAATATAGAAAACCGGTTGCCAAGTTAGGAAAAAGAAGTGTTATTATTACTATAGCGAGCGCACGCTCGAATTGTGCTGCCTTAAAAATGCTTATTGTCGGTGACCCTTAGAAGATAGCCATATCCAGTCGCTGATTTTTTTGTGGGTCTTTTACAATTATGTAGAACATTAATTTGACATATCTCTTATTGTTTACTCAGCGTAAGTCATTCAATCGCCACAAAAGTGATTTTTTTTCCGAATTGTTTCACCATTATCGTCACTGCCTATTTCGTATTTTATTTTATGTAACAAAATAAATATCCTATAAGCATGGGCACAGCTATGATTTAAAGATAAATCCATGTAAATCGAATTAGTAGTTTTCGCATGAAAATAACATAAATGGAAAGACACACTGAGAGACGTTTATTTATATAATATGTATATATATATATATATTGTGTAAAGTAAGAAACTGACTGGGTGACTGATTGATCAACGGACAGCTGAAACCTTTGGGTCTAGGAACGTGAAAATTTGCATGCAGATTCCTTATACAGTGTAGATGAGCACTAAGAAAGGATCTTTGAGAACTCAAGTCCTAATGTGGTGAAAAAGAGGATGAAAGTATTTATGAAAATCCATAATTTTTGAAGATAGATGTATATTTTCCCAATATGCCACGCAAGTTCTCATATATACAAATGTACTATGTGATCGTAAGATCGTGATCGCCAGCCATGCGTTTGTGTCGAAAACAGTCTTTGCTCTGTTGTGGGACTTTTAGTTCTCATTAAGAAAGATGGTATTAAAACGCGCGTTGAACGAAAATGGAAAGAAACCTTGTGAAAAAATTCGATTATTTAAGCAGGTAGCAAGGTATTTATTTGTATAAGTTTCCATTTCGTCTATAGGAACGAATTCAGCCCGCTATAAAAACGTCAGTTTTAAGGATCTTTAAAGGTTGGTAGTATTGTAACATTTGGTAGACTAGCAACACATAAATGCATTTTACAGTCAGTCGATTGTCAACATTCAGTACGATCAGACTCATTAGGTTAATTTTAGTTAAAACAAAGGTATTTAAGTTTTATTTTTTAAAAGTACAACAAATTTAAATTTAATAAAAATATGACAACATTCAAACAAGTTCCTCTCACATGTGGCGGCCATACTAGACCAGTCGTGCATTTGGACTTTAGTGACGTTACAAAAGACGGATATTATTTGATTTCTGCTTGCAAAGGTGAGTTATTTCGACTAATTCTCTATTTCGTTGCCCTTTCGTCTTCAGCTAATTATGAGCGGAAGACTGGCAAGTGTGTTTGTGTTTTTCGGATGTGTTTAAGCATGACAGATGTTGAGCGTCTCGCTTCATGGTAAGGCCTTCACTTTTCTTGTTTGCGCGGAGTTGACTGCTTTGCCGGCATGCATTCTATGCATGTTGTGACCTTCTCTTTCCGGACATGCAGGAAGCACCTTGAAAATCCACTCGTACGTTTCCTCGGCGCCGGTTCGCCTTGCGTGTTCAAGCTGTGGTGTTTTATTCAAGTATGTTGTATGACACACATGCCCTACAGCTTTGTGCGTGTATGAAAAATAGTAAATTTTGTTCCTGCATTGACATTTCACCGACTTGGCTACCTTGTACTTGCTCAAGGTTGTATGTACTTGACATTAATAATACAGGAGATTTAAAATGTGTTACAAAGCAACTTTCATTAAATTATATGAGGAAAATTTATTAATATCAGATAATTATATCATTATTTGTCTTCCTTGTTTTTATTGCTATTTGTTAATTTCCAATATAAATAGTTTTTCCTGATTTGAACAAGCCATTTAATTCTTAGTCTTTGTTCATTAGTTTATTTTTATCTCTAAATTCTAAGTTCTCAATACTACAGGATTTACTTAAATTACTACATTTTTCCTTAAATATTATATTAAACATTGTCTTTAATATATATACTTAACAGTTTAGTTTTAAAGGGCATATATATGATTAAAACTATTAATGTATTGTTATGAAAATATTTGGTTACATTTTTTTTTGTCTTAGAAACCCAGATTTTATACAGGAATTTGATAATATTTTGAATTTGTATTTAATGTTTCAAATAAGGATAATGTGATATAGCAAAATAGTTTCTTTGTTCAAAAAGTTCCTTAATGGCACAAAGCCAAATTGTTTGTAAATTTAAGTTTGGTAAACATCTAATTTAATTAATTTCTGAGTAATAACCCAAAACTTTGACTATCTCATATAAAAGTAAATGTTAATTTGAATAAATAGAATTGCTCAGTATTTTGAGTATTTTTGTAGTTCATGAATTTCTTTTTAGATGGCAAACCCATGTTGCGGCAAGGTGAGACTGGTGATTGGATCGGAACTTTTGAGGGACACAAAGGTGCCGTTTGGGGAGTAGCTTTGACACAAAATGCTAATCTTGCAGCTAGTGGAGCAGCTGATTTTACTGGTAATTCATCTTTTGGGTATTTAATTTTTTTATTATTAATTTGTGCATTACACACAGGACATTTATAATTTTTATATGAAGTTCATATATTTATGTAGAGCTTAAGTAGCTGAATGACACATTGAGATCTTGATAAGAGAATGTTTATTATTCTCTAAAGGTTTTGGCATTATAGCCACAGTCTCACCTGCTGTTCAGAGACAATATGGCCCAAGATGGTGACATGATAAGCCGAGTCGGGGGTAGTAGGCTCTCAAGTGCAGCTGCCCATACACACCTATACATCCTTGATGGCAGATTTTCAACTTAAGGGTTGTAGCTAGCCAGGCAAGAATTAGAAAATGCCATACCATCATGCATCAAGATATTTTCTTTATCGAAAGCTCAGGCTTATTATTGCAGAGTTTCAAACTCATTTTAATTGATAAGTTGTCATCATTACTATCATTGCTGCAACCTCTGAGCCATTCATAACTTAGAAACATTTATAAAGGAAAAATTGTCTTAGCTTTTAATAAGGATATGCAATATGAGATTTTTTTTTGTTTTGTGGTCATATATTTATTATATAGTTTTGTATGAAGTAGGTAATTCATGCTATACGTGCCCCGGCCAGGCATGGTGGCTCGGATCCAGCTCAATGTATTGTGAATTACCAACTTCATAAAGAAAAGTTCCTGAGTTATTGTAGTATTTACAAGTTAATAAATTTTGTAAATGATTTGGATAAAAAGCTTGATAAGGAAGTTCATTTTATTTTCCAGCAAAACTATGGGATGCAAGATTTGGTGAAGTGACACATACTTTTGATCATGAACATATAGTGAAAAGTGTCAATTTCAATTCTGATGATACTTTGCTAGTTACAGCTAGTAATGAGAAACTTATTCGGGTTTTTGATCTCAACAAACCTGAAGCTGGACGTAAGTAAGATGTTCTATGTATTTTGTATTTAGTACTGAAAATTTCGTTGGCTCTAGATATTTTTTTGTTTTCATTTTAATATTTTTAAACAACATATAGATTAGTTCAGTTATAATTGTGCCCTAATTATTATTCCTATGCCAATTTTACATACAATTTTGTGACGTCGAGGTGCCTAAGGGTTAAAAAGACTCTTAGGTCATATGGAATAAGGAAAAAATCTGTTTTTGGCCATGTCAAGAATGGTTCTAGGTATATATATATTTAAAACTCAAGGAGATTGTTTTTTTTTTGTTTGTTGGTTTGAAAGCACTACCGAAACTACCAGAAAGAATTGAAAA
The DNA here is from genome assembly GCA_947532125.1 of Saturnia pavonia. Classification (NCBI taxonomy): domain Eukaryota; kingdom Metazoa; phylum Arthropoda; class Insecta; order Lepidoptera; family Saturniidae; genus Saturnia; species Saturnia pavonia. The sequence continues at coordinate 9,812,805 of OX383908.1, forward strand.
AATTTTTTGGTTTTTATTGACTATTAATTGAGGAAGGTTATAGGCCTTCATGCTACTACTCTAAGGAGCGAATCAGTAATAATGAGCGTTAAGCAATCTGGTAAGCTGTAGGCAAGTACTGGACGCAAGAACTATATGCTATACGGGTGCGGTGACGGTGGAGAATTGTATAAATAAATTTAACAGGGATGAAACCGTGGCGCACAATTATTCATTGTGTATTTCTGAATTTATAAAATTTTATCAGAGTTATTTAGTTGTTAAAATATAACCAAAATCAAATATTTTTCACCATTGTTTGAGTATATATATGTATTTCCAGCTTTGGAGAAAATAAGTGCTCATACGAGTAGTATTAGGCATGCAGTTTTTCTTCATAATTCACGCATTGTAAGTGTGAGTGATGACCTTACTATGCGCGTCTGGGACCGTAATAGCGGACAGGTATGTATTAATTTTACTAGTTGTAAGTAATTAATACTAATTTAAAATTACATTTACAGTTAAAATATATAAATGAAAGCTTTTAAGTTACTTACTCATTCTTGCGATACGTCTAAGGCCTTTTTCATGAATTATACTGAGAGCCTAATACAAATTGACGTGCTTCTAGGAGCAAATAATTATTTTAAATATTATAATTTGAAAACTGGCTAAAAGCTAACGAAAAACGTAGGACACAAGACATGATAATATAATATGAATAGTTATCTAGTATTTTTATTGCACCGCAAATGATATGATGATATGTGCGAGTTTTTTCAACAACAGTACCGCGTCCTACACTCCTTACTATTGTTATACCCATGGGTAATAAAATGCCGTTTATTTTCACGAAAAGGAGTTTATGTATTCGTACTCAACAAGATGTAAGTGGAATATAATAAGTGACCTATATAAAACAGATTACTGTTTTTATTATATGAACATATAAAACTTATTACGGACAAATATAAAAAACATAGCTACGCCAATCCAAATGAAGTGACGCCAGTAAATAAATAAATTAGTAAAACAACAATTTGTAATGAAAAACTTACGTACCAGTTCTCATGTAAAATATTTACTGTTTTATCCAATTAGTGTTCGAATTTTCAATTTCTTCCTATTAAGAGACTAGAAGGCTATTGCCAAATTTCAAGTTTATAGAAATTAAAAGTTCTAGAAATTTAATTTTTTTGACATTCGTTTCAAATAAGCATTTTTTGGGATCACAGTAGATCTTACTGGTCCCAAATAATACAGGACTGCGTAAGTCTACATCGCTCCCTTTTGGAAACATTCTGTTTTGTGTTATCTCATCTGCCTTTTAGACAAATAAAATATTGGGGGAGAGAGAGAGATATCTGCGATTTGTTACGACTTACAAGCCACCTCCCTTCCATTTAATACGTCGCTTGATAAGCGGAGTCATATAATTTTAGTCTATCGACCACTCGGGCATACTGCGTATGAAGTCATCATCTCACAACACTAGGCCAATTCGACGACAATCACGATCATGAAAATCAGGACTTGAATTAACCGTGTATAATAACATGTACCTTTTATGTATTCTATCTTATTCTTTCGCAAGTTATATGTCAGCAGAGTCAAAATATGTATGAGTGAATATATTTTATATATTTCACTGTTCTCTAATACTCTTTATTGAACGGCTTTAACATATCGATTATACAGTCGTTTAAAAAGAAAATATAATGTTAATTCCAGGAAGTGCAAAAAGTAGAGTTCCCAACTATTCCAAACAGCTTAGAACTGTCACGGGATGGCGCTATATTGACTGTGGCACATGGTAAGATTTCAACTATATCTATGCAATATTCTCCATTATAATTGTTATGAGTTATTACTATTGTTTGTTTTATCTACTGTCTATTTTTGTCTTATTTACTATTTGTATTGCAAGTGTACTTACTATCTAGTTTGTGACGTTAATGTCTGATGTATATTAATGAACTATTTATATATAATACAGGGAATTATTGTTACAATACTTTATAGCTATTATCCGAGTTTACGTTATGACAACAATTTTCTACTTCCGCGTTACCGACACGCTCGACAACTGGTTTATTGTACTGTGGAGGACAGCATCTGATGCAGATAATACATTTATATTACTAAAAAATTCCAAGTGCGTGTCGGGCCACGCGCAGTAGTTCCGTAGTTGCTCATCACAATATACAGGCTTAGAAGGGTGTTTAAGTAATATTTTAATGAAAATGGTACGAATTATCTTCTCTAAGTACATTTTATATATTTTTATATTTAAACTATTACTCGTTAACTTGTAAAGCCGTGATGTTTTTCACATTTTCAAGAACAACCATTTGCTGCCATTTAGCTGTCAAGGTTGGTGTGACAACTCTAACAAAAATTTATACTTTAAAGCTTAATATTTCGCAAACGGATCCCTGAATAGGAGAATGGTTTTTACAGACCCGCAATATTTTTGAACAACCTATCCAACGATATCCCACACTATGGGAGAGACAAGAAAAAAAGATTCACCATTCATTCATTACGTGTAGGGGCGGTACACACTATATTTTTTTCTAGATTTTATTTTACCACTTTGTCGGCTTGATTAATATGTATACCCATACCAAATTACAGCTATCTAGTACCAAGAATCTCTGAGCTAAGCCGCGGACAGATAGACAGATGGACATGCCGAACCTTGGGTTCCTTGTTGATTACGGAATCCTAAAAACTGGCAATTAGTGCAATTTGCAACAAGGGAACTCGCGAATCGCTAAATACATTTTGTTCAGGAATTTGGTATATTAACTTTGCCGTCCCAATATATCCTTGAAAATGTTACTTATTTCCGGAGAAACTTTGATAAGCTATATCTTGTAAACGATCGGCGTAATTTTAATAGTAGAAAAAACACAAACAATGTATTAAACTCGGTAAGACTAATAGACGTTTCTTAGGTTCTGTAATTACCAAATAACATTACTGATTTGCCGGACAATAAATTCAAGGACCATGTCAAGCAGGTTTTTCTGTCAAACTGATATTATAGGGGATCATTGCGTGAATGATAATGATGTCTTGTAAAGACTCTCTCTCAGTACATCCTCTAAAATAATATAATTATTAACCTCTAAACGAGGTTTTGTCGCCATCTTGAGCTGCAATGTTGTGGTTTTTATTTTAATTCATTTAACTTAGGTTTTTTACCATATATTATGTAATATTGGTGGCATTTTGCGTGCTATAGTTTGGCTATTTGTGCATTCGTAAAGTGGTTATAAATATAAACTGGAAACATGCATTTTGAGATGTCACAGGAACTCCCTATATAGTTCTAACAAGAGAGCCACCATCTTCTTGAACCAACTTTGAATATAAACTTTGAAAATATTACGAAGACTTATTGCACATTGACACTGACAAGTGCTTTTTGCGGCGCCAAATCAAGAATCTCTAAACATTACTTACAGAGTTAAAAAAATATAATAGGTCTTTACCTATGAAATTGCCGTTCTGCAGTACTGGCCATTTCAAATCAAAATAATTTTTGTTTGGCTAAGAATTCTAATTTCAAATTAATTTTATTTTAAAAACATGGAATTCTTTTTCCAAAAGTAGTCATTTGTTTATTGATTAGTGTTACATTTTCATCGCATATCAATCTTTTTTGTCATCATGGCTACGTTAAAAATTCGAGTAATTATGGAATATGAGTACCGTCGTGGCAGTAACGCGGCACAAGCGGCACGCACCATCAACGACGTTTATGGAGCTAACACTACAAACCAGCACACCACCTGTTATTGGTTTGCTCGCTTCCGTTCTGGGAATTTCGACCTGAAAAATGAACCTCGCGCTCTTCCGAAGACTTTGGTCGACAATGACGAATTAAAGGCGATTGTGGAAGCTGATGATACACAATCTACGGCTGAATTAGCAGCAGCTTTCGACGTTAGCGTCAAAATAATATTGGTCCATTTGCGTCAAATTGGCAAGGTAAAAAAGCTTGACAAATGGGTGCCCCACGAACTCAATGATCGCCAGCGCGAAGTACGCGTTGAGACGTGCCTTGCACTGCTCAACAGACACACAAATGAAGGAATTTTGAACCGCATTGTTACCTGCGATGAAAAATGGATTCTGTTTGATAACCGCAAGCGCTCAGCAAGTTGGTTGGATCCTGGTTCAGCACCTAAACAATACTCTAAAACCCCTACCCCTAGAAAAGTGATGGTCACTGTTTGGTGTCTAGCGCCGGTGTGATTCATCACAGCTTCGTAACAAACGGGGTGAGCATTACTGCAGATGTGTACTGTGAAGAACTGAACACAATAATGGAGAAGCTGGCACATCTCCAACCAGCATTGGTCAATCGCTCGTCTCCGCTGCTCCTGCACGACAACGCGCGACCTCATACTGCACAACAGACGGTCTCCAAGTTGCAAGAACTGGGGTTGGAAGTTCTCCGTCATCCGCCCTACTCACCAGACCTTGCGCCTACAGACAACTGCTTTTTCCAGAATTTGGATAACTCTTTGGCGGGAAAAAAATTCAATACCCGAGAGGCAGTACAAAATGCCTTTGAAGAATTTGTTGCCTCCCGTCCAGCTGATTTCTTTAAGAAGGGCATCAATAAACTGCCACTGCGCTGGCAAAGATGCATAGATTTCATGAGTGATTACTTCGATTAATATAAATAAAAATGTACATGAAAAAACATCGTTTAATTTTTTTCATACATAACGGCAATTTCATAGGTAAAGACCTAATGTATATGTAATTATCTGTTTGAGATATTGTCAGCTCTTCTTTATGACTGGGATGTTTTCCAAATCGTTCATAAGTTCCTTTTTAGGGTCAAAACAATTTTGATTTTAAATAGGCCTACATTCATCGGCGGACGATAATGGGCTGCTGGTATAATATGTACAAATACGATCGATTTATTTCCCTATTTTCAGGTTCAAATGTATCATTCTATTCATCGGACACTATGCGTAAAATGCGCGAATTTCCAGTTCCAACTAAATGTTATTCAGCGTCTTTGGCACCGAGTCGAGCTACCTTCGTCTGCGGCGGCGAAGACCTTAAAGTCTACAAGTTTGACTACAACACTGGAACTGAACTTGGTGCGTGTTCTAATTTAGTTCGTATTCAAACTAAAAAGGTGTAGTCGTTTTGGAGCAATGACGGCTCAGTGGTAGCGTGTACGGACACCGCGTCGATCGACGTGAGTTCAAATCCCTGTAATGAGCCTGAGCTTTCAGTGAAGGAACCATGGTGAAAAATTGAAAATCTATTAGAGCCAGTGCCTAGTCCTAGTGCTTAGCGATTTAGTCAAACGCTAATACTATAAAGATTAAAACTAGTCTTTCTGCCGCATAGCAGCAGTTCTTGCGAAGCTGTGTGTCGGTTTGGTTGGCAACACGTACTGGCACACGATTTTGTTCCATCTCCGTACTCAAGAGTAGCGACCTATTAATGTCTGGCCCTAATTGACTACGGTCCTATTCGAGGAGGGTTATAAATAGCTCCAAGGAAACTCTTTGTCCTACCTCTCTTTAAACACTATTATTTCATTGTGTTTTATGTGACGAGGAAAACAAATGATCAATATTTTTCGTATTTAGAGTCAAACAAGGGTCACTTTGGTCCGGTGCACTGTGTGCGGTGGTCGCCGGACGGTGAGCTGTACGCTACTGGCTCCGAGGACGGTACGGTTCGTCTCTGGCAAGGCGTCCCGGGACGAGTGTACGGGCTCTGGCGGCGCACCAGCGAGCACACGCCCCTCTCCAACGGGTACAAGGAGGTCGCAGCCAATTGACCTTCTACATCCACAGTACAGGTAACATTCATATCATACAGAATATATATACGTATATATTTTTAAGCACCATTCTGGTAACACTAATATCACAATCACAGTATCTAGTTTTTTGTGTACCTTGTGCTCTTTGACACTCTTTTGAAAAAAAAAAACACACACTTTTAAAAATAATACATAAATGTATTGAATAATTAATACGTAATTACCGAGTTTCTAACAAGGATATTATAGTTATTTCTTTATCTAGCTACATAGTGCTTAGTGTGTACTAGTTCGCAGCCAGTATCTCTAGACCTAGTATGTGCCTTACACGGGAAAAGTGTTTTTAATATAGTTTTTTTTTAAATCTCACACAGTAAACTTGACAATCACTAATGTCAAAAATGTAGAAAATAATGTTGCCACATTCATTTTTGTAGTGTTGTGTTACCGCATATTTTACGTTTCAGTTATTTGAATCGTGGAGTTGTAAATACTGAATTGAGAGTTTTTATCCGTTATTTGATATATCTTGTATCATTCAACATACCCGATAATTTACTATTATCATTATTTAATTCAGGATAATATAAAATGTGTACATATGGCGAATTACTTACAAAAAAAGAACGCTTCGGTTGGTCCACGACAAACACAATTTTGTCTACCTTATTCGGCCTTTTTCACATTTGGAGAATACAATGTTATTTTATTTATGTTTTGCAGGCCGGCATGACAACGGTGACCACCGATGGATTTTGATCTCTCGGTGGTTGTCGTTGTATTTGGATTGTACTGTGCTTACCATCAGGGACAGTACAATCAATGTGCCGAGCTACTATAAAAAAAAAATCTAAACAATAAGAATAATTTTTCGTACGGTTTTACGTTTGGTTCGGATTGCTGGACATTACTGATTTTATAATAAACTAGCAACACATGAAATGTATTTTTACTCTGTGGGAATAAAAAACACACTTTAATTCCTTTATAGAGATATGAGTATGATGTGAACTATTCATTCTTATTTCTCTTGTTTATTATCAGTCTATATTTATTTATTACACGTGTACCAAACTCATGATTGGTTCTCGCGTCTACTAGCTGTAAACTATTTTGCACAAAATTTTCATCTCTATATGGGACTATCAGAGATTGTTTGTCTAAATGTACTAGAGAGAGGAAAATACCGAGAATTTACTCAGTTTCTTTTTGTATGGGAAGTCTACGTCCGCAGTTTTCATTTCAAAAACTCGTGTATTTTACAGCCATATGTAAGTTGCCTTACATTGTTGGTTTATTTAAAGATCAAAATATATCAAAAACGGCAAAGTACCTATTAATTTGTCCCGATTAACAATCATAGGTTTTTCTTTCTCTTGTTTAGGATTATTGTGAAGACCAGTGATAGTGAAATCAAAATTATTTGCCTGGTGACCGGCGTAATCACAACTATTGAGTGAACTTGTCACCAGGTTATGTGTAAAGAGAACTTAAGGAGTCTAAACCAGAACAAATAATTAAGACTAAGTGTTGGTAATATTTTAAACGGATTTTTTTTAACGAAACAAGTTTTTATACTCAAGGGAAATAGTATTTTATTGTAAAAAGAAAAAAAATGAAATTTTATCAGGCAAAATAAAATGATTTGTAAATATCGATTGAATTTTATTAGTTTTAAAATTGTTTATTTTTAAAATTCTACCTAGTTTTGTTTTAAAATGAAATGAAATATTTTTTAATAATATGTAACAAACTTAGGCATCATTTTCAATAATAATTTTTGAATAGTTTAGAATAGTAAAGAGGAAATTTGAATAAAAGAGAAATACACATTTTTTTCAAACATTTCTATGTCTACATTATCGGTGTTTGACAAAGAATTAGTCATGTTTTATTTATAATTATTTTAATTAATATTAAAATAATTGTTATATATGTGAATATCAATGATGTTTTACAGTAAAAAATATTCATAATTGTATAACTTGTATTTCAACTGAATTATGATATACATTTTTTTAACGAAAATATAAATGTGATATTACATAATAAAACAATATGGTGTAATAAATTCATTGTATTGGTTTTTTGTTACCAGTTAAGGTTTACAATATAATTTATAAAACTATAAATATATAATAGTCAATATCCTACAAAATTACGTAATAATAACTAGGCAGTGATGAATTATTTAAAAAAAAACATCTTAAACTAAATTATAACTCGATATCCCAATTTATTATACTATTAGATTATGGTAACTTCAGATGTTGTGACCGGTAATACTGTCATATCTTTCATACACATTTATATGGAAATTAGTGATTTTTTTTTCTTAAATTATTTGTTTTGTTTTTTTTTTTCTTTTATTGTCAGATTAAAGCTAAACATGGCCTATTATTTTACAAAAAAAAAAACAATATTTGCAAAATACATTACAAATTATACTTCACTTCTTTTCCTTAAATCGATAATTTTATTATCATCGTTTTATCGTAAAAAGAAAACAAAATAAAAAAATCAATATTCCATACTTATAGTTAGTAATGTTAACTGTAGGTATATTTTCTTTACTCACGGTAATTGTGAGAACATTTGTTAAACTGATGTAAGGATGCCTCGTAGTACAGTTTGTACTTGCGGTTGACGTACGCGATTATCACATGCAAAACTTTGTGTTCATATACACTATATCGGTAAAAAACTCCAAATGTTTGCGTTTGTACCGACTCTTATCAATCGCATAATTTTGAGGTTAGAAATCACACAACCGCAAACGTAAATGACTGCTAGGCAATATTATTCGCTTCCATAAAATTTTTGTTATTAATTTTATTTTCCTTGTTTGTATTTCCACAACGGTTTGGATTTTTACATGAAGCCGATCATTTTTTCGTTTCAAACAAAATATACGAGTTATTTGTACTTTATCTGTAAATATGTATTTTTTGTTTTAAGCGCAATATAGAAGTCATTTGTACAATCATCTGTAAATCTGTTGTTTTTCTTGTTTCAAGTAAAAAATTTGAATCATTTGTACAATCACATGTAAATCTATCATTTTTTTTTCGTTTCAAGTAATATATAAGAGTTATTTGTACAATCATCTGTAAAACAGTAATTTCCCCGTTTTAAGCAAAATTTACGACTCATGTGTACAATTCATCTGTAAATCAAAGTTTTTATTTCAAGCTAATTATTAATTAATATTCATTTGTACTGTAAATGCTGTGTTATATAGGTAAATTAGCTTTAGTAATGTTTGATCTAATATTTACAAATGAAATGTTTTTACAAACTAAACATATGTTTTCATACATACATTTATCATTAAATTGTTACCTATATCGGTAAATTGAGCACAATCTTGTGACTATACTTAAGGTAACTATTGTGATGTGGTAAAAGTTGCTAATATATATATATATATATATACATGAACTGTATAATAAAATACACCCAATAGGTACACAACCTAATTTTTTTTTTTTATAAAGGTGTTGATGATAATGCTTGAATAACATACTTATCTATTTATATTATGATTTTAACTTTGTGGTATTTGCAATAAAATTATCAAAAGTTATATAGTTGTTTTAGAAGTACTTCCATGCCAGGACTCCTGGTGCGTTGCATCAAAGAACCAAGCAACATATCGTTATAATATATAATTCGCATCATTTAGACTAGTTTTTCGTTTAAATTCTTCTAATTCATAATTAAAATTTGAGGCTGACCAACTTTTTTTTATTTTCAATTTCAATATGATGAGTGATTTTGATTTATAGTTATAATACTTTATTTGAGGATAACATTTGAATGGATTTCTAAATGTTTGAACTCAATTTAAAAAGAAACCGATCACAGTCAATTAGTTCCAATACCATAAAAGTATTTAACGGGGGAATTTATCACACAAACCATCCCAATATATTTGAAATGTAGCAAAATTTGCTAAAAGAGTTATTAAAAAAGTCCATTGCACAAGCGCCCATATAGTATTTTATTTTTCTGATGTGAGGCAAATAAAAACATCATTTACTAACCTTAAAGCGAAATTTTCCACCCTTGTTAGCTAGATGCGTCACTGAATTAACCATCATTGACAGTTCCGCCTTTATTATTAATCACCGGGATAAGTTTAACCATTTACTTCATGACTAAAATACTGAAGTCTGGCCGCTGAGAGAATGTACATTTCACAGTTCGTTATCGAATGTTACATATAACTTTGAAGCGCTGGCAAACACATTACGACTGAAATATTTTAATCGCACAATGCCACCAAATAAAACAAAAAATGATATAATTACGTCAATTTACAATGAATGTAACACGTTTAACTTGATATTACTAGTATTCGTGATTTTTTTATAATCCGTACAGCGCCGTTGCAAGTTTACGCCAAACAGCCCATATTTATAGTGATTTATTTCACGCGAATAATAACCGCTAATGCTCTTCTTTTCCACTCTAGAATGTAATCTACATTTGTGTATATTTCCTACTAATCTATTCTCCAAAGCTATTTAGACGTGATTGAGTAACAAACAACGATTAACGAACAAACGATTTTTAAAATTCTGAAAAAGTTGGTCAAACCTCTGTGTAAATAAAAAGCTCATAATGAAGTTTTAAGGAATAAGCATTGACATGTTAATCTAAAAAAACTTAGTTTCTATCTTTTAAAATTTGAACTTTTATGACGTTATTACTTTCAGAGAACTTATCTGCATTTCGTTGCAGTAAAAAAGTTTTTATCATTTTTTGCTAAAAAATACTTATTAGATAATTAATGCTAAAATTCCATTCTTACTTCCATCGCTACGACCCTACGACTATAATAATTATTAAACCCAATTTAGGTAGGTACTCTAAATCTATTCGTCTTGAATTTTTATTTCTTTTATTGGTTGAAATCGACATTATGTTCTTTCACAGGTCGCAGGTTCACAGACATTATCTTAAAGCTATTATAAATAAATACACTGTCTTTATGTAATTTCAAATGAATGAAAAGATCTGAAATCATCCATAACTCACAAGAGAACATTAAAGGCAGACTTTCGAATGCAGCGACACAAAAGTGGCGTCCATAGCGTCACCGTAGCTTCGTCTCTGACGTGGCGTCAGTGACGCTTTAGTATCTTTGGGTATCTGCGTAAGACGTACAGTCTTATCGCCTTCACCGCACTGACCTGATTTTACATAGCACTTATGAATTTATAACATTTATTATGGATCTACTTAAAGTGCTCACAAGAGAGCCAGAAGATGATTTTTATTATTAAGCCAATTTTTATTTTCCTCGTAAACATTTAAAAAGATGCTATTTTTTAATTAATTGAGAAGTGACCTCAAAACAAACCTAAGTTTGCTAGCGTTTGACGTTAGCGGTTGACGTAGTGACACTGACGCCGCGTCAGTGAATGACGTTCCAGGCATACAACAATAATCTGCGTCTCTGCAACGGCGTCACTAGCGCAGCGCCACTAACACCACAGACGCCTGCCTCGAAAGTCCACCTTAAGAAATAACTTACAATAAAATGATACACAAATCGTTTTGTACATTTGTGTAAAATATGTAAGTTAGATGCCACTGGTACCTATTTGTTACTTATATTTATTATAACATTTTATTTAGCGATGAAAGGTGATAGGTCTGGGAACTTAAAGTTAATGGGTGGGCGGCGCGCATTTCGTGCAGAACTTGGCGAGGGTGCAGCCGCTCCGCACTGCGCTGTGCATACGTCATCGCGCAGTACTGCGTCTCGCGGCCACTCGCGAAGCAGCTGCCCGCAATCTGTTATGCGAAGTGATGCACACTGGGCCTGTATACCATAATAATACTTTGTTTAAATACTTGATAAAAACGTTATATATCATGGCTGAAGAGATCATTGAAATCACTACAGACCAACATTTGTAAATGATGTAAAAAGGTAAGGAATTTTCATTGATTTATTTGAAAAAAAAGAAACAACGAATTTTTAAAGTTTCCTGAAATTTCAATATTTTATTTAGGCATATAGTTCTTGCCGTTCATTGTACAAATTTATATAAAATAACAAAAAGTGTGCATTGTTTTATAGCGCTGCATTTTATTAATTAATACAGTTACTTAAAAAGTGTTTTATTGGAAAATATTATAATTATCATTATTATCTACATCTAATTCAAAAATAATATTGTTCGCGAAAGGTGGAGAACTTGCTTATTTAGTTCTTTATTTATTAAACGATTACAACTGTACTTCATCATTGTCTAAAGAAGACGTATACGAATTTTTAAAATATAAGTTTTAACGTTAAATCTATAATTTTGTGGCCGTTTGAAAATCTTGTTTTTATACCTATGCGTTGTTTTATTATTAATAATATAAAATTAGTTGTTCATTAGTATGTTTGTGGTGCTCACCCCTTCGGCGGTACAAATACAGGAGGTACACGGTGATGGGAACGCAGATTCTCCCACGGAGACAGAGCGGCCCGCGATCAAACAACCTTGTGCTGAGCTTTCGCGCCACGCAGATAAGTCCAGTTTAGGTAAAGATGCACAAGGCACTCGTGGATTTCTGTAATTTCCAAGTTATGAAATGTTATAGGTAGGTATATAACTTATTAATGTTTCGTTAGCAATAAATAAGAAAAAAAACCTGGTGTCTATCAATAAGTTCGAGAACGCTCTGGCAAATTAGGTAATAAAAGATTTGATGTCTACATAAAGATAAAATAGCTGGCAATTTCAATTAATTTAAATGATAATAAAATCAGGTATTACGTGTTAACATAAAAAGTATTTATGGAAAATTGTCTTCCAGTGAACAAATGACCTATGATTGACATCATCCACACATCATAACTGTAGAATTTATGTAAATAATATTTACTGAATTTACTGAATCATATTTACTGAATGTGAATGTATTAAATTAAGGTCACGTGTTCACTGGACTTTATAACTTTGAGGCATTATCTCCGGAGAACATCAAGCCAACCGAATAAAGAAATAAAAACTTACAAGAAACTGCTAGGTAAGTCGAAAGCAGCTCTTTGAATATCACCAGGAATATCAAAGTTCTCGCAAAACACTTTGGATAGTGTCGATTTTCTGATCTCAGCCAGTTGTTGTTCCGTAAAACGTGCGGCCGTGTTGTCATTTTCATACCTAAAATATAAATAGGTTTTAGAGTATTATCTTTTATGCATACTACAATAAAATAGTCTATACATAAACCGTGCGAAGTACCATTTTACTAATTTGTTGAGAAGTAATTTGAAATTTATTTATGGTTATCAAGTTTAGGTTTTTTATGAAACTAATGTAGCAACAAACGTGTGAACCACCTGATGTAATGTGGTCAGTGCAGCCTATAACCCACCTACTTACACAGTTAAACCAACTTCAAAAAGTTTGCAGTCGGTCACTGATAGGGTTTTAATCTTAAGTTAGAGTTGGAATATCTGGTACTTTAGTGCATTTTGCCAACCATACTCTGCAAACCGATCGACAGGAGCGCGAATAATGCTACTTTGTGGCAGATATAAATTTGACGGCGTGCTGGTGTTTTTTATTTTCATTTATTTTGTAAAATTACGGTACAGTACCTGATGGTAAGCACAGTATAATCCAAAAAAAACGACCACCGTGAGATCTACAATTTCAATAGCCGGTCGTCGCTGTCATGCAGGTCTGCTCAAACACGATAATCCAAAAGAGAGTCACTGTGACGTGTTTATCAGCATGAGCATGGTGATCACGACCCAGTCGGGTACAGTTCCCTATCTAAGGAACACGTTACCTTAGTTTGACATGACATTTACATCATATGTGTCATATTTACATAAAATTTAGACATGATGTGAGGGTGATGTCAAATATAGGTCGTGTGTTTATTGGGTACCACCCGGGTAACCGCAGTTATGCCTTTATATGTATTTTTACTATTCAGTGTCAAGAATGTAAGCCTACCAAAAATCCTTACATTACACTATTTAGGTTTGTCCAGAAATATTCATTTATTTTAGCATTACAAATACATCATTGATACACTAAATAGCTCACCAAAAACGGTCGCATTTCCTGAGTTGCCTGAACTGTATGGCGATAATGCAGGCGAAGGTCGGTCCCACGAGACCACCTTGGAGTGGCCTCTCGCTCATACCTCCAGGGAACAGATCGATATCATCCACAGTTGCATATATCCTCTTAAACCTGAAAATACAAGTAAATAAGTTTTTATTATAAAATATGATCATTTCCCTATTGCTTCAAATTTACGGCGTGTTTTAAATTGTACTTTTTGCATAATATTGACCGAAGGAATAGTTATGAGTGACTTTTGTTACTTTCTTAATCACTTCAGACTCCTGATTAATTCAAATAGTTTCAGTCCAAGAAAATTGCACAAATCACAGAGAAGTGAAAAGGTAATTAATAGGTTAGGTTAGGTTAGTCTAATTAGAAGAATGTTAAGTATGAAGGTTGAAGGAAGGAAGGTGGATATAAAAGTAGAGAAAGACCGAAGAAGGTATGGGTGGATTGTGTGAAAAATAAAATGTGTATAAAAGGTGTGAATACTGAAATGACAGTTAAGAGTTGGCCAGTTCCGGATTTTTTTTGTGCGCCCTATTTATAAATATAAAAAGACGTAGATTTCGGTAAATATAACGTACCTAGCGATGACTTCGTCAGGAATTTCTCTTGCCAAATCTTCAAAGGTAGCAGCTCTCTTCAAGTTGCAAAGGGCTCTGTAGTTATTGTAACTTGGTATGCCATGGTCTCGCGCTCTTTGGATGTTGAGAGCGATCAGGTCGATACCCGAGAAGGGTATGCGCCGGTCTTCGAAAAGATGGTTAGTGACCTCACCGGTAATGAATTGATCGAGTGTTTCCATTGGAGTCGAGGACAGACCGCGCATAAGTTCGTCGACTAACGGAGGGTGCTGTGTGTGAAATAAAACTAAGATTTAGGAGAGTAGATAAAATACAAAAAGCTTAACTTTCTATTTATATAAATAAATTGATTAAAAGCAATTTTTAGTTTTATAAGAAACATAGCAAGGCGGCAATTTGTGTCAGCCTATAGGTGACACATTTGTAAATCTGCCTCTGCTTTCCTGTATATAAAGTATATCTATGGATGACAATGTAATAAATAAAATAGTTATCTATATTAATTACGTGATTGAAGTTTTCCGTTGTGCATGCATAACACAAAAACTACTGGATATTTTTTTTTGTTTTACTCCATAAATACTTGGTCGTTATCAATAAAAAAAAAAACATGATAACTCTAAAAATCAAATAAAAATGTTAATGTAATTAATGATATTCAATAAAAAAATAGTAAAGTTTTTAGAAACTATGATTTTTATAAGCACTACGAGTTCTTCTGTCGTCCTCGTGAGCGGAGCCGCGAGCACAGGTAGTATAGGATATTTCCAGTGTTATTGATTTTAGTGAAAGGCCTTGCTCCTGTGTTTTAGGTTCGCTCGAGTATACGGATAAAAATGTAAGTAGTTAATAAGAACCTAAAATATAAAGATTATGTTTACTGCATATACCAGCAAACTAATTCGTAGTCTATTACGTTCAGCAGATGGTGTATCCACGATTTAAAAGCAAAATGTTAACCAAAAACGTTTCTAAAACATTTTATAGGGTTAGCGTTTGACCACATCCTATTGATGTTTAGCGACAGATTTTCTATTTAAGGGTTGTAGTTAAAATATCTACTCTACAATTATGCTAGGATTTCATCACGATGTTTCTCTTCACTGAAAGCCTAGGCTTATTGTAGGATTCCAATGTACATAAAAAAAGAAGTTTCTTAAACGGTAACGGTTACGTACTGTCATGAACAAATCGGGCCTGAAGAAACCGTCTCTGAGGAGAATTGGCGGCTCCACTGGCTGGTAGGTGGGAGAAAGGCGCGGTAAGTGAGGTCTCAAGAGAGAGTGACCGATCCTGAAGGAAGCCGCGGCAAATTCAGTCACAATGGCCGGGTTGCAGGTCGGAGAGTAATCTTTGTAGTAACCTATAAGAACAATATTCAACAATATAATTTTAAATATATTTAACTTAATTCTAAAAAATATCTAGGTACTAAGGCCGCTGCATATGTAACGTTTTTCATTAGTACCGAGCAGTAATGAGGAAGGGCAAGAAATTTTAAGTACATGGGAGTAGTTAAACTTTTGTAATGAATTATTTTAATCTTTAGACAGTTGGTAGTATTTATGCCAATACAACGTATATTTACAATTGAATTACTTGTTGTATTTCGTTTTAAATATGCAACATCTTCATGTTTTTTTTTTCAATTTTGTAGGTACATAAATTTTACTGTACTTGTGTTAAATGATGAACGCTATGTTAAGTTGGGATAATTTTATAAAGTGTATACCTGATGGCAACAATTTCAATCCGTAGAGGTTAACAGCGTTCCAGGACAATAATCTGGGAAGGAATTCATTGTATATGATGTGAGTGAACTGCGCGGCGACGATACGGCGAGCATTTTCAAACAGCAAGTCAGCGTCCCAATGAGGGTTCACGCCTCTGAGTCCCTCCACAAGACGGTTGTGCTCGCGAAGGAAAATAGTATGAATGGCGGTTAAACCGGGCTGCTCGGACGCTCTGCCGTCACCTGTTGAGGTACACAAAGATTTGGTTGTAATTTTTATTGTTAATATTACCAGCGGTCAATCTAATTCTAGTTCTAATTTTGTAGTATGGTAAACAAACAGTTGTCGTGTTATAATATATAATTTCATATGTCAATGTATATATATAACAATAATAAAGTGATTATTTCTTGTATATATGTGAAAGTGGTTACATGGAAACGGCTCTAACGATTTGGATGCAATTTTATATTTAGATAATGTTTTACTATCCAACTTTATCCAGATTGAGCTAGTGTTTTTTTTTTCCAAGTCACCGAGTTATTCCCTCAGATATTAAATAATAAAGTAAGTAAAATGAAAACGAAACTACAATTGTAACATGTTCATATTAATTAATTAAACGATAATTTAATTAAATTTAAATATTACAAACATCAATAAATATTGAATATCATTACAACAGATCCATCCCGTACGGAAATCGAACCGTTGCCGTGTTGACTTGATAGCGGCATTACCGAAGCGCTACGAAGTATATCATAATATCTATATATGTTGTTATTTCATTTATAAAAACGTTCAATCTTATAGAGATATTAAATTAAAGGAATCGAACTTAAAAGTGCTGATCTTTTACAAGATTAGTAATGTTTATAATAAAGGTGGGCTCAGTGATACAATGCACCGATTTCAAAAGACTAATCGAAAGACGCTTGTATAAAATAATTCGGCACTAAACTATATCAACTTTTAGAATAAGATGTATATATTAGAAAAACAGTATAGTGATTTCTTTATTTTAAAATTAAGGAGACAGAATCTTATGATAAATGTCTTACCAGCAATGAAGCAGTACCCGCTAGGAGCTTTGCACTCAGGATGACTGTCGGATCTGGGTAGAAGTTCTTTGCCGTTATGCGGATTGGCGGTAGAATTCAAGCGCCCGTTGAAACCACGTAACTTGCGGACGACGCACGGATTCTCTCCGTACACGACAGACCCATCGATAAAGGCAGTATTTTGGTTAACTTGTTCACGAGGACCTGGATGAAGTAGTTTATTAGCTTTATTCTTAGTAAAAAAATTACAATCGTTTTATAGTCGCATGTTAAATCGGGGTGGTTGAAAATTTAGATAAAGGGAATAGTGGTGAAGAATATTATGAGGAAACGTGGGCGCTCGAGAAATATTCGTGTAGTTCCATCATATCCAGACAAAACTACATAGACATTTCGACTTACGAAATATCTAGGTATAATAATCATATATTATAAATTTTGGCCTAGTAGTGAAGCAGGCTGAGATTATTTATGTGGAAAATCGAACGGCGCGTTTAAAAGGAGTAAAAGCGTACTAATGGGATGGCAAACGCCTCTCTCTCTTTTGCACAAGTTTACTACTGTATACTTTATAAAAAAATGTGATTAAATTTTGATGTTTTACATCTGTCAGGCGTCCTATGGCAGGCGTTACACGCCTTTTTATATTTTAATATGTCACCCACCTAGTTGCTGTTGTCCAGGTAAACTCCTCATGAATGGGAAGCAGAGCCTCTCGCCCGATGTAACATTTACTTCAGGATAGTAATGGTCACCTCTTGGTACCGGGAAGGGATTGCACTCTGGATGCACTGTTCTTGGTGAATCACAGGAACGACAGTCGGGAATCGACTCATGGAAACCTGTTGGTGATTATTTTGAATACAATTTTATGTTAAAATCTTAATTAATTAAAGTCTAAAGTGATGTGTTTAAAGTATAATAATATACTAATTATTTTGTAGACTTGTTAAACTATGGATTTAAGAAAATATACGCAAGTAAGTTTATTAGGAGAATTTAAGAAATGATATTTTTTATACAAACAAATAAAACAAATTTTACCTGCAATGTATTAGGTACATTTTGTATTATTTCTAGACTTATTCTTTGACAAATTCTTTATAGATTTCTAATCTAAAAGTACCGGTATTTGTAGGGCTGCAAAATCTGTTTAAATTGTTGTTATCATTTTCAATATTTACCTTTGTGTATGGGTGTCATAGTGAGTTCGTGATCGAGGAACTGAGCAAACTGCATCACCATTAGGGTATATCGAGTGTGCAAATTTGATATGTCAGGATGGATCACCGTTGAGATAACACGCGGCGAGGGAAGAGGAGTACCAGCCACTGAGTTGATACGAGGTCGACTCACACCTAAAAATGTAATGATTATATTTTTAATGTTCTTCAAATTATAAATTTTGTAGCTGTGCATCCGTGTAGCCTACCGTTTTTCTCATTTCCCGTACTTGCCTACAACTTGTCTGATTGATTGATGTTCATAGTTACTGCTTCGCTTCAGTAGTAACGTGAAGTTATATAATTAACCTATTAACCTTTCTTAATAAATAGGCTATAACAAACATAAGTTTTCAAATCTAACTGGCAGTTCCAGAGTAGTGCGTTCAACCAAAAAAAAGGTGTGTGCGATTCACACACGATAGAAGTGAAACTTCATTTTAAAAGACATTTTCTATTTTATTTAAACAGTGTGCAATATACATACACACCTACATTTACTCTCTCGCTCTGGCTCACACAAAGAGGAGAGACCGATAATGTGCGTTTAACGTTTAACGCTTGGAAGTGGCATAAGAAGTTTCACTTCAAAAAAAGACAACCTTTGAGCTTATAATATAAATATATATTTATACAGATTATTATGAAATATTACCATCTTCATAAACTGGAGGTAGCAGTCTAGCGAAAGTAGTCAAACTCTTGCCGAGATTGGGATTTCTTAAGTTATTACAATATCCTGTGTAAGTTCTAAAAGGACTATTAGCATCGCAGGATCCGGTATCGTCACACTGAGGCTCGATAATAGGCCCTCCTAATTGGTCTTGTCCGAGGAAACCGCTGATGTCTACCGATTGAAGGGAGTCAGCAAAATCGTTTGTAGTACTAAAGCCGAGAGAGTCGTCGAAAATCTGTCGCTTACGGCGGTGTCTGCAAAAATAAATTTTAATTATATCTTCAAAACAGAATATCTCTTTTGCTGCGGACTGTAAGTCATCAATTTCAAATGAGTAACAGACATAAGAAGCAGATTTTTAAAACAGAAATGTCCTATGTTTACAATAATTATAATTGTAGATATAGATATAGATTTAACTTTGAGATATGACAGAAGGTAAAGAAGAGAGGTAGGACACAGAGAAATTTCTTTGGAGATTTCTGGAGCAGTCCGACTTGTGGAATACCTCCCTAAGAAGATTGCAGCCGAATAACATTGTGTTGTATTACTGCGGTGAGTATAGTTTTCAGAGCTACCTACCTACCTACCTAGTGTCTATAGGCTACGGTAGCTGCTTACCATCAGGCGAACCGTATGCTTGTTTGCCAACTTTGTAGTATATAAAAAAAGATATTTTAACGAAAGTTAAATTTAAAGCAACAATTAGAATTATGATGAAAAACGCTGGCATCGATACAGTGTGTAGCGTTTTGCGTTTAGCTAGTTTAGTATATAGGTAGCAGCTACTTGTACCTACTATATGTAACTAAAACCTTTCGCTATATCTATATGAAGAGCTAAAGGAGCCACATTTGTAGGCAATTGTAACTGCTCTTGAATTGTATTTACCGAAGGTCTAGTGGAGTAATTTTGAATGAATTATGAAATGAGTTAATGAATTCGAATAAACAAAGAAACAAAACCACTAAAAATTTCTTAACATATCACGAAGTATTGCAACTTAGGTGACAGATTAGTGTTGATTCCATTCTATATTCATTGGTCAAGTAGTTCATTACAATCATTATCCTATCTTGCTGAAATATCTAATTTAGATTTAATTACCCTGAGTGAATGGAGTTAAGTAGTTCATTCGTGGCAAATTCGAAGAATAGTGATGTGTTTGCAAGTTTAAGTGCGTATTTATTGGCCTTTGAGAACGAAGCTGCGGTACCGACAGGTGATTTGGGGTCAGCTCCGCCTTCTGAAATGGAAGACATACATTGGCACTGAATTTTTAGCTTTTCGCTTAATATTTTGTTAGTAAGATAATTCAAATTAGTGAATAGATAATATTTATGTAATGTAATAAATAACGTAAATGCGCTATATTTTTCAAAGAAAATAAGATTACTTTGGTTTGGACATCCAAATGTTTTTGACAAAAATACAGGACGGTTCCTACGGTAGTTTATTAATTGTATCTCAGTATGTATAATGCTTTGTAGTATAATACAACAGTGTGACAATTTATGTGTGACGTATTATATTTATAACATAGACAATCTACAAGCTTGTCAATGGTGAGAATAACAATAATAATTACCAACCTTTTGGGCTAAGGGGTCTCTTCCCGATTGAAGGTAAAGGCTTAATCACCACGCCAGCGAACGACATACTATAAGAAAATATCTCAAGCGTCTCGATGTTTTCCTTCACTGTTAGCCGATAGTGTTACCAATTTATATTAGTAAATATACGCAAATTTCGAAAAATTTGTTGGTTCTTCGGGGTTTTACGTTTTAAGATCCCTATGTGATTGTCATATAACGATCGAACTTAGGAAACTTTCGCTGTGTTATTTTTAACCTAACATGAAGTCTGGAGCTATCGATGAATCATTTATTTTGTTGTTTGTATGTGATTGCATTTCATATAAAGAAGCCTTCATTTTAAATTAATTATCAAGTATGTTCTAAAAATTTGAAATTCCTCATAATATCGTAATTATATGACCATACTTATTAACAGATAAGTTTATGTTTTGTCAGTTAGTGTTAGTCAAATAAGATTTCTAGTAAACGTGAACATAATAGTACTTACGAACTTCCCATAACATATATTCAAGTTTCTTGCGGTCAGCCATCTCTTGCTTAGCTTTTTCAATAGCTGCACTAAGCATGTCCTGAGATAATTGCTCAACTGCTTTGGCACCGCTCTGATCATGCCACGCAAACATTTCTAAACGGTTGTGCTGAGAGCATTGTTGGGCTGCGTTTCTAAAATCATAACGATATAGTTGATTAAACTGTTAGTTATATCCAAATATATATTAAACAGTATAGTTGCTTACAAATATGGATCTTCTTTAACAAACGCCTTGGGCTGGATTTTTATAAGAGTATCTTCAGCAGCACACAGCAGTCCAGATAGAGACACCTTTCTGATAGCTCCTAACTGATCAGGAGAGAACGAAGAAGGAGGAATATCGTTTTCGTACCAGAATCTACAACAAAACACTCAGTTAGTTAAAGGATTAAGATGTATTATTACTATTCCTCTTAGTTTATTTCATGAAAGCGAAGACAAACAATGTTAATCTTGCAAATATAAAAGACAAAACAAATTTAAAAATTAGTTGAGTTTGCTATGATTAGAGTCATATAAAGAAGAGTCTCAAAAAGTTAAGCCTTTCGTGTAATTTAATTACATTACCATATTATAGTGACTAACAAACGTTCTGTCTTTCGACAATATAAAATATTGCTAACACTTGCATATACTTAATGTAATATTTGTTGTGGCACTTGTTTGTAAACTTATTACCTATCGCTTTTCTTAAGATTAGCGAACTGCAACGCCAATACACATGCCAACGTTGGACCCACGACGGCACCGGTTGCTGCCTTTTCCATGGCACCTCCGATCATCAATTCTATATCTTCTGCATTTCTGGAATGAATGAAGTAATTTTTATAGGTTTTTTAGATGTAGACATATTATTAAACAGGTAAACTGAATATTAAAAAATCCCCGACACGTATAACCCATTCATTAATACCATTCCAATGAGCCCAAACAAGATATCTCTGCTGTAAGTTGGTGAGGAGTTAGGTATCATGCAGGTTCTATATGATGCTGCGGTATCAGGTAGAGGTTATCTTGTTTTTCTAAAATGATTTAAGTAACAGAATACCAAATATTGACTCAATCAGACTTGTGGAAGATGACACATTCATTTATCAACTACAAAGAGCTGATAATCTTCAAATAACTAAACAGATTTTCTTGAATCATAGCTAAGAATACTCTTGATCAAAACACCTTTCAAACATCAGGGGTTAAAAATTGAATAACTGTTAACTACATTCAAGCGTGAGACATGCAAATTGATTCCTTCCATGGAATCTAAATTCAGATGTTTTGATTGAATGTAAATAAATTTAACTGTGACCAATTTTAAAGCGTATAAAAAAAATTAAGTATCGCTGTTTGAATTGGAGATATAACATAATTTTCCAACGGATTAGGAGATAGATTTAGTGGGAATTATTTCTAACCTATATAAATCAGCCATCATCTCCTGCTGTGATTTGTCAAATCCCATCTTCTCTAAGTCTTCAAAGGTCTTCACATTCGCCATAGGCTCGCAAAGCCTTAAAGCTCGTAAGTAAGGAGAAATTCCATGATCACGAACACGGTTTAAATCCCATTGAGCAGTTGGTGCGAACCGGGATACGCGATGGGCGCTCGTATGTATCAAATGATGTATGCTGATCGAAGCATTCATCTGGAAAAATCATACAAAATTAAAAATTGGGTCACACAGAACAGCTGTCACGTTAACCTGAGTTTTTTTACAACGGATCTGGACATTCGCGTTTTGTAATTTTGTCAGTACATATAGAATAAACAAAATACATGGTTAAAAATTTCATTGATTGAAAAATCTTGATATTTTAATAATTTATTTATTATGAAGATTTGTTATGAATAAATTTGGAATTGTAAAAAATTACCAGTTTCTCATTCATCATGGCTTTGAAGATTGGTGCAACCGCAACTAACTCGTTGAAGACTCCAGCACGATTGACACTAGAGTATCCACGCCAGAAGCCAAGGGAAGTTAACTTCAGTTCTGCTTTGGCCATACCCACCTGTTAAGTTAAGTATTGTTGAGTAAAGTGGTATTTCATATTAAACTTCTAACCAAATTTTTTTTTACAAGTTCTGCAATTTCCTACTGTTAATATAAATGTTTTTAGAATAATTTTATTGTTTATAATAGCGAAGATTTTAATTCGTATTTTAGGGTTATCGTCTGCAGACTTGCAATTTACATGGGTATAAATCACCAGAACCATATACATGAAAAATACACTTCGATGACAGTTTTTACCCTTCCATATTACTATTTGAATGAAAATAAATTGTGAATAGCATATGAAAAATCAATGATGTTTCAGTGGTAGCCAAGTACGGACATCTTGTCGATTGACGTGAGATCGCTGCAATAAGCCAAAGCTTTCGGTGAAGGAAAACATCGTGATAAAACCATAGTATTATGGCAGAGCATTTACTAATATCCACCTGGCTAGCTAGCAAGTTGAAAATCTGTCACCAAGAATTTATTGTTGTGTTTCGCCAGCTGCACTTGAGAATCAGTCCCTTGCACTAGGCTTAGCGTGTTACCATATTGGACCAATTGTGGACAAAACGCTAGACTTATAAGAAATCCTAATGATTTTAAATCATGATAAATCAAAGTTACCTCGCCAAGTAACACGGGCAAGAACTCGTTAAAGGTTATATGTTGTATAATAGCAGCAATTGCTCGCCTCGTCTCCAGGAACAGTGTGGTGTCATCCCAAAACGGGTTAAGAGAGAAGAGTTCACCAGCGATGCGGTTATGTTCAGAGAGCAAAGACTTATAAAGAGGTGCCGTGGGAGAGTTTTCATTACATCTGGAAAAAAAAGTTTTTGTGAAGGTTTGCAACGACTCAAATGGCTTATGGGTCACTTATCAATATTAATTATACAATATTATAAAGCTTAAGAGATTGTTTGTTTGAACGTACTAATCGCTAGAACTACGAGTTAGATTTGAAAAACTCTTGTCGTATTTGATGGCATATTTATTGGGTAACATTATATAGTATATAACACCACGTGAGGATGGTTAGGAGCGGATCAATTATCATATAAAGTGTAGGTCGGAAAGTACGCTAAATAAAGACGAAGTAATGGTGCGGCGGAACGTGTGGGGCGGCGCGGGGTATCGGGGTACCGAGGACGGAATGGCAGCTCGACGAGAAGCGAAAAAATTAAACGCGAGTGAAACCCCAGGGCACCGCTAGTTCACAATAAACATCTACAATCAAAGTAGAACCTCAATTTATTAATTCAAATAATTGATTGTGCTAAATGTTTACTTACGCTATTGAGTTTATTTACACAACTGAGTAAAATAAAATATTTACTTAGTTTTTGGTCCAGTCGGCCTTTAGAGCATAGGTAACCTCGGATTATAAAGCAGATATCTGTAGGTGAAAGTATTTTATCGAATTATCTACTAAAAAGCAATGTACATAAAATATATTATTGGGTATTTCAAGTAGCAACGTAACATCTAAACATAGGTATTTGATCCATATTTAAAACTTTACAATATTATCTATGCTGTTTTTAAATTTAATATTAACAATAGAATTTTCGAAATTAAAAATTAAATAAAATGCGGATGCAATGCAGATGTGTTTAAGAGAAAAAAGTCGCAGCGGCACGTGAAGGTTAATATGCGTTGTGCTATAGAACATATGTTCCACGAGCCATTTTTGTAAAAAAAAAACATATTAACAATAATTGTTTAATATTTTCAGATGTTTGTTTTGGTGACTATCATTGGTTTTATATTGGTCATAATTGGTTTTAGATTGTAACAATAGCATTACAGTAAAACTGGTTACACGTACAGTGCAGTTACTACAAAAATTATTTCACCTAAGTCACTAACATTTGTTTTTTTTTTTCGAACTGACTACACTGTTAGCCTGAGGGGCCCTGGAGCCTTTACGGCTTTTACAGTTTTACCGGGCTTGAGGGCGAGCGCTTAGGGCACTCAGCCACGAACGCTAAGCAACAACATCCGAGGGTGCCAAAGTGGCCGAACCTCGGCTCGGACTGTTGCGCGTATGCAATTAAGTCGCGATATGACTAATTCCCTATCCGTAATTCGATCTAAACTAACTTTACATATATACACGTTTCTGCCCCGTGGGAGGAGGGAAGGAACATGTGTATGTGTATTTAGTGGTCTGAAATTTTTGTCTACTCTAACTAGGCAAAAAAAGGTCCCTTACAGAACCTATGTACCTATGTGTGTTGTGCATGTGTGTATAATGCAGTGTCATGTATGACTGTGAAAGCTAGTGATTGTAGAGTCACTTGTATCGCGCGAGCGGCTGCTTGTCTCAAGGGCTCCATGCCGATGGATCGGACACATTTTTAATGCATTGCAAATGATAAGAACGGTTTTGCGAGTTTTCTTAATGACCGTTTCTATTGCATACGCTCTACTTTCCGCTTTCCTTATTTTATTTTTAAATTATTACTTCGTTTTAGAAATATTTCAACAATTTTGTTTTAATGTAATTATTATATTCTGCTTTTTAGAGTAATGTGTGAGTAAAATTTACTAAACTATTTTAAACCAATTGATGAGATTAGGATAAAGACATGTGATAAGTTACTTTAAAATCAATTACATAATTTGTATTGAACACATAAGAAAACAAGTTAATGTTGTATTGTTATCCAGTTTTGAACTATGTTTTGTATTTACAATTTTTATCTTATTTGATAGTTAATTGCTAAATTTGTACCGAACAAACAGGTAAGAAATCGAGCTAGTAAAATCGTGTTAAAATGGTATAGACCCGTACAAAAAATCTATAAAATAGTTTTTTTTTTAAGGAGCTTAATAAAATAAAAGCAGTTATAATAGTGATATGTTAGAAAAAAATAACAATGTAGCGGGCTTCTAAGTGTCTATACTTTTCCTACATAATTCTTTCCAATGACATGGCTGTTTTCTGAACTCATATTAGTTGTGAAGAATAGAAGTATTTAACCTTATCAGTGCCAGGGACCCACGTAGTGGGCTAACTTTTGCCACTTTCCCGTGTCTAAGAAACCCGTAGTCGGCTCTTTCATAAAAAAAAATTCACATACACATTGAAAAGACATAAAAAATATTTGAGTAAAGTGTTTATTTTAATTTACAATACCTATTAGTGTATGTGTTGATTTTATGTTTTTTTTTAGATTACGAGCATATACTATATAATATCACTACCCACGTCGTGGGTTTTCTAGTAAAAAGTATAGCGGCATAGCATATGACCTTAATAAAAAATGTAGAGTATGCAAATGTGTTAAACAAAGAATAGTATCACTTGATTATATGTAGTTTATATAAATCAAGCAATCAGACTAATAATACACGTTAACTTTGAAAGCTTTGGAGTAGGTATATAACTGGACTGTCAAATTAATTAACGTCAATATATGCCAATGCTTATTTATTTCAGATTGATATCTCTGCTTATATGAGAACGTAAATCATCACAAGGTCACATAGCTTGCATTTGCATACAATCCTTATGTTTGATAACATCTTGGATTTGAAACGTCTTCACGTATTTTGCTTATCGTAGAAATTATTTTGTATCATTACTAATGAGACAATTAAATTGCATAGCACGGCTTTGTTATTTACAGAATCCGGTACTTTGTATTTTACTTGACGATTTAATTTTGTGACTATTAATTTTTAATTAAATTACGACATGCATACTTTTTTACCGGAATGTAATAATTTTATTGAAGACTATCTGTGACCGCGCCTCCATTCGCGTGGACTACAGAATTATTGTTTATGAACATATCGTGATAATTGACCATTGATAAGGACCATGCATCTAATGTATTGATGTGTCTAACGAAGCCTCCAATACCAAGTTTTAACTAATGAGTCTAGAGCGAGTAGTGAGTACCAATACGTTATGTGACAAGTGCTTTCAAAGGTCAAAATTATATGTATGTCGATCGACATGTGGATAATGAGGACCTATATGAAAAAACTGTTGTATTCTCAAGTTTCACTTTTCATTGAGTTAGTGAAGACTTTTCTCTATATCATCGTCATTTGATTGTTCGTTGTATCAATTGTGTAATATATTGTTTTATTTTATTCTGAGATTACAAACTACTGTACCATTTTTTCACTTCGTCAGCACTAAGTGTAAGTTGATACCGAAGTTTCATCTTTTTTATACAACAAGGGTGGCAAACAAGCGTAGGGCTCACCTGATGGTAAGCTGCTACCGTAGCCTATGGATGCTTGTAATACCACAGGTATCATAAGCGCGTTGCCGACCTTTTAACCCCCTTTCTCAAGGAGCTCTCGAAGCCCTATTCATCACAGTAACACAACACTAGGTAATTTGGCTGCGGACTGCCTCAAGTAGAGATAAATATCCAAAGAAATATCTTTGTGTCTTACCTCTAATCGGTTTAACCGAATATTCACTGAGCTTCGGCCCATCCCTAATAATATGCGAAATATTAGCACGGGTCAACTAGTAATTAATATCCTATTATTTATTGTTGCGAAATATTTGAAGAGAAAAGCAAGGTGATATTCCAATTTGCATTCAAAGTCATCAAGTTCGTATATATTTCGTGATTTTAATATTATATTTAACAAGGCAAGGTAAATTCTCGCTATGACGCAATCAATATTTGTTACGGGCCGCGGCCGCTGAGAGTTGGCACCTGATTGCAGATTACGATTTTGTCTTCTATGCCTCGTCGATGACAGTATAATATATGATAATACTACTTATTCTACACTACTTTTTTATCGTGGCCACTATCTCACCTAATCTTTTGTGACGATGTTGCTCAGAATGGTAACACGTTAAGTCTAGAGGAAGACTGGCTCTCAAGTGCTGCTGCCAGAACACACTTTTTGGTGGTTGGCGACAGATTATCAACTTTAGTGTGGTAGCTAGCCAGGCGGACATTAGAAAAAGTCCCTACCACAATGCTATGGTTTCATCAGGATGTTTTCCTTCACCGAAAGTTCAGGCTCACTGCAGGGATTCGAACTCACGTCTATCGACGCGATTTTCGTACACGCTACCAGTGAGCCATCATTGCAGCATACCTGATACAGTATTATAACTTTGATTATGACCTTTGAACATATTCTGAATCGGTCTAACCGTATCCAAAAATTTTTCATCTTCGAAATATTTTAATCAGGGATATTCTAAAATATTGGTGGTAAACGTAAGAAGTATTCCAATTAGATGATAATTTGCTTTTTATTAATAAGAAAAAATATATGCATACTTTTAAAGAAATTTCGATGCAAAATGTATTGGTTAAAATTAAACTATACAAAATTATGTCTACTTAGGTATTGTGAAGAGACAGTTGAACAGGATGCTAATAATGAAATCCGATATTACTTGATTATATACTAGCTGTGCCCTCGACTCCGCATGTGTGGACTACATCGCGTGTTACTGAACACTAACAGATCGTATAATCAGTAAAAAGTAGACTAGATTACTGTATCTATCAATGAAAGTCCTGTAAAAATCGGTTTATCCGCTGCAGAGATAAGCCCGGAAAAACAAATGACAGAATCTTCAAATGTATTTTTTAGATTACAAGTTTTTACAGTAGATTCGCAAAACATATGTAATTGTATGCAAACACGTTACGATATTAATGTGATTCATCGTATAATATCCGTGTCCGCTTGGAGTTACTCTGCGGAGCTATATAAAAAATATTATAGTAATAGCAATGATGAAGCTTTATTTTGAATACGTGATTCTATTATGTTTACAATGCGAGTAATGCAAATAATTGTTCTGTTGAAGAATCAAATTACTGCTATATAAGAAATTTTAGAAAGACATAATTTATAAATGACTCACACGTTATTTTATAACTCAACTCGGCCAACCCGTACATTCCATATAAAATGAAATGAAGCAATGGCAGGCATAAGACAATGGTGGCACCATTATAGTGAGGTATTGCCGTGAAAATATTCGCGATTTGATACATACAGTTATCATTTGTGACTGCACCCCAAGAGTGGTGATGAACAATAAAGAATAGTTGATGATTGCTCGATGATGCTACTGAACTTGAAATCATTTATTGATTAGATAGTATAATTTCGGCAGATCAATGCGTGGAGCGGGTTTCAGGTGTATACAAATAAATATTTTAAATATAATACGTCGATTATTCAATTTTATATATAGCATGTCCATTATTTTAATTAAGATCTTGGTATAGTAGATAATTGAATATCCTCTTTTAAAATATTCAGTCAACATTTGGAATTACAAAAATGAAAAAGATGTCAGAACAATACTTGGTTAAATAATTATCTAATTAACGCAATATTATTCAGTCTCACGAGTGGGCACATACCTATGAGAATAGTTCACACATTAATGCAGGATTTCAATAATATCACAAAATCAGTATTGTTTGCTTATTTCCTTACTTCGATGACGCAATGTATACATTTTTTGTCTTGTTCCGTGGTTCTACACTTTCAATATATTCGTCTATTTCAAATGTTTGTGGGTGGCTTACAAGTTGCAAGTTGACCGTGATCTTAATAATATACAACGGTATGGTGGCTTTTGTTTTAATTCATAGACTCATTTATTCGGTCCTAAATTGAGTAATACTAGCTGTGTCCCACGGTTTTGTTCGTGTTAAATTTATTCTACAAGCTCTCCACGGGCACGCGCCGCTAGGAGCCAACGCGTCCGTGTAGCCCAGCCCTATCGATGTTCCACTTCAGATACTTGCTTGCAGCTTGCCTGATTTTTTGACGTTCATAGGTACTGCTCGGCTCCTTACAAGTGTAGCGTGAGTTCTATAGCTTATACCATTTCTCATGTATCTGGCTATATATACACAAAAAAAAATACGAATCCGACTGGTAGTCCCGGAGATTAATTAGCACGTTTAAACAAACTAACAAAAATACTCTTCAGCTTTATTATATTTAAGTATATATAAATAAAAACATAAATTGAGTTGCCACAAAAACACTGGTCAATTTTAACAAGAGCGCCACCATCTCATTAGAGCGTTGTTCGAATTTTGAATTAGAGAAATATTCTTATCAACGTGACATTGGCAAGATTATGTATAAACACACATTGCCATTAAAAAGATGAAGAAAAAAAAGTTTTTTTTTTATCTACTACATATTTATATTACAATTTGGAGGACACTTACTTTCGACATGAGCCTAAGTCGAGTTTTCCAGCGTCGTATAAACGCAGCGAACGGAGTTCCTTTTCTGAGCTGCCGTATAGAGCCGATCCATCGAGGAATGAAGTAGCCAAGTTCATTTGTTCACGAAATTCTGATAGACAAACAGAAATACGTGATCATTAATGCTTGCGAAAATTATAAGTTTTAAAGTATGTTTTATATGTACGAATGTAGACCGTATTTCAACATTTTAGAAGCATAAATAGCCTGAGCTTTTGGTGAAGGAAAATATCGTAATGAAACCGGAGCATGGTGGTCGGGTATTTTCTAACGCCAACCTGGCTTGCTACCACCTTCAATTAAAATGTATCGTAGAGCACCTATAGGTGTGTTTCGGCAGCTGCATTTGAGAGCTATCCCCCCTAGGCAGACCACATTATGATTTAATATTAGGTGAGATTATGTTGAGTAGAATCTCAACATTAAACAGTTAGTTAACTAATCTAACCTAACAACACTATTTAATTTTTATACAACTATGGTGGCAAACAAGTATACAGCCCGCCTGATGGTATGCGGTTACCGTGGCCTATGAACGCTTGTAACACCAGATGTATTGGCAATCCTACACACCGCAAGAACACAACACCAAATAACCTGGTTATGATCTTCTGTAGGTTGGAGGTATTTCACCAGTCAGACTACACCAAGAAGAGAGAAACCAGATAGATTTCTCTGTGCCCTAGTCCTCCTTCACTATTATAACAGTTAAGTATATGAAAATTTATACATTATCGGCATGTGACGATGCACAGCATCTGTGAGGAGGGCGTTGTATACTTCCGCTTGTTTTCCACCAATCACAGCGCTTTAAACTGATGACCTTGTGCTCTGCAGCGCCATCTACTGAGTTTAAGTCACAGGAGGCCGGTGGGGGCATTTAATCAGTCATAGCGTCGTTACTTCCCGAACGAGCAACACGTCTACAGACCTACGTGGTTCCTATATTCGCTGAAGTTTAAAAACCTCTTAGGGTTTTTGTGTGAATTTGAGTTATATTTTTTTTTTTTGTTGTTCGTTTAAAAAAGTTAAATAAAATAGAAAAAATAGTACAAGTGATATGAATATTAGTGCGCACGCAGCGTTTTAACACCGGTTTAGCACTGTCGCGCCCGACAGGCGACGGCCGGGGCTCGTCAAGTATATCTTAACTCGCGTCATCGTTGTTCCTAAATTTTTCGGATAGCGAGGTAACAGTGAGAAGATGCGGTGAGTCTAGTTTCAATCACTAGTTTACTTACACATGGAGAAGACGCGGTGAGTCTAGTTTCATTTACTAGTTTACTTTCCCTCATTACGGGGCGAGGATATTTTATTACAAAAACAATGTGTAATAATTTATGCGCTTTAAAATCTGAGGGTCTCCAATACGCGTGCCACCTGGCACCGGGTTAAAAGCGGCTTACTGCAGTTACTATTGAGACCTTTCCTTTACAATCTCGTCTTTTAATTCATGAGTACATTAAAAGCCATTAGAGTACCTCTGTTTGATCCTGAACGCTCAAAGCGTTTGGAATGATTGCATATCGGGTCCATCTTGGATATACATTCAGTATCCGATACTGAAAATAATACTAGGTTTCGTAGACCTGGAGTAAATTTTTTAATAACTTTTAACCTGTAATGTTTTTTCTGGTACGATGTTATCGCCAAAACAGTATTATTATGGTAAGAGTATATTTGAGATTTCTCACCTTATTCGAAATTTCACGTAGTAGTCACAGACCTCTCATGGCGCAGTGTTAGTAAGCTTTACTATTGAGCCGAGAGGTCGCGGGTTCGATCCCCGCATATGACCTTTACATTTAAACATAATTATTAGTTGTCTGGGTGTTAAATACCATATAATATATGTGTAACATCCAAAGCTTTACTTAGTTTAGAATTAAAATGGTCGTTTATAAATGTGGGGACACACGCCCATACACTTTATTTAGTAATGAAATCATGCATTCATATGTGTATATCGGCCGTTATTACCATAGTACTAACCACAGTAAAAGCAACCATACTTACATACAAGTAACCATAGTACAAGCGCTGTTTAGTTTGGAATTAAGTGGTCGTGTAAATATGGGGATTTAACCCATATTTATTTTATTTAGTACTGAAATCTTCCACCCATATGTGCATATGTGTATATTAGTTTTTAAACGTCGTACAAGTTATGCTTAACTGGAATGAAATGGTCGCGTGTGCATATGAAGAAAAACCCCATATTTATTTTATGTACGGAATTATGCTCACGATATGTAACATACGGTCACAACACCTTTAAAACCGCAAGGAGCGTATCCTGATTGATTTGTGTGAGGATTTGCGTAAAATCCGCGCAAGTTTTAATTTTATCTTCGACAAAGAGCCGCTATTGCTTTACTTTTACTTTACAGTATTGCTTTACTGCTCTAGATTCTGATCTGAATTTCTTGTGTCGCGGCACCAGAATATTATACTAACATTTTTGTAAACTGACTAGATGTTCGGGGCTTACTGCACTTTATGTCACGGGTCGTCCCGTCATGGCAGTGCCACCGGGATCGGGCCACAATGAAATAAAATGTTTGTTCGA
The DNA here is from genome assembly GCA_947532125.1 of Saturnia pavonia. NCBI lineage: Eukaryota > Metazoa > Arthropoda > Insecta > Lepidoptera > Saturniidae > Saturnia > Saturnia pavonia. The sequence goes on from OX383908.1 coordinate 9,845,905, forward strand.
AGGGAAAATTGTATGAAGCTTACACTCTTTTGTATGAAGCTTACACTCTTTTGTATGAAGCTTACACTCTTGATACTGGTGGAGTAGATAGTTGGATCCAGTGGTTTGAAACTGAAAAATGTATTCTCAAACAAAGCTTATTAGTCAGTATTTTCTTCTTGGAGAAGAGAAGGGAGGGCGAGCAGTATCGGGAACAGTGGCAGAGCTGCAGGCCTCATAAGCCCTTCTAATTTTCACGGGAATGTCGGACACATTCCTTCGCCCTCAAGTTTGGCCTTGTGAAACAGTCTAATAAATTACCATCAGCGGTTTCAAATTTTCACGAGGGCTGTCCCCGAGCGTATCCTGGACAGTGGCAGACGTTGTAGGCTCCATAGGCCTTTCTCGAGATTATTACGAGAATGCGTTTATTTATCCTCTATACTCAACCTTAAGTAACAGAGACAATTGAATTAAGCAGTGGCGTCGGTACAAAACTTACGAGGGCTGTCCCCGAGCGTATCCTGGACAGTGGCAGACGCTGTAGGCTCCGTAGGCCCTTCTCAAGATTATCTTGGGAATGCGTCTGCCATTCACCCTCCAAGTTCAACCTAGTGTCAGCTTAATGAAACATCATCCAATTAATAATCGTCAATAGCTTCAAATTTTACGACAGTCATTCCGAAAGCGTATTGGGGAAAGCGGCAGACTGCTCGGACTCTGATATGTCACAAAAGATAAGAATCCAAGAACGATGGTGTGAACGATGATGTCGACGACGGGCAGCAACTCGGAGCCCAGTCTGATGTTGACGACTGGCAGCAACTCGGAGCCCAGTCTGATGTTGACGACTGGCAGCAACTCGGAGCCCAGTCATTTTACGAGTCAATTTTTGTCAAGAGCATTGGCTCTTTACGACCCTGCTGAACACTCTAAGTACATGATGTTCTTGAGGTTACTGACTGATTGGCTCTTTACGACCCTGCTGAACACTCTTAAGTACATGATGTTCTTGAGGTTACTGACTGACAGAAACTCGAAGCACAGTTTCTTTATGACATGTTTTTGACTAAAACATTGGCTCTTTAAGACCCTGCTGAACCAGGTCAAAGATATACAACACTAATCTGGCACTTTCAGATCCCTCAATTCCCTCGGAGGACAGAGTGGATCGTTTAGCTCAATTTATTTCATAGAAGCACAGTTTCTTTATGACATGTTTTTGACTAAAACATTCTCTTTAAGACCCTGCTGAACCAGGTCAAAGATATACAACACTAATCGGGCACTTTCAGATCCCTCAATTCCCTCGGAGGGCAGAGTGGATTGTTTAGCTCAATTTATTTCATACATACTTTCAACGCACATTTTGTTACTAAGGTGACTGGCCCGTCGTTGGCTTTGTAGTCCAAAGAACTTTGAGGTAGTGCTACTGTTCTGGAGGATTTTCGTCTATCTGGTCACACTCGTTACTTCAAGCCCAGGTGTGGAGTACATGAGTTCAGGACGACTTTCATCTAACTGGTGATGTTCGTTATTTCAAGCCCAGATGCAAAGTAAAGGAGTGAGTGAATGTATATATTGAGATGTACTGTCATTCACGTGAAGTCAGTATTGAATCCAGGTCAGCAGATAATTGGGCCTGAAAAGTCTGCCGTTGACAGAGACGGATTTTCTAGGCAGTCAATGGAATAATCGGTATTATATATTCGCAAAGGCGGACATTGTCACTAATCCCAAGCAACTTGACATTATCTCTTTGGTATCTACTATCTCATCACGGATAGATTCTCACGAGGGAGGCAAGCAGCTGAGTAGCCAGCGCTGAGGACAAAATTTCTTTATTTGGATTCTCGGAAAACATTCGTTCGCTTCCATACAAATAGTTATGAAGAAATTACGTTATACAAATAGTTATGAAGAAATTACGTTAGAAGGATAGTCGACGTCACACAGCTCATCCAGGATGTCGGCTTATTACTCGGAGTGAAGGCATTACAAACCGATCAAACCCGCAAATAACGTTTAAACTTAAGTTATAGAATATTAAAAACATACAAAGCCTCATGGAAAACATACAAAGCCTCATGGAAAACATACAAAGCCTCATGGGATTGATGGGTTAGGTCAAGCTGTAGAATCGAATTTTAGATTCTTAACATTATAATTCCTAGAAGATACATTATCTTACCAATCTATTTTATTGCTTAAAACATTATGTACTCGCGGGAGAGTCGTAATAGCAAAAGCTTTAATTCAAATTTTTCTTAGTTAAACAAGTGTAAAAGCAATTTCCTTTCGTAATTTAGAGCACAGAAATTGTCAATTTGGTGTCCAAGTGCCATGGTTGTCAGAGGTTGTTATAGGATAATCCACCGCGAAGGACTTAAGGCGTCATGTAGGCTTGCATTCTGCTCTTGGCGTCAGGCCGACGACTAGACTGTCTAGTTTTATTGGAGGCGTTCTAAAACCTCTACAACGATGCTTGTCATTTTGATTCCCATCTCTATGTAAAGCTGACGCAGGCTTAGACAGAGGCTATGGAGTTTCAATATCTTAGAATAAATAATATTCATATTCTCCGGAATCCTGCCAGTGGAAATTGGTATCATGGCCACACAAACTTGGCCGAGTGTAATAGTTAATCTTTTATTACTATGAAAGCTAAGACACAAGCTGCTTAGTGAACTCTTGTTGGTATCTGGATAAAAACTGGGTTGAGATTGAGTTAGCTCAGTACTTTGGAATCGGTTGTCTTTTTTAAAATAGTATCGGGATTTCATATTCTTAGCCATAGTTGCTGGTGTAACAAAAATACAACTCTTAAGAAAAATTCAATAATTTGAAAAGTACTTGGTTATTTTTATCTCGTATAACTTATTATTACGATGATAGATTTAAGTATTGGATTTATTACCAATAATATTTACTATAATAGAATTATTTTACTAGTGTCATCGTGTGACTAGTTTTAATTCTTTCTGTGTGATTACAGCTTAATAATACTAATTTCATCCACTTCACATAGCGTCGTTATCGCGTCACCAGGAGTTATAAACACGTCTCTCACAGATGCTGTGCATCGTCACATGCCGATAATGGTGCAAGTTTTACATAAAAATAAAACTTGTATTATTGAGCATTGACGATGCACAGCATCCATTTCAAAGCTCCTGATGAGAGACTGCTATGACTGATTAAATGCCCCCACCGGCCTCCTGTGACTTAAACTCAGTAGATGGCGCTGCAGAGCACAAGGTCATCAGTTTAAAGCGCTGTGATTGGTGGAAAACAAGCGGAAGTATACAACGCCCTCCTCACAGATGCTGTGCATCGTCAATGCTCAATAATACAAGTTTTATTTTTATGTAAAACTTGCACCATTATGAAAATAATAGTTACATATCAACGTATTAAAATTTTATAACTTCCCTCAACTAAGTTATAATTCGGCCGTTAGTAGAATGTTGTAATAAAAAATTAATTAGTTACATTCATGAAGTGTAGGGTGATTAATATTTTCATTTATTAAAAACGTGTAATGGCTGATTATGTGAACATTCCAAATTTAAGATAAGAAACGTTCAACAAAACCAGTTGTATGGTGTCGTGTCTCGCTTCCTAGTGCAAGCATTTGAAACAACTCTGCAACCATTCACCGTCTAATGTTCGCCCACGATACACGCTAGTTTCCAACTCACATGATAAACAAAGACTCTATAAGGCATTGATTTTATGAATATTCATTAGTTAATTAAATCATTTTATTGCTATATTATTTAGATGTTTTAGAATGTAGTTGTATAATTATTTAATAATATATTATCAATTCCGTATCGGAATTTACATTGTATTTTATAATTCATTTCTTATTCTAATTACTCACGGAAACCACAAGTATCTATATTTCTTGCTGGAGCCGAACGGACGTATTGGCAGGATGTTTTACTGCAATCCTAGAAAATAAATAATCATCTACTTAATTATTTTTTTCACGAAATTTTACATATTGCAATTTAATTCCAAACTAAGCAAAGCTTATGTTATGGTAACTAAACAGCAGATATACTATACATATACAGATATTTAATATACAGACAGACATGACACAACTGATAATTATTATGCTTATTACAATAAAATCATGTACAGCGATCGAACCTGCTACCTCTCGACTCAGTAGTAGCGCTTTCTACTACTGAACCACGAGACCTGTCTAAATCAAATTCTTAAGACTGACTGAAATACAATTCACATCAAACTGACGTAAGTCTAGAGTAGAAGTAGAAATTTTACACATGAGTATCTCATAAGAGCTAAGAAATAATTTTACAAGTTCATCTCGTAATAAACATCTTGAGATGTTAAAGATTGGAAATCTCATCATCATATATATAAATATATCCCCTTAACTTAATTAAAAACAAAATTATAAGGAAATACAAAATTATTATAATTAAGTTCTGTAAAGACAATTATTAAATTTAAAGCTATAACGTTTATAACGTATAAGAGTGCAACCGTTAACATTCATATCACGGCTCATAACGATTTACTTAAACATTATACTCGTAGGTCTAGCCAACCAGCTTTCAGGTCGTATTACTAATTAATTAGTAGGTACTTTATTAATTAATGCTACTATTTATTAACTTATTGTTATTAACTTGATGCTAGGATGACATATTTTTACAGTAATTTGATATTATCTATACTAATGTAATAAAGATGAAGAGTATTATGTTTGTTTAAAAATGCTAATCTGTGGAACCACCAATCGGATTCGTTTTTTTTTTTATATATATTAGCGAGATTCATGTGGAATAGTTTAGGCTATCGAGTATTAGGCTACTTCTCAGTTAGCCCTAAATATAGATTTTTGTAAAGTAAGTCGGAAGAAACACAGTTCCCGAAGTGATTTATTCGAGTGCGCTGGCTTAATGGTTGGGGATACGCTACAAAAATATTGCTTCTTAGTGCTAGATGCAAAAAAATTACGATACTGTATTATTATGCCTATCTCTTATGCTTATCATGAGCAACAATAAGGTGATCTATGACAAAAAATTATTGAAAATTATAAAGTGATTTATGAGCATTATTATTAGGCATGGCATATTAATCCTTACGAACGAAAGATCTTTCACCATTAAGATAATTTTATAAAGATAAACTTTGCTCTTTATAGCATGTTATTTGGATGCATAGTTTAGGAGATAATGGAAAATTTAAATAATTCTACACTCGGCTCGGGTCTATGACATAGCAGCAGTAAAGCGCACGTGCCGAGTAAGTTATGACGCAAACCCTGACCGCCTGATAAATATATTGTCTATACTAAAGTTTGATAAATAATTAATCAGCGATTTCTTTTACATTATACGCGTGTGAAACCGCGAGGCACAGCTAGTTTATTATAATACATAAAATTGTGACGATGATAATGAGTGAATTGTGAAGAAAACGATCTTGCTTTGTGGACTTAATAGGTTTTTTTTCTTAATACTGAAGTCGTAAGAGACTAAATAACGGCCTATGAAATACATACCTACTAGCAGTTCACTTTTGATGAGCAGATCAATAAAAATGTGTTTGTAATAATAAAGGTACTCAATGTTTAATAATTGTAAGTTATAGTAACTACAATATTAGTAGGACACGACATATGTATCGTGTTGGATCGCGACCACCATAAAGCAAGTGAAACATCTGCTATTGTGGCACGCGTAGGCGTGTCGAGTTCCGGGATCAGTATAATATGTATATCTAGTAACCATCTGTGTCCGTGACTCCGCTCGCGTGGACTTACAGAATGCTGTCGGTCGAGCGCACGTGCGAATTGAGCTGCCCCAAAAATGCTTATTGTCGGTGATCCTTAGAACATAGACATATGCTGTCACTGACTTTTTGTAGGTCTTTTTAAGATCTACAATAATGTATTAATTTGATTTATCTCTTATAGTTTACACAGCGTTTTTTTTTAAATTCATTTTCCTCATTACCGAGTTTCCTATTGTATTACCTAAAAACAAATACTTACCCTAGGGAATATTTTAAATAATTATTGTTAAACAAATACGAATTACCCATGAACAATATCCATAGTCATATGCAATTGGTTCAACAATAACTTTCACTTTGCTTACGCTGACTACGTAATACATATCACTGGCCGTATTACCAAAGTAAATATTACGTAAGACTCATTAGCTTTACTGTGTCATACAAACAGTTAATTTCAATGAATTTGAATAGACTCACGACAATTTTACTCGTGTTATTTACGAGAAAGCGTAACTTTGTTAAAGATTGAATACTGTCTGTCTAGAATAATTGCAAAGTCAATTGTAATGATAATGGAGTTAACAAATATTGAGAAGGACATACATTTCCCTTGTTATTCTACAAGTTTATGTTTTATTAGCGGTACGCCCACGGCTACCGCACGCGTTTATTACGCAATAATTATTTTCACCTGTACTTTTATTTTTACTTATAGTATTGACTATTCATATAACCTATCAATTATGAAATGGCGTATGCGTACCGTTTTCGAGTCGAAACCGGACATAAAAACAGACAGACAGACAACAATTTCTTTAAGAGTAATTTTTAATATTCTTGTTCTTTATTATTGCGATACCCAACGGCAAATTTGGAAAAAAATACTTGTACAAATTTATTAATATAGATTACAGCCTATATACATTCTAGTTAAACCAGAATATTCATAAATATCTATTACGATCACATATCGTCGGTCATATTACGATATACATATGTCATAAGAATCTACATCAATATTATTTATTGTAAAATATTATATTTCTAGTTATTTTTCACATTATATCCACATTCCGGATTATTTTGCCTAAAATTATGTAGAATTTAGCAACGATATGCATGCCGTACACCTAGCGAATTGTTATAGAAAGGTTTCTCTCTCTCCTGTAAAATCAGTTCGCAGTGACATAACCCGTTTTGCAATATCACCGACAATATGTAATATTACCGTTATTAACTTATTTGGTTTTGAATAGTTTATATTTATTCTATTGTAATTACAAGCTGTGCCTGCGGTTTCACCCGCGTATAATTTAAAAGACATCGCTGTCTGATGATTTTTAATACTTCAGTGTAGACAGTGTTTTTATCGGGCGGCCAGGGTTATGTGTCACAACTCCCACAGCTCGTTCGCACTACTATATCTATAGTCATAGGCCCGAGCCGAGTGTTGAGGTATTTTAATTTTATATTATCACACAAACTATTCGTCGAAGTAACATGCTATAAAGGACAAAGTTTATCTACATAAAATTGTCTTGAAGGTGAAGTAACTTTCTTTCGTAAGGAATAATATGCCATGCCTAATAATAATGCTCATAAATAACTTTCAATTTTCAATAAAAATAAACACAAAATACCTTATTGTGGCTTATGTAGAAGAGATAGGCATATAGTATAGCGGACTTTTTTAGATGTACTAAGGAGCAACATTTTATTTACGTATCACTAACCATTACGCCAGCGCACGCGGATAATGCAGTTCGGGGGTGCGGTTTCGCCTTACTTAACAAAAATCAAATCAAGGCTAGTTGATAGGCCTAACCTAATTCTAGAAAGCGTCCACGTGAATCTGGCAATCATATACAAAAATAATTTTTCGAAACCGACTGGTAGTTCCAGAGATCAGCGTGTTTAAACAAACGATAATAAAAAAAACTCTTCCGCTTTATTGTATTACTATAGATGCTATATCGACAAATGTATGTAGGTATCTACCTGTACTAGGTGGGAAATACTGTACGGTGTAGATAATTATACTGTAACAAAAAACGTTTAAACAATATATAAAATTAACATAGTAATCTTAAGATTACTAAATGTTAATATGTATAAGTATCTATTTTTAAATTAAATATTTAACCGTAAACAGCAGGAAATTAATACTTAAAATAATTTTAACAAGCAACCATGTTTGCTGTATTGAAACATGTGACAGTACGGGCTTACGAGGAAATTAAATATACCTGAACGTGTTATCATATAATAACTTTCACTACGAACTAAGCAGATAACCATTTTTAGTGCGACCTTGGATACCCTCGAGTATTGTGCCTTTTGTTTTACGCATTGATGACCTATAATTATTATAAATGTAGTTGTTAAATTATTTATACGTATATTTGTAACTATCTGTTCCCCATGGTTTCACCGGCGTCGTAGCCCTATCGTTATTCCACTTCCCGTACTTGCTTACAGCTTGCCAGATTGTTTGACATTCATAGTTATTACTCCGCTCCTTAGTGTGTTAGAGTGAAGTTATATAGCCTATACTATTCCTCTGGCTATCATATACAAAAATAACTTTTCGAATCCGACTGGTAGTTCCAGAGATAAGCGCGTTTAAACAAACAAACAAAAAACTCTCTAACTTTATTATATTAGTATAGATAGCCGTTGTAATTGTTACCTATTTTATACGAGAACTACAATATTTCTACCATTTATATTATATAAATGATATTTAAAAAAATATATAATATATTTTAAAATATTTGTGATATTTAAAAACATTTTAAATTTTTATATGAACGAAAACTTTGTTTTTATTGTTCCGTACCTCATAATCAAATAAAAAAACGGAAACCCCATGGGATCACTTCGTTGTCTGTCTGTACGTGTGTCAAGACCCTTTTGCTCGTAAACGACTTGAGGTTATAAAGTTAAAATCACGGACTGATTATTACTTCCTGCAGTCTTGGAATTCGGCACAAGGGACATATCTTTTAACAAAAGTTAAAGAATAAATTTGAAAATAAGGAATTTATAATTCCGTGTGAAATTATGATGCAACAAAATTATATGTATAATACAATAATCCAGGGACGCCGTTTTGAGCATAGAATTAATATACCTATATAGATATTTCGACAAACATTTTTGATCTCTTTTGTTATTTTAAATGACTTATTGTGGTTTAAATATGAACTATGTAATTTAATAAGTACGGAGCCCTCGGGACGCATTCTGCTCCCTACCTACTTGTCAGATTTTTTAATTCTGCCGTTTTGTAAAAGGCGGATCAAGAATCACGTTTTGTTGTTTTATTTAATATGTTTTTATAATCACAAATATAATAATAACTGTATAATGTAAAATTGTATATCCTTATATTGCATTTGAGTTTTCTCTTTTGAAGTATTTATTATACCCTGTAGGTTTAAGCGTAATGTATAAGTCAAACTGTTTAGTGAAGAATTAAGTTCACATATGAAGCTGACTCATTGACGTCATTAAACAATACAATATAAGCAGTATAAAATTAATATTCATTGGAGATTTAGTTCGATGGAATGAAAGTAAGAAAAGAAAACATCGGTAGATTGATCGAGTGGTTACGTGCGCATCCACTGCGTGACTGCTTGCGACATCATCCGCTTCTTGTAACAAAAAGCATATGTCCGGTAGCCTTCACGTTATAAACGTGTGAATCTTTATCTTCAATGCATTGCCAAAAATGCCATTACAATTTATAATCATGTTAAATTACCCAATGACCTTTTAATTCCGTTTGACGTAATGTAGCGTGATTATTATAGTTTGTCGTATTATTTTTCTTCTATACATCATCTACTCTTCTTGTTCTGTATAGTTTAATCGCTACCTTTTAATAGCTACTTAGTTTAATTCTTCTGTATAGTAAATATGCATTTTTAAATTTCATTTATTGTTAATTTAAAAATAAATTCCATTGGTACTTTGTCCGTGCATAAGTTTTATTTAAAAAAAGTATTATGATAAATGTAGATATTTTAATGTTATAAAACTCCACAACACATTGCTGTCGGTCTTTTATACGTATTGTTAAACAAGCATTACTTGTTAGTCTTTTTGAATGTTACTAAACGGATAAGAGAAATGGGCATATTAAAGAGAAATGTTTTTGCCTACCCATACATATCAAATAAAAAAATGACTATACTTTCTATCAAGGCATAATGCATATTTTCTCATATAAAAATGAAATTATCTACATAAATATGTCTTGCAACTTAGAGGTACTTTATTTATTTTTTACATTTAAATCCCAGATCGAGTAACAACATGATAGAAACCGTTTGTTGTTTGATACTTGGTAAGTAATGTTATTATTAGTTATTTTTCTTTGTAACTCGGTAAAATAACTGCACAGTACCTGATGGAAATTACGGTGCAGTCCAGAAACAGGACCTATGTATATATAAATACAATAACAGTTTTAATAACTACAATATGGAGGCTAACAATTTTAGTAAATTAATATGTACAAATACTCGTATACTCACTTTGTTTCCATTCACAGTAGTAACAAGATCATCCATAAGCAACTGTCCCCAGGCTGCCAGCAAACTCGTGACATAGTCATGATCTGCAGGCTGAGTTAGCTGAGCTGCAGCGCGGATGACTAGTGTTGGTTCCGGTAGATGGGGTTCTGATAGTGGCTGAGAAACGCCTAGAATAAAATTAATTATTTAAAAAATGTATGCATATTGAATAAAATGACTTTAGTATTTGATTAAACGAAAGAAAAATGTTTTAATAATAATGATAGTGAAAAAAATAATAACAGAATTAGATATTGTAAGTCATTTTTCAAAAACATCATACCAGTTCTGTGGTATTTGCGCGTAGCAAATAGTAAGCTGATGTCTGCTACGTTATTTAATACGATTTTTGTTTAATATGTTTGTATATTTATTGCATTAGTTTTATGATATTCTTTTGGTGTATGTATATTTTATTAAATTTAATAATTAATAAATGTTTTTCTTTCTTAAAAATGAATACGAAATTTAATTTATAAGGCCAATTAAAATCGAATTAATTCAGTAATATTTTATATACATACAATTATATTTGAAATCAGATTCATTAGACTTAATTTAACTTCTTTAATAATGTTAATAAATAGCAAATTTATTAAAAACTAGCGGTGCTCGCGGCTTCGCACGCATTTGTTACACAGTAATTATTTTGACCGTGTATTTTTTTTACTTATATTATTGTAAATTCTCATAACCTATCAATTGAGGAATGACATACGCTTCCCGTGTATAACATTTCACAAAGATGGGTCAATCCGATTTTGAGTTAAATCCCGACATACAAACACACCGACATATAAACATTTTTTTTTAAATTAAATATTTGTGATCATCTTCATAAAAAAAATACATTTATTTATAGGTACTCGAATAACACAGTTAATATTACTTCTGCCAAACAATAACGTACTTTGTTGGCAGACGTAGCTCCCTTTTATATAATTGTTTATTTAGTGTAATATTTTATTATTACACTATTTATTTCTAAACTAATATTATATTTATACGAAAATCCTCATAAAGATACCGTGTTAATGTATTTTTAAAAGATCTTTTTGTAACACAGTTACTTTCTTTTTCAAATGATTATTAGGAAATTATTTATATATGATGCCTATCAGGAAATTTGGAAAAAAAAAACACTTTCTGTTATATATATTTCTGTTGTATAATTTATTATTATTTTTATATCTTCTAAGTATATATTAAGTTTTTTTTTTATTAACATATGTTTATTTTTTTATTGGTGTCCGTGACGTCGTCGACGTGTAGGGTTTAGAAGGCCCAGTCAGAATACCAGCGCTGCACTTATTCAATGTAACAAATATTGAGACTGGGACCTGTTAATTCCCGCACAACACGATACTTATTGTTTTTTTTTAGTAGTGTTTGTTTTATATTTGTATCTCTTTATACATAATTTTATATACATTTATATGTGTTGTGTGATGAATAAATAAAAATTTTTCCTTTCTTTCTAGGTGCGCGACGACAGATTTTCGATTTAAACAGTGGAGTATTAGAAAATGCCCAAGCTTTCTTCACATTATATATCCAACACCGAAAGCTCAGGCCTGTTGTAAAATAACTTGATTGCTTTAGAAAGTTTAGTAAATTTTTATGATTAAATTAAATACACTAACCACTGACGATCCTGATTAAATAAATAAATAATTTCAATCGAACGTATATTGTAGGAGTCCTACAATACTTTGAACGCTACAGAATTCAGATTTATGTTAATTAAAATTTAGAAGGGAATAATCATGTTTAAGTTAAATCGAATGCATATAAAATGCAAATGAATCAGAATTTAATAGGAATTTAGATTTAATGAACGTGTGGATATAATACGTAAATTAATATCGTTAAATAATTTATGTACATTGCAATCCACATTATCAATAAATTATAATTACCATAGATACCATACATTTAGTATGATAATTACAGTGTTCATATTTTATGGGTGATTGTTTATAGAAAAAATAATAAGAATAAAAAATGTCGTATATCACTCAGCGATAACGTAGCTGTCTATTAATAAAATAATTATAGAGATTAACCTCAACAAAAATTAAAAAATACCTCTTTATATGAGAACATATTATTACTGAATAGCCTTATTTGAGCGGGGTATGACAAATCATTTTAGACTGTGTTTATAGTTCAAATGTAACATTTTATAACGATAGTTATTAAGTACTTCGTGATAACGTAGGTGTTGATCATAAGCAGGATGTTATTGGATAAACACGTTAGTATTAAGTGTTGTATGTAATTCTTTTAAGGTGACGAAAAAGTTATGCGGATGTCTTGAGTTGCGTGTTCAATTATAGTAATGAGAAAAAAACTTATGAACATATTCTTTTTTGTAAATATCAATTTAAAATTCATGCATTGTAAATACTACGGAAACGTAGATAACATTCATTGTTCAGATTAGTTATAGGATAATTAATACTGCACAGGAGGTTTTTAAGTTATTTTTACTTTAAGAATTTTGCCTTATTTAAATGAAGCTAAGTTTTCTAATCCTAGCAAAAAGTATGGTAATTAATAAAGGTGTTTAAATTAGTATTTTGACGGAAATATAATCAATTTTAAATGTATTTATGAGGATTGTATGATTCGTAGTTACAATCTGAATATGAAAACTATGTTCATAGAACTAAATTATGATTGGTGATCATTTTTTAATGGCATACTATTTCAAAATTACAATAAATATATTTTGCAATTTTTGTTTCATTCAAATTATCAACCTTGAATATAATTACCTAATTCTACCTTTAAATTTATGTTAGCTTATATACATTTAGAGATCGGTAACTATTGCTGAGATATGATTATTATTAATTAGTTACTGACATCACTTTCTAAAAGTACACTTAATACAAATATCATTAGGATTTATTTATAGTTTATAAAAATCTTAAAATTTTGTTAATTGTCAATTGTTCCATTTACTCCTTCTCCTTACTAGACCACCTTTGAGCTTAGGCGATTTTGTGGTCAATCAGTACAGTATTAGCTGTACAGTTCGATAAAAAAGTTATCACCGTTTTATAAGCTTACTTTATATAAAAACAATATAAAATACTATCAAGATTACTCCATATAATACTTTTCTTTGTGGTACTAAAGAAAAAATAAAATATACAACGAAACGATAATATTTAGAAATGCAGATTCTATCAATCAAATCTTAGTTAAGTTACGGAACGACGAAAAGCGGATAACGAAAGATTATTTTTAATGGTTATAATTCTATAATTAAACAACATTATTGTCGTGTTTGGTAAGCTCTAAACAAATTTTTAGAGTTCTGCAGGCGCCGGAGTTACTGATTCATAGATTACTTTGGGATTATCCGTCTTAAAATGTATTTAAGATGCTTTGTTGGTTTGAAGCTTTATCCGCGGGATTATTTGGTTGTCATTATAATTTTACTATTATATAGAAGTTATATTTTGTAATGTTAAAATAGTATATAACATTGAATAAAGCTACTATCTAAGGGTATATTACCCTTGTCAGATACTTCTGAAAATATATGTGTAAGAAGATTGGGTGATAGGTCTACTGGTACGGCTAATCGGTTCAAATGAATGGCATATTATTATAATATAGATAAAAATTAATTATGTATTTTACATACTGAGGTATTGCTACGATGTGGCTGACATGTGCACACTGTATATAAGGCCCTAAAACATGCACATAAACTTTATAATTTAATCGTACGCAAGTAATTGAACGTGGGCAAAAGTTTTTAAGACATTCGTAAAGAAAAAAAGAAACAACGCGTATAGTTAATACGTCAGTTATTGTCATTTCAATGCTAAGTTTGTATATGTTCTCTTAAAACAGCCAAAGTTGTATTTCTTTGGCGTAACAATATGTAAACAATTTATCATAAAATTGTTTTAGTTTACTGTTTAAAGCTATATAATAAATCTAATATAATATTTGGAAATTATAGGAAATATATGCCAATATACTTGTTGGACGTTGTGGTACTAAAATGTTTATTGAAATATTTGACCAATTACTAGTGAAAATTAGTTTAATAAGTGACATATAAATAATTCACTAATTATACGCATTCTAAAAATATATATTTTACATATCTCTTCCTACAGTATATTCTAAGTAAGATAAGTAATATAGTTTGCTTTTGCCTTTGCTCTAACAGTTTCTTCTATTGTCAATAATTTCCTGATTCCACAAAGTTTTCTTTAAAAAATAAACTTGAGGAAAGATCACCGTATATTTTAAAATTAATGAGTAAGATGAAAAAATTACATCATCTATTGTGTAATTTAAAGTTCAAATAACATACTATCGTTATTCGTCGAATTCATATATTATCTTTGGAATTCCAAATGCCAACTCTGAATACTTGGTAGTTTTTTTAATGTTTTGTTACTGTGGTAAGTATGGTGGAGTTATTTCCTTATATAATTACCGATGTAAAATAATTTTGAAGATATTGTTATATTATAAGTAGATATATAATAATATATACTAGGTATATAATAATCTATCTTATATACTCGTATAAAAGTCTTGTGTGCATCAGTTAATGATTCTATAACTTTTCAAGGACTTGATCGATTGAGTTCATATTTACATAATACATATATTTGTTTTATCAAGAGGATGGCTTATAGATATACTAGATGTGCCCGCGGTTTCACCCGCGTATAATTTAAAAGAAATCGCTGATTGATGATTTATAATACTTCACCTGAGACAATATTTTTATCGGGCGGCCAGGATTATGGGGGTTAGGGTTCGCACCACTACATCTATAGTCATAGGGCGCGAGCCGAGTGATGACTTATTTTAATTTTATATTATTTGACAAACTATTCGTCCAAATAACATGCTATAAAGGGCAAAGTTTATCTATATAAAATTGTCTTGTAACTTAAGTAACTTTGATTCGTAAGGATTAATATGCCATGACTAATAATAATGCTATAAATAACTTTTCAAAAATCTATAAAAAACACAAAATACCTTATTGTGGCTTATAAATAAGAGATAGGCATATAGTATTGCATAATTTTTTTAGATGCACTAAGGAGCAATATTTTTGTAGAACATTGTGTTTAGTTCATAAGTAGTTAAAATTGTAATTTCACGTATATTTAGGTATCGTTACATAGAAACAAGTTGTATCATTGAATTCATCTTAACAACTAATTGTTATAGTGTTTAATTGCATACGGTCAAATATCGTGAATCAAAACGATTTGTTCATACTTGATGATGGTCATTTAGAAACACAGCTTACCACAAAGTTAAATAACATACATACTACAACGTTTTAAACGCAACGGCCCGTCATGTCCTTAACTATTTTGTAATGTGCACACCGCGCCGCGCTGCACGAAACATTGACTTTTAAGCTTATTTGTTATTCAGAATCCATTGGAATATCGTAGTAATATACGAGTATAATTGTGTAGGCTAAGGTGAATCCAGTTATATTATTACGTAAGATATTTTTGGATGTTTCCAATGATTGAATGAATAAATATTAGAATTGACAGTTATGTTAGCGGCCATACAAAATATTTATAATCTTAAAAAATGTGACCTTAGTATAAAAATATGTAAAGTTTAAACAAAATGAAGAAACTGTGGTTTTAAAAACATAGCAGTTTTACTAAACTTTTTCTTTCTACAAAAACAGATTTTTGTAGCATGCATTGGTAGGTCTGGTAAAATGAATTAATTACACATAAACAATTAACACAAAAATAATCGGGGTGTGACTGTATCGGGGTGTAATAATAATAATAAAATGGACGTATTTTTAAGTTTCTGGCCCTACTTCACTTAGTCATATATTTATGGTGTTTTATGAGTATCACTAGATTGCTGTTGAGAAGCCCTTTCCAACCGTATACGATTTCTAAATTCTGATTTGGCATTTTGACGAGTATAGGCTGAAATTGTATCAAGTTTTCTTAATTTTTAACTTTAATTTCATATATTCACAATAACTATTCCATGCTAACGTTCTGTATATGCAACCGATAAATCTTGACAAGAGTTGTTGATTGTAACTACAATGAGTGTCGAAGTTTCTCTGAGTACAAAATGGAAATTACGTGACGAACCGAAACACCTTCAAAAATTTTGATATTAAAAATATAGAGTATATACTACTCGAGCGTTCGTTTAATAATATTAAATGATATCATTTCTCATATAAATTACAAAGTACTTACCATTGGCGTAGTTAGGAGGCAATAGTCTGAGGAATATATCCCCTCTTCTGCCCCATGGTCGGTGTCTGACATTATTGCATTCTCCACTTGGACTTCTGTACTTGCTCGGCGGGCAAGGGGTATTGCTGATCTCGTCAGTTTCTGATGTGCAGTTTTGTCTGAATCATAAAAATTAATTAAAATTCTTTTAGAAAAAATCTATATTAAGCTTTGATTATAATTGTTGATTTATTTACGTTAATAAATAAAAGAAAATTAATTATTTAAACAAAAGTGCAATATTAGTATAAATCAATTTTATAAATTTAACTTTTCAATTGTAAACGTTGCAATATAATCTATATAATTTAGTTTTTTAGTTAGAGCTATGCCTACACCTATTACACAAGAAATAAGTCCTGGCTGACGAGAAATCAAAGTGCAATCGTGTAACTACTGAATCCACGATTATGAATTTTAACTAGTATGTTCAAAGGAACAATCAACAAAGCACAACAAATAATTACATCTTAATTTTGATTTGCGTAAATGACTTAACATTTAAATTATCTACAAAGGTAAATCAAAGTATATGTAGATTAAATATGAGGCCCAAATAATAAAATAAAAAATAAATATTTTTAGTTCTGCTGGTACAGGGTGTACTTGATCATATTATATCAGAGCTGCATGCAGAGGTGAGCATAAGAGAATTAAGTAAGCATATTTTGAAAGATTGCTTGTTAACAGCAAAACTTTGTTTTATACAACATTATTGACAGTTAATTTAATGTAAATCAATTGAAGTTAAGTCGATTATTATAATTATATGTATGACTTACGCATCGTTAGCTCCTAACTGAAATCTTCTTTCCAAAGCGAGAGCTTCGCTAACTGCTCTTCTTAAGTCACTAGGAACAGCTTGAATAATATCGTCTGATTTGCTCTTTTGTGAAAATGTTTGTACTGAGAATGCTACCGCAAAAAGCAATACACTTCTTCTTAATCTGTAACAAAGAAATAAGATTACTTTGATTTTTTTATCATCGTTACTTACTTTTCATAGTGATATAATTGCTATTTAAATATAAAATAAATACATAACCTATATAAAATATTCGGCTTCAGTAAAAAGTAGTTGATGGATTGACTAAATTTTTTTACACAACGTTGCATTTGTATATGAGAGTGTTTTTATGTACTTTTATTCTGAAGTTCCCACGAGAACAGGAAATTCCAATAGTTACGTGAGGTTTAAATAAAAAACTTATTATACATATTTTATTAATTTCTGTACTAATTAAAATCAGATTGAGACAAGACGAAGCGGAGCCGGGTTTAGCTAGTTAAATTTAAAATAATTACATCTTTATTTTGATTTGCGTAAATGGCTTAAAATTTGAATTATTTTCAATGTTCTTCATTGTCCATTAAATTACTATTTAGTATTTTTTTAATAATATTATCTATAATATATTTGTTTATAATATTTATTGTTTCATTTTATTAAGATAATTATTAATTTACTATAAAAAACTACGTCAGTTTTCGAACGTACCCTAATGGCAATAATTTAAAACTTGTAAATTAATTATTACTGCACGTTAATAAAACCTCGACACATGCCCTTATCATTGCTACATACCTTGTCGAGAACGTATGTCTGAATATGTCATTAACCCGCATTTTTACTAGATGACTGACGTCTGGAAGTTCAAGGCGTTTTAAGCTTAATAATTAATATAGTAAAAAACTGGTTTTGTATTTAAACATAAATATAGTATGTAGGTATATTTGTGTCATTGACTAAGAAATCTTCTTAGAATATTGGCTAACCGAACGATAAATCATTATTGCAATAAAATAATACATATTATTCACGATGGCTTATAGATGCGTAAGTGTCTATATAAATGGAACGTACGTATACTACAATGTATTTAACAAACGATGCGACTGAATTCTTAGTACTTCCCACTCAAATTCTTATTAATTGTACTGTATTTTTTTTTTAAATATTCGATGTCTAATAATTCAATGTTTAACTACATAATCAGCCAGTACACAATACTGCCGAAATATCTGACCATTCCGAATAGAGACTCTCCGAACTTTCATAGTTATACGTAAGAAGAAAACAGTTTTAGTAAAATCCAGCAAATCGAATACTAATAAGAAATTAATTCTTGTATGATCTAGTATATATATACATATTGACGTAATACCATTCACTTACTCATCACGAGATCTCAGAAACTATTATATGTGTAAGTAACTTATGATTTCAAACTTTAAAAAATTGATATAAAAGAAATTATATAGGCTATGTTTTTGAAATTTCAATTTAGAACAATAGAAAATTACATTTTCTTATATAGTTCGCAGTAAAAAAAATTCAAAATTGATATTGAAAATATCCTGTCCTCCTCCTGTCAAAATTTGTAAAATTATAAGCATGTTTATTTTCTTCCCCGTCTCTACTGGTATATGGTGACGTATTGATAACTAGTAAAATAAGAAATATTATTTTTTCTCACGTGTCTATCAGCTGGCATCGGTTTGAATGCTTATCTAGCGCCCCATAAAACGGCTTCACTGATTTTAATGAATTTTTTTATACAGGAAGTATATTATTATGTAATTCCTCAATTTATATACTATAAAAACTATCAAGAATACTTTTAAGTCATTTTTTTTTCAACCGTTTGTAATGATATGTTTTGTACAGCTGTGTACAGGTTTCTGTAAAGCTGTGGAGCCAAAGCCTAGCACGCGTGATTCTTTTATGAAAGGGTATTTGGATGAACCGCTCTCAGAACACTCCATGATACAGACGGTGGTCTTCCTCATACAAGGAAAACTGTGCTTAAAATTTAATAATTGAACGCGCATTTTTTAATTAAAAATATGCTATAATTAGTACTAATTAGTAGCTAGATTGGTAGTATAATTAAAAATCATACAAATAATACAAGCAGTTATACTTTATCTGATAGGAAGTAAATGTTACTGGTTTGTTATGTTCTGAAGGGATCGAAATTAAACATGTCACGTAGTTACGTTAAAGTTCATGTTTTTAATATTAATTTTAGCATTCGATGTAACTATGTAAATAAATTCGTAGCATGCAAATTGTATTTATTTTTAAATAATTCGAAATCGTTCTGCTAATGTCTGTTATGTGTGAACTGTTACACAGTTCTTTTTTCATATATTTTGTTATGAACAGTAAGAACAGTGGATAAAGAAATCTTTTAGAGATTTTTCTTTACTTAGGGTAGTCCCACTGGAATGATATCTCTACCCTATAGAAGATCACTGTCAAATAACCTTGTGTTATGTTCCTGTGGTGAATAGGGTTTGATGAGTTCTTTGGCGAAGAGTGTTCCAAGATTGGCAACGTGCTAGTGATTGTATATGGTGTTTACTAGCGTCCGTAGGCTACGGTAACCGCTTATCATCAGGCGGTTCGTATTGTTTGCTATCTTGGTTATATAAAAAATATGCAAATAATTCGAATGCGTGTCACAACTTAGGAATTTACGTTAAATTTTGTTTAAAGAATATCACCATAGCAACATATGATAAAGCCATGGCTTATTACTAGACCTATTCCTTGGTCCAATGTGTCCGATGTAATCGTGATATGAATAGTTTATGCAAAAATATTTCCATTTATGCAAATAGGAATCATAGTGGTAGCTATATCAAAAGTATCAGTTTTACATATTGTAGCGTATTTTCATAACAAAAAGTAACATAACGATTTTAGTTAATTTCCATTTTTTATATTGTTCTAACATTGATTTTTATTTGAAAGGATATAATTCTTTTTATTTATTTTAATATCCCAGCTTCTATTCTGATGGATCTGTTTAAAAAATATAACGCAGATCTGAGCTCGATTTAATTTAGGTTCACAGTCAAACAAACTGATCCCAAAAAAAAAGTCAATGTGTTAGTTTGAAGTAACTGAATATAAAAAAATAAATATAAGAAATCCCCATTGATTATTATTCTTTCTATTAGTGTTGATGAAGATCGAAGTTGGTATGACTTGAACAGAAAAGCGCTTTCAAGTAGATTAAGTAGTTAAGGATTAAGTAATTAAGTAGTTAGGTAGCAAGACAGAAATTATGCAGTACCTATATATATACTGATAGTAATATACTGTATAAATATAACTCGTATAATAGAATATTACATTGTACATATTTATTTTGTTAAGCACCTAAAATATATTAGTACTAGCTGTGCTCGCGGCTCCACACGCGTGGGCTACAAAATACTGTCGGGCGAGCGCACACGCGAATTTCGCTGTCCCATAAATGCTTATTGTGGGTAATCCTTAGAAGATAGACATATACTATTGCTGACTTCTTTGTAAGTCTTCTTAAGATTTACAATTCTGTAGAGAACAATAATTTGATATATCTCTGATGGTTTATTCTGCGTAAGCAATTTAAGCGCCCAACAAGCGTCTTTTTCCGAACTGATTCACAATTATCGGCACTGCTTATTTCGTATGTTACTTTATTTTACAAAATAATCAGATAAATAGTTTTCGCGTGAAATGAACATAAATCGACGGAGAGAGACGTTGAGTTTTATGATGTGTATTTATGTATGTATAGAAAATATAGATAACACAGAAATATGGACATGTATGTAGGAAATCATACAAGTTAGTTTATTATGATGCGGACGGGTACGGCAGCATGCTTTCGATCGTATCCGATCTATGATCTCTCGTATGTCATATACCGGTTGTTACACTTCATACTTTCTAATCGACTTATGTCATTGACATTGTACAACAAGTTAATCATACGTAAGTGATTGAAAGAATTCTTTTGGAATATTTCGTGCCGCCTACCGGTTTCATCTAATATTTATGTGAACGTTGTAAACTCTAACCTTTACCAAATTAAGCAATTTTTCTTTAAAATACGTGACAGTGGATTGTAAGATTTGTAGATACAGTGAAACGAAACGAGATATGTGATATTGCATTGCAGTTACGTAGGTATGCTTTTGACTACATTGTTAAAAAGGTTTAGAGTTAGTATGTTTCATTTGCTGCTATGCTATGCAAGAAATAATCGAATCTAGTTTGTCATATTCATCAGTCAGACACAGATTTCATACTACTGCAATAAAACCCCAGAGAATGTCATCATTACAAAGAGCATGATTGGTCATTTTAAAGGTCGAATTTTCTACAGATTTGTATTTTCGCGCTGGATAACTGTATCCTTTCTCCTTGAATCCTTTCTCGATGTCCTGGCATTCCAAAAGAGGCCCATACATCGATGTTTCCTTTAATTATCGTAATTATCCTAAGTGAATTAAGAATTTTTTATATTTTTTGTGTAGTTTTATTAAGTGTTTATTAAAAATTAAAATAAAACGACTAAATGTAATATTGTATGAATCATGAAATAAATTTTGAGTTTCAATACTATGTGTCACGTTACGGTAATATTGTGTTTGTAAATATTTTACCGTGTGTAAGCTGGTGTGAAAGAAATCGATGCCCAAATTTAAAGGCAGTGCATAGGTACATTTACTCGAATTCCGAAGGGTAAACATATAATTTTTTGTACCAGGTGTTAGTAACATTTTACATTGAGGATATTCCATCGCATGCAACAGCTAACGATACGCCGCAAATATCTCAGCTGCAACATTGCCAAATGTCAACCCGGATACATTCAACGCTCCCGGACTTTGCATTCTATTAAAATTGTATTTACGGATATGCTAGTGAATAGTTTAGTTTACATGCAATAACATACCTCACATGATTATGAATAAATAACATATTTAAAGTTTTTTTTTAATAACGATTATATTTTTATGATTTTTATTAGGTAGGCACATGGTAGATAAAGCACCAAATGTCACGTGGATAGAATATTTTTCTAAACAGTCAAAAAAAGTAATTGAAAAAAAAAAAATATCGACATCAAAAAAATTACTCAAAATGATGAAATATACACGAAATTAACCAACAAAACGATATAAAAAGTAGCTACGAAGCAAATTAGGGGCCTACATTTTTTTTAGACCAGAATTCTTTTTTGTTGATATTTCGGATTTTCTTTTTTTATATTTGTTAGGTGGTTCACCAACCTCAAAAAATGTAGGCCTATGTATTGAAAATCATTATATACTATATAAACATCACGCTACGACCATAAAGAGCAGACAAGAAACCATAATCGTCACTCAATATGGTAATCTGTAGGCAAGTACGGGAAGTGGTAATATATATATATATTTATACTACAAAGGTGGCAAACAGGCATTCGGCCCGCCTGATGAAAAGCGGCTACCGTAGCCTATGGACGCTTGCAATACCATAGGTAACTATCACAAGCGCGTTACCGACCCGAACCCCCCTACCCCAAGGAGCTCTGGAAACCCTACTCACCGCAGAAACACAACACTAGGATATTTGGCTGCGATCTTCTGTAGGGTGCAGGTATTCGACCAGTCGGGCTGCCCTAAGTAGAGAAAAATCTCCAAAGAAATTTCTCTATACCCTACCTCTCTAAAAATTTGCCAAGTGCTTGTCGGGCCACGCGCAGTTTAGGGTTCCGTAGTCGCCTGTCACAATACGCAGACTTATACGAGGCTTTAAGTAATTTACGAAATGACGTCTCCAAGTACATTTTATAAATTTATTGACTATTACTCGTTAACTTGTATAACCTACTTACCTCTGCTGGTATTCCTTTTGACTGCATTATATACTACTAATATTAATTTTTTCACATATCCCAAAACAACAATTTAGCTGGCGAGGCGGGGGACAATTTCCTCTAACAAAAATTAGCGCTTTATATGCGCTTAATATTTCGCAAACGGATTTCTGAATCGAAAAATGGTTTTCATAGACCCGCAAATCCCACTTTACGTGTACGGGAGGTACCCTAATTTATTTATTTTTCAAATAATTGCCTCTTTATCGGCGTGATTAACATGTATACCCATGCCAAATTACAGCTTTCAAGTACTAATAATCTCTGCGTTTAGCCGCGGACAGACAGACGGAGATACCGAAACTATAAGGGTTCTTTTTGACTTCGGATCCCTAAAGACGGTGCGCTGGCGTCACGGTGGAGAAGTGGTCAAATAAATTTACAAAGAGTGAAACCTTGTGGCGTTGCTAGTTAAGAATAAAATTAGCTTATAATTATACTAAAGTTATTCAAAAAGGTATAAATCGTAAACCTAATTAGTTGTTTTTGCATCTTCAACAAGTGAAAAACCTAATCACTTTAGGTGTTAACTCGTATTTAGAGGTTATATCTTGTTTTATTTGAAATATACAAGACGAACGTTATGTAATAAAAGATGTATTTACTAAAATGTTATCTAATCTCATTAAAGAATAATAAACCTGTTTGAAATGTTATGTAGCAGTAATTGGAATAAATATGCGTCAATAAGTAGGTTAGACTGGGCATCTATTATCATAATATTAATATTAACCAAAAAAAGTACATAAATATTACAGTTTAATGTTTTTAGTTATGAATCCTCATCTTAAGTACTTACAGAAATAAGAATGTTAGAGTATGTCAATGTATTTACAGTGTGTTATATATCAAAACTTTTAAAATTCTTAATAGGTTCATCATTTGGATACAATCTCCCCTGATGTTAAGTAACGATGTAGCTTAAGATGGTAACATGCAAAGCCTAGTAGGGGGACTGGTTGTCAAAGTGTAGCCGGATCACACCTATAGGTGTTTGGTGACAGATTTTCAACTTGAGTGAAGTAGCTAGCCAGGTGGGAATTAATAAATGTCCTGCCTCCATGCTATGGTTTCATCACGATGTTTCCTTCACCGTCGATTAACGCGATGTCTGTGCTCTCTACCATCGAGCTATCATTATGGTTTAAGTTCCTGACTTGTACATTTTAGTATAAATATTAGACGTAAAAGTTAATTTAAACAGAAGGTACAAGAGGTGTTATGAAATTAGCAAAGTATATTGATTTAACGTGTCAACTACACAGGCATGTCTGTGAGACGGGTGTGCGTTTCATTTTTATAAAGGGTCACTTCATTCTATTTGCTGGGTGGTACGACTCGATAATTATACTCGACTGGATTTCGACCACCATACACTAGGTGTAATGACACACTTAGGCATATTGCGTTCTGCGATCAGTCGGTATATATACAATAAATAAATGAACGGGTTGGTAAGGTCTTTCTACCGGACAGAGTCGCGACCTCCGTAGGTACACATTGTTTGTTGTTGTTTGTTTTGTTTATTTATATAATAATAATCTTCATACTAATAAAAATAAATAAATCTTCTGTAGGGTAAAGGTATTCCAATAGTCGGGCTGCCCCTAATTCTACTCAGCACCGAAACACAACAAAAGTTTATTTGACTGCAATCTTCTGTAGAGTGAACTTACGAGTATTTCATCAGTCTGGCTACTCCAAGTAAAGAGATATTTCCACAGATTTCTATGTACCCTACCTCTCTTAGTTGCTTTTGTATATCAAAAACACTTCCTATATAAGTTTTTTTGTAATGTATAGATACGGATCTACATAGCCCCACAAAACCGTGTGATCGGTGACATGGTGATAAACCCTTCGCAGTGACTCTCTAGTTGCCGGCATCTCGTCGAATGAAATGAATAATAAAGTTATAACTATTACTTGCAGTTTAAATAAGAAGTAAAATAAAATATGCATTTGGCATTGGCGAAATTGCTTACATAAGCAGAAGTCATAAATAAAAAAGTAATAAAGTACATATAAATCAATTAGAAATCGTGAATTTTAATAATAAATACACAGTATAACTTAATAATACAATAAACATTAATAGTTTTACGAGGTTATTCCATTCTAATAGTTAGAGTTGTGCATTTTTTACTAGATCTGAGTATTATTTTGATACTGCATTTGAAATCCTCACAACCAATTTTTTATTATTTAATTCAATGTCGCGTACGCAATTAAGTAATGAAAACAATTGTACTCAACCTCGGTAGTTTTGACATTAGCTACCTACCTAAAGCGAAAGTGCGTTCATTCGCCAATAATACGTGACTAAGTTTAAATTTTTTTATGGTTATCGTACTGCCTTGTCTAAGGTCATCGGTGGCGAAATGTCGATAAAAAAACAAGTAATGAAACGTATGTATGAAATTATTAAATCGAATTATAGATAAATTAATTAATAAAATACCTTAATTTCGACCTACCTTCCCGGTTTTATTTTCACGATATAAAACTTTTTCACTGCTGAATGTAATATTATTTTTTAAATCTCATAAATAAAAAAATGTCTTTAAAGGATTTATTATTCCATATAAGTGAAGTAAAATTGTAAATAAGATAATATGAGTGGAGTTAAATTATGAAGTTTGAATAATAGCTTCCGTTGTTCACTCTGTTATCTTATGAATAATTATACAATAATTACTTCACCCGAATTTGAATTGATATAGTAAATTTATAAAATATAACTATAGGCTTAAGTATTTTTGAATTACTAAACGTTTTTAGTTTAGTATTAAAATTTAATAAAAATCTTTTAACTACATTGAAATAAAATAAAGTGCCTATTTCAAATATTATCAATAGAATGTTATAAAAACAACCAATTAATTTACAATATTTAAATTTTTATGTTGATTGATAAATAAATCACCATCCTAAGCCATTAGAATACTCAAATCTACTGATTTCAGCGACTAAATAATATTGTAAACACATCGAACTCTACTAGGTCTTTGACCTCAATAAACTATGGTAATATTGAAGACTTTTTTTATTACTTCACCATTTTACATTTTAGTTTTTTACACTGATAATTTGACGACTAGTTTCTCATTTGCCCATAAAATAGAAAATCAATTTCATTTTTATGCTTATTTCGTATAGCAAATGGTTTTATGTTTAAAATTAACGGCAAAAAACTTGCGGTGAAACTACCCATTTCGTTGGAATTAACAAAAACGATGTGCTCCATTAAAAAACATTTCGACTTTAACTAAATTTCTTATTTTCCATACAGTACATGAAGTAATTATTTATTTAAACCTACATATTACTTTTAACATATTATTAATAGCTCTATAATGGTATACTTATATATACATCCAGTTAAAAAATTATCAGGAATGGATGACTTGTTTATGGTTCCAAATTCATTTCTTTTGTTGTTTGATTGGTACAACTGTTTTTCATTTTGGCGCGGAGTTTAAGTTGCATCTGTCATTTAGATTAAATACAGTGCTGTGTTTAGTTAGATCTCTAGTGTTTATTGTGAATTTCATAATGGACAAAAACATCAAAAAAGAGTTCGTCTTAAATTTTGAATCACCAATGGAATTTCGTGTTCGGAGACACTGAAAATGTTACAGAAGGCTTAAGGTGAATTGACTATCAAAAACATGTGCTTATGAGTGGTACAAAGCGTTCAAAAGCGGTCGAGATTTGCTGGAAGATTTGCCTCGCCCTGGTAGGCCAGCAACATCTTCAACTGAAGTTAACATTGCGAAAGTGAAGGAAATAGTAACTAACAATCCTAATTCAAGTTTGAGAGAGATAGCCGCTGGAACTTTCTGTGTTTATGTGTTTATAGACTCGGCTCGAGTCGATGACTATAGGTGTAGTGACGTGAACGAGCCCTGTGAGTTGTGACGCATAACCCTGGCAGCCCGATAAAAATATTGTCTATACTGCAGTATTATAAATAATCAATCAGCGATTTCTTTTACATTACACACGGGTGAAACAGTGGTACACAGCTGGTAATATTGTAAAGGTCAAGAAATTGTTTTTTGTTTGTGTGTTTGAACGCGCTAATCTCTAGACATTCCAGTTAGGTTGGCTGGTAGGTAGGTAGCCTATTTATTGAAGAAATTTACCTATATGCTACATATCTTTATGCTCGATTCAACTATCGATTAATCAATTGTCGAAAAACATTTTTTTTTTGTTTGTTTTTGGGACTTTTATTCTACCGAATATATCAGTCCCATTGTAACTCATTCTTTATAACATCACATGTTGAAAAACCTATTGGTTGTTGAATTCCAATACATAATACGGGATATTTTTATGATTACAAGGAAGATTTGCGGTAATGACTTTTTTCGCTTTCATTCCTCGACCGGCTAAATGTATTTCCGCATTGGAAAAACAATCGATTAGTATCGATTGTCTGAAAAAACCGATGTTTTACCAACACTACTGTCGGACACAGCTACTTCCAGATAATTGATAATAGATCAGATAATTGATAAAACCAAACGGTGCTTTTTCACATAGTCAAAATAAATCTGACAACACAACTTTTCATGTGTTTACCTATAATGTTGTATAAGTACATATTATGTATTATATAGTGATCGTTGTTTTATATAAAACGAATCTCAATGTTCTCTGACCTTCGAACTATGAAAATAATATTTGAGATTTGATCGTCTGTGCAATATACATTATAAATAAAAAATAACTTGATACGTGTGTATTCTTATTTTAAAAGTATAAATTCGAGTAAATAACAAAAAAAGAGAGCACGTGATTCGAAGACATGGATACGACCTCAGAAGCCGGACACCGGTCGACCTTTAGTTTCTCGAGATACATAACATCCTGTAGTCTGTACGCTTCACCATTACATCTAAAGTAAAAACAACGCATGCGGAGTATTATTATTTCGATCCAGAAAACTTTGTATATAGTGTAGTTTTAAGAAATATACTGTTTTAATTAACCATTTTATTGGATTTCAACACATCTAACTTAAAGTATTTTTTAATCTATGACGGTGGCAAATAAGCGTGCGTTCGCCTCATGGTAAGCGTTTACCGCTGCCTTTATAGACTCTTGTAATACCAAAAGCATCAAGTGCGCGTTGTCGACCATTTTAAAATCTGTTGACTCCCCTCTCGAAAAACACCATATCGAAAATATTTTTGACTGTACTATGTAACTTATGATTTAAAAAGATCGATGGAAATAGTAATAATATAACTAATCCAATAGATACTATACTAATTATACTGACACTGGCAAGTGCTTTTTGTGGCGCCAAAACAAGAAGAACAACGAGGCTAAACAAGACGTTATCTTTATAAAATTTGTAGTATTTAAATTTGCAATGGTGTAGAGTTTTTGTTGATCCTAGTTCCTGAAACTGTTTGCACTATATTCATAGACAATTACAATTCTTATTTTAATAATAGATTATTCAAACCATGATATCGTTTTCATTCTTATATATATTTCAATATTTTTTATTATTATTGTCCTTGACATCTATAAGAACATTTAAATAACTTTTAAATAACATTGTTACCGTTCCGGTAACTGATATCATAATGACAGTCTGGTGATCTTTAGTTGTTTTTATAAAATAGTTGTATTTGTATTTTAGAAATTACTTGTTGCAGTAGGTAGAACATTTGTTCTTATTGCCTATATCCTACGCTAAGTAGATTCGGCATAAAGCCTTTTTAGTATTTCGAATCTTTATGTACATATAAAAATATTTTAAAAATTAATTTTTAAATGTGTTCAGGGTATAGGACTCGTGTGGTAATAATTTCATTTAACAGAGATAGTGTTTTTTCGCAACAAAAACTTTTTCGCACGGCGTCGCTTTCGCACACATGTCTGCTTGTGAGTTGTGATGCAACAAAATATTTGATGCGGGTCTTAGGTAACTGTTTGTGGACAGATGCTTCATTTCTAAATTCCCGTAACTTCGATTAGAAACATATGTGGCTATAGTTTTCATTATGTCGTATTTGGTTATATACATAATGCATATACGCATATTATGCAATAAACATATTTTCATCTATACCTATTATAATATTAAAGATCAAGAGATTGTTTGTTTGTTTGTTTAAACGCGCTAATCTATGGAACTACTAAACATTTGAAATAAATATTATTGTATGTTATAGCATATTTATTTAGGAATTTATAAGCAGTAAAACTTCACGATACGACCCTAAGATGAGGAGCAGTAATCATAAATGTCAAGCAAACTGGCAAGCTGTACGCAACTACGGGAAGTGAGAACAATGATAGACTTACATGGGTTGCGTTGACGGCGGCGCTATTTTTTCGCGGTGGAGAGTCAGAGATAAATTTAACACGGGTGAAACAGTGGGTCACAGCTAGTTATATTATAATTATTATTCTTTAGAGGCAGTACAAATGTATATGTGATGTTATAAAAACATATATAATTAATTCTATTTGCTTCATTGTTACGCGGAAATTAATCGCAATCATTGATCTGTTACGGTCGATCGTGCCCTACCGAGCAAACTTGATCGGCTAATCTATTGGTGTTATCACGTGATTTCAACGCTTACAACCCTGTTAAATCTAAAATTACACTAATCTAACGGCGTGAATATTGAATAAAGTGCTTTTGTAGTTGGCAATTAAGTTGGTTACTTGGTGAAGCAACGTGCTTGCGAAAACGCGCCAATGCAAGAGGAAAATGGTTACTTAATCTCTTACAATGCTCCTTATGCTGGATTATTAATTGAACGTGTGATATATTTTTGTAAGAAGATGATAATGATGCTGAATGATTACGTATTTCGATTTATCGTATTAACGAATTACGTATTAGTTTTATGTATATCTATACATATATAATTACTTGTCCTGAATGAATAACTGATTCATCAACTCACAGCGCAAATTATTAGGGTTACGATCGTGAAAACTTGCATGCTGGTTCCTTTTATACTGTTGCTGTTACCCTAAAGTGGTGAAAAAGGAGATGAGTTTCCATGAAAATGCGTTATTTTTGAAGATAGATCTATGAAAATTAGTATTTAGCAATTCTGTCAAAAGTAAAAAATACGTGTTCCATGGTTTTTTAAAGCTTTTTTTACACCTAAGGGTGTAAAAGATGGGATGAAAGTTTGTAAAATACTAGTGACGACATCTATTAGCCAAAGGCACCAAACAATGCTTTCAAAATAAATTAAATTCATTATTCATCATTTGTTTAGGTTTATGAACCTTATCAAGAAAAAAAAAACGGAATATTGCTGTGGTCGAGTATATTGATTATTGAGAGGGGCAGAACAATATCTGCCGGGCCAGCTAGTTTTTATAGAACATTATCTTTGGAGATTTCTCTTTACTTGGAGCAGTCTGACTGGTGGAATACCTCCACTCTACAGAAGATCGCAGTCAATTAACCTTGCGTATTGTTCCTATCAATGAAAGAGCAAGAGTTGGAGTAGTAGTTCCAGAGATTACCTCCTATAAACTTACAAACCCGACTTCATTATAATATTAGTATGGATAAATATATTTTTAAACCAAAATATGCTATTCGGCTGTATTCAAATAAATCATGTTTTCATAGCAAATATAATTACAAACAGGATCTAGGTGCAATATTTAAAAAACTAAACTGTAATAATTAGTCAACGTGTAATGAAACTCCATTTTTTCGCATTGGCCATTTGAGCGTGACCTTGCTATGTTTAACAAAATTCTTGCAATCTATACACTAAGTTACATTGTCAATGATTACAGACTCGTCTAAAACAAGACGTTAACCTAAACTGGATTTATGTTAATAACTTTGGAGTGAAGGATTTGCTACAAAGTAAATACGTATAATATACAGAATTTAATCACAATATCGACATCAAATATGAATAACATCGTAATTTTAATTACAATAAATTATACGCTATGTAAATAATAAAAAAACTCTATATTTGAATTTTACTGCTTTATAAATGATACATACATTTTTACTTTATTAAAATTATTATTGTAAATTTTACAAATAGATATTATTCATTGTCAAATAATTAATTAGATACTATTCACAAATGTTTAGTCGTAAATGCCTTAAAAATAAGTTACAGGTTAGTTAAATCATGAGGCAAAAAAAAAAAACATTAAACAGCTCTTCCGTTAACTCTGACAAAATGAGTTTAAATTATAAAGTTGAAATTAATAACATCAATAAATCATATCAGGACCGTCTTAAACACTTTGAGATACATTCGTTAGAGGGCCGTAGGCTATTGTTAGACCATACATTCTTATACAAGCTAGTAAATGGAATGCTAGACTGTCCTCATTTGTTAAATCAAATAAACCTTAAGACTCCTTATAAATTAACCAGAAGAACAACATATGTACCATTTAAACCTAAATCCTTTAAAAGTAATTTGGGGTATTTCTCCTGCGTGAATAGAATCCAAAAACAGTACAACAGTATAAGCAAAGATACCAACATAGACATATTTGTCAAGAGTTACAAATGCTAAAGAGACCATGTTCTGAAACACATGTGTAATGACTAAGTACTTATGTTATTTGTCTGTATTCTCTTGATTTTATGCCACTCACGAACCGATTATCAAAACCTATAGGGTATTATGATTAACAAGATTTACAAAAAACGATAAATTGCACACTGAAGAGAAGGTGTGTCTGCCGTTCAGAGTGTAAATAATTGATAAATTCAGATAAATATTCAACTGATTTTTACATATTAACTATAGCTTGACTCGAAATGCAATCCAGGTTATTATCTTTATCCTTTTTCGATTTTTTTCAGAATTCATAATTATCCACTGAGTGAGAACAAAATGTATTCTCAATTTTAATTTTCCGTTTAATCAAGTTGTAGGCGGTTAATCGTTATTTATAGTACCCGGTGCTTTCTCACGACGTTAATAGCTATATATCGTTAGTAATTATTACTTAAGCCTTTCAAGAATGTTAAAGATCGTAGAATGCGTTTTTTTAATTTTAATCTTGCTAAGTATCGACTTAGTATCGAGTATCGACTGTTTTTAAGAATTACGCCATCAAAAGATCTATTCCTTTTTTAATAGGCTAGAATTTGAAATCTGATCTAACAATAAATGATAATGTGACCTTATTCATTGAAATGAATCGATAGTGAATTTCGTCGTGAAAGCGTTGCATGATTTTTTAATTCCTATGGTTTAGTGGGTTTTGCTTCGCCTATCGTAGTATAATTCTAGTAACCCTAGTATATACATAAATAATATTTATCTATTTAATAAAAGATTGAAACAAACTAACCGCCTCATAACTGAACTTATATCCTAATATTTTATTACACATTCCACCGTTTAGTCTGTATTTTTTTTTCGAACTGACTATTCTGTTTGCCTTAGGGGCCTTGGAGCCTTTACGGCTTTTACAGCTTTACCGGGCTTGGGGGCGAGCGCTTAAGGCACTCAGCCACGAAAGCTTTGCAACAACATCCGAGGGAGCCAAAGTGGCCGATCCTCGGCTCGGACTGTTTCGCGTATTGTTATTGTTTAGTCTGTACAAACCAAGGGTTGTATTTTGGGAATGTTTTAGTGAGTTCACGGTGTGCAA
This sequence comes from Saturnia pavonia, assembly GCA_947532125.1. Taxonomy (NCBI): domain Eukaryota; kingdom Metazoa; phylum Arthropoda; class Insecta; order Lepidoptera; family Saturniidae; genus Saturnia; species Saturnia pavonia. The sequence continues at coordinate 9,878,887 of OX383908.1, forward strand.
TTCGTATTTTTTTAAATACATTTTTAATATTAGCGTCCCTCTACAAACCTTTTCTTTCATGTGGTAATGAATTACCATTAACAATTCTAAATCAAATGTAATGTTTAACATATTAAATTCATTAGCGTAGCAAAACTATAAAAATGGTTTACAGGTAATAAATCAATTTATATTCCATTACTTTTTCGTGCTGCACGTAAGTTTGTGATGTACCGTGTCAAAAAGCCGTAACATTTAACCAATAGTGTTTTTTCAGACTTCCATCTATGTATCTAATTGAAATATCAACAAAGTTTTGCATCAAGTGATTGTAGACAGCATAATAGCTAGTTTTTGTTAATACATCCGCAAAAAAACTTTTTATTTTCATCAAGCCATTAACGTGTGTGAGTTTGGTTGACAGGTGTTTCATTTTGTCATGTAGCTATTTACTTTAGGTTCATTACTGAAGTAGGTTTTGTTTTTAATAATTTGTTTAAAGCTTTTAAGAACTGTTGCATAATAGCGGTACCGTGCCTAGTGGTAAGTACAGTATAGCTTATTAACAACGTTGACCATCAAGAGATCTAGCCTTTCTGGCCAATCGTCGCAGTCTGCAAGCCTTTCAGCAGCTGAATATGGATTGGCTGATTCTGAAAGGCAGCAAACTGAAAAGAGAGTCACTGGGTCACTGATGGGTTTATCATGTATAATCTACTAAGGACATCATTTCTAGCATTGTTGTTTACTTTGTTACATGTATTATCGTGGTTACATTGTAGTTTTTGCTCTTGTTCATTCGTTTTTTTTGGTAACTATTATTATGACATTTATTTGGCTACATACAGTTTTGACTTTCAGTACACCTTCATTAGTACAATATCATGCATATTAAAAAAAAAATGTATTATGTCAGTATACTGCGTGGCAAAAGTACTAAGTTTCAACAACATCTTAAGGTGAACTTACATTTTGGACCAACTGATTCTAAGACGAAGTCATTAAGGTTGTTAAATTCAATTATCTGGATGACATTGTGGTAAAATTAAACACAATAATAGTTTCAGTTGGAATTTATGTATATACATATTATATAGATACGTTTTTATAGCAAAAATGGAAAATAATAAATATTTTGTTCAACACCGAATAGTATACACAATAGCTCATAATTTGAAATAACTTATTTTTTTGAGTGAAATTTAAATTAAGTACAAAATAATTGACGATAATAAAATTATGTATAAATAAATCGTAGGATGCTTTCCATTTATATTTTCATAATAACTTTAAGTAATTCCAAATCTTAATACATGGGAAAAATTCCAAATTTCTCATACGTGGAAGTGTATGAAATTTGAATGGAAATATTCAACATAATAGTAGTGTTTTAAAATAATTAATCAAGTATGCATAAGTTTTTGTCTATTTTATATATTACTATGTTTAGTTTATACATATTACTTCTTATTTTTGCAGTTATTTTTTCGATCTGACCTTACTATTAGCTATTAGGGCCCTCAAGCCTCAAAAGGCTTTTAAAGCTTTATCGGGCTTGGATAATGTCTATTGTAATTAATCTGCCGATAAATTTAAGATCAGCTGATTGGCATTTAATTACTTCCTAACATGTGTAACTTAGTCATGACCTTTACTTAGCGAGGCACGACTTATTACTGACCCAGAGCTATGTCAGTAATGTGTATCCGGAGAGTCAAAACGATTTATTGATTCTAATATGAGGTAAATTAAAAGCATTCTTTGTTCATACGTTTTTTTTTTCGTATAGACTTAAGCTATTAAAACGTGTATGACCTTTGCAGACTTACCGGATGAACGAACGTATTAATATACGTGAAGATAAAACTTTGTACCCCTTTTTAAGCATATTGCGTGCACTAAAAAGAGTGAGTAAGTCTCATAGATATTAAAGTTTATATGGAGAATGAGCGCGGAAATATATGTAAAATACAAATAACTAAGTTAAATTAAACATTTATTGTTAATGTTATTATTAATCAAACGCATAATAATCTGTGTTCAAAAACATAATAGTCTATGGCCAAACATTATCAAAGTGTAGGGACTGTCGACGAAGAATTTAAAAAGTTACTAACACATAATTACTGACAGATTGACTGAACGAGTTTTAAGCTGTTATTTTTTGTGTGCTCTCATTGTTGGTATACTGTTTGACAAAAGAACCTTAATAACTTATATATGAATTACGGTCGAATTTGGAGCACTGGACGATCATTAGTTTAATTTATTCAGTTTGAATATTAACATAAGTGAGTAGCTAATGAGGAGCTACCTTAGTATATATTTTTTAGTTTGTTTTTAATATATGTGTGAACAATACTAAATATAATTTAAGTTTTAAGAAATAGCAAACAGAAATGAATTTTATCGGATTTTATGTGATCATTCCAGCCTATAGCTATATGTCGTAATAATTCTCAGGCATAGAAAATTATTATTAACTGGTCCAGTTGGGACTGCGGTCCTTTTTTGAAAGTCGCTATAAATGGCTATAGGTTGCAGTAATCTCTTAACATTAGGTTGACATTTATAACCATATATTTGACAATATATAACAGTAACTATTATTTTTAAGCGCCAGACTTCGTAGACGAAGCTAAAAGATTAATATTTGCTTCTTCTTTATTACTTCTCTAAATATTATTAGGTGACTACTATGCACACGGTCATAAGTTCGTTATAGTGACACGATTTTGCTTTGTTGCATTTCGGGATCAGCTAGTGTATATCCAGCTTGCAAGTCGCTTGCAAGTCGGCAAAACACCAATAACACCAACGACTGGCGATACAGATACGATAAACAAAATAATAAACTAAAACATAATTTTAACGCGCGTTGGAAAGAGCCACTTTACTTAAAAAATTCTTGTTTTTATGGAATTTTGCAATTAAATAATTTAATTTGTCCCATGAACAGTTATTTGTGAAGTTTTGTTTGTTAAATAAAACGAGTTTTAGACAAATAATGATCGTGTCGGCCTTCGCTGTATACAGGTGTGATATAGACACTATGGGTTGGCAGGATCAATGTGTTTTACGATAAATACAACAAAGTGCAAATACAATGTATCATAGTGTGTGTACACACAAGTCGATGCAAATAAGTCATTATCTAACACAACCTTTTTAGTCATTAGTTATGTCTTTTTATATTTGTCCATTCTGTATTTTTTATGGCCCGTACTGTTTGTGTCAGTACCGTGTCATGTCCTTTTCTAGGATTTTCGTTCAATTTAGTCTTTATAATCTTTTTGTCGCAATGAAGAGCTTAAAAATGTTACATTACAATAATACATCATGATTTTATTATTTTTTCTGAAGAATCTATAAAATTCATTTTTTGTTATAACGTTAGTTAAATAAATGAATATATTCTACATGATATATCCTATATAAATGAATATATAGCCTAGAAATGGATTAGTTCTTAAGTACAACTTCTGGAATACTTAGTTAGGTTTCTGGCGCTACACTATAAGCGTGAAGGTTGTAAAGCTAATGAGGCAAACAGCAGAATATGCTCTGCGACCAGAATATTGTTTCATTATGATGTTTCCGTCACTGAATACTTGGCCATATTAGTTCATTATTTAATAGACGCAATGTTCGAGCACAATACAACTGAGTCAACATTGTTTAGATTTAAAATGAAAATATATTATTTCATATAATTCCAAACATATTAGTGAGTGTAATAATTATATTGAATGTAATTATTAACATTTACATAAGTTTTAAACATCACAGTAGTTGGACCAACAAATGTAAGCTTTGTTTAGAATTTTGAAACATGGTAATCTATTTTATAGTTGCGTTTTTCGAGAAAATTTATACGAATATGAATAACTTATTAGCGTAATTTGGGTCAATTAACTATTATACCCACGCTTTGCTGTCCCTGACATTAGAATTATATCTATGACTATTAGGCACAACGGAATATAGATAAAATTCTCATATATCCTTTGTTTCTAAAAAAAATCACAGAATCTCAGGGTTCTAAATATCCGTTTAATACAAAATATTCCTTTCCGATGACCACATTAACTAGTGATCTTTCATTATAAATGAGCTTTTACTTGTCACACGCGGTTAATTTTTATTATAGAATAAGACGGCATGATATAGTTTATCATGTATAATACAGAATAGTAATAAATACTTTTACAAAAACTAACCTAACCTAAACAACAACCTAAACTAACCAGGTTAGTTCTAAACTAAAGGTTACCTTCAGGATTTTTTCCAGAAAACACTTTGGTTAATTTTTGCCTTAAATAGCTTCCATTCTGTTTGCCTTCACTCGTACGGGCTCGATGGTGCCCTTATATAGGCTCTTGCGATAATAACAAAACGAAAAGTGAAATTTATTTTATTTTAAATAATAAAACGTTGTCTAGGCTCTTCAAAGTGTGGGTATATTAGTTAATTGACTCATTTATACGTTATGGCAAACGTAAAAAACTTAGTAGGAACAGTACTATAATATGATATATATTATACTGTTTATATACAATTTTGAAGTCATTATAAGAATAGTTTTTTGGTAAAAATATATAATGCTTGTTATGTTGGTGACCCATAATAAATGGGTAAATAAATTATAAGCCATTTAAGCAATTAATTATATAATTAAGCATATGTAATTAAGCATATAATAAACTGTTTTAATGTTTAATTATTATTTCGCTTAAAGGTCATCTATTTGAAATTTCTCAAAACACGACTGTGTTTAAACCAATCACAGATAATTTTTTATGTTGGTATACGTACCACCACGGCACCGTGACGCGCTTTAATATTGTGCAATGCGAGAGGAAGGAAGAAAATTTATTATTATGTCCGTTATGCGGTAATAATGAGCGTACGCGCTCTTACTTAACTACGTAAAGTGACCGTAACATCTTCGCTGTCGGTCGTTTGGTTTTCATGAACGAATTACCACTGTTTTATTACATGTGCATGAATGAATTAACCTCCATCTTTGTTAAATTATGCACACCTTTAATATGTATACCATGTATAAATATATTATTCGTTATATAAAATAATAATGGGACAATAGAAATTAATTGTACGATTAATTTGTGTTGTCAATAACTGTAAGATTAATTTGTACAATTGAAACTAAGTATATGGAATGTAAAAAGTTTTAAGGGATTTCTTTTCCATATCGCTATGATTATTGTAGTAAATAGTAATAATAACAATTTACTGATGTTCGTTATCTACACAATTTATTGGATCTCTCTTATACAAAAATATATTTCCGTGTGTCACGTCTTTTTTCTTTTTTAAAACGACAATCTTTAACACAGAGTTTTAGACTAAGTAGATATTATTACCTATATATTTTACAATCCACAACACTCCCGGGGGCAAGATTAACAGAAATCTCTTATAACTTACTACAATATCCAGTTACATTCAACACAAATTTTCTACAAGTTAATTTATAACACGTTGCCACACAACCTACAGAGCATCGTACAATAAATATTAATAACACAGGAAACTCTCAAAAACAATAAAGTTAATCCCTAAAACGAAATGGTAATTTTATTTTACGTCCAGACCTTGTAGTTGTAGCTAAAGGAATAGGTACTGTAGAGTTCTGTTCATTACCTCTTTGTGGCGGATCAGCAGCACTGGATAGAGGTATGTTGTCTAGCCATTCCTGAGATACTGCAGAAAGTTCAAGTGGATACAATCTCTGATAAGGTCTTACCTTTATTCCTGATGCAGTTTGAACTCTTGCTACTCGCTTGAAACCGTCTTTCCCTATATATGTTTCTCTAATTATTCCTAAAGGCCAATGTAATCTGTTTCCTGCTGATTCTATTATCACTAGTTCTCCTATTTTCGGTTCTTTCCTCTTTTCTTTTCCTTTGTTTATAAGAAGTGATAGATATTCATTGTTGAATCTTTTTCTAAAATCTTCACGTAGTTGTTGTAAATATCTGTAACGAATCTGTATGTTTTCCTGATCAATCTTATCTAGGTCTGGTATTGCGCCTGTTGGTAGGCTTTGTAAAAATAGCATGGGAGTGAGCGGTTTTACATCTCCCATTTCTACATATGTGAGAGGTCTGCTGTTAATTACAATTTCACAGTCACATAATATTGTTGAAAGCTTGATCCAGTCTACTGATGCTTTCCTGAGAATTCTGCGTAACATATCTTTAACTACTCTAATCAAACGTTCCCACCATCCTCCCCACCACGGAGCTGTTGGCACGGAGAATTTCCACTGGATCTTATAACAATCAATGGATTCTTCTATTTCCTGCCAGTTTAGTTGTTGTAGCAGATTGGCAGCACCAACAAAATTGGTTCCGTTGTCTGTGTAAATTATTCTTACTCTGCCTCGTCTTGCTATAAATCGTTGTAGCGCCATGAGGAAGCTGTTTGTGGAAAGTGATTCTGCGAGTTTCAGATGTACAGCTCTGTAAACTGCACATGTGAACAGGACAATCCAACACTTTTGGTTGTTTTTTAGAATTAGAGGACCAGCCAGATCTATACCTGTCACTTCGAATGGAGCTGTGTTCCTGATTCGATCTGTCGGTAGGGGTGGTTCTGGAATAAGGTAATGTTTTGCTTTATATCTTTTACAGATAATGCATTTTGATACAACGTTCTTCACTAGTCTTCTGACTCCTGTTATCCAGTAAGTATTTCTTAATGTAGCTAGTAAAGTTTGTGTCCCAGCATGCTTTAACTTTCTATGTGTTTCTTCGACCATTCTTTTTACTATGTCATTTTTTCCAGGTAATAAAATTGGATATATAAATATTTTCTCCTCTCCGTTGTATTCTAATCTTGTTTTAACTTTTAATATACCTTCTTCCTCTATAATTATAAGCTTCTTTTCTATTTTACTTTTGTCTGTATAGCTTTCTTCTATAATGCCTTCTTTTTCCCAGTCCATAAGTATATTATGATAATCATCTAGTTTATTCATATTTTCTAACTTTTTCGTAGTAGACCATAATCTTTTTTCTGCTTGTCCATAGTTAATTTCTAGCTGTGGGCCTTCCTTCCACAACATGTTGACTTCATAACGCCCCTCATCATTCACTGTAGTGTCAAGACAGGTGACATTCTCTTCATTGTTATATGGATTTTTAATTCCTAATGTTTCAATATTCCATAAGAATTCTAGTGAATTTTCCATATTCTGTATTTCTATTTTGGGAAGGTTTAGATGATGTTGTTTTTTAATGTCGGTTTCTTCTCTTTGGGTTTTTATGTTTTCGTTTTGCAATTGTTTTCGAACTTTCAGCCATCTTTTTCTTATGTTGTCCGCATCGTCACATTCTTTCTCATATAATGTTTCATCAAATTCTTCTGAACTTAGCATCGTGTCCTGAATTGCCTTGTCTAAATGTTCTAAAGCATTCATCTTTTCTGTAAGAAATTCTAAATCTGTTTGAGAAGACGCGGTCGTTTCATGGCGGTTGAAAACTCGTCGTATTTGATTGCGCTCACGTATATTTTTCTTGAGATCCATCGTTATTTATTGTGCAGTCTTTTTGAAATCACGGTCGCCACTATGTAGTAAATAGTAATAATAACAATTTACTGATGTTCGTTATCTACACAATTTATTGGATCTCTCTTATACAAAAATATATTTCCGTGTGTCACGTCTTTTTTCTTTTTTAAAACAACAATCTTTAACACAGAGTTTTAGACTAAGTAGATATTATTACCTATATATTTTACAATCCACAACAATTATTGTAAAAATATAATAAACTCTTGCCCAATTTAAAAACATCGTAAAGTTAGCTCATTAAACTCATTATATTTGCATCTTATTTAAATTATCTTTTAACGGCGGTGGTTACATATGTAATTTATTTTAACAAGATTTCTATCGTCCCTTATATAATATTTTTATGTATTAAATTTAGTTTTTAAATAGTAACCAATGCAAAACAAACATTTTAAAATAATTCAACTTTAAAAAAAAATAGTAGTACGGCAAAGTGAATGCACTTTGCCTAATGGTAGCCACAGTACAATCAACAAATACAAAGGCGATCACAGAGATCAGCTATCTATCGCTGGTCGTCGTTGTCATGCCATCCTGCAAGCCTCTAGGTAACATAATATACACTGACTGGTCCCGAAACGTGACAATCCAAAAGAGAGTCACTGTGACTGGTTTCTCACTATATCCATGATGGGCCACTTAATTACTGGATATAAACCGGCAAATGTTTCAACGCGACACGCCAAAACTTTCTCTTTATAGCGGGTGTCACACATGGTGTCTGGTGGTCTCGAACCAGTCACTTCATTTGACAAACGCCTGGTAGAATTCGAGTTATATAAGTATTATTTAAGGAAAGGCGAGTATATATACTAGATTTAGAATAATTTAATATTGAAGGCATTCTCGTATTTTAAATGTTACTACAACGATATTCAACACACTACCCTTATTCATAATTATTCGTGTGATTTATTTATTCTTATAATGTGGACAAATTTTTAAATTGTAATGTTATTCAATTTTTGAAATGGTACTCATGATAACCAAGGAGACGGCCACTAAGTAATTACACATACACCGATTAATCCCGAAAAGAACCGTCTTGTGTTTGAATTTTTTTTCATCCAAATCTGACTTCCTATTTTGTTAATCCTGACTACTTAGCTATTTCTAGGTGACTAACTGTAAGACTTTCCTTCAACTAGTGTCCTTAATACCGATCAAGTGACGATGTTAATGATTCAATGGATCGATTACGAAATGAAGCTATTCGAAGCATTGGTGATAGAGCTCGCACGTGCTCTAAGTTAAAATTACGACCTGCATTTAACCGATGTCATGGTGATATTACATCAACACAGTTTTTATTGTTTGACTAGTTGTGCTCTACGGATTCACCCGTGTTGATTTAATTCGATCAACTCTCCATTTCACTGCTGGCAACGCACCCGTGTAGCTAGCTTATCGTTGTTCTTACTTCCCGTAGTCTGAAGCTTGCCAGATTGCTTGACGTCCATGGTTATTGCTCCGCTCCTTAGAGCTGTAGCGTAAATTTATATAGTATTTAATTTTTCTCTATAAATAAACTATAATATGTAAGAAGAATTTTTCAAATCAGACTGGTCTTTTTCTAGAGTTTATGCCAAAAAAAAAAACAATAGTTTAAGCTTTACAATATTAGTACAGATTACAAATAGTTTAATCATGAACAAATAGTTATTTAACTGTAGAAGAATTAATTTATTTTAAACAGTGTAAAATGTTTGAAAATTGCGACTATATGTATAAGGGAAACCGTACTATAATTATGTATTAATTGCATAGTATTTAATATTACGTAACACAATTTAAATAAAAGTAACGTATATTTATTTTATTGACCAATACTTGTATATTAAACATAAAATAACTATTTAACCTTCATTGCAATAAAAAATGAAAACAATTTTGAAATAAATTTAAATGAAAATATAATAAAAAAAGGTAAAACCTTGCGGATATGCGGGTGCAATAGCTGATAAATGGTAGATAGTTTATTAAAGCAAATTATTAATTTTGCTGTATAAGAACCAACTATTCTAGGTGACGTATTCGACATATACTTAACTACTAAAGAAGGTTAAATATAAAAAGTAAATAAAAAAGTATGACTAAAATACTTTGTATTATATTAAAATACAAAATATATACTATAAAAAATACTTAAATGAATGTATAATAATTGTAATTAGACTTATTTTTCCTAAAGCTACGAATCTTAATATTAGAGCATTTATGATTTTGGAGCAGGCATGAGAATATAATATGAGGTCATATAATATTTGTATGTGTATACTTTGCAAATATCATTAATGTAGAAATAAATACAATTACTCGGAGAAGATACAGGATGTTATAAACTATTATAATTACGTTGTAATTTATCTACCGTAATTGTAATTTATTACTTGTAAATACATTACTTGTTATTTACTACTCGATGTCCTAATCGGGGAAATAAATATAAATCGTAAGATTATATTTAAATCGGGTCATCGCGTTTTATGAATATCGCTACAGGATTGTTTAACTATGTGAATTATTATAGCTCGAAGCTATAGCGTTCCTTATACTTTAGTTTCATAAGAGGGCAGGTACAATCTTCTATATCATGTAACTGAAATTGAATATGTATTCATTATGTTCCGGTCTGCTTAAAACAAAATTCAAGAAGATATTCTACTGTATTTATAAGCCTTTTAAAAGAATCAGGTGAGTTAAAATAATTATAACACAGTTATAGAAGTTACTAAATCATTGACCGTCGTGACGTTTAACAGTGTTAAAGATTTCAACGCAAGTTACAAAACTAAATGTTACATCTAATCATAAATGGTTGGAAAACATTATATGTTTTCGGTATTACTAACAGTTATAATTTTTTTACTACTATTAAATTTGTCTAAAATCGTCCTTATAAGCAGAGTCCATTCTTTTTAACAGTTTTTATGACCATAAAATGTTTGATTAAGCTAAAATGAATCATTTATATGATGTATTCAACCATTCAAGCTAAAATGAATCAATGACTTGTTTTTGTTATTATATTATTAATACGTATTTTACAAAAACCTACAGTGTAAATTGAAAACTAAACAGATTCGTCATTTCGCCTAATCTATACTAATATAATAAAGCAGATGAGTTTTTTTGTTTGATTGTTTGTTTAAACACACTAGTCTCTGAAACTATCCGTCGGATTCGAAAAATTCTTTTTGTATATGATAGCTAGATTCACGAGAAATAGTATAGACTATCTAATATTAGGCTATACCTCTCAGCTAGACCTAAATACTGATTTTTGTTAAGTAAGTCGGAAGAAATAGGGCACCCTAACTTCTATGACACAGTGATAGTAAGTCCTACTATTGAGCCGAGAGTTCACGTCTTCGATCCTCGTATGTAGCTGACTTTTGTGTAATGAGCATATTTGTTACTTGTGTGCGTGCCTGAGTGTTAAATATCTGTCTATGTATGTATAGTATATCAGCTGTATAGTTACCATTACACAAGCTTTGTTTAGTTTGGAATTAAATGGCAGCGTGTGATTTTGTGTCCCTATATTTATTTATTTATATCTAAAACGCTAAGTAAAATTTCCAGTTAAAATACATGATAAAATAACCATTATTTTGCATTGTACAGTCATAAGATCTACATGAGACGTTCAATGATGAATCCTTGACACAAATAATTTGTGAAATATTTATTTTTAACTAAACGTGCAAATAGTATGTGTAAATGAGAATCTTTTAAAGAACGAACTAATGTTAACAGTTGGTTATACAAGCTTTACGCAATAACAGGACAAAAAAGATACGAGAACTTTGACAAGTTGTAATAAATATGTTCTATGAGATTCAAAAGAATAATTTTTTCCTACTTTGTTTGTTTTTTTACTATAATTACTATGAGTATCACGTTTATATACTAAAAAAAGAACAGAAAAAAATCTATCTTCTATACACATTATAAAACTCGACGTCTCTCTGTTTGTCTGTCTGTTTATATCCTTTTCACGCGACACCACTAATCCGATTTACGTGGTTTTTCCTTTAATTCATAGATATGTTATCTGGTCAGGTTATAGGATATATTTTATTAGATGAAGTAACATACGAAATAAACAGTGACGATAATACTGAATCAATACGGAAAAAATACGCTTTTGGGGCGATTACGCTGAGTAAACCATGAGATATATATCAAATTAAGGTGCCTCATAATTCTAGATCTTAAAAAGACATACAAAAACAGTCAGCGATAGCATATGTCTATCTTGGAAGGATCACCCACAATAAGCATTACAGTACAGACCGACAGCATTCTGTGACCACACAAGCGAAGCCGCATGAACAGCTAGTATGTGTATATAATCAATCCATCCATAGTCATAGTTAAGTGTCAGATTACATTAAATATGCGTTTAAAAATAAAAGAAATAAAGAGGTTGCAGTTTAAAAAAATCTATATTCCCATGTAAGACAACAAGTAGGTTTGCTCAATATCTAACACTCTGAAGTAAGTAATTCTTGTTTATATATATACTGTATATATATAAAACTATTTGAAAAAAATGGAGGAAACTGTTAACTACGTTCAATTGGAAAGTAATAAATAAGTAATTATAGTTCATACATATTTAAAAAAATAATTTGGAAAATATAATATGAAGAACAGTATGTATTTATATTACGTATAGGTCCATAAAATATTAGAACTAAGCTTTGGTTATATATAGTAAAATTACAGATAAATCAATTCAACGGCTGTATATTTTTCTTTTAAAATAAATCACCTAGTCAAATATAGCTGAGAGTCCTAGAACCTAGTCAAGGTTCAACTGGGGATGTACCACCGCTACTTATTTCTGCCACAAAGTAGCAATGCTTACGCCTCTGTATTCTGGTTCGAAGGGCGTTGTTGTTGGCAACGAATATTGGCCCATGAGGCGTCCAACCTCAGTGCTTAAAAGTCTAAAAATCTATTTTTGAATGTCCTCCGGCTGTGGTCCTTTTTGAATTTGGTTATAATTAGGTATAAGTTACAGTGAGCACCTAGCATTAGGTAGCCTGTATGATTTTCGCTACTTCATTTATCAATAGTGTCGCATAGTTACTAATACAAAAATATACACTAAAATATGTGTCTCAAACAGCAATGACGAAATGAAGTTGATTTTATTCTTCAGATTACTTGTGTAACGTATTGTATAATCCTACAACGAATTGTATTTGGAATACGGATGAGATTAATGGAATTTAATTAACTAGTACAGTCATCGTAAAAAGTGTCATCTTTTGTTTTTTTTTTAATTGTACGACTTTTTTAAAGTATTATATACAAACCAGTTTCGGTAAATATATGTATATATATAGACAGATTATTACAATGAACGATGACAAAAAGTTTAAGATAAACTTTGTCTTTTTAAACGCTTTAAGGTTGTTTATGGTTTCAAGGTTATCGTAATAAGGTCAATTGAATTTCGATCGTAATATTATATATCCATTGTGTTGTTAGCACTTAGTAACAATAAAGTTGCTTGACATTTTAGAAAGTACGTAAGAATTTGGTAATTTATGTAATATGTAATCAACAGGCAAGACTTTGTCCTAAGTTGATTATATCGAATGAATACATCATTACGACTGACATTGTCCTAAATTGCGGAGCTGAAAAATGTTTTGTATTTGTTTTCAACTTTAGTTTATTTCCCATGTAACACTTTAGAATTATATTATAAATTATATTTAAATAAATGAACTTACGCGTTAAAAGTTCCCATCTTGACGTATGTAGATAAATTTAAAACTGAACTAAAAATCCACTCAAATAAACATTTATGTCATTTAAACGGTGAACACGACTAATTTAAATCAAATCACTTTATATGTTTAATCAATTGTCAGTTTAATATGATTGAATAACACGAGTTTGTTTGACGCCGAGTGTCGAGCGCGCGCCGTTCGCACCAAACGTGCTGGCTCAACGTTTGCGGCGGAATGAAGCTGCAGAAGGTTCTGCACAGCAGACAACCGCGGGAGAAAGTTACCAAGTTATCAAACTTCGCGGTTACGTCTTACGATGACGCTATCTTCCTCCGCCGATTGCGTATTCGGTGACAAAATTAAATTTTCGTGTACCTGCGACAATTTACGCACTACTGACACAGTGAACGTTCTACGTTCATGGTGTCCTACTTTTGGGGACAATATGTTTGTTTTTTATTTGTTTTTGTGTTAGGCTCTAAAACAAACTTCCTAAGCACATTACTGGTTTGCTGGATAGTAAGTTTTATTATCGAAAATGTTATTATAGGGGGATCCGTCATTACGTGAATGACGATGAATGATTGTGAATGATGTGTGAATGATTCCACTAAAATGATAATTATGAACTATAAACAATACATATAGTGTAAATAAAATAGTTAAAAAATGTTGATAAGCACTATACAGTTTGTTGCCGGCTCTATTCGATGACTGGGGTCGTTTCCAAACCGATGTGCCTAGTTAGGGTCTAAATTTGACCTTTATTTTGATCTTTCATCATAATACTTTCAATACCGAGAAAACTGTCCTGGGGTCCTAGTCAAGTTGCCTTTCTACAATCGTTAAAACTTACAGAAGTTTGATTTTCTGTGTAAAGAAAAAACAAAAGAAGATGACGTTATCTTAGACAGATTAACTATTTCGATGAATCTATATTTATTTCAAATTTCCTGTTAATCATCCTATATGAAGGATACATCACAAATATGCTATTGAATTTTTTGGCTGTTTGTCTGTCTGTTTTTATGTCCCGACTTAACTAAAACGGCTTAACCTACTATTATGCAATTTTGTACATAGGAATTTTATGCTATTGACTTTTAGAAATTGTAAAGAAAATTAAATAATTCTTAACCGATTTTGTTGATGTTTTGTACACAAGTCATTCCATAAGGGATGGCTTACATTAATTGTAAGCATATTACTTTTAGAAATATTAAAAAAGAATTTAAAAAAATCACCATACTAAACCGATTTTGATCAAATTTTGTAGTCGGGAAGCATACGTTTTTCCATAATTGGTATGCATAAGAATCGTCAATTTAGACAATCATCAACATTTAGAAATCGTAAAAAAATACTCCTCAACAGATTTTAATGAAATTTTGTAAATGTATGTGTCATGTACAAGTATAGGCCATTAATCAATTGATTGACTATATGAATTGTCAATGATATGAATAAACATAAAATTATGGGATGTAAATAATTACTGCGTAACAAACGCTTGCGAGTCCCGTGGGCACCGCTAAATAATTTATATTTTGTTTTTAATTTTTATAATTTGACATTTACTATGTTTATATTTTTATAATAAAACAAATTTACATATCGATATTAAGCAGATTATTTCTATGCTACAAAAATTTTAGTAATTTTAATATGATTTCGAATTGGAATAGTCAGCAGAATCGCAAAATTGATACACTGCAAAAGCCGACTACCGACCACTACGTTTATTTTTATCATAGTGTATGCTTATGGTCCGGTACGAAGAGTGTGGCTGGTAATACGTACTGACACACGAGGCGTTCTAACTCTGTTCTCGGGAATAGTCATAATAGGCCATAGCCTATGGATAGTGGATAGTTCATATGGATAGAGACAGTAATAATATAGATCAGGCATATTGTGTACCCGCATCGTAAATCCATTTCATAACAAAAAATAAGTTTCTTTATATTTTTAATAGTTAATAAAAATGTTGTATAAGACTTGTTTTAAAACTAAATTTCTATAAAAATTTAGAATGCAAAACTAGCGATATTAAAATAAATATCCACCATAATTACCTATATATTATGGTGTAGCTTGTTAATAAAATAAACTACTTATCACAGCAAGTGTAAAGCAGTACATTATTGATAGTTCATTATATAATACGTGGGTTAATATTACTATTATTCGATTGTGAGTTGTGATCGCGCAACTTTCACTTTTGCGAATATAGTAACGAAAAGTCATGTGAGATCAACTTAAATGAGCAGGAAGCGTAATACTTTTTTTAGGGTTCGAAGTCAAAAGGAACCCTTATAGTTTAGATATGTCCGTCTGTCTGTCTGCGGCTTATCTTTGAGATGCATAGTACTAGAAAGCTGTTATTTGTCATGGGTATACATATTAATCACGCCGAAAAAGTGGTAAACTGTTTAGGTACCTCCCCTACACGTAAAGTGGGTTTGTTTTTTCTCGTTTAATACGTCGTTGGATAGGTCGTTAAAAATATTGTGGGTCTGTGAAAAACATTTTTTGTCTATTAAAATGGATTCAAGGATCCGTAGCTATAAAGTGGTAATTTTTGTTAGAGTCAGGTGTCCCAGCTAAATGGTCGTATTAGATATGTGAAAAAAATCATGGTAGTAATGTTGATGTTAAAAGGAAAACTATCAGAGTTAAGTAGGTTTTACTAGTTAACGAATAATATTCAATCTATACTAATATAAGAAAGAGGAAGAGTTTGTTTTTTTGATTGAATGTTTGTTTAAACCCACTATTCTCTGGAACTACCAGTTGGATTAGAAAAATATTTTTGTATAAGACAGCCAGATTCATGAGGACTAGTATAGGCTACCTAACATTAAGCTACTTCTCCAAGCTACCCTTAAATATTGATTTTTGTTAAGTAAGTCGGAAGAAACAGCGCACCCGAACTGCTTTATCCGCGTGCGCTGGCGTAATGGTTAGTGATACGTAAATACAGTGTTCTACAAAAATATTGCCCCTTAGTATATTGAGAAAAAGTCTGTGATAACATATGCCTAACTCTTAGGTTTAATGGCGCAAACGAGTCGTGTGAATTGTGACGTATAACCCTGGCCGTCCGATAAAAATATTGTTTATGCTGAAGTGTTATAAATCATCAATCAGCGATTTCTTTTAAATTATACGCGGGTGAAACCGTGCGGCATAGCAAGGCAACTTATAAAATATATTTGAAGAAGTAATATCGTACAAATTTCATTGAAAACAATTTAAAGACCCCTCTCTAAAAGATGATTCATATTACCTGGGTCAGTCCGGGGCCGGGCGGGCACCGGCCGGGACACGATCAAACATCAATACTATACTTTTGTGTGAAGTAATTTATGCTACATCGGCCCGGCCTGGCTCCGGCCTGATGTAAAAAAACCACCTTAAGTGACATATTATGACGGGCAAGTACCTTACACTGCGCGTAGCCCAACACGCACTTGGTTAATTTTTTAATCTTTCTTTATTTTTACACGAAGGCATCTTTTAACTTCTTATAAGTAACTATTCAAAAAGTCAACATTCGAAACAGAATGTTGTGAGCTAAGCGTGCATAGATGAATCACTCAGGGTACTAATTTACGTACATATAAATATGGGTAAACCGCCTACAAAAAGACGTCTACTGTTTTGTAAGGTACTCAAAATTGTAACAATATACGTCATAACAAATGGCTTAAATTCGGGGAATATACAAATATTATTTAATAGGTGATTGTATACTTAATAATTAAGTCTAGGTTAAACAAATGAAAATCGATCTGTCTTTCTTATTGTCCTGTCTTATTGATTCATGAATATGTTATTAATACTTAATTCGTATCAGAAAAAGATAAACGCCAGAATGTTATTCGCTAATCTACTTCTCTTCTTACCTTTACCCCACCTAAGTATGATCGGCACAAAACGTTTTCACAACTTACCCATACCTTCTTTGTTTCTCCTCTACTCCTATATCTGTGCACCTTCATATTTATCATTCTTCTAATACTAGGACTTTCATCCCTCTTCATGGTATGCTTTCATAACAGGTTAATATGTAACCTCTCAACTTATCTTTCATTGTTGCTGTTTTTATATGTACTTCCTCTAATGTACTCGTTTCTACTCTCATCTATCTATCATTCTAGTTACGCCACACATCTAAATTAACATTAATCTTTGCGTTAATTTTCTTTTATATATAAAAATATATATGTGTATTCGTATTCTATGCGTTCGCATATCGTTCAGCCAATTATGTTCAAACTTTGTACAGTAATTACTCGTATTTTCTTGAAAGTTTTTGACATATTACCATCAATGCACAGACGGTGGTGCTCGAGTTGTTTCAACAAATAATTGTACTTATTTAAATGGTTTCAAGGCAGTTTTTCAGGTTAATTAGGACTGAACGCGTATAAAGATCTATGCTACTACATATCATTACACTTTTCTGATGTGGCTAAGCTGTAATAAAAAAAAGACAACCCAGTTTTAATAGATACTACTTGTAACTACGAAAATCTACTTTTTATGTGAACGGCATTAGCATTAGTTTTAGTTGACGTGTTACCTATACGATACCTATAAAATTTGTTTGTTTTGTAAAATGGGAAGACAATGCAACACCTGAAGGACTGCCTTTCCACTTATTTAAAACTAGCGGCCCATCCCGGCTTTGCACGAGTAGAAAAATATTTTAAGGACTATTTTGTTTAGATTTTGATATAAAGCAAACATACGTTTAAAGTAGATCTATTTAAAATAGGATATCTATTTTGCTACTATTGTATCTCTTTTAATACACTTAAAAATTGAATTTTGAATAACGCTTTGTAAATAAGTACCTGTTTCAATAATTTTGTTGAAAAGTATTAGAGACAAGTTTCAAATAAATTCGATCAATTTCAAATTTTCTTCCTTTATTTTGCCCCTTAGGAGAAGGAACCTAAAAACTAATATACTCCCTGGCAACGGATAACGTGAACAAATTATAAAAGATTCAAGAAACTTCAGGTTTCCCCACGGGAACCTATTACTGTGATAAAAAGTATCAGTCTGGGTCATTGTCTATCCATGTGCAAATTTTTTTTGAAATCGGATTCGGTGTGGATTATAGTTTTGTAGAGAAATATCAAAATTTTAAAATTTCGTTAATGTAAAATTTCAGAATACACGAAGTTTTTTGTTAAATTACTCCTGTTCTAGAGAGATCATCCATGAAACACATACATCAATTAGATCGACTCCAACATATTTAAAGGTTTGACCTTGAGCTTTGTTAACAGTAATAGCAAAAGAAATTTTCACTGAAAATTGCAAACGCTTATTTGAAAAGGTAAATCTGTAAGGATCACAGGAATGCGAGGAATGTTCGCAGTTTGACCAGCTACTGGGCCAGAGAGGATAATGTTTTCGATTTAAAAAAAAAACGATTTAACCTTTAATCTTGTCCTATTTTACATTTTAGGAGGATTCAAAGTACGCATCATAATAATTGGAACTATGACTATGAACTGGGGCTATGAGGTGAAAGTCCTGATCGATTGAGAGAACTAAGAATTCTTGTAGGTATTGCACTGTGTCTTCCCTTTCTAGAAACGTATTAATTAATTTATTTCACTACTATTGCCTGGTACCCTTTTTAAAATTTCGTCATTTATATGGTCGACAAAAGAATTCCTTGCAGAACAAGAGTATATTTTCATTTTCTGGATATATCTTTAAAAGTAACTCTTCAAGGGATGACAACCTTTTGCCTAATTCCTCACTTATTTTGATTAGGCCATTTTGCTCAGAGTAATTTACCATCGCGTACTTGTAACAGGTGACATGAAAATCTGGTATAAACACCTCCCAAGTTTCGAAGCTCCCAAGCTCTCATATTTGTGCTTAATGTCATAGTTTGAAAAAAGCTTCACCATACAAACTTTTGACCCTTATTTTACACTCTTAAGTAATTGAATTTCATAAATAAGGAAATACGTGTTTAATTATTTTTATAAAAGAATATAAGTAAAAAAATTCAAGTCAAAAGGCAATGTTTTTTCACCCACCTCAAACAAACTTTCAACCCCTATTTTATACTTTTAGAGGTTGAATTTCCTAAAATTCTTTCTTACTGTTTGCTTAGGCCATAACAAATTTTCTATTTCTAGCTTCGGTAGATTTGACTCTGCATTAATGAGTCTGTCACGTGAAAAAGCTCTTTTTCTTTATAATATTGATATAGATAGACCCATGCTCCATGTGTATTAATGTGAGGCTTGTCCTATACAATTAGGCAAGACAAGTTCAATTGTTTCGCTGACAAATTAATAGTGAACTTTAATTAGTTATTGTTAAAATACAAGGTCGAGGCCGTTTGAAAGGTTCTAATTTAAGGTACCAAAAATTAAGTTTGTAATGCCCGTTAAAAATGACAACAATACTTTTTGGGTAGAAAAATAAATTGCTACGCTTAAAGGTCTCGTTTTATAAGGATATATACATATATATTTATAAGTGGCATAAAAAAATCGACAATAACAGGATTTCAATTAATTAATAATTAATTAATGCACAAATTTGGCTGAGTAAATATAGTTTGTAAATTATTTGAATTTAATAACACAGTAAAGTTAAATTGAGTATTCGATTTAGTGAAGTTGTATTAAACTTTTTTGTGTCGCTTGAATTTTATATTCTAGTCTCTATGTCTCTTTTTAGTCTTCATTTAGACTTCAATATGCCGAAATTATTTAATGTAATAAATATAGTCATAAGCAGATAGTTGTAATTAAAATATAATGTTTATATATATGTATCGACGTAATAAACATTAATAATTACAAAATTTATTTGATATTTGTCGCCACGGAAGCAATTTGCTAAAGTTTTTGTTAATTATTATTTTCAAATGATTTTATTAAACCAATTAAAATGCAAATATTAAAAACCTATTTGAGCCGAATTCTTTATTTTGTAAATATACGAGTATTTATGTCACATTGGATGCCTAAGCAATAATAAGCATACGAGCACAAAGCTTGAGCTTATTGCACAATAGTGAAAGTTGCGGAAAGTCTCAAAACATGTTCGTCGAGATAATGACGTCATGTAATTTTATCTGGATCTCGATATAACGCCTGTTACTAAATAAATTTCAAATATGCTAGAAATTATTTATATAAAAAATGATTTGGATTAAATTGGAAGGTTTTTTTTGTTAATAACTTAACTAGTTAACACCACTTCAGCCTCTAAATAGATTGTTTTTAATGTTTGAATTAGCAAAAAGCTTTCAGTTCACTTTATGTTAAGTGAACACTATAAACTATGTAAAAGCAACCTTAAAAAGACCACTGTCCTGAGGCCTGTCATAATAGGTTGCTTCTCGAAAATTGAGTTAGAACGCCCCCGTACCAATGCGTATTGGCATTTGGTAACCACACCCTTCGAGCGTAAGCACTGCTGTGTTAAATATTACGCGAGCACGAATTGCTGCTTACGGACAGAAATGGAAGTACCGGTGGTGGATCTACAGTAAAACATTGCACAGGTTCTATCAAAGTTAGCTTTTTAAATTAGGTGAATTTTTAAATGGCAAACTATAGGTACTGCTTCTTAATTGTAAAATCTGTGACATTCAAAACTTTCAAAGATAATTCCAGTCATTACTGACAACTATTTAAAACTTAATAAACATAAAAATTAGATAGGATATATCTCACAAACATAATAAAATACTGAATCCACTTATGTACATATCATATTCTTAAATAGATATGGCATTAATAATTTATAAATAAATTTGCGATACAATGTTTTAATAATTTTTATATTTATTGAATGATAGTTTAAGACACGTGATAAGTTTTGTTGAAATGGTTATTTTATTATGATTTTTATACCTATGATTCCTTAATAGGATATGCAAGATACAGCTTTGATACTGATCAGACAACCAAAAAAATGGCGTGTTCGTATTCTCGAACTACTCATGTTTCCGTATAGATTTAATTTATAAGAATAAATTTACTAGCTGCGTTATATAAATAGCGTTTTAAGAGTTAATCCTGCAGCATAGTAGCTCTAATATATTCAACCGTAGGATGTGAAAGATTTCGAGGTTGTTCCTTAAGCTAAAATTTTGGCCTACGACAGATTAATAGATGTAAAAGATTATACCATTCTTTTAGTTCTTATTAAATGTTAAATCTATGGTTTTTCATCAATATAGTTGATTATTGCTATTATTATTATAAATACATATATATTGGGTCCATTTATAGGCCGACCGCTGTAAGCGCGACCCTCGTGATGGTTTGCGGGACGCTAGGCGGCGGGTGTGCACGGATATACACGATTTTGATATGATAGTCTATATCTTAAGATCAGTAGTTTATGCATATTATTGCAACTGGTACAGATATCTAATGATAAATATTTTTTTAATACACTTTACATTGGTGACTTTATTAAAATGCTAATCAAAAATCTACTATACTGAGAAAAAATTGTGCGTGTAACCATTTACACGCAGTTCTTTGAATTTAATAGTATATGTATATATTGAATTTAATAGTATATATTGACAATATATTTGAATAAAAATGTGTTAAATGGATTGACTGTATAGTTTCTTAAATGCAGCGTCCGTAATTCCATCTTGGTAAAATAATCTCATGTGTAGCAGTCACAAAAATAAATCCGCGTATGCCCATACGTCAAACGTCTATTGCTGGTGGCGGCTGGTAACAGACTATTTTATTGGTCAGTCTTGTTCCCCTCCCGCGTCCCGTAGACCATTAGTAGGGTTGGGCTTACGGCGGTCACGCTTTAGTACAGGGTAAAATTTAGAGCTGCGCGCGCATCCACATGTGACGGAAGCGCTACAAGATAAAGTGTCTGACTAAATAATCATTTAAAACCATTATAACGACATTTTTTAATTGTTTAAAATTTTATGAAAGTAATTGACTTATTTCATCTCGTTAAATGATTTTTAAATGATTAAAAAATTAAAGTCGTTAAAATGATTACATTATTATCATTTATGTCTTAACTTCATCATGTTTTTGTTCATAGCGTATCGTTAAAAAGGTATGTAAACTAGAAGTCTAGAAAGCATAATGTTATTAGTTATCCACATTATTACGTGTGATTTCGTAAACACTCACATATTTGTTTTAAGACAACACTGTCAAAAATTTCACATTCATCACGCACGTGACAAGGAGTGGTTTACAGTTTACTATAGAATTGTTTTGTATACATAATATATCTTTAAAACATAAACCACGAATGATTCGTCAAGCTTTCTCAATAGTAAGGAAACAAAGCGCTTGTGGTTAACTTTAGTAAAAGTTTGTTTTACTTTATTCTTTACTTTAGGATTTAAGATTTATATGAACACAAGTAACAAAACCGGACCGAACTTGTGTCTGAGGTCGAAAGGGTCCTGGATAAGATCTCTGATTGGGGAAAGGCAAACCTCATCAAGTTCAATCCCTCAAAGACACAACAGTGTGTGTTATCGCGAAACCACCGTTCCCTCCGCAGGGGACGTACGGTTAACTTCGCTCCCGCACACCCGCCACGACCGCCCTCCTCTGCGGCAACTCAAGCCTAGGTCCGATCCATCGGCATGGAGCCCTTGAGTCAAGCAGCCGTCCGCGCGATACAGTGACTCTACATTCACTAGCTTTCACAGCCATACATGACACTGCATTATACACACATGCACAACACACAGGTACAAAGGGTCTCTAAGGGACCTTTTTTTTTTCTTTTTTTGCCTAGTTAGATTAGACAAAAAATTTCAGACCAATTAATACACATACACATGTTCCTTCCCTCCTCCCAGGGGGCAGAAACATGTATATATGTATAGTTAGTTTAGATCGAATGATAGGGATTTAGTCAGATCGCGACTTAATTGCATACGCGCAACAGTCCGAGCCGAGGTTCGGCCACTTTGGCACCCTCGGATGTTGTTGCTTAGCTTTCGTGGCTGAGTGCCCTAAGCGCTCGCCCCCAAGCCCGGTAAAGCTGTAAAAGCCGTAAAGGCTCCAGGCTAAGGCTAACAGTATAGTCAGTTCGAAAAAAAAAAGTGTGTTTTCCAGGAAAAAAAACATTTGTTAAAAACCATAGCAAATAAGTATCCGGGCACTCCTTTAAAGATCTCTAGTATTATCCGGAGCCTTGGTGTTGATATATCCAACGAAGTGCCATTCCGGAGTCGTTTAGATAGAAAGGTCAAATTGACAGCTAAAAAGGCACAGTTTTCCCCCAGGGCTATGACATGGGGCTCTTCAAAAATGGATTGAAATACATTCTCCAAGGTCAGCAACATGTCTGTAATGCCCCTGGCGTTGCAGTTGTCCATAGGTGACGGTAACCATTTACCATCAGATGGGCCGTCAGCTTGTTTCCGCCTTTTGGCGTACAATTTTTTTTATGTATATAATGTTTTTACAGAACCCTCTTCCGGCCAGCGTGTTCTCTACTTATTGTAATATCGGTTGCTTTAAATATAACGTGCAGAGACATTTCAATAGGCAAGAATGGTAGCGATGATTGGCGATGTATAGCAGAACTCCCGGTGGACGCGCTTGTTTTTAAATTACACTGTGTGTAATTGACGGAATGGTGCTTAAGGCACACAGGTGCTTTGCCAAGGTGAGTTAAAAAGCGTTGCCATACAATAAATTAATAACAAGCCGTGTATTAAGTAATGCGAAGTTTTTTTTAATGCACTTAATAAAAGGGAATGAACAAATTGAGTCTCAAACGATCTCGTAACACATTACGTATCAAGAAGACTTACTGATCGTGCATAGACTATATAGTCTATGGACGCTTATAAATCAGAGGCATCACTAGCGCATTGTCGATCTAGACGACCCCTTTTCCAAGGAACTCTGGAATCTCTACTCACCGTATGAACACAATAAAAGATTATTTGGATGCAATCTTCTGTAGGTGGAGGTATTCCACATGTCAGGATTGCCTAAGTAGAGCCATATTTCCAAAGAAATTTCTCTGTGCCTCTATGAACCATGAGATTAATTCGAACATAGATATCATTAACAAAACAAACGTAGAATCATTTTATGCTTTATTCCATTTGCGTCATGTTTATAATTAGTCTTACTGAAATGCTCCACGTTCTTTGTTAAACATACTCCGATTTAGAGGTAAAGTTATAGATTTAGTATTTATTTATCATATTTTAATAAACAATTTGCATATTAATACTTTTTTTTTGCAAGCAAAGGTCGTAGTGCGGGCAACTCAACAAGGACGAAGATCATGTTCAGAAACATTTACCTATTGTTTATTTTTGTGAGCTTCACGTGACACCAGCGCATATTGCAATAATTATGCATACGTCAAGGTGAAACGCGTGTTCATCTTGTTAGTACGTGTGAGAAATAAATTTGTACTAAACGGGCTTATTATAACTTATAATATTAAAAGGATATAATAAATATTGTTATAACCGTGGGTAGTGAAATACTGTTATAGTTCAAGTAAACAATTTATTCGTACTCCAAAATACAATTAAAAACAAATTTACAAATCGTTCTTCGAATGTACTTGCAGTATCACCCTCTATGGTCCTCTTGTAGATGTCTTCTTTTATGTTGCTTGTTGTTTTCACTTCGTTTTTGAAAATAGAACTGCTATGGCTTTTTTTTCGATCTGACTATATTGTAGGCCATAAAGGCCCTGAGCCTCAGACGGCTTTTACAATTTCACCGGGCAAGGGGGCGAGCGCTTATGGCGCGTAAGCTAGGCAACAAGCTTCAAGGATGCCAAAGGGGCCTAATCTCGGCTTGAGCTGTTGCAGATCATGCGAAAAAGTCGTGATCTGACTAATTCCCTATCCTTAGAATTTCGAGCTAACTAATTATACATATATACATGTTTTTGCCTTATGGGAGGAAGGAAGGGACTTGTGTATATGTATTTATTGATTTGTCAGTTTTTGTCTAAACTAACTAGCCAAGCAAAGCAAACAAGCAAAAGAAAAAAGGTCCCTTATAGAATCTATGTGTGTATCTATGAATCATTACTTGTGATGGAAAGTGGATACTGTAAGCGCTCGCAATGGCTGAACCCTGGAGACCCAGCCAAATCCTGCCCTAAACGAAAATTGACCCAGAAAAAGTTACTTGTGAGTATTTGGTGGACTAGCGCCGGTGTTGTTCACTACAGCTTTCTAAAATCTGGCCAAACGATTATGGCAGATATCTATTGTCAGCAACTGCAAACTATGAAGGAAGAACTAGCTGCTAAACAACCGAGATTGGTCAATCGCTTTAGGCCAATGCTGCTTCACGACAATGCGAGACCACACACTGCACAACAAACAACCACTAAGTTAGATGAGCTACAATTGGAATGTCTGCGATATCCACCGTACTCCCCGGACCTTGCTCCAACAGATTACTTTTTTTTCCGGATTTTGGACAACTTTTTACAAGGAAAAAAATTCAACTCCGATGCGGCAGTCCAAACCGCCATCAAAGAGTTTATTGATTCTCGCCCCCATGGTTTTTTAGTAAAGGGATTAATGAACTACCTATGAGATGGCAAAAGTGCATAGACAACAACAATGCATATTTTGATTAATTAAATATATTTTACAAAAAAGAAAAAACTTTATATTCCCCCCGTACAAAACGCCAATTTCATATGTAAAGATTAGGTCCGATCCATCGGTATGGAGCCCTTGAGCCAAGCAGCCGCTCGCGCGATACAGTGACTCTACATTCACTAGCTCTCACAGACACACATGACACTGCATTATACATACATGCACACCACATAGGTACATAGGTTCTGTAAGGGACCTGTTTTTTCTTTTTTTGCCTAGTTAGTTAGACAAAAAGACCACTAAATACACATACACATGTTCCTTCCCTCCTCCCAGGGGAAAAAACATGTATATATGTATAGTTAGTTTATATCGAACGATAGGGAATTAGTCAGATCGCGACTTATTTGTATACGCGCAACAGTCCGAGCCGAGGTTCGGCCACTTTGGCACCCTCGGATGTTGTTGCAAAGCTTTCGTGGCTGAGTGCCTTAAGCGCTCGCCCCCAAGCCCGGTAAAGCTGTAAAAGCCGTAAAGGCTCCAGGGCCCCTAAGGCTAACAGTATAGTCAGTTCGAAAAAAAAAAACAATATGTAAGGGCCTAATATATATCTCTAAAGATCCAAGATCCAACAAGATTATCTATATATATATATATATATATATATACAACAATTACTGAAATACACGTAATAAGTTAAACGTAAGCATGTATTAATATTTGGTACATTTAGAAATATAAAAAATCTGTCTTATATATTCATAGCAAAGTATCTATATAATTCGGCACACGAAGAAATGAGAAACAGAAAATAGGTGAGTATATAAGAATTATAAATATTATAATGTTTATCATACATTCAAGAAGAAACAGAGAAAATCTTACAATAAATTATGTATCTAATTAGCATGCTGTTTTATTTTAAGAGATTTTTGCCGCAACAACTTGTGATATTTCGATACAAGTCTAGCCAATAATAACTCTTTTAAACTATTACGAAGCTACGATATTAAATTACGGACACTAAGTAGTGGCAGTTGCGTTAGGATTGTTTTTCTTTATTTGTCATTAACACTGCTGCTTAAAAAAAAACTTCGACTATTTAAAATACTAACAAATACACAATAAAATGTCTTAAAAAAAATGAGCCCTGTATGATTATGGGTACTTTTAGTGTTAACATCATTGATGGAAGGCTAAGCAAAAGATAAAAATTATTGTGTGGTTTATACACCATGTAAGCCAGTGTCAGTAACCTATTGGTTGGAGAAGGGACAATCGTTAGCTTAACCAAGGATTCGCGTGAGATTCGCTCGTGACCGTGCATCAACTTTAAGATGTATTCACATTAAGATAGACAAAGACAAAACTTCAAATTCACTCAACTTTCACAACCTAATAGTGACATGTCTATATAAATCCTTAATTACGGCTATAAGTTTTTGGTCAAATGTAAATTGTATTCAAAAGCAAGTAACACGATTGTTTGACTAATTGATTTATCATGGACATTAATTCTTAACAAAAGTTTTTATACGTATAATGGATAAGTTTTACGCAGAATATCTAAACCAACAATGACGAGAGTTCTTAAAAAGAAAATGGGAATTTATGTAGTGTTACTATTGCAAAAATAGAAATTACAGATAATATTATAAAAGAGAAAAGAACATTTCGACGTTTCACGCACCGGAAGACTCTGCACAAACTGGACCGACGACTAGGTGAAGCAAACGAACCCACTGGACGCGAGCAGGAGTGGTCATTATGACTATCTTTCTGAATATATGGATGAATCGCTTTCAACGAGGATATTATTTTTAATATCACTCCGATGAAAACTTCCTCGCAATCCACTTAGTATGTTCTCGTTCTGTCTTTACCCCATACAAACCAACTAATAAATAAATAATATACACCTGTCATACGTTATTGTGTTTTATGTGAAAACACCTATGTTTAATTGACTGGTAGGTGTGCGTAGCTTTTATGGCTATTTTTGTGGTTGTAGTAATTACGGCTCCCGTTTATCTGCTCATCAAATCAAATGATGTTGAAGAATAATTTTTCTCTATAAAATAGTATCTAGTAGGTAGAATAAAATATTAAATGTAATTTTGAACAATAGTTGGTTTTTGATATTTAATATGTTATGATACTCGTAATATTATATTTCAGCCAGGTTGAAATGGCTACCTATTCGTCAACGTAAGAATACTTTGTATTCTTTCATCCATACTTAATAATCCCAAATCTTCTAAGTACTTAAAAACACTATTTCAACTTCTGGCGGATATGCACAATAGACAGCGAAGATCTTTTGATTCCTTAATTCTCAATATACCAAGTGACCATACTAATTTTGGCCGTAACAGCAGCACGACTGTGAATTTCGCTTCCTATCAACATGCAATTAACTAACTCCCGGGATTCCTTCAAGAATTTCGTATAGTAGGTTCTACTTGAAGCAGTTGAATATCTGCAAGAATTTGTTTTCTAAACATTATGGACACCTTACATATAACTTTCTCTTGCTCCCCTAGAAGACTGGTAGAGAATACGTTTTAGTATTAAGTTCTCCAATTGTACCCTTATGTGCTATAAAGAATTAATAGTAATACTTCCTATTATTATATTTATCGAGGATTATAGCAATTATATGTATCGTGTTATAACAGCGAGTATGAATTTGTCTGTAATTGGTTTTCAATGCAAAAACTCGGTTGATTCATGATATATGAATGACAAGTTTAGTACCTATAACAAATGCGACTAAAACATGAATAATTGCTTTTAATAAACACACATCAGTATACCATTATGACATTCAAATGTCACTTTACGGTCTACCTAAGTTTTTATAGTGGGGGCGTCCTATGACTAGTATATACTTGTATCGTGCAGGTTTGCTCATAACTCAAGGCGTACCTTGATCTTTTGTTTAAATGTAAATTAAAATTAATACCTCGATTTTACTTGACGGAATAAGGACATGTAAGTTAAAGTAGAATATATAGGCGATAATAGTTTAGTGGCAGCCAGCTCAAATTGTGCATCGAACGACGTTGGTTCGATTTCTGTAATTAGGTTCAACTTTCGGTAAAAGAGAACACCGTAGTGAAACCGTTACATATATGTCATTTTGATTTTTGTTATAACATTCTCAGTATTCGACTATTTAGCCAAAGCGGTATCTGCACGTTCGCCTGTAATTGGCGAATAGAGGCAAAAACAAACGCGTAAAGGGTGTATTTGCCAGCATTCGTAGGTATTTGCCCCTATTCGTCGTTATTCGTACGCCATCCGTCGTGTAATCAATTTTTAAACGCGAAACAAAGGTGTTCCATCAAACATTTGTGACACTCTCTAGACGTTCGACATTCGTCCCGTCTGCGTTTCCAAGCCCTGTGAGCTGTAAAATCCGTCTGAGCGTTCAGGGCTGTTATGGCTAACAGAATAGTCAGATCGAAAAAAAAACTTTCTGCGTTCAACCGCGGCACCATTTTGTTGTATTTTATTGGACTTGACAATTCATTATGCTATGAGAAATGTGCCAAATATAACTTGATCTATTGAAGGAATCTTCAAACTTATTGCAAAGTAGTTTTTCAAATGTATTTAATATAATGTGATTTCAAATACAAAATGTAAAACATTTCCTAATAGGTTTTGAAAAAGTAAAATGATATTTGTATAAATAATAAGAGTGTGTATTTTATAAATTTTGAAACCGCTAATTACTGTTTATTAAAGTCATTTTTTATTTTTTCATTTATACTGAGGCCTTACTATCAGGAATTACGTTATCTAGGGAAAAGGTCTCATTAATTCAAGGGATTATACAAAAAAAAAGTTTTTTGCAATATACATGTAAATTATAAGAATATGCAGCCGCAATTACCTTGACGTACATCGCAACCATTCACAATATACGTAAATATATAAAAATATACACAAAGGAACGTGTGGATGAGCTGAACGAATAGAGGCAAACACCTACGAATGCGCATTCAGCGAATACAGGCAAACGTGTAGTTGCCTCATAATACCATAAATTTGAAAATTTGTCTCAAAGTACTATTTGATACGTTCACCAACTAATTTTGATGAAAATATAGTGTTGTGTATAATATAATGTTTATGTAGTGGTTACGTCATCTTCTAAAATTTAAAAGGACAGGTTTAATCAAATAAACAGTAATTCAAAAAAGTTATAATTATTAGGGTTAACCAACCCGTTTCGCTCGTTAATAAAAAAGTGTCCTACTCTATGATATAAGCGCTTTTATACTAAACATAATTAGAATCTGTACATTTGTTTAAGCGTGGTTAAAGGATAAACATTATAAACGCATACCACAACAAAAACAACAAATATACTAGTGGTGACCCGCGGCTCCGCGCGCGTTTATTGATAACTAATTATTTTCATCTCGTAATGTTATTTATACCCATATTAGTAACAATTCTTAGAGCTCATCAATTAACAAAATAATTATATTTATATCAAAATTGGTGATAATTAGTATAAATTATAATTTTTCGAAATATTATTTACAATTCTTATAGCCTATCAATTGAATAATGACGACATAAGCTTCCCGTGTAAAAAAAACATAAAAATCTGTCCGCCTGTTTTTCAGTTAAATCCGGACATACAAACAGACTGACATTTTTTGAAATGTCATGTTCGTGATCAGTCCCCTTTATAATAGATATCTATCGGGAAATTTGGAAAATATATTATATGTACAAACAAAATTACGGATTGATTAATATAGATAAATTCGGTCCTATTTTTGGTTTTAGCGTGTGCTATCTCCGACTGCTTCATGACTCAATATCACCGGTTAATCGTTTCTCATAAAAGACACCTGATTTTGATCAAATGGTAACCCCTTAAACACATCAAAAAAAGAATTAAATGTGTAACTACACAGTTTACCTCGTGAGACTATAATAAGGAACTCACATTTAGTGTCATTAATTAAACCTTTTGTATCATTTGCTGTGAACCTACGACGTCTATTGATTCTGATCTGCCGAGGTTCAACGACCCGGATTCTGAAAGCGGTTTGACCCCCAGTTGCTAGGTACAACGATAAACAAAATAAATTATCCTGTTTGAGGTAAAAATTTAACATGAGTGTAATATCCTAGAAATTTATGTACAAATTATAAAAATTTAGAATTTTACAAGTTGTTTTCGATATAAATAATATTTGTTTGTAATTTATTTATGTATATTTATTATAAACAGTATAAAAACAAGATGTTTTATTAAAACTATCCAACTGAAATCGCCTTTGCGGTTTGATTGAGGTGAGGTGTTGTCTCTCGTTCAAGAGCCAAACATGTTCAAAAAGGTCTTCCATTTAAAAATCTCTTCGATCTGCTCTTAAGATTGATTTGTGACTTGATAGTTTGAGTTCGATGAGCCCAGTAGAACCCATGCGACCCGCCTTGCATCAGATTTCAGTAATTCCTTCATACACGTATTTAAGTAATATTCAAAGATAAGGATAGAATTTAAGTTAATAAAAACGTCAAGTTGATTGACCTATTTATATCTGAACGATGAGTTGGGATCTATCCAAATACAAGAGTAACTACTGTATCGTATTATAAACTTTATTCAATTTTCTTTAAGAATGAAAAAGCTTTAGACGAAACGCTTCAATTACTTGGCCTGCTAAAGTTGCTAAGACATTGAGATTAGAAGACACTAGAAAAGTTTCTTCACGACTTGAGGCAAGTCGTTGAATAGTAAAAGTTTTACTAACAAAATAACAATGACTTTTTTGTGAAATGTTATGTTTAGAGACATTCTAAGAAGCTATTTTACTGAAGTTGTGTAAATATATATTTTCTTCTCAGGCCCACTTTAAGAAACTCTGAAATATAATTCATTATAGGAGCTTTGGAAACTATTGAACGATCTACTATTTATCAGATTACTGATTACTAACTTAGCAAACCAAAATATCAAGGAAATTTAGACGACAGTACTAGGAACCGATCCCAAATTTCCATTATTTCAATCAGATAATTTGTGGGTAAACCACTGTGGCTGTTAAAGGATTATTTTCTACAAACTTTACAAATATTTATCTCAACCTGTACTTATCTTGCTCTATTGAGTTGCACATCGCGTACATTATTGCAAAATTTTTGAATATCTATGAGACATAAGAATATGATAATAATATTAAACAGCGTGACGTTACCCAGAATACAGTGTCGGGTTGTTACCCGCGAACCACGTAATTCGCACTATGGCACGTAAAATAAACCAACCGGTCTGTGAGAGTAATAAAATTGTCTTGAACTTACGTAATCTAGCGGACGTGGGCCACTGAGTGCAGTCACATGAGTCTATGCAAATTGGATCCGGCAAAATAAGCGACCCACCGAATCTCATTTTGTACAAATGTATGTTTTTGTACCTATGTATAAAATTATATTATGATACATTTGTTTTTTACATATGACTGTTGCTTGTAAGTCACGCGATTAATTATACAATAAATATAATTTTATTGCTTCTAAAAATAATGACATAGACTCTAATTGACATGCAATAACATTAATAAAAAAACTAATATAATAATATCCTGTTTTTTAAGTCGTTTGGTAACATTATTTTTCTTTTACAATATATTTATTTTAATGATTAATATTATTTTTCTTTATTGAAAAAAACAGAAAAAAATAGTGTTAACATATTTATTTATTACCGTGTAAGTACAAGTACAACACAATGATAATCGATAGTTTACGGAATATAATTGTTCATCCAAATATACGAGTATATAATTTATCTTAAGCTCTTATTTGTAAAACTACTTATAATATGGACTTATAAGTGGACTCGTTTACCATTTTACTCCGATAAAGTTTTAACAAAGTTATATAAAACGAATACATTTTTAAGCGTGTCCTTATCATGCCTCTCATTGTACAATCACGCGGGCTGCTCTACAAAGCCGTAGTTATACTATATAATATACAAGTTTGCAAGATCAAAGAATTTCGCAAATCATATCTTAGCAATACTTTGAATAAGTATGCGATAACGTCTCTCAGCCATTGTGTACTCTCCCTCCTATGACACAGAGCCTTTCATGCGAGTCGTGAAAAGATATTTATCAAGTGGTCGCCGTCGTTTTTGAACTGTACCGCACTGACCATCAGGTGATAAACAATCATTTTAGCAAGGAAGGTTCAAATCTATTTCTATCATTGAAAAATATTTCTGGATTTAATATAGTAACTAGCTGTGCCTCACGGTTTCAACCGTGTTAAATTTATTTTACCAACTATTCATCGCTCCGCCGCGCCGCGTCGCCAAAGCTTCCCGTACTCCCCTACAAGGGTCCAAGTCTGCTATTTCACATTTAAGAATACACCATTGTTATTATAAATAAATTAAAAATTATAAAATAAAAAAAATATTTAAAATATTATAATTTGTAACAAATTTGATATTCTGCCTAAATTTAATTACTGTCTCGATGGAATTTCTATAGTGTTGTGATAGTGTGTCAGTGGGATGGCAATATCTATTCGTCGGTTTATAGATCGACATTTTATAGATTCGATAAAGTTGATGATGAAATTTTATATTATTTTCATATTACTTTTATGAAACGTGTAAGCAATCATACTAGAAAAGCTGTGGTTGTTCAATGGCTACTCAATTGTCAAACACCATAGAAGTACGACTGATAAAGCTGTAAAATATTTAAGAGAATACCATTTTAGCTACTATTGAGTTGCTATCGAAATATCATTGAGACGCAATTGTAGAGCAGAATACCAAATGAGTCAGTGGTTTTCCGATAGAATGGTAAACAAATAGGAGAATACCAAATGGTGACCAAATGTCTATTGAGATACTATCGACATACTATTAAAACATTATTTTGTTAGCAGACTTGGGCCCCAACTTGCCAGATTGTTATACGTTCATAGTTACTGCTCCGCTATTTAGGTTCACGCCGTGAAGTTATATAGGATATAACTTTCTTCAAAAAATAGGGTATAAAATGAAATCATTTGTTTTAATCCAACTTTACTTCCAGAGATTAGCGCGTTTAAACAAAAAATAATCTCCTGAGCTGTATAATGTTAATATCTCTCGTCTTAAAATGCTCAGCGCGATAATAACTAACGCTTACTGGGATAATGTCTGACGCCATTCTCTTCGTATTAATACCCTGCAAGGTATGTTTGAGTTTCATCATCAGATTTTTAATCCCTAGCTCAACGCGTAATGCGTGTTAATATCCCAATATTTAATGTTATTTAGATGGTGTACAGACAACACATAGAGTGTATAAATAAACATTATTTTAAAAGCGGGATAAATTTCTTGGAGTTACTTTTTTACGCCAAAGGAGCTAAACTTCTTTCGTGCGTACTTTAGTAAGTAGATATATAATTTTTTTATTAGTCATCTCTATTGAAATAGGTATAAATATACTTATATTTTGATAATATTAATTAGTGAATTGCAGATTTAAACAAATAAAGAAGATTTTCTATAATATTAGTCACCTCTTTTTCGGAATCTTACCCATAATCTTCCAAGGAATCATTTTAAGAAATATATACAGGAAAACTAAAACGATTAGTTATTATATTGAAATAAGTTAAGATTCGTGTTGGGAATCCCTATGCGATGTTTAAAGTACCCAGTGAACTGGTTTATGGAGCTGATGAGATTTTTAAGTATTTTTTTCCCTATAGATATAAAGTTATGAATAATGCTTGATGGCTTGATGCTGTTTTGTATCGAGTTTGAACTAGCTTGAAATCACACTGTGATTTTACGTTTATTAGTAATTTATTTATTTATTAATGATAATATGGTACTACTGGTACACACCGATAAGGTTTGGTATTAGATTTTTTTCATACAATAATGGTGGCAAACAAGCGTGCGGTCCACCTGATGGTAAGCGGTCACTGCAGCCTATGGACGCTTGCAACACCAGAAGCATCACTTGCGCGTCACATCACATCATGCACATTTGGGGATGATAGCTAGGTCCTAGCATAAATTATGCATACTTTAGAAAATGACCAACCACTATGATATAGTATCATTACGATGTTTTGCTTTATGGAAGCTGCGCTCATAAAAAGAATTGAACCCGTTTTGATTGATGCGGAGTCCTAGCAAAGTACCGTTGAGTACACTTTGAAAAGATTGTTTATGGGTATGATTTCAACTATCGCCACATAAATTCTCGTTCTATGACCTAATCAATAAGATTTGTCCCTAAAGTAATAGATGTGTCACCAATATCGATTACCAAATAATATCAAAACGCTTACCTAAAAGTTCTTCAATATTATTAGTATCTGACGCACGCCGGCCGCTGTTCCGTGAATTATTTAACGGATTTGATCAAATCTCCGATTTTATCATCTCCCTTTGGTGACCGTTTTCATTAATATGATGACAAAAATATTTTTTGGTATCAAACTTAGGTATCAGAAAATATTGTTTAGCGAGAGAAAACATTGTTGCCAATTTTTATCCTTAGTGAGTAATCTACTATTGAGAAAGGTATACACGTAGGTATTAAACTAAACGGTTAATTAAATACTATAGTAATATTTGCAATAACAAAAAAAAAAACATATTTGATACAGAAATATGATCAAGGATATTTGAAAGTATATCTGTTTAGTTAGATGTTCAATCAACCAGTCATCTTGTAACTAAAATATTTCGTTTCATAACGTTTTCAGAGAAAAACAATACCGACGTATTGTAAGGAAACGAAGTTCGTAAAAGTGGGTTATTTAATAGAATTTATAAATATCGATCGACCCTGACCGAGCCACTCAAGGAATTTAAATGAGAGTTAATAAATCTTACTTTCCTTTAAGTTGATTTTGTGCGTAAAGCATAATACGAAGAGCGTGCCCTTTGCACCGCGAGTAGAGGGGGTTAGCAAACACGTTACATAGCGGGAGAAAGTGTGTATTCTTCCGCAACCGTGACATCGCGTCGGCAGGAGCATGTGACTCGGCTCATGTGTCCGCGGGGTGCGGGCGAAGGCTGGGGCGCAGTCGCCAGTCGCGCTCACAATGCATTGCGAAAACTTTGACAGGCCACAGTAAAGTGATTGTAGTGTTGCACTTTATTGCAAGAAGCGACGCGACAGGGCGTGACGCTCATTATCTTCCTAAGTGAACAATGGAACATTTCTTATTGTTTTTGACCGGGTGTGTCGATTGTTAGTTTGAAACCTATAACATGCTACAACTGAACTACTAAAGAGTTTTCTTTCATGCGCCCAAATTATAAATAATATTTTTTGCAGCCTATTAATTTTAGCAGCAAAATGTATAAAAATAACGAAATAATTCAACAATTCATGTTTTTTTATTGTTACGTTTTTCTGTATTTTTAAATCACAAAATCATGATTTACCTATGTATTTATAATAATTTAAGATTTTGTTTTACCGTCTTCACGTTACTGTGACAATACACGTAAACTGGGGTACGCGCATTATGTTTGTATTACGTGGTATTTTGTATTTCTAGCATGTTTTTATTGACATTATAAAAGAGGTTACACAAACAAACACGCTTCGGTATTTGTATACATACGTATGTGGATTAGACAATTTGAGTCCATGTAATACTGTTACAAATCAAACTGGGAAAAAATTATGTAATAAATGTTATAAATTAT
Source organism: Saturnia pavonia (assembly GCA_947532125.1). NCBI lineage: Eukaryota > Metazoa > Arthropoda > Insecta > Lepidoptera > Saturniidae > Saturnia > Saturnia pavonia. The sequence continues at coordinate 9,915,540 of OX383908.1, forward strand.
AATTATAAAATAAATGTAATAATTTTCGAAAATTATGAGAATTAAAACAAATTACATAATGAATTACATTCTAAACAATAATTATAAATACTTTTATGTAGAAAATAATTTCAAATATGTATAGACTAGCGCTGTTCCCGCGGCTTCGTTCGCGTCATAGTTGAGTTATGTCCCATTATATGATATATCTTAAAAAATGACGGATTTTCATACAAACTCTCATCCCCTTTTTCACCACCTTAGGGGTAGAATTTCCAAAAATCCTTCCTTAGTGCTCACTCACAGAGTAAAAGGAAGCAGCATGAAAACTTTCACGTTCGTAGGCCTAGTAGTTTGGGCTGTGTGATGATATTTCAGTCAGTCAGTTAGTTACCTTTATCAAATACATCGGTCTGCCCCAGATCCGACGATTCAATCAAGTGAGCCAGAACCCGCGAATCACTACTACTAGCGCTTATGCTATGCATGTGAAATTCGCGACTAAAATTTCCTAATAAACTTAATCCGAGGTTCCAATTAACTTCACTCGCGACTAGTAGGATCGGTTTTCCTCAGATCCAACGATTCAATCAAGTGAGCCAGAACACGCGAATCACTACTACTGACGTCATTGAATATTTTATAAATGTAACATAAATATACAGACAATTTAAGGATACCGATGGTATGTTATAACATGATAACGGAACGTACATGCATAAGTAGGTACGTAATCCATTCAAGAGCTGATATCAATATTGTTTATAGAAGCTCACGTCAACCGGAAATTCACGTGATATCCCGAAGTCATATGCTCCCAGAACTAATTATGCAGAACCGGATCAGAACGTCGATTAAGCAAAAAGTCCGCTGAGCAAATATCAAACAAAATTTTGCTAATACCGCTTACTCGTGAGATCATATATCGCAATTATTTTTAATTTATGATTGTTTAGTCATTTTAGGCGGAAAAAAACCCGTAATACTATAGTGTGTATTTTGTTATTCCTCCTTGCTGATATATTCTTTAAATGTAACATTAAACTAATGTAAATTATTAGAAGTACACAACAGTTAAAAAAAATAAGCATGCATTCGTTTAAAACATAGTTTAGGACGCCATCCTTCATTTACACGAATATAATATACCTTTTATATCTGACAGCACATCTGAATGTAAGAAATTACTGTCGCCTATGAATAACTCCAAAACAAGAATAGCCTTTACGTTGCCGACCTTTCAGAGCGTTTTTCACTGCTTTTAGAATTCCACGCTATATATACCTCAGGGGGAAAACAGAGCAAAAACAAAACAAATAGGAGAATACCAAATGGTGAACAAATGTCTATTGAGATACTATTGACACACTATTTTGTTAGGAGACTTGGGCCCCTGCTAGAGTGACGTCATTTTGCCGTGCAACTAAAAAGTAGAGATAAAAAGCATGTTAAGCAGGAGGCCGTACTTTTGTATACAGCACAATACGTTACCTGGATAAGAATTACATTTGGACTGGTTAAGAACACCTAGCTTTTAAGCAGCTTTTGGTTTTCCTATCTAAATTACTCAGGAATTGTAATCTCGCTTAATATACCGACACCTAAACCCCGGATACCACTTGAGATATTTAGGAGGACGCCCTTAAGTTTTAAATCGGTTAAAAACAGAAACATATCGACAGTGGAAAAAAATATTGACTAAATTGCGTAATATGACAAATTCTACAAATTAATCTATTAGCCTTACTACCTTTTTTTCGATCTGACCACACTGTTAACCGAAAGGGCCTTGAAGCCTCAAACGCCTTTTATAGCTTTTCCTAGGCTTGGGGGCGAACACTTTAAGGCACTCAGACGCGAAAGCTCCAAAGGTGCCAAAGTGGCCGAACCTCGACTTGGACTGTTACCGTAGTTGCAGCCTTTTCACCGTCGATATTAAGTTAAAAGTATCTATTATCTATAAAAGTATCTAAAAGTATCTATTCGTATTTATCACAAATGGTCTCGACAATGCTCATGTGACACAGATGATGTTTACAGAAAGAAATAATCTAAAAGTTGGACTTTGTAACATTTAAATATTTGTACCGTGGGTGGGCAGCAATTTTTGAATATCTGACTGTAAGGAATTTGCAAATCATGTTATGTAAATAGTATGAAGAATTGGTTGCTCGCCTTTATGACGAAATGTCGCTTGTAACTTGAAAATATTCCGAGAAAGTAAGTAAATTCTGCACGGTCCGGTAGTTACTTACTGTTTTCAAAATAAAAATAATATTATTGCAAAAGTTGATAATTGTAGAGTTTTAATAAGTTTTTGAACAAAATCATGAAAAATCAAACGAGATTCTAAGTGTTAAAGAAAATTATACTAATATAATGACGAATATTATGTTATCATAGTTGTATTTAGTTACAATGTATTATTATATATTTATTATGAAATAAATTTACTTTATGTTTTACAACGATAAGCTTCATGTCCTATATTCAATAGTAAACTTGTTTATATTTTTACTTGAGTACATTGAATTGGATTCGTATTATTTACATTATAATAATAATAATAACAGCTCGAGCGTGACCCGCTGTTGGGCGAAGGCCTCTTCGCAAAGGACGCGCTAATAACCACACCAGCCCACGATGTATTGGCGATTTCAAACGCTGAGAAATTCACAGTTTTATATATTTATATAATTAATTTTATGACGAGATGAAATAACTTACCAGTAATAATATCTCTTTCTGGTTAATTTTAAGAAATTTATAAGTTCTGTGAAAGGCAGTTGCGGCGATCTAGTTTTCAAAATGTTTTATTAATAAGAAGCAAGAGATAAATCACTTACTGTAAAATATGTAAGTATTTAGTATGTTTTATTACATTTTCTTTTTGAAATTCTTTGCTGGTGTCTTCGAAAAGAGCCCATCACTGATTACTCTATGATAAGAGCTTCATTGTAAGTCTTTTGCTCTTCAAAATACAATGAAGATTAATTAGTCAGCTGTAAGGAGTACAAGATATATATTTTTTCCATCTGACTATACTTTTAGCCAAAAGGACCCTGAAGCCTCAGACGGTTTTTACAGCTTCACCCAGGCTTGGGGGCGAGCGCTTAAGGCACTTGGCCGCGAAAGCATGGCAACAAACTCCAATGGTACCAAAGTGGCCGAGCCTTGGCTTGGACTGTTGCCGTAGTTGCAAATAAATCGCGAACTGGGTAATTCCCTATCCGTAATTTGATCTAAACTAACTATAAATGTTTCTTTCCTCTGGGAGGAGAGAAGAAACATGCGTATATTTATTCAGTAATCTGTAAATTTTGGTCTAAATTAACTAGCCAAAAAAGAAAAAAGGTTGCTTACAGGACCTATGTCCCTGAGTGGTGTGCATGTATGTAGAGATGCAGTGTAATGATTGTATGTTGGTAGCTAGTGAATGCAAAGTCACTGTATTGTGCGAGCGGCTGCTGGCTCAGGGGCTCCATGCCAGAGGAACGAAATAGTGTGGAGTACAAGGGGCGTAGTCTTGCGGGTTGATAGACTCATCACAGAGGCTCTTCTTTGGTTGCTGAGAGGTTTACGGGCCGGCTTGACAGCGGCGACGGCTGATGGATTACCGATCTCTTGGTGTGGTTGCCATTGCTTTTATATTGTACTGTACATACCATGAGGTACAGTGTCTACACTTTGCAGTACTACTAAAAAGGCCGAAGAAAGAAAATAGATTATAAATATTAGTAAAATGAATGTGTATATAAAATAAAATCTGAGGACAAAGTTTCAAAATAAAAAATAATTATATACATATTACATGAAATCCGAATGATAATATCATTTAAGAATGCCTTATACGATGAACTTATGAAACATTAGCTTGGGTTACAATAGCCTGATTTTTGGAATCTGAGAAATTAAAATGAAACAGAATCTTAAGTAATCAGTAACTTAAGCAGTCTATTGAGTTAAACGTTTGCTAACACAATGGCTTTTTGTTCTTATGTGTGTGTGATAAGTACACAAATATATAAATTATGTATCAATCGCGGTCACATTATGAAACAGTTTCCATGTGAGCTTAAATGTATGTAAAGTATGTAGATAAACCTAAATTAAATCAATTGACTTAAATAAGTATTTACATAATATATTTAAATAATTAAAAGTTACTTATGTAAATATAGCTTCTCTTGCGTGTCCGGCCGCGGATGACTTTGAGCTTTTGTTCCTTCATCTTCTTTTTATTTGTTTTTATTTTTTCATGTAGGTAGTCTCTAATAAATAATATAAGTAAAAATTAATTTCAGTCTTTGTAAGGTTAGTGTAATAACGTAATAGAGCGTAATATTATTTCTATAATTTAAATGATTTTTTAGATTTTTAAATGACTTTTACTAGATTCAACTATGTATAAATTAGCCTGTAAATTGAACGAATAATTATTATATATGTAGTAAAGCAATATTTTAAATTTTTAATTACATTATTTTAATAAAAATAGATATACCACAAAGTAGAAAGATACTTAGATTTATTTAAGTAAGTAAGAAGGTATCATCTAATTAACTTAGTAATCTTAATATCTATGTATTTTATAAGTGACGTTCAAGTTACACACTTTATTACCGTAGTTTAGATCGTATACCTTAAAGTTATTAGTGAACAAAAGAGATGAATATAAATGAAACAGAAGCCTCAAATTTAAAATTCCGTCACCTACATTTATATTAGAGAGTTAATTCCATCTGAGGCTTGCAAAAAATAAGAACAAATGACAAATCTTAACTTCCTGGTTAACTTAACAAAATAGTGCACGAATGATAGTAAAATTTATCCCAGCGTACGTCTGTAGCAGTGTGAAGAGACTATTGACGTAGTGCGACCGCAAACCTTGAAGCGGTTACTCCTCACGATTATCACTTTTAAGCTACTCTATATTTTAGACTTTAGCCCGGGACTTCTATTTAAAAAAATCTTTACAGGTGTTATCGTCTCTCACATTATGTTAATGCCGATGTGGCCCAAGATGGTAACAAGCTAAGCCTATAGAGGTTTCTGGCTCTCAAGCGCAGCTGCCGGAATACACCCATAGGTGCCATAGATGCAGGCATTAGAAAATGCTCTACCACTATGATATGGGTTCATCGCGATGTTTTCACCCATCGAAAGCTCAGGCTCATTTTAGGGATTCGAACTCACATCGATCGACGCTGTGTCCGTACATGCTACGACTGAAGCCATCATTGCTTCATTCCTGTTGTCTTCAAAATGAGGCGACTTACGCGCCATTTATCGTAAAATATAGTTCAGAAATATTTTCCAATCGGATAAACAGTTTAGTAACGCATAGGTGACAAACAATAAAGAAATATACATCGACTTTTTTTGTATAACTATTAAGTTTAGGAAAATAATAATAATAACATACGTTAACATAATATACAAATTTAAATAAAGTATTTACAATTATTAATGAAAGAAGAAGACTTTTTGCATATAGAACATTTTAGTAAATAATTTCAAAACTTCTATTTTTTTTTGTTTAGTATATCTATACAAACACAAAACCAGGTGTTTCAACTTGATAAAATACCACGATAGAAGAAATTTAGCTATATTTAATGTAATGCTGTCGAATGCCGTTTTTGAGCTGCCATTGCAGGAAAATATCGTGGTTTGCTGTCTTTATCCCTCGAGTTAAAAATCTCTTGTTAAGCACTAATCGTTGTGTTTCGGCGGCTGTACTTGAGATACAGTTATCTTTCTATATGGCAAACATGTTACCGTCTTTGACTACATTGTGGTTGTACTCATACTCTAACAAACGAAACAATTTAAACAACTGCGGTTTGTGATAATGAATAAATTTTCTTTGGTTTAACAGTATAACCACGTCATATAAAGCTCCAACCGGTCGCAGTGTCGTCCTCATCAGAAAATGTCAAGGCTGTTATTGTTAAACGGAGGCGATCACATGACTCGGTCACATGACGCGCTGAGCTATTTCACGACGTTCCCATTGCTCACGGATTCGCCACATTCTTGTCTATTTTAGTTGTTTGTTGATGATATGTATACATGTTTATGAATAAAAAAAAACTGATAAATTTAAATATCGTTGACCATGACTATTGTTATTAAGGAATAACAGCAGTATACTCATATAATATACAACAACTTTTTTACTTAATTGAACTTAAATAATTATTAATATATTAATAATGAATATCTTATTTTACATGCATTAAATTAAAAATATACATCTCTTACATTTAATCCTATGAACAAATAACCATATTATAGATTATTAAACAATATTAACAAGTTATAAAAGCGAATATATGGTTATTAAAATTATTCTTTGAAAAACTTTTAATACAGAACTTTAATATTTTCTTTAGAAAGTCTAAAATAATAAGAGCGACATCTATAGTTGAAGTAGGATACTATCTGCTAACTTACTTTTAGCTTTATGTTTAAGTTAGCGTTTTAATACACTTCTACTACATAATGCTTGGTGTAAGACATGTCCTATAGATGGCACCACTTCAAAATTGTTTAAAACAAAAACATCTTTTAACAAATTTAATTAAGAGAAACCGTATAGTTAGTGTGATAAGCTTTAATTGAGTTAATGTAATTTGGAATTAAATTTTATTTATATATACTTTGTGTATAATATTTCGTACATATTTCGCATTAATAATGTTTTTCATCTTAACCCATTATAGAGTTGTATTATATATTACGATCTAGATGAACATTCCTTATTTCTAATAGGTGTATATCAATAATAATAAATTTATGTATTGTAATAATGTTAGGTTTTATCTATGTATAATGTTTTGTGACGCGTTGAAGTCTAATGTATCAAAAACTACGATCGAAAGATAGATTTTAAAATTAAAGTTCGTGTGCTTGTGTATACACAAAAAAAACCCATTAAAACTCTGGTTAACTCTGAAATTATTTTATAAATATCTAAATTGTTCGTTTTTTTTTTTCAAATAAACTTTGTGATAATGTTGTTACGAATTCATGATGTTATCGCATTAATTCGAAATCTTACTTTCTCATTGGGAAGCATGACGTAACAATTCAAAAATATTCTAAGATATTGATCATAATTTAATGTTTATACGAACGTCAAATAGAGGCTAGTACTATTAAAAATCCAACATCTATGGTAAGTGTACTAGTTATTAAAGAAGGGAGTCCTTGTGCCGGTTTCGTGGAGGCGCGCAGGCGCAAGCGGAAGTGAGAACGCCCGAAAGAAAGTACTCGCCCGCAACCGGTCGCGTTTCTGGGCCATCCAAGTTCAATCGCCGGTGTCTCCGGCTCTCGGTCATTTCTATTAACGTACTTGTCATACAACTGTCATACGTTATCCCGTTATTAGACTGCAAAATATTTGTAAACAATTTTCCTTTACATAAGAATAACTTCTTTATCATCTATGCATTGATCAGTTGTTATTAAAGCTTTTATTATACCAGAATAATGTTCAACATTAAACAATAAAGTATATATTATAATATCTCTGTTTTATTTTGAAATATTATACTTTATAGATGGAAATTCATATTATATTATTTTATAATTATTATAATAAAGAGATAAAGTTTCTGAATAAGTTTGTAGAATGAATTCAACGGAAATATTGATCCGATTCCGAAAATTCTTTAACCAATAAGATTAAGTAAATTTATCTTATATTTCTTACGTTAAATATAGTTAATATAGTGGTTAGCGCGAACGAAACCAGGGGCGGTTGCTAGTTCTATATTAAAATTACAATTAATATTTAAAATAATCACGTGTATTGATTTCCAGATAAATAAATCAATTACAACAGATTTTCTACAATAATTCGGTGGCGCTCGTATTAATGCCATTAGCTGTTCAGATAATTTAATAAAAAACCATGATTTACTTCATCGTTTAATCGCCAATTGTTCTTACAGACATTTTAATTTTGTCTCTGTTGTGAAGATTAGTTTCAGAGCAAAAGCTTCAAAACACAGTCCGTAGGTACCCAGAGTAATATGTCAAAAAATAATAATACAATTTGCCAAGTGAGTGTCGGGTTCCGTAGTTGCCCGTCACAATACGCAGACTTAAGGATCATTCATGTTACACTGGGCCGGGACACAGCCAAACATTTATAGTACACTTTTGTATGAAGTAATTCATTCTACAGCGATTCGGACCAGACTGGGCCGGGCACGGATCCGATGTAACATGAATCATACTTTAAGTAATTTTCAATGGAATTTGTATGAAATTACTTCTCCAAATACATATTATAAGGTGATTGATTACTCATTAACTTATAAAGCCTACTTCCTTTCTGATAGTTTTTTTTACTTCATTGTATGTATTACTACCATACATTTTAAAACATTTCTAAAAACAACAATTTAGCTGCCTGGGGAAGGGGACACTTGACTAACAAAAATTAGTACTTTAAAGCTTAATATTTCGCAAACGGATCCCTGATTTGAAAAGTGATTCTCACAGAACCACAATATCTTTAACCAACCTATCCATCGATACCTCACACGATGAGATAGACGAGAAAAAAAAATCCCACTTTACGTGTAGGGAAGGTACCTTAAACGATTTTTTTCAAGATTTTATTTTACCACTTTGTCGGCGTGACTAATATGTATAATCATACCAAATTACAGCTTTCTAGTACTAAGGAACTCTGAGCTAAGCCGCGGACAGATAGACGGATATAGCGAAATTATAAGGGTTCCTTTTTACTTCGGAACCCTGAAATAGTAAAAAAAATATTATTGAATAAACTAAGTACATATATGTTAACCAATTGGTAAAAGAAGTTAACATAAATGTTCGACGTAACTGTTCCATAAATGCCAAAATGTATGCGAATACATTGACCTTACACCGACAAGTGCTGCGATTTGGGAATGTTGTGGTGTGTGTGGTGATGCGAAGCTTTGTAATAGTGTTACGGAAAAAAATAAAATGGGTAATTTGCAATCATTGTTGACAAATTCGATATTTTTTCTAACTTACTTCAATTTATGCCCAATGTTTTCAATGCCGACTAAGCCCTGAAGACATGAAATGTCTTATTAAGTGATATTTCATTTATAAGTGATATTAAGCGATAAGGATTTCATGACCCATTGAATTAACTAACTAATTGCAATGGCGCAGCGACCTAAAGTGGATCTTGGTCCAGCTATCTCGACACTGCGCCACGGTTCGCCACTATACACTTGGAGTTCTTGTACGTCTTTTTCTACAGTATCGAAACATGTATGACCTGGGCCGTTCGACGGGTCTTCGTCCAGTTATTTGGCCCAGATATGATTTTTGGTTGCTCGATCCTTTCTTATTTTCTCAATATGATCGAGCCACCGAATACGGTGCGCTTTAATCTTGCCGATAATGCTTGGCTCGTGTTCAATTTCCAAGTTTTTCTTTATGTCCTACTTTTTCTCTTCTTCGGTACCAATTTTATTACTAAATTTGAATCCTTATAGATTTTGTGTATGGTACTAATCTTATGTTTTTATTGCATAAAAGCACCATAAGCACCGTTTTTCAAAATCATATTTTTAAGTTTTGTGTAATTTTGTTTGAATTTATTTTACTATTTGGATCGTAGGAAATAACTATTTTATATTGTATGGATTCATATTTTTATTATTATCAATGTAATTGGTATTCAAACTTATAACAAAATTACTCCATGTAAATTGCGAAATACACAATTTTATTAAATTATACAATTTAATTTTATTACATAATTTAATTAATATAAAGGTAAATAATTGCTGTATTTGAATTAATTTTAATTCGCTTCACTCACTTTATAGTGTATTCTTTTTCAAAAAAATTATTCGTTCTAAACGTAAAATAGTATCGTGTCGCAATTTTACAATAAACAATGTGTCTAAAAGCGGAAAATGGTTAGACTAGAGATGGCTTATATCATTACTAGCTAATTAAATAATTTGGACTCTTTTTAAAAAGTTAAATTTTCATTATTCCTACAACAAAGAATATGCATATATGTTCCGTATGCCAAGGTGTTAGTGTTAGAGACTCGGTTGGAGCGAGAGAAAGTCTTCGCGGTCCATTCACAAGCCGCATACAAATATTTGTGGACGCCTCCAATACCAAAAACAAGTTTAGACCTTTCTACGTTAGAAGGCGATGTCGCGGTATAAAATTTCACGGCTATGCTTCACAGTGTTTTAATTTTTAAATATTTTCTACTATTTTCCGTTGTTAAAGTTCACATAACATCAAAGTAATTTTAGTTGAGATCTTTACTTTTTAACTTTATTATTTTATGCTTTTTTGTTGAGAACTTTATAATATGTAACGTAAATAATCTAAGAGAACAAAATTATTCAGACTCTTGTTGATTACTTTTATCTGCGTGTGTACTAAAATTTCTTCTTTCGACTTATTTTGTAATATTTTCATGAGAGGATGCAAAAAACAAATGGAGATAACAACCCTAATGTCTTTATTTATTAGTCGCTAATCTCCAGTGTAATTGTTACTAATGGTTTCATTTTCTTGAAATTGCGTCCAATAACCACGAGAACTATTCAAGTTGATCCTATAAGCTGAATTAGCCTACTTGTTGACACTTGTATACACAGGATAATTAATTAAAATAACAGTAACTATTGTTATTTTCCTGTTGCAATTTAAGAGTAGCATGAAATAATTATTACGCAAGCAATAACACAATAGTATGTTTTAGGAATTTTGATGCCCTTGTCATGTTCTCCTGAAATGAATAATAACTGTGATCATTAATTTTCTTAGAAATATTTATTATTTTCAACAATAATTACGAATATAAATAAGTCTTAGCTCATATGTTAAAAGCCTGACTTGCCTTAAAGATGTAACAGCAAAATTTGAATACAATGAATCTGTTAAATTAGGTAATATTTTGATTTTGAATCTTATACACTTATACTAACTGGTATCAGCCCGCTACGCTGGGTGTAATTTTATTTTTTAATTTAATATATCATAGACAAAAGCACTAGAAATCATAACGCACATTAAAAATACAAACATTCAGCCCGTCTTTTACATCCTTTTGTATAGAATCGTCTTTTTTAATTTCCATTTGAATTGCTACATACAAATTATGGATTTTCGTACAAACTTTACGTATAAAAGGAATTCGCATGCAAATTTATCTTTTTATTTTATAACTTGACTCCTGGGGTTGGCACTTATGCCAAATCTTACCTACTTTTTGTGACTCCGGTAGCAAAATTGATAAATATTTTAGATAGATCTATACTATAGATTGATTATAAAAGTATTAAGATATATAGATAGATAAATATAAAATAGGATATACTGATGTCTTACTAGATGAGGTATTCCAGTCTTAAATATTTTGTAAATTATTGCAAATACCGTAACAATAGTTTTAACGATGAATATAATTCACGCAATAGATGCTATTGCATGGGTCACACAAGATGTTGCAAAATCCCGATAATTCATATTTTGGTCATACTATAGACATATATTTGTGACTATTTTGATGATGAGGATGATTATAATAAATACTGTTTTTTTTTCTACTGAAGTTTTTAAAATTTATTTTAATTGTTATAAAGTACACCTATATAATTAATTATAGAATTACGATACGAAAACCTCTTGTATCTATATTTATTAGAGGTGGGATAGATTTCCAAAAAATTTACTTCACGATACCGCAACCAAAAAAAAAATACTTTATGCATCTTGGATGAATTGTAATTTGATTGTTTTTATTAATATATTTTAACACTGATTAATTAAGTTATTGAAAATAATTGTATTATTTTGAAAGTATTTATATACATAGTATTATATCAAAGTATATAAGAATTATAATACATCAACATAATTTATTATAGTTAATTCACTTTCGAAATCATAAAAATGCGAAGAACAATTTCACTAATCTAGATAAATGATAGATTACAAAAAATATTTAAATTTTATATAACTTACATAAACAATGTTTATAGAATAAATTCTTGTTAAGCTATATTAAATGATTTTTATTTAATTTTATGTAATACAAACATGGGCCGTATCAATTAAATATAAAGCAAAAATATGGTTTATAATAAGTTACGAAAAATATTAAATTAATTAGGCACGAATAGTTTTCACTGCATGTTACCGGATTATTTATTTTTACGAAAAAAGTAGTTTCATCATTTTTTTTACTTATTTAGTGTTCGTTTAGCGTTGTGGCCAAAATCTCACCTGATCTTAGGGGACGCTATGCCTAATGGGAAGACTGGCTCTCAAGTACAGCAGGTGGAACACACCAATTGGTCTTTGGCGACAGATTTTGAACTTGAGGATGGTAGCTAGCCAGGAGGGCATTAGAAAAAGCCCTATCTCCTGCTATGGTTTCATCACGGTGTTTTCCTTTACCGAAAGTTCAGGCTCACTGCATTGATTCGAACGCACGTCCGTCGACGCGATGTCCGTACACACTACCACTGAGCCATCATTGATTCAAATATTTGACTAAGTTACATTTTTTTGAAGTAACTAAAACTGCGGGAATAGGATTTCAATAAAGTAAACCAAAAATTTACATCTCTTCTTTTAATACATAGAGATAGAAGTATGAGTATCAGGTACTTGATGGTAAAATCAGAGTAAATTTTAGCCACCGTTCAATTACTTTATTGTACATAAATTATTCTACAAAAGGATAAGTCATGGCTACAGGGCATCAAATAGCGGCCTTACTGAGCTTCACGAGAAAAGTAGGCTTATATGTAATATTTAGCTCAGAAGTTCAATGATCAACGTGAAGATAATATTATATTGATTGCATTATCTCTTTATCAATGCACACGTTTTCGTTTTTACGTCACACTATAGATAACACTTAAAGCGCGTTTACATACATAACCTTAAGTGAAAGTATGGTACCGGTTTCCTCATACTAATGTACCAAAATGTTTTAGGATTCCGTCACCACACCGTGGCCATACTTTTCTCCACCGAGACTCGGCGACTCGGTAAATAAGCTGAATAAATTAATCAGTTGAACACAAGTAATGGCAGTTTGAATATCATAGAATATAATATTTACAGTATTTTTAACATGGTATTCCCAAGTATATATAAAGTAAATAATACTCTCTCAAAACATATCATTTTCTTATACTATATATGTACTAACAATACTTGTAGTAACGAAGCTAAGAAAGTAGTCATTACAGAAAACGTCATTACATTTAACCCTAGTGTTTAACCGTATTTGTAAAAAAATATTAACCATACTGTAGGATATTAGGAGTTAATTTTTAATTTAAAATAACAGAAGGCTGAATAAGGATAGATACTCAATAGTAGTTAGATTTGTTAATTTGAAAATTATGAAAAGATCAGAATTAAAATATATTGCATTTTTTATTTGCAATGAATAAATATAAATCTTTCCTCCTCCGTGTTATCGTTAGTGCTATAAATCATAAGATATTATTGGCTAATGTATACAATATGAACAATAACGTTTCTTAGAAAAGCTGCGGTAAACGAACGTTCAGATTTGAAAGTGCAATCACATCATTTGCTATTTTCAGTGACCTAAATTTATAAATAATAAAAAAAATGTTTATTTTATAAATGTGTTTCTCAGTTTGATACTTGTTTACGAAAACATTTTGTTCTTAGACATCTGAACTGAAAGTAGAGCGATGTTTGTTTTCGGTTTATTTCTATTATCGAATTGGCAGTTTCAATTTTGTGCTATTAAATTATAATGCGTATCTGCGTGGTTAGTGTTCTTTGAATGTATCGGCTACCATCACTACTTTCCTTCCCTCCGTCTGTGACGTAACTCTATAAAAGAGTGCGCGTTGAAGACGCCGCAGCTATATCGTTTCCGCTCGTCAGGCTCGGCCATACCGTCCTGAACACCGACAGAAAAAGACGCGGGCGGAACCTCTTCCGCTAGAGGCCACGGACTCAACGGTGTCAGTCAAAAGGTGAAGTGTCAACGCAATCAGTGCACGTGCTTGTGTTAGTGTTGTGATACCGTGATAGCAACAGTGTCCTGTGAGGTTAGGGGTGGCACTGTCGCCGTCGCAATTCTCTTGGTGATGTTATTAAAGGCGTGCGTTTGTTTCAGATACAAGATGAAGTCGTTGTTTTTGTTAGCGGCACTGTGCTGCTTAGTGTTGTCAGCATGTGCTAGTCCCATTGCTCGATCTGAGGAGGACAAAGAAATCGGAAGGCAAGCAGCCGCAGCTCCTGCAGCCGCACCGGCAGCTTCTAGTGATGACGATGATGATGATGACGACGACGATGACGATGACGTTGAGCTCGATCCACTTGGAGGTATGTTTTTGTGTGTTGTGTACAATATATTTTTAATCCTAAGAAAATTAGTTTAAATGTTATAATTTATTATATTATTTACACGACCATATTATCAACTAGTTATTTAATATATTTACCTAAATTTAAGTTAAGTGGTTAGTAATATTAGAAACGCGGAAAATATTAATCAGATTAACTCTTTCTTGTGTAATCTTTTCTTACTCATTGGCGATTTTGGATGTTATTCCTACCCAAAAATAGTCACAAAAATAAATTATATCAAATTACTGTTTATGATTTATATTGCAGATGTTATTACAACTTGGTTTATTTAAGTTTCTTAATGTTTATTGTTTAAGTATATATAGACCAGAGCATAAAATTGACTGTGTTAATCACTTATATCGTCATTAATAATTTCATCACAATCGTGTGTTAATTCATTTAATATATTCAAGCGTATTCGATAGAAAATTAAAGCGAAAACATATAGCTCAAAACACATGGGTAATCAAATACATTGATGCATCATGAAATCTTGGAATAGCGCAGTATAAGGAACTCGTATAGTAAATGTTGTCTCTATTAAAACTAAGCTAAAGAAAGAAAAATGGCAAAAATTCATGGTTTATTATTATGCTTCATAAAAGTGTATATGAGAATAAATCAAGGGACTAAGATTTCAAATGTCAATAAAAGAGTAAAAACAAAACATAAACTAAGACAATTAAACGTATATTTTAATAATTATTGAAAGTGTTACGTTTCGTTAATAAAAATTCCTGAGAATCAGGACACGGGTGGGTCTACTCGGAATGTCGAATCGTTAATTAATTCAAACAGAAAGACTCAATCAGAGAAATTGGAGCTATGTTGCTTTCTAGCCACGAAAGCCTGCGCTTCAGGACGTCACGCTCTAAGAGCCATCGGCGCGCAGACTCTGATTAACTGTTTATTAACAGTTCATTTGTATTATATATCGATAAATGGTGCTAATGAGTACTTTATGTGTCGTGATTAGAGCCAGCCGGGTGTTTAACTAGGCTAGCTACACATATATTTTGTAAGATTTTTGTATTAAAGAATTGGTTATTAAATCTTTAACATCTTTCAGATGATGATGACGACGATGATGATGATGATGACGACGACGACGATGAAGAATCGGATGACGAGGAGGATGATTATTTGGGAAGTTTTTTGGATGACATTTTGGGAGGCAAGTTCAAAGTTACAAATGAAATAGAAAATTAAGGATTGATATTTCATGTTAAAATATAACTCCATTTTTTGGCACAGGCGAAGAAGATGATGATGAGGATGAAGAGCCAGCTGTAGCAGCTGCACAGCCTGTCGTAGCTGCCGCAGATACTGTCGCCGCAGCTCCTGCAGCAGCTGCTCCTTCTGTAGAAGAAGTAGCAGCAAATTCAGAAGAAGTCGAAGGATCAGATGTTGGAGCAGAAGCTGATGGAGAAGAGCCTGAAGCAGGACAGAAGGAACCCGCAAGTGCCGAAGTTGAAGCGGCTGCTGCTAGTTCAGAAGTAGCTGGTGCTGCTGATGCGGAAGAAGACGATGACGAAGAAGATGATATCGCTGATGCTCTCGATCCCGAAGACGATGATGACGATGAGGCAGAGGAAGATGACGATGACGACGATGATGACATTACTGACGCTCTCGGAAGAAACGTCTCAACAAAACACTCACGTGAGTCCAAAAAGCTGAAGGCAAACGTCGCGGCGTATGTGAAAAAATCAGGGAAAAAAGCTAACTACATGGGTAAAATAAAGAAAATTAAAGCGACATCCGCCGCGGCAGCAGCCCCTGAACACAAAAGGTTCAGATAGTGACTAGGCGGCGAAGGAGCTCCGGGCGAGCCACGTCCCATCATCCACCTGAGAGGCCTCCGTAGTCCCCTCTTTTAGCTTAGCTATTTATTGACTATTTATTTATTCTATTTAATTTATTTTATTTATTAAGTGGGTATGTTTGATGTGTGAATGTGTAAGCATGGAACCAAGCGATTTAAAATTTAATTAATGTCTAGATCATGTCACACAGTTCCCGTGGCAATATATTTGAAATAAATCTGTTGTTTTAATTTGTTGTGTGAAATTTATTATCTTACCTTCACATAGATTTGTGCGTTCACGTAAATGTCTTTAAAAAAGTAACATAAATCGGTCAGAATACTAGTTGCCTATTTAAATATTGATTATCAGGTAATCAAGTGACATTATCTAGTATTAATTTAATGTTATAAAAGTAAACGTATACTAGTCAGTTTTAATTATTTATAAACCTGTCCTATCCATATTTTTATATAAACTTTATTTCTGATTATTTATAAAATACTTTCTATTTCTTCTATATTATTTATTGTAGATTTTAATAGCATTGTACATATTATATATAAATTAAAATTATATATATTCTCTAGCCTTTTGACCGATTTATCTATGTATTTAATATAACGCGCAAACCGTCCTTTCCTTATCCGCAACTTCCTATCATAATATTTAGTTTAAGAATAAAATTATTAATGTTATATATATTAAAATATAATAATAATCTAGAAAACTTGTTAGTGTCCAGTCGTAGAGAGTTCGGGCTTGTCATCGTAGGTTGTTGAGGAAGAACTAGTTTGACGTTGATGTGTGTTAAGAGGTCGGCGACGTTTGCCGCTTGCTTACTTTCCCAAACGGACTCCGTACGATGAACCCAACTAGATTTCTTCTATAACCTTGACATATTCTTTGACCCTGCTTAAGTTGCTGCCAGGTTGAACACGAATTATAATCTTATCAAAATCGGTAGAAAGTAAATTTACTATAAAGTTTACTCTCACTCGATGTCGAAATCTACGTGAAATTTGCATGGTAGATATCCGGCTGAGTGAAAACAAAATAATGAGATGCGAAAAGAGAAATTTTAAATGTTTATTTGCGTGTAATGTCGGGAGTGTAGCGAGGAGTCATTTTCGACCCGAATAGAACTCGTTTGGTACCGGTAGTGGACATAATCCACCTGACGCTGTCCGCTGTCTGTGTTTACTTCCATATACATTAATGAAACATTACTAATTTCTTATTTTATATCTGATAATATGAAATTTCTCTAATAATAAGCAATGAGATAACAACTTCCTAGAGTTTGTTGCGTAAGTGATACCTGATAGTTATATGACTTTCTTTTCGTGATAAACACAAAATTTTCAAATATTCATGAGCATAAAAATCATGTTAGTCGACACCATATTTATTTATGTATGTATACCATAATTTGATTTCTTAGAATGTGCGTGGCTCGTTGAGCCGTTTCTTTTACGTGTGGAAAATAGAAAATCCACCGTTGACTGGACGTACTAATTGTAAACGATGTTTAGAATTCAAGTGGGGTTTCGAGAGACACACATGTACAGTTAGTTCGCGTGCCAAAGCAACGTGGTTAGAATCGGGAGTATAAATGTATTCAATTGAATAATTATTTAGCTTGTGCGTTACACATACGGGAGCAAATAGCATGCTATATGCAGACAAATAAATTTGAATAATTAATTTTGTGTTTATAGTGCTGACGTCATGGAAAGAGAAACTGTTTGTTAATGATGTTCCTCTTAGTTTCGTAAACATTTTATTTATTAAATCAACATTTCCGTTTTCTACTTAATTGAAATTCGTCATAATATTAATATAATTTAAATAAAAACTCCATATCAAATTCATACATACCAAATAAATTGGGAAATAATTTAAATGTATAAGTCTATCGTATCTATCGTAGATAACTTCATAATTGAAAAAAAAACTATTTCATGACAATATATATTAATCACAAAATCACGTAAAATTTGTTAAAATAGGTTATAAAGCAAATTCTGTAAAAAAGGTAAGGTTAACAATCTTACGGTAGATTTTAGAAAATTTACATAAAACAATATTAATACACTAAATATTACATATCTACGTCGACAACCAATACGTCTTAATTAGGCATTGTAGATACATTAATTCGAAACACATGATGACACAAAAAAAAGCATTGCTGTAGGTAAATACACTTCGTATTCGATGATAGCATTATTAAACTTTAAGTTATCAAGTGAGTAAATTCTAAATAAGAAATAAAGAATTTGTTTCTCTGACATATAAATAAATTGACATTCTGTTACATAAATTAAAACAATCTAAATGGAAATTTCCAATAGGTGCTTTGAGCGAAGAACCAGCCAAAAAGCCAGCACCAGTCCCAGCAGAACACATCGTCAAATATAATAAATTTGTAGACACAATCATTGAGAAGATGAACGAAATATTAAGAACTTCGTATGATCCTGTAAACGTTAAATTGCAACCTATTGATGCAAGCAAGAAAACGCCTAAACCGAACAAACCAAAATCTACAAAAAGGTAGTATACCTATGATTTTGATAATTATAGAATCTTCAGATATTAATTACTGTTGAATTTATATGAAATACGAATTACCAAAACTTTTTTTTCTAGAAAAACTTCTACAAAGAAGAAAACTACTCGTGGAGGTGGCACTAAAAAAAATAAAGCCAAAATAGCTTTATCTGAAATTTTTAATGAATTCAAAGAAGAAAATCCACAAATAAATGAAGTGGTGAAGCCTGACGACATGAAAGTGGGACAAACAGAGAATATATTAGTTGAATCTAGAGCGGTAAAAGAAAAAACAGGAACTCAAACGAGTAAAGCAAAACCTACTACAACGAAACCTAAACCACCTACTAAGGCTACAAAGCCTAAACGTAAACCACCTGTGAAAACCACTACTAAGAAACCAGTAATAAACAAGAATAAAATAAAGACAAGCGACAAAAATAAACCGAGAGCAAAAGGAACACTGTATGGATTATCATCATTGAAAAGAGATGGAGATGTTGCCGTCAGTATTATGTCAGACCATACTACAATAAAGAGTAACTTCGTGGTTGGACCATTAATATTAAGGGTTGAAAAAGAGGTTTGTCTGTTATATATACTACTATTATAAAGAGTTAAAGTTTCTTTGTTGGAGGTAATCTCCGGGACTACTAAATGTGATTCTAAAAATTCTTTCAATAATAGAAAGCTACGGTCTCTTTTACTATTTATTCTTATTAAATGTTTTAACGTAAACGAAGTTGTGAGTGGTTGTTAGTATATCATAAAATCTATTTATAAAAATAATATTTCAAGTAATAATATTATGATGACTAGATACATATATGTGATACCTATATATTATGTAAACATCGTATACAGGTTGGTCGTGGTGCTAAAAAAGAGCTTAAATCAGCAACAGCAACTACAGCGGAGATGGTGGGTAAATTGAACTTAAGAGTTAACAATCAAGGCGTCGCTAAGCTACAGTCCATTAAAGTTCTGCAACCAAAACAGGTGAATACTAAACACAAATTATATTCGAGTAGATTTACTTTGCATGCGATCTTCTGTAGGGTGAAGGTGTTTCACCAGTAGTGCTACCTTAAGTAGAGTTTTCAAAGAGATTTTTCTCTTTACCGCAATGGAGGTTTATAAAAAAAATTAACGATTATTAGTATCTAACACACTTTTCTTATTTTTATAGGTGTAAATAATATCTATTTTCATTTTTTTAATAGGTTCGTGTAGATAGCAACCACGAACGTACTCGAGAGCTTGTTTGGCAGCGCAGCGCGAGGATCGCTCACGTCGTTTCCGAAAAACTTATGTCCGCTTCGAGACCAATGTTCCACCAACAATCAGTAGTCAAACAATAACTTTAAATAATTACTAATGTTTACAATTATATAGTATTAGTTTAATCGGGATGTATATTTAATAGACTCCGTGAATATTTGTAGTGCTTCTTAGGCCAGTCTGAGTACAAGAACAGGTATCTATCAATTAAATTGTCCAAACTAGTAGGAAAATAACAAGAAAAAAAGTTAGTTATTAATTACGTCAGTTCGATCTATTATTGTAGACTACCATTACAAAAGCAATAATAAGATAATAGGTACATGAGAATAATGCGAATTACAATATCACTTAAGTACATTATACCTTTAAACGAAGAAATAGTATCTTTTAAGGTATTTTTTATTGTTTTCGTTTTATGATTGGTGTTCTATATTTAAGATATATTTTCTTGATTTTATAATATAACCTTTAGAAGAGGGTCAAAGAATTAATGTATGAAAAGTCCATCGGGGACCGAGGAGCACTACACAGAAATTATTACTGAGGCATTTCTTATTAGGTGTTGGTTTCTCTTTCTAAACTTTCAAGCCGTTTTATTGACCATTGTATTATATATTATGTTATTTGATACAAAGTTGATTTGACTGATCGGTAGAAATTTTCTTTTAAGATTTCTATAATAGTAGGTATACGCTAGATATGACTATGGGGTATATTTAAATTATTTGGACTTACGATACTCATTATTTACGTAGTCAGAAAAATGCATTTATTATATTTAATTGTTTACGGTGCTAAGTAGTTTATAAGAAGACAAATAAGATATTTATTAAAATATATAGATGAATATAATAAATTATTTACTACTATTGATGTTTCTATTATTTTCGATACCCGTTGGTGATTATGTAATTAGCTACGGGCAGATATGCATCTGCATAATATTATTCCAATAAATATAAATTTATTTGTAAGTTCAAATATGCAGGTACTTAGTTTACTAAATATAAATAGTTGCTCGTGTGTTATCCGTGTTACTAGTAATGCTAAGCCTAATTGGATCTAGTGTCCATAAGTTTGCTTGTAAACCTATTTTTTAAATGACGAGGCTTAACTCAAAAAGTAGGCACACACGAAATGTAATGTCAAAGAACAGTGGCGGCCGTGGGGTAAGCAAGAGGTGCGGTCGCTCTAGGCGCGAGGTAGCAAGGGGCGCTAAAATGCCAAATTCGAAAAACAATTTCAAACGAAAAATATAATTTTATGTTGTCATATGAGAGGCGCAAGGCTACCGCGAATGAAAATAGAAATTGAATAGAATAAAATAAAATTAAGCATAGTTGCACGGCGCCCGCATTGCATTTCTTACGGTGTGATACAATACAATTGATTTGTGAAAGCATCGACCAAAGTAGTATACCTATTATCTATAACCAAAAGGCTCCGAAAGACAATCCTCGTTCTACTTTGATTAAGGGCTAGGGCCAGCGCTGCCAAAGAACTAGGGATGCTCAATATTCATGTATGTTTTCAAAACATTGATGTTTTGACATCATTCTAAGTTTTCTAAAACATCTATGTTACCACATTCGTTTGTTCTAAATGAAGATCAAAGAAACATAATTTTTCTTAAAAAAAGGTCGGCAATGCTAACTATTATAGGTATTATATATACCTATAATTTGCCTCACTGAGATTGTTCTACTGACAACCACACGCGCTGATCTCCGGAGCCACAACTTTACGGTAACCTGCATCTCGGTACGAACAAAGAAATATGCTGTCTTATGTTTGCCGTACTAAAAAGCTGTGAAACTGTCTCCCGGCCAGTGTATTCCCCCCTCCCTACAACATGGAGTCCTTTGAACATAACATGAAGAGACATTTGAACAGCCCGGTATGTCCACGACGACTATCGATGGATTGTAAATCCCACGGTAGTCGCCGATGTTATTGGATCGCACTGTGCTCACCATTTTAGGTACAGTGTATTCACTGTGCCGTGCTTCGACAATATAAATATACTAGACTAGCGAACTAGTAATGTTTCTAGTTCGCATCGTTACTTAACATATCCATGTGTTGTGTTTTTGCGGTAAGTAGGGTTTCCAGAGCTCCTTGGGGTAGGGAGGTTTAAGGTCGGCAACGCGCTAGTTATATCTATGGTATTACAAGGGCCCATACGCTACGTAAGCCGCTTTCATCAGACGGGCCATATGTTTGTTTACCACTCTAGTTGGTTAAAAAAAAAGAAACATTGGGAATTGCAGAATCATTTAATGTCCAAAAATGTAATCTTATAACGTTTGCAAAGTATATTAAACTTATCCTTAATTATTTAATGAATACAAAACTGGTCATGTTAAATTTAGGGCTTAATACTAATAAAATATAAAGAAAAACGATATTAATATTTGTCTAATTAGCTTCCGAAAGCAACAATTGATAAAAATATTTATATGAAATATCACTGGATCAGTGAAAATATAACACAGTAATTTACATTATACTCTCACATCTTTGGTAATGTTTATACATAAATAGATCTACAACTCACTACTATAGTATAGTAATTTATTACTTGTAGTTTATACACACTATACGATATCTAGAAAAAAAGTTATCAACAATTAGCTAGAAATTCAGAATAACACCGTTTCCATATATGAAATCACAGGAATCCTTCCATTTAAATACATGTTATATCTTTTGTTGTTTTATTACATTTTATACAACGAATTTTATGACATTCATATTTAAGATACGTTTTTTATTGCCACGGAGCAAAATGACATTACACGTGTTGCTAATTTGTTGTGTTTTTAAAATAGTAATGTCATTAATCGGAATTAATCATAAATTCGTACGAAATTTTATACCTATTGATAACTTTTTCTGAAAAAACATTGTACCCTCCAATGTGAAGGCCAATAAGGGAGACAAAATCGCGTATCTCGTGGGCCAACCGAAGGGTCCTAAATCGGGTATGTTGAATAACACAATTTTTTTCAATTAATAAATAAAAACTCTAAATTCCTAATTATTTAAAATCTTACGGTTCAAATAAATGTAACGTAAAATATACGGTAGCGTATTCAAGATTCACAGATTGTCAATATATTCAGTGGGAATAAATACCCTATCTACTAATCACAGATTTGAGAAAATGGTAGATGGAGCCTGACAGTACACGACAATTTCCCTAAAAATTTTAGTTTTAGTATTTAATTGCGTCAATTTTCAAGGGAAACGCCGTGCAATGTCAGCACCCGTATGTTTAATATTATTATATAAAAAATATGCCGTCTTGTGTGTAAATTACACAGTAAAAGTGTTACCTGAAGACAAAAAAGAAAGACGGAAAATCGTTTCATAGGTAACAAAGCTTATTTTGGAATGATTTTCTGTGTTATTTGTTACAAAACTGCAACAGTGTTGCTAGGTTACAAAGAAATAATCTCCTGGAAGTTATAGTAAAATATATGTTGGAAGATCATTTTATTCACAACCTAACTATCATGACACTAAAGGTAGGGTAATATTTGTCACGTAACGTGTCACGTGATTGTTTGTTTGACAACGACCTACAAAAACTGAAAGAGATAGCGATATGGTACCAAAGTAAAATTATAGAGTACCCTGGACAATTTAGTGTACCAGTCAAAAATTTAAAGTTCAACATGGTCTAAAAATCAAATGCTTAAAATATCGCATCCATTAGGCATAGGTATGGTAAGTTAAAACACAAGTAAATAAATAAAGAGAACCAAGAAACATTCATTGATAAGGAAAAAAAAAACAAGATGGCAGATATACGTTCAGTTGAAAATTGATATGAAAAGGTCTTTGGGATCCTTTATTTCAAATACAAAATCAGTTTTTTGATGATGTATGATGGATTAATGACTGCACTACTGAAGTAGTAAAACTTATGTTAACTACCCTGGCGACATTATTTACACGGTCGTACGTGTTGTTATCTGGTTGCCAAGGACACACAGCTAAATGCATGTCCCGCTTTTGTTGTTCGTAAGGCTTCACCTACCTTTTTCTCAAATCTGTGGTAGTACTAGTATATTATTGTTTTGATTAAAATAAATTAAGCAATTCTCACTGGTAAATATTATATAAAATATCTGGTAAATAAGAAATATAATAATAATAAACAATATGGGGCATTTTATTATTTCAATTTTACAACTAATATTTGAGATTTCCCTTCTTTTTTTATACCTATGGGTGTGGCGTAGTGGCCATAATCTCATCTTATTTTAAGTGACGATGTGGCCCAAGATGATAACACGCTAAACTTAGTGGAAGACTGGCTGTCAAGTGCAGCTGCCGGAACACACCTATTGGTACTTGGCGACAGATTTCAACTTGAGGGTGGTAGCTAGTCAGGCGGGCATTAGAAAAAGCCCTACCACCATGCTATGGTTTCCTCACTATGTTTTCCTTCACCGAAAGCTCAGGCTTATTGCAGGGATTCGAACTCACGTCAATCGACGCGAAGTGATACACTCTACTACTGAGCCATCATTGCTTCAAACGTATGATTTATGAAAAGATTTGGATTAAAAAAAAATGTGTAGATACTGTGCTTATGGACACGAGGTAGAAGTTACATTCATTTAAATAGTCGCATGTTATACGTCACTTAACATCGAGTGAAACTATCTTCACCACAATCAAACAAAAAGTTTAGGAAACTTCATAGTGTAATGTAGGCTCATATTTTTTTATAACGTACATAAAGAAGTATAACTTCAATAATTCATATAAATAAATGTCGAAATTAAGTATATTCGACTATAATACAACAAGTATATACTAGTTTGCCTTAGAGGCATACATAAGCGATATTACGATACGACACAATCGACTGTCTATAATACTAGGAACAAGCTATTAGATTAACTATTTAACTATTAACAGTAATGTAATTTTACTTACTTAGTACAAAGTCACTCATAAACACAAGAATACGATGATTTATTCAATTCAAGGTCGACAACGTGGAATGATTTACTTTAGGAACTAAGCAATCGAGGCGCTGATTATAAATAAAACTACTTGTGGAAGAGACAGAGGAAGGAAATATTGCGATAGACCTTAAAAATTAATTTACTATACCGTACTTACTAAGTAGAGTTAATACATACTGGTAAATCACGATGTATAGGATTGGTTGGAGATAACGAGCTAAAGAAGCGTTCACATAGCAAAATACCAATCAACGTTTGTCGAATGCACGGCGCGAACGCGTCTGTTGTCGAAAACGGTTGGACTGATTTTGACGGGACTTTCACTGGGAGATAGCTTGTTATAAGGAGTAACATAGGCTATTTTTATTTTAGAAAAATAATTAGGATTACGCGTAAATAAAAGTAATTCGGAAATTTTGAGGAGCTTAAATGGCTTACGCAGAAGAAGAAAAGAAGTAAGCAAGAGCATATTATGCCTATCTTCTGAAGGTCAACCACAATAAGCATTATTATCTTTAAAATGATCGGGAGGGGTGGGTCATTCTGTAGAACACGCGAGCGCAGGCGCGGGCACAGAACGTAACAAATATTTTTTTATTAAACATTTCTCACAGATCTACATAGACTAATAATAATATTACTGTTACGACTAGAACAAAAAGAAAATAGAAAAAAAAATCATCTTTCTCGAAATTTCTAGGAGCCTCCGTAAAAATCGTGAATTTATCATAGTGCAGCCGTGTGACGTATAATCTTAGGTTCAACGACACACACATAGAAAGTCTTATCGCTAAAACTGTCAGCAAACAATGGGCCATAAATTAAACGTTCCCCTCGTTTTAAAAAGCGATGACGTAAGTTGTTTACAAGATGTTAGGAGTTCCTGGACCTTCCAGAGATTTCGGGATCGAGTCATTTAGATATATAAGGGAGCTGAGTTGCGAGACGCGGCAGTTAGTAATTCGAAAGCGAAGCGACAACAAGAAGCGAAATAGAGAGAAACAAACAGTGTTATTCTGCAAGTACCTACACAGGGTTATTCTGAGAGAATATTCGGTGAACGATTTATGTGTTTTGTTTTGTTAGTTTTTTTTTTTAATTTCTACTAGCTGAGTACGAATAAATTACTTTTGAGTGACACTACGGCATCTTATTACACACGAACTTAACATTACATTTATTATTCCCCATAAAGAAAGCCATGTAAACGCATCTTTACACTCTTTGACAGTAGGTCACGCCCACTGATCTTGAAATGCAGTCGTCTATCCCTTTCACTTGCATACAAAAGTGAAAAAGAGAGAACTATAACGTTATTGAACAGGTTATATACATAGACATGTTTATGAAATTTTCCTAACATATTTGTTAATGTTTTTTGAAGTCTTCACATTCAATCCCGGTGAAGCTGTAAAAGCCTTCTGAGGCTTCGGCCCCTTATAGCTAATAGAATAGTCAGATAAAAAAACAAAACACAAATTACTCTTTACACGAGCGATGTCTTACGTCTAATGACATCACATATATGATGAGAACTTAAAATGTCTATACCCTTTTCATACACAAATTGCAAGGGTCCATTACTTAAAAGCCATTTTGAAAGGTTATGTAGTGACTTTCGAACCGAAAGGCTTAGTAGATCGATCAGGCGGTACTTAGTAGAATTAAGAATAATTTTCGATCAGATATTGCAATGTTATTAATTACATTTTAATCAGCGCTTCATATTAGAGGTATTTGTGGTATAATGATTCAAAGGACATCGACCTTGCATCGAAACTCTACTATAAATATGATTAATACAAAACATACAATATTTAATTTATATGGATAACAGTCATGTGTCATTGACCTGGCGTGTGTGAGATATCGTCGCGCCATTCCTGTTTAGAAGCGGTGTCCTGTTCAGTTCCTCGGGTATGATGATCTCGGTGATATCATCGTCTACGTGGAGAGGGTTGTAGTTCGGATGCGGTGTACGGGTTTTGTCATGACCGTTCATTACAGGCAGTGGTATTTGCCCAGTTAAATCTATAAAGAAAGTTTAGATGGTCGAATGTTACTTTTATACACGTATCGGTCGAAAACACTTTATTGGGATAGGCCAGGAATTTGGCATATTTTATATCAAAAAATATAAATCGTTAATTATTTTCGTTATGCTTTTCTACAATCGACGCAAATATTTCATCTACACATATTATAAAACTCAACGTCTCTCTATCTGTCTGTCCGTTTATGTTCTTTTCACGCGAAAACCACTAGTCCGATTTACATGGTTTTTTATTTAATGAAATATGTTATATGGTCAGGTTATAGGATAAGTTCTGTTACATAAAGTAACATACGAAATAAACAGCGAGGAAAATGGTGAATTAATTCGGAAAAAGGACGCGTTTGGAGCGATTCAATGACTTATTCTGAGTAAGCCATAAGAGGTATTTTATCAAATTAATGTTATACATAATTGTAAATCCTAAAAATACATATAAAAACGTTTAGCATAGGTCTATCTTTTAAGTATCTCTCACAATAAGCATTTTTGAGGCAAAACAGTTCGTGCTTGCGCTCAGCAAACAACATCCTGTTTCAATTAAATAAGATTTAAGAGTTTAGCTATATTTCTACACATGAACTGTTTTGAATAAAATTTAATTTATGAGGAGGTTCAAAATGTACATGCTAATATACGCTTGTTATACATTTATATATATTTTAACAATAAGTTTATTAAAAATATTATAGTAAAGGTGTGGGGAGTTAATCTTTTTTGGCAAAAAAAAAATATTCGCTGTAAAATAAAGTATATAAACAGCTAGCTCATTAAAAACACGTATTATTCTTTTCTAATACTTTACTAGTCTTTCTGGCTTGATTTCGAACATGTTACTTGTTTTATTCTATCGCATCACTCTCACTCTCGATATATAACATATTTCTTTTTTCTCTCTCTGGCAAGGTGCATATTTTTCGTCGTTTTCCATCAAAAATGTTGTATATAAAACGTGGCATTAAAATTAAACCCTTGAATTTAACTCTCATCGTGCCCAATAAAGTTTCACTTAAGAAATCCTTCAGTGAAGTAAAAAAATTGTATTTGCTTTATAATCTACCTTGATGCCGAATTTGATGCTTAATTCAGCATCAGAATGAATCTAGAAATGGTCTAAGTTTTTGATGAGTGAGTAAGTCCCTAATAACTCAAGAACTATATTCTGTATATAATTAACTGTATTCATGAAATTTGTCATTCTAGGTATTCAAAGAAGGTTCATTAAGGGGTTGAAGGTATCTCGAAATGGTTCGTGTAGGTATACATAAGCGAATGGTTACTTTGCAATGTAGAATCTAGTTCGCTGACAGAGAGCGCGACGAGCACGCTGGAGCCCGCGTTACTGAACACTGAAGCGACGGTCGCCCGAGGCGACAGCAGTACAAGCGGCTGTCCGCGCGATGTCAACGAGTTCGACAGCGCACACAAACCCTTGGCCGCTGTAAAGTCTGCTCCTGTTAAACATTACGCATAATAACAATAATCACGTTTATTGTTAAAGTTTACAATTTATATTTAATTCATTGTAATTAATAACGCAGCAGATTTATTACTTGGTATCAGGTACTAAAGGTACTAGAAGTGCCCCACAGTTTCACCCGTGTTAAAATTATTCAACCAACTCTCGAGCAGTGCAGTGTGCACGAGCTTACATGCACGTGTGGCTACTGCTATGCTACTGTACGGTGCTCCGTTGTTTTTTTCATCCAGTCATGACTGCAAGCAAGACGGAGCATGACTGCAGGCAAGACGGAACGTGTGGCCGGGCCATTATTGTATTTAACCAACTTCGTCGGCGAGTACATGGAAACTAACTTCGAGAACTTCGTTCTTTATTTAAAAGAATGAGTATTGTCTTTTTCCAAATAAACGGTAAAAATAAGTTTTGAGTAAATGATTTACATGAAGATTAAATTACATAAAATAAGGCTGCCACACTCATGTTTTGGAATATAAAGAGTAAGTTTGAATTAGTAAGTAAATAACATCATAATTTCTAAGTATTATTCATTTATTATTAGTAAATATACACTAGAATATACATTTTATGTCAATAAAGCTACCTACATAAACTTAACAATTATTTGTTGTTTCACAAAATGTATGCTTTATTAACAAAAGTGCCTTTACAATGTATTGTTTACAAAAGTTATACTTCTTGCTCCGCGTTTAGCCAGGAAAACCCGTCAGTATGGAACTTTATTTCATACAAATAATACATCTCTATGTGTGACGTCAACCTACGGTCAGGCAATATAGTAAGGCCGCCAACGTGTAAACCATTCGACCAATTGGATGCATAAACTTCATTATTTCAGTCAAAAGACGTCCACTGCTGGACATAGGCCTCCCCAAAGATAGCCACAACGACCGGTCCTGTGCTGCACGCATCCAGCGGCTTCCCGCAATATTTACCAGGTCGTCGGACCACCTTGTGACGGGTCTACTCATGCTGCGTCTTCCGGGACGTGGCCGTAATTCGAGAACTTTTTGCATCTCTGCATTGGCGACATGCATATCTTTTTGAAATTTTCAATATGCATGTATCAAAATTTTCTCCTTTACGATATAAGTTTCACGTTTGTACTTTACTTCATATGAAGTATGTGAGATATCTCCGTAACTATATTTTGTGGAAATGTATTTTTAATACTTTACTAAAAAAATAGTATAAACCAAAAAGTTAAAAATTGAATGATTTATGTGTGTTTGTAACCCGTCCGCGATCTTATCCGGCATATATGCAGAATTCCGAGTCAACATTATTTTTTTATTGCGTGATCATCCCGAATAACAGGTCGGATGACGGTGGTAAGTCTTTACACCCATATGAGGCGCAACTTGCCAAAATAATAAACTCTTTACAAATATGTAACACTTCGAATATAAATTTAATCATATAATCAGTAAATTATATGAAATTATAGTCTGTGATCCAAAGAAGTATAATTTCAAACACCTGTTCATAATCATAAATACACACATCGTTTTTTTTTTGTATTGTATTTACTAGTTGTTGTTTTCAAATAACCGCTGTATTAGTTAAAAAAAACGTAAAAATACCAAGGGTCGTCTGATATATATATCAATTGATATTTACGTTTGATATATATCTAAACTAATATTTCGACGGTTCCCACGCATAAAGTCGAAACACATTATTTGAGTAAAATTGTATTTTTGTGTCATTAGAACCATAATATACCGTATTAAACATACCTGAACCCTAATTACTGAATTCCTGAATACTAATATCTTCTATAAATTATGAGTTTTTGAATTACACAAATGAACTATATCAGTAACGCTTACACAAATAGCTCTCCTGAAAAATATTTGCCTTACGACCTTATGGGAGCCGTCGATTTACATTTTAAATGTAAAAAATAACCAGTCTTGTGCATTCGACGATGCTGTATCGGTTGAGAACAAAAAAGCCCACAAGTACATATTCAGGACGAATCAGTTCTAAAATAAACTTAACCCATTAGCGCCAAAAAAATTGGAATGGATTTGGAGCCAGGATACTGAAGAAATTACTGAGGGCAGCGCTGATGGAGAAATGGTATAATCTCTGGATTGGAATACTGAAGATGTCGCTTTTAAGTTGAATCTAAAAAATTTGTTACTTTTTTACTTAAATTAAAATTTTTGATTATTTTTAATTACAAAGACTGATGATTATAAAGAAATAAAAATAAAGTTAGGGATTTAAGACTACATTTCAGAGTCAAAACTTCAAAAGTATCTACTGCTGTTTTTTTTTTTAATTGTCAGTCAGTGAGTGAGGCAGAGCTTTTCTTTTTATAAAAGTATACTCATTTTGATAATATCAAAAATATTTGATATTGATAAAAAGATCTGTGATATTTACGATCTGTGAAAAATACATACCGAGAACATATCTACAGTCAATGACAACCGGCATACTGCAGCCGCCTTGCTTCTTAGCAACTTTCTCCACGTACTGTCTGATGTATTCCACGCTGGGGAAGTACAGGCTATTGCCCACAGTCACCATTAAGTAAGTAAATCCTGAAGAGTTCTGAAATTCATTACAATTGTAACAAATTAGTAGAATTGGAACAATTTGTTACAATTGAATCAATTTATTACAAAAAAACTGCACTCTGCACTAGTGCTCAGTTGGTTTAACCTAAATTTCTTGAAGTAAAAATTGATAAAGACAATAAAAACAAATGTATAATAACCGAACATAATTCACTGTTAAAAAACCTTGTAACACATATCAAACGATTATTGAATTTTATGCTTGATTATTTTATTGGCGGTAAATAGACAACTATGTTAATTTAAATCGAATGAATTGTTATGTAATAGGAAGGATTTAAATACCGTTATTATTTCAGCGTCCAACTGCGGCCTTGCGCTAGGATACAGAAGTAGAAGTACGTTTACGGCGACTCCGGCTATAATGCCGAGTTCGACGCCGACAGACAAACAGAGCGCGAACGTTGCGAACGCCGGAACTAGATCCGCTCGTCGCGATCGCCACATCGGTTTCACTACCTGGGTTAACATATTTACAAATCTTTTTTTGAGACCAATTAGTAATGTGACCGAATCGATTAATTTATCTATACTAAAGTATTTTATTACTCTTTACAAGTTTCCTCGATTACTCGTGTACTTGTTACTGGTATTAGAGAACTTTCTTTCTATTTTTCTTAATAATAAAAAATAAATTGTGAGCGATTTCTATAAAATAAAATATCAACGTCAATTTCAGAATACTTATAATGTCAACCGCAGACAATAATTACAAGACGAGGAAAAACCTTTAACCATCTTTAACCATTTTTTTTAAACTTGAGCGCCTATAAATTTTTATAAAACGTATTAAAATAACATATTTTCATGTGAAAAGTATACATTATTAGGGTCAACTTAATATTACATTTAGACTATATTAGACTCTGCACAGCTTAGACTATTCGATGTCCAAAGACAAAGTACAGCATGTAGAAAATGTAAAATATTTCGAAAATTATGATATATGAATATTTGTTATAATCGTATATGCACACCATTATTAGTATCTATACTTTATATTCATACATTATAATATTTACCTCGTATTCTATCATAAATATGACGGCGCAGATAACGACGGCCGCCAGTGCCGCTTTGGGGATGTAGTAGAAATATGGCGTTAGAAGACTAAGGGCGAGTAGCACCAGTATACCTAAAATATATACATACAATTATTAAACAGCACATGATTTGAAAAACAAATAAACAGAAGTTTGTAGTTATAGGCTAACTGCCGTAAGCGCGACTCTCCTGATGGTTTGCGAGACGCAGGTCGGCGGGTGTGCACGGATATACACGGTATTATTAACCTATATTGTAAGATCAATATTTTATGCACGTTATTGCAACAGTGACAAATGGAACACAAAAAAAAAATGGATAATAAGTTTGTAGAGCTTAAATATTTTAGTTACAATTATGATTTAACTTAAATGAATAATATTTTTCGTTTCTAATATTTTAAAGATTCTTGTGAAAATATTTTGTTTATCCCCTTTCTGGGCAAAATCAATATAAACGTAAAAAAATTGCAGAAGTCGAAGTCTTTGAGACTTTACTGTTTTAATTTATTAGGATATCGCTTTAACTCTGTTTTTTTTTACAAAATCAATGTTAAGACCATTTTTAATAGGACACACGTTAATGTCTTGCAAATTATAATAAAAGAAGTAGGTATTTATATACGATCAAATAATCCAAATTAACCTTATAAGAAAGCAGTAAAATAAAAACAAGGAAATGATTATTTTGCGAGGTATTCCAGCACTCGTTCCCGATTGGATTGCCAACACATATACAAATCCCTTTAGCCGAGTCAGATGACTCGATTTAGTGTCTAGCATTATTGTATAGACAGATGAATATAGAATTCATACCATATTTTTGACTAGTATTTGTCAGTAAAATAAAAACAAGGAAATGATTATTTTGCGAGGTATTCCAGCACTCGTTCCCGATTGGATTGCCAACACATATACAAATCCCTTTAGCCGAGTCAGATGACTCGATTTAGTGTCTAGCATTATTGTATCGACAGATGAATATAGAATTGATACTATATTTTTCACTAGTATTTGTATGTACTCAGTATATATCATTGAGTCTTAATCTCTCGAAGGTGGAAACTATTATTTGACTGTACTGTACAAACAGTCAGCTGTGAAGAACACCCGTCCAGCCGAAACAGTATAAAAAAATCTATTGGCGTCCCATACAATATCATTGAAATAAATTATTAACTGATGATTTTAACATAATGTTAGATTTTAAAAATCATGGTATATTTTAGAATGTAAGAATGTATAAGTGTAATGTAATAATTGAATTACATTAATTTAAGATATAAATTAATATTAATTACCTGTGTAAACACTGCCGGCCTGTGTAGCAACACCGCTTGCGTGGTTTACGGCGCTTCTAGAGAACGAACCAGTGATAGGCATCGCGCCCACAAAAGAACCGAAAATATTCGCCAAAGACAGAGTAATGAGTTCCTGGGTCGCATCTACAGATTCGCCGCTTGCTTGAATAAAAAAAAACACATTTTATATAGGAAGCTTTAGCAATACCTCGATGCTCTGGACAGGTTACAAAGACGGGCTGTTCGCATTGTTAATGATGCAGACGCTACCCAATGCATCGAACCGCTTCAGCTTATCATGTGAATGTTCTGAAGAGCTATTCAATCTAATACCCTCCTCTCTTTTCCACAACAGAACCACACGCGCTGGGCTTCGGAGTCACAGTTTTACGGTAAACTCCATGTCGGCACGAATTAAATAGTTCTCATGTCTTATTTTTGTAGAACCGTGAAACTGTGGAACCATCTCCTAGCCAATGTGTTCCCCTCTTCTTATGACATCGGGTCCTTCATGCGTAACGTACCGCCGATGGATTTCGATCTCTCGGTGGCCGCCGTTGTATTTGAATTGTACTGTGCTTACCATCAGGAACAGAACAGTCAATGTGCCGATCTATTATAAAAAAAGTTATTACTAAGGAAATGTATTAAACAGCCTTTTTATATTAGGACGGAAAAATGATGACACTATGCCTGATGGTAAGAACAATACAATCCAAGAACAACGGTAATCACAGAGGCATTGTCAATACATTGCCGGTCGCTGCTGTCATGCAGGTCTGCAAGCCTTTCAGCAGCTGGATATACCGGCTGATCTCTGAACGTAACACGCCTAAGTGTGCCACTATGGCGAGTGCTACTACACCTGGGGCCCAAGTCTGCTATTTCACATTAATTAAGAATATACTATTGTCATTATATCGACACTATACTGATATTATATCGAAATTGTAACAAATTTGATATTCTGCTATAATTTCATTACTGTCTCGATAGAATCTCTATAGTATTGTGTGTGGTATGGCAATATCTACACGTCGTTGGTGTTGCCTATCAAAATCTACCATGGATTCAGTGTTGCTAATCGATACTACCATTAGTTGACAATACTTTATTAGTGGTATTTTTTCTGTTAAATCTGTGACCATCTCGATTGTCGCCGTCTCGACTGTCGCCATCTCTACTTCAAATTCATTAAATTTAAATGATTGACATTTTATAGATTAGACGACGTTGATGACTAAATTTTATATTATTTTTATGAAACGTGTAAGCAATCGTACTAGAAAAGCTGTCAAATATTTAAGAGAATACCATTTTACCTACTATCGAAATATCATTGAGACGCGGTTCTAGAGCAAAATACCAAATGAGTCAGCAGTTTTCCGATAGAATGGTAAACAAATAGGAGAATACCAAATGGTGACCAAATGTCTATTGAGATACTATCGAAACACTATTTTGTTAGCAGACTTGGGCACCTGGTGTATAGTGGTCGCGACCCATCTGTGTCTCCTAACACCCGACAACATCCGCGAGTGACAATACCGTGTTTGTGTTTGTGTTTGACGCACTCTGGGCAGTCAGTCTGGATTCCAACTTCAGGAACTGGCCAATTTTTCCATCACGGCACGATATATTTTTATTTAATACAAATCTTCTGCAGACACGAAGAAGAAAAAGAATGTGTGTATATCATAGACAGGGATAATGATTAAGTCAAGTTTTTGGCGGGATCTCAGACTTTCATGAATTGCTTTTTGTTTTTTATTCATAAATTTGTGTTGTTTGACTCTATATTATGTAAAACAGGTGGCATTTTTAATAATAAAGCTTGGTTATTGTGTACAAGTGAAGTGGATTGGAAATAATAACATGGACCATGGATTCTGACATGCCACAACAACTCCCTAGGAAATTCTAACAAGGGAGCCGCTATCTTGTTAGGATACTGAAATCATCAAATACGTCTGACTTGGCTGCATGATCTTAGATATCTTTGCCTTTTACTTTCACGAAATGAAAGGGAAGAACTAAAAAAAAATTAATCGTCCTTTGGAAAATGGTATTGGAACGTTTGCAGGTTGATATTCGAACATTAATATTACCATTTGTCTATGTATTCACACACTTAACGGTATCTATGTATTTTTAGATTAATTATAATAAACAGAATATAATTATAAAACTATCTGTTGTTTTTTGCTCACATCATACTACAGTACACAAATCATGATTGCTGTTATCAGCCTTTTAATGCTGAAAAAGCAGAAATCATTTTTGGGAAAAATTCTTAATTGTATCATTATGAGGAACTCTTGTAATTGATAAATTATGATAATGAAGTTGCTTTTTTATTATGCAATATTGTATTTTATATTTTGTTTTAAAATAATTTATGCAAACCATGAAATAAGTTAAATGCACAAAATAATACTTGTTTTACATAAATATACAATTTTGCAGACTTAACTGTTATCGAAATTCGATATTATATTTCGGTAAGATTATACAGCTCCAGCGATTAATACTATGCAGTTTACACCTAAGTAGGAGTGTCAAAGGCGTATCAAAAGAATGTTATTTATATTGCAACATTGTTTAGTAAAATCAATACTTGCGGCGATGTTACGAAATAATGAATATGCATATTATATTTAAAAGATTATCAAATTAAGTATGTAGTCATGATAATTTATACTAATATTATAAAACTCCAGACATTGTTTTTTGTTTGTTTGTTCGATCGCGCTAATTTCTGAACCTACCAGTTATGTTAGGCTGTATAATTTTACGCGCTACCAGCCTACGCAAACTGTAGTACGGGTAGCGAGAACAACGATAGACTAAAGGAGTACGTTAGTGGCATGGCGCGGTGGTGCGATGGAATGTTCGAATAATTTCATTAAATTAACTTAATCATTAATCAATTTAAATTAACACAGTGGATGAAACCGTGGGGCGATGTTAGTAATAATAATAAGGAGCACAATCACACACATCAATACGGTTAATTAATTCCTATAGTACAATTGCGCCATAGGGCTTGCACATTATACACTTAATTTGGTTTATCTATTTAAATGGTTTGCCGTTGTGCATGCATCACGCATTTTTTTTTACTTAGTTACATGGCCCTTAAAAAAATATCACAATATTATTATTCAGTAAAAATTTATTAAAATTTTAAGAAATTACGATTTTTTGTAGATTTAGTTTTCATTTAGTATATAATATTTATTTCATGATTTTGATATTTACATGTACATAAATATTACTCGTATATATATACACATACATAATATAAAAGGACAATAATTTTGACAGAAAGCGTAAAAATATCAAAGGTGACATTGTACCCAAATTATCGACTGTATTAAAGTGGATTTTTACAGATAACCTTTAGCTTATTTTCAATAACGAATATACATTTATCTGTATCATTTATTGAAAACATTATCGTAAACAGTTAAATATAAACATATTATAAAACTATACATTAAAAAATAACATATAAATTCTGACCGATTAATTACTCGGAGTCAGAAGTGCGCGAGGGACCTACATTCAAGTTCTTTTTTATACAACAATGGTGGCAAACAAGCATAGGACCCGTCTGATGGTAAACGGCTACCGTAGCCTATGGACGCATGTAATACCATAGGTATCACTAGCGCGTTGTCGAACTTGAACCCCTTCCCCCTAGAAGCTCTGGAAACCCTACTCAGCGCAGGAACCCAAAATTAGGTTATTCGGCTGCGATCTTCTGTAGGGTGGAGGTATTCCACCAGTCGGATTGCCCCAATAGAGAGAAATCCCCAAAGAGATTTCTCTGTGCCCTACTATTCTTAAGTGGAAATTTGTGTATGTTTACTTGTGTTATTTACAACATGAAGATAACAGTAATGCTTAAATATCTAAAATATGTACCAAGTCTATTATTATATATAACTGGAATGAAGTTCCTTTCCTTGATGAATCAGTGGTACGTGCTTAGAACACATCCAGGGCACGCAGAAAAGCGAAACACTTAGATCTTTGAAAATTTTTGAGGTTGTTGGATTGCGACCAACATACATCAGATGTACCAATAGTCACAATGAAACAAAGATGGCTTAGTGGCAGCGTGTACGGACATCGCGTCGATCGACGTGAGTTCGAATCACCGCAATGAGCCTGAGCTTTTCATTGAAGGAAAACACCGTGATGAAACGTGATGGCAATAGGGCTTTATCTAATGCCCGCCTGGCTAGCTACCACCTTCAGGTTGAAAATCTGTCGCCAAGCACCTTATATGTGTGTTCCGGCAGCTGCACTTGAGAGCCAGTCTTCCACTAGATTTAGCATGCTACCATCTTGGGCCACATCGTCGCTTAACATGAGGTGAGATTGTGGCCAAAACGCTAAATCTATAAAGAATTAAAAAAAGTAATCAAGACATTTGTACCCGAATGGGTCGCGACCATCACGTATATAGTGATATACCTGTCACATTGACTCTCTTTGGATTGTTACGTTTCGGGATCAGCCAATGTATATCCAGTTGCCGAAAGGCTTGCGGGTCGGCATGACAGCATCAACCGGCGATGAACCGCCATCATTTTTTTATTGTACTGTGCCCACTATCAGGCCACAGTGCCTTAATTTTACCGTGCAACTATGTATATAAAAATTTCTTTTTTTTTAATTTATATATTCTCGCGTATCAAGCGTCATCCTGGACCGCAATAGACCGCAAAGACCGCAACATAAGCCGATACTATTTATTTTGTAATCAGTGGTCGAATTATATAACCTATGAATATGGAAGGAAAAGTTAAAGAGGACTATCTTATATGGGTGACAAGGCGAAAAAGTGTCCAGCTGTAAGCAGTAGATTATAATTCAAAAACTCACCACACTGGCGCTAGCGTAGCAAGAGGAAATGATACTTTTTCATGATTTTATAGCTTTTACTATTGTAAAACTTTAAAAAATAATTGAAAAAATAATGGGAAACGTTTGTGGAGTAGGCGTTTATTACGCAGTAATTATTTTCTACACAATTAATAAAAAAGTCTGTAAAAGGACTTTTGGAGCTATCTGTAAAATTTACTATCTTGCTAACGTGTCGCCACCTTAATTTAACCCTAATTTCGACGGACAATTTTCATACATAGAAATAGTCCTACTTATCTCTACCTTACACATCCATGAAGCATGTAGCTGTCACGTGAAAATTTATTAATAATAATTTTGTTACAAAAAACGAATTACCGTAATTATGGTTTGGGAATCGACATTGTAATTAATAACATTAAATGTCTTACAGATAAAGTTTTGTTACTAAACACTCATATTTATGTGAATTAGACATGTAAGGTTAACACAATAAATCTGTCTTACAGAGAAACTCAATTGTGTTTAGATTGACTGGGTCGTCCAAATCACTAAAAACAATACCTTATATGTAAATAAAAAACTTATGAAATATTGCATTTAGACTTGTTACGCGGGAATCGCAGGAATATATTGCTGATAACGAGACCTTAAAACGTGTTTATAAGATCAAAAATTATCAAGACCTAGAGTTTTAAGCCAAAATATGCTAAAACTTAGCAAATTTAAGTAAGAATATTGACATTGAACATGAACCTTAGAGTCATGATACTCGGGGACGTACGGTTAACTTCGCTCCCGCACACCCGCCACGACCACCCTCCTCTGCGGCAACTCAAGCCTAGGTCCGATCCATCGGCATGGAGCCCTTGAGTCAAGCAGCCGCTCGCGCGATACAAGTGACTCTACAATCACTAGCTTTCACAGCCATACATGACACTGCATTATACACACATGCACAACACACACAGGTACATAGGTTCTGTAAGGGACCTTTTTTTTTCTTTTTTTGCCTAGTTAGAGTAGACAAAATTTTCAGACCACTAAATACACATACACATGTTCCTTCCCTCCTCCCAGGGGGCAGAAACATGTATATATGTATAGTTAGTTTAGATAGAATGATAGGGATTTAGTCAGATCGCGACTTAATTGCATACGCGCAACAGTCCGAGCCGAGGTCCGGCCACTTTGGCACCCTCGGATGTTGTTGCTTAGCTTTCGTGGCTGAGTGCCCTAAGCGCTCGCCCTCAAGCCCGGTAAAGCTGTAAAAGCCGTAAAGGCTCCAGGGCCCCTCAGGCTAACAGTGTAGTCAGTTCGAAAAAAAAAAAAAAAAGTCATGATACATGTGGAGTACGAAACTACGTAGTCAGATTATTAGCGGAAACAAATAGTAGTATTGTATGCAGTTATACCCGAAGTGGAGAACGTAATATTATAAACAGTTGACTCGAGTAGCTGTTAAGTACGCCTATGTCTTATGATAAGGCACTTAAATACAGGATTACATACATACAAGGTCATTACCAAATTTTTGTTTGTTTTGTCTTGCAAATTTTTATGCTATCGACTGTTGTCGCTGCATTTAGATAAAGCTAGCCTTGAAATTTATGAACCTTTCATAAAATGATTGCTGCGTAACGATCAAATTAACGTTGTATTTTTCTTTGGTAAAGCGAAAAACGGTTAATGTACTAATTGTTATTGTATTCAATAAGCCTTGTGTTTTAATTTATTCAGGCAAATTAAAGTTAGTTTTTGCTGTGTAATTAATATTCCGTATTGTGAAATATATTGCGCATACAATTATATTAATTTAAGACTAACACACATACATGTATAGCATAGTCAAATAGGTTCCACTTACCAAAAGCTTTTGCGATAGCGACATTACCCAATACTGCTATAATGGGTACCAAGAATATAGATGATCCTAGATCAGAGCACATTTCAAAAAAGGTAACTTCTCTGCCATCGTATTCTGTATTAAAAGGCGGCAAGCTTAGTGACGGAAGACCTTGTCTAAAAACATTGTTTTCTACATTTACATCATACTTTCTTTGAAAATGTTAATTACTTTTTAAAAGTGAAAATAAATATTAGCGTAACTCTACAAAATATAATTTCTGTACTAAATACGAATACTTTAAAGTATTCGTATTAGGCGTACAATGCTTTTAAAAGACTTTCTTGTATGTCTGATGCCTTATCAAAACCAACGTCTAATACTAAAATTATTTATTATTATTTTTTGTTCGGAACACTAAATATTTTTCTTAAAAAAAGTAGCTTAAGTTACTCTTTACTATAAGATCAGTTATCTGCCAGTGAAAGTCCCGTTTAAATCGGTGCTCCCGATTCAGAGATTAGCTGGGACAAACAGACGGCCAGACAGTCATACAAAACATTGTTTTTTTTTTTGTTTAGGTAATGTGTATACTATGCGGCATGCATTGCTTTTCTTATTTCATAAAAAGAAAAAGGCCATTGAAAGTTATCGTTTGCTGGTAGAAGCTTAAGGAGAGCATGCTCCAAGCGTAAAGACGTGGTTTCGAAAATTTAATAGTGGGGATTTTGATTTAACAGATATTAGCCGTTCGGGTAGACCAAAAAGATTTGTGGACGCGGTATTGCAGGAGTTATTGGACGAAGACTCAACCCAAACTCAAAACCAATTGGCAGTTCGGTTAAATGTGGCACAAGAAACAATTAGAACCGCTTACGAGCAATGGGAAAGATTTTAAAACTAGGAACATGGGTGCCACATGGACTGAATGATAGGCAAATGGAAAATCTAAAAACCATTTGTGTAATGCTGCTTCAACGATACGAAAAAAAGTAATTTTTGTATCGGATTGTGACGGGTGACTTGGATGATAACGTTACTTTGGTATTTTATTAATTTAACAACATAACAATCATTTGGAAGTAATGATCAAAGTATGCAATTGTGTACTTATTCAGTTAACTGTACTAATATGTACTCTAGATATAGCAATGAACCAAAGAAATGAATACTGTACCTAACGGTTCCTGTTAATTTGAACGGAGTTTCTGAATATCGTTCAAACGTAAACGCTATGAGTGAACACACGACAACAATGATAGCGTTTCTCGATGTCGATAAAAGCCAAAGAATTTTCTTCAAACTTTTATGACTTGATGACAAGTTTACGTCTTTCATTTTCTGAAATAAAAATTACCAATGTTTATTAATTATTCATTACAATGTACATACTATCGCTAATTTATACATATAATAAAATCGAAGTGTCTGTTTGTAATGTCACAATAACAGGTTTTTACTAAATGTAAAGTATACACGATACCTATAACAAAAAACTCTTTTTTTCATTTGTCTGTCTGTTTGTTCCGGCTAATATCCGAAACGGTTGGATCGATTTTGACGGGTCTTTCACTGGCAGAGAGCTGATATTATAAGGCATAACTCAGGCTACTTTTATTTTAGAAAAATAATTAGTGTTCCGCACAAAAAATAAAAAAGTTTTTAGTAGTCCACGCGACCGGAGCCGCGGACACAGCTAGTATCAAATATATTTCGCATAATTACATACCAACTAAGGTACTGCGTAGATAACCAATTAAACAACTGTGTCAAGTTACAAAATTACAGAAAATTAAACATTTATTCAGACAAGCAAGTAAAACGTGTTTGTATTTCGGAAGGTTATCAAATTTATAGATGAATATATTAAATTAATTTGAAAATTTAAACGTACTGGTAAAAAGTGTTCAGTGAAACAAGAACTTGTTATTGAACAAGAAAGCTCAAGCCTCATTGTGGGGATTCGAACTCACGTCAATCGACGCGAAGTCGTACACGCTACCACTGCGCCATCATCGCTTCAAAACTAATTATCAAATATACATTTCACATCAACAGCAAAATAATAAAGTATGTTCAATAGTAAAAGCCCAATCCGATCCACTGGTCGATAAATAGACGCGGCGCCGTGAGGGTTTCCGCCCTTATGTGAAGGACATTCCCTCAATTCCCACGAATCGTTACACTTTGTCATTCATAATGCGAATGGCTAAGGACTGGAATTCACTCTCTGCGTCTGTCTTCCCGGCCAGCAAAGCGTAAATAGGCATCTGATAGGTAAGCACAATTTATCGTCGGCCTCATCTTTACTTACCATCAGATGAGAACGAGGCTAAGCGCATACCTATACTCCTTATAAAGCAATAAAATGTAATTAAAACTGTAGAAAAACAGCTTCACATAGTATGGGTAGGTACAAAGATGCAAAGAAAATCATGTGGTTTAAGTTGCT
The DNA here is from genome assembly GCA_947532125.1 of Saturnia pavonia. NCBI lineage: Eukaryota > Metazoa > Arthropoda > Insecta > Lepidoptera > Saturniidae > Saturnia > Saturnia pavonia. Next base: position 9,958,196 of record OX383908.1, read on the forward strand.
TTGAACCGACCAGATCAAAGGAGAGACAGAGGCCGCCAGTCGAAAGAGATCCTCAAGAAAACCCAAATGCTAGAATCGACAACCCAAGACAGTTTGGACAAAGAGGAAGAAGTAGTCAAAATGGTTTTATTTTTATTCATTTATGGAGCAGATACTATTCGATACTATTCTGATTAGCACTTTCAAAATTTACTTAAATTTTATTTCAAAGTTATGCAAACTAAATTTCTTTATGGATTTTTAATCTGGAAACTATTTAAAGACCGGAACTTTTTTAAATTTACATTAGAACAACTTACTCCATATCTTAGATTATATACTGGTAGTCACAGGTACTTGACTATATTATTACGCCATTACTAGAATTTAGTACATGAAAGTCATGCAATGAAATTTTAATGCTACGTTTGGAAATATAAGAGGATAGAACATACTTACTCGCATTAAAAGTAGTATAATTATACACGATATACCTAAAACACTATCTGCTACTTTGGCATTAGGTATATTAATAACAACCTGAAAACAAATAAATTGTTTATTTATATATTAATTCAATATTAATCTAAATGATTCATTATAAGATTATTGTAAATTGAGATTTGGGAGGAAGAAATTGACCTTTTTGTTCGGAACGATGGTGTGATTAAACTATTCCCTCGAGACAGGGATAAGGCTGAATAAAAAATAACAAAATTCAATGTAAGTAATATGAAAATTAAACCATGTAGTAGACGGTGGCCTCGAACATAGGATAAAATATAAATTACAAACCTTTTGCACTGTGTCTAAAAATCCACCAGATCTAAACTGCAATCCCAACAGGCCTTTAAGTTGTGACACAGCGATTATCACAGAAGTAGCTGATGTAAAACCTACGGTGACCGGCACCGATATGAAATCTATTAAAACCCCTAAAACAGAACAAAACGGATATTAACTATATTTACTTATTTATTTGGCACACCAACAGAGTACTTAAATGTTTATTTAAGTTACATGAATCTTTTACAATAATGTAGCACTCCAATTAGAGGCGAGCACAGCATACAAAAAATTTAGTGAAACATTTAATTTACCTAATTAATACGATAATTTTTTTTACAAAAAATAGTAATAATTAAAAGCTAATAATAATAGAAATAATTATGCATTCTATATATAAGAAATTTTATAAATAGAAGGTTTGAAAGAGGTCAAAGATCTAGAAAATATGTTCAGGACTTTTGTTTTAAATATGATTAAAAGTTTTACATATCGCACATCACAAACAAACGGGTATAATATCTTCAAAAACAGTGTTTCGCGTAATCGCGTTCTTATAAGTCTGAAAATTCATTGCTGCATAAGTAAAGTTTCAAATGTCCTAATTTATACATAGATTTAAAGTTACATTCTCCTAGTTTATGTTGAGTAAGTTTAGTATCGGTAGTAGTTTTAGTTTTATTAGGACTTTTGTGCGACTGGGTGAAGATGATACTGTTTAAGCAGTTCAAATCGTTTAAATATATCACTTACGACTGTCTAGCCTTATCAAAATTGACAGTAATTTGATAATTTCAAGTACTAATTAATTATATGATATACCGTGATTGAACGGTCTATAAAGAAATGTTTTGTCATATCTCATAAATTATGTTGACCTAAAAATCTCTTACCAGTTTATAGAGAAAAAAGTAGTTTTCGAAAAGCAACTAAAAAAACGCCTTCAATATTCAAGTTCGTAGCGAAAAGTATATATGTGCAAAATTTAGAATTTTGACGAGCAATGCAATGCTATGCAAAATTTCCGGACTGTCGGGTAAACCATTAAGCATTTTGTGCAAAAACTTTACTTCGGTAAAAATAATAATACTGATATTGATTAACTTTCGAATTTTCGATACAATTATTATAATAAGTTGTATTGTCGCTATACAGTTATTGAAAAAATAAATCTATTTTACTGAAGTACAAAAAGGCATAACGTAATTATGTATTAACCAACAAAACTAAATTCAATTGTGCTAATACAAGAAGATATTTTTTAAGAATCCGTTTGATTCTATTCAGTTTTTCTCTCATGTGGTATACGATAACATAATAAGGATTCTCCTAAAACGTAAGCTCTCAAGCAAATCGTGGAAAATGGTTTATACATTCTGTCTTTTTATCCCATAAACTGTTAGAATAAATAAACGTATTTCACATTATTATTATTTTTTTCGTCCAAACTAAATAATACTAAGATAAACTTCACATTTATGGCACCGTTTTGATGATGTTAAACTTTGATTGATATGTTGACATTTGACAGTGTAAGTGCAAACTTATAGTGTTCGTCCAAAACAATCCGCTCTTAAACTCTCAAAGGCACATTTTATTTTATACTAGCTGGCCCGGTAGACGTTGTTATATCCTTTCCAACAGTAAATAACTTGACCACAGTGCGACATGTCCCCAACAATTTTACAGGACTATAAGACTAATAACAAAAAAGAAAACAAACTTCAATTATTTTGAGGAGTTCCCTGGTGTATCTTCAAAATCAAAGGTCCAATAACAATGAAATCAAAAATGGGACCACCCTTGAGGTATTTATTCCCTTTCCAACAAAAGTTATGGCTGAACATCCACTAAATAAAAACATTCGAATTGAGAACCGCCTTTTTTTGAAATCGCTTTAAATTTAAATTATGTATATCCATCGTTTGAATCATGAGTTATGTAGAATATAAAAAAAAACCTTCAAAATTTCCTGAATTTTACTATTTCCCGAGCACCATACAGATTTTTCTTTCCCTAATAACCTTATTGTGAATATTACCAACATTAAAAAAAAGCAGCCAAATCGATCCAGCCGTTTTCAAGTGATGCGCTTACCAACGACAACAACAGCATTACATTTTTATTTATATAGATAAACCGAACTTGTTTCATTAGCAATAAAATCAAGTATAACTGAATTTATTAGTAGCGAGAAACAATAGGATGAAATTCACCCAAGACCGCGAACTAATAAAAGGGTTTGCATGCGATCGTAGATGGAAATTGGGTGCTGAAAGAATTATAAGGTTATTAACGGAATGTGACGTATTTTCTATAAATGGATATAATTAATATTATTAAGGAGAATACATTAAACAGACCATAGGTACCTAGTTTAGGTCACATTGCAAGTACAATAATTACAGAATTAGAGAAATACCGAAATAGAAGAATGATTGAAGTTTACACTGTTAACTATAATTCAGAAGTAGTAGCGCTTTTCCCACGGTTTCGCTCGCGTTATAGTTGAGTTTGTCCCATTACATGTTTTTATGGTCCCGTTATAACTGAATGGCTAAATATAAATTTTCATAGATCTATCTTTAAAAATGATGGATATTCATTCAAATTTTCATCCCCGTTTTTAATCACCTAAGGTGTTGAATAACCAAAAATCCTTCTTTAGTGCTCACTTACAGTTAAAAGGTACCCGCATGCATTTTTACTGTGCTAGCCCTAGTAGTTTGGGTTGTGCGTTGATATATATATCAGTCAGTCAGTTAAGTAGTTATCCTTTTATATATATATACTAGCGGACTCGACAGTTGTACTGCCCGAATTTTGGCTTGCTTAAAAATTTAAAAGAACCTAGAACTCTATCACATCGTCATCTACGGGTCTAAACCATCAGACACGCACACAAATGCACACAAAAAAATTCAACAAAATCTGTACATGTATATAAATATATATTATGTATATAGATTTGACATTAGCCCGCGATAGTAATTTGTTGTTTGAACTAAATATATTATGTAGGCGACATTGGATTCCTCTATAATTATTGCTAGATTTTCTATATCGACAAAGAGTTTGCGTTATCGATATTTAAGCAAGAATCTGGAACTTTATGTAAATTATATACCAGTACGTAAATAATACATTATAAGTATGAAATTGTATTGATTGGTTTACGCATGAAGTACTACAGAATATTCCTACTAATTATATGGTATGAACATCGGACACGACTAACACCTGCTTGTAAAAATAATGTTTTATTATTTTACTGAACTATTATTTGCCCAAAGCAACAAAAAATCTAGTCTTATAAGAATTTAAATAGAAAAAAATTTACTGCGTGAGAAATATAACTTAGCTGTGTATATACTAATTTTAGGTTACGATGGGACTGACAAGTTCTTGTTGGTCCCAAGACCCAAAAAGAAAAATAAAAATGATGGAGAAGAATTCCTAAAATTATTTTATAAATGGTATCCAACATTAAAATAGGAACTGATTCTCGATTGTTTTCGACGACAGGAATGTTTTCCGAACAGATTATAGATTTGACGTTCATAAGTAGTGCCTTTTCAGGACCTAAATCTTTCCAAGCCCGGTAAAGCTGTAAAAGCCGTATAGGCTGCAGGGCCCCTAAGGCTAACAGTATAGTCAGTTCGAAAAAAAAGGACCTAAATCTCGTACAAATAACTTGATTTCACGCGAAAGTAAATTAAATTTACTTAATTATTAATCGCAATTGTTTCATTCCAATAGTAATAAATACAGGGATAAAAAAAGACCTTTATCGAGCCTGTGTATAGTAAATAAATAAGCAGATACAGTTGTAAAAACAATGTAAGTAGTTATGGTTGTTTTTTTGTCACGTGAAAGAAACTAGTTTACTCATCGCTTTCTCTTTTCATTATATCAATGGATGTCCTTCAGGCACACAGAAAAACTTGCTATATATAACTAATTCTTAAATCTACAGTATATTTTAAGACAATTATATTTTTCAGAAAATTTCAGTTGAAAAATAAAAGTAATACACACGTTTGGTTGTAAATAATGTAAAAAAATATGAAAACAAACTGTTCAAATATTACAATTTAAACAGAAAATTATATAAAAACCGCATTTAGGGTTGTTGTTAATCACGCGATTGTTATTCAAGAGAGACGCCATCGACATGCTATGTAACCTTAAGAAAAATCAAACCTTAATAATATTCTAATAAAACAGAAACCACATTTTCTGCAGATCACGTGGTTTCCTTAGCTGAAGATGAAAATTTCTTTCGCATTCAAGTCTATACGTTACGCTTATGTTTTGCTCTAACGTATTTTTATTCACGAAATCGCTTAAAATATATTAACATTTCTTTTTTGCAAAACAAAATTTAATAATACCTATATGTAAATAATATTAAGCGTACCTAAAACATATTTCTGTTATATTTTTAAGTTTGACCAAACATGTACATATTTTATAAATATTATAAAAATAAAGCAATGATCAAAAATATCTACCCAAAATTCATCAACAGCTTTTTGTTTGGAAATATTGCTTTCTGTAAATGAAATAGAAGAAAAAAGGTGATGCACACACGATAGAAGTGAAACTTCATTTTAAAAGATATTTTATTTAAACAGTGTGCAATATACATACACACCGACATTTGCTCTCTCGCTCTGGCTCACACAAAGAGGAGAGACCGATAATATGCGTTAAACGTTTAACGTGTTGGAAGTCGCATAAGAAGTTTCACTTCAATATTATTCATATTTTTGAGACGAATTGAGAGTATGATAATAAAGTTTCTATCTCAAAAATAGTTCCAGTCAGAAAATAACATTTGCTAAGATGTACTATGTAATTAATGCAGATTAGATTATATTCCGAAAATTTGAAGTTAAAAATCTTACTTTGTATAGTTAACCGTATAATACAATAATTCCTTATTATAAATCGTATAAAACAGTTTATCAAATGGCTATAATATACGGACTCATATTTGGAAAACTTTGATATAACTATGATATTAAGGAATATTTAAAATCTACGTGCAAATATTTAAAATGCTTACCTAAATGCAAAATACCCATAATTAGTTGCACAACTCCGGAGAGAAAACACAATAGAACTGCATAATCAGTGTTCCTCCCTTGGATTTGTTGGTATGTCATAAGCGCTAATAAAGCTGTTGGGCCCAAAGTTATATCCTTGCATGACCCGAATACTATGTACACGAAACATCCCATAAAAGATGAGTACAGGCCATACTGAAAGAGAATGCTACCCATTAATTAATACGAATGAAAACTTTAAGAAATTGTGTAAACCACAATAAAATTAACTTTAAATACGAATAAAAAAGTATATTAATAATTAGAACAATGATTTTCATAGATATAATGCATTCTTTATCCATTGCATTCGTGAAAATGTCGTTGGCCCAGGGCCGAGGTCGTATACTTGCCCAGTAATATGACGATTGCAGGATGGCATTATCATTTTATAAATATACAAGTTTTTCTTTATTTAGATAGTATTTTAACAGTTCTTAACGTTGGTTTTAAGAGTTCAATTTTGATTAACTTTAAAGTACAACTACGAGTATATTATAAAAATATGGTTATATTAATGTAGTTAATTTTGCGTTTACCTGTGGTTCCAAGCCTGCTAGAGTTGCATATGCTAGAGCTTGGGGTATGACGGTTAATCCTACTGTAATACCAGCTATTAGGTCAGCGATAGCTTTTTCCGAATTATATTCTGGAAGCCAATTGGAGATTGGCAGTCTTTTGTGCATTAATCGTTTGCATTTGGTTTGTTTCTTTGTTCGGTGTTTCGATGGTGATGACATTTTCGAAGATTTGCCTGTTGACAATAGCATTATGAATATAATTAATATTTTAAACATGTAAATTAAAACCTTTAATTACAAATATAGAACGAAGACCTTTAAACGTTTATAAGCATTAATCTAATATAATAATTGTATTAATAGTGATCATAATACGTATAAAAATTGCTCTTAAAAGAAAATTAGGCACAGATATTCTATATGTCTATAGTTTGATGTATCGGCATAAGCATTCTCTCATCATTGTGTTTATATTTCTTAGTATTGTTTTACTTATACGAAGTAACTTTTAATTAGCTTTCAAGATTAATACGTTAATTACTAATGCATCAATCAATAACATATTATTATAGATAAACTTTAAAATATTCTTCTATTTCTATTCTCAGTATAACTTGTGAGCAGCATTGGGTATTTGTGCAAAATAAACGATCTATTTGAAGAATAAGTTTTGTTGTTCATTTGATACACAACAAAAGAGTAGCTAAAACTTTTCACTAAATAAATGTATTATACAAACGTATTAAATTAATAACAATTTGGAACACTAAATTTATAATAATTTATATTACTTTTGCAGTAGGGATTAAAATATGTAAGACATAATCATCTTCTATGAACTTCCAAAGTATATTGCGCTTGTTGATTTAACTGAAGACCCTTTGGACCGCACAATATTCTAATAAAGATCCACTCGCTAAAACCCTTCGGCCAAAAACAAAAGGAAAAAGGGAGTTTTGTACTTATGAAAGAGAACCCCAGTAATCGATTCCACCTCCATATTTTTTTAAACTAAGAAATATTTCTCTTTATAACTGTAATAGTAGTTCGCATGGTTATTGAAAATGTGTGTAGATTATGATATTGTAAATAGAAATATAATAAACAGGTTGCTAAATTATTCATAATTTAAGCATTATTAACAGTTGTAACAAAAAAACTTGTATTTCGTGTCTAAAGGTAAGTAACTGATATTAGGAAGGAAAAAATCAATTACTGTCAATTCAGCTCTTTGTGTAGTATCTATTGGAAGTAAATTACCTATTAGGGGGAAGTATTCTTGGGGCAGAAAGTGTTGGTCATATTTCCGATAATTTTCTGGGTATGTGTGATAATTTACTATGGTATACTAAGTCGATCACTAATAAACCTAACGTCTATAGTAATGTTGGGAAGTTGTTTCTTGGAACCAGGTGCGACGAAACAATTATTTACCGATATTGGATTGAGGATTTCTATCAACATTCTTATTACTATAGTTCGTCATAAATTATTAAAGAAATTTGTTCTTCGCTAACATTACAATGACTAAGGATTTTCCAAGTCACGGGTTATTAATTTTTCGTAATTCTACGTAATTAACAGGAAGTCACTATACAAATGATAAAATGACAGCGTATTTCAAATTTGCATGACTACGATAAACATATAATTTTATTACAAGCAGTTGTTATGGTAATAACGTCTTTTGCCAGTGTTGTATTGATAATTTTGGTATCAAAATACATTTAGTGTATACTAAATTTTGGTTCTACGGAATACGAATATCAATGTTATAGTTACGAAATTTTGCTAAGTATCAAGTGCTTGTTATTTAAAATTGTCTGCATAATTCTCGTTTTTAATAGAATTCCTGTTGAAAATTTAAGGAGTGATCTAAATTCAATTAGCTAAATGCCTCTAAATACTCTCTTCAATCAATCTCTTCAATTTAAATCTCAGTAAAATCAAAACATATGATCTATAATTATATGTATTAATCTCTAAACAGTGGCCAACGTTACAATTCAGAAAACTTCGACTAAAAACATATGTAACAGAAGACAACTATAAAATCTCATAAAGTTAAAATAATTTTTTTTTTAGACACTGGCAAATTTTTACTCTTTCGTGCTGATAAAATAACCTTTGTATAATTGCATTCCTATGTGGTTGAATGCATAACGTATCTTGTTAGCCTAGTGTGAAGTTTTATTAAAGAAACCAATCGAGCAACCTTGACATGGAATTTCCTGGTTAGTTTCGGTATTAGTTCGACGTGTTGCTATTTATAACACACATAATACAACGCAATTTTTTAAAGTAAAAAAAAATTGATTGTTGTAATGTTTAACTGCAGAAAAACGTTTTCATATTAGAATGTCGATTTATGCATGACTGCTATTTTTTATATAAAATAAAACATGTCAAATAATAATTATGAATTTTTATCACTGCTATTTATCATACGATATTATGAATCATAAATGCTTGTAAATTGGTATTAGTAAAATTTATACGGGTGTTATAGTAGGACAAGAAGCTAATAAAGGTTTTCCACGGAAACATTTGATAGTTGTAGCAGCCATAAATTAATGCATCTACGATATGCACATAATTTAACAGCGGTTATGAAAAAAAAACTGTTATTTCACTTTTATTTACTTATATTAAAAAAAAAAACAATACTTTCCATGCTTTCTTGCGCGATAAAAACCCGTACGTTTGGGTACGTATCGATTAATAAACTATTGGACTGAAGTATAGTGACCAATACATTGCGGTCGGCGAATAATGTTTCCTGTTTATAAGTCTGGCAGTGTTGCAAAACTAGCCATTGTTATCTTATAGTATATCAATGAAGTAGAGTCCTTAAATATCCTATACGTCTTATAAAATAAACTTTTTGTTCATCTTTGGCTATAAAACGGAAGCATAATATATTAAATTGTTAATATTGTAAACCATTTGAAATATAATGTGCGCATTGTAATTATGGGTTCAACCATAGCTGATAGTACAGACCCGCAGAACATTTTAGCCATGCGTTGCTGTGGCACAGTTTTTTTATGCGATCGCTACCAATATATATCACGATTAGAACAAGATATATTATTTGTACAATTGAGAAAGAAAAAAAAGAATACAAGCCCGATCGAGTTCCTTGCTGGTTCTCGGTGACTGGTTTTTCGAACCGGTGGTAGTGTTTCACGTTCGTAAGTTCCTTCTTAAGTTATTAATTGAATAAAGTTTATTTGTGATTTTGATATAACAAAAGTTAATGTCTATACTTTATAATCTTATTTTAAACTATTAGCTATCGAATTCAATATTTAATTTTGTAGAAAATTATAAAATATATATAATTTATCTCAGTCTATCGTTAAACAGGATAGTCAAGAGGTTAAAAAATTATCAGTGGCTGATAAAAAGTAACTGTACCCGGTCAGGAACTAAATAACTGATAAGAGACGTAAATTATTATTATCACAAATACGTGCTTACTACAATTGATTCGGAGGACTTTCATAGTTTATAATTGATTTATCAATGAATTTCAATAAGTAATTTAGGTATATCAATAGTTAATATTTGAACTGATAAGCGCGAAAGTAGATATCAAGGTAATTTCGGTCTACATCAAAGGTTTAGAAATTGTGTGAATGAAGAAACTCATCACATTGGGCGTCTTAAGGGACTCTAATAATCTACTACCTGAGAACGGCAATCTATCACTCTGAGAGATCAAGTATTTCCTAGATCAATCCATCGACCCCTACTTACATTGCCTGTCGAACTATCATTCACTGAATACGTGTGGGATTGACACGCTAAATTGATAATATCGAGAACTCAAATAGTTTTTCTTTGTTTTATAACTGATCTATTACTGGTCATTTAAATCTATACAAATAAATAAAATTGAAGTGTCTGTTTTTAATGTCAAAATAACAGCTTTTTACTAAATGCATATGAAAGTATAAACGGTACTTATAGCAAAGAATTCAATTTTTAATATTTTTGTCTGTCTGTTTTGTATCTGGCAGATAGCTCTGTTTATAAGGAGTAACTTTGTCTACCTTTATTTTAGAAAAATAATAACGCCGGTCACGGTCACCTTAATACCGACGGCATTCTGTAGTTCACGCGAGCGGATCCGTGGGCACAGCTAGTTAAGAATAAAAAGAGGAATAGCCATCTATCCGAACGCTGTTGGAAATTCGTAAAATATTTTTTTTATAAAAGTGTTTCATACGCTACATTTTACATTACATTTTCAAATATAATGTCTGCTTTTTAGAAGTAGAATTTTTATTAACTGGAGGTTGAAGTGACACAAGTTAATCATCATTAAATTATATTTAAAAAATAACTAGTTTACGAACTCAAACCGCAGTCCACATTATTAGCCGAACTTGATAAATAAATTGATTGATAAATTGCATGTGATGTGTTAAGCATTACATTTTCCCTACAATTATATTACAATATGTAAAATCCACCTATTTAGAAAACAAAAATCATTTTTATCTTACACTTATACTATGAAAAAGCTACTGCCTAAACATGATTTTCCAAGTTTCAGTAGTTTCGGCTGTACTTTCAAAATCTGGGCCATTTTATGTTATACAACCTTACCCGCGATGTCGTCCTGTTGCCTTCAAAATGATCTCATTCAATCCGATGTTAACTGGTTGTACTTACTACACATAAAGTATCACCGGGCACAACAACTCGAGTTCAAAGTTTCATCACGATCGGATAAATGATTTAGGAACGCTCAGGGTACAAATAGAAACATTTTTAATTTTTATATATTACTAGCAAAACTGGCCATGCGAAACTGTGGCTCAGAAAAAAAAACGATCTCTTCAAACTTTACAGGTTCACCCTCTGGGCTAATATTTCATCACAATCGCTCCAGCTGTTTTGAATCTATATATTAATACGTGAAGCAAAAACTTTGTACCCCTCTTTGAGAAAATTGCGCGGACGGTGGAAAAATGAAATTTCCCACACTTAAAGTTTATATAGAGAAGGAGTGCAGAATGCTAATATTTTGTTTAAATTATACATAAAATCAATAGAAAAAACATTACACACACTACCATGTATTTATTTACACACACACGCATATATACACTTTTGTTTATTGTTAAAGTCTATGATCAAATTGAGAATAGATTAATATTATTTGTCTATAGTCTTACTGAATGTCAAACATAACCATAATATATATGTCAGAAAATCGTGTCTATGTCACTATTTAAAAAAGAAATCATGTTTCATAGCAACAAGATAACAGATCATGACAGGAATTCAAAATACGGCGTATATAAAATAAATTGAAAGAAAGTAGAGATGCCGCGCGCTGAAATGAAAGAGTTTTTACAAAAAAACATGGTTTACAGAGAAGTTTTGTATCATTAATTAAATTATCGAAATATGTATATCAAGTTCAATGAACAGCATTTTCTTTATCGAATGGTATTTTGTTTCAATAAAAAAATGGTATTATTTAATTTAATCATTTTTTATATTTCATGTAATTTGTTTGAAAAAAATAGGCAAATTAACAGTGTAGTCTTGGCGAAATCTGTGATTATAAAAGTATATAGTATTTGACAATAGAACCTTAATAATGTTGAAACTTATAATTTTAATTAATTATGGTCAAATTTCGACCACTGGGCGACCACTAGTATACATAAAAACATCATTTTTTATAGTAATAGATAGATAATATAGATTATAGATATATAGGAGAAATATTTCGGTAATGCTATGACATCATTTCAGTTTAAAGATACCATTCAAATGATTGGTATAGTATAGATCCTCTATAGGTGTCTACATTTAAAATCCTACATACTAGGACAAACTTTCACATTTTATAAACCAAAACTGATTTTGTCATTGGCATTCAAAACAGGTACACACTACACAGTACAAAAATCTATAGACCGAAACAGCTCATTGTTTTTATACATACAATAGTTTCGATTTATATTTCAAAATAAAGCCTACCGCTCTATACCGCTTCACTTCAGATAAGAAGATCACTAAAATCGTATACCAATAACATCAAATTATAAAATATTATGAAGATCGTAGCAAAAGCGAGTAAAAAATTAGGTATAATAAAAAGGTTAAGTTCAAACCATAAAAACAACTCTATGTGACCTTAGAAATAATCCTTATTTAGATTTATCTAAATTTATTCAAAGTAGGTAAAAAAAATGGAGCTAAATAATAATTGTCTGGACATATTATATCTTATGCAGTAGTATTATTATGTATGTATTAATTATTCTATATACATAAGATGTAAATGTTACTTTGTTCGAAATCTTAAATCTCTGAAAATTCTTCACCTATTGCTTTGAAATTTTGAGACAACGGAGCATTTGTTTTTTTTTTTTTCGAACTGACTATACTGTTAGCCATAGGGGCTCTGGAGCCTCGACCGGCTTTTACAGCTTCACCCGGGCTTGGGGGCGAGCGCTTAAGGCACTCAGCCACGCATTCGAATTTTGAATACGCGCATGTTTTTATCATAGATTGTACGCGCAGTATGTCCGATATAATATGCAGAAATGGGGGCTTTAAGAAATTTTTTATGGAATTTGTACGAAATTACTTCTCCAAGTATATCTTACAAGTTGATTATCTAAAGATACTTGTAAAGCCTACTTTACCTCTAATAGTTTTTCATTAACTTCACTATATATATTACTAGCATGATTTTTTCACATATCCAAAAACAAACATTTAGCTTGCACAGGGCGGACACTTGACTCTAACAAAAATTAGCACTTTAAAGGTAAATATTTTGCAAATGAATCCCTGAATTGACAAATGGTTTTCACATGCCCGCAATATTTTTGAACGAACTGAACAAAACCCACACGAAGGAAAAGACGAGAAAAAAAAACATATTACGTGTAGGGGAGCTACTAAACAATTTTTTTTAAAAGGTTTTATTTTACCACTTAACGTTGTGATTTATCTGTATGTATACGGTATACCCATACCAAATTACAGCTTTCTAGTACTAAGAATCTCTTAGCTAAGCCGCGGATAGACAGACATAGCGAAACCATAAGGGTTCCTTGTTGACTTGTTGTATCCTTAAAATAGCACTGCGTGGTCGGATAAAGCCAGTATAGTAATATTTAATTACCTGTAAACCTGTTTTGAAAGTAATATTTTAAATTATATTTATTAATTTAAATTGTATTATGTAATATAGGTAATATTAATAATTATAGTTTAGTATTCACGTGCTAACATTGGGTAAGTGGTAACAATTCATAAACAGAAGAATATTAAAATTTCTTTATAATAATATAATAATATGTGTTCTGTGTTTTTCAAATTCTAGAACAAAGAACAGTACATCTCATCATTCGACCGTAAAGGAAATTTGAATAAGGCTCAGTTTGACAGCATTTAAATATACGTGTTAATTTTAACAACTATTTAAAAAAAAACTTCTTTATTATTTTTATAAAGGCCATGTCAAGTTCAAATGAATTCAGTTATCAAAACCCACACACGGTGTAACGCTTGCCGACAAAATATGTGATCTTATCTGTTTTATAATTGGATTATTGCTGCTACATTATCTTGTTTTATATGAAATCTTTTCATAACGATTACTAAGGACATCGAAGGACGCGATTTATTTACATCTTCCAGAATATCTACTTATATATACTATATTATCTACTTATATACTTCAAAATGGTTTTATAATTGTATTTAAAGCAATAAAGATACATTAATATACGTAGGTCACAACGAAAAGTCTGCATTCTTTATTATTTTAACCTTTCGTTTTTGTTATAATTAGAATATTTGTAACATATAAGGAAAAGTTACAGCAGCTACTGTAACAAATCGCCAATAATATGAGACCGGCGATTGGAAGACATCGATTTATTTCTTATTCTTGCAAGCGAGACACGTAGCGGTCGTTAATACAGCTCAAAACTTAGTATTATTTCTAAGGTTAAATAAAGTTTTCTGAAGCCATAAGAATAGATAATTATATATTTGATTTAGTTTACTTTAAAATACTTTAGTTAGAAGCAATGGGATCCCGTGCAGATGCATGAATCGTGCATCGTTTCTGTTTCACGATGTGATAATAGAGATAAAAATATTTCTTCACAGTATTTATAAAAAGTTTTTAATAAATTTTAAAATAATTATATTCGATTAATAACTCAATAATTTATTAAAACACATAATTACATCATATGCTTTTAGAAAACGATGTAAATACGAGAATATACCTAATATTAGAAACTACTGTTTGAACTGAATTCGGAATTACGCACATAACAATATACTTAAGTCGAATCAATAATATAGACTTGAAATATTTCTCTTTTTTCTCAATCCGATTAAAAAAAGGGAACTAAATTCGTATAATTAAATAAAACTATCTGCCCGTGCGAATATTTTGATCGTTATATAATCTAACAGGTGCCATGTGAGTTATATATAAATATATTTTCATTAGCATCAATAGATGGCATTCCTAATGAAATAGCTTTTTAGTTTTTTTTGTAACGACAACATTAATTATAAACTATTTGACTATCTCACATCATTAGCGTGAAAAATAGGCTTTAAAATTATGTATGAATAATTAATTTTGATTAAAAAGTAACGGATTAAAGTAATGACATATCTATGTCGTTGCCAGGAAAACAAACCTTTGAGAAATAATTTATAATATTGTTACGGTTTGAACAAAAAGAAAATAGAAAAAAAAACACCTTTCTCGAAATTTCAAGAAGCGTCCGGAAAGTAACTGAAATATCGTGTATTTATCATAGTGTAGTCGTGTGTCGTGTAGTCATAGGTTCAACGACACAACCGTAGAAAGTCTTATCGCTAAAACCGTCAACAAACAATGGCCTACAAATTAAACGTTCCCCTCGTTTTAAAAGTGATGACGTAAGTTGTTTACAACATGTTAAGAGTTCAGGGATCTTCTAGAGATTTCAGGATCGAATCATTTAGATATATATAATGGAGCTGAGTTGCGAGACGTGGCAGTTATAAATTCGAAAGCGGTAACAAAAGAGAGAAACATACAGTCTTATTCTGTAAGTACATACAGGCCTATTCTGTGAGAATATTCGGTGGACGATTTATGCGTTTGTTTTGTTTTTTTTTTATTATTTGTTTTATCTGAGTACGAATAAATCGTACACTACGGCATTTCATTACCCACGGACGGAACAATATGATAAATATATTGGCCTTTTATCTATTGATGATAAATATGGTACATATTTGTTTTAAATTATTATTTTAACGTGTAACTTGTTGCATGTAGTAAGATAAATTCAATTAAGTATTTTTAATTTACCTCTAAGGAGCAAAATCCCACATCAACTTCAACAGAGTTCCATATAGCAACTAATAAATAAACATGAATTACAACCAAAAAAAAATTTAACAATTTGTAAAAGGGCGGCGTATCTATGTTCAATGACAGTGCACATCTGCAAGGGTCTCCTATAAACTTTCACCTAACAAATTACTGGACCCATGTTAGTTCAACGATTACAAGTCGCCGATTCATCAAAGGTCGCTTCGGATGGCGCAGCACGTACTTCTCCCATCTATTCTAGACGTCGGAGAATCGATCAGTCAATGTTATCAAGAGTCAGGACTGACGGCAGTCCTCCCTTCAATGGGCAACAAAATTAATTTTACGTAGTTCGTTTAATTTCACCTTTAGATTATCACTCTAAGAATGTTTTAAGTTTTATCAAAATAAATAATAAAACATCTGGGAATAATTATTTAAAACAGACAAATGATTTTATAAAGATGAAGATTACAATATTCGATAGTTTTTTTTTCGTACTGACTTTACTGTTAGCCTTAGGGGCCTAGAGCTTTTGCGGCTTTTACAGCTTCACCGGGCTTGGAATATTCGAATGTAAGGTACATAAGTATATTTTTCTATACTTAACAACACCATTTTTAACAAAAAAGAAAACCAACTTCAATTATTTTGAGGAGTTCCCTGGTGTAACTTCGAAGTCGAAGGTCCAATGTCAATGAAATTAAAATGGGACAACCCTTGATGTATCCCCTTTCCAACAAAACAAGGCTCATCTAAATCGGTTCTTAAACAAAGAAGTTATGGTTGACCATCCATTAAAAAAATACATTGAATTGAGAACCTCCTCCTTTTCTTGAAGTCGATTAAAAAGAGGCAAAATTTGTGTTTGTGATTAAGGTAATTAATACATGTAATTACTGGTCCAATTCTAAAAACACTTCCACTGATAGATAGCTGTATTATTGAGTCATATAATTTTTTTATTGGAATTAAATTTTATATTGTATTCAGTGGGCGGTTATTAGTATTATTATATTATACCGTTTGATTTCTTATGGATAATGGATATGCGTATGCATAGTTTAGGATAGGTAACAAGCACTAATTATAATTTCTTAACGATTATTGCAAGGGTGTAATAAAAATAATCGTAATGTTTTTTTTTAAATAATTCAAGGAGTATTTTATACAATTTCCGCGGTCTAGTTGTAATAGTCTTAGGTACAAACCGAGCTGTGATGAATTAAATTTGATAGATGGTCTAATCTTAAAACTGGATGTGACATGGCAAACAATACCTGAATAAAGTAGGTCATCAGCGGATTTGCAGATGAATTAGTTCCCCAGGGTTTTATAATTATTAAAACAAGAAATGAATTAATGATTGATTTTAATGATTAGGCTAAAAGAAAACTGCATAGTAACTTTTGAATTATAATAGTTTTTGCATGAATTCATATTGTATCGTAATTACTGTACAAAATATTGATTCAGGAATAAATTTTTCGTAAAACTCGTAAATTGGCCCTATATTAGGATAGGAGATAATATGATATTTTTATAATACGATAAAAAATATTGTATTCATTACTTGTCCTTACATGGCATCGATATAATGTAGTTTGTACAGTTGGCTTGACTACGTCAGCTTACACGGCAGGTAAAAGTCGACCTAAAATTACGACAATTAACTTTTTTTTCTTTTTTTTTTTGTTCTATATGTCAGAATGTCCGTCCGTTGATGTCACCGGACGGCTCCAACGGAAGACCAGCGCTGGTTGTTTGAAACCAACATTATGCTGAGCTGAAGTCTTTTTGTAACAACTGGCATTTGATTTTTAGTTCTTAACTAGCGATCCGCCCCGGCTTCGCACGGGTGCAATGCTGATACTAAATGTACGTACCTACCACAGAATGTCCTTATAAACAACATTTACAGCTTTTTTGTCATTAGATAATACAAACATGTTTTGTTTAGAGGTTACTCTTGAAAGAGCGACATATAATTGACCATGGTATATAGGGCCGTTACCGCCGCACTTCCCTACATTTTAAATCTGTAAAATCTTCGGGAATATTCATTTAAATTACATGCTGTAAAAGGCTATATTGATCTATATTAAATGGACAATGTATTTAAGGTACTTAATTGGATAAGGATTAATGCTGTATTGCTTAAAATCACTTCGTAAATAAGCCATTTTTTCTGTAAAATGTAAAGGGTAAAAAATGATTATTGTGGGTTATCCTTAAGAGATAGATATATACCATCCCGGACTTTTTTGTTGACCTTTTTAAGGTGTACAATACTGTAGTACATTATTTTGATTTATCTCGTGGGGTTCAGCCAGCGTTTGCAATGTAAGAGCAAAAAATGTGTTTATTTACGACATCACTTAGAAACCTCTAAATTTACCAGTGTTTCTCTACAATATTATATATGTATTATACATATAAACCTTCCTCTTGAATCACTCTATCTACTACAAAAAACCGCTTCAAAATCCGTTAAGTAGTTTTAAAGATTTAAGCATACATAGGGACGGACAGATTATAGCGACTTTGTTTTATACTTATGTAATGATAGGTAGATGAAAAGGTATTTTTAGATTGTTTATGGTTGTCAAATGTAGTTGGTACAAATAAATTAATCTTTCTTTCTTTCTATTTAAAATTTATTTAATTGAAAACCTTATTTTGTAACATAATTTAATATTTTTTGCCAAATAACAATAAATATTGTAATAATTAGTATTAGGGGTTTTAAAGTTTTACCGTTATAATATACTAATATCTACATATAAAAAACAAATACCTAAAGAAAAATAATATAAATGATACAGCTGTATGTTCCGTCATTTGGAAAAGGCGTCCAGCTCAGTATAAATGCTGAAGTGCCACGTCACACATACATCCGTCATTACCATACAATTTGAGGTACCTATTCATGATTTTCACGGCCATGTGCAAGTAAAGAAGTAGAAATAAATCGTCACAAATTACGATCCGGAAATAATAACGATTGTCGATGTGTGAATGAGCCCTTACTGAGTGATTTTTTAACAAAAATATATTTAGCAAATATTTGCTACTCATACTAAAAGTATAAATCTTTAAAAAAAATGGTTCTAGACAGCTATAAACTACTTTCACAAAAAATATTTATTTGAGTGACAAAAATATATTGTTGGTATAGTAAATTAAAATCTATATACATATAATAAAATTGAAATGTCTGTTTGTAATGTCAAAATAACACATTTTTTTTTAAATTTTTGTCTGTCTGTCTGTTTGTTCTGGGTAATCTAAACGGTTGGACCGATTTTGACGGAACTTTCGCTGGCAGATAGCTGGCGTTATAAGGAATAACTTAGGCTACTTTTATTCTAGAAAAAATAATTAGGATTGCGCACAATAAATAAAAAAATATTTAGTAGTCTACGCGAGGGGAGCCGCGGGATCAGCTGGTATATATATAGTAATAAAAAGTAAACAAGTTGAATTAGAATGAATAGATAAAAACGCATATGACATAACAACAGAAAAATGCACCTAATCAGGAGAATTTGATTTGCAATGTGGGTTACATAAGTAATACGCAAAAATATATAAAATGCATGTTAGCGTTTAAATATAAACCTTTCTCGTAGTTGTAATTTAGGAACTAAATAATACAATATCTTATTTTAGTTTATAGGTACTAGGTACTTATATATCCTTGAGTAGTTATTAAAAAAAAGTCTCCTATTTTAAGTAGTTACTCGTATATATCTTTTATGTTTTTTTTTTTAAAGTAGCTCGGCACATTGACTGTGTACTGTCCCTGATGGTAAGCACAGTACAATCCTAATACAACGGCGACCTCCTAGAGATCGAAATCCATCGGCGGTCGTCGCTGTCCTGCCGTCCTGCAGTACCACAATACCGCTGATTAGTTGGAAAAGAATGCCCTGTAGCGTTACACTCGACAATTTGAAAACGAAAAATGTACTAGAAAATACATTATTCATAACTTTTTAATTCAGATTACGTAAAAATATACATATGTAGTACCTACTACTTTGTCTTTAATATTTATACACTTTAACATACAAAACAGTATGTTTTTTGTTTTCGAACAAACGTTCATAGAATCACAATTAGATGAAAGTACCTACATAAATAAAATGAGAAAATATGATTATCATAAACAAAGATATAGTATAAATGCTGAAAAGGTTGCTCGTGTTTAAGCGAACGGGGAATACTAATCCAGAAAATCGTATAAGAAATCAGAGCGTGTCGGGACTTTGAAAGCTCAGTGCAAATGTATTCGAAGGGAGAGAAATTATTTTAGTTAATCTAAAGGTATCATTTTTGTAATTTATATAGTAAGTTTATGAAACGTCTGTGTAAAGTATCCATATACATTCATGGAAAAAAAGGAACGGAATAAAAAGTGTTGTAAAACAAAATATAATGGATACTTTTTGTGACAATTAAATTTATTATTATATATTAATATGAAATTGCAAGCGTCGAAAAACAAACGATGAAATGACAAAAAATTACCTAATTAAAAAGAAAAATGCAGCAGAAAAATGTTTCATTTTTGTACTTATTTTTTTTTTTAATAATGCTTGGGAATGGTGTAACGGAGGTATCAGTACCTATTGTTGTCCCCTCTAGCTCTTCGCACTGCGTCATTCTCTCTTGTCAAGTTATCAATAAAATCTCGAGGGATTGCTTTCAATTTTTCCTATAATGCGTTTTTAAGATCTCTCAAATTAGCGGGGCAGAACTTCTTTTCTTAATTTGTGTTCCAAGCTTATCCTATACATGCTCTATGGGGTATCAGATGAGCAAGCACGCTGGCTACCCCATAACATTGATTTCAACGTCTCGAAGGTATTCGACAACTACGGCCACAGTATGGGGGCGTGGATTATCATGCATAAAAACAAATCCATCTCCTATGAAAGGGGTAAATGAGACTAAAAATTCTTCTACAATCTCAGTTACATG
This sequence comes from Saturnia pavonia, assembly GCA_947532125.1. NCBI lineage: Eukaryota > Metazoa > Arthropoda > Insecta > Lepidoptera > Saturniidae > Saturnia > Saturnia pavonia. The sequence continues at coordinate 9,978,949 of OX383908.1, forward strand.
TCGTGCCGTTGTTAGTGACCCATTCTCAATGATGCTGAGTTCCGTACGTACCCCCATACAAACAGAACCCCGAACCATAACTGACCCTCCACTATATCCCTATTTTCCAATGATGTTGCACTGACCGTTCCACCCGGGCCTTTCCACACTTTAATCCTTCCATTATCTGGCTTCAAGCAAAATCCGGACTCATCTGTGAAAAGAACTTGACTCCAAGCTTCGTCATTTCAATTTTCGTGATTGCGAGCAAAATTAACTCGAGCTACTCTATGACATATGGTAAAACCCTTTCTTGGGCCTCTGGCAGATAAGTGTGAATTTATTCCGACTGTTTTCTATCTTTTTCTTACAGTTTTGTGTATAATGTAACTTCTCGAACTTCTTTGAGCTTCGTTCTTATCTTATCTCTGGCCACAGTTTTCCGTTTACGTCTCTGTCCTGCGAGTCCGATACCTCTTGACAACTCGGTATACCACAAATTTTGATAGTCGTAATGTTTGGGCCACATTGTAGTAGGAGTGCCCAGTTTCAATTAAAGTAAAATCCTTAGCAACTTGAGTGGCGTTTAGATCTGGCATTCTCTGTTTATTTGCAGTAAGAATTCATACTTAACACAATAAGCAAGGCAGCCAAGGTAAAAATTTAAACATAACTTATATGTAAACTCAAACTGAAAAGTGGGCAAAAATTTTCGAAGTATGAAAGAGCACAATAATTACATAAAAAAATATGTCACTCGAAAAAAAACATTCCAACCCTTTTTTTTAAAATAGGATTTACTAATGTTTGGGACCAGTACGCACGATAATTATAACAGGAAAAATTAAACTGTTTTTTTTTGCGTTCCTCTATATTTGTCCCAGATTTTATATTACGGTAAGTAAGGTCAAAAACCTTCCTTAGAGAGAAATAAATTCAACGTTTTTTTTTTTAATATATACGTAGCTGTTAAAGTTTATTAAAATCTGAAGGAACTAAAATATTATGTTCAGAGATAGTTAAGTATGAAGTCACGAGTCAATGACCTCGAAGAATTGAAACTTTTTAGAGTGTAATCTAATTAATTTAAAACATGTTTGAGCAGAAATGTGAATATGTTTAATTTGTTTTTTTTTTTTTATGTAAGATTTTAATACAACACATTGCTGGTTTTATCTGCTTTATATAAAATTTAAAATATATACGAAGATTATTTATAGGTATCTATATCGTACACGAATATGTGTATATACATATACTTATTATATACATTGATATGATTTGGGTCTCTTGGTGACAATGACCGTCCTAATAGCTTTTAATGTATTTTTATCTTCTATAAACTACGAGTAATTAGTTATGTTATAAATATACATATGTAATCATAGTCATTATTACTTACTATCCATAGCAGGGCTTCTTAACCTGGGGTCAATGGACTACAGAGGGGTCCCAGGCATGAGTGTTGGGGCTCTGGGTCAGTTAAGAAAACGATAAATAAATACTAATACATCCCTACTTTGATTGTAGTAATAAATCAAAAATGCCTTTTTTCTTTTCCTACACCTAATCTTAACAGTAAAAAAATAAAAAATAAAGGTTGGTAAGCCCAATAGAGTTTCTTGCCGGTTCTTCTCGAGCGAGTAGTCTGTTGTCATTAATAAGTGCCTTCTTAGGGCCTAAATTAAATAATTTTAAAAAAATATGTTTTTTGACAAGCCACATTTTTTTAAATGTTGCTAGTGGTCCATTACTATAAAAAGGTTAAGGAGCCCTAATCTATAGTATGTAGACTTCAAAGTTGATATGCCAGTATCGTGGTACTCAGTAATTTGATTCGGAGCCGTATCAATATTTTTTAAAAAGAGGTTGTCCTATCAATGAAACGGCTTTGTTTTTTTTTACATTTATTCTGTCTGTTCAGGTTTTAGTTTGCATTTTGCTACGTTAGGTAAGATAGGGCCTATATGACGATAATGGTAAATAAAGTCAGACAAAAACATTTTGGGAGTCAGACATATTGGATTTAAAATGACGTCACTTAGCTAACCATGTATTGTCATCCAAAGTGAGCATGAATGAAAAATGTCAGACCAATCAATTAGGGATAAGTGTTTTAACATCCAGTTGCAAGATTTGAGTCATACTAACAAGGCAAGTTAAATAAGATCTAGCAAAAACAAAAACAAATAATATTAGTTCAGGTTAATCCATATTGACACTAACTATTGTTCTACTTTATAAATAAACAACAACTCTACAATAAACGCGTGTGATGCCACTAAAACATTATAGACAGTCGTACTCGTGCATAATATTTTATCAGTATAATTTTTATATTCTTAGTAAGAGTTAAGATGTACTTCGATGGATCTTCTTCTTGTCCTTATCTGAGACGCTAAGTAGGGTTGGCACAACCTATCAGTATTCACATACTTCATATTTCATACTTTCTTCGACCTTCCTCCTTACATTCTTAATACCCTTCTAGTGATATGAATTTCATCCCTCCTCATGCCAAGTTCATACCACGCCTAACTATTACTCCTCAACTTCTCTATCACCGGTGCCATTTTCAAGCTTCCAGTTACATAATTATATCATCAGGTGGATATAACTTGTTTTTATCAATTTATAATTAAACTTTTATTTTACTATACAATATCAATTAACACATTCAATTTTGTCAATATACAATCAGTGAATTGTATATAGACAAAATGGTCTTTCAACTAGTTTACAGTTAGGACTACTTATTTAAACTTAATCAATGAAATCACTATCTACCTACCTACCAACTATTATACGAGTATTATCGAGCCATCTTAGTAGCGATGAAAAATATTGATGGCAAGCGCCAAGTAATTTGTCTACTATTCTTTCCTTGCTATTTTTTGTTGAGTAAAAAGGCTACGAACGTAAATGTAGTAAATGGAGGATCCGCCAAGCGTCACTACTACGGAATGTGGAAAGTAGTTTGTAGTCATTATTTTAGATAGCTGACAGCTTTTGATAATTTTAGTTATAAATATAACATTATTCAAAGAATTGTATTTAGAAGGAAAATAGGTATTATTTGAACATTTGTAGGTGAATAATATTAACTTTATTTCAGACCATTATCAATTGAATTGAAGTATTTTTGGTATTCGACATTGCTGTATTCGACTCCGTTCATATCCAAAATTATTCGATTATTTGTTATATATTATTTGTTTATACATTACAATGCCCATAGTGGAAAGTGCCCTGTAGTTTGGCGTACTCCTCCGCCGAAATCGACGCAGCGCGGTGCAATCCGTATGAAGCCAACTAATGTAACTGTATCGATAAAAGATTTTGTAGAATATTGTTTTAAAAATTTGGTGTTTTATTATTACATTGAGTAGTTTTTTATTATACTATATTTTATTACGACATTTATATTTTATATATTTCAATATTAATATATAGTAATATAATATGTAGTCATGTTTATATGATACCAAAAATAATAAATACAACAAAGCTAAAATTTATGGTACTATTTATAGACAACGTCACTAATTTGAACAGTTGAGAATATATTTAATTAAATTATGAATTAAATTATAGCCAAGTGGCACTCGTATAAATAGATATTATATGTTTATACCGTATAAGTATATTTTTATACTTTGTAAGTTTTGGAGTTTTACTTCAATATCACCTGATATTGTGCTGTCTAAGTGGCAGTTGTAGCCTAAGATGGTAACAAGCTAAGTATAGGGTAATATAGAAATATTGCTATAATACCAGTCCTTAATTTTCTACTACGGGGTTAAGACCTCTCCCTAAGAGTAACACATTAGTTTCCTGTATAGTTTTCATAGAAATTATATGCCATACCGCCATACATTTTGTGAACCCACGACGTGGATTAATGGTAGTGGTAGTTGGTGTGTGCGTAGTATTTTACTAAAAACCTAAAATCCAACACAAACTAAGAAATCTCATTAATTAACACTATAATATTTTTTCTAACTTAAGTACATTTGCGGAAAAAAAACATACAATTTAAAAAAAGAGTACACTACATGCGTCCCTAAACTCACTATGATACTATATTTCCGTGTTCAAATATTATATTATCTTAGACACTCAGGTAAGCCTTAACTAAAAGCGTTATTTATCTAATAGCAAACCAAGAAATATCGATAACGAAGTCGCTGGGAAATTTAGTAAACGACTTTCCAACAACCACGATACACATGGTAAACCCATCATGACATCTCACTTCGGCGTATTTCATCTACTAGCTGTGCTCGCGGCTCCGAGTTCCAAATGCACGTGCGAGTTGTGCTGCCTCAAAAATGCTTATTGTGGGGGATTCTTAGAAAATAGATATATGCTATTGATAACATTTTTGTAGGTATTTTTAAGATCTACAATTATATAGAACATTAGTTTGATATATCTCTTATGGTTTACTCAGCGGAAGCCATTAAAGCGCCCCAAAAGCGTTATGCTTATTTCATATGTTACTTTATCTAACAAAATATATCCTATAAACTTGACAGATAATATAGCTACGAAATAAAAAAAGAACCATGTAAATCGGATAAGTGGTTTTCGCGTGAAAATAACATAAATGGATAGACAGACTGAGAGATGTTGAGTTTTATAATATGTATAAGAAGATATAATATACACAACTGATAACAATAAATAGGTACCTAACACAAAAACAGTTTTTATTTAGATAAAGACCGCGTAACGGCGACTGTTGATCAAGAGACGTTCGACTCTTGATGGCCGCTGTTATTCTTCGATTGAAATATATTTGCTTCTCAATAATTATGTTGATTCCATAACTTTAATTACAGAATGGTTAATGCACAATGCAAACACTAAAAAGTACTCTTTACAACTGATGTTAAATTAAGCACAGTTATATTATGTAGATGTTAACTTTTTAAACTATGCCCTTTCCATAATTCTTAATAAAAACTTACCGCGACAATGCGCGCAACGGTTACGCGCAGCCCACTTTAGCTATAATAAAAAGAAAAAAAGCAAACTGTCGCGGCGTGTGCGCGTAACATGTAATCACTTACGTTCACCGAACGGACTGCCCAAAGAGCTACTAACAGCTGACTACTGAGTAGCGAGTACTGACACGAAGTAGCTGATGACTACAGACGTGTGCGGTGTACGCCTGCTCAACATTCGGCAATCAAACATCGCAGTAAATGTTCAGGCTATTTAACTTCTTAGAAATTTGCAAAGATCTTAACAATTTCTTTTATCAATATTACTTTACATATAAGCGTAGCTTTTAATTTTTTTATGACGTTATTACTTCAGAATTGGACGACTAAACTAATAGTCATTTCATATTTCTTATTACTTACATCTGGAGCTGACAAATGATTTTTATTTTTACTATATGAAGATTAAGTTATTTTATTTTACCTATACTTTTAATATTATCTGTAGAAAACCAATAACTTAACAATTTAATTTTCGCAAGATAAGTTAAAACTTGCATTCGATTGCTTTGAGACTAGCATTCTTTCTGTAATTAAGGTTTGTAAAACAACATTTTTTCTATAAGAGTTATGTACCCAAAATATAAATTTGCCAAATCATTAACATTACTATTAGATTCAACTATAACTTACTATTATTAGGTCCTTACATATGAAATTGGCGTTTTGTTGAACTGGCCATCTTGATCTTAAAATCAAAATTCAAATTTATTTCAAATTTAGGCTTGTGTATTTGTGTTACGAATTTAGTGTTTCATTTGTTTTCGTACCATTTGATTTTTCTTTGACATTGGTCTTTTCACAAAATGGAAAACTTAAAATATCGCGTTATTTACGAACATGAGTTCCACCGTGGCATCAGCGCTGCAGAAACAGCTCGAAGGATTAATTATGTATATGGGGAAGATACTATAAAAGAAAGCATGGTACGATTTTGGTCCCAACGTTTTCGTACTGAATTTTTTTATTTATGAAACTAACCCCGTGGACGGCCGGAGACCATAGTTGATAATGAAGAATTAAAGGTGATTGAGTAAGCGGATCCATTGCAAACCAAGTCAGGGTTAGCAGCAGGCTTCGGTGTGACTGATAAAACAATTTTAATTCACTTGAAACAAATTGGAAAAGTGAAAATGCTCGAGAAATGGGTACCGCATGAATTGAGTGCTGCGTTACATTACTCAGCCGTCACAATATCGAAAAAATTTTGAATTGGTAGTAGGATTGGTACTTGTGACGAATAATGGATCCTTTACGACAATCGAAACAAAACAATCGAGACAATCGACAAATTAAACGTTTATCACAGTAGTTGAATCCAGGAGAACCGGCCAAATCCCGTCCCAAGCGCAAGTTGACTGAGAATGAGACTGAGTATAGGTGAGTGTTTGATGGGCCAGTGCTGGTGTCATATACTACAGCTTTCTAAGATCTGGCCAGATGATAACGGCAGATCTGTATTATCAACAGTTGCAAACCATGATGGAAAAGATAGCCGTCAAACAACCGAGACTAGTCAATCTCTCTAGCCCACTGCTGCTTCAGGACAACGCTAGACCACGACAGACGGTCGCTAAATTAAAGGAACTGCGGTTGGAATGTCTCCGAAACCCAACATACTCCCAGGACATTGTTCCAACAGATTACCACTTTTTTCGAATTTCGGTTTCTATGACTTTGGATAATTTCTCTCAAGGAAAAAAAAATCAATTCCGATGTGGCTGTCCAAACCGCCTTCAAAGATTTTATTGATTCTCGCTCCCACAATTTTTTCAGCAATGAATTCAATGAACTACCTATAAAATGGCGAAAGTGCATGGATAATAATGGTGCATACTTCGATTGATTAAATTTATAATTTCATAATATTTTTTTCGTTTTACTTTTTTCATATAAAACGCTAATTTAATATGTAAGGACCTAGTATTATCCATAATTACATATTTTATTTTACTTATTCTACATATCCAGAAAAAAAAGGACGCTTTGAAATCTTCCAAATTTAATTATTAACTAGATGTGCCCGCAGCTCCGCTCACGTGAGACTACAGAATGCTCTCAGTCAAGCGCACGCACGAATTGTGCTGTCCCAAATGCATCGTTTTTCCCGAATTGATTCACTATTATCGTCACTGCTTATTTCGTATGTTACTTAAGCTTACAAAATATATCCTACAACCTGGCCAGATAACATAGCTATGAATTAAAATAAAAAACATGTTAATCTGATAAGTGATTTTCGCGTGAAAAGAACATGAACTCGTAAACAGACAGAGAGATGTTGAGTTTTATAATATAGTAGATATTACTGGTCACTTGGAATGTAATACGTATATTTCCCAATCGTTTTAAAACCCAAGCAATTGTTTATTCTGTAACTATTTTTCATTTAATTATTTCACTTTTGTTTACAATAAGAACCCAGTTGATCTTACTTTCATTACAGTTATAAGAAAAGCAGGAGGAATCACAAAGTGACTTTTAAAAATACTTTTAAAATACTTATGAGGTCTGCATATAATGAGTGGTTTTAATTCATGACTAACCGAAGGTTCGGTTTCAGTAGTGCTAAACAAATCTAGTTTTGTCCACCGTTTTAGTTTTTGCTGAAACTTTGGCCATGCCGAAACTCATTATTTGTTACTGGTGTGTATCTCTACACTCACATTTTTTATTATAAGAATATTTTGAACACAATTAAAATTTAAAATACTCAATTAATAAGGAGTCTGTACTTAAATCTAAATGTTGGTTTTTGACAAAGCTTACTTACAAGAATAAGTCTTTAACATGTTTATTACTATTGTTCATGCTAAATTGTTAATATAACATTAATAAATAATTAGTTTTGTTACATACTTTAATTACTGTTTTATATTTCTTTTACAACAAATTAACTGTCTGTAAATGTGAAAAAAAAAGTAAAAAATACACAAATTTGAGTGTATAATAGAAAATGTAACATGTCTAAATAAGATTTGGTTTTGGTTTCAGTTGAAAATCCTGTTTAGGTCAGACACTAGTTTTAATGTCATAAGTATGATAGCAAGGATTAAAATTTAAATTACCCATATATGAACTTACATTAATATTTATTATCACAGTTTTAAACAGTCTTCTCTGCTCAGTCTGTCTAACAACACCAGCACTGGTATATTTTCTGCAAAAAGTAAAATACTTCCTATAAAAAGGATTATTTCTAAGCCAAATAAAAGATAATACAGAAAATGTATTGAAAACAAGGTAAACTGTTATAACTTTTATATTTGAATTAATTATCGAGTAGCAATTGCTCAGATTTGCTTCGGTTAAGAAATTATACAAAGAAAATAATATCTTAAATTAACTTGAGAAATGTTACAATTATAAGAATATACCAAGTCTATGAACATACATTTCTTAAAATTAATTTATAAATACAGAAAGTATTTATAAAAGTACTTATACTTTTTACAAGTAGAGTGTGTTAAATTAATGTTAAATACTTAATTATAATTTAAAGAAGATTCATCAAATAAAAAATAGCTTACCAACGGGAACTTGAATGTTTTACAACAGCTGGAAGTGTTCAGGTTTTAGTACTAGTGATATTCACATTTAACTGAAAATCTATAATAAAAACCATTGAATCCACAAACACAAAATTATGTTTTTCTCGAAATAGTGGGTACAAAATACAAAATAAACGTAATTTTAAAGTAAATAAAATGTCAAAATAACAGAATCAACTCAGTAAACAACATAACATCAATTATTGACTAAAGTAATGTTGCCAGATGTTACTCGACAATAACAGTAGATAACTAAAAATTGCATTAGTAGGTTTTCTTAAATCATTATGACTGACTTTTCTCTCATTATTGTGGGTTAATTATTAATACCATATGTATTTATGGCTGTATTTATTATAAATATATCCAATGGATATTTACGTGTGTCTTTTTTTAAATTACATTTAATTTTTTTTATAGTAGGTACAATAAACTTAAATTCTGGAATATTTTTTCTTAATAGAATAACACCATATTCTATTCTTATAAGGTTACGTCTATTCGTCACCCCACGTCAATTACATCGTAGTTATGACTAGTTCTAAGAGATGGCGCTAGTTCTTTTATACTGTAAACGCGTCAGCCGAACCTTTGAACGACCGTATTTTCGGAGTTTTTGGCGGGGTCTTTAGCTGCCATGTTGTTGTTTTTATTTTTAATTCATTAACTTAGGTTCTTTAACCCTATATTATGTAATATTGGTAACATTTTGCGTGACATAGTTTCGTTATTGTGCATTCGTGAGTTGGATTATACATATTAATTTCAAACATGCTTTCTGAGATGTCACAAAAACTTAGAAAGTTCATACTAGAAAGCCACCCCCTCCCGACGACGACATCGAGAAAGCAAACAAGTTTTACGCGTCCGCTCTCGCAACATATACGTGCTCGCGCCCACGCCCGCGAAACCACCGTTCTCTCCGCAGGGGACGTACGGTTAACTTCGCTCCCACACACCCGCCACGACCGCCCTCCTCTGCGGCAACTCAAGCCTAGGTCCGATCCATCGGTATGGAGCCCTTGAGCCAAGCAGCCGCTCGCGCGATACAGTGACTCTACATTCACTAGCTTTCACAGCCACACATGACACTGCATTGTACACACATGCATAACAGACAGGTACATAGGTTCTGCAAGGGACCTCTCTTTTTCTTTTTTTGCCTAGTTAGTTTAGAGAAAAAAATTCAGAACACTAAATACACATACACATGTTCTTTCTCTCCTCCCAGGGGGAAGAAACATGTATATATGATTAGTTAGTTTAGATCAAATGATAGGGAATTAGTCAGATCGCGACTTATTTGCATACGCGCAACAGTCCGAGCCGAGGTTCGGCCACTTTGGCACCCTCGGATGTTGTTGCAAAGCTTTCGCGGCTGAGTGCCTTAAGCGCTCGCCCCCAAGCCCGGTAAAGCTGTAAAAGCCGTAAAGGCTCCAGGGCCCCTAAGGCTAACAAAAAAGTCAGTTCGAAAAAAAAAGCCACCACCTCGCAGGACCAAGTTTGTTTATAAAAATACTACGAAGTACGAATACAAATACAGTGACACTGGTCTCTATTGTGGCAGTGACACTGAAAAATACTTCTGCGGCGCCAGAATAAGAAAAGAAGAAGTAAATTACATTGAAAAATATTTTCCTGGAAGTTATTTTAAAATATAATTATGCGTAGCATTGGAAGATCATTTTATTTACAACCAAACCAACATGAAATTAAAAGATTAATATTTGTTATATAATAGTTTGTTTGTTTGATAACGAAGGAAGGATAAAAACACTGAAGGAAATAGTGATATGGTTCCAAAGTAAAAATTATAAACAACCCTGGACAATCTACTGCCCCAGTCGAAAATCTAAAATCAAAGATGACTGCCAAAACAAACGCTTACGACATTGGAACTATTACGGATATGTCATCGTAGAATTAAAACACTTAGAACGACAGTAGTTGCACACAGAGTGGAGCCATTTCAAGTTAGCCTTTAAAGGCTACCTACGTCTCTCGGTGCGACAGTAACCCGCCCGTTCTTAACAACCAAGCGTGTTTGGGCCCACGCCCGCATGATCACCGCTCGCTCCGCAGGCGGCGGGCGGCTAACTTCGCTCCCGCAGACATGTCACGACCGCCCTCTCCGGCAGCGACTTGAGCCTAGGTCCGTTCCTCCGGTATGGAGCCCTCAAGTCAGCTGCTCGCGCGATACAGTGACACTGCAATCACTAGTTACCAACACACATTCATTACACTGTATTACAAGTTTGGATATTGAATTCCTAGAACTTTGCATCGAGAAGATTTGTTTAGCAAGATAATGGCTTCTTTGTTAGAACTATCAAGGGAGGTTTTGTAACATCTCAAAATGCATGTCTCTGGTTTATTTTTATAATCCACTTCACGAATGCGCAATAACTAAACTATATCACGCACCAATATTACATAATATAGGGTCAAGGAACCTAAGTTAATTAACCAAAATAAAAACCACAACATGGCAGCTTATGATAACGCTGTAGGCTCCAAAAAAACCATCTAGATAAAATTAGAAAATAGACTAGAAAATAATTCATATGTAACCTGAAATAATTAAATTTTTTATTTTTTATGTTTTCATGTAGTTCTACGGGTTTTATTGCAAAGTCCTAAACATTTGTATAAAGGCAAAGATTATATAAATATTTTTTAACTAGAATCTGCGTGAAAAGGTACTACGTATTATACAAACTATTATATTATGCAAAAAATTCAAATTCAAGGTGTGTAAAGGATTTGTTTTCTATAGCAGATTTGCCTTCTTTTCAAATCTATGTTCTCTATGTAAAAAATCAATAAATGCAAGCTTAATGTTTATTATATTTTATTACAAGTCAGAAACAACTGACCTTTCGTAAGTGGGTAGCAGCACGCTTACACTTTGCTACTTATGTTTACAACATCAGCCATGGCAATTTTTTTTTTTTTATAGATATTTTCGCCCCATTGCTTATTTATTCAATCTTCTAGTAACTTCTTAGAAGTTTTTTTTGCTATATTTTGAAATGGCGTATTGAACAAATAGGAACTTCGGAGATGATATCCAATTATTTGCAATTTGCAAATACTATCTGTAATATAGCGTTATTTCTAAGATCTTTTCACATTTCTACAACCGGCATTAAATACGTTACATCGAATTTTAAGAGCTCAGAGTTGTATTATATTCGTATCTAAAAGTGGGCCTATTATTTTAAGAACAATAAAACACCATAAGACAAACGCTTCATTTATAATGAAATCTTTAATTAAATTCACAAAACGCCGTGACCCTTCTGCGTCCGCTTTCATTCCTGGGAACAAAATAGAACAAAAACTTTCACATAAATTCTGAAAATGAAATGGGGAGTCTCTCTTCAATAGCGGCCGAAAAGCCTCTTTTATGATACTTAATAATACACACAATACATCTGTAGATATTTCACTATTTCAAAACTTGTACATATTTATTATTAGAATTATATTCAAGTAAAGAACATTCGTGTATTTGATAACAAATGTTATTAATAGCAAAATCAAAGATAAAAAAATAACTACAAAATTATTCAAATAAATAATTTATTATGATTTTAATTATTGAAGTTATTTGTATTTTAATTTTATTACAGTAGTATGCATTTATACACAGTTTTTTTTATACAGCAAATGTGGCAAACAAGCTACGGCCCGTCTGATGGTAAGCGGCTACCGTAACCTATGGACGCTTGTAATACTATAGGTATCACTAGCGGGTTGCCGACCTTGAACCCCCCTACTCTCAAGAATCTCTGGACTCCCTAATCATCCCAGGAACATAACACTAGGTTATTTGGCTGCGATCCTTTGTAGGCTGGAGGTATTTCACCAGTCGGATTGCCGCAAGTAGACAGAAATCTCCAAAGAAATTTCTCTGTGCCCTACCTCTTTTGAAATATTTTTAGACGATAAAAAGTCAGTAAAATTAATGTACATTACTATCATTGATGGTTAATTTCATCACTTTGTTGGCACGCGGAATAAAGTTTTTGGAGTTATTTTTGTTTTGCCATGATAACGAAGTTAATACTTCTCACATGCATATGTAAGTACATACATTTTATTATTTTATGTAGTTTATCTTCGGATCACTTGTCATAACCAAGGCCCCATTTTACGGAATTATGAAGAGCTCTTTGATTATATGACGTGTACCTATATAATCAAAGGGTGAGCTATTCAGATACTGGCGAATAAGTAATTTCTTATACGTCTGCTTCTGATTCATAAATAAAGTAATAAAGGAATTGATTATATGCTAAAGGTTGTTGAGCGAAAGGTAAATTAATATTTAGATTAAGTTAATGATATTGTATAATATCTTGAGAGTATAATTTTTTTACAAGCAGTTACGAGTATAAACCGCATAACAGGAAAGCCCAATTACCTAGTCCCGGCAAAAAAGTAAATGGTGCAGTTGTAGCCGTCCTATAGAATATGAACACTGAATATGACTATAGAAAGTTTATCAGTGCATCAAATAAAAAAGTACTGATGGTAGAAAAATAATTCATGTAAAAAAAAAATGTGTGCAGCAGTTCACACAAGAGAAAGTTTCTGAAAAATTGTTTTTAAATATTAAATATCTTAAAACAACTGGATTCGAACTATCGACTAGGCCTATCTGACGACGATCACAATCATGAAAATCAGGACTTGCATTAACCGTGCATAATGTACCTACATTCAGTCAAAAAAGTATCGGGAATGGATGATTTGTTTATGGTTCCAAATTCAATTTTTATTTTCTTTTGTGGTTAGATTGGCACAATTGTTTTGCATTTTTTGGCGCGCAGTTTGAATTCCATCTGTCATGTAGATTAAATACAGTGCTGTTTTTAATTTGTATTACGAATTTCATTATGAGCAGATAGCCGCTGAACTTTCACGAGTTTTTTGTCTCACGAGTCGATCCTATGTATTATCCTTTGAGTCGATACTAGTATCTTTTTAAATAATCACTTGGGTATGAAACATGTTGCCGATCGGCTAGTCCCAAAAGATCTGAATTTTCTCTAATAAAGCATAACAATCGCTGAGCACATGCTAGAACGAGTCAATTCTGACCCAACATTCATGAAACGCATTGTTATTGGTGACGAGACGTAGGTTTACGAGTTTGACATGCAAACTAGTCAACAAGCTTCGGAGTGGCGCCTTCCAACTGAACCGAAACGAACCGAACGAAACCGAAAAAAACACTCCAAAGTCGATTAAAAGTCAAAGTCATGTTGACTGTTTTTATTTTACTATCGCGGTGTTGTGCACTCGGTATTATTACCGGAAGGTCAAACGGTAAAAATAAAGTATATAAGTAAAAATAAAGTAAGTATATCGTTTCTGAATGACCATACCTTGAAGGCGATAAAATAAATTTGGATGAATAACTAACATTTTGTGTATTATTGATCTTTTCCCGGTATTTTTTTTTGACTGAGTAGTAAATGTATTCTATCTCATTCTCTCGTAGGCTAAATCCTATACATGTATATTGTTGTCTCTTTTTACTGTCGCTTTTTCGTTTCACCGAGTTTCAAATCACAACGGTGCTAAAGAAGTTTCCACTTCTAAAAGAGAAAGAATATAATTCGATGTAAGTTCACTCTTTCCGATTACTCTTGCAAGGATAAGAAGTATTTAATGTAGATGTTACGAATGTTAGAAAATTAGTTATACGTCAGTATACGTCGTTATAAGACACTTATACGTCAGTAAGAATGTTAACATTCCAACAAAAGAGTGTTGGATGGTAGGACACGACAACTGTGTTGTGTATGGGTGTATAACATCTGCCCTAGTGCACGCTTAGGCTTGTCGCGTTCCTGGATCGATCGGTAATTGTGAATGAAGCGGGGTGGTAGCGATTTGTATCTGACTCGGTAGCGATCATCATGTACATGGTGGTAAACGTATCACAGTTATTCTTGGTTTGTCGCGTTTGGGGATAGCATCAGAACGATGAATGTTGATAGGTTACGGATCTCTCGATGGTTCGAGATAATTCATTATTTTTATTAAATACCCCAATTAAATTTTGAAAATATTTTAAAATGCTTGTCACTCTAAAAAAATAATATACGTCTTTAAAGAAAAACGAATTAATCACATTATTTTACATATCTACGAGAATAACAATAAGAAATTGAAGATCTTGTAAAATCACATCGCATCGACTTATACATCGCATCGCATCGTCTTATAGTAAACCAGCAGAAAACCGGGACCTGCTCGAACTGCCATTCAAGAGTTCGAGTTGGACGAATTGGTGATGACGTATTTTTAATTCGGTAGCTAAGATTTAGTGTGTATGTATTTCCTGAGCTAGTGATACACGCACTTTCTTTTTTCCTGTTTTTCAATTTTTTCACAATTAGTTTTGCATCGGCATGATCAATTATACAGTGCTTATCATCAGGCACGCGTAGTCAACCGTATTACTATAAAAAATATATTTGTTATAAGTTCATTGTGGCTTAGATAAATATTTTATTATACATGAACATCGTTAAGAGTGATAGGAAAGAAAAAATTTGTTAATTATTTCTGGCTAGCACACTGTATGTCGTAGAATGTTGTGATACAGGTAAGTTTTAAAATAAAATAATACTTTTATTTATTGATATGTTGAAAGGAACATCCAGTTTTATGCATGACAACTTGTTTGTAGCCAGCGGCTATAATCGTGATTAAACATGTTTTGATGGACCTGGTAATATAACCTTGAATCACCAGGAGGTAGGATGAAACTATTTGGCACAAAAACAACTACAAAAAAGGAATTGTTGCTAGATCTTGTTTATAATGTTATTCTATAAACATATTCAGGTGTAAAGTTTTTTTAGAAGGTTATATTTAATAAATGTTGATGGTTCTTGTCTTATTTATTAGGCAAGTAACGAACTAAGCTAAACTTGAGCTATATATAATTTCTAATCTTCTATATTTATATCTATATTTTAGGGGCTTTAATACGTATACGACATACGTAATTAATGTTTATATATTTAATAATAAGAGGCAATTGATTTGAACAGACTAGCCGACCCATCAGTCGATCTATCACCTAATATCTTATTTCAACATTCAGACACATTCATCGTTATCTGTTCAAACCAAAGTCATATATTAAGTTTAAAGTAATTATTTTTTTAATGAGGTTCTTGATTAAAACAGAACTAAGTCTAGGAGAAAGCCAGTAGAAAAGCCACAGTTTACTAAGTAGTTACATGAAAATTTATTGTTTAATTATAAATTTTTAGTTGAAATTTCAGCGTGTTTTTTATTTGACAAAGTAATTTTAAAACATCGTTTACATCAGTGGTGTTCAAAAAGTCAATCGCGGGAATTATTTATCGAAAAGTATGTACTTCACCATAAAATTGTTGCGGCGGCAGTCACTCATAAAACGCCACATGTAAGAATCTTTTGGTTTTTAGCTTAATGTCGGTAAATTAGGTAGATACCTATATCAGAAATAAAATATCCGAGTTTGAAAAAATAGCTCTTATGTTGGTAGTACTATACGGATCGGTAATTTGTGCTAGTTGG
This sequence comes from Saturnia pavonia, assembly GCA_947532125.1. NCBI lineage: Eukaryota > Metazoa > Arthropoda > Insecta > Lepidoptera > Saturniidae > Saturnia > Saturnia pavonia. The sequence goes on from OX383908.1 coordinate 9,995,078, forward strand.
CATTTTTAGAAATGAAATCTAAATATCGAAATCGTCTAACTAAAGGACACCTATCATCTTACTTTTTGTTCATAAGCAATAATCATACGTCAGTCTATGGAAAGTATGCGAAAATAGGGCGTGTCATGTAGGTAGATAAAAACTATAATTAGTGAGTTCGTACCTTTATTTTGTATCTATTTAATTTTAAAGTGTGTTTAAAGCCTTTTATAAACATTATATGATTATCTGTCGTAGCACTAGGTTCGCAGTGGATCACTTATCGCCTACATATTCTTTGGCTCTCTTTGAGTACCCCTGGTTTGAATTATAGAAATATATCTAGAATTCTATATGAACTGAAAAATAAATTACCCAAACAAAACATTTAACTTTATAGAAGTACTCATAAAAACTTATCTAGAATACCTTGACTCTGTTAACGGTCCCTAAAACCAGGGCAGAGATTGCGTGAAGGGGTTATCAGTGGGACCTAATTTAATTCATTATGCCGTCTTGTGTCGACCCTTTCCGACAAGCAGAAAAGGTCCCTATGCAAAATTCTTTCGGCATTATTAATGAAACTCAGCAGCCGTTCGGTTACTTATGGGGGGACCTACTGTATAATCGGGATTTGATGAAAATTAAAATGAACCTTACCGTTTTTTTCATAAAACTAAATTAAATATTTTCTAGTACAAATTATATCTCTATTAAATATTAGTAATATTTCTTCTATATTAATTATTTACACTAAAAACGGTGTAGTTCTATCTCTATATGTGTTATTCTTCAAATTTCATGATAGACACCTATTATAAGTGACACTGATTACTATTATAACATTAATTTATTTTTCTCTATTAGCATATACGGCTTTAACTCAAAAACGACTTGACCGATTTTGATGAAATTTTATACACAGGAAACTTTTATCATTGCTCAATTGATAGGCTATAAATAATACTTTTAGAACTGGTGAAAAATATTTTTTGTTAAATTCTTAACCGACGTTGATTTGATTTTATTGATTGACTTTGTATATCATTTTGTAAATTATTATCATTTAATGCTTTAAAAAATATATTGCATTAAATTATTCTTTTATTAATTCTAGGACGATTTGGATGAAATTTTATACGTCATTCCTCAATTGAATAAAAAAAGCTACTTATATTATGAATTGTCCATAATATAAGTAAAAATAAAATTACCAGACGAAAATAATTACTGCGTAAAAAACGCGCGTGACGCCCGGGCGCACCGCTAGTTTCTATATAAATATAATATCATAATAAAAATATCATTATGTTATAAAGCAGCAAACAGGCTTGCAGCCCCCCTTATGTTAGGCGGTCACTGGTGCTTATAGCTATGTACAATCAACCTCAAAAGGACTGAATTTCTGATCCCAGTCGAAATAGGTTTTTCTCTACTGCCTGAGGATTTTTTATACGTCCTTGTTCCTCTAACGCAAAACAGAGATATCGTTTTAACCTTTTCCTTATTCCTATGCTTTCACTTGTTTTCATTGCCATTCTTATTTTATTTCAATGTTTACCATAACTAACTTATTTTAAAGAAAGCTCAAACTTCTCTTTTTATTTTTCCTTACTCGATCTTACACGAATACATATTCTTTTTCCATTCATTCATTGTTACTTGATTTAACCTTTTGTCTAAATTACTTCTATTTATAATTCTTTTCCTAAACTATATCATGAGTTTTACTTATGCTTACACTTTATTAGATGGGATTGAACGTGAATTGATTCGTGTGAACGTGCGTACTGTGTAGTTGTAGAGTGTAGGAGTAGAATGTGTTTCTTAAATCAGAACTTCGGCAATAAATAAGATACCTGTAATCGTAAACAAATAATTATCATTAAATCAAATATAAAATAAATATTAATAAATTTAGTTCTCAAGAATGCATAAGTATGAATTTTTGTATGTTCGTAATACATATAGTATATTACCGATTCGGAAAACATTTTTTTTTATAGTAGTATGGCAAAAAGACTGCACTATAACCTAGATAGTAAGCACAGAACAATCTAGAAACAACGGCAACCATCGGGATCGGCAATCTATCGCTTGTCGTCACTGTATTCGGCTTTAAAGCCTCTGGGTAACTGGATACACACTGGCCGATGCCGAAATGCGTCTAATAAGCAGAGACTCACTGTTTATTACCATGTGCATGGAGGCCGCGATTCAGCTTAAGCTTATACACCAACTGAATCCAGAACGCGACACACCTAAGCCATGCTATAGTGGCATGTGGGTTGTTTGTCACACCTGATGTATAGTGGTCTCAATCCAGTCGGACACAATTGTCGTGATCTATCACCCAGTCATCGAGAAGAGTCGGCAAGAAGCTCCATCGGGTATATCATATTTTAGTATTAGAGAAAGGTTGGCTGCGTTTGTGATATGTTGTGGGAAGAGGATGGAGAACATCAGTTAGACAGATATGATTACAAATAAGGAAGTGTTAAGAACGGTTGACGAGGAAAGATAGTTATTAAGAAACATAGAAAACAGAAGAGGAAAGATGATTGGAAACTTGATACGACATGACAAGTTAAGTAAAACAATTTTGGAAGAAAAATTTAAGGAATGACCTAGACGAAGCTTTTTGCAACAAGTGAAAGACAAAGTGTGAGTTGTGTCATATTAGGAGGTCAAAAAAGGCAGGGGATAGGGAACAGTGGCAACTGCTCCACCGACAAGGGTTGAGCTCCTAAATTAAAGAAGAAGATATATTTTATTATAATTTATTTCACTAAATGGAGTCGAGTTGTCTGAATGCAATTTTTATAATGGGCATTCCCTATTTACCTAAAATCTTTATAATGAACGAGACCATCTTAAATTGATCTACGAGATGGAGTGACGAACTACGCAAGCTAGCTGGAATCGACTGGATGCGAAGGACCAATATTGGATTCAGTGTCGATCCTTGGAGGAGGCTTTGTCCAGCAGTGGTCAGATACAGGCGGTGATGATGAAATTGATCTACGAGTAGATTTTGAACTAAGTATATTACTTTTAAATCAGAATTATACTCAGGAAAGGATGGGAATAAAACAGAATTAAAAAATAATAGAATAAATTTTACTAAATAATAGATAACTACTATGTACCTTAAGGTTATGTAGAGAGGTAAAATAATTTTATTATTAAACATAAATACAAAAGAGAAACTTATAAATTCACAAAAATCTTTGAGTATCGGTAAAATAATATTATACATTATTTGTGATATTAAATTATTACAAGGACTAAGAATTTATCATCGTAATACCTGGAGTTATAAAAATATCAGACAGGTAGCAACGGCAAAATAAAGTATTAAACTGATATTGTATAATGTTCATATATATATTGAATAGCTTTGCCCCGTGGTTTCAATAACCCATACCCAAGCCGTGCCGCACGACAAGGCCGCTCTGTTAATTCGTCGTCGCTTAAATTACTTTCTGACCTACACTTTGTGTAATAATTGCTTCGCTTTTAAGAGTTGTAGCGTGATGTTAAATAATCTATATCTGTGCTCAATATATAAGCTATAAAATGCAAAAACGATATTTTCACATTTAATTGATAGTTTCAGAGATTAACGCGTTGAAACAAACAAAAGCAAACTTTTGAGGTTTATATGGAATTTATTAGTATATATTATTTATTCATTCGGGTTTTATTATTAACACATTCATATAAATAACTGTGATATAAATGACACTATCGGTTTTTATACTTTTTTTTCATATGATAGACCTGTATATTTCTATTCACAAATTAGAATAAATGTATATTCCCAATTCACTCGGATGGAAAAATGACAAAAATAATTTTGAAACTTTTTTACATCAACCGGAAAAAGTCATTATATATCTGCCGGTACAGCAGTTTCCACTTAACTAACTCCAAAACCGAAACTACCGAAATAACTATCTCACATCTACCGCTATACGAATTAGTAAACATTTAAAGTCTGTCCGTATTTTTAATATTGTTGTATTGACACAAGTTTCATAATTATCGTTTACTTTTCAAAATCATTATCTCAGTAGAAAGACGTCTACTGTTGGACATATGTTCTGGCAGTGATCGCCACGACGACCGGTCCTGTGCTGTTTGCATCCAGCAGGTTACCGCAACCTTCACCAGGACATCGGCCTATTGTGGCGGATCTACCCATGATGCATGTCTCGTTATTCTGTCACCACTCGGTCCTTCCGTTCTTCGTTCTACGAGCAATGTGCCCCGCCCACTGGCATGCAGTCCAACAAGTTTTAGAATCTTGTGCGAATTCCTTATTTCCAATTCAGTTACAAAAAGAAACTATGAGCATAAGCATAGCTCTATCCATTGTTGTTTGAACTATCCTATGAAGGTTATAATTACAGGATATACAATTAGACGAACGAGTGGAATTCTTGTCAATACAAAACCTTAAATAATCACAAAAACCGATTACCGAATTTTTGATAATTATTATATATAGATTCATTTGTACTTTTTTGCAATCCGTAAATAAAGCGAGTGACGTCACATTTGTCAGTCGTCTACTTAGCTTGATCATAAGCTTACACTTACGCGGTATGACATCTTACATTATGTTTTGTTGAAATTAATCTCTAACATTCAAGACTATCTTGAAACCGAAAATACTTCTTACATAATTAATCAACATGAAAGCTTTTTAACATAATTGTCTAAAGATAATGTTACTTTTGATCCATTCACTTATTGATCTTTAAACAGAAACATTAGTAAGATATAATACCTATATCTTTTAATTATTGTATAATAATTAGTATCATCAAAAGTCGAGGGGCTTAGACCAGCGAAATTTGATTCTATGTACCAACAATTTTTTCAGAATTCGCGTAGGTATATAAATTTATTAATTTGAGTTGGTAACTATCGGCTGACGGCTGACTACGTATTATTTGTACGTACAAAAAATATAGAACAGTGGATTTTTCGGCGTTTTAAACTGTCCATACGTAGTGAGCTGGAGTCGTGATTCACTAGCTTAATCCTTCGGGAAGAGGCTTTACCATAATAGAATGGTAATCATTATTATTGAATTAGTAATGTTATATCTTCAGTCCTCACACATTATCAATGAAAACTTAGAAACTTAAAAATATATCCGAAATGGTGAAAACTGAAAAAAAAATTGTCATGTCATTACGGTCTTCGTTTGACATTATAAGTAGTCTGAAATTATTAAGTTGATGTTTTCATTACTCAAGATGCGTACTTTAGATATTTTAGAGCGACCTCTAAATGTGAATATTATCTATTCAACTTTTTATTTTATTTTACATAGATAATAATGGACATCTCATCTTAAAGACTAAAAATAAAGCATGAGACATAAAGAAAATATAAAGACCTAATAATGGTCCTAATGGGCCTAAAGAACATAAATGGACAGAGAGACGTTCAGTTTTATAATATGTCTAGAAGAAGATATAGATACTTAAACAACATGTAGATTCAAATACAGTAAAAACTCTGTACGAATCTTATTAGTCTACGCAAGCAAACCGCGGGCAGAAAACTATTCATGAATAAAAAAATAGACAATAAGACCCAGGCTAGTATGGTAATTAAACTCGAGTGGAAACATCTGACATTTTCGGATTGTTTTATTGTAGTGAATTACACAATAACTATTATAAGCAATATATACCTTAAACAAAAATAATGGTTATTACAATATTTTGATGTTATCATAGTTTGTCAATTCAGACAATTATCGTAATCCTGCCTGTAGTACATAGCAAAGCTTGCTTTCTACGATTTAAAGTGGTGTATCCTATTTATTTATCTTCTTATTTTTTCAGAGTTTATGCCAAATGGCTACGTATTCAATAAAAAATATCAACATAACTATTAAATACAGTTACAATATATTTCGGGTATTATTAATATAATGTTTATTTATGGAAAGGGGCTATAATTAATTGGATTGTATTTACTTCCAGTACGGTCACACAACAGCGGCAATATTACATGAGGATTCGTTAGCGATGTCTTGTTTTCGTGGCCTAAATTGGCATGGCGAATGCCACTAGTACACGTACATTAAACGTATGAAATGTACCAGTTCCGTATTATTTCAGTAATCTGGTTTTCACTATTTCCTTTCCAGTTATAATTAAGTTCCATACCTTTATCAAGATACTTGTTAAGTGGTTACAAATGAATTAATGCATACGATTAGCAAACAAGCCTGCAGTCCACCTGTTGTTTATTGGTCACTGTAGCCTATAGCTATTAATAGGCAACTTTAGAGAGACTGAAGTCCTAACTGAGGTCACTTACAGCTACTCCGGAGGAATGAGTTGGTGCCTCGTCAGCCAGTGCGTATTAACAACAACACGTTTTAGAACGGAACATAGCAACGCGACTACTGACGCTTTGCGACAGAAATAGATGTGACGATGATGCTTCAGTCGAACCTTGTATACTACTTTAAATTATGTGTTCTATGTAATACAATTTATAAAAACATGAGAAAGATTTAGGCTATTATTAATAGTGGATATATAATGCATTTAGAAATTAAATATATTTTAATATCGACTTTGTGAAAGAAGTAGAAATTTAATCACTTTTAAATAGATATTGTAAAGTATTTTATTAGTCTGAATCTACTGAGATTATGTTCAAAGAGTAGTTAACAAAAATAAAACTTACATTTTACTTGCCAATTCCGATATAAGCTGACATTTCTTCTTCGTCTAAATCCGCGAACATATTGATAGCAGAGGACGATCCTCTCGCTTCTTTATTTATGTTTATTATATCTTTTAAATTTTTCACAAAGTTTGCATAGTGTTTGCGGTAATCTGATTCGCTTTTATAATGCTTGTTATAATCTTTTACAAAATTTTCAAATAATTTTGGAGCGTCTTTTATGTCGTATTTGGGCTTTTCAACGTCCCCTGAGTAGTGGTACCCACCCTTTGTTTCTTCAACTACACTCTCATCTTTTGAATCGTAGTAATCGTAATTGTATTTACTATCGTATTCCAAAGAATTGGCCACATTGAAAATGTACACACAAAGAGTGATTAAAATTAATTTTCTCATCATATTATTTTTATGATACGTTTTTATCGATTGAAGTCGTGATTATATCTGAGGAAGATGTTTACTGATGCGGATCTTATGACGACCTCGAAAACGAGTTTCTCGTTTATAGATACAATATTTTTGCAAGTACAAAACCGGCTGTAAAATTAAATAACATTTGTTAAAAAAAATTAGGGTACTCTAATATATAATCTGATATATTCGAGTCTCTTTTAATGATTTGTTACAATTTTAGACATGATATTTTTTGTAACAATGCTAAGTACGTTAATTGCCTAGTTCCACATAGTGGCGCTGTTAGTCTACGGATACCTGTCAAATAAAAACTATTGTTGTATTAGGTAACTACTTGTTGTTATCAGTTGTGTACATATATATTATATCTTATAAGTTTCAAGTTAATATTTTCGCAAAATCTTGATTCATGACAATACTTTCGTTTTGATTTGTGAGATCTTGATACAATGCTCTTCAAGGTAACAGGATAGATATAGTTGAAAGATAACAGGTAGTAGATACATATATGCATTCAGTTAATTGGTGGTTTAGAGTGCTAGAATCTGTGAATGTTTCGACTCCTATTGTACCATCTGTCATACCATTCCTGCCTGTTTATTTTTTTCGATCTATTAGCCATAAGGGCCCTGAAGTCTCAGACGGCTTTTACGGCTTCACTCGGGCTTGGGGACGACCGTTTAAGGCACTCAGCCGCGAAAGCATGTCTTGAACTGTTGCCGTAGTTGCAAATAAGTCGCGAACTGGCTAATTTCCTATCCGTTATCCGACCTAAACTATCTATACATATATACATGTTTCTTTCCTCTGGGAAGTGGGAAGAAACATGCGTATATGTATTCAGTAATCTGTCAATTTTGGTCTACACTAACTAGCCAAAAAAGGGTCGCTTACCTCACCTACCCTTACCTATGTATCTGAGTGGTGTGCATGTATGTACAAATGCTTACTGAGTATATGTGGGTAGCTAGTGAATGCAGTGTCACTATATCGCGCGAGCAGCTGCTGGCTCAAGGGCTCTATTCCGGAAGAATGGATCTAGGCTTGAGTTGCCGCAGGAGAGAGTGGACGTGGCGGGTGTGCGGTAGCGAAATTAACCGCCGGTCCCCTTAGAGTGAACGGTGGTTTCGTGTGGGCGCGAGCACGCTTGGCTTACAAAGACGGAAGTGTAGTTATCGTTGGCCAACACTAGGTAAGGAACATGTTATGTATAACTGGCCATATAATAAGTGATAATAAAAATTATACATTAAAATGCCTGTTATACTTATATTGCATGAGCGTGATTCATATTCACACGGTGCAAGCTACAAGTACAATTCTCATATTTCTATTGTATAATGGCAAAGTTACTTTTTTTATCGTTATAGGTTTAGCGTAGTGGCCACGATCTTACCTGATGTTAAGTGACGATGTGGCCCAAGATGATAACACGCTAAACCTAATGGAAGACTGGCTTTCAAGTGCAGTTGCCGGAACACACCTATTGGTGCTTGGCGATAGATTTTCAACTTCAGGGTGGTAGCTAGCCAGGCGGGCATTAGAAAAAGCCCTACCACCATGAAATGCGTACGTACACGTACGTATCTTTACGTATGGGTAAGAGATGAAACGATAACATGTTAGCGATAGATGCCGCCATTTCTGGGTCAGCACAAGATCAGAATCTGGTAGAGTGAAATTGAATGTTATGTTCAACATTAGGATTTGACTTCCTTTTTTTTATACATCCGTTTAACTTTGTGAGCGTGAGAAATTAGTTCAGTTCCAACCTATTAGTCGTCGCCGCGCCTTGCTCCTCCGCGTCTTAGTTTTAATCGTTAAAATATCATCCAAGAAATAACAATAAAAAATATACCACGTAGTTATAATTTAAGTAGCTATAATTTCCATGCCTAGGCATACCAGTGCATGCTAGCGTTCTAACTAAGTCACTTAGGACTTGCTACCTTTTAGCACTGGTAGTAAATATCAGAAGTAGAAAACTATTATGACCACTAAACACCTGTTAGCAATTTCATAACATAAAAAATAGATAATAGAATCTCGATAAAGCTTCCTTTTTGCCAAGACATTTCGTATTTTTCATGTTTAACTCTTAAAATACATCAAGCATATTTATCAATCATCTTTTATTACATTTCCAAAATAGCATTACATTAAATACTTTATTGTTCTTTCATTAATCATTCGATAGGTTCCCATATTTAACAAGGTCACCAAACAGGATAAAATTTAAGACAGGCTGCCAGATGGCAACCGACGCCGCGAAGGTGGTAATATTTTTTTTCCCATTAAATATTTCAATTTTCATTATAAAAATACCTCCGCTCGCGTGGACTACTGAATGCCGTAGGTATTGTGGTGACCGTCACCCGCTGGTTATTTTTAAGATAAAAATGCTTATTTGTGCGAAACCCTAATTCTTTTTCTAAAATACTCCTTATAAAATCAGCTATCTGCCAGTGAAAGTTCCGTCAAAATCGGTCCAACCGTTTCCGAGATTAGTCGGAACAAACAGACAATTTTATTTTTGTTTTAAGTAGCGTATTTACTTTCATATGCATTTAGTAAAAAGTTGTTATTTTGACAATACAAACAGACACTTATTTTTATTTATTTATATGAAAGTGATCCAAACTTTTTGTAATAAAATAAATTGATTTGTTTTGTAATTACACATGATTATAATTTTTTGTGTAAGTATACGAGGATAACATCCGTGACAAACACGATAAAATTGTTTTCATCACGAACAAAACAATTATTTTATAAATTAATAAAGGATCGTGAATACAAATTATAGTTTAAGAAATTTAAGATCTTATAAAATGTAGACTGAATGGGTACAGTGTAAAGTAAATAAAATTATGGCGTCATTATGCAAAGTTATTTTCTTAAATAAAATATTCTTTCTGTGATCTTTAAATTCAATTTGTAGATAAATTTAAAGGTTACAATGTTTAAAAAATGTTAAACAAATTTTCCATCTAAAACGCGATGATAAAAAAGAAAAGCAAGTTCTATTGTCTGTATAAGATTTTTAATTTAAGTGTTACGTCAGAACGAAGACGGTCCAGTGGCGAAGTGAGATAAGCAGACAAAGCTTTATCAGTTAGTAGCAGATACGTAATCAGAACTTTCTTTTTTTGGTGTTTACGTATGCTATTTCATATATTAATGATAACAATGTAATAGAATAAATATGAACATATCATGCGGTTTTTTTGCCTATGCACTATCATTGTTCATGCACTGATCAAATTGAATATAATAAATAATAAAAACTAGGTTAGTAATTCCGTAATAATTGTACCGATATAATAAGCAATCTTAGATTTATAAAGCTGACGATTATTGAGGAACAGAAAACAGAAAGTTAGTCTCCCTAAAGCAGTACAATAGATCAAATGACGGTCCCTGTTCAAATATGAGTGCTTTTTAATACGGCACATATCTCACCGCAATGTATAATATAGGTATAGGCATAAATATGGCGAAATTTTCGTAGACATGAAACTTTGATTACGACCCCCAAACGGGTACTAAATAATTTACTGGAATCTAAGTTATGAAATATGAATATGAAATTCAAATTCAGTCATAAGACGGCATTTTTATTTATATTTGTTTTAGAGAAATTTTACAGCTAGTATATGCCAGCCCCAACGGAGTACAAGTTCAACATAAGAAAACTATATTAAAGTAACAACTAGTTAAATAAAAACATGGAATACATCCACATTCAGAATCATGAATCCAAATGGCGTATTTTAAAATAAAATTTGTACATTTATACGAACACTAATGTTGCGAGCACTTTAAAGGCACTAACATCTAAATCTTAACATGTATTAGAAAAACATCTATCTGATCGGAACCTAAAAGTGTTATTACTACAATCAAACTAAACCAATAACATAGAGAAAAAGAAAAGAATATCAAAATATTACTTCTAATATGGTTTCCTATTTCACTTTGTGGGTAGTAATTGTCTCACGATTCCTTGAAATGTTCTCAAGATTCCTCTATATACGAAGTTTATAATTCTAGAGGCATTGAAGACTAAGCCCTAGATCACCTTGGCTCCGGTCCTGTCTTAGCTTTAGGCACGTAGTGCGCAAAGCCGTTGAATTACGCTGCGGCAGAAGCCCGACTTGGCTCGGTCTTATCTGTCAACAAAACATTACCTGGTATCTAACGAAAGGGTAACTGAAAATAAGGGTTGGTGTAGACTAAACTAGTAAGACATTACGTAATCTACTTATTTGCTACGTAATGAGACCGTAACGTGATAAAGTCTTTATTAGATACTAAAACCAAAATTTGTGTATGTAACATGGTAATAAATTATAAAATGAAGCTGTGTGGACAATGTGTTTATTTTTGTAATGTATCAACAAAGATTTTAATTTAAAAGGTTTGCTTTGTGTATACGTTTATACCTATGTTGAAATAAAATAACCTTGAACTGTTTGAAGATTGTAAATGGGCACAACAATGTGTTTTATATTTTTTACAATGTCATACATAATTTTATTAAACTGTTTTTACAAAAAATCAATGAACTATGTAAATATAGTGTCCAACAACGAACCGGATTTAATATTAAAAAGAAGCTTGGATTTATAATATTATTTCGTTATAATTGCCACACCTACAAACGCAATGAATCCGTTTTTGTATGTAAAAGGTATTTTTGGAAAAATCGGTCTTTAATATATCGATAATAACCGAGATGACACATTACATGATGTAATTTACCTATCCTAGTGAACCACTTTGGCACGTCGAGCTTCGGGAGCAATTAGTATGGTTTTTTTTTTTCGATCTGACTGTACTGTTAGCCATAAGGGCTCAGGAGCCTCGAACGGCTTTTACAGCTTCACCGGGCTTGGGGGCGAGCGCTTAAGGCACTCAGCCACGAAAGCATGCAACAAGCTCAGAGGGTGTCAAAGTGGCCGACCTCGGCTCGGGCTGTTGCAGAGATTGCAATCATATCGCGATCTATCTAATGTCCTAGCACTCGATCTAACTAACTATACATATATACATGTCGCTATCCTCTGGATAGGAAGAGACAAGTGTATATGTATTTAGTAATCTGTAATTGTTGATCTAGACTAACTAGCCTCAAAAAAAGAAAAAAAAAAGGTCCCTTACAGAACCTATGTACCTAAGTGTAGTGCATGTTTGTAAACAGTGTAATGCATGTATGTAGGTAGCTAGTGAATGCGGTGTCACTGTATCGCGCGAGCGGCAGCTAGACTCAAGGGCTCCATGCCGGAGGATCGGACCTAGGCTTGAGTGGCCGCAGGAGAGGGTGGACGTGGCGGGTTAACTAGTATAGTATACATATCCAGCTACTGAATGGATTTCACTGTGATATTTACATGTCAGCATGATCACCGTGAATTTCGATACAAAGTATTGTCGACCCTTAGCATTGATGGATGTTTTTGTATAGTAATTAACGTAATAATTTAATGAGTAATTAACGCACAGTAGTTTTAGTTTAGAAAAAAGATGGGTCCATGTTCGTCTGAATATTTTAGTATCGGTACGACAAGGTTTAAGAGGAAATGCAGGCGGCGCGGCGCGGCGCGGCGTTTAGTTCATACAAACGTAATGCTCTATTATTATCCCTGGATAATATCACTAGAGTAAATATATTTATACATTACAATTCATATCTATCACTGGCACGTTCCTATGTTTTTTTTTCCATAAATTAATATATAAAAATAAGATCAACCAATTTTTTTAAATGACTAAAGTTGCCAAATTATTCTGCAGTTATCAGATACCCGAAAAATAAATTTGACTATATTATAATAATACTAGCACTAGCTTTGCACGGGTAACAGTATAATACATATAACTCTATTGGTTTACGCGGCGCCCACCAGTAAAGCACACAGTCGGCATAATTTTTTCCGACATTTTCAACAATCATCGTCATATTTCAGCCAGTTTCCACACAACGTTAATAAATTTTACACCTAAACCTTCCTCATAAATCATTCCGTTTATTTATGAACCATATGAAAATTCGTTCGGTAGTTTTTGAGTTTATCGCGTTCAAACACACAGACAGACAGAATCAGCGGGGTGACTTTATTTTATAATATGTATAGATGCATATAAAGATAAAGTGCATATGGCATAAAAAAGCTTTAGACTATTCTTCATAAAAATATTAAAATCGGTCCATATTGGAAGGGGATTTAGTGCAATACGATATTATAAATTTATCTTATTTTTTCCTACTGACTTTACTGTTGGCCAGGTTTCCTTAACGGCATCACCAGGCTTGTGGGCGAGCGTAGAAGATACTCAGCCGCGAATATTTACATAGGTACAATCAGTTCTAGCTGCACTTTTCTCTTTCATGCTCTATTCGGTCGTTCGGACATAGCGCGATAGCAATAGATTTCTGTTAAAACGTATTATTCAATGACTTGCCGACTGCGTTTTCTCTTATACTAGTTTACCAAGTATAGACGAATGGTTAAGGTGACACGACACAAATAAGGTGTTAATAAAGTACCACTATAAGTAGAAAGGGTCGTAAAACTTACTTAGGCAGAGGAACAAATTAAGGTAGTTTAAACTTCCATGAAACGTATTTACTGTGCCTTATAATGCTAGTAAACAAAGCGCTGAATTATAAATACGCTACATATTAATATCCCAATTTATATGCAGTAGAATAATCGAATCGATTGATCACAAACCGGCGCTATATTTAAAATGTACTCATATAAAGTGCTATTGTTGGCTGTTAAATAAATTGTTTGCAATGCATATTTCATAATGCATTTTGCAATGATGACTCGGTGGTTCCGTGTACTGACATCGCGTCGATCGACGTGATTTCGAATCCCTGCAATGAGCCTGAGCTCACGGTGAAGGAAAACATTGGGTTGAGTACAATACCAAGTAAAATCAGGTGTGCGCATTTTCTAAAAACTCTTCAGAACGTCTCACTAGCATTGCGTGACAGTCTCATTATCCTAGATGTGGATATTCGCAGCGATCTCAACTTCAGGGATAACATCGGGAGTATGATCTCTACTACATCTCGGAGACTTGGAATGCTGAACAGGGTGCTACAGTTTTTTACGCCGGTCAACTGTATCCTCTCTACAAGGCACAAGTTAGGCCGTGTATGGTATATTGTTCGAACCTCTGGGATGGATCCGCAAACACAGTAGAAAAACACACGCTGGCTTCGGAGTCACAATTTTACGGTAACCTCTATCTCGGCACGAACTAATAAGTTCTCTATGTCTTATCTTTGTCGTACCGTGAAACTGTGAAATCATCTTCCGGCTAATGTGTTCCCTCTTTCTTATGACATCAGGTCCTTCAAACGTAACGTGAATAGATATTTATTCAGGCCGCCGTCGTGGGAACCGCCGATGGATTTCAATCTCTCGGTGGTTGCCGTTGTATTTGGATTGTACTGTGCTACCATCAGAGACAGTACAGTCAATGTGCCGAGCTACAATAGAAAAACATAGTATGGTGGTAAGGCTTTTTCTAATGCCTGCCTGGATAGCTACCAACCTCAAGTTAAAAATTTGCCACCAAGCACTAATGGGTGTGTTCCGGCAGCTTAACTTCAGAGCCAGTTCTCCCGCTAGGCTTAGCGTGTTACCATCTTGGGCCACATCGTCACTTAAGAACAGGTGAGATTGTAGCCAGAATCGATAAAATGAAGCTTCTTGACAGCTGCTGTCACTTAACATTTCCAATTTTGCAATTAAATATGCCCCTTACGATTCCAGAAGTGTATATGCTATGCTATGTTATAAAAAAATACACCTAGCGAAAAGGGGAAGGCTAGTGCCAAATAAAAACATTTTTTTTATTTCAAATCGTTTTTATGTCGTCCTCTTTTCACATATTTATTATATATTAGTTAAGAAACCACTATTTTTCTATTCTAAATAGTAGTTTTGTTTACATATCTTCTTAGATTAATGATATAAATGTTTCTCTATTTATTGTTTTCTATTGTTTTCTCAACTTACTGTACGAAACTGGTTTATATCCTCACAAAGGAGGAGGATGTGCTCATTCAATTTTGTCCTGCATGTTTAATATTTTTATCCCAACGCTACCTCGTCTCGAAGGGATTGTTTAGGCACAATGTTTAGACATTCAGACGTGACCCTTGGCTATAAACGTGAAAGTTTTATGTTAATGACACTCTCTTGTGGCAGCCATCCGTCCATATTGTATAAGTTGTTGACTAATAAATTAGTTCGTTTCGTCTAGAGATAAGTAGGGAGACAAAGGATTGATTACCTTGTTCTGAGAACTAACAAGTTCAGTAATAAACTGTATTCGTTGGTCTGTGTCATTGTCGGTGGGTAGGTAAGCTGTACCGAGTAAGATAAAAATAAGACGGATAAACGTCGACTTCCTCAGTAAACAGTCTATGAGAAACGTGAAGGTATGACGACTTTTGTTTAGGAGCATGGGCAGATTTAATTTTATTATGAATTTACTGGTTTAATAAACGTTTCTTTAATTTTGGTAATTTCACTGTATAAGTGATTTAGAACTACTAATTCGAATTATATGTGTCTACATTTTGTAATGTAACTATAGCTCTTTTAGCATTTATATAAATAATCAAAATTGATCTAAGAATATCTATATGAATGAATTATTTTTTTTTTTTGTTTGTTAATACGATTTTGATTAAACATTGATGAGTTGTTGTGCGTACACCAGTGAAGCTTATTTATTTGTACAACCGTTTTAAAATAGATGGCGCGGGAGTTGTTTTATTTTTAAGACAAGGGGAGCAAAGTTGCGAGTAAAAGTTAGTATAATACAATACTTGACATTAAATATATACACAAATATGAAGCTGTAACATTTTATTACTCTAGAATAAATATTGCTAAATAAATAATGTCGATGTGATTGATGCTATCAAAATAATAAGATTAGAATCCAATTCAATTCTAAAATGACATTTATACACGGTTGAAATCAGATTTAAGAAAGAAGAAAATCTGAATACGTATATCTTGCGCATAACTTTCTTTCCAAGTAAAGTGCTGTCTGTATACATCTAATAGGTCTTTAGGGAAATCTTGAAATGGTTTCGTTCTCCTAAGTTCCACTCGCTAGACACCAATTTTTGCCGACTTTTACTGTTTGCAAATAAATAATATACTAACTGACAAACATCTCATTCCTTTTTATTTTAGGTCACTATTGAATCAAATAAACTGCTAGCAATTTTCGGGCTCGTTTAGCTCGCTCCGGGGTGCCAATACGCAATTTGAATACGCTATTCAAACTAATTTGGTTCAAATAAAAATATGAAAATATATTTGCCAATATGATATCGCTCCAAAACTTTGATTATTGTCTACTAAACACGATGCTTTGCAAAATGCTTTCGATGCAGTGACAAACAGTATTATACTAAAACTTTTATTTTTTACATTGGTAATCCAGTGCATACAAAATGGAATATACTTTTATTTTCGTTTCAGGGTTTCCCTATAGCCACTGGCACGTAGTGTTCCAAGTCGATATTTGTGTCTTTTAGAACCATATACGACAAGTTATATAACTGGTAAGCTGAATCTTTTCTCTGAAATTAAACTGAATTTTATCTCGCTTTCATCGCCCATTACACTGTAAAGCGCTATGTGCTAACATTTTATGTTTGCTTAAGATAAATATATTTGTTTTAACTGGGAGCTTACTTTTCTCATAACAAATTTAATGAGATTAATACTATACATTTAAAAATAAATACCTTGAAAATATATTAACATCTTCTATTACAGTCTCTATTGCAGTCTCTTTCTTCAGCTATGTACTAAACCTTAAACTAAATAAATAAAACGGAGAAGAGCTTAAGCAGAAGAGTTGTTGACAAGAAATAAGTGTGAGAATTTGGTTGTTACAAACAAATATTAAACGCAAACTCATGTATTACAATGTGTATATACTTTTCACCTAACAATTGGGTCGGAGGATTGTCTGAGCGTGTTTTTGTCAAGAGTCACGTTGCCGACGGTTGCTTAATCATGAATGACACGTTTACGTATTCAGCAGGCTCGCCCCACCCGCTAACGAGAACACGAGATAAGTTTACAAACGTCGCAATCTCGAATTCCCGATGGCATTCAGTCTCGGCGTTGATTATCCAGGATTTGAAATTAACATATTAGGGATTTCTATATACTCAACTTTAAAACTTACTATAAATTTCCTTCCTCAGCTGCTTGTTCAAATTATATCCATAATTTAATTGCTTTTATTGGAGTTGATGTAAATGAACTATAAGATAAAACAAATATTTTTTTGAAGGATCGTTTTACCAACAATCATATTGATTAATTATTATCTTCAGACTTAGGCAATGGTTTAAAGAGTTTTGTATTTTTTTTCTTTTCAAGTTTTTAAAAGCTCCATCAATTCGGACTAATATTCAGCAGTGACATTAGCAATTTGCCTCTTAAAAATAACACTTCGCTCCATAGATGGTTCAATTTTGATAAAGAAATCACAAAGCTTATTTGCCATTCTGAAACCTTCACTAAGATTTTTCAAACGAAATGTCACGTTTCCTGTTGTTGTCCTTCTGTTTATTTACATTCACAAAAACACGGACCGCGGTGAAGGCGGCATATGTCAAAAGAAAAGCCGAACCAATACAGCGGCGATATTTAGGCCATACTTTAATCGTAGTTGTAATAAGGTCTATTTTAGTTTTTTATTAGTCCAATTGACGACGCGTTTACAAAGGATACCAAATCCTTTTTAAATACATATGTATGTACCGATGTACCGATTAGATCCGCGATTACATACCTATTTATCATTAAAAAAGATTATCGCCAGTTCTGTGCATAATTGATCACCCGAAAACCATTACCCTACGCCAGACGGGTAAAAATGTGTAGGAGCTTATATAATTAATTATTTATTACTAAACTTTAAATATCGGTATCATCGATTATTCATAATAATAATCAGTATCACTATCATATCAGCAAAATTATTTATCATTACAGCCAGAATCTAAAGTACGCTATTTTTATTAATGAAAAAATCGTGAGCGACCTCTATAAAATATCTACTTTATAATTTCATAATACTTATAATGTCAAACGAAGACTATACTTACACAACGAAAAAAAAAACATATATTATCGTTTTGGTATATTAAAAAAATATTGAAGGTACTTTTAACTTTTTTTTTATGTGAGTTTTTATGTGAGTTTATTTTATGTGAGAATTTTTAAAGCGTGTTAAATTAACATATTTTTATGTAAAAAATATATTAAAAAGGCACTGCTAGAGAAATCAAACTGAACATTATACTAATGCAATGTAAGTATAGGTTAATAAATCATAAAAAAAATTGCACTCCGATTAAAACACCACATAACATTTTCTTAATGTTATATATGTATGTGTATCACACGCACTTACATGTAACACGTCTACTCTTGTCAACGGTTCTCGTGCAACTGACATGGTGCGTTCGAGACAGTGTATTGACTGTACATATTTGTGTGTACGTTTACGTATGACTATAAAATCGTATAAATATATACATTACATTACCTTATATGCATTAAGGTATATTTTAGTTCCACATACACTATGTGCAATTCCTTTAGTGATATCGATTTAAGTAAGTAACACAACAAGTAATGTATTGTAAATTATTCATACCAAAATAAATGTTTGTTTGTCTCCTCCTAAACCATTTATTCGACTACGATAACACTTTGGTGAGTTGGTGTGCGCACAGCCGCGAAAGTTCTGTAATATTAGGTACAGCCATTTTACAATAGGCGGAGCGGGAGTCGTTTCATTTCGAAGACAGTCGGAACGAAGTCACGACGTAAAGTTAGTATTGAAGAGATTTAGGCACTATTTAATTTTACACAAAGCTTATCTATCACAAACGAACGCTTTAATGATACAATATTTACCTATTACAAAACTCCTTCGATGAAAAGGAACGTAATTCACTGTGTAATTTTCTTGAACAAATTTTAAACTCGATCTCTCTGTTATTTGAAATTAAATTCATTATAATTTACAAATGTTTGTATATTTTATAGTAGGTACAGTAATCCTAGTAGAGCGTGGAGAATGAATCATTAGTCCTAAACTAATATTAGCCCCTGTTGTTCAAATAAAGTCTTCTGGGGCGTACCTGTTATACTATCAACGGGGTAAGACATGAAATGAGTTACTTGAGTTTCTGTTTCCCTTAAGCAAACATTCTTTCATTTTCTAATGGATCGGCACTAAGCGAATATTTGTCAGCAAACTTTTATCAGACGAAGATATTTATTTACATAACAAAAACAATAGGATAATAGTACCTAGTATCTCTACAAATGTAATATTTTAGCAAGAAACCGGATTTCAATAAGAGATTTGTCGAAGAATTTCACAAGTAATATGAGAAATAAAAATGAAATGAATATGTATTGGATTTATTATCAAGATTTTTATTATTTAACTAGCTCACTCTGCAGACGTAGTTCTGCACTTTCCAGTTGTCAATAACTTGACCATAGCGCCACCTATCGCGTAAAACATTCTCCATGAAAAAGCACTAACATATCAACTTTCATGATGATCGGTGAAACGGATTTGAGTTTATCAATCTCATATGTATTTTACTAGCTGTGCTCGCGGCTCCGCTCTCGTGGACTACAGAAATTTGTCGGTCGAGCGCGTACTGCGTACTGCCTCAAAAATGCTTATTGTGGATGACCCTTAGAAGATAGACATATGCTATCGCTGACTTTTTGTAGGTCTTTTTAACATCTGCAATTATGAAGGACATTAATTTTATATATCTCTAATAGTTTACTTAGCGTAAGCCATTTAATCGTCTTTTTTCCTAATTGATTCATCATTATCGCCACTGCTTAATTCGTATGTTACTTTATATAACAAAACATATCCTATAACATGGTCAGATAATATATCTATGAATAAAAAAAAAACATGTAAATCGGATTAGTGGATTTCCTGGGATATCAAACTAGAACTGTCAAAAATAAAATAAATGGTTGGGATTAGTCTTTTTGCCTCATAGGAAAAGAAAGACAAAACTATGTCTCATGGTTTCACCCGTGTTAAGTTTATTCGATCTCTTCTTCACCGCGACCCGCTACTAACGCCTCCGTGTGGCATATCGTTATTTTCACTTACCATTCTTGCCAGTTTTTTTTGATGTTCATCATTATTGCTCCGCTCCTTAAAATCGTAGCATAATTTTATACAGCCTATAAACTCCTTCATTAAAAAAGCTATAAAATATAAACAGAATTTTAAATTTTAACTGTGTTTTTATACGAGTGTTAATTTTTAAAGGCACGATTGTTGCAATTGATGACGGTTACAATAAAATGGCTGTGTATCCTTCACTGATCACTATCGATTTCATGAATAACTACCATTGTACGTGTTATATGTTCTTTTTAAGAAACAAAATCCCACCCGTGATTCTAAGTTATAACAATATTATGGGGCTTACTCAATGGTCGCAAAAATAGATTATATTTTTATTGAACTTTGTTGTCGTCGTATCTCCGTAAAGCCTAAGGGAACGAGCCTCCCTTGACAATGTTATCGGCGCGCAGCAAAAATACTGGATAACAAACAAAGAGGAAATAAAGTTAACAAGGTTATTCCTGAGTCGCTTTTTTGAAATAAGTTGAAAGGGTGACTTACCTTTGACTTTCAGTTTTCATACAATTTGATCTGTTGAATATTTGCTAACGCTGTAACTTGTATTGCCTGTTTAAATCAATGTAACAGTAGATACAGCAAGTGTAGTGTATCAGAACATCTCTAGTGACAATGAGCAAATGAGGGAAGTTACCAGAAACTGCCTTCGATAACGAAGACACAGCAACACATCAGTCGGCTCGCGACCGTGGCGCCGTAAAATCAGCATTATTGCCATCCATGGGAGTTGTTAATTTAATTTATTGATATTTTAGTATGTTTACATGTTTCTAGTTGTTAATAACTTGCATTACTAAAGCTCAAACTTATTTTTACCTCTGTGGTTTTATATAGAAAGCAACAAGTGAAGGGGGTTATACTTGGAGTTCCTATGTATAGCCAAATCAGAATGAAAAGATCTACAGAAGAACCAAAGTAACCAGTATTGTCCTCAAAATTGATATATAGGTTATATCCTCATTCATATTTTGTAACCTATTTAATTAATTAAGTAGATGTAAACAATTAACTTGAGATTTTGAGATTGTGAACTTTTCGGTAAACTCTTGTACTTTGCAATAACAAAATGGAGTATAGTAAAAGTATTTTTATCATAGTTTGTAGTGAAAGATAAATGATTACATCTAATGGATGCGCTCCCGAGCTTAAATTCAAAAATGGGGCGCCCAGTCTGTTTTGTTGTTTGCGGCTTATAAGAAGCTTTTAGGTAAATTAGGAGCTTCCCTTATAGGCAGTTTGGAATGTTGTATAAAATAGTTTTGTATTGCTGTGAAAATATTAAAATTATATATTAATAGGTCCTTACAAATGAAATTAGCGTTTTATATGGAAAAAGTAAAACGAAAAAAATATTATGAAATTATATATTTAATTAATCGAAGTATGTACCATTATTATCTATACACTTTAGCCATTGTAAAGGTAGTTCATTGATTCCATTGCCGAAAAAATTGTCCAAATCCGAAAATAGTGGTAATATGTTGGAGCAAGTTCCGGGGAATATGGTGGGTGTCGGAGACTTTGTAAGCGCGATTCCTCTAATTTAGCGATCGTCTGTCGTCAAGTATGGGGTCTACCGTTGTCCTGAAGCAGTAGTGGGCTAGAGATTGAACAGTCTCGGTTGTTTAACGGCTAGCTTTTCCATCATGGTTTGCGATTGTTGACAATACAGATCTACAGTTATCGTCTCGCCAGATCAATAGTTTATGACACCAGCACTGGGCCATCAAACTGTGATAAACGTTTCTGATTGTCGTAAATTAAAATTACTTCGTTATTGTGACGGTTGAGTAATGTAACGCAGCACTCAATTTATGCGGTACCCATTTCTCGAGCATTTTCACTTTTCTAATTTGTTTCAAGTGAATTAAAATTGTTTTATCACTCACACCGAAGCCTGCTGCTAACCCTGACGTGGTTTGAAATGGATCCGCTTACACAATCACCTTTAATTCTTCATTATCAACTAGGGTCTCCGGCCATCCACGGGGTTAGTTTTAAAAATCAAAATTTCCAGTACGAAAACGTTGGGACCAAAAACGTACCATGCTTTCTTTTACAGTATCTTCCCCATACACATCATTAATCCTTCGAGGTGGTTCTGCAGCGCTGATGTCACGGTGGAATTCATGTTCGTAAATAACGTGATATTTTAAGTTTTCCATTTTGTGAAAAGACCAATGTCAAAGAAAGATCAAATGGTACGAAAACGAGGTTGTGCCACTGGTGAATTCTGAACTCGGCTATACGGTTTCTTACTGCTCTCTGAAGTGCGTGTAACCGAGTTGAAGGTTGATCGGACGGTGATCGGAGTCTAGTTCGTGTATGACTTGGATGTGTCCTAACCGAAGCGAGACACCTTTGAGAAGGGCTATATCGAGTACTGTCGGTCGACAATTATCTCGAAAGTGAGTGGGTTCGAGGGGAGCTATGACGTCGAAGTTGAGCACATCTCCCAACTTTTTTATCGTTACAGGATTGGCGTAGTGGCCACTATCTCACCTGATGTTAAGTATAAGTAACGATGTGGCGTGGATAACACGCTAAACCTAGTGGAAGACTGGCTCTCAAGTGCAGCTGCCGGAACACACCGGCGACAGATTTTCAACTTAAGGTTGGTAGCTAGCCAGGCAGGTATTAGAAAAAGCCCTACCACTATGCTATGGTTTTCTCGCATGTTTTCCTTCACCGAAAGCTCAGGCTCATTCCAGGGATTCGAACTCACGTCAATCGACGTGAAGTCGTAAACGCTACCACTGAGCCATCATTGCTTCAAAACTGACTGACTAACTGATGTCGCGCTCAAGAAGTAACATAGCCATGTATTCTTAGCCGAAGCCGGGACCGTAGGCTGAGGAGCTCTGGGCCTTGGGAGACTGAGGACGGGAGCAGGGGCCCCATGAGGCCGGAGGGGCTCGCACTGGTTGAGGAGGTGCGAGGAGCGTGAGGCTTGCAGCCACCGAAGCGCGAGATACTTTTCTCGAAGGCTGGTAAGAAAACTGTTTAGGATAAAGTCATCCTATTGAACAGTAATTAGTTCCAATTATATTGCTTTTTACTTTATAAACGTCATATATTATCGTATCAACGAACTTAATCATACTTACGTATCTATACATGTTCTGTTGCCTTGGGTAACAATAAGACAATTTGGTACTTAGCCAATAGTAAAAATATTACATTGTAAAAGTTGTCTTGTTACTCGTATTCATAGAAATGGTGCGAAAATGGAACAGTGTCAGAGCGACATTCAACTCGCTTTAACCGTAAACGCCGGAGGGTTGCGTGGTTCTATATCGAAGAAAACTTTCCCGGGACGATAACATTTTCATATCCATTTCGAGAAGTGCGTTTGTTTAATGTGTTTATGTTATTATTCTTATCGGCTCTCGGTACTTTTGACGTATTCTTGAACTTTACTTTTATAATCGTAATAATAGGCCTGAAACAATAACAGTTTATTATATTGGTTGTTTTTGTAATAATATCAATGTAGTTATAACATACATTGCTTAATTAAACTCTGAATTATAAGAGAACACGGGCTCGAAATAAGGTTTTAAATCCAGGAGTGTAAGCTACCCAGTAATGTTATTTACCCAGTAAACAACAAAATTTGTTCAGCGATATCTCATAGTTTACGAAATATTATCCTTTATGTTAAAAAAATTTTAAAAACCCGCTAAGTACTTAACTCGGCGTTTTAACTATCACAACTAAAAAGGTAACCGAATGCCTTAATTTTTTTAAAGTGAAACTTTTATTTTATCGCCCCAAAATTTTTCGTTTATATATCGCATGTCGCATTACAGCTGGCTGTAGAGTAGGGAACTGTGAGACTCGAGGCGAAGATGAAGTTATTATTATTAATATTTTTAGTTTCACTTTCATGGTGGTTTCATAAAACCACACGATATTTTTTGTTTCATTGTGGCAAATAATAATGCCTTTACCATACCTGGCTTAATATACCTGTAAAAGGATATAAAAAAACGGATTCATAACAATGTGATTAATTTCGTAGCTATTATCATTTTATCTCTCGTGTTGTAACAAAAATGTACCTACTACGTTGAGTCTAGAATTATGTTAGCGAAGAATTATGTTTGCAAATTTTTCGCAACTATAATAGATTCTAAAAGGTAAAAAAAGTAAAAGATTATTTCTAATTTACGCTAAATTAATTGATGTCGAGATACGTGTCTCATTAAGTCATTATTTGCTTCAAAGTATTTTAATATCAAGTTTGAATTAAGTAAATCTGATCTGTTAAAAATTTAGTGGTATAAAACTTCTTATAAACTAAAAAAAAACTTTAACTTAAATTTCTTCTTACTTCGTTTCACACCCTTAAGGGTTGAATTATAAAATGATGAAATACGTGTTGAATTAAATGACTAAAATAATTAATAGCAAGTTTCAAATAAATGTGATCCGAAAATTATGATCTCCCATACAAACTTAGTCACCTCCTTTCACTTCCCTTAGGGTTTGAATTTCGAAAAGTCTAATCTTAAACGATCTATATAATATAAAGTTAACACTCGTTCCAAATATGTATATCCTTAGTAACTTGGGCTTGGCGATGATGAGTTAGTCAGGATAACATCTTTTATACAAGTTAAGACAGATTTATTTTGGCAACAAAATATGTTTAATATATATTCACTTTTTTTTTATATTCTATTAATTTGTTTAGGAGCCTTTTGTGTATGTTGACCTTACCTTTTTTACTATGGATAAAAGAAGCCTAAATTCTAAGAAATGGATCAAAAATTTAGTATTCATACAATGTACTGCACATACTTGACTTCATCCAGTAATGTTTATAGCAGAAGATTGTTTATACTTATTTTCTCAGTTCATAATTCATTTCATACTCCAATACTTAAGATTGCTTGTTTTTATAATAGTTAAAGTTAGAGACGTTTGTATAATGGCACTACGTTTTATGGAAAACTGTGTACTTGATTCATTGATCTTAGCGAATTTACGTCAACAAAGATAGTCTTGAGACTTAGTAACTTTGCACTTCCAAAGTTCAGGAACGTATTATCACGCTAAGCCACACAATTCTGATTAAAGTTGACACGATTAATTTGTGAAGAGTAACAATGTCTTGGTAATTTATGCTTATAATATATACGTGTAATTAATTCCATTACTTCATTTTTTTACATTAGGTCATTAATTAGAATAGGGTATTTTACGCTTATTAACTTATTGACATTGCTTATTAAAATCTTGTGTGCGTCTTTAAGTTATTCTATAACTTCTAAACGTCTTGACCGATTGAGATCATATTTACATAATGTGTTTCTTTTATCAAGGCGATCATCCGATAGGTGGCGTTGTAGTCGAGTCATTATTAACTACCGGGAAGGTCAGAACAACGTCTACAAGGCCAGCTATTTTAATTATAAAATATTTATATGTCGAAATTGAGAATCTCAACGAATATAATTTGGATATGGTCCTCGAATTTAATCGTACTAATTTCAAACTTTATTAAGAAGGTATAGGATTCCTTAGGTGGCAAAATCGTTATGAACATACGTCGCCATTTACGGTTTTGTTTCAGAATAGTAAAATTAATGATAGCTTCAAAATGATTATTTCAATATATATCTTTATATTATATTAAACACTTAAAACAAGAAAGCTTTGAGTAAATAAATGAATAATAAACATTTATTTTTATAAGGTAAATATCACTTACATGTGACATTGGAATGTTTAAAGTGATTGTAAACTATATATCCTTTTAGTGATATGTAAATGTTTATTGAATTATATTACATTAATAACGTACAAATGTAATTAAAATAACATGGCTTTGTTATTGGGCCGCCAATTACGGTTACTCTGGTAGTCAACACAACTTCTGTGATTCTATCATTATCAATACAACTCCCGTTACAACAATAGAAAAGCCTGTTGTTATTATTCAATTAAATTACAAACTTATAATTTACGACTGTAATTTAATAATAATTAACATATTATCTACTAGCTGTACCAGCGACTTCGTTCGCGTGGATTTCGGAAACAAAAGAAATTGACAATAGTCGTTAAGCCAAAAATTTAGCAGGATAAATGTTTCCTATGTATTTATTAACCCAGGATATAAACTGACTGTCTGCCGAATTTCACTGAAATCCGTTCAGCTGTTAATACGCGATTTGGTAACAAACATCCAAGCATACTAACTTTTACATTTATAATATTACTAGCTGTGCCACGCGGTTTCACCCGCGTATAATTTAAGATAAATCGCTGAGTCGAGATTTATAATACATCAGTATAGACAATATTTTTATCGGGCGGCCAAGGGTTATGCGTCACAATTCACACAGAGTGAGCTAGTTAAATAATAAAAATCTTGATAATAACTCCAATACATATTCATTTCATTTTTATTTCTCATATTACTTGTGAAATTCTTCGACAAATCTCTTATTGAAATCCGGTTTCTTGCTAAAATATTACATTTGTAGAGATACTAGGTACTATTATCCTTTTGTTTTTGTTATGTAAATAAATATCTTCGTCCGATAAAAGTTTGCTGACAAATATTCGCTTAGTGCCGATCCATTAGAAAATGAAAGAATGTTTGCTTAAGGGAAACAGAAACTCAAGTAACTCATTTCATGTCTTACCCCGTTGATAGACCTATTCACACTACACCTATTTTCATATACCCGAGCCGAGTGTATTTTTTTTTAATTTTACATTATCTCCCAAACTATTCGTCCAAATGACACCCTCTAAAGGGAAAAATTTATCTATTATTTAACTTTTGTTCGTAAGGATTAATATGCCATGCCTAATAATAATGCTCATAAATCAATTTAACAAAATAAATAAAACTTTGAACGCTTGACAAAAGTTTATGTACTGCCTATCACTATATGTGGAAAAAATATACAACTGCGGATTGCTTGGCGTTCGAAATAGTCAATACATCGTGGACTGGCGCGGTGATTAATCCTGTACCTTCCCTTGGGATGAGGAATTTGCCTAGCAGTGGGAGAATCACAAGCTGGTATTGTTACTTGTTAAAAATATGTATAAAAATGCAAAATTAAATATAATTTAAATGATCTAATGTGAATGATATTTATAGAAATATTATTACATCTACATTTTAGATGTCATCATTTTGACATTAAATAATACATTGAGTTTATCAAACTACCTCGGAGGGGTGGGAAAAGCCTCACCGAGGCTCGGTGAAACGTTGAAATTTTGACAAATTACACTCGAGGATTACTTCGCGGGAATATGAAGAAAAGCACGAAAACCACGCGTTCCCGCAAATTACTGACTCGTGACAAATGTCTTAGTAGATGACCTACAATTTATTCGGGCCCCAGCCTAGTTAATGCCAACAGCCTGAAACATAATAATATTTGTAGGAAAATGACATGTTCATTGTAATTGGAACGTTCTTAAGTTAGTTACGAGTATGTGCTATTCGGGAATTTCTTATGGCTCACATCAGAAATTATGTTAACATATTACTCACAGTAAATGTTTATGGTTGGTAATATAATACGAATTGCTTTTCAGATGGCATATTTCGAACAGTCAGATATGTCAACTGTTTAAATTATACTGGGTGATATTGAAATGATGCGTACATAGTCCACAACTAATACTTAACTTTGAAGTGTGCTCACCAATTAGTGCGTGAAAACAGATTTTCAACCTTAATGTAGCACAAAATACGAGTAGATAGATATATAATGAAAATGATATAAAAAAACGCGACTTCCCTGCCAAAAAACGAACTAAACAGTAAAAAACAAGTTGTATTACTATAATTTGTATATACAAAACAAAAGGTCACTCATTAACTCGCAGACTAAAAGGATAACTAAAATTGTCATTGCTGTCGGGGGATCGTCCTGTGTAACACTTTTTAATATAAGGGACCGTGGAACACTTTTTGATATAGAGGTCCCCCGACTGGAATTACAATTTTACTTATTTGTTTAGTCAACGAGTAAATTAGTGACCTTACGCTTTGTATTCCCAAGCCAGGTGAAGCTGCAAAAGCCGTCTGAGACTTCAGGACCTTGTCGGATATCAGTGTGGTCAGATCGAAAAAAAAAACGCTTTGTGTTTAAAGATTAACTAATACAACTTGTTTTTTGTTTTTTCATTTTTTATAATTTATTTTTAGTTTATAAATGTTAGTGACGTTTTATCTTAAAAAATGTCATGCTAGGTGAATTTGAAAATTGAGTCATAAATATATCTAGTGTCACCTGGGATGATGTAAGGATTCTAATGATACCGCATATTTGAAGCAATGATGGCTCAGGTTCTGTAAGAGACCTTTCCTTTTTCTTCTTTTTTTTTCTTTTTTTTTGCCTAGTTAGTTTAGACAAAAATTTTCAGAACACTAAATACACATACACATGTTAAACATGTATATATGTATAGTTAGTTTAGATCAAATGATAGGGAATTAGTCAGATCGCGACTTATTTGCATACGCGCAACAGTCCGACCCGAGGTTCGGCCACTTTGGCACCCTTGGATGTTGTTGCAAAGCTTTCGCGGCTGAGTGCCTTAAGCGCTTGCCCCCAAGGCCGGTAAAGCTGTAAAAGTCGTAAGGCTCCAGGGCCCCTAAGGCTAACAGTATAGTCAGTTCGAAAAACAAAGCAATGATGGCTCAGTGGTAGCGTGTACGACTTCGCGTCGATTGAGGTGAGATCGAATTCCTGTAATGAGCCTGAGCTTTCGGTGAAGGAAAACATCGTGAGGAAACCATAGCATGATGGTAAGGCTTTTCTTAAAGCCCGTCTGGCTAGCTACCACCCTCAAGTTGAAAATATGTTGCCAAGCACCAATAGGTTTGTTTCGGCAGCTGCACTTGAGAGCCAGTCGTCCACTAGGTTTAGCGTGTTATCATCTTGGGTCATATCGTCACTTAACATCAGGCGAGATTTTGACCACTACGGCAAAAACCTATAACGATAAAGAAAAACATCCAAATCTGTTCAGGCATTTAAAGTTATGTTGTCATAAAGAAACTCAAACTCAACATAAATACATGATCCCTGTAAATATTACATTCCTTGTTTGGGTAGTCGTTTAAAAAAGGCGGCTCTGGCTGGCCTTGGTTTTAGTTATTTACACTCGACTGTAGCGCCAGGGCTAACATCTACAATATTCAATAAAAAATTTGAATAGGATATCTATATTAAAAAAAATGAAGAATATTATTTAAACGCATACTATTAGATGTGCCTGTATTATACTATAGGCACTATGGGTAATGTATACGCAGATTACAAATGTGTCAAAATTGTATTATAAAAAAACCTTACTTATTATTATAGGTCATCAGTGCTGGTAGCTGTCATATGTGCACAATCATATTTTAGTATTTTGTACACTGGTAGGGCTTTTTTAATACCAGCCAGACTAGCTACCACCCTCAATTTGGATATTTGTCGCCAAGCACCTATTAGGTGTGTTCCGGCAGCTGCACTTGAGAGCCAGTCTTCCACTAGGCTTAGCGTGTTACTATCTTGAGCCACATCGTTACAAAACATCAGGTGAGATTGTGGCCATACTAAACCTATAAACGATGAGAAAAATTAGTTATTAATAAAGTATGAAATACTTGTGTATATAATGAAACAGTATGGATAAAATTATGTATTTCATTAATCTCCTGTTTATTTCAAGATTAGAAATGATGATGAACTATGATCGCTTCAATCTATCCAAGTAGTAAGTAAGTAATAATGGATACTTCGAGACTAGAAATAAAAGAACATACCTCGATATACCCTATACTGTACAAATTATAATAATATATGATGATAAATTACAGTCTAGCTAATTATACCAAGAAGATTGAGTTTAGCAAAATTCATGTAATCTCAGAGTGTATAAAGGGGTAACTTTGAGAGGGTTTATAAAGACTTGCGTATATTACGTAATATGATATGCAAACAAATTATTAATTCCATCCCTGTGACTTGAGAGCTTTGTAAATAGTTTATACTTTGCTATTAAAAAAATATAGGCACATGGAAATTATCGGTCATTCTCATTACAATGCAACTATTGAAATGGTAACCAATTGTGAAGTAAAAATTAAAAAATTGCTTACACTTGCTAGCTACTTCTACACTAAGTATTTGATATTTACAGAGTTAATATAAGTGTTGGTTGACCATAACATCTACTTCTACACCCATTCGTAATGTATATCTGTGATAACAAGTTTCAAAAAAAATAATTAAGATTACTTTCCAAGTGTTTGTACTGAAATACATAATTCCTTATTGAAGTGAAACTTCTTATGCGACTTCCAAGCGTTAAACGTTAAACGGTTAATGTTAAACGTTAAATGTCAAACGTTTAACGCACATTATCGGTCTGTCCTCTTTGTGTGAGCCAGAGCGAGAGAGCAATATATTATCGGTCTCTCCTCTTTGTGTGAGCTAGAGCGAGAGAGTAAATGTCGGTGTGTATGTATTTTGCACACTGTTTAAATAAAATAGAAAATGTCTTTTAAAATGAAGTTTCACTTCTATCGTGTGTGAATCGCACACACAGCTTTTTTATACAATACTTATTCAATTTAGTACACTAATAAGCTTTTTATATGTTAAATAAAAACGTTGACACTTTCCATTCGTTTAATTTTATTTTAATAATATTATAATTAATAGTGTCTACCGTTATAATATGCAACAGGCCGTTTAAAATATAGATAGATTAACAGATTAATGGTAAAATAAAATTATTTCTTATGTTAAATGTGAACAATGATGTGAAAATATTTATGTATTGTGTTTATGTAGTTGATGTCCTTTATATCGATTTATGGACAAGGAAGTAAAATTAGCTTCATTTCATTATTCTTACATATTGCTTGGAGGATATCTCCATTTATTTCGGTAAGTTATAAAAGTAGGGATTTACTATATTATAATCTAAGAAGAACGAGACGCGTTACACACCCCGATGAGAGATAAATATTTTATGTCATAATTCATCCAGGCTATAAAAAGGGTGAGCGCAAACACCCCAGTGACTCGAAATGATTTTGCTATGTTCGCGTTCACTGGAAACGAGATGGTTATATTCGCGTCAATGCGATGAGAATGTTGATTTTTCTTTTAATCCAGTAATAAAATTCTACGTATGCTTTTTGTTCTTATAAAGAAATGGAAACCTTAACATTATCACTAGGACAATATAACGTTTTTCATACAATTTGAACATTACATTTTATTTTCTGTTCTGTATTTTCTTTATTCGATTAAGAGTTTTATGTTTTTAAGTTATTCTTATAAATTGTTATTTAGATAATATCTTCTCTCTTTTCTATCCGTAACCACATAAATAAAAATTACATTGTGTGCCATCCACATCTCATGTTTGTGTATAAAAATACAAATTTACCTACGTTATATTTTATTTACGACGCACATTAACAAACTGAAGACATGATCAAATTATATTAAAATACGTAAGGAAATAAATAAAGTGCATTTTGTAAATATGTCTATATATTATATATAAAAACTAGATTTCTAAAGTTAACTCTATGCCAAATTTCATTGTGAATGGTTCGGAGGCTTTTTCGTGATAAAATAGCACGAATAAACAGTTCCTTTATTTCTCCAGACCATTCATCTTTTATACAAAAATATACGTTATTCAAGTTACGGAATACTCAGTTTGTAAACTAGCCTTGATTTCATTACCCGGACAATTTATAAAGCGAGTTCAAAAGTCACCTATAAATATAAACAAGGTCCTACAAAAAGCGGGTAATTTAATGAAATATTCATTATTATAATCGAGAAAGTTTGACCGTACGACGAGGGGTGGCCACGGAAGAACTATAAAATTGCAGTTAACGGAAACTGAACGGTTCCTCGATACCATTATTCTGAAATACGATCTAATTGACTGTCTCCCTCCATTCTCTTTGACGGGACAATAATGGAATGAAGTTTTTAGGTTTTAAAACATTTTAATTTTAAACGTCTTATTTAAAATGCCTCATTAAATAATAATTCCCTGTTAAAATGTTATTTCTTTTTTGTGGTTTTATTTTTGGGAATACAAATGTTTTGATATAAAATACTCGTTTATAAATGTATCTAAAATTTAATTCATATTTTTTAATATCCTGTAGTACTTGAATACCGAGGATATTTTATTATTTCGTAATATAGACAGGACTCCTATTACTTTTTAAAATAAATAATTTAGTCAAATCTGAATCTCACCAAAAACATAAATATACACAAAAGCAACTATATATAATTTATTTATAAATTTATAATTGAATTATAATAGTCGTAATCTACTCCCGTTATTTATTAGACTTAATAATTACTATGTGAAGTTTTATAATAAGTTTGTTTATTAGTATTTAAATTTAAGCTTTATTTATGTTGATTTTTTAAACGTTTTTAAGTCTGGAGTGATTCTTATCATCGGTGATTATATGTTACGCATTAAATCTGTACTAGAGAAAACATCGGAATCTCACTTTTTGTTAGTTCTTCACAAACAACTTAGATATTGTCAAACAGGATGGAAAATACTTGTTCATCGCATTGTTGATTTAATTGAACAGAAATTTACTGTAATAGTTATTTTCAACACATTTGCTCAAAAATGCATTTAGGAAGCCTGTATACATTGTTCGAAAGTTAAAAATTACGCACCATACAACGGAGCGTGCGGTAAAACTTTTGTATAGCGCCATAGAAATATATAAGAATTTTAATTTAGAAATTAAGAAGAGTTTTATATTACGAGAATAAATAAACTGAATGATCGAACCTTGGAAACACTTTTATCAATACATTTGTCTCGCTTTAATACTAAAGAGAAAATGAGATGAAATATGTAAATCTAATTTTTATCACGCGAACGTAAATCCATTTGCAAATTCGTGCCATTTTCATATTAGATACGTCAAAGATTGCTGCGACTTTCCGACTGATATTAGTAAACAAAATAATAATATGAGTTCAAGCGAGGAATCCCATATTAATATGGTATCTACTCCACCTGATATCTTGAATGAGGTGCAAATTGCAGGTTTCCAGGAGTAGTGACCTATCTGTTTTATAACCTATGCGTAATTCTGTTTTATTTTTTGTATCCCTTGGTTAATGTTTGTACCAACGCAAGTTAATCATAATGTTGTCGCTATTCAATTCGTTTCAAGGCCTATTTGCGAAATTCTTACATTTGTGAGCCGACTAATTTTGTAAATACCGTTTTTACAAATATTTAAATCAGTTCGGAATATTTAAATTTAAAATATAACAAATAAATATATTTTAAAATTAAAGTTTATTATTAACTTACAGTTACCGTGATGTCGGGAATTGATATGTAAATATTTGATTGCGAATGTAAAACTAACTTGTTTCACGTTTACCATTGGCTTTTACAAATCTGTTAGTTTTTATCAGTGGCTTGATTCGTGTGAAATTACTAATTAAAATATTGATACAAGTCGCTTTACACCCATTAAAAAGTATATTAAAAACAAAGCGTGTCTTTTAAAATTAAAAAAGAAAAGGCATGGTTATTTGTAAGACCCCTTGAACTAGATTTTCTAAATTTCTTTACATTGACGTTTTTCTAGCTTCGAAAGAGTCGTAAAGATTTGGAGATGCCTCGCTTCGAGGCGAAACACGTGAAATCGATTGTGGTCGGTCACGTCACATCCGCAAAATAGTTTTTTTTTTTTTTAGATTGATTAATAACGAACAGGTTTAAAAAAATAACAATTGTTTGTTGCAGAAAGACGTATCAACTGCTAATCAGTTCCATGCGGTATTAACAAAATCATTTTTGAATTAATTATTTATGATGAATTTTATGTTAATACCTATTTAGTCTAAATGTCTTCGTTAATTTTATTGTAAAAAAAACATGTAATTTTGTTTATTTCGGATACTATAATGAAATAATATAATTTATAAAATCATAGGACTGTTATAATTAATTTAAGTACAATTTTATATCATTGTTATGTAACGATTGATTAAATTGTTACATATGTATTAGATAAATAAAATTAAATACATTTCTTGTAAATAGTTTATTCATAATTTTATATAAGATTTTACAAAAATAAAATTTTCATTACTAATATTATATTACTCAAATATTATTAAAAATATGGTTTGGAGAAACAACGATATTATATTGGTTGTGTGAAGGATTCCTATTGTATGATATTGTACAAAACAAACTAAAATTCTTTGAAGCGTATTATGAAAGATTCCTGCGTGATTTCTTAGCATCCGGGGTTCATAACGCGGGTTGTTTGCCGAACTAAGTTAAATAGTTTGCTACCATATTTTTATCAATTTTGTTATATGTGTTTTGTTATATGCTACTAAATAAAATGCAGGTAATGCTATGAATACTATATTTTTGTTGTTTATTTATCTTTCGCGTTAAAATTGGTAATAAGAATGATAACATAAGCTTTGTAAATAAAATAGGTAAAAAAATTATTGGGCAAGTAGCGAGTAGAACTTGCGCTCTGAGAGTTCCGTACTATTATATTTTTGCATAAATGTTGTTTGTATCCTTACATTCTCCGATTTAATATGGTTACGGAATTAACAAAAAATGTCACTGTCCTCCCTATTAATTTCATACAGAACTTGACATCTATTATTTTCGGAGTTATTCTATATCTTACGTTAAAAAATTTCCCATCGTGCTAAATTTCATGACTATAATATGTCCCCAGAAAAATACCCTATAAGTTTTGATAATCGGTAAGGAATAAAAATACATAATAATAATATCAGCCTGTAGTAAGTGTCCCACTGCTGGACAAAGGCCTCTTCCCAAGGGAAGGTATGGTTTAATCACCACAGCAGCCCACGACGTATTGGTGATTTCAAACACCGAAAAATCAACAGTTCTATATTTTCCCATATATAGTGGTACTACATAATATCAGGCGCTCAGGTTACCTTACGATGTTTTCTTTACCGTTAGCCGATAGAGTTACCAATTTAATTTAGTAAATGTACGCGAATTCCGAAAAATCTGTTTTTACATGCGGAGATTCGGACATACGGACATCGAATCAATATTCCGCCTGTCTAAACTACTAGACCACCACGACTGTGAGGTCAATAATTGAAATTTTAATTATGAATTGCCGTATCCCTTCATTCCATTAACCTAGAAACTTGGTGTTTTTACAGCAATATTGGGCCAAGAAAAAAGTTCATGACACATGGACAGACAGATAGACAGTTCGTTTTGTCTTCAATGACATATCCATTTCCATTTTTATCGCACAGCTGTGCACACTGGTTTCACCTGAGTATACTTTAAAATAAATAGCTGATTGATTATTTGTAATACTTCAGTATAAACAATACTTTTATCGGGCGGCCAGGGTTATACGTCACAACTCAAACGGCTCATTCGCGCCACAACACCTTTAGTCATAGACTTGAGCCGAGTCTTGAATTATTTTAATTTTACATTGTCTTCCAAACTATATGTCCATGTTATTTGGATGTTAATGCTATTCCTCGTGAATCTCACTATCGTACACAAAAATAATTTTTCGAATCCGACTGGTTTCAGAGTTTAGCGTGTTTCCAAAATAACTCTTCTGCTTTATTATATTAGTATAGATAAGGGTACAATTGGAGGACTTCATGCTAAAAAGCAAGCATTCTCTAATAAGTCTTCTAGGGGAGCAAGAAAAAGGTATACCTTACATATATGTAAGGTGGTCATAATGCTTAGTAAATAAAATCTAGCAGATATAGAACAGCTCCAATTAGAAACTACGTAGCGAATTCTTGAAGGAGTCCCGGGAGTTGGTTAATTAGATGTTGATAGGAAGCGAATTCTTCAGTCTTGCTGCTGTTATAGCAAAAGATCTGCGAAACTAACTGTACGGTACTGAGAAAAAAATATCAAAAGATCTTAGCTGTCTATTATGCGTATCCGCGAGAGGTTGAAATAGTGTTTTTAAATATTTAAGAGATGTGGAATTACTAAGTATGAAGAAAACAAAGACAATATATTATTTTCATTCCTACGTAGACGAATGGGTTAACCTAGCTCGGTATTCAGATACATGATCACACTTCAGAAGACGGATAATGAAACGGATACAGTTATTAAGTAGACGATCAAGTTTATTTAAGAGATGTACTGACAGTTCCCATTAAGCAACGTCTGTATAATTCAGAAGAGAGAAAAAAGGGTATTTACTAGGGAAATATTTGTATCAATAGGAAGAAAGTTTTTCAAACACATGAGAGAATGAAGAGAAACATAAAATAGTGTGTAGTAGTGATGAGTTGGTTTTTGGCATTTCCGATTAGCCTTTATAATATCTAGCGGACAAGAGGTTTGCAGAGCTCTCGGTGATCGCCGTTGTTTTCGGATTGTACTGTATTCACCATCAGGCACATTGTCTTCACATTGCTATTCTACTATTAAAAACAAGTTTCCAGATGAAATTTTCTGTACTAAAATTTCATGCCCTTTAGTAACCAACATTTAAAACAAATCTCTTTAATTGATAAGCAACAGCCTTTTTGCAACCAATCCCGATATATTATCGGAATAATACTATCATAAAACCAAAGAATAGTAAAGCAGTATTTAATGGAGCGAAGCTTAATCCTATTGGGGCTATAGGGGAGATATAGCGAAGACGAATAATCGATTTGCTGATGTTATTTGTTTTGTTGGTGTTGTGCTGTGGCATAATATAATAAGATGTACACATTTGTAAAGATACTTCACACAGTTCTCACCTTGTGGATTATTTG
Organism: Saturnia pavonia; assembly: GCA_947532125.1. Classification (NCBI taxonomy): domain Eukaryota; kingdom Metazoa; phylum Arthropoda; class Insecta; order Lepidoptera; family Saturniidae; genus Saturnia; species Saturnia pavonia. Next base: position 10,032,295 of record OX383908.1, read on the forward strand.
TTAATTCGAATATGTCAATAAACACACATGGGTGTATATATGTAAAAGTGATTTTATACAAATTATTTGACAAATAGGATTACGGATCGCCTTATGTACTGTGTACCGCTCATTGTATTAATTTTCGCGACCGTCGAACTCGCTTCCAGTCAACATACAATCCGCCAAGTTTCGGAACTCCTTCTTCTTTTTTTGTACAACAAGGGTGGCAAAGAAGCATACGAACCGCCTGATGGTAAATGGCTACCATAGTTTATGGACGCTTGTAACAACATTGGTATTACTAGTGCGTTGCCAACCTTGAACCATTCTTCCCCAAGGAGCTCTTGGCACCCTTCTCACTGCAGAAATACTATACACGTTTATTTGGTTGCGATCCTCTGTAGGGTGGAGATATTTCATTGGTAGGCTTGCTCAAAGTATAGAAATTTCAAAAGAAAAGTCTCTATGTCTTACCTCTCTTAAGTCTTCTTCTTCTAAGGGTAAGCCCTTATCCCACTTAAGTGGGGTCGCCACAACAGGTTTTTATCTTCCGGGTTTGCTCTATTAACTACCATCTCAGTATTTACCTCTTTTGATGCATATCATTCTTCACACAGTCCATCCATACCTTCTTTAGTCTTCCTCTACTCATATATCCATCCACCTTCATACTTAACATTCTTCTAGTTCTATGACATTCATTCCTCCTCATGACATGTCCATACCACGCTAATCTATAACCTCGCAACTTCTCTGTGACTGGTGCTATTTTAAGACTTCCTCTGATTATACTCATTCATGATTTTGTCCATTCTTTTTTCACCACACATCCATCTTAGCATTCGCATCTCTGCCACATGTAATCTTCTTTCATCCATCTGTTTCGTTGCCCAGCACTCAGATCCATACATTAAGACAAGTCTTATAATGGTTTATACACTTTTCCTTTAAGTTTCAAGGGCATTCGTGGATCACATGTAACCCTCGATACTTGTCGCCACCCTGCATTTATCCTATTTTTCATTTTCATGTCCCGGTCAATCTCACCGTTGTTTTGAATTAATACGTAGGTAACGAAAATTGGAGCAGGCTGATAGGAAAAGACCATTTAAGTACCTAAATGATACTATGGTATTTATCCTACCTCTCTTAAATATTATAAAATAAAATAAACTTTGTAACTGTCTAAATTCTCTCATAAGCGCTAGGTTTCTGTTAAACCAACATTAAACGAGAGGAATTCGAAAACCTATGAAACGTTGAAAACTTTCGGAGGCACAGAAACAGTTTCACAAATTGCATGTAATTTACGCGGTTGCCTGAAAAGGAATTCACTAATGGCTGAGCGGAATCTGTCCCTATAAGTTAAAGCGTACGAGCACGTAAGTGGGTTATTTTATTGAATTAAGCATCATTTAGTTGCCTAAACTTCACATAAATCAAGAATTATCTAAGTTACATTTGTAAAAAAAAAAAACAAAAAAAAAAAGCAGCTTATACAATACTTTAAAAATCATTTATTTTTATTTAAGTAGTACTTTAGTGTAAATTAAAAACACTTCTATCGTATTTAATAATTATATTCCATTTATTAATATAAAACAGCATAAGTAAATATAAACGATATATTATCAGCTATACCTGCTTATAATATTATAAAGTTTGTAAGAGGTAATCTCCGGCACTAATGCTCCGATTCTGAAAATTATTTAACTACATTATTATTATTCAGTATAATATTAATAATAATAGCCTGAAATATCTCACTGCTGGGCAAAGGCCTCTTCCCAAGGCAAGGTACAGGCGTAATCAACACGCCAGCCCACCACGCGATTTCAAACACCGATGAATCAAAAGTTCCATATTTTTGCTACAAAAAGTGAGTACTAATTTTATAATAATTTAATTTAACAGAGACGAAGTTGCGCGTGAATCTTTTACTGTGTCGTCAATAGTCCTAGTTAAAAATTGTATCTCAGATGCCAATGCCTAATACTTGAACTTAATTTACCTATGAAATTTCTTAATGTAAAACTATTTTTGTTGAAAAGGTACTATTTATATTATCATAAAGTCGTATGTTTAGATACATTTACATACAGACAAACAAACAGTCAAGACTGAAAGTTATGCGCGGTGAGAGAGTAATTATTCCTAAGAACCTTGTATTAAACACGGACACTATTAATAAAACAAAAAACAGAATATGTTAAGTGTTGAAAGCTTTTTGTGTAAATGGAAAAAATACTCAGACTTAGAATTCTTCTTTTAGTATACTTGGGACTCCAAGTGGAATTAATTTAAAATTAATAATCGCGCTGGAAGCTATTCTCTCTAATAGCAAAATTGCTTTCAGCACTCTAAAGAATCCAAAACATGGGGTTTATAAAATATTCATAAATTGTTCTGTAATTAATACAGTTATACAGAATAAAAGTATAAATAGCATTTCCGATGGCCAATACTGGCAGTTTTGATAAAGTCCAGAATTGACACTGTACGTATAGACACTTTTGTTGCCAATCCTCGATTGGAGTACAAACAAGCATACAATGTCAACAAATGTTGTTTGATTTAATGTGGGAATTCAACATAGAAAACTTTTACCGTTTCATACGACAAAAGGATAGAAAAATCTTAACTTAAATCGAAAGTATCAAAACTAGGTATATATTATGTACGGCATGTTTCTGTTATTTGTAAATAAGCCAAATCAGTACATTATTTTTTATTGTAATCGGTGTGTAGGTCCTTTGTTATATGATATAGACGCCAAAAACACTTTATTTTAAATTTTTATCTGTGAATCTATTTATTTCCTTGTACGCGTATCACTCAGAAAATACTGGACAGATTTTGACAAAACTTGTGACAAAACTTTGACAATAAACGATATTGCGGCTTAGCATTTAAGATTCTTTTTATACCATTAAACGAAACTAAATTCTATACGATTAAAAACACCACGATACACCGAGTGGAGGGAAAAAATGTGGAGTATAACTCAATCAAAAGACTAGAATGAAACTACCACCTACACCCCTGTTTAATGTTTATCCCCATTTTCTGTCCCCTGGCTTTAATTGCAAATGTTGAATTCATACGTCTGAGTGCTTATAATGCTGCTGAGAAACCTGAGCCCACCAAAATTATGCAATGGGACCCGGTTTATAGTGACTGCACTGCAGCGATACGTTATAAAGGCGCAGGTTCTAACCAGAGAATATGTATTTATTCTTCGGATTCCGCTTGAAAATAACGGCAACCACCGATTGATTGGCATCCATCCTCGTCGTTGTTATCAAGGCTTCTCGGTAGCTGATATACACTGACTGGTCCCGAAACGCTAATCCAAAAGAATGTCACTGTGACGAGCTTATCACCTTGTGGACGATGATTGTGATCCAGTCAGGTACAAACTTTCCACTTGATTGCTGGATATATGTTTATCGGCTGACCTCGGAACGCGACATGTCTAAGCGTGCCACTATGGCGGGTGGTTACATCTGGTTAAAATGGTCGTGATTCAGTACACATCTTGCATTAGATAAAGTAAAAGTAAATTAAAATAATTTACAAGATTATTATTAAGTATGGGAATAATTACGGCCAGTAAATTAAAGTACCTATTTTATTATAGTAATTAATTATCCTACACAGAACATCGTGAATTTTCAAACAGATAATTATTCCTAAACCAATATTAACTTGTAACTTATTTATACATGACCCTACGAAAATCAGGGTCGGAATTTTAGTTTGCTTTGCGAACTTGATATTGACATAAGATGGGCAAACTTAGTGACACCTATGTGGACAGGTTTCACTATTGTGACAAATTGTTTCAATAATTGCGTAGTATGAAATATGGTAATTTTTAGGCAGTTTTATAATAAATATGCACTTATTATTATAGCTACACTATAATAACGGTAGAAAATTACCTTTGTAGTCATGCAAAGCGTCGCTTCTGTTTAGACATATGTACATACGTAATAGACCACAGGCTGTCACATTTTTTATTTAGTCATTTAGATGCTCCTTACTTCATAAATCTATATCTCCTTATTGGTAGACAAAATATTACCCTGATGAAGGATCATCTGACACACTGTTTCATAGTACCTACTTATGTGTTTGGATACCAGGAATATAGAACATCAATTAAATTATTTATTATGCTAATTTGGTAAATATAAACATTTTTTTTTTCAAAAAATAATAGAATTTAATTAAAATAATACGAAAATCTACAGTAGGTAATATTTCGTTCATTGGTTCCCATACAAGGTTTTTCAAAAGACTCTTGTAAGTTGAATGCAAGTGAGCACCGGAAAATTGCGAACGAAAACTAACGAAATAATAAAATGCGTTAACCCGTAATGGTGTTTTCCAAGCGATTGTCTGATAGCTTGGGCTTGCACCCGGCCCCTCTCTCGCTTCGCACATCCAGCACGATTGCCCGTCTAGAAGTATCCGTTGGCCGACTGCAGGATTTTGACTTTGTTTCGTCTTCTTATTTTTATTGAAGTGAAACTTCTTATGCGACTTCCAACACGTGAAACGTTTAACGCACATTATCGGTCTCTCCTCTTTGTGTGAGCCAGAGCAAGAGAGCAATATATTATCGGTCTCTCCTCTTTGTGTGGGCCAGAGCGAGAGAGCAAATGTCGGTGTGTATGTACATTGCACACTATTTAAATAAAATATAAAATATCTTTTAAAATGAAGTTTCACTTCTATCGTGTGTGAATCGCACACACACCTTTTTTTGAATGTCAACTGTGTTCCAACTTCTGCCAATTTCACGTGAATAGTATATTATTATAATTATTCTCGTAATCCTCAATCCCCATTGATACAACTGTCCAGGGATTTTCTGTGGCAAATAAAAATGAATGTTCGTAGTTAATATTTATAACCCACTTTACTTAAGCAAACTACAACACGTAAAATGTCACCAAAATAATATAACATAGGGCTAAATAATATTTTAAGATTATGAATTTAACAAAAAGAACACCACATGACAGCTCATGATTCTGCCTTTTTTTTCGAATTGACTATACTGTTAGCCTTAGGGGCCCTGGAGCCTTTGCGGCTTTGACAGCTTTACCGGGCTTGGACGATTCTGCCAAAAACGTTCTTTATAGCCATGACGGATCTAAATCAAAATTGCAGTAGCAAGACTAGTCACTAAAAAGTTGATGATAATAGGTCTTTACCTATGAAATTGCCGTTCTGCAGTACTGGCCATTTTAAATCAAAATAATTTTTGTTTGGCTAAGAATTCTAATTTCAAATTAATTTTATTTTAAAAACATGGAATTCTTTTTCCAAAAGTAGTCATTTGTTTATTGATTAGTGTTACATTTCCATCGCATTTCAATCTTTTTTGTCATCATGGATACGTTAAAAATTCGAGTAATTATGGAATATGAGTACCGTCGTGGCAGTAACGCGGCACAAGCGGCACGCAACATCAACGACGTTTACGGAGCTAACACTACAAACCAACGCACCACCTGTTATTGATTTGCTCGCTTCCGTTCTGGGAATTTCGACCTGAAAATGAATCTCGCGGTCGTCCGAAGACTTTGGTCGACAATGACGAATTAAAGGCGATTGTGGAAGCTGATGATACACAATCTACGGCTGAATTAGCAGCAGCTTTCGACGTTAGCGTCAAAACAATATTGGTCCATTTGCGTTAAATTGGCAAGGTAAAAAAGCTTGACAAATGGGTGCCCCACGAACTCAATGTTCGCCAGTGCGAAGTACGCGTTGAGACGTGCCTTGCACTGCTCAACAGACACACAAATGAAGGAATTTTGAATCACATTGTTACCTGCGATGAAAAATGGATTCTGTTTGATAACCGCAAGCGCTCAACAAGTTGGTTGGATCCTGGTTCAGCACCTAAACAATGCCCTAAACGAAAACTTACCCCTAGAAAAGTGATGGTCACTGGTGGTCTAGCGCCGGTGTGATTCATCACAGCTTCTTAACAAACGGGGTGAGCATTAATGCAGATGTGTACTGTGAAGAACTGAACACAATGATGGAGAAGCTGGCAGATCTCCAACCAGCATTGGTCAATCGCTCGTCTGCGTTGTCCGCTGCTCCTGCACGACAACGCGCGACCTCATACTGCACAACAGACGGTCTCCAAGTTGCAAGAACTGTGGGGTTGGAAGTTCTCCGTCATCCGCCCTACTCACCAGACCTTGCGCCTACAGACTACTACTTTTTCCAGAATTTGGATAACTCCTTGGCGGGAAAAAAATTCAATACCCGAGAGGCAGTACAAAATGCCTTTGAAGAATTTGTTGCCTGCCGTCCAGCTGATTTCTTTAAGAAGGGCATCAATAAACTGCCACTGCGCTGGCAAAGATGCATTGATTGCATGGGTGATTACTTCAATTAATACAAATAAAAATACATGAAAAAACATCGTTTAAATTTTTTCATACAAAACGGCAATTTCATAGGTAAAGGACCTAAATCTGTGAAAACTGAGTTTGAACGACTAGTTTGCCACTACATATTAAAAATCAAAACCTTAAAAACAACACAAACAACACATAGCAAAACCTGCTTGCTGTGCAGCTGAAATAGATAATAGTTAAACTTTAGCCGAATTTTGCGCATTGTGTTCTATTGTTCTTATTAGCAACGGAATAAAACTTTATTCCACAAATCTAAAACAAAATACTGCAATCAGAAGAGGTACCCAATTAACAAAATAATGCAGTTAGTATTTAATTGCTTTTAAATTGTATATTACTTTTAAATATAATAATTAATATGAGGACACAATTTTTCACACGGCCATTTATTTCCAAGCTAAGCATAGCACACAACTGATAATTGCGTTCATCACACACTAGGCAGTCGTGGACGGTGTTCGAAACCGCGATCTCTGTAAGGCCTGTCAAGTGAAGTTAATTGAAAAGATTGCAAACTTTACTACGTTCCTTAACCGCTATCTATATTAATAGATCTGTAGTTATGTCCGTATATGTAATATTTATTCCGAATTTCCCGATGGACATACTATATCACGGACAGTGATAACGAGTATGCCCTTTAAAAAGTACTGTCTGTTTATATGTTCGAATTTAAGTCAAAAACAGCTTGACCGATTCTAATGATATTTTTACACGGGAGATATGTCATTGGTTAATTGATAGGATTGGATTAACAATACTTTTAGAAATTGTAAAAAAAAACTAAATATACATTTTTCCATAATTGAAGGGCTATATCAATGTTCAATATTAATTTTAGAAATCGCAAAAAAATAAAATAAAATTCATCAATTCTCAACCGATTCTGAGCTAATTATGTGGACGGGAAGCATACGACATTCCATAATAAATAGGCTTATAAGAATAGTCAACAATACATTTAGCAGTGGCGGATTTCCCTTAAGGCCAGGCCTAGGGCGGCCAGATATTAGGGGTGGCTAATTGTGGTAAAAAATATACTACCAAATGCAAACATATGATGACAATAAATAACAGTACACTAAAGCATAATATGAAGTATATATTAAGACCCCAGACATGGATAAAAATCTAGTTTGAACATCGTAAAGCTGTACTTTAATACCATCAAATTTGAAATGTTTTATTAAATAATGAGCTGAGAAGGGGGCGGCTAGTACTACACGGCCTAGGGCGGCCAAGACTGCAAATCCGCCACTGACATTTGCTTCGTGAAATAAAGGTAGTTGATGAAATTTTATACACGAGAAGTATAATATGTAAATTCTCAAATGATAGACTATATGGATTGTCAATATTATGAGTAAAAATAAAATGACGAAATGAAAATAATCACTGCGTAACAATTTTTTTTTCGAACTGATTATACTGTTAGTTTAGGGGCCCTGGAGCCATTACGGCTTTTACAGCTTCACCGGGCTTGATGGGCTGCGTAACAAGCACGTACGGAGTGTGCGGTGCGTACACACCGCTAATATATTATAAATATATATTGTATATTCCTATAGTAACAATATTTTTTCATTATCATTTTTCCTTAGTAGCGTCTGATTTATTTTGACGCTATATTTTTGTATTATTTCGCATAGTCTCCGAGTTTTGACTCCATCAGTAAATCTAGAATGATAACGGTTAAATATACTATACATAATATTGTAGGTAAATGTAACATAATAACTAATACACAAAAATTAAAATGTCGAACTTTACTATAAAACAATAATTGTCATGGAATATTGATTATTTAACCGTATTCCGGTTAGTGTATGCATTTTTTTTATCGTTATAAGTTTGGCTTTGTGGCCACAATCTCACCTGATGTTAAGTGACGATGTGACCCAAGATGATAATTCGCTAAACCTAGTGGAAGACTGGCTCTCAAGTGCAGCTGTCGGAACACACCTATTGGTGCTTGGCGACAGATTTTCAACTTGAGCGTGGTAGCTAGCCAGGCGGGCATTTGAAAGAGCCTTACCACCATGCCATGGTTTCCTCACGATGTTTTCCTTCACCGAAAGCTCAGGCTCATTGCAGGGATTCGAACTCACGTCAATCAACACGAAGTCGTACACGCTACGATTTAGCCATCATTGCTTCAAAATTGCTTCATTCTTTCCTTCCTATAACAAGCCTAATATAAAGAGCACAGACATTTATGCAGGCCATGCCGGCCTCAACGACGACAGGGTATGAATTAATTGTCAATTTCTCTGTGGTCGAAATTGTATTTGAATAGATGCTTATATACCATCAGGTACAGAGTACAGTGATATAATTTTGCTGTGCTACTATAATATGAGAGATCTAAATTGAATTATATATGAATTCTGAATATATAAAAACGCAAAAATACCCTGAACTCACCGATATTTACAAATACTTAAGCTTGGCATAACAAATCACGATGATACACTAATAAAATGTAAAGTAATGAGTGTGTAGTAGAGAGAGAAACGTTTAGTATAAAAGTTGAGAGCAGCGCTGAGTCGGAAAGAGCCGACCAGACGCAACGCTGGCCGAATGGCACGTTGCGACGTTCCACTGGAGATTCGCTTTTACTCCTATCCAAACGCGCGAAAGGATGTTTCACATGAAAAAAATATATTATCACAGGCTTATTACAGTTAAAATGTTATGTTGCAGTTAAATAGGTACATAAATTATAAAGTCCATAAAAACCTTTTTTAGTTAAATTAAATTTTGCGTCGTTGATTTAGATGCGTCATAAACTTCACTTTTCTGTGTAGTCAGTACTCTGTTAGGTCTTATAAGTCCTCCAGTGTCTAGTATTATCGCCGTAATGTCGGCTCATTAACTTTCGGTGAAAGCCCCCAGCCTTTGATAACTTTGCTTTTTACGAGCACGCCGTCGCGCCGGGTCGCGTCGCAACCTCGCAAGCTTACAGTATGCAGTATTTTCGGTTTCAAATAGTCACAAGCCAGTTTTTTTTTTATTTAAATGATTTACGAGATTAGATTTTATTTTAGAATTTAAAAGTATTTTAATATCTAAGTATATTTTGCTCTTATATATTAGAAGATATATATAAACGTGCAATCGTCAATTGGCTTCGGAAATCGCTTATAGAAAAGCAAACCGAATGCGTGATTGCCATCATAGTGGTATAATAAAACGTTAAATGCCTATTTTCTATTGAACATAATTTATATAATAACATAATATTTCGTATTACACTATTAAAACGCTAGTTGAATTATGTTATATACCCGAAAAAAGTAATATAGACCGGATGAAAACGAGGGTCGCTCCGATAAGGGGCCACGTTAGAACCTGATGAATCCTTGTTGAGGATTAGCCCTTACAATATGAGCACCATTTCACAAATGCCAAGGGGTCTAAGGGTGACAAATGCTGGTGTGAACGTCGCGTAATTTATACGCGGTATCCCGTTTCACATAAATATACCTCCCAACTGAATATAATTTCTAATAAAAATGGTAATTGGAAATATTTTTACCGTCTTATGTTAGCTCACGTCTTCTCGTAAAATCATAAAGTTATTTTGTTGTCACTTTATAAAAGTGTAATAAGTTGGTAGCTTAGTGTGTAACGTGAGCCGTAATAAAATGGTAAATAACACACACGATTACTACTTGTGAATGTTATAACGTCACTTGACGTAACTTCACGGCGTTCATGGTTACAGTTCCGCTCCTAGCCTCGTACCGTGCATTTATATTACCTGTAGCCTTCCTTCATAACTGAGTTATAAAATGCAAAAAATATATTCTAATCTGCCTGATAGAAAAAAGGCAGCGCATTAAAAAAAAATCAATCTCGTGAGTTTTATAATATTAGTATAGAACAAATTACACAACTATCTGTACCCTGTGCCTACGCATGCGTCTCTTGCACAGCAATTATTTCCGTCACATTGATAATTTTTACTAGTATATTAATTAAAGAATGACGTATATTTTCCGTGTACAAAATTTTATAAAAAATCGTTTAAGCCGTTTTTGAGTTAAATTCGGCCATACGCATAGTTTGAATAAGTCATATTTGTGAACAGTTGCTTTTTTAATAGATTAGCTGGCCCGGGAGACGTTATTCTGCCCTATTCGGGACCCTAACATACAAAACAAATTAAGAATTAAACATATTCATTTTTCGAATAATTGCTATGGAATAAAGTAATGTATCTAGCGTTCATAAATAAATAAATAGAAAAAGGTATTTCCGTTTTTCCAATTTTCTAGGTAAAATTTGAAATCTTTCTTTTTACTAAAATAAAAAAATAATTAGCCAAATCATTCCAAGTTCTCAAGTGATGCGCTTATCAACGATGTGCATTTCATTTTTATTGATATATATATTAAATTCACCGAGTAATTCGTTAATTGTTAAAGACAATATTAATATCAAAAATATATGTCAATGTTAAAACAATTGTATGCAATTTATATCAATTAATTAGTTATAATATAAAGTTGTTCAACATGGACGATATAATTAAAACAAGAGAACTACAGTGACTAAGCAAATATTAAAATAATCCGGAGAGATTTCATCACAAACCAGTTGCAAAGTAGGTACTAGTTTTGTATTGTGGATTGATTTTAATCAGCATTTGCATTTTATGTTTACGTATTCATTTTACGTTTTATATCATATTAATGAATACCAGAATTAAGAAGTCCTGCTGGTTGAGTGGTTTTACCAGTGGAATATCGGTTCCACTTCCGTAAGTCGAGAAAATGTATTAATGCCTCACTAATTAAGAGCTTCTACACCCGATGGTGATTTCAAGATTAGATAAATTCAAACATTTTCTTTTTTCTACAAAAGCGTACTTATATGTACAAGTTTTGATACAGCAGGTACATCTAAAACAAATAATCTCGATACTTTTACCCTCAAAATCAAGCAACTTACTGTCAAATGTTGTTATAGTGTGGACCATTACCTCAATGATAGTGACGTCTGTAAATGACTCCCTCACTGTGTGTCCGCTAAAATAATCGAATTATTAATTTTGAATTAAAACACTTAAAAAACCGATCTAGTATTTTTCGGTTCTTCTCGATGACTGGAATGTTTTCCGAACAGGTAGTAGTATTATAATGTTCATAAGTGCCTTCTTAGATCCTATATTAAATGAGCTATTTTTGATTTTATGAAGCGTACCCATTATGTATCTGTGATAGTATATTAAGATACCGCTCTGAAGGTCGTAGGTGCGGAATGACTCAACCTTCGGTGTAGGAAAACATGCTTGCCAGGTTATCTGCCTTCGTCAAGTGAAAAATTCTTTTATCGGTAACAGCACTTGAAAGTCAACCCCATTACAAGCTTAACCATCTTCGTCTACACTTTTTTATTGTATGAGTAAAACAGGTATGAAATGCACATGATGTAAAGTGTCACTGTATAGTACACAGTGTATACAACTAAACTCAGAAAGGCAATAGGCCTGAGAGCAGATATAATAGGTTGCTTCGAGGACAGTGCTTCGAGTCGCAGTTGTGATGTGCGTGTACCCAACCATACCCTTTGGGCCGGAATACAACAGCGCGAACACTGCTGCTTTGTGGCAGAAAATCACTTGATTATGACCTATCTGAAAAGTTTGTCTCTATTCTAGATTTTAATGTCCCGACACTTTTAATAAAGTTTACAAGTCATCAGTACATTTATCGTTGGAATATTCCAAACGCATTCGCTTTGATGTGCATCCAGTAAAAATTCAAAAGTATTGATGAAGTCAAAGTATAAGAACAAAATGAATAATAAATATTACAAGAAAATTATTTATGTTACAAAGATAACACCTAACATAAATTCGTATTATTTTAGGAAGGAAAACAGCGAAGCATGAAAATGATGGAATGATTGCTGTTTGCGTCGCTCGAATGAAAAATATTTCTACTGATCTTGTTTACCCTGGCTCCGTAATTTGTCCGGGCTATAGCATGGAATGCGCCCGTTATTACGGCGCTCTGAACAGATGTGAACATGTAGGGCTTACACAATATTATTGGAAGTGATTTGTAATAAAGCTTTGTTGATATATGGTACTGAAATTTACCGTGTAGCTTTGGTAATATTATCAGACGGCATTAATAACATCGGATAATAAATATCCAAACAATAGGAAAAAGTTTGTATAAGCCTAACTAGCTGTGCCTCTCGGTTTCACCCGTGTTTAATTTATTCAATCAACTCTCAACTGCGGCCGCCGCTAACACACCTGTGTACCCTACCGTTGTTATCACTTCCCGTACTTGCCTTCATCTTTCCAGACTGCTTAACGTTCTCCTTAAATCAAATAAAAAATATATGTGTGCAGCAGTTCACACTTGTCAGAAGTGAAACCTTCAGAAAACAATAAAAAATATGTTCATAAAAAAATATTTTCATATATCATAAATCAGCGGGATTCGAACTATCGATCACTCGTGCGTACTACGTATGATGTCAGGAAGTCTCACACCGCTAGACCAATCCGACGACGATCACAACCCTGAAAATCAGGACTTGCATTAACCGTGCATAATGTAAATGTATTCTATCTCATTCTCTCGTAGGATAAATCCTATAGATGTATATGGTTGTCTCTTTTTACTGTCGCATATATTTTATTGAGGTTCACAAAGATGTATTCACTTCAAAAATACTTCATTTAATTTAGGCCCTAAGAAGGCACTTATGAACATCTAAACGCTATTATAGGTTCAGAAAACACTCCCTTTATCGATAATTTATATGGTTAATGGTTAATAAGGTTATAGCCTTCCTCAATAAATTGGTTATAAAATACGAACATATTTTTTAAAATCTAACTGGTAGTTACAGTTTACAGTTCAAACAAACAAACAAACAAAAATTAATCTTTTGAGCTTTATAAATATTAGTATAGATTTCGATATGACTGTCCTATTTGACAATTAATAATAAGTTTAAATAGTTTAAACAACTAAAAACACGTCTTAATTACGCACTTAAAAATTAAATTTTTTTAGTCATATTATTATAACATCTCGTTACCAAGCTCAAGCTATTTGATTTGTCAAAATGAATCATATGAGCCTAAACTCGAGGGATTTACTGATAGCCACTGAAGTGTTCGAGTACCCACCTCCTGGCTCCATCATCAGATCAACTCCAAGACACCAAATTATTGTGTTATCATCCGAACTACATACAAAGTTTCATTTCGATACGACCATTAGAAGTAGGTTAAAATTAACTCTTAAAATTTTATTACATTGTTGGTTAGTTAGTTACAAGTGAAGCTAATACAAGCGTGTAAAAAGCTATTAAAATTTATTGATGCTACATGTAATCTCTTACCTATAAAGTAAATGTACACATGTACAAAATACAAAAGTACACGATAAAAGGTACAATGAAATAATTCACAATGTTTACTGCAATATTTTCATGTGAATTAATAATTTATTTACACCAAACAAGCTGAAATAGCAATGTTCTACTATTAAAGAATCGACAAAAGTAATGTTGGACTTAAACTTCGAACGGTATGGTAAAAGGAACGTTGACGTGGAAGCGTCTGGAAGTGATTGGAAGCGTTAATGGAATATTTGTAATTAGGTACTATGGGGAAGCATGGAGAAAAGCCTATTGCCAGTACTGAAATATGGAGGGAAAATGATAATAATGAGTAATAGGAAAAGTGCTATTAACAGAGGCCAAATTTTCATAATATATAAATTAATTAATAAAGCTATAATAAAACGTTAACTCTTTATACAAATATTTTATTGAACTTTAGTTAAAAATTCATGAGTAAGCCCTAACTATAACGTAAAAATCTACAATCACACGAGAAATTCAAAATATCCTTATCGACCAGAAGCATAAAGCTTAAAATTGAAATTTTACAACCAAATAAGATTATCTCTTACCTTTTTAAAATGTACCCTTTTTGTGCAGTATGTTTTTCATTTATAAATGTATGTTACGATATATTACTTAAAATATGGCTTTTTTTTATTATAACAAAGTATATCGCTGTTGCATATATCAGTATGTAACTAAACTCAAACAATACTTGTTACTGAAAGGTCACTACCATTGAGGGATGAGTTGAAATGCCTCGGTGTTGTAGCAGCTAGTGTGTTTTACGTCAGAATTTCACGTGATATTAAAAGAAAGAAGACACGCTAAGCCTAGAAAGAACGTGTCTTCTCAAGTGCGTCTGCTGGAAGTCATGGGTAGCAGATTTTCTATTAGAAACTTGCCAAGTGAGAAGCCTATCTATAAAAAAGCCTACTACTAAGCTGTATTTTCATCACGATATATTCATTCACTGAATGCTAAAGTTCATTGTTACTACTAGTGACTTACGTTGATTGACACGGCCATACAGAACTACTTAAGATGGAAAAAATTGCGAAAGAAAGAAGGGAGGTTAGAACTTTTAAGGTTATTGCGAAAATTCAAACTGTACGGCAAGATCGCATAAAATAAGAGCATAAAATAAATTTAGTGAAGGCACGTGAAGTAAATAATAAACAAAAGGAAGCCAAGGAAAAACAGACGCTTTATAGCGGCTCCGTTGGGTAACGAAGAATTGTTTCATACCCATATATTTCGTACTGTCAATCACATGTTCTGCGGCATACTGAATAATACATATGTTTATTTGCAGAAAGCCAACCAGTCTTGTCTATTTTTAATGATATGAACAAGTTGTGCATTTTATTAATGGACTAAAAAAAAAGGAGGCTCTCAATTCGAATGATTTTTTATGAATGTTCAGCCATATCTTCCTTGTTTATGAACCGATTTAATTGAAGATGTTTTTTTTTTTGTTGAAAAGGTTATATCTCAATGGTTGTCCCATTATAATGTCATTGGCATTGGACCTTCGACTTCGAAGATAAACCAGGGAACTCCTAAAAATTATAGAAGTTGGTTTTCTTTTTTGTTAAAATTTGTCTTGTGTACAATAAAAAAGGCTACAAAATGTTGTTAAAATGTATGTTATGTTATCATAGTGTATAATAATCTGGTTTGTTTTGTATGCCAAACAAGGACCCTTACTTGGGAAGTTAGCACGCGGTAATTACACGGTCTTTACATGATAAGAACTTCCAGAGTATCGTAACATGCGCAATTTCAAACAATGCTAAATATATGTTGTTTATTTTGTTCAAAGATAAGTTTATTCTACAAACGAAAATTAAACAAATATCACGTTTATTGTAAACCTTATCATAATATTTCTGAGAAAATTATTAAATAGATGATATGATTTAAAAGAAAATTTAAATATAACAAAAAAAATGTTAAATTAAAATTTTCTATTAATTGATTTCCAGATCAGCGGTAAGCGTGTAGTAAAAATTTGCCAAGTGCGTGTCAGGCTATTCTCAGTGTAGGGTTCCGTAGTCGACCGTCACAATATGCAGACTTAGAAGGCGGCTTTAAGTTATTCTCAATTGAATTTGTACGAAATTACTTCTCCAAATACATTTTTTAAGTTGGTCGATTATTACTCTTTAACTTGTATGGCCTACTTAGCTGTGATAGTTTTCCTTTTAACTTCCATATATATATTATTTTCGTAATTTTTTTCTATATCCAAAATTACCATTTAGTTGGCAGGGAGGGGGTGGGGCACTTGGCTGTAACAAAAATTAGTACTTTAAAGCTTAATATTTCGTTAATGGATCCCTTAATCGAAAAATGGTTTTCACAGACCCAAATATTTTTGAACAACTTATCCGACGAAACGCTCTCTATAGGATAGACGAGAAAAAAAGTCATCCCCACTTTATGTGTAGGGGAGGTGCCCTATAAAACTTTTTTTGTATTTTGTTGTACCACTTTGTCGGCTATGTATACTGTTACGTATCCACCGTAATAGAAAATTGTGACAACACTAGATATAATATTTTTTGTTTGTAACAACGAATGGAATGTAGTTGGCAGCCTTGCCGCTCTCTGATTGGTTCCCGCGCTTGCTTGCACGCCACGCTTCAATAGGCGCGAGGACGGTAAGAAGAAAAACATTGTAACGTGTCGGCTGGCGGCTTCATGAGCTCCGAGTAGTCCGAGTTATATTGAACAAAGTGACAACAAGGACTCAAGCCAACCAGCATCAGTGAAAATTCCTATACCGAGGTTTGGAACTGACGGAGTCAACACCACACCAAGCGGTGGAGCGCGCCCTCACCAAAGAAGCTTGGGGTTATCATCGCGTGGGCTGCAGGTATCCACATATTCCTGGATACATATACCTATACCAAATTACAGCTATCCGTTAAGCCGCGCACAGACAGACGGTCATTGCGAAACTATATGGGTTACTTGTTGACTTCCGAACCCTAAAAATGCATTGAATGTTTTCTGATAGTGTTGTAAATTGATATGAACTTATCTTGTATGTAAGAAATGTAAGTTATTGGTAAATGTGTCATAAGTAAACATTAGTGTGATATCTGATTTCTGAAGTAATAGGTATATTAGAAGGTGTAACATTTTATATAAACTTACGACTTTTGCCTTTTTCTATCTCGCATTAACAGTTTTGCCACAGCACAAAGTACTATTTTTATGCATTTACTAGGATAATTGTTTTAAAATGTAGCTGAATTGTATTTTTTGTTCTTATACGACTTATTGCCAAATTGAGCTGTTCTTGTGTAATGTAAAGCTAGTTTATCCTTGAACTGTTTCTACAACTCTAACATCCGTAGAAGTAAAAAAATAATAAACCCGCATTAGTGTTGTTATTTATCTATATAAATAAAAATGAAATGATGTTCGTTGGTAAGCGCATCACTTGAGAAAGGCTGGACCGTTTTGGGTATTTTTTTTCATAATGCTAATATTCCTAAAAAGGTTTATAGAGAAATAAAACTTTTAAAAGTGACCCGGATTTGGTTTCTATTATATTTTTTATGAGTTCATAACCATAAGTTACAATATTCGAATGATGGATATGCGTTATTCTTATTAGTTATTTTGTTTTGTTCGTCATGGCCTGGAATTATTTTCTAAAAAAAAAAAAAAAAATTATATTGGAAGTATAGTAAAGCTTGTCAGACCAGCTCATTATAAATAAAATCTATTGTACAAATTTCGTATTTCGATCTTCAGCAGTTTCAGCTGTGAGGACTTCCTTTGTGACTATAGAAATAAAAACATGCCATCGTGGATGTAGTTAAAACACATCACTTCCCAATTTTGTTTGTTATAGCAATCGATATCACGATATCGAATTACAGAAAATGCTTCTGATTATAAATCAATGATGAGACTTTTCGTAACATAACATTGTTGAGTATGGTTATGTTTTATGAATCCATTGAACAATAAAAATATTGAATGTATTTTTTAAATATTTTCTTCATTTTTAACAGACTTCAAAGAGGAAGGTTCTCGTTTTCTCTAGTATATTTTTATGTACACGATTTCTGATTTTTTAATAGAGTAATCTGTATATATAGAAAGCTGTTAGTGCAGCGTAATATATATATGTACATATAGATATAACTAGCAGCCCACCCTTGCTTTGCACGGGTAGAAAAATGTTTGAAAGAAGATTTTCATGCAAACCTTCATCCCCTTTTTCACCACCGTTGAATTTCCAAAAATTACTTCCTTAGTAGTTCTTGCCCCAGTAGTTTGACTGTGCGTTGATATGTCAGTCAGTCAGTTCTATTTTTCAGTCTGTGTTTATTGTTGAACTTTAATGAGATTTATATATATTTTGTTTTCATAATAGTTATAATATACCCATGTTTCGTTTTGGCATCGGTTATCTTGATATAATACATATATTTATTGTAATTCCACGAAACTACATAATAATATGGTATGTACATTGTATAAAAGTTTATTCAACATTCAAATAATCCAAAACTGAATTATATACCAATAACCTGTTTCAAAAATTATTGTTTTGATTAAACAATGAAAAAAACTATATTTTCATCTAGGATTTTTGGGTATATGAAAATGGGTTTTAATTTAAATATAACAGAACTATATGATATAGGTAATAAATGACACATTTTAAAACTATTATAGTAATATAATCTTTACACAAATATCCACCTACTGTATTTGGAAAAGTTTGTATAATTAATGTTTATTTCATAAAAAGATGTACTATTACAGAGATTATGTAAATTAAATTAAAAATTTAAGTGAAATGAGGGTTTATAAAATTATGCATTCGTAGTTTGTATGAGAAAATTATACGCAAGGCAGACCATATCTGGCTCTCTGTAAGTGTTTTATAACTGCCATAGAACGCCCCATGATTCACAAAGTGTTTTATTACTGTGTATAAAATTTAGTTTCGTTCATGTTTCTCCTTGTTTCAAATAGACTGCGCTTGTTACTGTATAATATTTTCAAAAGAAAATAATTACGTGCGAAGCGTAAAAAACGATTTTGTCGTCCTTTTTTCTTGGCTGATTATTATTTTTCCTATTAATTTGCAACGTCGGGTTTTCTTTTAAGGCATTACTGAAGCGGAACTTCCTTTATTCAACTATGTTTTGCTTTTATTAGTTGAAACCTCTAAAGTGGATGTCCATTTTGTATTCATTTACAGTATTAAAATCTTCATTGTTGCTGAACGAAAAATGTAAAGAATGCTTTGTATAGTTGATTCTGAAATAAATCTTTTGAATTTATAGGCTCTTCGGGTGTTAATTTGTTATAATTAGTAGATGCAACTAAAACTAGAAAAGATATATATAGTCAAAAAATATAAATTTATTACAAAGTAACGAAAAACTATTTATGAACTGGAGGGGAATTATTAATGGAGAATATAAATGTAATAGGGGCGCATTCAATTAGAGATCACAGATCTTAGCATTTCGTATTAAATTCAACTATATACTTCAAATTTTTTCGAGAAAAAAAAAGTAAATTTTTTTTTGTATTGTCAAACTAAATTAGAAATTCCTTATTTTATGATTTTTAAAAGACCTCCTTTCGTAATTAGTTTCAAGACTGTAGTAGGCCTGCGGGAATTACCCTTTACGTTTTGGTAATATGTTCGTGAGCATTATTTTAAGTATCAAGTCCCGTATTTCTTTAATGCAAACCTTAAAATTTATGTTTTTACAGCAACATGTCGCCATAGGTTGTAGCACATAAATTAATTTCAATTTTATACCTACAGTCGTTTTCTAGAAAAAGTATCATGATACACAGTCAACCAGATAAACGGACAACAAAGTGATCCTATAAGGGTTCCGTTTTTTTATATTGAGGTACTGAACTCTAATAATCTAAAATTATGAAAATGTTTAAAAAGCTATATTAATAATTAAATTTAAGTATTTTTATTATGGCACACCGAATTCATTTCATATTTATTACTAAATTAAATGGGTATTTTGAAAAACGACTTTATACTACTAAATATAGAGTTCTATTAAATGTACCGATGTGCAATTTGGCGAAAACCCGACGTACTAGGACGACTTGAAACAAATTAATATAATTCCATTTGTTTTATAGAAATTTTGATAAAAAATCTTGCCTCTTATCATTTGGGAGAAAGGGGAGTTATTTTTGCTTATAAGCTTATATTCTTTTTACACTGAAAAAAATGGATAGCTGAACTGTTTGACTAATCAGAAAATAGCTTAAATTTACTTCTTAGTAACCAAACTTTTGTTAAAATAGCTAAACTGCTAAGCCAAACTAGTTAAGAGTTTGGTTACTAGTAGGCCTCAGTTTAGTAGTCCCCCGAATTTTGTAACTAATAGGTAAAATTTGAGCTACTCTTAACAAAACTTTTTTTTCAGTGAAAATGGATAGCTGAACTGTTTGACTAATCAGAAAATAGCTTAAATTTACTTCTTAGTAACCAAACTTTTGTTAAAATAGCTAAACTGCTAAGCCAAACTAGTTAAGAGTTTGGTTACTAGTAGGCCTCAGTTTAGTAGTCCCCCGAATTTTGTAACTAATAGGTAAAATTTGAGCTACTCTTAACAAAACTTTTTTTTCAGTGAAAATGGATAGCTGAACTGTTTGACTAATCAGAAAATAGCTTAAATTTACTTCTTAGTAACCAAACTTTTGTTAAAATAGCTAAACTGCTAAGCCAAACTAGTTAAGAGTTTGGTTACTAGTAGGCCTCAGTTTAGTAGTCCCCCGAATTTTGTAACTAATAGGTAAAATTTGAGCTACTCTTAACAAAACTTTTTTTTCAGTGTAATACTGGCATATATAAATTACAATGATTCCAACCACAATTATTTCTATAATTAATAGTAATTCGAAAAAGTTTTTGAAAAGAAAAAGTAGACAAATTTTAAATTACCAAAGAAATCAAAACTTACAAATATCGGAACTGTACCGGCACTGGTATGCGACTTGCTGAAGCGTGCTTCAATGGATGGTTCTACTTCACACAACTATACACAGACGGCTAGTTATATAGTGATCGTAACTGTATCGGAAATAAATAGTGTACTATCCTGCAAATGTCTCAAAACAGAGTTCACGTTGGTATGGAAGTTAAACAAATAAAACTAAAAAGTAGAAAATGTTGCAGTCGGATGTGTGCTAGAAAACTTTCCGCACGGAAAAGTAATTTAAAGTTTTGTGAGCAACGTTAATTATTTGTATGCGGTTTTATTCTGTGGCTAATTTTAATAATAGTAGTGGTTTTTGTTTAATTTACTGAAAGTTTTAATACGTGTGTTTGATTTATTTTCAGGATACTAGATGATTATTTTATAATTATGAAGATATATGCAAATTGAAGTTATGGTTTTAATTATTTATCCAATCTTATCTTTTTGTTTTTATAATTTGTACTACTAAGAAGAATAGAACATTACTTAAATATCTCTAGATATATATCAATAATAATATATATTATCGTATAATAAAAATAATGAATAACAGTAAGTTATTCTATAATACCTATATAGTTCAGTTTAAGACCACGTACATTTAATATAAGTTTTAAAATGAGTTTGATATAAAATTCATTAATTTCGTAGAAGAATTAACGTAGATATAGCATTGCTAAGAAAAACACCTTTAGGAAATAGTACATATGATGAATTAACGTTTCCTCAATAACAGCACACCTATCATCATCTCCGTTTTGAGCAAATTTAAGTTCTTTTAAAACGTGGCCATATTAAAATAATAGCAGCTTGAATAAGTAACGATTATCCTTGTTTAAAACTCTTTATCTTGGTATTTAGAGTACATATCAGTTAAAGTACACACTTTTTGAACGACGGATTAAATTAAAATTAATCTTAAAGTTTTTCATCTACCCTTTATTTACTAAGATTTAAATTAAGATTAATTAAATTTGTACGTAAGAGTGTTTACTTCTTGCGTTCGTGAAAAATCCCAACAGACTTTGTCAGTAAAAGTAATTACTGTCGTAGGTAGCGAATCAGTGACAGAAAGTGGGGAATTTAGAAATGTTGTATTGGGCTATTGCGAATGTTTACGAATTGTGGGATCTTGAAATTTCTGCAATATTTAAACTATAATGTTAGATAATAAAATATATATTTCTTAAAACTATAAATAAGATATAAATAACTAGCAGATCCGGAAGACGTTTTTCTGCACGAATGTTGGATACCTAAAAATAAAAATAAAAACCTAGAACTCGACCACTGCGCCATCTACCGGGTCCAATTGTGAATCCAAACTAAGTAGAGGCCCAAACACACACAAAAAAAACATCAAAATCGGTCGAGCCGTTTAGGAGGAGTTCAGTCATATACATAATTACGGAAGCATTATATTTTATATTTTATTAAATTTTAATGATATTGACTTGATCGTTAAATTATACAGAAATATTGAAAAAGCGGGATATTGTTTTGACACTTTACATAAGATCGGAAGTATTGGCTCCGCAGTGAACTGGCAGGGTAACGTCACAAGACAGCACTAGAAGAAGAATGCCCCGCATCACTTTTTTTTCCCCCTAAGGTTAGCCTTAGGGGCCTTACGGCTTTTACAGATTCACCGGGCTTGGCGACCCCGCAGCAATCGGCTCCCTGCGCTTTATAGGAATAGCGCGACTATACTGCCACCACACTGGCGTGGCCGCGAGTGACCGTATGACGTCACGTTCCACAAGTCAATTGAGAGTCGTCAAAAGTGATGTTTGAACACGCAAATCTCTGGAACTTTCACGCTACGATTCTTAGGAGCGGAGCAGCAACCATAATCGTCTAGCAATCCGAAAAGCTAAGGGAAATATGGGAAGTGAGAACAACGATAGGCTACGCACTAAGTTAGTAGCGGCGCAGTGGAGACTTGGTCGAATGAATTTAACACGGGTGAAACCGTGGGGTAAGCTAGTATGTAAATATGATATATCACATCCTATTTATGCAAAAGTAAATATTTTTTTAACACATTTGCTCAATAAATGCATTTATGAAGCCTGTGAAAATTTTTACCGCACTCTTCGTTATATAGCGCCGTGCGGCAAATTTTTTCCGCGCGCTCCGATGTATAGCGCCATAAAAATATATAAGAATTCCACTAAGGAGTTTCACATTACGAGAAAAAATAAACTGAATGATAGAACCTTGGAAGCACTTTTTATCAATATATTTGTCTCACTTTAATACTAAAGAGAAAATGAGACGAAAGATGTAGTTATAATTTTCATCACGCGAACGTGAGTCCATTTGCAAATTCGCACCATTTTCATATTAGAAACATCAAAGATTGTTGCGACTTTCCGACTCATATTTATGAACAAAATAATAATATGAGTTCAAGCGAGGAATCCGATATTAATATGGAATCTACACCAACTGATATCTTGAATAAGGCGCAAATTGCAGGTAAAATTTCCAATAGTAGTGACCTATCTATATAATTTCTTATTTGCTATTAAAAATAATCGAATGAAAAAGTTTGCTTCATTTCCTATTCTACTGTTTTCTCACAAATGTGTTAAAAATCGTAGTAAGACACGCGTGCGGAATTGATTTTTAAAAACTCGTGACTATGCTAACGTTCGTCTACTCGTTTGTAAAAACCAACTTACCGCACTAATATCATAAATAACTATAATTAATCTGAAACAAAAGCAACATGTGAAATTGAAAGTGAAATAAAAAAAACAACATTAAACAGTTGATCCGTAAGATAAATTTGTTATTAAAGAACGATCACTACTAACAAAAATATATTTGTGTGGGAAATGGAACGTAAGAAAGAATGAAAGGAGCGGACGAATGACTGAGACGGATGAATGAAAAAGAATATGGCGATATACGACGACCCGAACGCACGCTGTGAAGTTGTATTTTTTGTAATAAATATTTAAAGTGGTATTTGGCTGTTTTTTGGCTTCTCTGATTGATTCCCACATTTGTATATATGGATAATTGTAGTGTGTCAAAGTACAATGCCTTATTAATTATTTGTGACTTATTAAGTAAAAAACAGTAAAGCCGTGAAAATATTATTTTTATATAACTAAAGATAGACTGCTTAATAATGTTATTTGTTTTTGTAGAACATCGTACTACAACCAAGAATATAGCGGACCAGATCCAATGTATGTTTATGAATGTAATATAGGTGTGTGAAACTCCCGACTTCGGATTACATAAAAATAGTTACTTCAGAGACAGGTTTGGATTATCGCTACAATTCCATTATAGGCTGTACCTACATACATGCATGCATTACACAGTTTTCTGTAGAAGTTCTTTCAGATTGTTAAGAAATACTAAGATATGCTCGATCTAAATCTAAATTATACTATATTATTTAGTACTGGATAAATGTATATCATATAATATATATTATAATGGTTCATTGTTTAACAACGGTGTCGGGAAGTGATTGTTTTTTGTAGCTTATTAATCTTTATTTATTTTCACGTGCCGTCAGTATTCGTTAAACGAAAACAATATTTTTTATAATTACATTTAAAAATTATATAGGAATGTTAGCCTTAACAATGTTCCACAGCTGGGAAAAGACATTTTCCTGAGGAGAGGCAAGGACTGTTCTATCTGGCGATCTCAGGAAGGATTGGGAAATTTAAAAGGGGAGAAATTGTTAGTTCTTAATTTTATCACATCCTTTATTTTCCATCCGAAACATCATCCCTATTCGATCCCTAAATTATTTCTTAACCTACGTTATATAAGCAACTTCTATATAAAATTTCGTGATTATAAACCCACAAATTTAAACTTTGCATTATACATCAGCAACCCTAAAGAATTTTATTAATTAGATAAAACACATATAAACAAAAACTACTATGCAAAATTTCGTGATCCTACACCCATAAATTTAAACTTTGCATTATACATCAGTACCTAACTCGTAAAAAGTTTTATTAAATAGATAAATTACATTTAAACAAAAACTACAGTTACATTATAATTCATTTAGTACACACATCACAAATGGCCTACGGAAGCAATCATACGGAACAAATGGCACCGATAAAACAATTTGAAAGATGTTCAGGACGGTGTAAAAACGTGCACATCATGTGTTACGATCTCGTGTGGATTACGATATCGATATAAACAACATTTATTGGATTAAAATGTACATCTCTAAATCTGTGTCAATGTGTTAATGTCCAGGGTACTGAGCATAAATACCAAGATATGTATATATAAAGTAATAATTAGACCTGTATTGGTGTATGATTGCGAGGCATGGACACTAACACAAAACGAGGAACAAAAACTGCTGAAAACAGAATGAAATATACTTTGAAAAATCTTGGGATCAGTGAAGAGAGTAGATGGGATATGGAGGATCCGCAAAAACTTGAAACTAGATGATATAATAGACGAACCAAACATTATCGACGAGATTAAAGCGCATCGTCTTCGATGGCTCAGTAATATTGGGAGAATGGGAGAGGAACGAGAATATTTGGACGAAGACCCGTCAGACTTTCCAGGTAAGATGGCTCGATGCTGTAAAAAGACCTACGAGAACTTCAAGCAGATGTTCGGTGGAAGACTGCGCAATTTGTACAGAGATGGCATCTTTTAGTGTCGGCGCCAAGATCCATTTTGGGCCGCTGCGCTATTGTAGTTAGTCTAAGATTTTAGACACAACCACCCCCAATAGTACTTAACCTGAACAATCATCTTTAACTTATTTGTAAGAAAGACAAATTGAATAAATGACATCTTCAAATTAACAAAATAATCTTTAAAACTGGAAACATAAGTAATAGAAAATGTTTAACACTTTTTAAACCTTAAAAAACTATTTACTCCCGTGAGAAAAATATTTAAGTAAAATCAAATGTACCTTATGGAATAGCGAAACTGTTTAGATAATACCCTGTTAATTTTTTTACTTCATCTAACAAAGTATAAAGTTTCGTATCTATAGCTTAAGCGCTCATATACAATATATTTCACGTGTAAAGAGCTTCAAATGAGTGATTTTAACAAACGTTCAAGAGTCTTACCCTAGTCATTAATTAAGCCACCAATTAACAAGCTGATGTTAGCCGTGCTAATTACCCTCCAATGGAATTACTAAATTGAAAACCACGGAACCTGTTCAATTAATATATTATATCCACATCGTTTCATGAGTTAATATCAAATATAACGTTACTAAAATAATATCAGTAATATTCTGATATATTCATTATTGTGGCCCAGTGAGAAAAGGAGAATAGGATATATTTGTGTTAAATGAGATAATTATCAATTTTGGTCCTTCATTTTACTTTTTGCAGTCTACATAAATTCGTGATAAAAAAAAAAATAACAATAACTCTGCTCAAATATTATATAACCAGTACGTGTACTTTACATGATTATTTTACACTTTTTTTTAAATTAAATGAGGCATCAAAAAAATCACCATGACCTATACAGTTGTACATAAGACACACACAGACATTATTTGTAATTTATGTATATCCTATACATTTCGGTTCATATTTTTAGAACTGAAACTAACAACTTTTTGCAGTACACCAGAGAAATATAATTTCTGTTATATGATTTATAATTTTTTTTATTATATTTCGATTCATTGCAAAATACAGAATTTTGACGAAAGCCATCTACAAATTGGAGTAAAGACCGATTAGCTACAAAATCTTCAGTTTATGATACAAGAACTGAACGTTGGTTCTCTACAAGGTGAACATATTAGGAAAAATAAGCATATCTAGAACAAGAGATCAAATTGAATAAAGACAACTAGTTCAACGAAATTGACGGACTTACGCGTAGCATAGGCCACCTACTTCAAACCACAGTTTTTACGAAAAATTAACTTCACAGCAGAAAAAAAAAGTGTATTGACAAATGTATCTTAGCATTTCTCATCTACTTAGCGGAAACCTGGGTCCTCATCAAAGAGTAGAGTGGGACAAAGGGCAATTGAAAGGACGAATGCATGAGAAAGCATTGCGCGTCCGTAAAATAATATGTGGCTGTGACAACAAATTAAATTTAGTGATCTTGTCAAACGAATTACAAAACTGAAGTGAGAATGAGCTGAACTACAATGTAGCCCATAAACACAACTCTTGGAATAAGGTAATTCACGAATGGAGGCATTGGCGTGAAGACATTATAAGGTCGGCGGGATTGAGGTTCATACAAATATCGCTACAGGGAAGGGAAATGCATAGTAGGCCTACAAGAGAAGAAGAAGACATTATGCTCTCTAAGTGTTAAAAGTGTAAAATAGTGTGTCTCTAAGTGTAAAATATAGGTCCACGGTAAAAACCACCGTTCTGAAAGGACTTTCTCTCATACTGTTCAATGTTTTTTTTTTTTTATAAGCAGTAGTATAATTCATGAAGTCTCTACACGACACAATCTGCAAATTAATATAGCCCTAATTATCTTCAATTATAGACACTGGAGGAAATTACAGACAGTTCATTGATCAAAAAATTTAAATTGACATGCATTTATAGACCGATGTACGAGTATACCGATCATTGCGAGATCATACCCAGTTGCGACATAAAAAGCCACGCTCGATAACTTTCCCTAAAACTCGTACCAAATGTAATTCCGTTGATAAATTAGATCGACACGAAGTCACTCCTTGGGGTCCAAAACAATGTCCGAATGCCATCAAACCATCCTTTCTACTTCGCTTATTTTTGTTTTTATTGACTGTGAACCAATAAAAAATTTTGGGATTACGACATCGTATGAAAATATCGTCGAAACGCAAACAAAAAAAAAGTGGTATTTATAATTCTCATTTAATATATGAGGAAGCAATTTATTTAAAACTCGAGGCAATCGAAAGGAAAGATACGTTGGAGTTTGACAATAATTATTATTTAACCGTAATTGAATTTCGAAGCATTTCAGAGTACAAAATTACGCCTAAATAGGTTTACTATATTTACATAATAGTAAAAATGAATATTATACATGTATTAATATTATTGTTATTGTTTATAACATATTGAACATACTCAAGAACATTTGATAACAAAATTATAGTTACAATCAAAATCTATACATATAATAAAATTGAAGTGTTTATTAGTAATGTCAAAATAACAGGTTTTTACTAAATGCAATGAAAGTATAGAAGATACCAAAGAAAAAACCCATTTAGATTTTTTTTTCTCTTTCTATTTGTCTGTTTGTTCTGGGTAATCTCCGAAACGGTTGGATCTATTTTGACGGGACTTTTTCTGGCAGATAGCTGATGTTATAAGGTATAACTTAAGCTACTTTTATTTTAGCAAAATCATTAGGGTTCCACACAAAAAATAAAAAAGTTTTTTTTAGTAGTCCACGCGAGCAGAAACACAGGCTCAGCAAAAATAAACTAAATAACAAGATTATTTTCATCCAGTATACCTTGGAGAATGTCTACATCTAAAGAACATAACCCTAAACTTAAAATACAACAACTTATTGATATAGGTATTATTTACTGTATAATATTAAATCTACTTCAGATATGATTAATTACTTCAGATTCTATTATATATTACAACCGCCCACTACATTTACAAAATATAATATCAATTTGTAATATAGACACACAGCACCGTAGCGACACGCTCGCGTGGATTACAGAGTCTAAAATAAAAATAGTCCAAGTTACTCCTTATAACATCAGCTATCTGCCAGTGGAAGTCCCGTCAAAATCCGTCCAACCGTTTAGGAGCTTAGTTTTCTTAGTTTAGCTGCAACAAACAGACAGGCAGAAAAAAAAGTTTTTTATCATATGTACCGTAGGTACATATTTTCATATGCATTTAGTATTAAGCTTTTATTTGCAACCAGACACTTCAATTTTATTGTTAGTAATATAGCTGATGTTATAAGGAGTAACTTAGGCTACTTTTATTTTAGATTCTGTAATAAACGCGAGTGGTGCGCAGTAATATGTATATAAGTATGCAATATTTATTAATAATAAAAGTTAAACCTAATTGGGTATTGAAAAAAAAAATCGATTTTTTTATGTATTTTAAAGCTTCATCTTAATTATGATAATAGTCAATTGCAAAAACTCTTAAAACATTTTCTTATTAATAATAAACAATTGAAAATTGAAATGTATTAAAAATAATCACATGACTACGAACGAGCCACGATTGATCGCCAGGTTTGTGACATCATAATGTTAAAGGAATTTCATCGCACTGTATCAGCCGTGTGTTACAATGAGTAGACATTAACATTGTGACGTAACACGCACTCGGGTTTGTTCGGAAACGATCGGCGCGTTTTCGGTACTGTATTCAAAAATTGAATTTTATTCTATAATAACTTTTGAAATATTCCGAAAAAAAAAAGTTTTGTTATAAAACTTGTATGTTATCTTTCCATTTATCACAAAAAAAAATTATTCAAAAACCCAATTGGTAAACCCTTTAAGACTAAAATAGTGTAATGAAAAGATTGAATGAAAGGATTGGAAAAGAAAAAGAACTTTTGCCCATTTCATTCCTGACACATTTCCTCAACATAGAATAATTAGTTCTATAATTATTAATTACTGTTGAAGACGTGTCACAAACATTTTAGAACTTAAAGGTAAATGGTTTTGTTATCACGTCTCACGTTTTATAATATTAAACCGTCTGTTACCCTTTTCATACAGTGACAGCGAAATAACTCTATGGTTTTATGAACAGACATGTGGGCTCACATGAGACCATTAAAAATTATTTATAATACCGTATTTTTTACTGAAATTTAGTGAATGAGTCACACATTTTATGTGCATGGCGCTATACCGCATATAAATTACTCGACTCTCATGCTAGCATTTGTCACCCTTAGACCCCCGAGGTTTTTGTGAAACTGTACTCATATTGTTGCGGCTAATCCTCGATGACATTTCATCTGCTTCCAACGTGATTTTTTATAGTCATATATTAATATCAAAAATTACCCACAGTAAAAATCATTCATAAAATATAGAATTACGTATAGTCATAGTAACCGTATCAATTATAAAATCAGAAAAAAAATGTTCAGATGTTTATTTCTACCAGTTTTGTACTGTATGAATGTACTCTCCAAAACCGAAAAATGCAATATTTTCTCAAAACTATATTTTTACGCTATAGTCGTTCTCTTGAAAAGTAAAGTAACCTAAGGGTATATGTTTTTGAATAAAACAAACCAAAACTTATATAAAATTAAAACAAATAAAGAATTCCTAGGTAAGTAGTATTTTAAGAAGACGTATTCAGTACACAGCCGAGTGACTTCTTTCTCTTTACGGATATACATTTATATCCATTTATTTGGCGAACATCCCCAACTGTGAGCCAACGACAGCGATGGAATAAAACGGATGGATACGTTTCTATTGCCTTTGAGATATTTCATTGGCTTTTATAAATGCCAGTGCCGCTGTGTCATTCAGATCGAATGCTCGGATAGGGTTTACTGCGACCATATCCGAGATACATTCTTATGTGACGTTTAAATGTTAAATCTTTATAATAAATATTTTATTTCTTAAATCTATAGAAGTTTTATATCACCACTCATTTTAGACAGATATCGTATTTAAATTTATTTTTAGTACAAGTACAGTTTAAAAATAACAACGACCATCGAGAGAACGGCAATCCATGCAAGCTTTTCGGCAGTTGTAGCGAGTTAGTGGTAGCGTGTTCAGACACCGCGTCAAATGACGTGGATTCGAATCTAGGCATGCACTTGAGCTTTCAATGAAGGAAACATCGTGATAAAACATGGCGGTAAGACATGTTCAAATTCTAATTCCAGACCATTCCAATGAGCCCAAACAAGATACCTTTACTATAAGTTGGTGAAGAGGTAGGTATCCAGCAGATACCAGATGATATTGCAGCATCAGCTTCGACTATCATTTAAGTAACAGAATACCTAATTTCGACTAGATTAGAAATGTGAAAGATGCCCACATTCAGATATCAATTAGAAAAAAGCTGATAATCTTCAAACGGTTGAACAATTTTATTAATTCTTTATCAAGTCACCTTTCAAATAAAAAAAACTAGATTAATATCGGTTCAGCCGTTTGGGAGCTACGATGCCACAGACAGACACACAGATACACAAGTTAAAAAACATAAAACCGTTATTTTTGTGTCGAGGTTTGAAAACGTTGCGTGTCAGCTCCAATGCGCGACTGAATTTTACTCTTTATGAACGATCTCCTTTGAATATATACAATAAGTAAAGTTTACTTACCAATATATTGAATGAATTATTATTTCCGTATACAAGTAGTTTGAATATATGTATATACACGCGTTCAGTATAAGATGCACGAATATTTTGGGCGGATAAACACTCGATTTTCCTCCATATCATTACCTACCAAAGGCTATATATAAAAAATCAATTCTTACGGAGTGAATTCCATTAAACAAAAATTAAATCTGAATTTACCGACTGTTTCTAAAATGTCAATAGGTAACATAGGATCCGAAGATATACAGAGGTCTTGTGGGCGGGGTTAGGCCGGTCGCAGTGACCCGAATCCGGCAACGACAAGGAAAGGGTTGACCGAGGAAGCCCTAGGGCATGTTATCGTAGTAATTATAATACCCTAAAAGAAAGTTCAATATTCAGTTATGTTTTTATAGGTTAAATGTGAAATCATTTCTTCAATAATAGTTATTTCTTTATTTTTATCATAGTTGGAATTTTACTACAATATTTTACAATACGAATGCATTTTTTCCAAGAAATTTAATTTAAACTAACTATGTCCCACGACTCTACACGCGTTTATATTATTAATTGTTTTTGTCTTGTGATTTTATTTTACTAAAATTATTAACAATTCTTATAACAGCAATTGAAGAATAATATAAGCTACCCGTTTAAAAAAATCACGAATATCGGTAGACCTTTTTAGGGTTCCAAAGTCAAAAGGTGGCTTAGCTCAGAGATTCTTAGTACTAGAAAGTTATAATTTAGTATATTACCAACTGTCCGTGCTGTTTAAAAAGTACGTAAGAATATTTGACCGAGGCTGATTTTTAAAGACAACTTTTTTTACTACATTTATGACGCCAATTCTCGTAAGTTAATATCGACTCTAAATAATGTTTAGCCAATTTTTATTTAATTATCTCATTTTGAATTTGAATTGAATTGAAGCCAGAATATACCTGTACAGTGAAGACTGACATCGGCGAGTGCTATAAAGATGACAAAACGTTTAGCAGAGGCATTTTTTTTAAGAAATCACATCTTGTGTTGGGGACTCTGTTATGTTTTGGACAGGAATTAATTAGTTGGATCGTACGGAGTTAGTCTTCATCGAAAACAGCACACTGACTAGACTGGATACATAACGGAAGTTCTAATTCCTCATTCACAACTCGCATTGACCTCTACTGGCGAAAACTCAATTTTTATGGACGACGACGCCGCACCCTCCGGACCTGTCGATTTGGAAGCGTATATGCTAGAGCTCGCAATTCGTCATTTAGATTGGTCAGCTCGAAGCCGAATCAATCAATCCCATAGAGCATGTTTGGGACGTTCTAAAGCAAAGAGTGAGATCAGTGCATCTGGCTCCGCAGACCATCAGAGGGTTAAAGAATGCTATTACCGCAGAGTGGGAACGTATTCTGCAAGAAACCACAAGGAAAATACTCGTTAGCATGCCCAGACGAATTCCAGCTGTGATTTCAGCAAGAGGTGGTCACACTCCAAACTAAACATCAGATAAATGTTACATTATTAAAACTAAAACAATTTAAAAAATCTTGTAAAATTTTTACTTAGCGAGCATGTACACTACTAGCGCTTTGAACTTTTACATAATTATTCGTTAATTTCATCAAAATGTCATGATAAAACTGACGAAAACTATTCCTTGCTTATCAATTTACAAAATTCTGAGGATAAAACTACCTTAAATTATCAAACAAACTATAGTAACAATAAAAGTAGTTATTTTTTTTGCTTAGAACGTTTTTTTTTTGTGATAAAGAGTTTAGTATACTTTTGTATGAAGTAACTTATGCTACACCGGCCCGGACCCGGCCCGACCCTGGCCCGGTGTAACATAAATGATCCTTAAGTCTGCTTATTGTGACGGGCAACTACGGAACCCTACACTGCCCGTAGCCCGATACGCAGTTAGCAAATTTTTTGAGTTGAATTCAGACGTTGTCATCCAGATAAAATGTTTTTTGGTGTCATGTTCGTGATCAGTGTTCTTTATAACATATGTCTATCAGGAATTTGGATATAAAAATTAGACCGAAGTAAAGATTTTATTTATTACTATAGTTTAGGTACTTTTAAATATAAGAGATTTTACAAAAATATTAATTCAAGTTATTGAAAAATATACAGACTTCTCAAGACCAGTTTTTAAAGGATAATAAAACTCCAATCTCAAATTTAAGTTGCAACAAACAAGTCGATTGTGCTCGTAAGGCTCCAGGATTGTTTATATTCAAGCAAATTGCTATGATATCCGGTTAGATGGATTCTTCCGAAGGGTTAAGCTATATTTTGAACTTTATGTTTGTATTCAAACGGGCAAGTTGTCATAAATATTGAAGCCATTGCTTGTCTAAGTTGAGCGAATTACATCAAACTGGTTTGTTGACACAAAGTTACTAGTTTCAATATCCTATTCGCAGCAAACTGCGCAATTATGAATTTAAATCATTCCAGTATAATAAAGGAAACTTATTACCTTCAAATCCAATCCATTCCGTCTTAAAATATTGTGTATGTAGTTGGTATTGTAACTTACGGTAAGTGACTAGTGCGACAAAGTATTCCTGTTCGATTTCGCTCTGCTAATATAAATGTGTCCTAAAATGTGGTGTTTGCAAAATGAGTGGTTTTGTAAATTGTTATAAACAAACAAAATTTTTTGTCTAGTTCAGCTCAATTGATTAGATTTATGAGATATATATATATAATAATTTTTTATTTATATTTTCCACGTTTACCTATTATTTTATGGTATGTTCAAGCTACTCGATATTCGGTCTGTCGAAGTCGTCAGTGTCTATAGTACGTGACTTTTACCCCGCAAAACTTGAGATTGCCCGTCCGATGCATTTTTCACAGGAATACGTTTAGCGCGAAGAAAAATTGCAAATCCATGCAAGCTTGTGGCTATCGGTAAATCCAATGGGACTTTTTTAAATAAGTCTATGAATCATTTTAATTATTACCTAATTTCCAAATAAACTGACAAAATAAAATAAAGTAAAAAAGAAAACTTTCTGTAATTTTTTTGCAGGTACTACTAGGGTTAATTTCAGATTATTGTCCCAGCTACTGACGAAATACAGATAAATAGTTTGAAATTAATGAGTTTGTAAAATAAAAATTTGTTGCAAATGAAAATATATTTAAGGCACTATCTATTAACAATTGGTTTAACTAACAAGACAACAGTTATAGATTTTTTACATACTATAATATGCAAAATATCCGTAAGAGTCAGCTAGTTACAACATAATTCATGAAAATAACATAATTTTAGATGTTTACATATAATAATTATTTCGCAGAACATAAGAAATCAACACCGTTCTTAATTATTATAAAATGAGCTGCAATACAACTTCCTTAATATTTAAGGTTTTAAGAATTTTAATACATCACATATATTTTCTTATGATAAATAAATACATGCATTTCTGTATGAAAAATATATAGTGAAAAAAAATCTAACCAGTTGTTTAAATTATAATTAATTCAACAATCTCCAACCTGATTGCATAATTAGTCAACTACGTGGATATAATAATATAACAAATATTGAAATTTAAAACGTCAAAGCCATGTTGAAGTTTCAGTTATGCATCTATTTCATGTTGGTATATGATTTTTATTATGTTTTAATTATAGATTTATATAACGTTAATAATTATTTTCAGCTTAAAGACGGGAAAGCCAGAAAGAACGTTTAAGGAAATGACAAAACAACAACTAAGGTAAAACCACCAGTAATTGACACTGCACCAATAGTTGACACTTTGACGAAGAAAATTAAATATTAAGAAAAAAAAGGAAGCCAAAGATCGAGATGGCCAAAATCACTGATTACTGATATATTTGTAAGGTTATAAATACATATAGGTACAGTCAGTTACAAAAGTCGGTTAAAAAACTGAAGACTTCAAATCAATTTAGTATTAAAAGAAGTCTTGATACAAAACGCTGGATTAGGTACAGGGAAGAGTGGTGAAGTACTCTTCCCTGTACTTATTCCAGTGATTTTTGTATCTACTTTCATTACATTCCTTTTTTTGTGTAATTCTTAATATAAGCATACCTATGTAAAACCTACTGAAAATAAAAAGTGTCAACTACTAAATATATTTGTTTTCACTAGGTGTCAACTACTAGCATAGTACCTTTATTTTATTAAAAAATAACATAAAAATACACATTAGTTTTATTGCTACAATTCTTGTCACATTCTGGAAGGGGAATAATTTGTGCAACTGTTACCATTTAGAAGTTCCCTCTAAGATGATTTCATACCAAACTATGTCAATAAACATACTAATAAATCATTAAGGTGTCATCTACTGGGTATTTTACTTAACTGTCTTTAAAAAATAATACCTTTAATTGGTTTTACAACTTGTAATTGACTACGAATTACTTCTTTTATAAATGTAAGGTTTATTTCAAATGATAAAACATATTTACTTTATTTTATTACTGTGTAATAATTGTTACAACTATGTATGGGTATGTCGTCATTTAACCTAAAAAGTATTCATCCGGTTCCTTCAAAATATCGGCATTTTCGTCCAATTTTACTTCGACTCCTTCGAAGCGACTTTTGTTGATATCAGCAATCGTTTTCACAAACCTATAATAATGTATTAAACGGTCGTGTTTCGACGTATAGTTCTTTTTGTTAAACTTTTTCATATAGTCCTTATACAGATTTTCCGCATCTTCCAAATCGTAAAATATTGTTTCGTCTAAATCGTTTGGTTTTTTTTTTCGCAATGCATCCAGTTCTTCTTGATTTCTCGCGTTTGTATCTGTAATTGGTATGATTGCAACAGTTAAGTATATATGTACAAATACAAATAAAGTATGTATTTAACTAATTATTTTATTTTAAAACAATTAATCTATCGGGGGAAGAGAAACATGAAATGCATGACCATTTTGTCATTACGTGTCATTACATTTCCATTCATCATTACGTGAATTATAGTATTGTCTGGAAGTCTAGATTATTAATATGACTAATAACTATAAAAATTATTAATTATGTAGTTTAAAAAAAAGATAAATCCGATCGAGTTTCTTGCCGACTCTTCTCGTTTGACTGGGATGTTTTCCGAATCGCTAGTAGTCTTTTAGCGTTCATAAGGCCTTCATAAGGTTTTTTGTTATTTATACTAATGCCAGGAACATGATCTACAATGTTTCGTGTTCCACATGATACAATCAAATATTACTTTAACTACATAATATTTTCGTGAAAGAAAAAACAAATTGGTGTAGATACAAAAAGGAACCAAATAAAAAATTTGCAATAAACAAACTTCTAAATATACTTCTTATAAAAAGATTTGTTGTTCCAGTGTTTTACATTCGTTTTCTGTTGACTTTAATTACTATTTTTAATTTAAGGACTACAAATTTTTACTCACATGGTTTAATTGTAACAGCATAATGATCTCGAATATTGTCTGCATCAAGATCTGAATACATGTTTATTGTATAAAGTGTTCCCGCGTCCGTATCTTGTTTATTGAGTTCGTTAATTTTATCTACATTCAGAGCAAAATTTTTCATTGCTCCTTGTTCTTCTTCTTCATTTTTGAAAGACCAATTATACTTTTCTTTGTAATAATTAAACATTTTTGTTGACTTCTTGTTATTATAAACACCATTCAACGTGGTTAGAATGAATAATAAGTTCAATATATATGAGAACATTTCAAAATGCTATGTTTATTGTAAATTAACTCAAATAAATTTAAAAAACAGAGATGTATCTATTCAGTACATCAATATCGAATTAATTATACGACACAATGAAACATACAATGCTATCAAATCCCTTTCTTTTTGATAGTGAAATGCTAGAAACGTACACCGTGTAATCATGAAATCTACCGTGAAATAGCTGAACTTGATAAGGCTTAAGTGACAGAGAGCTGTCTTTTATAAATCTTCTGCTTTGTACTGAATTTGTTTCGCAATTGATACCTAATATTATTAAAAAAAAGGTATACAGGTTGAAATAACATTAAGACTAAATGATATTTACACCTATATTAGTAAAAAAAATCCTTTGGATTTAATAATAATATTTATAACATATAATAATAGTTTTTTCTTTAATTAACAATTATACAATATTATTATATGTTCTCAGGTGACATCATCAATCCATTTTTAGTTCTATAGAAAAATCTGTATTTCATAGAAGATGAACTTACCAGAAATATTATAGTTACCACACTAAATCAATATTTTTTTATACCGTAATGGTTGCAAACAAGCTTGTGGTCCGCCTTATGGCAAGTGATTACCGCAGCATATGGACGCTTGCAACACCATAAGCATCACATGCACGATGTTGACCCTCTGAAAACCTGTTCATTCCTCTTTTAAAGAATTCAATACGGTAGTCCCCTGGTAAAACCTCAGGAAGGAGGTTACAAATTTAATAGCTCTTGCATATATGAAGCTTACAGTCTGCGTTTTTTATTACAAGCCTTGACTATAACAGTTACAATGTTTATGGTGCTGAGTTATCAAATATATAGCACAACAGTTTAACGAAATTTGGATAAATGCATATTCATTTTTCGTAACACGTACAAAATTCGTACTATAAACTTAATTAAATTTAAACATTCATATGTAAATATGCTGAATCCTCGGTATCACAACCGGGCGCATGAATTTAATTTTGGCTCTTTGATCTAATGTTCCATTGCGGATACGAACTTTAAATTCGTTACGTCCATCGGTAATCTCTTTATGTTCCATCTAAGGACGAGTGATTAAAATTACCCTTCATTAAGATTACCGCCTATTTTGTTTAACCAACTGGGATAAATTTTATTTATGTAATACATATTCATAGATAAGACTTATCATGTAGGAATAACAATTTTATTAAAAGTAAAAACAAGGGAGTAGAGTGACAAATATTAGAAATTTTCCTACCACCATTTGGTTTTACTATTATGCAGATAGTGGATTGTATTTTAAAACTAATTGAAAATAGATACCGCATAAAAATAACCGCCAAATATGTAACATTATAATCGGGATGAAGGATCACTTACCTTTCGTCGCCGATGTTGACGTCGTTGTTTTGTGAGTGCTTTATGGCTCCAAAGCTCCAAAGGCACTCTCCTCCAAACGTCAAATTTAATCTATTGTAGCAAAATTTATGTACGGATATACATGTACATACATAATACATGTACGCCGCGCTGTTATCTGACCAATATAACTGTCATCTTCGATTTTAATACTAAAGGAATTTAAAAAATCATTTTGCTACCGTCCAACCATTTTATGAGCTCGAACAGAGAGCCTATCTCTCTGATAATCTGTGATGATGTGTGATGTGAGCAGCCAAACTGTTGGAATACCTCTACCCTACAGGAGATCGCAGCCAAATAACCTTGTATTGTATTCCTGCAGTGAGTAGGGTTTCCAGAGCTCCATGGAGTAGGGGGATTCAAGATCGGCAACGTGCAAGTTATACTCAAGTTCTTAACAGAGCATAATTTTTAAATTTCATGACAATCAATCTTAAGTTTCCTCACAATGATACTTTTTACAGCAGTGCAACTATTAAATACGTTCATCGATATAGTACGAGCTATATTTTAATATAGAACTGACTACTTGAATAGCGAATTTTTATCTATATTAGCTCAATTCTTGTACCTATATACTGTTGCTGTACCTTAGGTATATATTACCTATATACGTACGTATATATATGTACCTATATATCTACTGTTCTTGTACCTATATACTGTATTTGTGATTGTTGTTGTAAGGAACCTACATAGCAAACATAATTAGTTGCATTATATCATTTCGGGATTAACCGGTGTATATCCAGTAATCAAGTGGGGTGGTAAGGATCTGTACCGGACTGGGTTGCGATCACAATGTGCACGGTGGTAAATCCGTCACAGTGACTGTCTTTTCGTTTGTCGCATTTGAGGATCAACCAGTGTGTTTATTGTTTTCTCTTGTGCTTGCCATCAGGCACAGTGTCGTCATTTTCCCGTGGTACTGTAAAAAATGTGAATATATTTAATGTGTACTATATATATCCGTTATTAAACTTAACCTATTAACAATTTTTATTAATCTAAAACATATTAAAAATATATATAACAACAGTCTTTCTTTGTGTTACATGAGGACTTCAGAAACTATGTACAAAATACTTCCAAGACAAAATATCTAAAGATAGTTAGCGAATTGGCACGGAACAACTATTCTTTATCTATTATTATGTTAGAAAAGTCAAAACCAATCAGAAAAGTGTGTACTAACTTTTAGATACAAGCGAAGTTCTTGTTATCGATATTTGGCCAGTCTCTTTTATATCCATATTTCTGTTACATCATTTTATTCGTATGATATATGTATAGTGGACATTTTATGTATTTCACACCTTTTGTATGCCATCAAATTCAAAGACCAGGGGTGATTTATAACAAAAATATCGGTAGGCGTGAGCGACCGCTAACGAATCGACGCGGAAAAATGTTCCACTAAAATTATAACACATAATAAATCTGTATTTTATTGTGCGTATGAAAGCTTTCTAAACCTATAGGAACGGAAAGAGAATGTAATCGATGACATAAGAAGAATATATATATATATATATATATATATATATATATATATATATTTATATGTATATCACAAAAGAAGATAAACATTAGAAAATAGAAGAAGCACAGATTATATAAGCAAATAATGAGCATCATACTTATATTTCTTAGATATATCCGAATGTAATTTAAAGCTTGGAACTTAAATATTGTTGACGACCATTATTGGCAAGCCAATACTATGTTATCCACATGCATTCTTAATTATAATTAGTTGTGTTAATAAATTTATATCTCATATATGTTTTGAATTTTATGGTACTTCTAACGCATTTTAGTTAGGTGATGAAAACTTTTCTCATTAATGTTTTTTTAAGAAATTTATTTTTAAGTTTGCTTGAGAGGAAAAACGAATTTGCTTTTTTATCGTTATAGGTTTGGCGAGGTGGTCACAACCTCACCTGATGTTAAGTGACGATGTGGCCCAAGATGAGAACACGCTAAACTTAGTGGAAGACTGGCTCTGAAGTGCAGCTGCCGGAACACAGCTATTGGTGCTTGGCGACAGATTTTCAACTTGAGAGTGGTAGCTAGCCAGGCGGGCTTTATGAAAAGCCCTACCACCATGCTATGGTTTTCTCACGATGTTTTCCTTCACCGAAAACTCAGGCTCATTTAGGGATTCGAACTCACGACAATCGACGCGAAGTCGCACACGCTACCACTGAGCCATCATTAAAATTATACAAAGCAGATTTTTAATAGATTTAAAATAATGTCATCTTTCATAAATGTTGAACGTTGTACTGTGTACATATAATATGCTTACAATATGATTGATTTTAATCTTTACTTTCATAACGTGGTATCAGAAGGATATCTATACAATGAAGTTGAAGAAATCTGTTTGATAGGTTGAAGTAAATTTGTAATCTAATTCTATTTCTAATCTATCTAATCTACTTCTAATCTAATCATAATATAATAAGGTATGCCTTGATAAGAAAAGGCGCACCTGCCACTTTTAATCCAACATAACTCGTTATGTCGCGATCACCTATCTTATGCCCCTATTATTCTTTTACAGGTCGTTCGAAGCTTCCATAATACGTGACTTTTTTCACAGATGAGAATACAGCGGCTCACGACTAACACTTTATCGGGGTAAATTGATTTTGTACGGGAAATATTATAAATTTTCTAGCGACGCTCGAATGGGCACGGTGTCAGCTAAACATCAGTGTAGACGGTGATATTGTATAGCACATAAAATTATTTCACACTATTCACTTAAAATATTTGAAGTTTCCAGATAAAATACAAAATGTTTACTTTTTATATTCGGAGTTTTCAGAAATATAATAAAATTATTAAATATTTTTACTTATACCCAAGTTATCGCATTCTTTGTAATAAATAAAATTGCCCTCTCACGCGTACGTAAGTACTTGAGTAAGACTAGAGTAAGTACTTGCGGCATAGACATTGAGTTGTGGAAATAATACCTTTAAGTCCTGATAGCGAAGCCCATCTAATATTTATTTCAGTTAGTATATTATGTATATGTAGAGTTACCAATACGATAACGTTTGCGAATATTATTGTAGCAATAAATTATCATTCTCAAAGGCGTTTTTCCTGACTAGGCTATATATCAGTTAATTCTTCATCAAAATTAATAATTCAAGTAATGTTTTAAAGCTTATATTCCTCGCTATTGACGATAACTAGATAAAAAATAATATTTTGATTAAAAAATGTAATTTAAAACTTTTTGTTGATGCTAATAAAAATATATTCAAGGCGCCATCTATTAACAGTCTGTTTAACTAATATGACAATAGTTAAATTGTTTATATTCTATATTGTGCGAAATATTCAAACGATGAATAATAATTGCAAGCCATTAAATTTTTACTGCCTATTTAATTAAACGTTAATGTATGATCATTATGATCAAACCCTTGAATTTCGTAGCTGAATTACGGAATTAGTTTCAGATATCGTTCGAACTTTTCTTTAGGTGATAAACGTTCTAGCAAATGGCTCACATTTATCCGACGTTGCAAGAAACCGCTGCTAATGTGAACCAAGAGGAATTCCCTGTATTTCGCACTCTTTTAATACATTAAGCGCATTCGTTCATACAACAATGAACTTTACTGAACACTCATTGGAAATTAATTGACTCGGAATTGTACTTTAAAAGCGTTTTATGATACAACACAGGATTATCGGAAAATGTTCCGTTTGAATTAATTTTATTCGTTTCACTTATAATTATTCCATAGACTATGTTAAAATAATATAAAAACAAATAGTTCTCTATGTCTTATCTTTGCTTTGAAATTGTGGAAACATCTCCCGATCAGTGTATTGCCTCCTACTTACGACATCGGGTCATTCAAGTGTAACGTGAAGAAATATTTGGGTAAATAACAATTTTGCTCACTTTGCTGTCCTTGACATATTATTATAAATATGTATGTACCAAATGATAATAGTCATACACTAAAGTAATATAACAATTGTATCAAAGATTATTAGGCACAAGGGGAAACTTGATTACGTTCTCAAAAATATATTTTATTTATGAAATTTTGATGGTAACTCAGGATAAGAAATATCCGTTTCATACAAATATTACTGTAAAAAGAACACATTTACTTGTGAACTTTCGTTATAAATTAACTTTTACTTGTCACTCGCGGTTAATTTTTATTAAAAAACAAGACGGCATAATATAGTTTATCGTTATCAAAACAGAATGGAAAATAAGGCAAAACACTTACTAAAAGAGCTCTTTTTTGGGTCCCTTACAAAATGCGTATACTGAGTTACATTTAAGATTTTTGTCAGAAAAAACAAATTTTTTCGTCGTAAGAGGCTTCCATTTTATTTGCCTTCACTCGCGAGGGCACGACTATGCTCTCGAACATTCTGTGGTCATCGTTGTGTTTTGGATTGTACTGTGCTTACCGTCAGGAACAGTGCTGACAATTTGCCGAGTAGATTAATAATAAACTATTAGAGAACTAATAGTAGATTAATAACAAACTATTGATATTTTTATTGGATCATATTAATGAAATTGATGGTAATTAAATTTTTCCATAGATCTTATTAACTTAAAATCAATAAATAAGTTACTGCCATGGCTAAATTTATAACAGGAAGTTCTTATTAGCAACATTGTATTATGTTAATTATATTTTCTAATCCTATTGTGTTTGTACTCATAACAACGTTATCTGAAATTATTTAGAATAAGAAAAAGGGCTTGATATAGCCTCAAGCCACAGTCTGAAATGCGTGAAAAAATAGGAAGAGTTGTCTGAATTCTGTTTTAATATTTAACATTTTGACCTGCTTAGGAAGCCAAAAACACTTATTATTACTCTTCTAAATTTAAGAGAACTTGGTTGAAAGAGATTGATTAGTCTGATTTAAAATGACTTCTTTCTAAATGACGATCGTAGATAAAGGATAACGTTAGTTATTTGATTGACGAAGGCGTTACTTTGTGAAAATGCATTGTAAATAATTCTCCGAAATATATTGAAATATATAGTGATACGTGTAAAGGGTGGGTACTTGTTTATTGTAGAAATAGCATGCACCCGCTGGTTAATATTGCTTAATAGTTCTGAGCAGGCTACCATACCGTTAGTGATATTTAAAAGATATGTGATGAAAACGTTAAAAATAATAATTTCCTCATTATCATCATCATTTATAAATTATAAAATTGAATAAAAGTAGTTATTATAGAAAAATACACTTTTGATCATCTTGAAATAGCCTTTAATATATTTAAGCATATAAATTACATATTAAATTTGAATAACGATTTGACATTCGGTTTCGAAGGTGACTTCATTATAGCTCTTAGCTCGGGATCGATTCTCGGTGTCGTTACAACTAAGTCTTCATGCGATAGATCAGCGAAACGATTAGGTCCAACTTTTTTAGAACCAGGGACCGAATTGATTTTATTTATTTTCCTCAATGTCGCC
Organism: Saturnia pavonia; assembly: GCA_947532125.1. NCBI lineage: Eukaryota > Metazoa > Arthropoda > Insecta > Lepidoptera > Saturniidae > Saturnia > Saturnia pavonia. Next base: position 10,076,055 of record OX383908.1, read on the forward strand.
ACAAAATTTTTGAACCGTCTCTCGTAATCGTATTGTCCATTAAAAGTTTTGCTATGCTTATTAACAAACTCCGCGTACAAAGTGGGTGCATTTTCAATGTTATATAGAAATGGATATTTCAACTCTTCACCTTTGAATGAAAATATTGTTGTTAATAAAAGTATAACCGTAATAATAAACTGTCCCATAACTTCAAAATGTACTCAATGAGAAAATCAGTAGGTAATTGATTGGTTACTGCTTGATTTCACTTAATGGCATCACAATTTATCCATAAAATTTCAATTAAACAATTTTATTTGATCGTTTTGAGTGTTTTCAATGCATATTAATTTGATCTATATAAACAAAAATGTAAATGTTCGTTTGTTCTAAATCTTACTTCTTTGAAAGTGCTTCACTGAATGTTTTAAGATTTTCACACAAAGTTGCATTATAAATACGTGCTTCTTTTTATATACATTTGAAAAATAGTGCTATCTGATAGTCGTAAAGGCAATGAGAGCGCTATCTATTGAACATAACAGCAACTCATGCAATACTAAACGTTTCACATGCTGGACAGCATGACTACTCTTGTCACTTGTCATTTTCTTTGTTTCCAATTTAATATATTCAACCTTTCTGTGATATTCCATAAGAGTGTCAAAAATAATGACGGTTTGTAAAAGGGGCTAAGCATTAGCTAGATATAAAATAGAATGTTACAAATAGGTATCTTAGTTGGAACTACGTATAGTTCGTTATAAAATTTTGATTGCCAAATTTAGTTTATCAGATTTAACGAAAATCTATCAATTACATATCATAAAAGTTGAAATAGGTTTTCAATTAAATAAAGGTGTCTTCACATACATGAAAATAATTATAATCTATTCGTAGCTCGCTGCTAAATGGTGGCCAATCAATAATCAACTCTGCTAAAAATATATAAAGGCCGTTATAGATTTAATTTTTTTTTACAATACGTTTAAAAATTTACAAAATTCCTTTTTTTCTCTTCATTTAATTACTCTTCGGTCTACAGTTAATATTATAAGCATTCTGAAATTTTTAAGTTCATATTTCATACTATCGAGTTCCCTCGCAATTTTTTTCATTATTAAAGTAGTGTACGAGACACAGAAAAAACATATATACCATTATTACTGTTGTACTTAAATCAATTAAGATAACTTACTTTATTACTGTGGTGTTCCATCTAAGCTGCGGCTTTCTTTATAACATAATTAACAGTACAAAACAAAAAACTGCAACGATGAAATAAACCATTTAACTCCGTTAAAATTAACATGTAATGAATCACCGTGCATACATCATATTTTCCAACGTTTAATCTTATAACAGAGATCGTAATAAGGTAAGGAATAAAATTCACGTTTCCCCTTAAATACATTCTGAACGAAGTGAGTTACATTTTACGACTTGCTGAAACAGCTAAGTGCAGTTTTGGCGGGTCACTGTGAGAAGTGACCAGCTAATGGTTGGGAGAGGCCGGCCCTTTTCTTGTACCTGAGACGACAATCTCACAATGTCACGTAGATATTACAAAGTCGACAATGAATTACGGAAACTTGACATATCTTAACTGTTTGTTGATTCTCCAGATTTTGATCCGTAAAAAATGTTTATGCAATACCTATTAGTAATATATCTATAGTTCTGTCACTACATGTTGTTTTTTTTTTCAAATTTACTGATATACATTCTATATGAAGGACATTGATCACGAAAATGCAATTTTTTTTTTTTGTTTTTATCTCCGGATTTAACTCGGCTCGACCAATTCTTATAAAATTTTCTACACGGGAAGCTTATGTCATAGTATAATTGATAGGCTATAAGAAATTTCAATAATATTGTTATAAATAATAAAAAAGTTATTTACTTAATTCTTAACCGATTTTGATAAAATTTTGTACAAGTATAGTATAAGCCAATCCATAATTGTTGGGCAATGACAATGTCAATATTACTTTAAAAAAACGTAAAGAAAATATATTCAAATAAATAAATTTAAATCAATTCTCAACAGACTCTGACGAAATTTGATGTACACGGAAAACATACGTCATTTCATAATTGGTTGTCTATAAGGATCGTCAATAATATATTTAGGAATAGTAAACAAAAAAAAGGTCCTAAACCGATTTTGATGAAATTTTGTACACGAGAATTATACGTCATTTTCCAATAAATAGACTGCAATTAATATAATTTTCAATAACATCAGTAAAAATAACATGACGGGATGAAAATAATAATACTTGTAGGTATGTAAAACTACATTGAAAAACAAAGTTAACTTCGTCGTTAGGAAACTCTTGAACACATACATCCACATTTTAGGTCGCGGTCAATTAACCAAATGCAAATAAGCTTAAAATCGCAAAAAAGGAGTTATGGTTACAACTATACGGGTTTCAGGTTTGTTCCTTTACATGCGCTATAAGACATTGCTATTTGCCAAATTTCATGGCTAGGTCAACGGAAAATCTTAAAAACCTACTCTAAAGGTATTGATTGAGATTGAGTGTGTCAAAATATGCGGCATAAACTGCCGCATAATTTGATTGCGTTGACTTAGAAATTTGATTTTTTCACAGCTCCAAAGGATTGCAGACCTGAGTATACTATATGACCTGAGTATACGACAGACGGTGCTCAAAGTGATCCTCCTATAAGAGTTCCCTCTTTCCTTTTGAGGTACGGAACCCTAAAAACGATCAAGTGCGAGTCAAACTCGTGCACCAAGGGTTCCGTTTCACACCACAATTTTACCAAATTATGTGTACTTTCATTCAGTTATGGATTCGTAGGGCAAGCCCGACATATGATTGCCTGGTTATTCTGCTAATAAATAACCTGTTACCTATTAACGCTTCAGAAGATAAATCCCTCTTAATCTACGGACGGACAGCGTAGATGTAACAATAGAGTTCCCTTTCTGGCAACGTAACCTTAAAAATAGTGATTTAACCTTGTCTTACAGATCTATCCATCTTCATCTTAATTATTGTTTGTTACTTCTGATGTATGTAAAAAATGACTAAGTTCTGAGAAAGCACTTAAATATTTATGAATATCTATCAGATTTAAAGAAAATTCTATCAACAAAAAAAAATTGACTACATACCCTATTCTTATAATATTTGAGAACGTCTTTGGAAAATCAATGCCGTGGATTACAAAACAATCTATCGTTTTGTCTATCGCACCGGTTTCTTCCTCTCACGACGACGACGACGTGATAGTTTTGAAGCAAAAAATATTTGGAAGAAAATATATACTTGAGAGAGTATTTGTAACACTATCAATTTTCTTTGAATACAAAATAGTGTTTTCGTGTTCATAGTCATTGATAATATAAAAAGTATAATAATAATATTCCGTAATCTAACCTGAGTTAATGTTAAGTCTAGTGGAGGACTGGCTCTCAAATACAGCTGACAGAACACACCTATAGGAGCTTGGTGACAGATTTCGCAGAAGATCGCAGCCAAATGACCTAGCGTTGTGTTCCAACAGTGAGAAGGGTTTCCACGTGTTAGTTAACTATTAATTAAGATGCGATTAGCTAGGGTAGGGAAAGAAAAGACATTGCGTGAACAGAACGACATCTATATCAGACGACAAGTAAAAAGGAACAGGATACTTTTATCACGATGTTTTCGCTCACCGTAAGCTCAGGCTCATTGCAAGGATTCGAACTCATGTCGATGGACATGTCAGTATATGCTACTACTGAGCCATCAATGCATATATCAATTTACTAGCTGTGCCCGCGGCTCCGCTCGCGTGGACAAAACACTGACGCTGACACTGGACAAAATACTGGCGGTCGAGTGCACGCGCGATTTGTGTTGCCCCAAAACCGCTTATTGTGGATGATCCTTAGAAGATAGACATATTATGTAGGTCTTTTTAAGATCTACAATTATGTAGAACATTAATTTTATATATCTCTTATAGTTTACTCAGCATAAGCCATTTGAACGCCCCAAATGCGTATTTTTCCGAATTGATTCACCCCATTATCGTCACTGCTTATTTCGTATGTTTATTTATGTAACAAAATTTATCCTATAACCTAACCAGATAATATAGTTATATTCATATAAGGACCACGTAAATCCGATAAGTGAATTGCGCGTGAAAATATCATAAACAGACAGACAGAGTGACGTCGAGTTTTATAATATGTATAGAAGATGTTCGTGTTAGTAAAATATGCTAGGATATGTTAGCGGATTTATAAAGAAAACGGTGAGTAAAACGACATACTATAGATAATTTGTATTTGAAAACACTAACACCCGTATTTATAAACGAAATTTATAAATGCATAGCGTCGCCCGGGCCCTCGGGTGTCCAGTTTTGGATACGTTTTGTATACCCTGTGCGTTCGAGGGTACTGTGAGACCTCATAGTAATATTTGTGAATACGGGCGTAATGTTTATAAACTGCTTACTTTATTAACGTTTACCACTTTCTTTTACTAATATCACAAAGCCCTAGAAATTGGTTGTATGAAAGCGTTAATCTCTGGAACTATCAGTAAGATTTGAAAAAAAAAAATACATTTTATAATCTATTTATCGAGGAAGGTTTTATATGCTTTGTAACGCTATAATACTTAAGAAAGAATGTTAGATCATAAATAACTGAAAAAATTAAACGCGAAAGAAACCGCATGGCACCGCTAATAATCCTAATGTACTTTTAAAACGTATAAAAATTAACAAATGTTTTATTGATGTTTCGTTTTTTAATTTATCTTCATTATGATGTTCAAGTAATGGATATAAACTTTGGCGGAAAGCCACGCTATTCTTTTAACATCTGAAAAAGTCGTAATAACTATGTTTTATGAAGCTATAATTATATTTAAGAACTATAAAAGTGTAGTTAACTTGAACTAGTGGTATCATAATTTTGTTAAACTTTCTAGTGGAATAATATACTCCTTTGTTACTTTGCATATTGCAATTAAGGGTAGTAAGTATTCCTTTTTTAAAGTATGATTAATTTATCGTGTTTAATATTTTTATAAAACTAAAGTATCATTATATTTTGGTTTTATCTCAAAATTAAGTTATATAAATGTTTATTATACAAACTATCCCTAAGTGTGAAGGCAGTGAAAATCAAATAAATTTTACTTTATCCTCGCAAAACCGAATTGTTTCCCTCACTTTCTAACTGCAACACCTATATTTCCAAGCCCGGTGAAGCTGTAAAAGCCGTCTGAGGCTTCAGTGCCCTTCGCCTAAAAGTGTAGTCGGATCGAAAAAAAAAACACAGATTAAAAGTATTTATAAAAAACTTGATATCTTCATTCAATAAAACGTTACACGTCTGTTTGTACGACAAAGTATCTGTTTGTAATGTAAAAATAACAGATTTTTACCACTCGTAAATGCATATGATATATTAGGTCTTTACCTATGAAATTGCCGTTTTGTATGAAAAAATTTAAACGATGTTTTTTCATTTATTTTTTATTTGTATTAATCGAAGTAATCACCCATGCAATCAATGCATCTTTGCCAGCGCAGTGGCAGTTTATTGATGCCCTTCTTAAAGAAATAAGCTGGACGGGAGGCAAAAAATTCTTCAAAGGCATTTTGTACTGCCTCTCGGGTATTGATTTTTTTTCCCGCCAAGGAGTTATCCAAATTCTGGAAAAAGTAGTAGTCTGTAGGCGCAAGGTCTGGTGAGTAGGGCGGATGACGGAGAACTTCCAACCCCAGTTCTTGCAACTTGGAGATCGTCTGTTGTGCAGTATGAGGTCGCGCGTTGTCGTGCAGGAGCAGCGGAGACGAGCGATTGACCAATGCTGGTTTGAGATGTGCCAGTTTCTTCATCATTGTGTTCAGTTCTTTACAGTACACATATGCAGTAATGCTCATCCCGCTTGTTAAGAAGCTGTGATGAATCACACCGGCGTTAGACCAGCAAACAGTGACCATCACTTTTCTAGGGGTAAGTTTTCGTTTAGGGCATTGTTTAGGTGCTGAACCAGGATCCAACAAACTTGCTGAGCGCTTGCGGTTATCAAACAGAATCCATTTTTCATCGCAGGTAACAATGCGGTTCAAAATTCCTTCATTTGTGTGTCTGTTGAGCACTGCAAGGCACGTCTCGACGCGCACTTCGCGCTGGCGATCATTGAGTTCGTGGGGCACCCATTTGTCAAGCTTTTTTACCTTGCCAATTTGACGCAAATGGGCCAATACTGTTTTGACGCTAACGTCGAAAGCTCCTGCTAATTCAGCCGTAGATTGTGTATCATCAGCTTCCACAATCGCCTTTAATTAGTCATTGTCGACCGAAGTCTTTGGACGACTGCGAGGTTCATTTTTCAGGTCGAAATTCCCAGAACGGAAGCGAGCAAACCAATAACAGGTGGTGCGTTGGTTTGTAGTGTTAGCTCCGTAAACGTCGTTGATGTTGCGTGCCGCGTTACTGCCACGACGGTACTCATATTCCATAATTACTCGATTTTTTAACGTATCCATGATGACAAAAAAGATTGAAATGTGATGAAAATGTAATACTAATCAATAAACAAATGACTACATTGGAAAAAGAATTCCATGTTTTTAAAATAAAATTAATTTGAAATTAGAATTATTAGCCAAAGAAAAATTATTTTGATTTGAAATGGCCAGTACTGCAGAACGGCAATTTCATAGGTAAAGACCTATTATATATACTTTGATTTTAGAAAAATAATTAAGGTTCGGCACAAAAAATCCTTTTTTATTAGTCCACGCGAGCGAAGCCGCGAGCACAGCTATTAATATAATATAACATTTGAATGTATTTATGAGAATAAGACAACAATAATATCTACCATACGCATATCCCTATCAAAAGGGATTGAACAGGTTTTTAAAGGGTCAGAAACGAGAATCCGATGCGTGTGTTGTTTGAAGCGTCCATAGGTTGCAGTAATTGCTTTCCATCAAGCCGATCGTAGTTATGCTTGGTTACTCCATCGTTGTATACAAAAAACATCCTTTTTCCAACATCATTCCGTTCGTCATCACCAGGAAGTTCATCCTCATATCTTGGAGTATAAATGGTTGCAGACAGGCTGATATCAGAGGAATTTCCCCCCGCGAACGCTCCAAATGTGGAACGAGTTCCCTGGTGAGGTTTTCCCAGTGGGCTATAATATGGGATTCTTCGAGAGGAAAGTGAATAAGTCTTTTATGAGGTCGGCAATGCAGATGTTATCTTACTGATGTTGCAAGCGTCCATAGGCTGCAGTGACCGATTACCATCAGGTGGACCGCACGCTTGTTTGTCACCGTTTTTTCTATACTACTAAGGTGGCAAACAAGCATACGGCCCGCCTGATGGTAAGCGGCTACCTTAGTTTATGGACGCTTATAATACCATAGGTATCACCTAGCGCGTTGCTGACCTTGAAACAGCCTACCCCAAGGTGCTCTGGAAACCCTACTCACTGCAGGTAACACAAGGTTATTTGGCTGCCATCTTCTGTAGGGTGAAGGTATTCTATTAGTTAGGCTGCTCCAAGTAGAGAGAAATCTACAAAGAACTTACTACATAATCATAATTCAAAGTCCATGTTTAAAATTTAATTTAATCATTTAGCAATAAAAACATATAGTTAGCGCTTTTTGTCCCGGACATATGTATTGGGGATATCACTGCTAATTGCTTGGAAATACCAATTGAAATTAAAACTACTGAAATATTAAACTTATTAAAATAATATAATATATTGTACATTTCAATTAGTAATTGTTTTTGCTTATAAAGTATTAGCTGACCAAGCAGAGGTTGTTTTGCCCTTTCTAGGAGTAAATAGATCACAGCGCCACCAATTCATTCAAGGGGAGCATAAAAACCTTCTCCATGTAATACACTTAGATCTATCTACTTTCATTGTGAACGGTCAAACGGTTATGCGAGTGCCAGAAACAATGTAACCTTTGAAAATTCATATTTTTCATAGTTAGTAGATATAACCTAAAAAAAGTAAAAATTATTATTATCTGTTCACAATCTACCGACTGTTTACAATCTCACTAGTTTGTTAACTAACTAACTCTTAGTTAGTTCTCCGGTGACAGATATACTAACATCCATTTTTACATATACAGATTAAAATATGTTTTTAAATATAATATATATTACATAGCCAAGTCAGTACCTAATTGCAATGTTGGTTTTTATCACACTCCTTAATTTGTTCGGTTCCGAATATTTTCGCTAATAAAAAACAAACATCAATAACGGTTGGAAATTCAAAATTATGTAGATTTGCTGATCGCTTAATTAGAATATTTCTGATGAGGTCACCCATTAAAAATTCATCCTTTTTCTAAAGGCTATGTGATATCAATCAGCCTTTCATTCGCAACAAAATTTCTGTGATTTATTTTATATTATAATTTCGGTAAAGCTTTGTGCGGCCTCGATTCGTTAGCCGTCGCTGACACCTACCGATCTATCAGTAATAAATCACCCATACGGTTTGAGTTTTGTGTCGTTTTAAAACTGGTATATTCTTTAAAACGTTCGTAAGTATTAAATATAAACTATGATTCGATCGACTATTTTTTCTGTCAATCTATATTATTAAATTTGTAATACTGTCTGTACATGTAATTTTATTTTCAAATTAGCTTATAATCACCTATATAAAGAACAGTGAGACAAATAAAATTTTTTTGTCTGCTTGTATGTCCGAATTTCAAAACCATCTTGACTGCATTTTTATGAAATTTTGTACTTTTCTCAAATTGTTAGCAAAATAAGATGAATAATAAAACGGAATTTAGTTTTTCATTAATAACTCAAAAACCATAAATAATTAAGAAATTTGGAAAAAAGATCTTCAAAGGCGAGGAAATTTTCAATAAATTCTTGACTCCCGGAAATCTATCTCCATTATTTATAAATTTTAATTAACGCTGAAAATGGGACTCACGCGGCCATTACGACATTGGGCGCACTGCCGCTGGAAACAGTTTAACACATAAAATATTTTTTTATAATATTCTATATCAATTTAAAAATTTGAAAAAAATATGCTATTATTTAAACATTTCAAAGAATAAAGCCCCATTGGAAAAAAAATATGTCAATTTTTCAAAAAGTTATACAGTTCTATAGTAACAAACTTTTTTTCTATTTCCGTTTTCACAAATCATGACATAAAAATTTAAATAATTGACCTCATTTTTGTTTTGCTCCTTGGAGCTTTACTTATATATGTATATACTTAACAAAAGAACGCGATGTTTTACAAAATTTCTTAAATATTAATCATTTTTGACTTATTAACGAAAAACTAAATTCAATTTTTTTCATCTTATTTTGTTAATAATTATTGCAATTTTTTATGTGCTAGTACATCCTCGAGATAAATTTTCTAAACGTAATCCCGATTCGAATGAGCTATCGCTAATGTTTTTAGGAGCTTTATCTCTAATTAACACCATTTTGAACTTGTTGACCAGACTGATTAGGCAAATCTGATACATTTTATTTTTACGAAATAAAACAGTAGATTATTTAAAGCAAAGCATTGAGATATTTTGCTGAAGTACTATTTACATGCTTAAACTCTGATTTTTTTTTCATTTGAAATAGGAGTGAAGTGATTTTTATTTTCCATTTGAAATATGAGTGAAGTGTCGTCAGCAAAAAGAATAATTTCATCACTTGTTACACAATAACATAAACGGTCAGACAGACAGAGAGACGTTGAGTTATAGAATATGTATAGAAGTATTAATAAATAGCTATATATAGTCACTTATTAATATCCAAAAGAAAAAAGATAGATTAAGCTATATAGTTTAAATGTAGTTTGTACCAAACTTAGAGGAAGGTACCACGAAATTACTGTTCATAATGATACTATTCGTTTTTTATATACCTATCTTTAAGCTATTAAGTGTAGTTGGGTGATAAAACGATATTTTTTATATAAAAAGTATTCTGCCTTATTCCGAGACATAATCGACTTCTATGCCAAATATTAGAAACCATCCAGCCGTTTAAGCGAAATTAAAGCACAAACATTTAAATAAACTTCAGCTTCATTTGACACTATGAAAGTATTCTGTGTCCCATTCCATGATATAATCGACTTCTATGCCAATTTTTTTTAGAATCCGGCCAGCCGTTTGAGCGTAATTGATGGAACAATATTTAAACAAACGTACTTTTAAATTTTTACTTTACCATCTGTGCCCGCGATTTCGTTCGCGTTTACATTAAAATGGATAGCAAAAAAAAAACACACCAACTACACACACAGCTACCAACTTTTAGGATGATCGGTCAAACAGTATTGTAGTTTATCAATCTCATTTATACACATTATAATATATACTAATATTATATAAATATTAAATTAGTGATAACTAATTGTTACCTATGTAGCTCAGTGAGGAATTAGAATCGCAAAGACTTGCTCATAATCCCAGTCCTTTGCTATTGTACAAATATTAATTCAATAGTTCATAGCTATTTAATTTATTTAAACAGAAATACAAGTTTTTTGTGATACAGATATGATGTTGCAGAATATACAATCTCAAATACATTTCTTACTGCTTTCATGACTCTGTTTACCCCGTAAATGAGCTAACGTTCTCTTTTATGTTTTGCTATGCTGTATATTTTGCGTTGTATACAAGAGATATGTCTTGTATAACAAGTAAAATGTATTTCATATAATATTATTCTCGGTAAGAATATGCTTTTATTTAGGAAGGTCGGAAGGTCGCATGCGATAGCCATTGATAAATAAAGACGCAATTTGAAATGGTCGATACGACTTCGGAGGTTAGACGTCTGTTATTACTTCGTATTTTTTCTACTATCAAATGCCTTTATCTATATCGGACATATTTTTATCCCAACTAAAACATAAATATGACAAAAAGGGGCTAAGTTCGGTAGAAACGGCGTTCGGGGTAGTCGTTGTCAACGATAAAAGAGCTAAGTTCTATAGCTGCTCCTATATAATTATAGCGTTCTTCAATTCATTTACAAAACAATTTGCTACTTTCTTTGATATGGTATTTCTAACTTCGTAGACGTAGGTCTGATCGAGTCGAAATTTGGTCTTCTGTTAATTCAATGATATTAAAATAACATGGCAACATTGAGTTGATACTGCAGAATCATCTGGAACCTGCTGGATAGCTAACTCTTCCCCAATTTACAGCAGAGATATCTTGTTTGGGCTTATTGGAATAGTTTCAGTGAATAGGTTACATACTTGTTTTATTTATTTAAGAGAGATAGGGTGCAGTAATATCTCTTTGGATATTTGTCTAATTGGGCAGCCCTACTGGTGAAATACTCCATCCTACAGAAGATCGCATTCAAATAAGTATTGTATTCTTGCGGTGAGTAGTGTTTCCAGAGTTCTTTGGAAAATGGGCGTTCCAGGTCGGCAACACACTAGTGATACCTCTGCTGTTACATGCGTCCATAGGTTACGGTAACCGATTATCATCGGGTGGGCCGTACGCTGGTTTTTCACCTTTGTGGTACAAAAAATGTACTTTGGCTATATGTTTTTATTTTAGCGGTACAACCGAGAATTTTTTGTAAATTGAGAAGGTTCATGGTTCTGATACTTAATGAATAATTTATGGCAAAAAAAAAACAAAGATAAACACGGCAGTGGTAGATATAGATTGTATGACGTAAAAATATTTGATCTAGTGCCATTATTATGAGATAAAACAGAGGGATACGTTTGTATGAATTAAACGCTACGCCGCCGCGCCGCCGTGCCGCCCATGTACATAGTACAAAATTTCTTATATGTTTTAATGTATTTTTAAAGTGAAACACTATTTTGCTATCCCGTAATTAATTCAAGATTATTAATTAATATGGTTAACGGGTTAACTAAAAAATTAGTTTAGTTCTATATTTATTGTGATAAAATAAGTATAATATTGTGATAGATTACTTTGGGAAAATCAATAACATTTTAATTATTTAAGCTTCACTATATTTAATGTATTTTTAAATAAAATGAAGTTTAGTTTTTTTACAATTTAACCGTTAATAGCTACAAAAAATAATATAATTTTCACAAACGATTGAATCTGTGTATCTGTCGTAGCATGTTGCATAGTTTTGCAGTCTCGTTTTGTGCAACCTGAAGAACTCTCAATCAAGCCGCAGTTGCGCAGTTTTATAGATGCACATAAATCAAAAACACATTGTGTTTAATAAAACTTGTAAGTTTATTTCAATAGATTTATTCTATTACACTCTTCTATATTCTTCTCATAGCGAGAAATGAATATAATGCGGCACCACCGCAATTTTCTGGATAGTTACAAATTATAAAGGTAATATGTGTGTCAATTTTACGCTCACTTTGCTATCCCTAACGTATTATTATAAATATATACTAATGGATAATAGTTACACACAAAAGTAAATCACAACTGCATCTAAGATTATTAGGCACACGCTACGTTTCCAAAAATCTATTTGTTTCTATGAAATTTCATGGTAACTCAGGATACGAAATATATTTCCATACAAAATATTCCTTTCCGAAGACATTAACTTGTGAACTTTCATTTTAAATGAACTTTGACTTGTCATTTGCAGTTAATTGATATAGGCTGATATAGGTTATCTTGTGTAATACAGAAAAGCAAAAACGCAAAAATTTTTTAGAAAAATAAGCCTTGAGCAATTTTGCCAGAAAATACGTAGATGGGGTTTGTCGCCGTAAGTAGCTTTCATTCTGCTTGCCTTCTTCACTCACACATTCACTTTTGTAGAGCTTTTGACCAGAATAAACGGTATAAGACTAAGATTATACAGAATAAGCTCTAGGCATGTACGGGAAGTGAGAAAAACGATAACCTAGACGAGTACGTTGAAGGTGGAGGTGGAGAATGGATAAATTAAATTTAACACGGGAGAAACCGTGTGACACAGCTAGTACATTATACATAGGTACTTACTAATTTCGGACACGCGAAGGCATTTTACCATTTAAATTAAAGTATAATTCATACCTTAAAAGTTATGAATATGAATGTACATGTCACATGGTGGTAAAGAAAAACATAGCGCAACCAGACCTTGCTTTTAACACACGAATGATCTTAATAACGTTTTTACATATACGAAATTTATATAATGTAATGTATAATTTTGTTTTCTAAGGATTCAAGTTATAAAACTTTGTAGTTATTACATATGTTTAAATAATAATTAATAGATCGCGAAAAGTTTGTAATTACGAATTAAGAAATATACATCTGAAAACATTGACAAATCAGTAGCATTTAAAAAAAATATTTATAGTATAGCATTTGTCCATAATCACATCTGATGTTAAGAGACGTAAGGGAAATTAGCTCTCAAATGCAGGGAGACCATTCCGTATCCGCACGATACGGCAAAGGTATGAACTTGACATTCTGTGACAAAATTATTCTCAAAATGTTTCTCTTTCTATAGTAAATGGTGTGTTACATATAGTTCGTATAACATAAATAAATAAATATACAAGTCTGTAAACACAGAATAAAAATGTTCTTAAGGATTCGCTTTGGTATTACGCCTTTAACTTTAAATGATACATATTTGGGTATTTCATGACTCTTACTATAAGTTTTCCAAACTCCTGGAAGTTAATATTACAAGGGCTAAAATAAGTACTCGTGGTCGTGATTGAAGCAATCAGTAAAGGGTAGTTAAGCTCGTCAAATCAAATACTTAAAAAAACGTTGGTTTGGCGAATAACTGCTATTATAGATGGTTGATTTCCGTCACCTAAAAACATTGAAGTTAACTATTAGCGCACCCTACTCATAAATGTGGTTTAAACTATACCACATAACTATGGTAACAGCTACCGCGTTTCGCACATAGATGGCGACACACAAAATGTTGAGTGCAGCACGGAGTAGCCGCGTGATCTATGTTGGGCTCGCCGACCGCGCGCTCCCAGCGCTTCTCCTTCACACAATTAAGTTAGCTGCTTTCGATCAGGTGAGTAAAGTATTTTAATTATCTATTTAGAACAGTTAATGTTGGTCATACGCCCCGCCCGCCTTTATGTAGTCATCACTTCTTTCCGTAGTTTTATTTTCCATATTGTTTTTTTAATTTAATATTCACCACCTTGCATAAACATAAATGGCGAAACTAGATACATCTCGGAGTAAGACGACTATTTACACGTCGCTCTACACACCAAACATTAACAAATACAAACAGCCCGAATTTAGTTTATAAAAAAAGTGTTCTTATTTATGGAAAAGAAGAAAAAATATACTCATTTAGCGTAATAAAAATATATCCCGCGTGCCCACAATATAATGAATTTATCTCTCAATAAATATTTGTATAAATAATCTTTATTTATATACCGTTAAACTATAGTTACACGTTAAAAGGAAGTCAGTATAATGAATTCATATTATTATCTTATCGCACTTCCGTCACATGATGCCAAAACAAGTATAACTTCGAAAACGTTTAACTTCAGAAGCATTTTGCTTTGTAATTTTTAATGCGAACGGTTATACAGTAGAACTCTCTTCCAGCGTCTCTGTTTCCTTCAACTTAAAACTTCGGAGTTTTTAAAGGGAGAGTGAATAGACTTCTGTTGGATACTTACCATCAAGTGAGATTGAGGTTCAACGAAAGCCTGTATCTTAAAAAAAAACTTAAATTGTACATTTGATTCGATTTAAGTGAACACTGGACTGGAAAGGTTCACACCGAACCGAATTTCTCTTGGGATGATTGTATAAGATATACGGTGTGAACAAACATCGTTACGTTTAGTATCCAGAATGGGTCTACGTACCGATACTGTTGTATGTAACGATCGTGATCGGGGTCCTCACCGATGTGTTAGAGGACAACTTGAATATAAACATGTCTACTCGCGTTTTCAATTTGTATTTCTATTATGCTAACATATGCCCTCGCTTCCCCAAGGTTAATCAAGATTTACGTGGACTTCGTATGTATTTTGCCTACCCTGTTACCTATATGACAATACGCCGAATATCTTAAAATATTTTTATATATATTATATATCAAGGGCGTCTTTACCTAAAATAAAAACCAGCTAGCGAAAAATCAAATAATTATACATAAATCGCAATTATGTAATTTTGAGTTGACAAAATTTTTAATTATGTCATTTACATCTATATTTTAATATTTATATTAAATCTATTTTTATGATAGTAAAGTTTGTCAACCTATGTTGAATTATGGTTGACCGTAAATAGCTTTTCATAAATTTCATATCTTCTATGTTCAGCTACTGTCAAAAAAGTTTTAAATATAATATGGTATCTATGGCAAAGATATTAGAACAAAAGAAAACATAGACATAAAATTATTTGAATATGATATAATTTAAAACATCAAGTCGAGTTGTGTCTTTATTTGGAAAAAATATTGGCAGCAATTTTTAGAAAAATCTTCCCTTTAATATTTGATCTATTTTCACATGTAATTTTTTGTTGTATGTAGGTTGTTTGTTTTTTGTGTTAATGTGTTTTTTATTATGTGTTTTTTGCTAGTCACCAATTTCCTCTAGTTCTTAATATTTTGCTAAAATGAAAAATCTATGAACTATTCGAATTTGTCATTTAATTTTCAAGCGATATAGGTAAATCGTTAGTTACATTTATTAGTGTACAAACTTGGCAGCTGTCGCAAAGTAATGAAACTATTCAAAAGTATGCAATTGATCATTTATAAAACGTACCAAAATCTTGCAAAAAATATTCTTACATAAGATCAAACTTCAAGGCTCAAGGAATTCAGACTCAATTTTCATAGCTCATTTGTTTCTTGACTAAAATAAATCAGCGATCGGTACGCACCGGAATCAAACGAAATTACACTTAAATGGGTTTATGTTTAGAAACTATTTTACGTCAAGTACGGATGACAATGTCAAAGAGCGCATCTGCAAGTGATTCTCTCACTGTACACCTACGGAAAATTATAATAATTGTAAATAAGAAAAATATTGTCAAAAATAATTTAATAAAAAAACTTGATAAACCCGATTACGTTTCTTGGCGGTTCTTCTCGATTAATGAGATGTTTTCCGAATTGGTAATAGTGTATTAACATTCATAAGTGCCTTGTTAGGTCCTGAATAAAATATTTTTAATTTTTATTTTGATCACGCTCTCTGACCTGGTCATACTGACGCGCGTGCGTTTGTCGGCTGTCAGTCGCAACATTAATTTAATTCTTACTTATGTAGTAATAAAGATCTGAATTGATTTGCACACTTGCGACATGTGGTGTCTTTAGTAAAACGATGCTTATGATTATTTAATACTGTTATTGTGTAGTACTTATATTTTTGTTTTATGAATTATCTTTGCTCGCGTGAACTACAGCGTTATTCAGGGTTGTTGTGGTTGTAGGCTAGTAGGTACCTATCAAAATTTATGGCGGTCGGCTTGCACCCCCTAGGACTCTGTACCCGAGTGCCCGCAACCCTTGCATCACCGGGTAAGGACGGCCCTGTTACTCATGATTTTGTAAGTTATTAAATATTTTACTTTAATAAAACAATGTTTAAAAACATATATAAATAAGATATAAAGAAATAAGGATATAAATTTTAGAAACATATTAAACAATAAATTTTATACATATAAATAAAAAAATACAAATTTTGTAACGCAAAATTAACGATAATTTTAAGTTTTCAAGGAAGGTTTGTCCGTTTTTTATTCATGATTGAGAATCCAATGAATTTGAAAATAGTTTATTGTAAGCGTCGGTATAGTAATAATCCGTTTTTTTGCGTTATGATGTAGCAAATTGATGATCATGCTAGCTATTCGAATTACAAAACATGCAGAGCTTAGTGAATTAGTAGCTTTGTAATTAGAGGATTGGTGACCAGCGAACGTAGTAACAATACAAAGTTTAGTTTAAAGCTTTATTAAAAATATTTTAGTAAAATTTAAACAAGCTTACCTGATGGTACATGGTTACCGCCGTCTATCGACAACTGCAACACCGTGGTCGGCTATAATGCTGACCTTGGAGTGTACATTTCAGTCCCTTTTTAAAGAGCCCTGGAGGTATACCATTCCACAACTGTAGCTTACGCGACAAGAAGGTTCTAGAGAACCTTATGGTTGTTACGATTCGGTTAAGTTTTAAAGTGTTAGGATGAACAGCCAGCTAACGGTGATGAGGGCACCATTTTGAAAAGTTCCTCAGAGCACTCCCTATTATAAATTTGATAGAACACACGTATAACTGCATGGAGTTAAGAGGAAGAAGCTGGTAGGCCCGACCCGCATGTGCTAGTAGTACTCCATACTACATCTTACTCTCTGCTAGTACAGCATTAGTCGTAACTATATTGCATTATATATTGGTATAATAAAGGTAAACAAAAGAGCTTGACTTATACTTTAGTCCAAAGGAAAATAATTCATGTAAAGCTTTTCATAATTCATTAGATCTTCCAGAAACTTCCATTAAATATAGCAATGAAATTAAAAGCAATCCTGAAAGTGTTTATAACCACTTGTTATAAAACTTCCAGTTTTATTTGAATCCGACGTTATATCCAACATTTTATGAGCACTAATATCAGCACCAAGTACACTTACATAAACCACTAGACCTCTCCACTTTCAACGCTAACGTAATACTAGTCGCGTTTGAGTAAGTCCTTTTTCCCTCTCGATCAAATGGAGGGTCAGGACGCTAACTTTTTGTTATCTGACACCTATGAAATTCTTGTACTCTATGCGTAAAGTGGGTAAGTTTACGACGGCCTCAGGGTATTAAATATTTCTTATGGGGAATAAATTACTTTGATTCGTCTTTTTGTTTGTATCGTAACAAGTTTAAATGATTTTCTTAACTAAGAAATGTTTGTTTGAAATGTAGGAAAATATTACTATTCGATATGTTACAGCACTCAGTGTATTGGACTTCTTAACGATAGATTTTGGTCATTTCCGTAATAGAAAACGTAGCGTTTATGCGGGGAATGGATGTGTGTAATGGATTACATATCGATGAGCTTCAAGTAAAGTTTGCCGAGATGAATAGTCTGAAATATACCTAGCAAAGTTAATGTTTTGATATTATATTTTGGTTTTTATTACTGTTGGACTAGAAGAACCTTATATTTTATAAGGTATAATAACTTAAAGAAAGAGTGTTACGAAATACCGGTCAAGAATGAATTTTGAAATTTTAGGCAATAAGAAAATAAAAGCGTAGTTAGTTACCTTGCTAAGCGACATTATTAGTTATGTATGTAATTAAATATGTTATTATTTTGTAGTTTATTATAATGTGTAACATGCTAGAAGTTTTAATATTGCTAAATTACCATGTTTATGACCGGATGTACTGGATTAGTATGGTAAATAGAAGCATTATGAGATAACAATATTTATGAACTCATTTATGCACTCAGTGGCAACGTCTACTTGTTTTTTTTTATTGGTCTGCGGTAGTACTTAATATTTTGTGACAATCTGGTATAAAATAGTGGCATGTGTGTAGATTTAGCTTAATACTATCTCGGCCACAACGTCACTTATAATATCACCATCATACGGTGGAATTTTCGTCAAACACTGATTATAAAGATTTTTTTTAAAGTAGCAAATTTTTCTGCCGTAAATTACAAGCATTACAAAATATCCTACCACTGTGATATGGTTAGCTTCATTGCAGATTTCGCATTCACATCCAAATATGTACTATTATATCACTGATTAATCACCGTTCATAGGTTCATAAGTTCAAGTTCAAGTTCATAAGTTAAAATTTGTTCATACCCTTCTCAGTTCTTTATCAATAATCTTTTCGTATTAACATGCTTTACGTTAGATATCACTTTTCCTTTGCTATATAAAGTAAGTTTTCTATCTACATATAGTTCACACCGCTGAGCTGGCAACTTCAAATTTTACACAGGGGACAATCGAGCTGTACCTACAATATGTTTCTCCTAAAATCAATAACCGTTTGGTTTGGAGATGTCATATTTCCTAATTGTATGCATTGTAAATGCTGGAATAATGTGTTGGAGACAGTGCGTGCTTTAAAGACAGTCCAAACTTTAGTGCAACGTTTAGAATTTTTTTACAGGACTAGATTTTTAGCCTAGTGTGACCATGACGAAAAGTGTGAAAATACCTTCCTCTCGCTCTCCAATGCAATTTCTACTAACTCTTCCTATTATATACGTATAAATGTATTTCTGTTCTGTTATTTAATATTATTTTTAATATTTTTCTTGTATGTATTGTAAACATTATTTTTTCTATTAACTATGTGTTTATTTTTCAAATATGCTGAGACTGGGACTTGTTTATTCCCACACAATACTTATTGTTTTGTTTTAGTTGTGTTTCTTTTATAATGGTATCTCTTTATACATTATTTTATATACTTATGTTTGTGTTTTATTATGGATAAATAAATAAATTCATTCTTTCTTTCTTTCTTAATTGTTTATTATTGTAATTTCTCACCGGTGTGGTTGGATAAATATCCAAAACTTACAAATCTTGTACAAATGTACAACAATATAGCTATTTCAACGCTAGGAACTGGAGTATACATTTTCATTTTTACCACTATAGGATTAGAAGAGGCTTCTATTTTATTAGACACTAGCTGTGGCCGCGGAACCCTAATTATTTTTCTAAAATAAAAGTAGTCTAAGTTATTCCTTATAAAATCAGTTATCTGCCAATGAAAGTCCCGTCAAAATTGGTCCAAACGTTTCGGAGATTACCCGGAATAAACAGTCAGGAAGACAAAAAATTAAAAAATAGTTGTTTTGATATAGGTATCATGTATAATTTCATATGCGTTCAGTAAAAACCTGTTATTATGACATTATAAACAGACACGAATTTAATTATATGTATAGATTAATTAGGCTGGCACAACAGCGGAGATCACTAATGAATTTGAAGCTCTTGGTGGTCACCGTTGTGTTTGGATTGTACTGTGCTTACCATACCAGGGACTGGACCGGCAATGTGCCGAGCTAATATATATATAAAAAAAAAACATTTGACAAAATGTTACGTTAAAATACTCGTACGAAAAATCGATATCGGACAATTTGCTAAGTGGTAAAACATGACAATTGCTTCCGACTGAATCGCGACCAAGATACACCAGATGTCACTCCCGCCATAGTGAAACGCTTAGGCGTGTCGTGTTGCGCAATTAGCTAGCGTATAACCAGTAATTAAGCAGAGCAAGCAACTAGTTCCGAGGATGCCAAAGTGGCCGGACCTCGGCTCGGACTGTTGCCGCGTATGCAATGAAGTCGCGATCTGTCTAATTCCCTATCATTCGATCTAAACTAACTATACATATATACATGCTTCTTCCCCCTGGGAGGAGGGAAGCAACATGTGTGTGTATTTAGTAATCGGTTTTTTTTTTGTCTAATCTAACTAGGCAAAAAAAGAAAAACAGGGTTTCTTACAGAACCTATGTACCTTTGTGGCGTGCATGTGTGTATGATGCAGTGTAATGTATGTCTGTGATAGCTAGTGAACGTAGTGACTGTATCGCGCGAGCGGCTGCTTGGCTCAAGCGCTCCATGCCGATGGATAGGACCTAGGCTTGAGTGGCCGCAGGAGAGGGGGGTCGTGGCGGGTATTGCGAGATGCACACGGTGACTCACTTTTGGTTTGTCGCATTTCGGGATCAACCAGTGTATATCCAGTTGCCGAAAGTCTTTCAGGTCGGCATGAACAGCATCTATCGGCAACGGATTTCCAGTCTCTGAATGGTGACCGTTGTTTTTGGAGTATACTGGTCTTACACCATCTTACTGGGCTCACACTGGGCACTTTGAAACGTAATACAAAAGTCAATACTAAAGAAATAATAAATGTACTAATGCAACCTATTTACATAATAAACTACAATAATTAGAAATACAGATATAAGAAATATTCAAAAACACGGAAGCAAGCATCGACGTCATGATGGAATTGATAGAATCATGATAAGGGTATGACAGCCAAATTTCGATAAGAATAATTCTATGAATAAAAACTTGACGTTTACATAATTTGAACAGGAATCGTTGATTTGGAAATTTTGGACGTTTTTATAAGAAAAAAATATAAATGAGCAGTACCTATACGTAAGAGCGTTTCAGTAAATTTTATAAACAAAAGGTAAAGTACTAGCACTGAAAGTTCCCCTAAAAGGTTTACTACTTACCATTAACGTTGACTATTACTTATCACTAAAATCTACGTAAAGGAATATTCTTAACATCACTGAAAAAATCTTGCAAAATCCAAAATCATTCTGTCTCTGCAAAAAAGCTGTAAATGTACGTATATTTTATTGACCTTTAGTATATATAATCATACTAGGTCTCATTTTATCAATTGTCAAAGTTTAAAAACTTAATCCACTGAAGGACCCTTTACTCCCCGTACACAGTGCGCATGACATTACCCTAGCGGGAAAAACCAAGGACATTAAGCGGACGGCTAGCGCGGGGAACACACGCTCTAAAAGTATCAGTTTAATAATACATACGTACGCGTTCGGTGATTTGTAAATAAATGACAACTGTCAACTTTAAAAGTTTAAATACAATTAAATTTGTGTTATAAAATTTCAAACGTTTAAAATAGTCTATATCTTCTCTTTGATAAACATGTGGTTTAGTGTCTATGTGTAAAACTATAGTGTTTATCCATATATTTAGATAAGTGAAATTTTATATATCCAAGAATGTGACAAAAGTTTTAATTTAAGTTTAATAAGTGAAATAATATAACGTGTAAATGATCAATGGGAACTTTGAAAAAACACTTAAAAATGAAGATTATTTCTATAATCGCTTTATGCGGTGAGTAACTTCATATTAGATATGTTTTACGTTGACATATTGCAGTAATAACGTTAATGGAAAAATAACGTTAAAAAATAGTAATTTTACTTAGCGATATTGTATTTATGAAGCTGATTAAAGAACCCGTAGTGTGTAAGAGTTCGAGCTATCAAAATTATTACACACCCACGCAACCCCTAGCCAGCCCCCTTCCCAATAATGTGGCGTGAGATTTATGATTATATCCACAATAAACGGTTCAAAGTTTTAGTAGGGGTCTCGTTGACCGGCTGCTAACCTGACGTCATTTCTTCACATATTCGCTATAAATGTAGGTCGGTTAGTACGCTTCCAACCTTCCAAATTGTATGCTCTAAAATATTTATCTGTTTGGTGAAATTTATTCCTGTGGTTCTCGACTATAAATCTGAACTAATAATTTTGATTCTGTATAAAGATGTTCTCGTATATATGTACATATTTTACATGGATAGATATTTTAGTATTGCTTTTATTTCTAAAATGTTAAACGAGATTTTTAATATCTTACATAACATTTTAAGCTGATCACTCTTACCTTGCTTTAGAAACTATAATTCTTTTAACTGCTTAATATTTTATTTTTTATTTTAAATGCAGCAGAAATGAGACAGTTAAAAAGTATGATAGGAGTGAAATTAAGTGACAGGATAAGAAATAGTGTAATAAGATAACGTTGTGGTGTGAAAAAAGATATATTGACACGGATTGAGAAAGGGATGCTAAGATGGTTTGGGCATGTAGAGAGGATGAATGAAAGAAGATTGACTAAACAGATTTATAAGATGAGTGTAATTGGGAACGTTGGAATAGGAAGGCCTAGACGATCGTTCCATGATCAAATCGGGGACGTTTTGAAGAAAGGTCAGGTCAAGAGTACTCTAAACCGACGAGCATTCATGAAAAGATTGATGAATGTTCAGGGAGCGAAAGTTGTATGTCAGGATCGTAGCAAGTGGAAGGACGTGGTCTCTGCCTACCGCGTTGGGAAAGAGGCGTGATTTACGTATGCATGTTTAATATTTTACGTTAAAGTTAAATATGTGTAGGGTATAATTTTTTACTGATCTGTTCTCTGTACTATATTTCATAAGTTGATAATGCTTATTTAAAAAAATACATCGTTCTAAACTGTTATTAGAATAAAGTAGGATGAAAATAATATGTGTATCTTCTGCACTGCAGTCGCTTTAATTATCTTATTTTTTTCAGAAATATACAAAATTCACACTTCCTTAATTTTTCCTCATTAGATCTTGTTGACTTTGATAATTTTTTTTAATAGAACTAAACACTATTTAATTTTAAAAGCGTTGCTTTTTTCAATTTTAAATCGCTATGTGATCATCGTTTATAATTATATAAATAATTAGTAAACCCAGCCACGCAAATTTAAGCTAACTGCCGATTTTATTCCTTTGGCTTTTAAGCGTCCCACAGTTGGGCAAAGGCTTCTTCCCAAGGGAAGGTACAGGCTTAATGACCACGCCACCAGCCCACGACTTATTGGCGATTTCAAACGCCGAGAAATCAACAGTTTTTTTTATTTTACTCATATACATTAGGTAAAAGAACATTTGTCGAGTGTTCAGTTCTCCTCACGATGTTTTCCTTCACCATCCGCCGATAGTATTACTAATTTGAATTATTAAATGTACACAAATTTCGAAAAAATCGTTTATACATGCTGGAGTTTGAACCTGCAGACATATAATCAATGTTCCGCTGGTCTAAACCACTTGAATACCACGACTGCCGTATATTTAATATATATGAATCCTTAGGAATCTTAGAGAAAATTTTTTCAAAAGACACTCAGTACAGATCAGATGAAAAGCGAACAAACAGATATATATTTCACATTTACAGTCTAAATGTATAAATGCAGAAACGATGTTATTATATGCTATTATGCCATATGATTTCAAAACTAATAAATAACAATAATAAATAAAATAGTACGACTCTAGCCAAATAACCCAGAAAATATTCTTGAGAATAAACGTGCGTATTTTTACCTAGGATAATGGATTGGCGAGATGGTTAGACATACTTAGTGAGCAAAGAGTTTGAGTGTATTATAAGCCGGCTCACAAAAATGAGTAGCTCATTATAAAAACAAGGTTCGAGTAATTGTCTACACCACTAATTTGATTTCAAAATAATTACATTACATGGCGTTCGAGGGCAAAAAGAATGATAAGCGAAATTATGCTATTTATGAAATATCAATATTACTTAGCAGTCAACTGTGGAGGTTGAAAATTTCTTCTTCCGTCAATTTTAAATTCCGATTAAGGAAAATCAGGCCACTATGTCTTTTTTATTATGGTTCTTTTACACAATTTTACCGAATAACGAAATGTTCAATAAGAACAAAATTATTTTTATTTCTGAAGGATATTTTATTCCCAATATTCCACAACACGGTTCTGTTTTATCTCTTAATTAGGTAGGTTTATTGTATTTATAGACAATATCTTACTGCTTGGGATGTAACTTCCTGTTTTTTTATATTTTTCTAGCCCTACTTCTTCCTCCTTATTCTTTTGAAATAATATAATATATTAATATTTTGTAACTACTTCCTTTAATAACGTTTCATTGTATTATGACATTTCGTCCAAAACGAAAGTATTTTGCATAATTATTAGTTGTGGGTTCCAATAAAATTAATAACTTAGTAACAATCCCTCAGGCATAGAACTAAGGGTAGAAAGATAAATAACATTTACAACATTGATTCCCACGGGCTCAAAGGTATTTGTAAGTTTTAACTGCTTTAGTAATTTTATTGTATGAAAGTTTCGAAATTTCCTATAATTTATGTAGAACAATAAGATTAGAATTTAGTGAACTGAATTTATAGGTTTATCAAATTCATGTAAAGTTAGAAAACTTCTGCAGACATTTTTTTTTGAACTAGAACACAAAGCAATCTCTTTGGGAATGTATCTCTATTTGGGGCAGCCCGACTGGTGAAATACTTCCACCCTACAGAAGAACGCAACCAAATAATCTTGTGTTTGGTTGTGTTCCTGCTGTGAGTAGTGTATCCAGAGCTCTTTGGGGATGGGGTATTCTAGGTCGGCAATGCACTAGTGAAACCTCTATTGTTATAAATGTCTACAGGATACAGTAACCACTTATCACCATCAGACGAAACGTACGCTTATCAAACACCTAAGTTGATGCTACAAAGCTACGAAAGGTTTTGTAGATACGATATAAAAGAATTCTGCTTCTAAGACCTTAAAATGTACCACACTATCACCAACTTTTTTGTATTTCCAAAAAAAAAATATTACTCAACTAATTTGGCAAATAACTGTACGGCCCACCTGATCGTAAGTAGTTACCGTAGCCTACGGACGCTTTCGACCTGACTATGCAGTTAGCCGAAAGAGCCCTGAAGCCTCAGACGGCTTTTAGAGCTTCACCGGGCTTGGGCCTACGGATGCTTGTAATACCAGAGGCAGAACTAGCGCGTTTTTTAAGTTCCCGTCCCCAAGGAGCTCTGAAAACCATACTCATCGAAGGGACAGAGCACAAAATTATTTGGCTGCTATTTTCCTTAGAGTGTGTATGTCCTTTCCCGAGTGCGGAAAAATATATAATAAAATCAAACACAAGGAAATAGTAATTAACGAATCAGTAGATTCCGGAAAAATATTGTCATAATCCTAGAGTCATCTATAGGATATAATATCAGGCGTTAAGAAGTAAATTAGGATGTCAGAAAAACGCCAGATAGCGTTGTTAGCTATGTGTAGATTGGCCGTTGAATCAAATTGCGCGCATGAGACTACGTCGGCAAAACCTAGTGAACCATGTAACACGATAAAGTTCACCAAATGAAAATATCTTTGCTCCTGCAGCAAAATTACAGATTTCTCATGGAAATGATAATGATGATCTGATTGAAGAAGATTTTACTTCGCAACCGGGCAACCGTTTGATCATAATCAGCGATATTTTATTTACATTTTATTTCCATTGTGTTTTATATTAGATATTTCTTAAAGGTGAAATATTATTTTAATGTATATGCGAAATGATAATGGACGGAAAATAGTTTAACATTAACGTTTTCGTTAAAAAATGATTAAGAAACTTTCGAATTCTTGATGCAAATTTATCCAACTAACAAGTTGAAGAAGCCAACTATTAATAATCTAACATGACAGCTGTTAGTTAAATTGTTTACATTCTATAAAGTGTGAAATATTCGCACGTGTGCCATAGTGCGTTTTTAATTCATCGGAGTAAAATGACATTTCGTGTGTTGCAAGTTAATTGGATTTTAAAAATAGTGATGTCCACCAGTCCGTACTAATCATAAAACCGTACGAGATCAAAATGTGAAGGCTAAGTAAGGTAGACAACATCGCGCTTGTTGTAAGCCAACCAAAACCTTTTATATTTTACTGAATGATAATAGTAATTATCGGATGTGTTGAAAAATACAAAATATTTCACTAATAAATAAAAACACTCAATTCAGTATCAAAAATCTTACGATTCAAATAATTGCAATGTGAAATATACGGTTAGAACGACACTACAAAAATGAATGTGCTAACATTATTTTCAAGTTCGACATAAGTAATTGTCAATTATCTTCTTTGTGAAATGTGTTCAAAGTCTTCGTAGTATTTACATTCAAAGTTTGTCCAACAAGATGGTGGCTACCTAGTTAGAACTATCTAGGGAGTTCTTGTGACATCTCAAAATGTATGTTTCCAGTTTATATTTATAATCCACTTACGAATGCATAATAAATGAAGCGATGATGGCGCAGTGGTAGCGTGTACGACTTCGCGTCGATTGACGTGAGTTCGAATCCCTACAATGAGCCTGAGCTTTCGGTGAAGGAAAACATCGTGAGGAAACCATAGCATGATGGTAGGGCATTTTCTAATGCCCGCCTGGCTAGCTACCACCCTCAAGTTGAAAATCTGCCGCCAAGCACCAATAGGTGTGTTCCGCCAGCTGCACTTGAGAGCCAGTCTTCCACTAGGTTTAGCGTGTTACGACCTTGGGCCACATCGTCACTTAACATCAGGTGAGATTGTGGCCACTACGCCAAACCTATAACGATAAAAAAAAAAACAAACTATATCACGCAAAATGCCACCAATATCACATAATATAGGGTCAAAGAACCTAAGTTAATGAATTAAAATAAAAACCACAACATGGCAGCTCAAGATCTCGCCAAAAACTACTCAATACACAATTTTATATCATAATATTATATTGGTTTAGGTAATCTTGTAAAAGAAATCAATTGTTCACTGAACAGATGATTATACAAATTAGATCATCATAGTTTTAGCTGCAGTAATCAGAACTTAATAGAGGCTAGAATATTTAATATTCGTTTTAGCACAATAAATGAATAGACCTCTCCACCATATTTTCTTAAACAGCCGAAAACTTAAAGTATCAACAAAATTATATAACATTGACACTTTAATACCGTCAAGGCTGAACTTGGAAACAACATCCGACAAGTTCGTTAACGTCTTATAATTAATTTTGCCTTTAAAATTTGTCAAATTTGTAAACGAAGTTTGTCGTTTCTTGACAACGTTCGGTGGTTGGCTCTCGCCCAAGCATTATTTTATGTTAAGTTTGTCCATTCACAGTAGTGAACCGCAAACAATGCTCTTAAACATAAATATATGAAACAGTTATAAATAATTAAATTATCCAATACATATTTAAAGTTTTGTGTTATTTACAACAGCACTATGAAAAATAATACACCTTATTTATGAATTTTCCTTAAATATAAAAATGTCCAAAAAGTTATAGAATAAAGTTACTGAATATATATTTTTCAAATGTGTTTTCTGGAAACGCTTTATCTCCCTTAATTCTTGATCAAAATAAAAGCATCATTTTATAGTTTATATTCTGCGCTATTGATGAAAAATAGACATTCGTTTAAATATGTGTTTGGCAAAAAAATTGCTCAGAGAAACTTTTTCATTAGGCATGCCTTCAGATGATAGCATGCCTAATGAAAATATTATATTCAAGTAACGTGTAGGACGTGCCATCATTAACAATTTGTTTAGTTCACATGACAGCTATTCTTCTTCTTCTCTGTCGTTTCGATTTTGGCAGAGCGGTCGAGATCACATCGAGGCATCCACGTCGGTGGCAGAGGTGGACATAGCTCTTCGCACGATCTCTCGTCATCTCTCTTTGTCATCAGACTGTCTGGCGCAGTCAGATACACGGCCTCGTACTGCGGATTCCACTTGGTCTGTCCAGCGCATAGGTGACCTGCCACGCGATCTATTTCCCTTTCCAATTCACGCAATGTCCGTGTTTCTGCCGTGTAAATAAATATGGAGAATACAAGTGTTCGCACAAGCCTGATTTTGGTGGTTTTTGTAATGTTGCGATTCCTCCATACTTTTTTCAACCTCTCCATTGCAGCTCTGGTTATTTCCATACGCCGTTTCACTTCATCTACGCACCCACCGTTGTTTGAGATCAAAACCCCAAGGTAAACGTAGGTCTGGACCACGTCGCAGTTCGACGGTCGATCTGTAACACTTCAGGCAAGTTGTTGTTGACGCGATCCACGATCATCATTTTTGTCTTAGATCGGTTTATCTTTAACCCAAACGTAAGGCTCGCGCGCTCCATTTTGAGAAGTAATTCCTCCATAACCGTCCGAATAAGGTGGTGTCATCTGCGTACCGCAAGTTCACAATTTTATATCCAACAATCATTACACCTTTTAGCTATTAGATTTTTTAAATTCTATAAGGAGCGAAATTCAATTTTTCATTGCATGGAACTTTCTGAACTGATGAAAAGTAGGTTATGGAATGGGCGAGTGAGGCTAACAATCACTGCTAAATCGGCTTAACTTGTCAACTGATAACGGGCGATGTAATCGTCTTTTTTGGCGAGAGGTAGTTTAATTTATTAACATTAATTTAATGTTATTTTAATACTGTAACCAGTAAAATTATTTTAGGCCGCCAACTTATACAGAAGCCAGAAAAATAAAATTCTTTGAGGTTTCCAAGAAGATAATTTACTTTAATAGTGATAAAATTAAAAAGTTAAAGAATAGAAGTACTTATTCAAGGGTTTCTGCATATAATTACATAGTGAATTTCTATTACTAATTTGTATACGAAAAATTGTTAATTCTATTGAAGTGAAGCACATAGGAAACCGCGGAATACGTTTAGCTCGAATCGTCTGGCATCCTTCCAGCCAACAATTGTACGCTACTACGACCATATATGGCGATTATTTTCACTGGTGCACCATTTAAAATGTTTCGAATACTAACGGGGGAATTGACATGAAACAATTTTTATATATAATGATTGACCGCATGAATAATGAACACTGATTATTATATATTAAATAATGTTATGAGGTATCGAAATGCATCCCTCTATTTGTTTAATTCCGAAGTTGAAGCCGAGTGTTGAATATTTTAATTTTACATTATCTCCCAAACCAGTCGTCAAAATAACATGCTATAGAGGGCAAAATTTATCTAAATAAAATTATCTTGATGATGAAGTAACTTTCGTTCGTAAGGATTAATATGCCATGCCTAATAATAATGCCCATAAATCACTTTCCAATTTTCAAATTGTCAAAATACCTTATTGTGGCTTATGTATAAGAGAGAGGCATATAGTATCCCTGACTTTTTTTAGATGTACTAAGGAGCAATCATATACAAAAATAATTTTTCGAATCCGACTGGCAGTTTCAGAGATTAGCGTGTTTAAACAAACGAACGAACAAAAAGCACTTCCTCTTTATTATATTATAGTATAGATTAGATTTTAAATAATTTTAGGCAAGATATATTTCAGTTCAAAATGCAATATTTCTACAATCGTTAGAGCCTTCGCTCTATAAACGAAAAATATTTTTTATTATATAAAATAGTGTTTTTATCACGTCAAGTATTCAGTCATAAATTATCTTCATAAAGTACTACTTACTAACGTACCTAATATAATCAACGTTACCAAGTTAGACCCACACCATTTACGGCATCATCTTCGCTTTCCATTATATTCGATTTAGGTCAAGTGTAAACCTACTAACGATAAAAAAGGAAGACAAGTGAAGTTGTTCTCGCAGCTGAGGGTTCGGATATTTATATTAACTAGCAATCAACCGCAACTTCGTTCGTGTTAACTACAATATAACATTTAAAAGAATAAAAAATCGCAATCATTCAGGAATAATGTATGAATTTCAAAATCGCGTCCATAGTTGCAAAAATTACTACCTACAAACAAATACTTTACCTCTATATTAGAAATAGTAGAGGTATATATTCATAGTATTATGGGTAATATATTAACATTATAGATAGGAGCATCATAGAAGACTATTTAAGTGCATACGATAATAAAATTAAACTAAAATAACGATGATTGGCATATTCTATTTTACTGGGAAGAACAGCTAAAGATTACAAGTAAAACTAATTTTTTAATTCAATATAATGCAAAGTGTAACCATATATTATATAAGGAGTAAATAATTTATTTAAATTTAATTTAAAAAAAAGTTTAAAATTTTGAAGTAATCTTTATGCGTGTTCTACCATCAGTAGAATGGGTTGTTGAATCGGGATTGTACGAGTACATCATTAATTGTTATCATTATAACCCAATTGGCCTTCATTAATTCTTGTGTAACGTAGTTTAATCTCTCTCGTCGTACTGTTTCTTATTTCACTTATTAAACTAGTCAAAACTATTCTCTAGGTGAGGTTCTTTTATTTGATCTATATTTTATACTTTTTTTATCGTTATAGGTTTGTCGTAGTGGCCACAATCTCGCCTGATGTTAAGTGACGATGTGATCCAAGAAATAGCACGCTAAACCTAGTGGAAACCTGGCTCTCAAGTGCAACTGTCGGAACATACCTATTGGTCAGATTTTCATCTTGAGGGTGGTAGCTAGCAGGGCGGGGATTAAAAATATCCAACAACAATGCTATGGTTTCGTCACGATGATTTCTTTCACCGAAAGCTCATGCTCATTGCAGGGATTCGTACTCACGTCAATCCACGCCAAGTCGTACAAGCTACCGCTGAGACATCATAGCTTCAAAAAAAAACTACAATTAAAAAGCTTAAAAGATTATTTGTTTGTTTGAAAGCGCAAATCTCTAGAACTATATTCTGTTTATTGGGCAAGGGTATAGATTTTAAACGTTTTGTAAGCTGTAGGCCAGTATCAGAAGTGGGAACAAGGACAGGTTACACGGATAAGTTAACGACGGCGCGGCGTAGTGGAGAGGTGGTCGAATAAAATTAACACAGGTGAAACCATAGGCGCATCTAGATTATTATATTTATTCAGGGTAAGTCGTGGGGGTCAAGTAGCTTAGACCAGTTGAATATCGATTTTCACAGGTGTGAACAGGTATGTGCCGGACATACCGTTTTTTTTTAATTCGCCTGTTGGTTTTTATTTTAATTGCTAGTTTTTTCTTGGTTACACTATCGGTTGATGGTGATGGGAATTATGATCCTGAAGCAAAACCTATACCCTTGAGAAATGTTCTTGCAGTAACAATGTATCTTGGAAAAATATAGAATTGTTGATTTCTCAATGTTTGAAATCGCTAGTACGCCGTGGGTTGAAGTAGTGATTAAGCCCGTCCCTTCTCTCGGGAAGAAGACACAGTAGACGGACACATACATGCTGGTAATATTATTTATTATTCCGGGTTTTGTCTATTGTTTTACTTTTAGTAGGTATGCATCTAGCGACTGTTTATTATGCGGCATGCATCGTATAGTTATTTGAATCTTGTTTCGGTACGCCACGTTATTATTCATGATTTTACCTTTCCGGATGGAATTAATAGAGTCATAATATAGAATAATTTTACATACGTTAATTAAATTAATATTCTTTGTTTCTATACATTCTATACTTATATCTTTGTTTCTATCTTTGTGCCACACTGTTTTGCACGTGTTAAATTATTCATATATATCAATTGAGAGATGACATATTATACTTCCCGTGTATAAAATTTCATCAAAATCTTTTACTACTATTTTTTATGATTCTTATAGCCTATTGATAATGGAATAACGTAAACTTCCCGTCTACAAAATTTCATAAGGATCGGTCAAGCCGTTTTTGAGTTAAATCCGGGCATACAGACAGACAGACAAAAAAGTTTTTAAAGGCATATTCTTGATCAGTGTCCTTTATATGTATTATATGTAGAATGTGGGATATTTAGAAAAAATATTAGATGTACGAATCTACAATTTTATAAGTATAAATAAGTATAGGTAATATATATATATATATACTGATCCATAATGCCTATGTATATTAATCAACTAAAACTTCATTCTAGTTTTTTTTTCATTTTTAATAACGTATGCGGAGTGAAATTTGGACAAAGTTTGTATATATAAAATATAAAAAACTAAAATCTAAATAAAAAATATGTGTCTGTCAATGTAAAGTCAATATATCTGTCAATTAGTTTGGTAAGTTTAATAAAGATTGGGTGTTCGATTTTGTAATTATGGTAAATCAACAAGAACGCCGTCGTCAAACAGTATGTAATTTCTACAGTACACATCCCCTATGGCCGAAATCAAAGGTGGTAGAACATTTTGTGCAAATGGGTGAGAGTCGGAGCACCATTTACAATATTTTGGCGTCCTTTGCCTTGAAGAAAACCACTGCTAGAAAGCCTGGTTCAGGAAATTTTTCCAGCTTGAGCAAGTTTTCTGAGAGAGCTCGATTAAAGAAAATTACGGCCGGCCGTGTCGCAAAATCTTATAGAGAGCTCGGAAGAAAATTTAAGTGTAACGGCAAAACTGTTAAAAAATATCTTAAAGACATGGGCATCGATAAGCGGTGTAGAAAAGTTAAGCCCACCGTCTCTGAAAACCAAGAAATCACTCAGAAAGTACGGCTGCGTAAATTAGTCAAAGAAATATTTTACGCTAAAAGCAATGTCACTTGCGTTACGGATGACGAGTCATATTTCACGTTAGATGGAAACGAGTGGCAAGGCAATTACTATTTTGAGAACACCAATGGTCCAACCGATGAGAACGTGAAATATGTTGAGCATACAAAATTTCCTAAAAAAGTTTTGCTATGGCTTACCATCAGTCGACGCGGAATGTCTAAGCCTATATTCTTTGAGTCAGGTTTAGCTGTGAACGCCGATCGCTACATAGAGCGTTGTTTGCCATTAGTGCGGGATTTCATAAATACGAGTCATAGAGGAGAAAATTTAGTGTTTTGGCCAGACTTAGCCTCAAGCCATTATTCCAAGAAAAACCCTTAGTAAAATGGCGGAGTTAAACATCCCATACGTACTGAAGATTTCAAATCCACCTAATGTTCCGCAACTTCGCCCTATCGAAGATTTTTGGGCAAATTTAAAGAGGCGAGTATATTGTAATAATTTTCGTCCGAAAAATGTACAGAGATTGATTCGAAAAATAAAATTGGAGTTGAATAAAATGCCGACATCTGTGTTTTCGACAGCGATGGACAAAGTACCACAGAACTGCCTTAAAGCATCTCGCATGGGAGTAAACTATTTTTTACATTAAGCATTGATATATACATTATTATAAAAACATAATTATTATAAAAAATAATTGTGCTTTTTTATTTAAAACAATGTTGAACTTTGTCCAAATTTTACTCCGCATACGTTAATTATTGTTAGAATTAGACACAAGCGTATTATAAAAAGTAATTGACAGTTTTGTGGAAAGCTGGCTCCCGGCCAAAGCCAGCGACAATACTTTTTGCCGTCGATATCATTTGAAATAGCCATAAAATTTTTCACCTAGTAACGTTTCGTTGCCAAAATAAAAAGGCATTCGGAAACTGGGTTTCGAGGAAAATATGACTGTCGAATTTTGACGATCTACATATTTCACGTACGCTCCGTTGATTCTCTTTTTATCATTTTTTTTTGTGCGTCGATAACCTATGCACGACCGTATAAATAAGCGGGTTTGGTTTTGGCGTACTTATATATATTTCTACATAATATTTCAGCCAACGGGCTGGGAACTATGAATAAAATAGTGTCGTAACTTTCCTCACCGTTTGATTACAACGACATCGTGAATATTATAAAATTTCTGGTCCTGACTGATTTTTATTGCTTTACAAATGCATTTCCATTTTTATGTAACAACTAAGAGGGCGTTCAAATATTATCTAAGTAGGCTTTGTCCAGTTTTTTGTTACTTGTGCTGGCAAGGGAGTGAGGAAATATTATAAATCTTACGTAAGATGTTTTTTTACTATATATATATATATATGTTTTTTACTACAAAGGTGGCAAACAAAAATACGGCCCGCCTGATTGTAAGCGACTACCGTAGCCTGTGGACGCATGTAATACCATAGGTATTAGAAGCGCAAGCGTTGCTGATCTTGATCCCCCTTGCCCCAAGGAACTCTGGCAACCCTACTCACTGCAGGAACAGGATAGGTCACTGCACTACGTCATTTGGCTGTGATCTTCTGTCATCATCATTGGCCTTTTCGTCTATGACAGGTTTAATTAGTGTCTCTGGGAGCACGTCCTTTCGTGGCTGTATAAGCTAATTTGAGAGCGGCATTGTCGACCGCAATAAGAACATATAAGAGCGGTATTATATGCAGCGCGAACGACGTGATCGTGTCTGTTAACTCTTTTATTCTTCAGACTACGAAACCAGGCTCCATCGTACGTTTTTCGGCCATTACACACACTTGCGCCATTCGCTCTTAGCTTCATCGAGCTTCTCCCATCCTGCGTGATGTTGAAAGCAATCATGTCACGCTTAATACAGTCTTTGAACCGTAGCAGCGGCTGACCTAAGCTTCTTTTGGTTTTGGTTACGGCACCTATCATAATACGATACGGCAAACGGAAGAACTCCATTCGATGCACATGCCAACGCAATCGTTGCTGTTACAGCAGCGTCGTAAAATTGAACAGCTGTGCAATCTCTAGGATCCTCTCTTACCACTTAAGATATTGCGAAGACAGCGCATATGGAAGCTGTTAAGTAGACGTTTCTGTTTTGCGTACGAAGTCTAAGTTTCAGCTCCATACAAGAGTATGCCTAATACGCATGCTTGATACACGATCATCTTAGTCTTTATCGTGAGGTGTATGTTTCGCAATACTTTTGCACTTAGCTTGCCGAACATGTCTGCCGCTTTGCCGATACAAATATCGATCTCACTATTGAGGGAGAGTTGTTTTCTTTCTAGATGTGTGTTTATGCTCCTTTTTTGGGCGTTTCTTTGGTACCTGTTTTATATGCTAGTTAGAACTAATGAGTTTGCTTATTTATCTTAATAATTTATTTACTATAATAATTGTGATATATCTTTAAGAGAATAACCTTTTAGAATGCTCCTGTTTTCTTTTTAAAGCTATTCAAAAATAATAAAAGTGCATTAGTATTCACTTTAGCAAAGCAGCATTTCGTCCAAATTGACGCATCCTCTATTAGCCTTCCTTGTGAGTCCCGGATATGATTACTTTAGTGAAATTTCACTTAATAGGGCATCGTCCCACTTGTTAGGTATCGGTTTTGATTCAAGTAATACATATACAAACTTTAACTATGACTATGTAATCTATAGATGTTACTTTTGCATATCGCCTTTGTACGTTGGCTCATTGAAGTATTCATACTACTCTTTCAAAAAAGTGCCGGAAAAAGATCAATAATACACAAAATGTTAGTTATCCATCCAAATTTATTTTATCGCCTTCAAAGTATGCTTCTTCAAAAACGATACACTTACGCCAACGAATAATCCAATCATTAAACGCTTCTTCCGGAATTGAATTTAGTTCTCGTCACAAATTTTCCTTTATGTCTTCTACTGAATGAAAATCGATGACACGAAGTGGTAATTTGAGTTTAGGAAGAAGTAAGAAGTAGACTGGAGTCATATCTGGTGAATAACGTGGTTGATCGATGATATTTGTTGAGTTTTGGTCAAACATTCGTTCACAATGATGGCCTTGTGCAAAGGCGCATTATCGTGGTGCAAAATCCAAGAATTTTCTTCCACAAATCTGGCCTTTTTCGTCGAATTTGCTCTCTTAAACGCCGCATAACGCTTAAATAATATACTTTATATACCGTTTGACCTTCCAGTAAGAATTCCGAGTGCATAACACCGCGATATACAAAGAAAAACAGTAAACAACAAAATGGTGGTATGTTCATTCGTCCAATTATTATACTTCGCGCTCTATTCACTTCAGTGAAATGTAGGAATTACGGAAAAATATATTAATAAATGAAAAGAAACAAATTAAATGTATAAAGACGTTCGATTAAAGCGATTAATTTTCATTTCATTAGATTTATTGGTTTATACCTTGCTACGAAGGGGCAGCTGCTTTCGCCCCCCCCACACGCCTGTATCTGGCTACGCCCATGCTTAAAAAATACATTATATTTGCGATAATTAGGCAATACAATGAAGTTTTAAATATTAGTCTTCATAAGTAACCGTGCCCTGTTGTGACCGTATTCGAATTTTAAAATTTTATAAAATTAAAAAGTTTACTTTAATAATTAATTGTCTAATAAGAATAACACTAGTAAATTGAGGATATCTATAATATACTTGTAGGTGTAATGCTGTCTAGTTGTCGCGAAATTAGTTTATTAGCGGATTCCCCTAGGAACAGTATGTGTCGCACGCAAGCCTGAATTCTACAATACATACCTTTTCTAGGAAATATCGTGACTAAATGAGTTTATACTAACATAATGTTTATAATTTTAATTAATATGAAAATTGAAACGTAATTTATAATTTTTGTAACGTATGGTTTAATGGTATGGTATGGTATTAAACTAACATAGTAGTTAATATAAATAATTGTATTGATCCATTATTAATTTGTCCAGGCTAATTCAACGAAGATTATAATAATATGTTGCAGTAAAATAATAATATTACATCATATTGTACGAATAACAGACTACGAATCACGAACTACGAATGGTCCGATAGCTCGAGCGAGGATGTCACATCGGTTTTTTTTTTCGAACTGACTATATGTACTGTAAACCTTTTTTTTCGTTATAGGTTTTGCGTAGTGGCCACAATCTCACCTGATATTAAGTTACGTTGTGGCCCAAGATGATAACACGCTAAACTTAGTGGAAGACCTGCTCTCAAGTGCAGCTACCGGAACATACCTACTGGTGCTTGACGACAGATTTTAAGCTTGAGGGTGGTAGCTAGCCAGGCGAGCATTAGAAAAAGCTCTACCACCATGCTATGGTTTCCTCACGATGTTTTCCTTCACCAAAAGCTCAGGCTCATTGCAGGGACACGCTACCACTGAGCCATAATTGCTTAAGGTCCCTGGAACCATTAGAGGTTTTGTCAGCTTCACCGGGATTGGGTGCCCTCGAGCCTGTCGTTGCCTGCTTATATAGTGCGAATATAGAGCGCACCTGTTGCTATCGAGTCCAGTCTATAGAGCGGGTAAATAGTACTAACAGCAGGTCATTAGTACGGATTCAATGACAAATATTTAACAATAGCTTAAGTGTATTGTGGTTATGCCATTCAGTGATTTGTAATTATAACAAATTCCTAAATGCCTCTCTCCCTGTAGATTTATTTATTCCCTGTAGATTTTGTGATAAATTAAACCAAAACGTATGTATGTGATTCAATGTGTTTTTTTTTTAGTGAATGGCAGGCGCCAACCGTTTTGGCCTACACAATATCCCCAACTACTCTGTCTCTTGAATCGCGCTTACGCTACCATGCTGGCACGATCAGCACTCCCGTGATAAAGTAATAAATAGAGAAAAAACTGTGAACTTACGATCTTCTAGTGTTCTGAATCTTCCCTCTTTTTTTTACTTTTTTCAATAGTTCCCTTAGCTCCTATTATAAATAAGTAATAAGCCACTGCTCATGTTCACAACATTTCAATTACAATTAAAAAAAGCACGCGTATAATAAATATAAAACGATAATGTAATTATATTAATTAAGATTTACGAATTGAATAAAATGAATTACAAAACAATACTCATTGAACATCACTCGGTTTTTCATTTATTTGAAACAATTAAGTCTAATTATTCTATGAGTAAATTATGAGCATTAGTGAAACTAATGAAAGAGTAACGGTAATGAATATTCAACAGACGCTTACTTCATTCGGAAGTTTCCATATTTTGAACGCGAAACGTCGATTCGATGAAACGCTCATAGTAAAGCAACTTAAGCAAATTACTCAGTGGGACCCTCTGCCATAATTATTATTCAACCTTTATCCGAGGGAAATCGAGTAAATTTGGTCCAAAATTACTTTTATTAAAAGCATTTCTTTCCCTCCGCCGCCGAACCAAAGTGCTGAAGTAGAGTAAATGGAGTGGAATTTCCGTTTGATGAATAAATTATATAAGTTCATAATAGTAAATAACTCTTTGAAGATTTTATGATACAAATTAAGATGATTGAGTGTCTTTTGACATCTTCAGTGATTTGATTCTCTCGAAATGAGAGGTCCAAAGTTATTATTTATAAACAAACTGAATTAGGCCAAACGCAGATTGTTTCGTCAAACGAGTCTGTCAGTAGAGACGAAAACTTTGCTACACCGAGTTCATCTAAATTCAACTGTTACGTGTTGTAAAGGCTAAATTATCCGAGAAAAACTTTGGTTTCGTTTACGTAGAATAAGCTACTTTGTTTCGGGTTTATTACTAAAACAAATTTTATTTATCGCAGCCATGTATAATATTATGTAAATAATTTCAACTGATTGTACAACTACATCGTAGTTATAAAGTCGTAATATCTTTGTGTGAGTAGAAGTAAATTATTCTTTATAGACTACTCATTAAGTAAGTAAAAATAATTTGATACGCAACAAACTTTGGTTTTATTTATTTTATTATTATTAATAGGTTTCGCCTTGCCCAATGTTCGGAGTTTTGATAGTCATATAAAGATAGAAGGGAATTTAGCAGGCTTAGTTGATAATACTGTCTCCTTGGGTATTACGCTTGATTCAAAGTTACAGTGGGGTCAAAACTTTGGCGGGAAGGTTAAGTTCTGCTGCATTCGCAGTATGTAAGATACGCCAGTTAAAAGATAGTGGCACTGCTCGGTTAGTCTACTTTGCTTACTTCCATAGAATTATGTCTTGAAATTTTGCTGTGGGGTTCAGCAGCTGAGGTAGACGCCATATTCATATTACAAAAGCGGGCAGTTCGAGTTGTATACAACATGCGACCTCGCGAATCACTAAAGAACAGGTTCTAGGAGTTTGATATCTTGACTTTGCCCTCCCTATATATTCTTGATAGTTTGCTGTATATTCGTAAAAACTTTGACAATCTTTTAATACTTAGAAATAAACATAAATTAGTCGTACCGTGCTTTAGACTTAATAAGACAAGTAAAGTTTTTTTAGGTAATAGTGTTAGGTTCTATAATAAGATCCCGACATACATTACTAATTTGCCAGACAATGAGTTCAAAAGACCATGTCAAGCAGGTTTTGCTGTCAAAAGGTTATTATGGAGTGGATCATTATGTGAATGATAGTGATGTCTAGAAGAGACACCCTCTCTGTGAATCCACCAAATTATAAAAACGATAATATGATTATTGACTGTAAATATTATTTATACAGTTAGAAAAAATATTCATAAAAAGATACGTTCGATCGAGTTTCTTGCCGGTTCTTCTCGATGACTGGGATGTTTTCCGAACCGGTGGTAGTATAGTAGTGTGTGACATTCATAAGTGCCTTCTTAGAGCCTAAATTGAATAAAGTATTTTTTAGATTTTTGAACGTTTTGGCCCAAACCAAACCTAGAATTAAGTGATGATGTGGCACAATATGGTAACACGCTAAACCTATTAGTGGGAGAACTGGCTTTCAAATGCAGCAGTCGGAACACACCTAAAGGTGCTTGGCGAGAGGTATTCAACTTGGGAGTGGTGGCTAGTTAGGTAAGAATTACAAAATGGCCTACCATTACACTATGGTTTTATTCCCTTAACCAAAAGCTCAGTCTCATCACGTCAACCGACGCGGTGCCCGTACACGCTACTACTAAGCCATCATTGATTGTTTTTTTTTTCTTTAATTACAACATTCCGTAATTCGTCATCGTAGAAGAGAGGACATGCTAAGCCAACAAGTGTAGCTACCGGAACACACAATAGTTGTTCGGTGTATTGTGGTAGCTATTCGGGTAATAATGCTATACGTTGGCTATATTTATGTCACTATAATTTTATTCACCAGAAACTTACGTCCGAAGAAATTACGTCATTTAACGCGTACGTTTTCGCATTATCGAAGCATTAGCAAAATTATTTTTTAATTAATTTCATTTAGTAATCTATTGCTGGGTAGAATTTTAATTTTTTACACATATGTTCATTTCACGACAAACTGCCAGTTTCTTACAAAGAATTCAAGCCATCCCATCTTTTCTTCTTTTGATTTTTCTCATCTCCAATTAATTTATTACTTATTAACTTAATTGACCTTTTTTTAAATCTTAATCTATGTAATATCATATTACATTCACGAGTTTTTAATAAAATAAATTATAGTAATATATATATAAAATTTTCCTGTAAATATTTTTTCTTGTTAATGTTTTTTCCGAAGACTCATATAACAAGATAGGATTTGGAACGAAACGTTTCAAAATTTTGTAGTTGCTAGGTCTAATTTCGTTTTCTATTATTTTGTTATTGGAAAACCATGCATACATTTATCGATATGCCACATTCACACTGGAACGGTTTCATAATAACATAGCGTATAGTCATTAGTATTAATGTATATACATGTATAATTGTGGATTGTTATGTACATTACCATCGCTATGATACGGTATGATCGGTTATGATACATTTTGGTAATGTAGTCGCTTACTAAATTGTTGTATATATTTGTTAATTTCCATACATACATATTGATCACATACCTATATAATGGATGGAAAAAATAACATTTGAAATATATAAAAAACATATACCTATTCTTCTGGTTAACCTTGAAAAAGAAAACTGCCCACGTTTCTTGAATTCATTCTTAGCGGTCGGTCCTAAGGCGTATATACTGGAAATCTAGTTATTTCCATGAGTTGCTATTTATGATGCTTTTAAGAATTTATTACAAAAGCATATAAATATGAGCAGGCTTATAATAGTCAAAGTAAAAAAAAATACTTTACCTAGTTATGCAGTCTGTACCCTCCCTTATTACGACGTGTTAATCGGTACATACGATACATACGGTACATACATACGTAGAAGACGCTGACGGTACATATTTACTCAGGATGCTACGAATATAATTGGAAATAACCACCTCGTATTTAGTCTAGACGTACTGCAACATGTTTCTATTATTCAGTTATAAACAGCACCTGGTGTTTACAGTTTAAGACATTATATATAAGACAATTGTAAAACCATTTATTCATTATGTAGTAAAATCTCTTAAGAATCACTTGTATATATTTTTTAATACCCTCGGCACCGCTCCCGACACAACTACTTTATAAATAACAAAATTTAGTTATCTTTATTTGAAATTACTTCCTAAGTTTTCCAGACTTAAAACTAATAATAGATATTTTTTTACATTAATATTTAAACGATGTGATTTTTTGTTCTTCCTGCGTTATATAGTATTTTTTATACAGTAGCACAACAAAATGACGACACTATGCTTGAGGGTTACATAGGACACTACATAAACTACGATGACCACAGAGAGACAGGCAATACATGACCGATCGTGGCTGTAATGCTGGTTTGAAAATCTCTCGAAAGCTCGATATACACTGCC
This sequence comes from Saturnia pavonia, assembly GCA_947532125.1. Taxonomy (NCBI): domain Eukaryota; kingdom Metazoa; phylum Arthropoda; class Insecta; order Lepidoptera; family Saturniidae; genus Saturnia; species Saturnia pavonia. The sequence goes on from OX383908.1 coordinate 10,117,890, forward strand.
TGATCCCGAAACGCCACACGCCTAACCGTTATTAGATTTCAGGATGGAGTAAAAATAAGTATTGCTACTAGGTATAATATGATGTGTTGTTTTTAATTTACGTTCAGCTAAAGTTGAAATATGGCGATGCGTGTACGGTCTATCCCAATATTACTCAGCTCTTGGAAATAAATACCAAGTTCATGTATGTTGTTTTAACCATTTGTTGTAATAGTAAAAATGAATTTTATTTTAGCGATTTTTATACACAGAGACACTCGAAACTAATAATTCAATTATTTATATACTTGTTATGCATTATACTGTAAGTACACTGAGTATATTGAATTGGAGTGATATCCCAGCAATTTGTTTAACAAAACGAACTTTATAATTATATGGTTGGGGTTCGTAGACATTGTTCTGCCTTTTTATGTAGTCAATAACTTAATCACAGCGCTTTCTATCGCCTTCAGTGCTAGCAAAAAACGTTCTAGCAAAAAACACTTGATCTATCAACTTTCATTGTATTTAGTCAAACAGTGTTGGAATTTATCAATCTCATATATTACATATGTATATACCATCGTCTATTTAATATTTTATAGTTTATATGTTTGGTGTTATGGCCACAATGTCACCTGATGTTAAGTGACAATGTGGTCCAAGATGGTAACACGCTAAGCCTAGTAGAAGACTGGCTCTCAAGTGCAGCTATCGGTACACACCATATAAGTGCTTGACGGCAAATTTTCAACTTGAAGGTAGTAGACAGTAAAGCGGACATTAGAAAAAGCCATGCTATGGTTTCGACACAATGTTTTCTTTCACCGAACGCTCAAGCTCATTGCAGGGAATCGAATTCACGTCCATCGACGCGATGTCCGTACACGCTACCACTTGAACTTTCATAATATATTTACATTTTCATATTCTAAAATTTCATGAAGTTGTAATTTTTTAAAGATTTTTGTGTTATGAAGCATAATGTAGGAAATGTTACTGTATAACAAATGACATTGGAGTACACCATTAGTATTATGTAAGAAAGTTGTATTAAATAAAAATCAGGATATATGTTAAAAACTTCAAAGTTGAATGTGTATTCGTATTTATAAATAATGCTGTCTCGTATATTATATATTAAGTCGCAGTTTATGTAAGTTCAACCGGGGTCACCGAACGTCTTGCGATGTCCAATGTACTTATATATACTGTTTATTTACAGCTACGTGTACAAAGGTTTATTTCAAAATGAGTTATTTTACTTTAGTTAAGGGCAAACGCCCGACATATTTATATACATCCATGTAAATAAAATGAAGGTTTCCGTTGTGCTGTACATCAAGAAAAAACTACTGTATAGATTTTGATCATTTTTTTTCGTCTTATTTCAAAGATAGTATTAGTAATATCTAAAAAAAACACGATATCGCCATAAACAATAATTCTGTAGTCCATGCGAGCGATGCCGCGGACAAAGCTAGTATATTTTAAGACATTTATTACGGTATTTATAAGTAGGTCGGTATTCATAATTCAGTACCTAGAATGTTAAGAAACCTTAAAATATTTTTTAGATTTTCCCCGCGACTTGATTCTCGTTATCTTCGAAATGAAACGACACGCGCGTCACCTATTGTGGAATAGTCATACTAACACAGAAAGTCACCAAAATTTTATTGCAATCGTATGAATAGTTAAGAAACGTAACGTAACGTAAACAAAAAAACTGTCATTTATACATAGTTCAACTATTTCACAGAAGGTGGCGCGCGAGTCGTTTCATACGAGAATCAAGTCGCAGAATTATAGATGTATGCATTGTGATTATTATAAGCTTAAACAGAGCATGATCTCTCTATCCTTAATGGCAATTTAATCCATTTTTAATTTATTTGTATTCTTGTATAAATAAATAAACTGTACTTTTTATCAACAGTAATAACGTCTGCGCACGACATCACGCAGCTTAAAGTTCCCCTCTACGCCGATCCTCGAAGGGCGGCGGAACTAAGCTGTCACTTCCAGATGGACGATCAGAAACTCCACTCCGTTAAATGGTATAGAGATCTTAACGAGATTTTTCGATATAATCCTTCACAAAAGGTAAGAAAACCTTATAGTAGGAATAAACTTGCAACGATTTTATGATAATAATTTGTTAAATTTCATTGTGTTATATTTATATATGTGTAAACATACATTAACGTGTGTTTTTCTGTATATAGTTTTGACGTAAGAAAATTAATAAAAAAATGAATATATTTATAAATCTGTATAAAACGCATCTATAGAATATTTTACTTTTAACGTTTGCGTTCTTATTTTAATATTTTATACTTTTTTTTGTATAATAACACTATTTACCACATAAACCTTCTTGCATTATTAAATTATTCAAGTGCTAGGATATAATAATTAAAAAGTGTATGAACATACTGTATGGAGATAATGATACTTATACCTTAGTATCTTTGAAGATTGAGATATTAAGATGGGAATTAAATAATTTAACTACGACATTTAAAGTATTTTTATTACATAGTTCTCTTAGAAGCGAAAAGGCTTAAAGTGGAGAAGTACAAAATAGTCGCTTGCACGTGCAAGCTTTGTATAAAAAGAAAACTTTCCGTTACGTATTCTTTCCAAGCCCGGTAAAGCTGTAAAAGCCGTAAAGGCTCCAGGGCCCCTAAGGCTAACATTATAGTCAGTTCGAAAAAAAAAAATTACGTATTCTAAAGTCAAGTGGCTATTAATATTTGTTGTTATGACCTTATAACAGCCATATAAGAAATGATTAACCTGAAGATAAGTAACATTTAATTACACTTAAAAAACAACTAGTTAGAATGTAATCTACATTTAATTACGACCTTAAACAAATATAATTTGATACCGAAATAATTAATTCATTATGAGACATTAGATTATGAGATTATTGGACATATGTTGTTGAACTTATTAAAAGGTGTTCACCTATTACATTCACCACAGTTTTATCACAGCTTTCTAGTATAATTGCACAGATTGTTGCATTTTATGTTTATTTTAGAGTTGCTAATTTATATCATATATATATTAATTTAATAAGGCAACAATATTTTCTGTCACTAAACAATATTTTCTGTCACCAAAGTTTATATTCGTCGCCAATATGTATCCGTTATTATTATATTTATTCCAAACGAATATTTTGTCATCATATGAATGAAAACGGTCTCCAAATGGAGATGATAAAAATGGAGATTTGATCAAATCCCTAAGCTAAATGATCAATTCACTAAATATGTGGCTGCGTTAGGTTTTGCGATATAAAATTGATACAAATAATATTGAAGATATTTTAGGTAAACGTTTTGATATTATTGGGTGATTCGATTCTGGTGGAACATCTATTATTTTAGTGACAAATCTTATCCATAAGGTCATTGAACGTGCATTTATTTGACGATAGTTAAAATCATACCCATTTAATAATCAGTTGAACAATACTTTTAATATTTTACTTTTTATGACTACTAAGATAAATACCAGCCTATTACATATCAATAAATTTTTACTATGATATTTATATTGACCGGTACCTACTACGTCGATAACTGTCAATGGCCATTCGTTTAACTGGAGTCTTAGTTATTGTTAAATTATAACGCGCCTACTATCATCAGGTGCTGTGCAGTCATATTACTGAACCAGTATACACTATACACACATAAAATAAGACTGGCCATAAATATTGTTACACATTAAAAACTTCTGTTTTCATTTTTTGTGAATTTAAATTTGGAACGCTTTTATTACATTAGAAACTTCGATCGATTCCCCGGCATTTGTTTTTTTTTCTGGAGGTTCATTTTAAATTTAATATGGAATGCGGTGGTAAAGAAAACATAACTGCAGTGAGTGCTTTGCACAAAGTGGGTATGGAGCCGTTGCCGTCGGTCTTTTTCAAGACGCTTCAAAACTTGGCATCAGCCGTATCTTCGTGTCGTCAGATACAATACTTCTAACGAAAATCACAAGAAATCGGGACAGCCGCTTACTGTTACAATTAGAAAGCCTGTTAATGATGTTAATGCCAGAATTCGCCGAAACCCCTAAGGAAACAAAAAAGTTTATACAAAAGACTCATGGCCGGACAGATGGCCTGTGCTAAAGCCAAAGGTGGCCATGTCCAATAAAATAGTTTTTTTTTTAATTATTGTTAAGACTTTAATAAATATGTGTATATATAAGTTTTATTAAGATTACATTAGTACATAAATAATAATAATAAAACAAACTAACACACCTACTACAACAACACTGTGAATTATTTGGTTAATAGCCCGTAATTCCAGTTTATACCAGCTTTTTCAAAAGGGCTGAGAAATGTTTAATAAGGATAAGAGTAATAACAATAAAATAAATTCATTTGTAACAGAACTTGTGGCCAGATGAGGTACATAAATATTTGAGTTTAATCTGTTGTCTACAATAAATATTACGTCAAAGTTTTTATGATGTTAAACATCCATGCATTGGCATAAGAACTGACACGCGCTATGGTAAGCCACGAGAGAATTCTAGCTGCCAATATATATGATTCATAGTTTTTTTTTAAAAGCGCACTCTTTTGAGATATTTAATCATGACTTTTTTTCGTATGAAAACAGAGTTTTGCAGCTAGATACCTCGTACGGCTAATAACGGCAGTGTGTGCGAGGGCTAAATTAAATAAAATTGCGAAGTTATAGCTATTCAACATATGCCAATATAGTTATAGAAAGGTGTTACAAAGGCATACAATGAAAATGTGTTATAATATTAAGCAAGCGTCTATAATATATAAAAATAACTATTTATCCCCAGCCAGCAATTCGTCTGTTCAACATAACTGATGTTATGGTGCAAGGAGGCGATTGCCAGGTCGACTCCTGCATGGTACGTGTGATGCCTCCTCCGGTAGCAACGAGGGCATCGTACACTTGTGAGGTATCCACGGAAGGACCAAGGTTCCAAATTGCAAGAAAAACTAAACATATGACTGTTGTCGGTGAGCATCAAGCGAATGTTAACTTTTGTTTTACACAACTAAGGTGGCAAATAAGCATACGGCACGCCTGATGGTAAACTATGGACGCTTGTTCACTAGTGCGTTGCCAATATTGAACCCCCTTCGCCAAGGAGCTCTGGAAACCCTACTCACCACAGGAACACAACCCAAGTTTATTTGGCTGCGATCTTCTGTAAAGTGGAGGTATTTTACTAGTCGTACTGCCCCAAGTAGAGAGAAATCTCCAAAGAAATTTCTCTGTGCCTTACCTGTTTATTTAACTGACAAATATTTTAAGTTCAAAGTATTATTTATGTTATATAATTATCCATTTATGTGATCGTAGAACAATTTAGTATTAAATTAATAGGACATCATATTTCTTCGGACAAAATAATAACTAAAGTAGCTCTTCTAAGAACAACTGAACTAGAGTTATTATTCCTTCTGGCTATCTCTATCAAACCTATGTTATAGAATTATGATGTGTTATTTTATTGAATTTTTGATACTTTTTTTTGTTCTTTAAGTTAGCGTTTGTATAGTAACTTCATTTTAATATTAAATGATAATGTGGACGCTGATAATTATATCCTAGTGATTTTGTTTCATTTGTAAAATACTAAACAATTTTTAAACAGTGCAAGTTATTTTTATTTCAATAGCAATTTAGCTTATTAACATTTTTTATTTACCAGTTTATATGCACTTAATATTGGTGTTTTCTATTGTAACCGTTCTAGTTTATATCGTACTACACAAAAATTGCGATCTAAATTATATTGTACGTGCACATTATATAACCATAACAACATTTAAATATTAAAATGTTTATAACTAAACTATGGTAAAACCGTTACTGAAAAATCCCCTATTCATAAAGATATAATCAGCACCCCAACCCTAGTCACTAATCAAATAACGGACAACAGTTTTTGAATGTACGCCACAATAATACAATCATTTTACAATATTATCATAAAACTCATATGAAACAGTTGAAAAGGAAATTGTTTCAATGAAAAATATGCATAAATAAAAAGTACGTGAATTTTGTTAAAAATAAACGAGGTAATGAATTACAAGTTAGTTAACGCTTTTTACTTCCTCGAGTTGTTGTGAGCCAGCTTCTTGACTTTTTTCTACTATGAATTATATTTCGTAGTTCTAAGTAACAACTACTTAAACTTTAAAGTATGATTTTACTATAGGATATTCCAAAGACTCATGGGTCTACCTTCCTACCTACCTTTTCCATAATAGTTTGCAATTGTTGACAAAACAGATCTGGCGTTATCGTCTGGCCAGATCTTAGGAAGTTGTTTTGTATGACATCAGCACTGGTCCACCAAACACTCACCAATATCTTTTTTTGAGACAACTTTCGCTTGGCACAGGATTTAGCCGGTTCTCCTGGGTTCAACCACTGTGATGAGCGTTTCGATTGTCCTAAAGGATCGTCACAAGTAACAAAACGATTCAAAATTACCTCGTTACTGTAACGGTTAAGTAATGTAACGAAGCACTCAACGCGTGTTTGTTGGTGTTCTTCAGACAATTCATGCGATACCCATTTCTCGAACTTTTTCACTTTTCCAATTTTTTTTTCAAGTAAATTAAAATTGTTTTATCACTCACAACGAAGCCTGCCGCTAACTTTGACATGGTTTGCGATGGATCCGCTTCCACGATCACCTTTAATTCCCCATTATTAATTAGGGTCTCGGGCCGTCCACGGGGTTTGTTTCGTAGGTCAAAATTTCCAGAATGAAAATGTTGGAACCAAAAACGTATCATGCTTTCTTTACAGCAGCTTCCCCATACACATCATTAATCCTTCGAGCTGTTTTTGTAGTCTGATGCCACGGTGGAACTCATATTCGTAAATAATGCGATATTTTAAATTTTCCATTTTGTGGATAATGTCAAAAAAAATCAAATGATGCAAATACAACGGCCTAAATTTGAAATAAATTTGAATTTGGAATTCCTAACCAAACGAACAGATTTTTCAGATCAAGGTGGCCAGTTCACCAAAACGTCAATTTCATATATAAGGACCTAATATTTATAAAATTATTATAGTTATTAATATCAAAATTAATAGAAACAAATTTGACTGGAAATTTTAGTGAATTTTATTTTCGTCCGAATACAGATCAGAGTTAATCTCAAGTTACACCTAAAGAAATGTTACTTCAATAAGTAGGTAAATAGAGCGTTGAAGTACACTTATACCTAATTGTAAACTATTTATTGTCCATAGTTATTTTCATGATAATAATAACAAAAATAAATATTGTTATTTATTTATGTAAGTATATTATTATAGGGGATTACACACGATGAATGTATCTGGAGGTATTTTTATTGTGACAGCATTCAAACGGTATAAATTTCATAGAATAGCTGCGTCATATCACCTTCTCGATTGTATTGGTGGTTATAATTTACCCGTCCCTGGTTCGTTAATATAATCAGAATGTAAGGGGTTGGATCGTAGACATGGTTAATATAGGCATTTCGTAACATGCGTATTTCCTAACAAGTTTACTAGGGATCGGTATGCAATTACACGTAGTTACCTTTACGGTCTTCATTATCTGGAAACGTATCTCAAGGCGAATTTGCTGTTAGCAAGGGTTTCCATAATGCCTATTAAAGATTATTTCTAATAATACATAGTTAATACATTTGTCAATGCCTAAACTATAAATAACTAGTTGGTCCTGAAGACGTACTGTAGTCCAGTAGTTAATACTCGAGCACAGCGCCGCCTATCGCGTTCATAGCATAAAACCTTCTCCAAGAAAAGCGCTTAGATCTGCCAACTTTCATAGTAATCGGCCAAATGGTTTTGCAGTTTATTAATCTCATATATACCAATATCCAACATATATTTTTATATATATGTATATAAATATAAAGTTACATTCAGTCAAAAAAGTATCGGGAATGGATGATTGATTTATGGTTCCAATTTTTTTTTTTTTTAGATTGTTAAAACTGTTTTTCATTCTAGCGCGGAGTTTCAGTTGCATCTGTCATTTAGATAAAATACAGTGCTGTTTTTAGTTAGATCACATCTAGTTTGTATTGCGAATTTCATAATAAACAGAAACATCGACCAAAGAGTCTTAAATTTTGCATCACCAATGGAATTTCGTGTTCGGAGATACTGAAAATGTTACAAAAGGCTTACGGTGAATCAACTTTATCAAAAATACGTGCTTACAAGTGGTACAAAGCGTTCAAAAGCGGTCGAGATATGTTGGAAGATTTGCCTCGCCCTGGTGTGCCATCAACTTGTAATTGAAGTTAACATCGCAAAAGTTAAGGAAATATTGCCTGAAAACCCTCATTCAAGTTTATGAAAGATAGCCGCTGAACTGTCTGTGTCTCACGAGTCGATCCGTATCATTTTAAATAATCACTTGGGTATGAAACATGTTGCCGCTCGGCTAGTCCCAAAAGATCTAAATTTTTTCCAAAAACTCAATCGCATAAGAGTCGTTGAGAACATGCTAGAACGAGTTAATTCCGACCCAACATTCATGAAACGCATTATTACTGGTGACGAGACGTGGGTATATGAGTATGACATGCAAACTAGTCAACAAGCTTCGGAGTGGCGCCTTCCAACTGAACCGAAACCGAAAAAACCACGCCAAAGTCGATCAAAAGTAAAAGTCATGTTTACTGTTTTCTTTGACTATCGCAGTGTTGTGCACTCGGAGTTCTTACCGGGAAACCAAACGGTAAATAAAGTATATTATTTGAGCATTGTGCAGTGTTTAAGATAGAAAATTCGACGAAAAAGTCCAGAGTAGCCGAAATAAAATTCTTAAATTTTACACCACGATAATTTTTGACCAAAATTTTAACAAATACCATCGAGCAACCACCTTATTTACAAAATATGGCTCCAGTCGACTTCTTTCTTATTCCTAAACTCAAATTACTACTTCGTGGCACCCGTTTTCATTCGGTAGAAGAAATAAAGGAGAATTCATGACGAGAACTAAACTCATTTCTGGAGAAAGCGTTTAAAAAATGTTTTAATGATTGGATTATTCGTTGGCATAAGTGTATCGTTTCAGAAGGAGTATACTTTGAAGGCGATAAAATATATTTGGATGAATAACTAACATTTTGTGTATTATTGATCTTTTCCCGGTACTTCTTTGACAGAGTAGTAAATTATGTAGTTATAGTTTTAAAAACAGTATAAATATATACTATAAAATTTTAATAATGAGATATATATTTTTGTTCTGTAAAAAAATGCACACATCATATCCGTATCAATATATGGTATTTCTTAGTTTTTCCTAGAAAGGCCATAATTATCTCTGTTAATTCTTCATCAAAATTTAATGATTCGAACATCATTTTAAAGCTTATGTTCCAACATAGAGTTTAACATTATTTTTACCGTTATACAAATTTAAAAAGTTGATGATGCCAATGAAATATTTTCAAGGCGCCATATATTAACAATCTGTTTAAGTAACATGAGAGCTGTTAGTTAGATTAATTACATTCTATAATATGCGAATTATATTATAATTGCACGGGTCAGATAATAATACAAAAATATGTCAGACAATTTACGATTTCACGATCTTAGACAAACATTATATAATATATTCAAAATTTTTTACAAATATGTATTTATACACTAGCTTGATCTATTAATTTAAAAATAGCTCATTTCAGATATCAAGTCTTTGTTCTATTTGCATCCTAATTAAGTAGTAAAGTTATGACATTCAGATTGAAATTGTTCATGAATTCAAATCTGTTTTCCCTCTAGCGATGCCGGACGCAGACCCGGTTATAATTGGGGCGCCGAAAGTGCTAAAACCGGGAGAACAAATATTCCTCAACTGTACATCCGATTACTCCTTACCAGCGGCAGATATTAACTGGTACATCGACGATGAGCTGCAAATGGTTAGTATACTACAACTGTAACATTTGGCTAATTAGTTTGATTTCTAACTAAAAATAAAAATCGATATGTGTCATCACTCTTTTAAACTAATGCATAAATTGGTGTTATACGAAATAGCAAACATCCTTTTAAATTCATACTTTTAATATAATCAAACTTTTAACACATTGTATAGATTATTTTCATCTTTTATGGTATTGTTACTTCTGAGCTGTCAGGCATAATGAAAAATTCATTGGGAGGTTTTTAGGTATACGGCATTCGTAAAGAGACAAATATTATTTAATGTCTCTATCATTTACTATATAGACTACTAAGATCACTTTTTTGTTATTTGTGGAATTATGTTAATTATGCTGATGAGAATAGATGAACTTTAAATTATAATCAAATTGGGAGTTTTGTTTTCAAAGTTATAAACAATAAGACCTTCAAAATTATCACTGAATGATCTCAAATATATTTTACTGTAGTAGTATTATCTATTAAATCTAATTAAATTATTCGCAAGAACTTTCTTACTTTATTTTGTTCAACATAATCAAAGGTCTCATATTGACAAGGCGACGATGCGTAAACTTCGCTTTATACACATGGGAGCTGCATGGGAGTCACAATGCACTCGGCAGATGACTTGAACCGTTTCTATTTGCTCTCATCGTATATAGAAATCCAATTTAAGTGGATTAGGTAGCCTATTCATTGATGTGATTGGAAAGGATAAATTTAGTTCAGATGGTTGTTTCTTTTGAAATGTTAATTGATAACATTAATCTGCAAAGTTAATTAGCGTATACCAGCGTATATCTCCATTAGCAGTGTTTATTTTGTCATGGTGTTTGCTCTCTATCTTAGAGGAAGCATTCATCCACGCTTGCAGTAGTTGTAAAACTGTATTTTAATTACCAAAATGTCCAATAATTCATTTCAGGTCGCCGATATAGGTAGAACGAGTTATTTGATTTTAAAAGATTCAGTTTTTGATCGGTATGCCTAACACTTTTCTTTTTCACTATACTATAATACATATATTATTATGAGATAATTATGATACAAACCAAGAATTAAAATGTAATATGTAAGTATATACCATTAAAATGTAAGTTGGGTTTAGTTCCTTAAGATGTTTTAATATGCAATATCTGGTACGACATTTAAATATTTACTAAGTCCAATTTAATGTGAAATTTTAAATAATATCTGAATTAGTATTATAGTTAAATACAATAAAAAAATGTAACTTGTCTCAATAGTAAACCAACCTGCCAGCAATAATGGGTACTATCTAGTTATGTATAATGGGCAAACTAACAATTATTACTTTTTTGTCTTTTTTACGGTAAATGCTTTCTTTCAGTATACTTACTTAATTAAATGCATCATAAAAAATACTAATATATTTGTGTAAGCACTATTTTTCTTGCAGAAGAACGGCGTATGTAGTACATTTTAAAAGTGTTTTTTTTTAAGCAATGATGGCTCAGCCGTAGCGTGTACGAATTCGCGTCGATTGATTTAAGTTCTAAAATAAGCCTGAGCTTTCGGTGAAAGAAAACATTATGAGGAAACCATAGCATGGTGGTAGGTCTTTTTTTAATGCTCGCCTGGCTAGCTATCACCCTCAACTTGATCTGTCGCCAAGCACCAATAAGTGTGTTCCACTGCACTTAGTGTTGCGTTAGCTGCACTTGAGAGCCAGTCTTCCACTTGGTTTAGCGTGTTATCATCTTGGGCCACATCGTCACTTAACATTAGGTGAGATTGGGGCCACTACGCCAAACCTATGACAATAAAATAAAACCTCTTGTAGGTCTAAAATGTTGTTTGGAAGCTTCTCATATTAAATTATGATTTTGTAATTTATTTCTCCCCGACCGCATGAAGGCTTGCTGTAATAGCACCCATGAATGGTGCTGTCGTCTGCATAACAATGAGTATGACCTAAAGGTAATATGTTATTGATATGCAGAAGAAACCGAGTGAGCGAAAGCACTGAGGCTTCAGGAACTCAAGCATTTTTTGACATAGACTGTAAATCACATCCTTCAACAAGGACACAAATTCTGAATTCATGCACAAAGCCGGAGTTCCAGTTACAATTTTATAAATATGTAAAAAATCAAAAAGAATTGTACAAAAAAGGCTTTAGCAAAATTAGATCAAGCTATGTCCGACACAGCATACACTAGTATTTTGTCCATAAATAAATTTGATTTTGATTGTTTTTTTTTTCTTTACATCACGATGAGAGCATAGCTATATATGGCAACACTAAATAGGACCCATCGATTTTTATTTTAATGGATCTGTAGTAGAAGTAAGCATCCTAGAAAAGATAGATAATTTTATGACATAACACGTGTATTATTGATCGAAGCATAATACGTCTTTTGATCTTAAGTAGTACCTTTCCTAGTGTTTCAGCTTTCTGTGTAGGTAGTAGGTATTCAGATTACGATCTCAAGATGCTATAAATGATATTAACAACGTTTGCAATAGGTATATTATTCAGGTAACATGTCGTAGGATAGTATTATGAGTAGTCTGTTCCCACTTAACGACTCTGGGAGCCATTGTATGAAATACATTTGCTTTGTTTGCATTATAGTACCTCATTGTTAAGCGACTTTAAGCAGTCTGAGGAACTCTTTAAATCTTCGCTAATGGCCTTTTAAAACGACCAGTATATTTTGCCAAAACGGTCTTTCTTTATACTAGGCAATAAACCTTGAAATGTTTATATAATTAGAGCTCTGTAAATAAACAAGGATACATCACAGTCGTTGGAAGTTTTGATGTTCTATATAGTGCAATATCCACGCTTCGTTGAACAATTTAGCTGGAACTTTGTTATTAACTCTGTTATTTTCAAGATGTGTTTGTTAAATCTAAATAACTTTTAGTATGGGGTCATACGGAAAATCTGTTTAAACTATATAGATTCGTGGTTTATTGAAACTTGTATGTTTGTTTTAAAGCGCTAATCTCTGAAACTCCTAGTCAGATTTGAAAAATACTTAAAATATTACGCTACTACTCTAAGGAGCTGAGAAGTAATCATGAACGTCAAGCAATCTGGCAAGCTATAGACAAGTACAGGAATTGAGAATAATAATTAAGAAAAAGGCTACAGGTGCGTTGGCGGCAGTGCCTATAATGAAGACTTAGTCGAATTAATTTAACACGGGTAAAACCGTTGGATACAGTTTACTTAAATACAGCTTTATTTAAATGTAAACGTAAAAGTATTGCAGTTGTTAAACTAAAACTTTGCCTAAATTATCACAATTCCCTAGGTTATTAAGTTATTTCAAATCCTAAGTACCTATTCAAGGACATTAAATACAGGCTTGTTCGATGAGGTGATTGTCCTGTTTGTTTCATACTCACCTCTAGTCATTTGCATAGACGATATCTTGACTTTGCTTGCCTTTGTCTTACAAACAAAATGTTCAACAAAGTTAATCTAATTGTATATAATTTTAGTCGTCTTAAGAAGTTTAATTTAATTAATTTGAGTACATATTGCAGAACAGTTTTGTGACATTGTAAAGGTCGCCAAAGCAACAGCTAAAATGGATGCGAAAAGTTTTTTTGTTTAGTTTTTTGTTGTTTTTGTGTGTTCCTTAATAATTCATCAACGAACAGACAGAAAGATTATTCAAGACACTATGTTAATCACTAGCCCAAGATTTGCTATATCTCTGATATAAACATACACACATGCACACATTCAATCACACATGAAACAACACGTACGCAGTGTACGCACACATTTTTAATTTTCATGTTTTATTTTCTGCTCCTTTTTATTTAAATAATCAATAAATCACAATGCGCCACCAAATATTTTATATTTCAATTCTAACTGTATCTTATTTCTCCATATTATATATACGAAGAGGCGGCTCGTAAAAGTTTTCATGGGTGCTCACCAAAAACAGGAGAAAATGTGTTATCTACATTTATATTTCTAAAGAAAATCAATTTCCTTGTCTTTTTTTATGATCGAAAAAATTTATTAAATATTACTACTACTATGAGAGTAGCGTCGGAGCGCTGCTCTAGATTTGGGTAATTTCTCATACAAAATCTTTTGTTTGACGTGTCGTGTAGAATGCTCTCTTTCGCACTCATTGAATTTCATGCTTGTCATTGTACTGAACTTTTTCATAGGAACGCAATCACTGGCGCTCCACTAGGTACAACTTAATGCCAAATCTAATCTTTTTAGTGTACGTAATTAATTTTAGTGATATGTTGTGTTTAGTTCAGAATATAAATAGTTAATCTAAATACGATAAGTACCTACCTAAAATACATAAATAAAGATAAGAAAAAAAAACACATTTCTTGCGTATTTTTTGTGGGAGAGCACTGTACTAGTGCTCCTTTGGGCCGCCTCTGATTACAGGGATAGCCTAGTTTGGAACCTTAGTGAACGCTAAATATGTTATATAATTGCTTTTGGTAATAAAAATATTTTGTAATCTTGAATTTTGTTGAACTTTGTCGAGATATTGTACGCACACCAGTAAATTTTCTATATTAGTATAATCAGTTCACAGTAGGTAACACGTAAGTCGCTTCCTTTCGAAGACAATGAGAACGATGTCACGTGCAAAAGCTAATTTACTATGAAGATTCGATGGTAACACGCTAATTCAAGAGTTTTGACTGGCCCTTAAATCAATAAATCGGTGCTTGTAATCAAATCGGCGTTTGTAGTCAGGTTTTCAACTTGATGATTATGCTATGGAGGTGTCATTATCCATTCAGTTAAATTTAGAATTTGTACAACGTTTTTATGGTACTCTTGTCTAGCAGCCATGGTGGTGCTTCATGTTAGCTACATGTCCCTTGTGGTATTCTTTATGTCGTTTGCTACACGGAAAACGTATATGTAGTGAGTTTACTCACTATTCAACAAAACACCATAGCTGTTGTGCAGTAATAATAATAATTCTTCACAGCCTGAAACATGGCAGCGGACAGAATTAAGTCCCACGCAGGCGGGCGGACTACGCCGGTCGTGGCGTGTGCTACGAGTGCGCGTCCCACAAACAGCGAGCGGCGCTATACGCGTGCGATGCGAATCCAAACTTCTTGTAGAACCGCCCGTGGTGCGTGAAGCTAATACAATCATCACCATACATTCACGGACACAGTTGTCTAAATTTGTTTCTAATAACAAAGGTAAGTAATCTCAGACATCTGCATAATATTTTTACTACATACCTTTTTTATTCAAGGAACTTTTTGGAAGGAAGGAGAAGGACTTTTTTTATGCATTGCACTGTGTTATTTATTTATTCGTTATTAGTTTTAAGTAATATCAATTATTATTTATGAATATGCGAATGCAATGACCCAACAGAATAGCACTGATAGGAAGAACCTTTATAGTGGAATTCTTATTAAAAATATTATAAATTTTATAAATATTTTTACATTTATAATTATAATAAAAATACGAAACAACCATCTTGAATTTCCTCAAAAAGGAATTTCAGTTAATTAATTATTATTATAATCTACGCAATCTGTGCAAAATAAGCCGAGTGAATAAATTCACCTTCAGATTTAGTACATATGGTTGCATAAAATAAAAGCATTTTAAATGGTACTTACTAAAGTCGTCGCTTGTTATGAAGTTTTATGTTGAATATTTTACGCTTATGATAAGTCATAATTGCTCATTTAAAATCTCTATTAATATTATTTACATTATATTAATTATTCAATGGAATATTTTTTATGTAATGAGTATTAAAACCACTTTGAATGCTTATACGAATAATATGAGTAATTTTTATATTCAAAGTTTATTTAAAAATATATTATAATACTAACAACCAATTTATAGATTATTAAAAATAATTTAAAAACAAACTCAATGTTAAGTCATGCATACTATACTAATATAATAAAACGGAAGAGTTCTTTTTGTTTGTTTGTTTGTTGTTTAAACACGCTAATCTCAGAAACTCCTATCCGATTTGGAAAAAAAAAACTATATATGTTAGCCAGATTCATGAGGAATCGTATAGGCTATCTAGCATTAGGCTACACCTTTCAACTAGGTTTAAATATTAATTTTTATTAATTAAGTTGGAAGAAACAGCGCTCTCAAACTGTTTAACCCGCGTGCGCGAGCGTAATGGTTAGTGATACGTAAATACAATGCTCTACAAAAATATTTCTCTTTAGTACATCTAAAAAAAACATGTAATACGTCTATTTTTAATATGTAGGCACAATAATGTATTTTGTGAAGAAAATTTACTGAATATTAAAAATGATTTATTTGCAATATTATTAGGTATAGCATATTCCTAACCCTTATTAACGAAAGTTACTAAATCATCAAGACAATTTTATGAAGATAAAATTTGCCCTTTATAGCAAGGTATTTGGACGCACAGTTTGGGAAATAAAATACTTTAACACACGGCTCAGGTCTATGACTATGGCACGAACGAGCCGTGTGAGTTGCGAGTGATGTGACGCGTAACCCTGGCTGCCTGATAAAAAATAATTGTCTATACTGAAGTATTATAAATAATTAATCAATCAGCGATTTCTTTTAAATTATACGGGGATGAAACCGCGTGACACAGATTGTAGGTGAATAAAAGTAAGATGAAAATCCAATAACGGAAGGAGTGAATCGTTGATTATACTTCAAACAACACCTTCGCTCATGCGAGAGTATTTCACTTATTTACTTTTCAAAGCGCGTTTGCTTCAGCTCTCAATACGTGACTTCGACATATAAATTGATTAAAACATCCTACGCTATATCTATTGTACTTATAATTTTCTTGTTTCAGGTACCAGCATTTACGTGAATAACATTGTACAATTAGTTATGATATTATTGTTATTAAAACAATTATTGGGAGGAAAGAGCTTATGAGAATCTGTCGTGTATTTTATGGTGATATTAGTCATAAGGGTAGATAATTGCGTTCGCCCTGCAATAAAGCGGAAATAAAAATTGTCTAAATATATATTTGTAAATTGTGATTCATGATTTACAGCGACACATCAAAGATACTATTCGTGTATTAGTATTGAATACTGATATGAATGATGAAAATTCCGTTTCGAAATTCGAGGAATTCACGCCTCTACTACCAATGGAATGAATATCGCTTGTAAAGCAATAAATTATGGACAAACTGTGGCGCTCTGTTGAATAAGAAATTTAAATTGAGAGGAGGCATATCCTCTATTGGTTGTACTATACGTAACTTCTTGGGATTATAAATATTAAAAAAATGATTTTAATCTTATAACGTGAAGTTAGCAATCTTTTTTTGAATTCAGATTATAGTTGTGTTTTATTTTGCAATGAATTTTGATTTATTATAAGGCTGCAATTCTTAACATAGTCAATGAAGGTTTTCACTTCATTTAACAAAATGTATGAATGCCTATAGATACTTATTTTCGTAAAAAGTGGATTATTATTTTTTGTACAATATAATAAACAAATAAAAAACCAACGAAAATATACAAAAACAAAATTAAACTAATTGTCTAGTAAAATTAACCTAATGTAGATAAGAAATGTGAACTTTTTATTTCAAACTGTTATGTCTAAATTTTGTAGCTCCTCTGATGTGAATTAGTTTTATATAGTTTTAAAATAGTGTATAATTATAGGCATTAATCTATGGCTGTGTTTTCACTTAAGGTAACGTCAATTCTTTGCACGACATCATCTCTTTACTATATTGTACAGTAACACAAAATTGTTGATTTAATTTGTTAATTTTTTTTCTCAAATTTATTGTGTCCAATTTAAATGGAATACTTAATAAAAATATAATACGAGATAAATTGATTTTATTTTTCCTAATGTGAATTAGCTTTCTGTATATTTTCAATGATACTATGATCGATCAATATCGTTCCGTCCTTTACAAATATAATATTCAAAAATAAAAACTTTAGGTTTTCAACAATACAGTTTAGACTGTTAGCCTAAAAGGCCCTGGATGGAGCCTTACGGCTTTTACAGCTTCACCGGGCTTGGGGGCGAGCGCTTAAGGCACTCAGTCGTGAAAGCAAGGCTACAAGTTCCAAGGGTGCCAAAGTGGCCGAATCTCGGCTCGGACTGTTGCCGCGTATGCAATGAAGTCGCGATCTGACTAATTCCCTATCCGTAATTTGATCTAAACTAACTAGCCAAAAAATAAATAAAAAAGGTCCCATAAAGAATCTATGTACCTGAGTGGTGTGCGTGCATGTATGTATAGATGCAGTGTAATGATTGTATGTTGGTAGCTAGTGAATTCTGCGTCACTGTATCGCGCGAGCGGCTGTTTGGCTTAAGGCCAAAGGAAGGAAGGAAGGAACTGACCTAGACTGGAGTATTACCCGGAATAATCAGACAAACAGGCGGACAAAACATTTCAGAATGTTTATTTTTTGGTAAGGTTTCGTGTATAATATACATTTAGTAAAAACCTGTTATTTAAAACATTACAGTTAGACACTTCAATTTTATTATATGTATAAAGTATAGTCCATATATATATATATAGATGTATAATCCATTGTAGATTTTTCCTTCGACCACAATTTTACCTAATGTTAATTGACGATGTGGCCTAAGATGTTAATATGTTAAGCCTAGTGGGGAACTGGCTCTCAATTAGTGCTGCCAGAAAACACTTATAGGTGCTTGACGACAGATTTGTAACTGATGGTGATAGCTAGCCAAGCGGGCATAAGACAATTTTCTACAATGTTTACTTTCATCGAAAGCTAAGCTTAATACCAGTAAAAACGACAAATTCGGAAGCTTTCAGCATACATAAGTTTTACTTAGAAGTCAACAACCAACAAATGTTGTAAAATTACTTTTATAGAAACAAATTAAAACGAATCTCGATAATACCAGATCAGAGAATAAGATTATTCGCTAAAGACATGAAATCTATGATATGATATGATATGGCAATGGGCGGGCCACGTAGCTTGTAGAACGAATGGCCGATGGGGCCAAAGAGTTCTCGAGTGGCGGCCACGTACCGGAAGACGCAGCGCGGCCAGACCCGCCATAGGGTGGTCCGACGACCTGGTAAATGTTGCGGGAAGCTGCTGGATGCGGGCAGCACTGGACCGCTCGTTGTGGCGATCTTTGAGGAAGGCCTATGTCCCGCAGTGGACGTCTTTCGGCAGTAATGATGATGATGATGTAATCTTTAGAAACAAGCTGTTATGACAAAAACACATGCTACAATAGCTATCACAATTTAATGACTTGCCATAAGCGCACTCGTTCGCTCCAGTTCCTTTTAGGGTGTACATCTACACGCGGCGCCAAATTGTGCTTAATTTATCAGTTTCCTCCCAACACGACCTTTTCACTTGATAAAATCTTGCGATTTGTTGACAAATAAATGCGAAGACTGCGGGGAAATGTGCTTCCGTTTTTTTTTTTCATATTAATATTAGTTCTTATTCCTTTACAAATCTCTATAAATACACACTATTTATCGTTTACAAATCTGGAAGAGTGAGGGTTTTAATTTAATCCAAGATATACTGTTGCCAGTGTTTTTGTAAATAAACTGTGGCCGTTCTTTTTTGGTTAAAAGGTTTTAAGTATTTTTAATCCATTTAACTCCAGTAATCGTCGTATGGTCTGTATACTAATCTAATATTTTCACTAAATATTTCAATAACTGAGGGAATATATTATGTGTGGCATAATTAAATAAAAATCATTTTATTAACTTTACTGCCAAATATCACTGTGTTTTTTATTAATTTATTGGGGTCAGTTTTATATTAATATTTGCGTTACTTACTCGATAATCACGTGTATATCAATACTTCTCTTTTACAATGATAGAAACACCTTCATTTTAAGTACAATTTCATTGATTAGATTAGATTGATCTTTTTAGGTAAATATGATTGCGTGATAGTATAAATGTAACGTACAATGCTATTTTAACTGCTTTGGTATTTTTTGTTATAACATTTACGATTTGAAGAGAAATCGTTAGTACTTTTTTCTCAACTACACGGTAGGTACTTCGAGAACCCATGGTTCAAGTTTCCTTATGTCTATTTCGATAGTATTATTAATCAATCAAATCAGTAAATTTATGTGAATTACAAAGACTACGTTGTTGTGTAATAAGCCTTGTGAGCATACCGTCAACGGATAAAAAGTCCACTACTTTTAAATATTTGGCCACAGGATTAATTAAAAAAACATAAACTAATAAGCTGGAACATTATTACCACTTTTCTCTAAACATTATTAATGTATAATCGCTAAATAGAACAAGTATATGTAGTCTAGGATTTATTTTATAAATATTTAGCAATCGACAGAAAAGAACAAAAACATTTGAAAATCAAAACCTTATTGTGTGGTTTTATGAAACTTCGATGCAAGTGAAACTTTTTTAAATATTTATTTTTTTATTTAAATTTAATTAAAAGATAACATTTTAATTTTTTATCGAATCGTTGTCTACTACAATTATACTATCAATAAAAGAATATATATAATAATTTATATTTATTATATATATAATCATCTGCCATGCGCCTTTCACTTTATCCCTACTCCACGGCTAGCTGTAATGCGACATGCGATAGTTGAGCGAAAAATTTTTGGGGCGATAGAATAATAGTTTGACTTTTATAGTATGTTTTTTTTAATAGTTTGTTTTTTAAAAATTGGATTATCTGACAAATAACATTAAGTGTGTCACCGTCTCTACAGTAAAACAGGAGGTTTAGCAAGCAACATTATACGCGTGTATCGTTATAATTCACTCTCATTTTTTCAAACGAAGAATTCAACTTCAAATAGCGAGACATTATGTAGTCTTTGGATTTTTAATAAGTATTGTGGGCAATAAAAAAAATCCAATCGAAATAACCGCGACGTCCCGTTTTGCAATAAGTAAAAATAAATATATAAAACAAAAATTAAAAATGGACGATCGTAAAAAATCTGGTGCGGTTGGTTCTTCCTCAAACTATAAAATATTTACATCAAATTGCGGTCAGAACGACAATAAGACAAAAATGCAGATTTCCTGTCGCAAAGTAATATATCTACAGTCCGCTTCACTTAAATGGAAAGTTTTCAGTATATGTTACGAGATTGGCTGTTATTAAAATAATTAATATGTTTGTCAAAAATAATAAAGGTAATAATTATTTTTTTCTAATAGTTTTAGTTATTTGAATATCACTGTACAAGACTAGTTGAAACGATAAAAATGTAACACATAGCTTGAAGTAATTTTAAGTATATAAATTAATTTCAAGCGACATTACAATTTCAAAGTATTTTATTCCCATACCTTCCCGAAGGGACTTCAAGAGGACCCTTGTGTCGTACACTGATATTGTTAAACTTTTCTTCGACGCAATCTACATAAAAAATGAGCCGAGGGTTCGTGGTGACCCGCTAGTAAATGATGCCTTTTGAACTGTTAATTTTGTTTGCATATAAAATGAAAATCTAACATGAAATTTATTTTTGGCTAGATCCTAATAAGGTATTCTGTTTTTACAGTATCAGGGTATGGATAAGTCAAATTAAATTAAATTCAATAACAATTGTAGTATGATTATCCAATAAATATTGTAAATGTAAAAGTTTGTTCTCTTGTTTTTTCTATGTTTGTTACTCATTCACGCAATAATGACTCAACGAATTTGTATGAATTTTTTCACTCGGATAGTTTGTAAGCGCTGGTTCGCTTCTTTTCTTAAAATTAGCCTAATAATTAGTACAAGTCACCTTCCTAGGTCCATTGCAACTTATGCACAATAATGCGGACGGAATGAAGGAGTAAAGGGAAATTTCACTTCTTAATACTAGCTTAAACGTTTATTATTCGATTTAGAAACTTCGTAGTCAACGTCAATGTTCACCGTTCAGATTCATAACTCGAACTGACACTGGTGAAAGGGATAGGGGAGAATATAATAGGCAGATACCAAGGAAAACATTTTTAGCATTTTTATCCTAGGGCTTACATATAAGATACTTTTTACCCTGTAAGTGGCACATTTTATATTTCTCTCAGGACCAAATTCTAAAGTCCACGCAGACGAAGTCGCGGGCAAGAACGATTATTTTGTAAATGTTTATAAAACATTTGTATTAAGTTAATTCTAAAGTAATGACAAATTTGGCCAAAGCTTCAATTCATAATTTAATACAATTGAAAGTAAGAATGTTACTGAATACAAATAATAAAATATATACATAGAGTAATATAGTCCATAGCTGTTCCGAATGTATTCTATACATATAGCAAACGAAATACCTGCTGTGTGTATAAAGTTACGAACAAGTTGCTGGAGATCAAGAAGCGCGTGCGAGGTTGCGCATAATTTACCACTTGTAATGTTTTGAACGAATAATGCGAGAGCTCTTTTAAATTCATGATAATAATATATAATACTAGCCTGTAAGTGCCCTATTGCTGGGCAAAGGTTTCTTCCTCAGGGAAGGCATGGGATTAATCACCACGCCAGCCCATGGCATATTGGAGACTTCAAATGCTGAAAAAACACGCGCCACGACCTCCTGCGGCAACTCAAGCCTAGGTTCTATCCATCGGCATGGAACCCTTGACCCAAGCAGCTGCTCGCGCGATACAGTGACTCTACATTTACTAGCTATCACATACATACATTATACATACATCATACACACATGCACAGGTATAGGAACATCGTCTCGCTAAGTGTGTTTTACCGTCTGTATCATGGTGAGTGTTCTGAAGAGTTGTTTAATCTAATTCCCTCCTCTCCTTTCCACAACAGAACCACACGCGCTGGGCTTCGGAATCACAGTTTTACGGTAACTTCCACCTCGGCACGAACTAAAAAGTTCGCTTTGTCTTATCTTTGTCGTACCGTGAAACTGTGGAACGAGCTCCCGGCCAATGTGTTCCCTCCTTCTTATGACATCGGGTCTTTCAAACGTAACGTGAGGAGACATTTAAGCAGGCCGGCATGACAGCGGCGACCGCCGTTGGATTTCGATCTCTTGGTGGTCGCCGTTGTGTTTGGATTGTAGTGTGCTTACCATCAGGTACAGAACAGTCAATGTGCCGAGCTATTATAAAAAAAAAAGGTATATAGGTTCTATAAGGAACCTTTATTTTCTTTTTTTGCAATTCTTAGTTTACCAATTAACTTGATACATCTGTTTATTTCAATTTTTTATCACAACAATAAAGTATTAATCTATACACTTTCCGTGATCAGTAATGTCATATCAGTCCTAATATTCAGTACTTTATGTTCTTTGTCTTTTTTATTGATTTTATTTGTGTCTTTTGTTCGTGGTTTTAACTATGTCTCCGATATAATTTACATTGGAAAACGTAAGCGAAATCAGAAAATTTTTTGGTATATGATGAGGCTCAAACCTGTGAAATATGGAAAAATATTTTTATATTTCTTTAATAGTTCAGTATTATGACAATATCGACAAAGCCAGTTTTAGACTGCGTATACTCAAGAGACGTGCGAGATAGCTAGGCGGTACGAGGATGTGTACCGGCTTTGTGAAATTATGTGTGATGGTTTCCATCAAAGCTGTACGAGGAGCTTACGAGGTACGAGGATGCGCAGCAAAGCTGTGAAACGGCGTGTAGCGAGGATGCGTAGCGGTTCAGTAATTCTAGGTCTCCACACCATTTTTCACATATCTCTCGCTCGCATCCCTCGCACCACATCTCTGGCTTTTTTGTAAGTATAAATATTTGTTGCTCCTGTAGACCAGAGCTGCGCTAAGTGAAGGTAAGAAATTGAAGTAATCATTTATCATCGTACATCTCTGGTGGATACGTAGCCTCAAAATCGAAAAATAATTATAATAAAGTTATGATGGTACATTATTCAAAGGACCATCGAGTTGATGTTCTCTGGTTTATGTCTCAGATTGTACTGACATATTATTGATAAATAATAATTCGAATTTATTGTGAAGCATTTACTATTCGTGAAGTAAAACTTAGCAAGAAATCTGGATTTGCACAGACTGGACGTTGGAATGTATAATAAGATATTAGGAAATACCTACACTCATGTACAGAAGTGAAAGCTGGGTGTGGCAGAAAAAACATGAAAGTAGAATAAATGCAGTAGAAATGAGAGCGCTAAGAAATATGATGGGAGTGAAATTGAATGGCAGGATAAGAAATAGTGTAGTAAGAGAACGTTGTGGTGTGAAAGAAGATATAGTGACACGGATTGAGAAAGTGATGCTTAGATGGTTTGGGCATGTAGAGAGGTTGAATGAAAGAAGATTGACTAGACAAATTTATAAGATGAGTGTAATTGGGAACGCTGGAAGAGGAAGGCTTAGACGAACGTTGCACGATCAAATCAGGGACGTTTTGAAGAAAGGTCAGGTCAAGAGTACTCTAAACCGACGAGCATGCATGAAAAGATTGATGAATGTTGAGGAAGCGAAAGTTGTATGTCAGGATCGTAGCAAGCGGAAGAACGTGGTCTCTGCCTACCCCGTTGGGAAAGAGGCGTGATTTATGTATGTATGTACACTGATTAGTTGACTAGTCTACTCAAATCAGTCTAACATATTGTGGTTATGCAAAGATGGGACTGATATATGCGAATTGTATAAAAGCCATTTAAACATAAACATATAAAAAAATGTGGATGTTAAGAAATGTTATCATTTTACCGTCATTTATCAATCATTTTATATACCGAATAAATAACCGATAACATCGTGACTTAGCATAATGATTAAGGTCGTGGCTTCACTGAGTAATAAGAAATTTACAGATTAACTTCTTTAAGTACCACGGCAAAGTGATTGCACTATGTCTGTTGGTGAGCTCAGTACATACCAAAAACAATATACATTAGCTGATCCCGAAAAACTATAACGGTGCGACTAGTTCATCATCAAGCTCCAGGGCCCCTAAGGCTAACAGTATACTCAGTTCAAAAAAAAAAAAAACTCGTGAATGGTGGTTGCGACCCAGGTAGGTACAGATACCTACCACCTCCCAAAAAGTGTAAGTTATACAAAGAAAAAAGCATTTAAGCTTATATTTCTATTGTATTTAGATTCTTATTATGTAAAACGTAACTGATTAGTTCGTTTACGATTTGTTAAATCACAATGTAATAATCCAACAAAAACTTGTTAAAAAAATTGTACCAATTATTTTGTTTTGGAATTTTTTTTTATCGCTTTACACTTGTTACTCATATATTTTTAAGTTAATTCTCTCTCCATTTGTCGAGTAGAATATTCTCATTTCATGGGCCATTTCACTGAATACTGCTCGACAGATTGCGTTACTTAAATAATGTAATATGTAGGTACTTGTAATTACACAAACCACAGACACAGTAGGCACTCTCATAATGAAATATTACTGCAACATAACACAACATAACAACTTTTTGTATAACCTTAATGCTTTCAGTGTCAGCTAAGTTACAATTTATATTCACTTTAATAAAATAGGACAAACGAAATGCCCGTAGTCTGCAGCCGTCTGTAGCTGTCTTCATCCACAAACCCTACCCTTTTAATATTTTCATTATAGGTTATACATTTATTTCAGAATTTCCACAACTATTTTTAATAATAACAAAGCTATAAAAGTTCTCTGTATTCTAAAAATATGTTTGCTTATCTCTAAAAATCTGTCTACATCAACACACTGCAGATAATAATTATTAGACCAGGGTAGATAATTTTTGAAACCAAAAAAAATTACAGTAGGATGAAACCCATTAGAAAAGGAGGGGAATATGATCAAAATGAAAGGAAAAATAAATTACGGTCGATCCGAGTTCGGGAAGTGGGAGGGGGTGAGTTTTTAAGGGTGAAAAATGGTTTATCTTGATTTCCGGCAAAACTACAAGTCCTATGGAAAAAAGTTAAATGGCAAAGTTGTAGGCAATAAAAAGATCTACAACTTTTGTATTTGCAGATTTTTCACATAACCTCAAAATTTAGGTGAAAAATTCAAAAAACCAAGTTTTTGGTTTTTTATTTATATCTTTTTCAAAAAAATTTTTTTTTCTACGAAATTTTGTGAAAACTTACCTTATTATGTCCCAAATACACTGTAATTTATTTGATTAAAAATATTTATTTTTTCGCTTCATTTTAATTTAATATCAAAAAAGCACCCTAATTTTCAATCGAAAATTCTGACGTCAAAATATCAGCTTTTTTCAAAAAGTTTGGGGGCTTTTTGTTCGTTGAAATATCTACTTTCTGATGGTGAAAAGAAAAATATACATTACTATAGGAAATATTCTTAGAAAATGCAAAAAATTGAAAAAAAATCAATTTTTTCAATTTTCATTTTCATTTCTTAAACGAGCTGAAATGTTTTTATCGAAATCATTAATTGTGTTTTGTTTTTTAATATGCTGTAATATATTTTCTCTTGTATCGTTATTTTGAACTGATGAAATTTTATCTTTAGAAATATTACCGAAAAACCCACCGCAGAGAAAGCAATGAGATTGAAAATTAAATATAAGAGCGTCCTTATTTATTTGTTTTCCTTCCTGTGATTTCTTACGTCTTGAGCTACAGAATGCAGCTATTGCAGTCTCATCATTATAGTGACTTTGACAAGTTCGATGAATAAGAGCTGATGTTAAAATTTCAATTTTTTTGTATTTATTGTCGATTCTCTTCTTGCTAGACGCCACTAAACGATTCAAAGCTGTTTTTTTTTATTTCATACACTTGCTTGTCGTCTGACTTATTGCAGATTATACAAACAGATTCTTCCATACTGGTAATCTGAAAGGACAAAATCAAATTAATAATGCCTTCAAAGTTTTATCATGAGTATAACTAAATCTGTTTGTATAAAATAAACGATTTTTTTATTCTTGTGCTAAAATATCATTCAATTTCAATTTTTTAGGTTATGTTACGTTAAACATACTATTCATAAAAAAAATATTACTATTTTTATTTTGAAGCTGATTAATATAGATTAAAATACAGATAGTATTTACCTTGCTATGTAGATTCCAAACGATTCTTTGAATAAAGTAAATTTCTCACAAATCACTTAGAGTAACTCAGCCTGCACGTGTATTTTTAAAAACGATGTTGTACACTACTCTGTATCTCGAATACTGGCTAACGGTCTTTACAGCTGCTACGAAATAGCAGGTATGTAGTAAGACCCAGACCCTCCTAGGTCCGTCCCCACTTCTCAATGAAATAACTTACAATGGGCTTAAATTCACCGAAGGTCACTCAGGTATATAAATTATCTTAAAACAGCAATAAATAGGCATCTACAAATATTATTTAAAGAAGATTCTACAACTTTTTCAAAATATTGTAGATGTCTTATTAAATATTAACTTTATTAACTTATTTGTTTGTTAATTATAGAAGTATATTTTAATTTGTAATTTTTTCATTTATCAATAAAACATGAAATCTTACGTTTTTTGAGTAATTAAAGTGTAAATTTTAATAAATACCTCAAAATTGTACATAATGATTAAAAAAAAATTTTCGAATTTGAGGTTTTTTCAATTTTTTGCATTTTCTAAGAATATTTCCTATAGTAATGTATATTTTTCTTTACACCATCAGAAAGTAGATATTTCAACGAACAAAAAGCTCCCAAACTTTTTGAAAAAAGCTGATAATTTGACGTCAGAATTTTCGATTGAAAATTAGGGTGCTTTTTTAATATTAAATTAAAATGAAGCGAAAAAATAAATATTTTTAATCAAATAAATTACAGTGTATTTGGGACATAATAAGGTAAGTTTTCACCAAATTTCGTAGAAAAAAAATTTTTTTTGAAAAAGATATAAATAAAAAACCAAAAACTTGGTTTTTTGAATTTTTCACCTAAATTTTGAGGTTATGTGAAAAATCTGCAAATACAAAAGTTGTAGATCTTTTTATTGCCTACAACTTTGCCATTTAACTTTTTTCCATAGGACTTGTAGTTTTGCCGGAAATCAAGATAAACCATTTTTCACCCTTAAAAACTCACCCCCTCCCACTTCCCGAACTCGGATCGACCGTAATTTATTTTTCCTCTCATTTTGATCATATTCCCCTGCTTTTCTAATGGGTTTCATCCTACTGTAATTTTTTTTCATTTTTTACCATTTTTGTAGACTTTGACCCTGGTCTATATATTAAGGTCTATACATTGTTTCTAATTTCTCGTTCTTATAAGATATTTTATACCATCAAGGGACAACAGTCTTCTCAGTCCGCCAAGCTATTTCCTGGGCTTTTACTTCAAGACTGTGTTGGTTCATTGCCTTATATCTCATCTTGCCAACAATCCGACCCACCGCATCTTTTAACGCAATCTTCTATCAATGTCTGAAGCACCTAAGGAACATTTAATTTCATTTATTTCATTATTTAATTGCTTTTTCAAATGATCACATAAATGTAATTGTTGCGACATCCCTTTTTTCCTTCCAATTTTTCCTATTCCTTGGGGACATCATTGAATTTGAAATACGCGCGCAAACTTGCCGCGTAACAGTTCGTCAAAACGAACAACACTGTAATGGCCGCCGCAGAACTGCAGCGATACACGCGCTGTGAACAATTTCGTGGTAAATTGCATAAAGGTATCGGAAACCTGTGAAATACATCTTTCGAGTGCTCTAGAAGTGTTATGACTGTTTAAGACGTGTAAGGAAGTTCAGGGTGCACCCTCTGATCGTGGCAGATACAACCAGGATATGTTGGTGAGTCCCCCTACTGCTCCATTCTATGTGTCTTTCCAATCGTCGCATCCTGTTGGTTGTGATTAACTTGTATTCTAGCATCCTACGAACAGATTAGTGAAATAGCTAGCTTGCTCTGATACGACCAGTACCGTCCAGTAATTATATGGTAATATTATAAAACTCAATTTTTCTTCTTGTTACTTATTTGAACGCCTAATCTCGGGAACTACGAGTCAAGAATGCATTTACAAAATTCTTTTAAAATTTTATAGTCTGTGCACTGAAAAAGGTTGTAAGTCTGTATAACCTTACGTTATGATCCTTAGCAGAGGAGCCGTACCACAAACGTAAAGCAATCTGCAAAGCTGTAGGCTAGTGAAGCAATGATGGCTCAGTGGTAGCGTGTACGACTTCGTGTTGATTGACGTGAGTTCGACTCTCTGCAATAAGCTTGAGCTTTCGGTGAAGGAAAACATTGTGAAGAAACCATAGCATGGTGGCAGGTTTTTTTCTAATGCCCGCCTGGCTAGCTACAACACTCAAGTTGAAAATCTGTCGCCAGGCACCAATAGGTGTGTTCCGGCAGCTGCACTAGAGCGCCAGTCTTCCACTAGGTTTAACGTGTTATTCTTTTTGGGCCACATCATCACTTGTCATCAGTTAAGACTGTGGCTACTACGCCAAACCTAGAACGTTAAAAAAAAGTATGGTAAGAGAGAACAACCATATGCTGGCTACACGGGTGCCTTGGCGGCGATGCGCGGTGTTGAGTCGTAGAATAAATTTAACACGGGTGAAACCTTGGGACACAGTTAGCATCTAAAAAAATAGACAAAACATGATTAAAATATTTTATTGTTAGATAATATTCACTTATTTTATAAGTTAACATCGGAATAATGGTACTTAGACTTGATGAAGTTTGGAGTAATATCATAAAACAAGGGAATTAAGTCAGAAATGGTAATAAGCTGAGATTCCTGTAAACATGCGTATTTAATTAGTTCGCACGTGCAGCTGGTTGTATTGTATTTCAGGTAATAATAGAATTCACATACCAATATATTCACTGAGCATTGTTTACAGCCTGTGATGGTATTTATATGAGCTTATTATTCAGAACTCACGTTTACAAATTAAATTAAGGACTATTATTCATTTGTTAAATTAAGATTAAAGACAAAAACAAAACGAAACTTCATAGAATGTGTAATATGAACATACGAAAATATCCTACGTCATATTATAAACTAGCGGTGCGCCTGTGGCTCAGTACGCGTTTATTACGCATATAATTCCCATGTACAAAATTTCATCAAAATCGGATGTTTTTTTTTTTCATTTTCATGTGTGCTATTGACGGTTCTTATAACCTATATAAATTATGGATTGACGTATACATCCCGTGTACAAAATTTGATCAGAATCGATTGAGAAGTGACGAAAATTTTTTTTTACGATATCTAAAAGTATTATTGAAAAATCATATAGCCTATCAATTGACCAGTGACAAGATTCCCGTATACAACATTTTATAAAAATCGGTGACGACGTTTTTGGTTTGTATTTAAATAATTAACCAAAAAATATTTTCACCAAACAAATTTGCAACCCTTTTTCATACACCCTTTATTGATGAAATTTGATAAATGCTGATACACCTGTTTCAATGTTTTCAATGAAGAGTCTAGATTTGACAAAATTTCTAATCATCGGACAATGTTTTTTCATCCATTCCATACAAACCTTCAACCCTCATTTTACTAATAGAGGTTAAATTTCCCAAAATAAGTTTTTTTTTTTTTTTCGAACTGACTACACTGTTAGCCTGAGGGGCCCTGGAGCCTTTACGGCTTTTACAGCTTTACCGGGGTTGGGGGCGAGCGCTTAGGGCACTCAGCCACGAAAGCTAAGCAACAACATCCGAGGGTGCCAAAGTGGCCGAACCTCGGCTCGGACTGTTGCGCGTATGCAATTAAGTCACGATCTGACTAATTCCCTATCCGTAATTCGATCTAAACTAACTATACATAGATACATGTTTCTGCCCCCTGGGAGGAGGGAAGGAACATGTGTATGTGTATTTAGTGGTCTGAAATTTTTGTCTACTCTAACTAGGCAAAAAAAGAAAAAAAAAGGTCCCTTACAGAACCTATGTACCTATGTGTGTTGTGCATGTGTGTATAATGCAGTGTCATGTATGGCTGTGAAAGCTAGTGATTGTAGAGTCACTTGTATCGCGCGAGCGGCTGCTTGGCTCAAGGGCTCCATGCCGATGGATCGGACCTAGGCTTGAGTTGCCGCAGAGGAGGGTGGTCGTGGCGGGTCCAAAATAAGTTCTTAGTGAGCGTCTATATTGCGTAGATAACTTTGCTAAACAAATCAATCGGATCTATAGTTAGTTTTATTGTTAAATGAGTGGTATTTCGTTTTTATATATATAGATATATAGTTAGATAGATGTGAAAGATTAAGATGTTTGTTACTCAATTACGCAAAAACGGCTGAACAGATTTGAATTAAATTTGGCATACATTCGGGAAGAGCCAATTCTGAAGTCCACGCAGACGAAATCACGGGCAGAAGCTAGTTATTAATCATTGTAAAATATAAATGTTATTTTATTTGTTTTTTTTTATGTGTTCACAATTCCCACAAATATTTTTAATACTAACAAAGCTTTTAAAGATTAATTTTCTGTACTCTAAAAATATATGTCCTGTCTCTCAAAATTTGTTTAAATAATACACATTGCAGATTATGTATGTAGTTCTCATCTGAAGATATTTTTTCTATCTTCTCATTCTTAACCTGAGATTTTATACCATCAAAGGACCATAGAGTTCTCAGTCTGCCTGACAAGCTTTTTCCTGAACTTATTACTTCAGGACTTGGTTGATTGCCTTGTATCTCATCATACCTCCTAGGCTATTATTTCTAGGTTGTTTTGGTTCATTGGCTTGTATCTCATCTTGCCTCCTGGGCTATTACTTCATGACAGTTTTGGTTCAATACTTTGTATCTCATCTTGCCTCCTGGGCTATTATTTCATGACAGTTTTGGCTCAATACTTTGTCTCTCATCTTGTATGTTTTGGTTCATTGCCTTGTATTTAATCTTGTCAATAGTCTGACCCACCGTATCTTTTAATGCAATCTTCTACCAATGTCTTTGAAGAACCTAAAGTACCTAAATTTGATTATTTGAATTCTTAATTACTTTTTCAAAGGTTCACATAAATGTATTTATCTGGTAATAGAGCACATTTGCCAAGTAATCAAAATGCTAACTGGGAAACTCCGGTAAAGTAAAGGGAATGCAGAAATCTTATTAAAAGTGTGCTTGTTTCATTAAGAAAACGGATACTTTACAAATTAGCATCAGTTCGTGTGCGCGCATCACGCAAACACTACTGGATAGATTTTAAACATTTTTTTTTTGTTTTACTCCTTAGATACTTTGTTCTTACCGAAAAGACAATTTATTACGATATCTTCATTCAATAAAAAACTATAAAGTTTTAAGACCACGCGAGCGGAGCCGCGGGCACAGGTAGTTTTCAATAAAACAAGTTCTTAAAAAGTAAAAATGGAAACTAATAACAAAGTTATGGTTTCAAATGTTTTGCAATTGTATCTTGTGTGATAAATTTAAGCATAATTGGATTATATACGTATTTTTTTTAATACATCCGTCAAGCAATTTCTTATTTCTTGTAAATATGATGGCTTGATACTGATCACCTTTACATCAATTATTCCCATGAATTATTAAAAAACATAGTATTCCTTATCGACAAACAGGCATTATCTAATGGATTACTCCTTAAGTTCAACTCATAAACGCTGCCTTAATTTATAAGGAAAAACATCGCTTCGGCAAGCGTTTTCATTTTTATTAAATTTGTACGGAACCTTGATCAACGTAACTATTAACTATTAACTTAAAATATATTTGTTCATTTATGAGGATAATTAGGACAACTTTCATCAATCATAATATTTGATACGTTATAATGGAGTTAAATATTCTACATGATTTGTTACCCTCCCTATTATATTAAAGGCCTCAGATAGAAGAGTTTAGAACAAAAACACCTGCGACAGCCTGCCATTAGCGTCTGACGACTGCCATATAAATGCCATAAGCCCTGTCATTTTACTCTGACTCTTCTGCAAAGGTACTTATATACGTGGTTTTTCGCTGTGTTTAATTCTTCAGTTTCCCTGACACGAATTCGCTTTTACGTATCCTACTCTAGATGATTTTAATAGCTACGTATATGGCCTAGTTGACAAACTCAGATTTGGAATAAGGCCAGAGCATTGCGGTTTTTATATTACATGCATGAAATTTTCGAACAAAAAAATATACTACGCTTTAATTTACCCATTTTGGCGCATCCCAACGGAACTGCGGGTCATTTGTTTTAGGCAGTGATAATATGATCCGAGAGAAAAGGCTGAAATTACTCGGCTCCCCTCAGAGAGTTAGTCGTTGGTGTTATTATGAGCCCACTTAATGAAAATGAAGTGACAGGCCATTTGCAAAAATAATTACTGTAATAAACACATCAATATTATCCCTAATATCTGCTGTGTTGTTTTTGACTTATAACTTTCAATACTTTTATTTTTCATCCATAATGGTCATATAAATAGTTAGTATGAACTGATGCATATATTTAGTAATTCTTTGTATGGATTTGTATGTGTTTTAATAGGTTTAGCATAAAATGTATTCGACTGATTTTTATGAGACTTTTATAAAATGTGCCTTGTGATTTCAGAAGCTCAATAGGCGATGTTGTAATTAATAAAAAACATACATAGTATTTATGTCACGATGGACGCGATATCCATACACGCTACCACTGAGCCACCATTGCTTTCAACCTATTTGGTTACAAAAATTTTCCCACTTTAATTATATTTTCTTGAACATTTTTTCGAGTACAGTGTCCTGTTAAACTCTACCATTTGTCATAGTCATATTGAACTTAGGATAAACTTTTATATATGTTTATATTAATAACGATGTAATTTAAGGTAATCCTAAGAGCTACACAGGTTGAATCACGTAATGGTCGTACATTTACGAAGAAGAACTTTTCATGTGAAATTGCTATTCTTACAAACATACATTACGGCAGAGTGTTCAGAAGCGAGTCGGTTATTTCTTGCTAATTAACGAATGCAAGGCGTGCATTGTTCTCACTAAATTGGTTTGCTTGAGACTTACATCCGTAACTTTACTTTAATTAGCTCGAGAGCCAGAAGAGTCTGGTACATAGTTGAAGTGGTCACTTGTTTACATGTTTGAGTACTTTGAACAAGTAATAAGAATTCTTATTATTCTTCTATATCTATACATATTATAAAGCTCAACAACATCTCTGTCCGTCTGTCTTTGTTTGTTCTTTTAACGCAAAAACAACTTATCCGGTTAACATGGTATTTTTTGTTCATAGCTATGTTATCTGGCCAGGTTATAAGATAAAGTGACATACGAAATAAGCAGCGAAAATAATCCTGAATTAATTCTGAAAAAATACGTTCTTGGGGCGCCTAAATGTCTTATGCTGAGTAAACCATAAGAAATATATAATACTAATGTACTACATAATTGTAGGAATTAAAAATAATCCGAAAAAGTAATCGTTAGCATATATGTATCTTCTAAGGACCACCCACAATAAGCATTTTTGTCTTTAAAATACCTGGCTGGCGATGGCCGGGGGCAGTACGATTCGCGCGTGTGCTCAACTGACGGCATTCTGTAGTTCACAAGAGCGGATCCGCAGGCGCAGCTTGTATTAAGTATATAAAAACTTTAGTGCGTCTGTTAGTGACAGTGTAACTAATGAACTACTTTACCGAATGAGCTCATATTCAGTTAATACATTTGTTTTATCGAGACGTTGGTTCATAACTATGTTAGGATCCGATAGGTGGCGCTTTAGTTGTTATTAACAAATTCTATATTTATGATTCAAAATGATTTAGATTCACAATATATAAGTTTAGTGCCATAAAAGAAAATCAAAAATACCAAACCCGATAGATTACGCTGTGGTCGAGCCATTAACTACCGGAAAATGCAGAACGTCTGCCGGGCCAACTAGTATAAAATATTATTGGCAGTATAATAACTATGAAATATAGAATAAAAGTTTATGTTGGTTCATTATTACTTAATTAAACGAATAAGCGAGTAAGCATTCTCATTCAACGACTACTTGTAATTGAATTATAATATATTAATTTACTGTAAACATTCTATACTTTCATTATTAAACGATACATAAAAAGATGACAGTTTATTTTTGCTATAATGTGAAGGCCCTTGTACCTATTCTAGTTTTGATAATATATAAAAAATAGTTCACTTACAATTTATTAAATATTATGTTCTTTTGTTTTGAAACTTGTGAATAACAAACTCATTCGTAAATTTGATAAAACATTAAAAGAAACTTTGAAAATAAGAAATATTATAGGGTTGTATACCATATATAAATATTATAATGTTTTGAAATTTCATTGAGATCCACAACTCAATGTGCTCTAATAGAAAACATTTATTTCTTTGTTCAACGAAATTAGATTTCACCATTTGGATGTAAGTGCCTAGTTCTCTCTCAAAACAAAGGGCGAGCTAACGGTAAGATTACAAATAATGTTATTTTTAGGCTTATAACAAATATTATAAGATTAAATTACCTTTGAATAGAACTTGCGATAAATTTCAATGATTTACTACAAATAAGTTTACTTACTGCTTGGTTCTACGATAAATTTGATTAAAAGGTTCTCAGATAAATCTTTCAAATTATTGAGAAGAATATAAATAATTATTTAGTTATTTGCAATGCATTTAATTACAATCGTTACCTACGGTTTCGTTCTGAATAAACTATATATATATATTA
Source organism: Saturnia pavonia (assembly GCA_947532125.1). Taxonomy (NCBI): domain Eukaryota; kingdom Metazoa; phylum Arthropoda; class Insecta; order Lepidoptera; family Saturniidae; genus Saturnia; species Saturnia pavonia. The sequence goes on from OX383908.1 coordinate 10,153,539, forward strand.
ACTTATTATATATTGACTATATAATAAATATCTATTATATGATATGCTCATCAATTTGCTGAAAAAAAGACGCCTTTTTTCTCTCTAATACGTCTTGAATAGTCACTTACTTAGTTTCTATTTGCTAATTGAAATCATTATTATCTTGTATAAAATATAACATCATCTACTTTATGCAAGAAAACAATAGCTATACCTAAATAGATTTTAAGAACAAATCGCTGTAGGTACCTGTTTCCTGCAATAGTCTCAATTTAAAATACATTAACAACAAAACCTTTGTTAACGGTTCAATGAACTATATGTAATCCATTTTAAACATTACTGTAGCCAAAAATTTTTGCTCATTAAGCCATTGTAAGTACTTACTGAAATACATTAAGGTTAAGCTAAATAATTTTATAATTTTAATTCGGGTTACAGCAACTTTATTAGTCTCGTATCTATGTATATACACCTATACTAAAATAATAAAGCGAAAGAGTTTTTTTGTTTGTTTGTTTAAACACGATAATCTCTGAAACTACCAGTCAGATACAAAAAAATATTTTTGTATATGATAGCCAGATTAACTAGGAATAGTATAGATTGGGTTAATATTGTGTTGCACCTCTCAGCTAGCCTTAAATATTGATTTTTGTTAAGTAAGTCAATATAGCGCACCCTAACTGCTTAATCCGCGCACGCTGTCGTAATGATTAGTGATACGTAAATACAATGTTCTTCAAAAATATGTAAAAAAAGTTCGCGATACTATATTCTTATCTCTTATACATAAGCCACAATAAGGTATTTTTATTGAATATTGAAAAGTGATTTATGATCAACATTATTAGGCATGGCATATTAATCTTTACGAACGCAAGTTACTTCATCACCAAGACAATTTTATGTAGATAAACTTTGCCCTTTATAACATGTTATTTGGACGAATAGTTTGAGAGATAATGTAAAATTAAAAAAGGTGTGTGTGCAATTCACACACGATAGAAGTGAAACTTCATTTTAAAAGATATTTTATTTAAACAGTGTGCAATATATATACACACCGACATTTGCTACACACAAAGAAGAGAGACCAATAATGTGCGTTAAACGTTTAACATTTAACGTTTAACGCTTGGAAGTCGCATAAGAAGTTTCACTTCCAAAAGGTGTGTGTGTGCGATTCACACACGATAGAAGTGAAACTTAATTTTAAAAGATGTTTTATTTAAACAATGTGCAATATACATACACACAGACATTTGCTCTCTCGCTCTGGCTCACACAAAGAGGAGAGACCGATAATGCGTGTTAAAAGTTTAACGTTTAACATTTAACGTTTAACGCTTGGAAGTCGCATAAGAAGTTTCACTTCAAAATAAATCAACACTCGGCTCGGTTGTATGTCTATAGGTGTAGTGGCGCGAACGAGCCGTGTGAGTTGTGACGCATAATTCTGGCCGCCCGATATTAATATTATCTATACTGAAGTATTATAAATCATCAATCAGCGATTTCTTTTAATCATTTGATCACGACTACTTACGATTTCAAAATCTATAGTTTCGTTTGTTCCCGCTAAAATATGGTGATATAAAACTATTCCTTAAAATTCGTATTTATATTAACCTTCACCGTCAGCTTATAGTTTTATCAATAAATTAAGTAACTGAATAAAGCGATACTTAAGCAAATACGAAATCTCCTGTGAAAGTAATTTTCACTAACACATTAATATTAACGGAAGAAAAAAGATATTGTAACAATGATATAATACTCTGACGGATATTATGGTAGATTTAATATAAACAGATCAGCAACTCCAAAGAGAGAGAGCGTATACGCTTGTGTTAGAACGAGATAGGGATATGAGAGACCATTTTCGTATGTGCTGTCGGCCTGTATCGGTCTACGTAAATCGTGACCAAAACAAATCCAGGTTATTTTTATAAAATATAAGGTTATAAAGTGTAATTTAGTAGACCTGTTTAATTGTAATTACGTGTACTGTTGTACCTAAATGTAACTCGTATAATGAAGAAAGTCAACAAAATAGTGTATTCTAAGATGACACAAAACGCCATTGAGTGTATTCTGTTTTTGATCTCGTTTTATTCAACCTATTGCCGATCTAACTCTATGCGACATTGTAGAAATTTATTAATTTGTTTATTTTTTATATATTATAACTATGGGCTGTAATATTAATTGTGTTTGCATTTTAGTGACACAGTTCACACAAATTACGTAAAATATTTGTATTATACCTAGTTTTTGAATATTTTAAATACAGATGAGGCAATTTCTTGATGTATATTTATCGTAAAACTAGGTCAATAATACTCGGAGTTCTTTAGTAGAAGGTCAATCAAATACGACACTTAATTGAGCCAGAGATAACGACTGTGACTGCTAAATAAGTTAAGACTCAATGCTCCTGTTATGAAAACTTTTTCGATTCAATTTGAATAATTCTAGAGAGCGCTATTCTTATGTCTACGCGTCGGTCCCTAATATTATCTTTTATTCTTATTATAACTGCTACGAGTAATATGTTTGAAGAAATTTATATAGATACTAATTGTGCCCCACGGTTTCACTCGTGTTTAATCTATTTGAGCAACTTTCCACCGCGGCGTCTACGAAATGTTGTAACTTCCTATACTTGCCTACAGCTTCCCAAAATGCTTGACACTTATGGTTACTGTTCCGCTCCTTAGGGTCGTACCGTAAAGTTATATAGCATAAACCCTTCCTCGATAAATCTATATTAATAAATCTGTACTTCTGTTTGTTTATGTTTTTTTTTGCAAATTTCCTGATAGACATACTTTATGCAGGATACTGATCACGAATATGGCATAAAAAATATTTTATCCGTCTGTCTGTTTTTATGTCCGGTTTTAACTCAAAAATAGATTGAAAGATTGTAATGCAAATTTTGTACATGAGAAGCTTATATCATTGGTAAAATTACCGGTTATAAGAATTAAAATACATAAAATGGCGGGATGAAAATAATTTCTGCGTAATGAAATCGTGCACAAAAAATCTCTTGAGCTTTATAAATATTAGTATAGATACCTATGTAGTTACACAGAACGAGGCATACACGGTATCATAATAGACAGATTTGCATAATTCTAACTCTTGTGATGCTACTTCAGAAAAGAAAAAGCTCCACTTATGTTAACCCGGCGTGAGTGACGTCGGGTTATATTATAAACACAGATTATTTAATGTGTTGTTGCCAGGCGAATCCCGTCATCATTGTAGCTGGAGATAATCGTGTGAGGTGTTGTTTTTAGTGTCACACCGGCGTCAATACATGTGCTCAAAGTTGGCTCGGGTACGTCACACCCGACCTCGTAGCCGGTGTTACATTTTTGAGTTGCCAGTAAATTTACATAAGATTTATAATATTGTTTGTTTAATATTTGATTTATCATAATGCCTCATGAGAAATTGAACTTTGGCTACAAGAATGATTAGAAAACTGTTCATATGCTAGTTCCTATGGCACAGATAACGAAGAAGAGATTACCAGCTTTTCTAAAAGAAAATAAAACATAGACGAATCGACAGATCATGAAAAAAACATTTATGATGTTTCGCGCAACGGTAAATGTTGTTATATGATGATTTTTAACATTATACTCTATATGGGTGCCGTTATGTTATCATTATCTACAGAGAAAGTAACACAGGTGACCGCTTGAAATGCCGAGACTTCATTCGTATTTAGGTTTCAATCTAATAAATGATAGTCTTCGCATTAGACAACAAAAACTACATCTTCCAAGGGAAACTCGAAAGAGAAATGCTGGTCGCTTGGGAGAATCTTCAACACTAGTTCCCAAATAAATGTTAGATAGATGTATCAGGTCTGGTGACTGTGCCGAAAAAAGAAGATATAAAAATAAAACATTGTTTTTCAATGTATGACAAGCCAATATGTATGGCGATTTTTATGTTAGGAAATTGTGCCCATTTCTTGGTGCACTGCTACTTGATCTCGTAAAACTATTTAGTTATTTTTCATACTTTTAAAGTTAGAAGATACTATAGTTATTCTGATTTACCAAAGAAGCTGGTATTTAGTTGCAATTTATATGAAAAAATTTAAACTACCAAAATTTGTACTTTTTCGAAGGTGATACTGACATGATGATACTTTGTTGTTTCAATAAAAAGAAAGCTTTTCGATATTAAAATAGTATTTTATTGACTCATCTAAAATTTATATCCCGAGTTGCAAAAATACTTCATACACAATTATAGTACCAAAAATTCGGTAACAAACTTTCTGGTGGTATGTCTACCCGCATCTTAACTGGTGTAACAATTTCTCACCGCATTCACACCGGGTTAATTTCCGTTAATATAAATTTCGAGTTAATATAATATTTTATACCATTGCTTAAAAATATAATTTATATTATATAAACATTATAAAACTAAATTACCGTCGAATGAAGTAATTATTCATTCCTTTAGAAATAAACTTTTATACAAATACGAAAACAGTTCAAAATACAATTCAGTGAGAAGCACAGAAAATAAACGATAATATGAGATATGTCGATGCAGTTCACTTAAATTTTATCCGTAACTGCGGTTTTATGACCACTTAACTAGTTTCAAGCGCATGGTAAGGTAATAAAGGTGCCCAACTTACAGAGAACCTTGTATATTGTTTGATATTTCCCTTTAAACCTACAAAATAGATATAAGTAGAAAGAAATTGAGGTCTTAGATATTTGGTGGATAGAAACTGCTTTCCATACGTTTAGGAATATGAGAAAATATAATAAAAGTACAATATAATCTTTCTTTGAATGTTCATAGTTTTGTAAGTATTTACTTCAGCAGAAGTGATGGTTAAATGATGCAATGTAACGCATACCTAATTATTACTATTGAATAGATGATCATCTGTATAGGTGACGTCTATTGTCTGGGTCATTCAATTTTTTTAATTCAAAATAACGTAGTAAATTATACGCAAAGCCACTCTAATTAGTCCTGTTTATTTTTAAAGAACTTAGTTACATAGAATAAAACAACACTAAGTAAAAATAAAAATCATTCAAAAGATTACATCAATGTGTATGAATATTATAAAGAGTCTGTATTTTTTTTTATAGGGGGTTTCTCCCGAACTGTTGATCCGATTTCGAAAAATTCTTACAGTAATAGGAAGCTATATTATCTCTAAGTGCTATAGGCCATATATAATATTTTTACTAACGTTTATATTGCAATTAACGCTATGTACTAATACCATAGGTATCACTAGCGCTTTGCCGACCTTGAGTCCCGTACCCCAAGGAGCTCTGGAAACCCTACTCCCCGCAGGAATATAACACAAAGCTATTTGGCTGCAATCTTGTTTAGTGTGGAGGTATTCCACCAGTCGGGTTGCCTCAAGTAGAGATAAATCTCCAAATAAATTTCTCTGTGCCCTACCTCTCGTTGAACCCGCCTTTCCCCAAGGAGCTCTGAAAACCCTACACACCGCAGTAATGCAACATTAGGTCATTTGGCTGCGATCTTCAGTGGGATGGAGGTATTCCTCCAGTTGGGCTGCCTCAAACGTAGAGAAATCTCCAAAAAAACTTCTCTGTGCGCTACCTCTCGTTGAACCCGTCTTTCCACAAGGAGCTCTGGAAACCCTACTCACCGCAGAAACACAACATTAGGTCATTTGGCTGCAATTTTCAGTAGGGTGAAGGTATTCCATCAATTGAACTGCCCACAGTAGAGAGAAATCTCCAATTTAAAAATATACTAACAACGCCACGCGGATTCACCCCCGTTAAATTTGTATTTTACATGTCTGTTTCATTCTTATGATAACTATTTGCCTACAGACTGCCAGATTGGTTCACGTTTGTGATCACTGCTCCGCTTCAACGGGTCGTAGCTTAACGTTGATAACCTTTAACCTTTCTGAATAAATAGGCTACAAAATACGATTATAATAACTAAGATAAGCGCTTAAAACACACAACAACAAAAAAAATATTCTTTATTATTTAGTTTAAGATTATAGATACCTAAATTTATTATTCAAGTGACTTTTCTATTTAACACTATCTGTTCAGAATTTCTGTAAGACACGAAGGAGGTAGGTCCGAAAAGCAACAATGTACGAAACTATTTTGACCACACTTGATGAATTAAGGAAACGGGATAGTGTTGACGCCTGTACACATTTTCTCAATTTACTGCTTTTGACAAATTACTTCAGACAATTAGTAACGCTATATAACATGAAGATATTATGACTTTGTGACAAAGTATTTTGTCACTGTCAAATGTATTTCTATTTATCACATTAATTAAACTAGAGAAATAAACCGTTACGTAGTAATTGTGTCAAAAGCGATAATTTAGAAAATGGAATGAACATACATTAATTTTATAAACTTTGAGCCAAGATCGGATGTTGACCAGACTGTTGTGTAATTCTTTTAGGTGTTTTTTTGAAGTGAAACTTCTTATGCGACTTCCAAGCGTTAAACCTTAAACGTTTAACGCCCATTATCGGTATCTCCTCTTTGTGTGAGCCAGAGCGAGAGAGTAAATGTCGGTGTGTATGTATATTGCACACTGTTTAAATAAAATAGAAAATGTCTTTTAAAATGAAGTTTCACTTCTATCGTGTGTGAATCGCATACACACTTTTTTATATGTTTACTTTAGTTTGTAGTTCTTGTGGGCAAGTAGTAGGTATAAGTTATGATGGGACTAGCATATCCTTGGCGAAAAAAGTCCCTAAATAAGATTATAAAAAAAAATGTTATAAAGAGGTTACTGTTTGTAGGATTTATTGTCAGAAACTACTTATCCACTTGTAAAACCTCTTTAACTGATAGAAAGCTACATTCACACTGATAATTATAGGTTTTATTATTAGTGTATTAAATTTTATATTCTTATTAAAGTAAGAAAGGAAAAAATATGTTTAGATACAATATTATTTATATACGTACGCAAACTGTTTATAATAAGGTATTTAATATCGTTTCTTAATTATATAAATAAATTGTAATAGAGTTTTAATTTTGTTTGTGTTAAAAAGAGTTAGGTACATACAGAAACTTGGGATTCACGACGAGATCGTTTTAAATTGTTTTCTAGGTGTTACTTGTCTATGTGTGTTGTTCTACGAATCTTTTTTTAGCAGATGTTATGTCCAACAACGGAAAGAATGTAACTTTAATTTGATAGTGAACGTGCACACTACCGTTCCGGTTCAATTTAGTTTTAAATTACTTTACAAAGAATTAGATACGAGTATCGTATCTTATCTCACTTATCTCAGTTTCAGTCTCATACTTATACTTATCCGTTTATAAAATTTTATTATTATTAGCTGAGCATTCATAAAAAAGTATTTTGTTTGGAAATTATTTTTTTCTTTTACGTTTTCTAAAAGTCTTATGGAAATTCTTATAGTATTTCATTTTTCCGTTGACATAAGCTTTCCGTGTACAAAATTTCATAACAATCGGTAAAGCTGTTTTTGAGTTAAATCTGAGTATACAAAAATACAAAAAAAATATCTGTTAGTCTGTGTGTCCCGATTTAACTCAAAAACGCATTGAAGAAGAGAGAACTGCCAATAAGATTTTAGAAATCGTAACAAAAAATCATACAATCAAATATTTATTAATGTTCAATCGATTTGATATCATTTTATATACGGGGAAATAAAATGCTATTTCTCTATGAGCTATAAGAATTGTCAATTATACCTTTAGAAATCGTAAAATATGCGAGTAACAATTAAAATACGAGTCAAAGAAACTATACGTAATAAACGCGTATGGAACCAAACGCACAGTTAGTACATCATATCGTTAAATTATATATTTATTTCAATTTTCAATCCTATAAAAGACGTTTCCACTACTAATCAACTACACTTCCTTACCCAGCTTTCTTGAAAATCGAATTTGCGATATCCATGGCTCTATTCTCACTCCTGCAACGTTTGAACACGGAAGCTATCTCTTTGAACCAGTGGTATAAAAATTCAATTTCCTAAATTAAAGTCCTTCGTAATTAGTTTGTTGACGGTCTTTGAAGATTTAAGAAAAAATGTCGACGATTTTTACATCAAAGTCTAATATTTCCTTTACGCAAAAATATAGGGGAAGACAATTAAGTAAACAAATTCTAAGTCAATAATTTATTTATTGTATTCGTTAAAACAAAATTCGTAAGAAATAAGGTAATTAAGTCCTCTTTCAGTCGTTTCACTTGATCGAAAGTTACAATACATGAATACACAGATCGGCATAATAATCTTCGGGGTTTTAATATTTTTGTAAGCAACCCACAACAAGCCCTGACGTAATCAATAGATTGCGATAGAGTGCGAACCGTCGACAATTCGGAATTGGTCGTGGCTTACAATAAGTTCTGCGTCTTTGTAATTATAATATATTATTCTTATATATATTAATAAATCTGTACTCTTGTTTGTACATTTAATTTTTGCTTTCAAATTTATGTATCTATCGAATATGACGTTTTTTTATCTGTCTATTTGTACGAAAGATTTAATACAAAAACAACTTGACCGTATTCTTCAATTGATAGGTTAAAATAATTGTCAGTAATATGAGTAAAATAAGATTACGAGACGAAAATAATTATTACGTAATAAACGAGGTCATAGCTAGTTTATTATAATAATCCATATGAATCTGAATAATTATCACATTGAGTAAAAACTCCTATTTCTGAACTTGGCTGGATGTACTAATACTTTCTCTATATAATACTTTACATATATATATCTACCTAATACTTACAATAAAACACCTTCAAGAGTATATTGTAATACTAATGATACAAACCCCTTAATTGGCTTATTCTAAGTGTCCAAATGAATACAAGCGTTCTGAGATATTCGTACGCGTAATAAAATTATGATAATCTCCTTAGCTGGCAGTGGAGCGTCCACTAATCAAGTTAGATATGCATATGTTACGGAATTCCGGCCTTGAGAGACGTAGGTATACCCACCCTTTCATATCTCGTAGACCTTGTCATATATATCTTAAAACAAAATTAACTTGCAATAATAATATGTTTGAATATATTTTGACTTGCCGTCTACGACTAATCTATAGTTAATATTATAATGGTCAAGAAGTTGTACCTGTTGTAGGAAGTGGAGTAGTAACCAAGCACATCGAGCAATCTGACAAGATGTAGGCAAGTACCTACTGGAAGAGAGATAGAAAACGATAGGCTACACGGATGAGTTGACGTCAAGATGGTATAGAGTTGGTCGTATAAATTTATCTCAGGTGAAACCGTGGAGCAAAGTTAGTATCGTATATATGAAACCAAGCTCGTTCTGAAGCAGTGATGGCTATACGAATATCTATAATCGAATGGGTATACGATACCGTGTACGACTTCGCTTCGAATGACGTGAATTCGAATCCCTGCAATGAGCCTGAGCTTTCGGTGAAGAAGAACTTTGTGAGGAAAGCATAGCATGGTAGTAGGGCTTCTTCTAATGACCGCCTGACTAGCTACCACCCTCATGCTGAAAATCTGTCGCCAAGCACCAATAGGTGTTTTGCGGCAGCTGCACTTGAGAGCCAATCTTCCACTAGGTTTAGCGTATTATCATCCTGGGACACATCTTCACTGAACATCAGGTAAGATTGTGGCCACTACGCCAAACCTATAACGATAAAATGCGTATCTGAGTGTTACCGAATACCTGACTCAGAATCCGCCGCTCAATATTCATCTGCATATACATCTGGATATTCATGTATACCACTACCAGAACGTCGTCCAGCACTCTTGTTCGACTTAATTGTTTGTTACTCACCGCTATGTAAGTTACACTCATTTTGACAAACGCGCATGTAAAATATTTAAAAGATAGATAAATAAAAAAAGAGTTTAAGGATTTTTTAAAGTTATTGCTTCTTTTGTTAAGATATTTGTACTGAAATTGTCAGTTAATCGACAAGAACGCAGAGACTTTAATATACTAGATTATAACAAGAACAATGATTAATTACTGTATTTTGTCGAGGGGGACTAGAAATACCTACATAAAGCTTTGGTAATCTGATAAATATGTTGGTTATAATTTTACAAACACAGCTTTAGTAAAATATTATTTTATACTTTATACGTAGAAAAAAAGAAAACAGGTACCTAGATTATCTAATATATGTTTGTTTCAGACACGAGAGTTATAAAAAAATATCTAGTGATCTCTATATGTTATTTCTGAAACAAGTTTCTTTTTGTGTTAATTCTTCAGCAAAATAAATTATTTAAACATTACTTTAAAGTTTATGCTCCCTTTCCTCCCTTCCATTTAGTTTAAAATTCATGTTTTCGTTATAAATTGGTTAATTTTTTGTTGTTTTAAATTGGTTAAGTTTTAAACCATAATTGAACTAATAATTTTATAAACACTAACTACACGCCAGATAAACAGTAATGAATATTTTATCAAAACAACCAGTAAACATAGCAGAACGATATACTTATTGTACGAAATATTCCTATATCCATATTCGTATGTAATCATATAAGGGCAAAAATATATGATTGTCCTTTTGAACTAAATTAGATTTCTTTGTTCGGAGGTAAAGCTTTATCTTAAAATGGTAGAGACATATAAGAAGGATCAGTATATTTAAATAGACAAAAGCGAAAACTAATTAACTTACAATTTTTTATATATTATATAATATTTGAACTTCTGATACTTTATAACAAATATATTATATGCGTAGATAAATATATTATATTTGAATAGTATTCCACTTAGCTCGAAGACATGGTAGTTCAATAGTAATGTACTCAAACATCACATCGTTCGATGTAGGTTCGAATTCTACTTCTATTATTTTTAATTCTTTAAAGTCTCAGACCAAAAGATTGTCTTGGTCTAACTTTATAGGTATAGCGTTTCCCCACAATCTAATCCGGTATTGTGACAATGTGGCCCAAGATGGTAACATGCTAAGTCTAGTGGAGGGACTGTCTCTCAAATGCAGCTTCCGGGACACACCTATAGGTGCTTGTTGACAGATTTGCAACTTGAGTGAGGTAGCTGGTGTTGGTAGCTGGTGTGGTGTTTTCTATCACCATAAGCTCAGGCTCATTGGTAGGATTCGAACTCACGTCGTTCAACGGCGTGTTCATAGATGCTACCACAGAGGCATCATTGCGCATTATTGAGTGTATCATCACTTTATTATAAGATTAAGGTTTTGTTATCTTTAGTTTCATCTTGACCTAACGCCGAATGAGCTTATTTTTAAACGTTAGGTTATATAGATTTCTTGGAAAATACTTGTCAACGGCAAAAATACTATCGGCTAAGTTTCAGCGAGCATCTAGACCGAGATAGTAATTTTCTAAAAGGATGACAACCGAAGAGGTTTCGCGACCCATCGACATGAGACTAAAAAACATTGAAATAATAGAAAACATTCTTATATGAATGCTGTCGGTCGAGCACACGCGCGAATCGTACTGCCCTGCTCAAATGATGGAAGACAAAGATACTTATTGTGGATGATCCTTAGAAGATAGATATATGCTGACGACTTTTTTGTAGTTCTTTTTAAGATCTACAATTGTGTAAAATATTAATTTGACATATTTCCCATGGTTTATTCAGCGTAAGTCATATAACGCCCAAATGCGTCTTTTTTCCGAATTGATTTACTATTATCATCACTCCTCATTTCGTATTTATATCTTACAAAATATATCTTATAACCTGGCAAAATAACATAACTATAAATAAAAAGATGTAAATCGGATAAGTGGTTTTCGCGTGAAAAGAGCAACGGACAGATAGAAACAGAGACGTTGAGTTTTATAATATGTATGGACAGGCATAAAAATAATGATGTTATTTTTTAATACGGATGAAAAGAAAGGTGTAATAAATTCACATACGAAAGCCTGTTTATCCTTTAGGTAGAGCTTTACCAGGTGGAGGATAGGTATACAAAGAGCTTCGAATGAACAAACAACAAAACAAAGTATATTCTTTTTGTCAGCTTGTAAAATATTATGCTGTCGGTTTATAAGAAGACATTCTTACTCTTGTACCGCTGTACTGAAGAACAATTTATAATGTGAACGTCTTAAAAGTGTAAAACGGTTATTTAACTTCGTTTAGGACAAATATTTAATGAGTTATTTTCTTACAAGTTAATTCTTTTTCTACAAAATTTTATATATTATTATGTTGCCGAGCTTTGCTTCCGCTTAATTCCCTTTAGAAGCGTTCGTTTGTTTTGTGGCTTTGATAATATTTACGTGTATATATTGATACACGATTGAAAAATAAAATTAGACATTAAAACAAATCAAAACATTGATATCAAATAATTTATTGGTAAAGACAATTAATTAAAATATTTTATCTTCAGAAAGAAAGTGAACCGGCAAGTGAAGTAATAAATAATGTGATATTTCGATTGTTTAATTAGGAGAGAACTTATAAAAATTTATTTAATTTACACAAAAACGTAATAATGTTATTATAATATTGCTAAACTAGATGTGCTCTTTTTTATCGTTATAGGTTTAGCGTAGTGGCCACAATCTTACCTGATGTTAAGTGACGATGTGGCCCAAAATGATAACACGCTAAACCTAGTAGTAAACTGGCTCTCAAGTGCAGCTGCCGGAATACACTTATTGGTGCTTGGTGACAGATTTTCAACTTGAGGGTGGTAGCTAGTCAGAGGGGCATTAGAAAATGCTCTACCACCATGCTATGGTTTCCTCACGATGTTTTTCTTCACCGAAAGCTCAGGCTCATTGCAGAGATTCGAACTCACGTCAATCGATGCGAAGTCGTACACGCTTCTACTGAGCCATCATTGCTTCTGTACGGTTTCACCCGTGTTAAATTTATTAGACCAATTCTCTAAATTACGTGTGTAGTTTATCGTTGTTCTTACTTCCCATGCTTACCTACAGCTTACCAGATTGATTGACGTTCATGATTACTACTCCGCACTTAAGAACCGTAGCGTGAAGTTTAGATTATAAATTTTCTCAATTGCAAAATAATATCTCAAATCTGACTTGTAATGTTAGCGCTTTCAATGAAAAAATATCTTGAACATTATAATATTAGTATCGATTTAGAGTAGTGTACATTTCTTAATACACCAAATAAACTATTTCTATAAATTACGGTTTAATTAGCGTTTGACCACAATCTCATGTGTTATTAAGTGACAACGTAGCCTCAGATGGTACATACTAATCTTAGAAAACCTGGCTCTCAAGTGAAACTGTTTCTAAATGATTTAAAAATACATCGAAATAAAATATTTTAAGAAACATTATCGCAGTCTTAATATTATCAAATTAATAGTCTTAATATAACTTGACGGTAAGCTTCTAATTTAATTTAAACTAAAACTTGAATATTCTAGGATCCATATTATAAATTAACTTATAATTTTAAAGTTCATTCGCTTATTTAATTTTGATCAAGAATTTTGACCATCTAGGATCACCAAAAATTACTGTGATATTTCAGATTGTTCTGTTCTGCACCATAAACTTGGATGTAAATATGTCCAGACAATTTATGGCTTTATATATTTCATTACTTAAGTCAGTATGTGGCATTAACTGCCGTTTCTTAACGTTAATTAAATAAATAGACATATTTTGTATGTTACGCTTACGACGCCTTTTTTGTGTAATGTATTGTTCACGACAATAAAGGCCACAGTTGCGTAAATGTAATGACAAGTACCGCACAATTATTATGAGAGAGAAAGCGAAATTGCGTCCGCGAGAAAATATTGTGGTGAGTAGGTACACGTTGAAAATATTCGCAAGTGTTAAGGTGTTACCATCTTGGGCCACATCATCACTTAAGATCTGATGAGATTGTGGCCACAACGCTAAACCTATAAAGATAAAATAAACATCCGCCATAAGTCGCCAAATTTTTAACTCCTATCCGAGCCGAACACAACTAGTTTTATTATAATATCAGGAGAAAGTGATAGCTCTATGTCTGATAGTTAACACAGTATAATTCAAAAACAACGGTGGCCACGGAGAAATCGGCAATCCATCGCCAGTCATCGCTATAATGCTAGCCTGCAAGCCTCTTAGCTAGATACACACTGGGTGACCCCGAAACGCGACAATCCAAAACAGAGTCAATGTAACTGGTATATCACCATGTGCATGGTTATTGGGATCCGGTCGGGTACAGATCCTTTACTACTTCGCGTAATTACTGGATATACAACAGCTGATACTGAAACGCGATACTCCTAAGCGTGTCATGGCTGATATTAAACCTGGTTTATGGTGGTCGCGATCCAGTTGGGCAAAAATGTCATGTTCTACCACTCAGCAAAATTGACCAAAACTTACAGTTAACTGGTTACAGTTAATTGACCAAAACTTTAATGGTTACAGTTAATTGACCAAAACTTTAATGGTTACAGTTAATTGACCAAAACTTTCAAAGTTAGAGTTAACTGGTTACAGTTAACATAGTGTGTTTTATTTAACGCAAGCTCAATTGTGTTGCTCGATAGCTCAGGTACCTATATATGGCGTGTGTTCGGATTCAGTAACATTTTTGCATTGTGAGTCGGATTTTGCGTCCCTTTTCTCCAGAGATGATCTGGGAGCACGAGGTATAGAATTTATACTGTTTTTTCTTAATTTCTTCTAAATTTCGTGTTACTCATTATTACAACAATTCACTAATATTTTTTTTTAATGGTAACCTTAAGTGATGATGTGGCCAAAGTTCATTAAGGTTATGATGTTCTACGTAAATACACTACGCTGATAGCTGAATATACCCACTATGATTGGAAACGTGATGCTTCGAAGCGAGTCCCTATGACGTGCGCTTTTTACCGTGTGCATAATAGTTGCGAACAAATACCTCTGCTTTTCAAACAACCCTATCACCCTACAATTACCATTTCTTAATCTGCTGATCATTAGGATATATTTAATTGAAACAATGTACAGCCCGCCCCTAGTATAGGAATAAATTTCTTTTTTGTATAAAGTACACGTATCGTAAGCAAATTTACTCAAGCTCTAATTTCGTAGGCTCCATGAAATCTCTTCAGAACTCGTCTCGACACCGCGCTAATGTAAAAGATGTAATTACAAACTTCCCCGGATTCTAAAGAAACAGCTCTACATACCGCCCCTTCGTTAGGTAAAATTTGATACGTTGTAAATTAGTTAAGTAATTCGCGCTATTATTTAGAGAATTCGTCGAAGTTGGCAATAATTCTAGATATATTACTGAAAAATACTGCTAGAAATTGGTATAGAAGTCGTAAATCTCTATACAAAAAAGTCTTAACAACTCACACGAGTATCTTGTTATCTAACTTTGAACAAACAGGCTTAGCACTGCCTATTCGCTTTATATACCCTACATATATAAACGAAAAATGAATATTCATATATTTAATGGAAAAGAAAAATAGAATCACGTGGGGTGGCAAGACGCTTCTACCTCGATTGGATTGTTTGGGATTTTTAGGATTAGCCAACGTATATTCAATACATATACTTTATATAGCATATTAATAATATAATTAGATAGTATATTAACTATCAATATGCTTTCGCCGTAGTATTTGAAGACTATACGAAGGTAAGTTATAATAAATTCTTGTAGTGGCGACTGCTATTTAACTGTATTCTATTTATTATCTGGAAAAATGTAGTTATTTAATCAAACTCGTATCAGGAACTTTATAGCTACCATAGTTATTTAATCATAAAGTGATATTTATTTGTTAAAAAATAAACAGTTAATTAAATTATTTTTCCTAACATAATACAAATAATTGGTTACAGCAATAAAAATAATGATTACGGAAACCCGATAGAATTTATAGAATACAAGCGAAAACAAGCCATTAAAATTTTCATATGAATGTGTCTTACTAATGTGGCCATTAGTGCTTAGCTACGATCAAACAAAGGTTATACAAAGGTTCATTGTTGACTTGACTAGAGTTAGAGCATACTTGCGGAATACCCTACGAAAGGTCACCAGCACAACGTTTTACCCGGTCGAAGCTTAAATATATCTGTCGCTGCTCTTTACATAGCGTATGTTTTACTGCGAAATGGTTTATTCTATCTTTTCCTTATATACATCGCGACGTAAGCTTTTAGCTCCTACACAAATGTAGCGTATGGAAAGAAAATACAGTCAGATACTTAACTTTATACGTAAACATGAATTATCGTATATCTAAATCAATGTATGTGAATATACCAAATGTATATTAAAATATATTTTCAGTTAAATTTTAGTAGATAGGCTCGTATTTCAAAAACTTATATTTAATTAAAAAATCAAAACAAAATTTACGTTGGTCTGGTCTAGCTATAATTTATTCTTATATGTTTTCCTTCGCGTGCATCTCCGATAAAAAATAATAATGGATTCACATAGTGAATTCGCAAATGTGTACCACCATAAATGTTTGAAAATGTTTTTTTTTTAAGTATTTAGGAATAAAGGGAAGAAACATAAACGTGATTGAAAATAGCTAATACCTATATTAATGTTTTAGGTATATTATAATATTTATAATAAAGACTTATATTATGTATTTTATTAAATATTAAAATAAAGGATAAGACTAAGCAGTTATTAACATTTCTGTAGGTACTAAAAATCCAAAACTTGCAAATGAAAACAAAAAATGCATATTTCAAGTTATTAATTAGCATTAAGTACTTTACTTGAGCACCATTACCAAATTATATGCCACCAATATTTCATAATGTATAGCCAAATAACGTAAGTTTGTGTATTAAAATAAAATCAACCACAGATTAAGATTCCGCCAAAGACTCAGGCATAAAACTTTTAACATAATTGGGTTTCCATTACTAAATTATCTGCGTTCCAAATACAGAAGACTATTAATATTCACGTACCTAATGTAATAAATATCTACAAAAATATAAAAAAAATGTTGCGTATTCATTACACTTAATAATACATCGGTGTTTTCTCCAATTATCCCTTCGTTACATCGAGGGGGAAAGTCGCCTTGCTCTCACGTTAATTGTGTGGTATCTTTCATTACGCTTACACAACTATTTTGTCTCGATTTTCCTTGTTTACGAGCTTGGGAGAAATATAAACGTTATATGTATCCTCACTAATATTATAAATGCGAAAGTGAGTTTATTTTTTTGTTACTCAATCACGCAAAAACGCCTAAATGCATTTAGGTGAAATTTGGCACAAAGACAGCTTATCCCGGATATAATTATTGTTTACGACATAGGATACTTTTTATCCTGGTAAAGGCCCAATTTTGAAGTCCACGCAAACGAAGTCGCGAGCACAGCTAGTATTTTATAATACATAAATAAGTATAGTAAATTAACTAATTAATATTAATTAACTGATTTGCCGAACAATGAGTTCAAGGACCATGTCAAGCAAGTTTTACTGTCAAAAGGTTAATAGGATGGATTATTATGTGAATGATAGTGATGTCTGGAAGTGACTCCCTCTCTTTGCATCCACTCAATTATTATATAAATTATTAATATATGATTATTGACAAAAAAAAAACGCTTTTGTGGCATATTGTAGTTTTAAATGTTAGTGTAAGGAGAAATAAAAAGAGAAGGGAAGCTTTTGCTGAACTTAAGTTAGTGTAAGACATTTTAAAAAGAGAACGAGAAGCTTTGTTTGATTTTTAAGATAATTTGTGAAATAATATAGCCTGGAGATATTGTGGATTAGTTCCTCATACCAGGAAATAGTAGCACAATTATTTTGGCATAAAAACGACCCTGATTTGAATCAGGAGTGTCGGTTTAGGGACTTGAAAGAATATTAGTGACTGTAAATATTATTTACATAGTTGAGAAAAAGATAATTAAAAAAGATAAGCGCGATCGAGCTTCTTGCTGGTTCTTGTCGATGACTGGGATGTTTTCCGAACCGGTGGTAGTGTTTGACGTGCATAAGTGCCTTCGTAGGGCCTAAATTGAATAAAGATATTTTTGATTTTTAGTTAAACTTCTTAAAAAAGCGTTTTGTTCTATAGATAATTAATTTATCCACATTTAACTGGGCAAATATGGGTGGTTACGCAAACATTTTTAATAACCCATATCATTTTAATCTAGATTATTATATAATAAGAAATATCATACTGTTACATAAAAATGAATTTATAGAACGATTTCACTAACCATTCGTTCAATATTCGGAAAATATTGGTAGAAAAATTTATACTGGCAATATTGTAGGAGGAAGGAAGCGTGATCGTGATCGTCGAGTGGTATATAAGTTTGAAACGGCCCAAGTACGGTGAAGCTATCAAAGTCTCTAATGGCTCCAGGGCCCTTGAGGCTAACAGTGTAGTCAGTTTGAAAAAAAAGGTGTAAGGGCAATATATTGTTAAAGTTGCTGTTTAATTTATTCGCTGGACTGGATTACCTCGTTCATTTACAGTATGTTGAAATAAATCAGAATAAAAATACAAATTAAAACGTGACTATTTAAATGATGTCTCCTAAATTAATCAACACATGTAACCAGAAATAATGATAATACAATTTTTGATTTAACTAGCTGTGCTCACGGCTTCGCTCATGTGGACTACAGAATGCTGTTGGTCGAGCGCACGCTCGGTTCCTGCTGCCCCGATCAAAAGACGAAAGATAAAAATACTTATTATGTGTGATCCTTAGAGGATAGATATATGATATTACTGACATTTTAGTAGGTCTTTTTAAGATCTACAATTATGTAGATATTAATTTGATATATCTTGTATGGTTTACTCAGCAAAAGCCATTTAAGATCCCCAAATGCGTCTTCTCCATTATCGTCACTGCTTATTTCGTATGTTACTTTATATTACATTATTATTATACATTATATTACACATTAAACATATTAAATATATTCTATGATCTGGCTAGATTATATAGCTATGAATTAAAATAAAAAACATGTAAATCAGATAAGTGGTTTTTGCGTGAAAAGAACATAAAAGGACAGACAGAGAGACATTGAGTTTTATAATATGTATGGATGGATGGATGGAGGATGGATGTATGGAAGAGGTTCAAATGCGTAAGCACCAATTCCAAACCTATTTCTACTACAAAGTAGCAGTGTTCGTGCTACTGTGTTCCGGTCCGAAAGGTGTCGGTGGCAGCACGTGCTGACATGTTAGACGTTCTTAGCTATGATAAACGGATGTGAGCATCTTTCACAGGTCTGTTCGAGACCAAATTTGGTATTATGTTACTTCAATCACATAAGAAGAACGTGGTAATATAGATCTGATGCTGCAGCACCATCTGGAATCTACAGGATACATAACCGCAATTATTTAAAAAGTAACATAAAAAATTAAATCATATTTTATAATGAAATTCATAAATAAATCATATTGTAACATACATATCGCTCTGAATGAAACCACTGAAGTATTAATTACAATTAAAATTTTTGGTCAGATGTACTTATCATAATTCGTAAATCGCGAAATCAACCAGCAATAATTCGGTATTAATTAACAGCGTTCTCGGATGCTATTTTGTAAGAAGATTAATTGAAATCCGATGAATAACTTTACTTTCTTCTGCATCACGCCTGCAACTGACAGACTAATTACCTTTATAGGTTATATTTCCAATTATATGCATTATTGTCGACATAGTGCACGTACACTAAAACGTTTCTACTTTCATATTATTTGATATTCGCTTGAAACGGCGCAAAGTTTTAATAACGAATTTTGTTTTAGACGCGCGAATGAAAGCTGCACGCTCAAACAAAAAAAATATTCACAAGTTTAAATCAAATATTTACTCTTACATTATCTGTATTAAAATATCTGTGTGACCGAGCTTTGAGTGATGTCTTAAAAAAAAGCATTTGCTTAGGTAAACTTGAATAGTAAAACCTTGTCTAAATATATAGTTTCATCTAAGTCGTTAAAGCCGTTTCCTGACATCAATTGCATATTATATACTCGTATATACAAGAATTAGTACATATTAGATACATATAGTAAAAATAGCATACACTTAGGGATATAATATTACTGCGATTCAAATCTCGTTGAATCTTGAATAAGTTGTGATTTTTTGTACTCCGACTTATGTATTTATTAGCTGTACCCGCGGCTCCGCTCGCAAAGACTACAAAAAGCTGTCAGTCGAGCACACTCGCGAAATGTGCTGCTCCAAAAATGCTTAGTGTAGAAGATACTTAGAAGATAAATATGCGATCGCTGACTTTTTGGTGGGTCTGTTTAAGATCTACAACTATGCACTACATTAATTTGATATATCTCTTATGGTTTACTCGGCGTAAGCCCTTTATGCGCCCCAAATACGTCTTTTTTCCGAACTGATTCACCATTATCGTCACTGCTTATTCCATATGTTACTTTATCTATCAAAATATGTCATATAACCTGGTCAGAGTATAGCTATGAATTAAAAGAATAACCATGTAAATATCACTTAAGTAGTTTTCGCGTGAAAATAACATAAAAGGACAGACAGACAGAAAGACGATGTATACAGATGTTCTAATGGTTATGATTTTACGGTATAAGTTTAAACTATATTTTATCAGACTTGAATTTTATCAATTAGTGTTGTATCTTATCTTAAGTTTAAGCAGAATTTACAGTCCTTCTCATTTAATTTAAGATATTGTAAATTTCAAAAACATAGCACATTTCTTTAGTGTACATTAGCGAAAAGGAAAACATCGCACTAGTGAGAACCATTAAACAGCTTGGTTGGAAGTTTGTGGTGGTTGAACCGTATCCGTGCATATTTCGGTTGTTTTAATCGTAGCTGTGATCGTGGTTGGATATAATGACTGTTACTTAAACGCTATTACCTTCTGTTTAACGATATAATACATGCCGGAGCTTATCAGAACTACGCGGTCTGAGTTCTCGGTATAACGTTGCACATTGCAATGCTCGTAAATAAGAAAACATCGCGATAGCTTGCTTTGAAATGGAAAATGGAAAATCAAATTAATTTATATTGAAGATCAAGGGTAAATGAATTTTTTAACATTAATGGGATTAATCAAACGAATAAAACCTACCGGTTAAAGGTAGCTCTGTGGCTTTTTTATTTTCATTTTACCGTAGCCAATGGATGTTTTTAATACCATAGGTTTCAACTAGCGTGTTACTGACCTTGACTACTTGACTTGACCTACTTCAAAGAGCTCTAGAAACCATTGCTCATCGCAGAAACACAATACAAGGTTATTTTATTTGGCTGTGATCTTCTGTAGATATCTCACCAGTCGAGCTGCTCCAATTAGAAAGAAATTTCCAAAAGACTGTTTGGAATACCGGAATTTCACAGATGTTATTTATTTTATAGACTTATCGAGTAAATTATGCTAAAATATGCTATAATAATAATAATCTATTTCAAATTATTGTTACGTAATGTACACCAATGAAAGCACTAGCACAAGATTTGTATTGTGAGAGCTGTGATAACCTGGTTTGTTTATATGTATTCTTTATCGAATTTGGCTTTACTATAGTGCGTGTTGCTAACCACGTCCTTTGGACCGGAACATAGCAGCGTGAATATTGCTGCTTTGAGGCTGGATTAGGTGTGGAAGTGATGCTTCCACAGTTGAATACCTTGCATAGGTTCTACCACCGTTATGTACATTTTTATATAAGTTGTCTACAAATAGTAGGTTTCGAAACTCAATGTCCCGTTATTTGATTGACGAAGGCGTTATTTGCGGAAATCTATCTAAATTTGCGGAAATATAAATAATTTATCCGAAATTTCATAGCTACTTCCGCCTGCATAATTCAGTGTCTAGTATCAAAAATTGTTTGACACCAAAAAGCGTCTAATTGCCATATGCCTCTGAATTTGATTTATTTTGGTTATCAAGATTAATATTATATTGAAAAAAAGTTTAATTATTATTAGGAAAACGAAATCTACCAAAAGATCTTAATCTGGTGGGAACCGGCCTTGATTTCGACGAAACTATAAATAAGCCCTGTAAACCTGAAGGATTTTAAAAGGCCAAGAATGATTGTGAGTCTTTTCTCCGTATAATTAACTGTGCTTTACAAAAAACACTAAAATTGTAAAATCTCACTGCCAGTAAATAGCCTCTTTTTGCAATGAAATTAACAGCTCGACCACTATGTTATTGAGTAACGTAGTGGTTGTTTTAAATGCTCTACATTCTCCTTTTATATGAAAGTCGAATTTTTTACACCATTTTTCATATTAACGTTAGCTGACAGTGAATCTAAACAGATTCACTCATACTCAAGTTATCAAATGTATATGAATTACGGAAAATTAATTAATTAATTTAGAGTTGCGATGAACCTTTTTTTTAAGAAAACTCTTACTACTTACTGACGGACAATGCACAACTTACACGTTCCAAGCCTGGTGAAGCTGTCAAAGGCTCTAATGGCTCCAGGGCCCTTAAGGCTAACAGAAAAGAAAGTTCTAAAAAAGATCAGCTTACATCGGTTGTTTGAGTAAGCATATTGCATTTATGTAAGCATATTGTAATGTTTTACAGAACTTCCTTATACAACGTAGAATAGCAACTAAGAAAGGACATTTTTGAAATTTATACCATTGGTGTGTTAAATAGGATGTTTAAAATATGATGTTTTTTAAAACGTTACCGATGGGGAGTTCCACCGGGCACACGGTTAATAATATTATAAAGTTGGAGATAATTAATTTTGCTATCTCAGGAACTACCGTTCTGATTTGATAGATTATTTTTACCTTAGATAGTATTTCTATTCAGGAAAGTGTAAGCTAACTTCACACTACGGGTTTAAAGGATAGAACAGAAATATAACGTGAGTGAAACCTCAGGTTAAAACTGGTTTAAAATAATTAAACATTAAAATACTAAAACGTAGCTTGTGATTAAATAATGGCCGATTATTCAATCAACAAATATCTTTATAAGAGGAATATTTTTTAAATTTTGACTAGATTCCCATACGTTATCTGTCAAAACGACAAAAATTCTCCTCAAATGAAGTTAAAATTGTTAAATCGACTCTAAGAAGAATATGTAAACATCCTAACATACTAAAGAAACAGTAATCGATTGCAATAATATAATAATACATGTTCTTATCTCATAAAGATTATTTTTGTAGGTAATAATAAGTTATTAAACTGACACAAAATTATACCTACAGTGATACTAAAATAGAAAGCTATATAACCAACCGTCCCAAACTTTATCTCAGAAGAACCATTAATCAGTCAGAATTACAAAGTTGGAAACTGAATAATAAATTTAACATAATTCATTGACACACATTTCTATGCTATTAATTATTTGGAAATGTGAAATATATATTATACTTTAGCAAACCAAACAAAAACAAAAATACGTAACTTTGCAGTTGGTAGCCTTAATATTATGTAAAATAATTCCATATCAACTGGACGTGCGGTTCATTAGAGCAAGGGCGAAGTGAGTTACATAGGGACGTTTGGGCAAAGGGAGAATTCAGTATATCGAAGCGACGTAACCTGCATTCAAATTGTAAAGCAAACAGCACTAAATTGAACAGATAAACAAAAGGAACTTTGTGTTTCATGTTTGGTTCGGTGACCCACATACAAGTTCTTCTTTTATTATGTTACACTGCACAATGACACAAAATGTTCAAACAACTTTCGACATAGTTATCAACGTTAATTTTGTACAGAAACTACTGCAATTATTAAGTATTATTATAACGAATATTTCAGTGTACTAAATAGGTACCAAGTGAAATCTATATTAATAAATCTATAGTTCTGTCTCATACATATTTATTTTTCCAATTTTGTGATAAATATCCTCTATAAAAACACTGTTTCTTTGTATGTCCGAATTAAACTCAAAAATATCCTGACCGATTTCTATGACATTTTGTACACGAGAAGCTTACGCCGTTACTAAACTGATAGTTAAATAAAAAATAGTAATAAATATTAATTAAATAAAAAATATATTAGTGAATATATATATATATATATATAAATATTAGTTATAATACTAATATATGTTAGATCTCGACAGATTTTTATGAAATTTTGTGAACAGGAAATATATGACACTCCATAATTGATAAGCTATAAAAAGTTTCAATAATATTATTACAAATTGTAAAAATTTTCTATTCGGGAAATATATGTTATTCCTCAATTGATGGGCTATAAGAATTGTCATTCTGAAGCAATGGCTCAGTGGTAGCGTGTACGACTTCGCGTCGATTGACGTGAGTTCGAATCCCTGCAATGAGCCTGAGCTTTCGGTGAAGAAAAACATCGAGAGGACACCCATAGCATGGTGGTCTTTTTCTATTGCCCACCTGGCTAGCTACCACCTTCAAGTTGAAAATCTGTCGCCAAGCACCAATAGATGTGTTCCGGCAGCTGCACTTGAGAGTCAATCTTCCACTAGATTTAGCGCGTTATCCTCTTGGGTCACATTGTCACTTAACATCGGGTGAGATTGTGGCCACTACGCCAAACCTATAAAGATAAAAGACATTACGAGAATACAATAGTTACTGATTAATAAACGCGTATAAAGCCGCAGCGCATCGCTAATAATGTAATATAATATTACGCCCTTGATAACTAAAACAGCTTTGTATTTTGAAAAAATAATTTATTTTTACACAGGAACGCAGTATAAACTATACACACATACTTCACTATAAACTCTTCAGAGATCGCAAGTGAATCGCTTCCAGTTGTCGCTTCTTATTTTCTCAAATTAGAACTGAACTAAACTGTGTGTGGGGGGAGTCTTCGTTCCGTTTAAAGAATTTCCGAGAAGAGCTAATGTGCTTGTTTGTTAAATTTCAATTGTTTTATTAGCTTGTTTATTTCATTCCACTCATTCATTGCAAGGTTTGTTGATTTGTCTGTTGTCCCCAGTTCGAGAGCATTCGTAAACTACCAAAAAAAATTAACTTGCCTCTATACGTGACGGCGAGTCTCGAACGATGGTAGGTACTTTTAATTAATTTAATATATAAAATAGGTATATGATATTTATATATTCAACTCGTTAATGGTCGTTATAGCCGTTTGATTTGAAATTAAGCTTAGCTTATAGTATCATAATCAAAAACTTTATACATAGATATTAAAAATAGTTAATTGTTTATACATTTGGTTTAATTTTTGTTTACATATCTGTATTATATTTCATATAAAAATTATTAAATAAGTAATATACAATATGCGTGCTGTTGTCGCCGCTTTCATGACATAAAATTGTTTTTGTAAATCTAAACTAACATGTAACAATAGTAGTTTATTTCTGTATTATTGAATGCAAAGTCATCATACAGTCATTCAGTTACATTATAAGGCTTAACAAAGATGAAACATTTTGATGTTAGTTTGAAAAATAATCGTACTGCAGCATACATTTTAACTAATTACGGTGCTAAAAATAAAACAATTGAATATGAATTGCAATTAAACGTATCTACATTAACATTATAAACGCAAAAATAGCTGTCTGTTTGTTTGTTTGTTACAATTTCAAGACTATATATCAATCTCAATAAAATTTGGCATAAAGGTGAACTGAGTGAGACCTGGAGAAAGTTTTAGTAAGAAAAATACGCAGACAAGTCGCGGAAAAAGCTAGTCCTATATAATCATTTAAATAATTAAGAATCATTTAAAAATACATCACTAATAATATAAACGATATTTTATCATCGCGTCATTTATGTTTTCATAAAAATTATTTAATTCAATAAAGTAAAATCGTGATGTAGAAATTCTTAAAACAAAGTATTCGTGTATATATCTGTATACACAACCTAGGGATGTGCCATATATCCGTACAAGTATCCGCAGATGTTTGAAGGGGAAAGATCCGTATTCGTATACGTTTTTTTTTTTTGAATAATTTTTACCTTTTTAAATTGATTTTATTGTTAATAACTTAGAATAGGCTTATAATACAAAATATAAAAAATATATATTAATACACGCCAACACATTAAAAAAATTTAGTCATACATGTATTTAAAATTATATTCATCGACAAAACTGACGTAGTAACCTACGGTGTCTTCTGTCACACAATAGAATTATTGACATTATATGTTATTTGTCATATAAACAAATAGGGTGCACAGTGAGAGTATAAAAAATAAAGTTGCGTAGTGTTCGCCCTTATGGCGAAATCAAATTTTAGCCCTTTGCAAACATTGCAAAGTCGTTTTTAACACAAAATAGTCAACTCCCTATGGTTCGTTTGAAACGAAGACCTCCATAAAGATAATAAACTTTCTTCGATTGAATCTTACATCAAAACTCTCACGAAGAACTAATTCGATAGAGCGTATAACCATCCGAAACAGTTAGTGGTATTCGCCACAACATACACCGCAGTCCCAAACGTTCAGAACGCAAAACTTAGGACCATACCATACCAGACTCATAACCGTCCGTCTCTACAGTCAAGTGTGTTTGCGCCCACGCCCGCGAAACCACCGATTCCTCCGCAGGGTATGGGCGGTTAACTATGTTCCAGCACACCCGCCACGACAACTTTCTCCAGCGGCAACTTAAGCCTTGGACCATTCTTCTGGCATGAAGCCCTTGAGCCAGCAGACGCTCGCGCGAAACAGTGACATTGCATTCACTAGCTATCGACATACACACATGACACTGCACTTCACACATGCACACCTCTCAGGCACATAGGTTCTGTAAAGAACTGTTTTTACCTTTTTTCTATAGTTAGTTAGATCGAAATTTACGGATAGGGAATTTAGTCAGATCACGACTTATTTGCATAATCCCTAAAGCTTGTTGCCTCGCTTTCGCGACTGAGTGCCTTCCGCGCTCGCCCCCGAGCTCGGTGAAGCTGTCAAAGCTTCTAATGGCTCCAGGGCCCTGAAGGTTAAAAGTATAGTTAGTTCGAAAAAAAAAAGTTTAATATGTCTACATAATTTCAAATGGGTTCACTATAGGTCCAAGATCACTCACACGAGCCTACTGCGAACAAACGAAATACGAAAGATGAGGTCAATATCCGTATCAGCGGATCCACGTTTTTAAGAATTCGGCACATCACTTACACAAACACTTAAAACTGGAAAGACAACAAGGAGTGATGTTTTGAATTGACACATTGTAGTCTCGACGTGTGAGGGAAAACACTAGAGAGTGCGGCGTACGAAAACAAAAGTTGTTTAGGGAAAATTGTATACTGTGAGAATTTTTTATACAAAGTATTTTAGTCTGAGGGAGTTATCAAAACATCGTACAGTCGCTGTTTACTCTCATAATTTTGTATGACGTAGAACCAGCTAAATAAAACCATACTTATAAGGTAATTCACATATTTGATTTCATCATTATTTACTTTCTTATGTGATTAAAATTGATTATTATTAAAAAAAAACTGTTTATTTACAAATAGCATGTTTTCATACTATGAATCTTAAATAGGGTTTAAACAAATATGTGAAAACTGTTGATGATGATTAAAATAACTTTTATGACTATACATAGTTTTCCTAATAATAAAGTACACTTTTAATGTGGATAGTAGACCTGAACATCATTTTTGTTGTGTGCTTGATCGATTGGACTGAGTATTGGGATTAAAAAAATATTTTTTTTCGGGAATTTAACGTAGTATTTCATAACTAAATAAATAATTATATATAGTACTAGTCGGCCCCGCAAACTACATATGTTTTGCTCTTATCAGTAGTCCATAACTCGACCACAACGACGCTCAATGATAGCATAAACACCTTCTGCCTAAAAATCACTTAGTTCTACCAACATTCTTGGTGATTAGTCAAACGGTGTTGGAGCTTATCAATATCACATATACCAATATCCATTTTTATTGTTATTGTATTATGAAGTAATTTAATAAAGTAAGTATATAATATGGGGACACAATTTCACACACGGCCATTTTGTCCATACTAAGCATAACTTGTATTATGGTAACTAAACAGCTGATATACCATACATATATAGATATTTAACAGCCAGACAAACAACTGACAATTATGCTCATCACACAAAAGTCAGTCATGGGCGAGGATCGAACTCGCTCAATAGTAGGCTTACTATAACTGCGCCACGAGGCCTGTCAGTGATAATAAATGATAATCGATAATGTAAGTAATGCTCATAATTTATATTAATTAATTGGTAATTTTGATTTTATATTAAAGGAAACGATTTCAAGAATTATATAAACTTTTTACAATTATTTCATAGCAATAATATAAAACCGTGTAATTGACCATCAAATCAGTTTTGATCATGCAGAAATTTCGAATTCGTATAATTTATCAATAAATCATAATGATGAAGAACTTTTTTGTATGTTAATTTATCATTTCAAAACGCTGAACCGTTAACAAGTTATATATATATATTTAAATCATACGTTTTGTATGGAAATATAATTTTATGCTCAACCTACTAATATTAAGAGCTGATATTTGAACTGTATCTGTTTACAAATATCTTCAAATGACAGTTTTAGACCAATAGTGGTGAAAAAAAAAACATTTTTTGGTACACCCTAACGAGAGAATTATTTATAACATTAGATAGGTACCGTAAAAATATTGTAATATTTTGTAACATACAATATTATTTGTAAAATATTATGACTTGTAAATTTGGTAAAATGTGACAAATAACAATGCTACATAAACCTTAGCGATTAGCTTACATGAAACTTAAACTCGTTTTTGGAACGTGAAGGGTTTCTGACTAGGGTTGCCAAGTTTAAAATTTAGTTTTACCGGAAACAGATAACTCTAATTTGTAATTGGTCATGCAATAAAGAAATCAAGAAAAGCTTTACCTTAAATATAAGAAGACATGAAATTTACACACAACTCTATTATTTTTTTAGTTGATATGTAAAGGCAAATACATACATAAAAGCTCAATTTAATTATTAATTTTACGGCATCGCACTTAAGTTTGTTCCCTATGCACTTTTTGTATGATCCCTCTTTTAATACCCCAGAGTCTGTTCGTCCTTGTGGAACTGTTAGCAACCCTTTTTGTGACGACTCGCTACTCAATACACTTAGAGTGCCTACTGTCGAAAAGAAAAGATAAAGCTTCTTCAGGAAATGGGCCATTCTGCGCCCTTTCCCAGAGCTATCGGGTATTAGCAATTTGCTTTGTGTTAGACAGCCCGCTCCTAAGAGTATTGGGGTAGGATAAGGAAAAGGGACTTTGATAATTAACTCTGAAAGCGTGCCAGTTAAATGTGAATTCAACGAGTGCGAGAGGACAATTATTAGCCTTTCTTCTAGATCGAGTGTTAATTATTGTACTATATCATTTGAAAACATCAAAATTAATGTACAAATGTCATTAAAAAAAATTAGAATGAAAAGATATTTTTATTTCACCGCACACTATATTGTACTTTACAATCTTAAACTAGAACTAATAAATCTACAAGCTTGTAACATATTTTAGAGCAATATGGTAAAAGATAAAAGTGATAATAATTGTGAGGTTTACAGTTTCAAAAAGTACAATAACCTTGAACTGTATAATTGATATCCAGACCCTCCTCCTCTTAATTAACATCTCATCTATATTTATAAATCTGTATTACTGTCCGTACATGTATTTTTTCCCAATTTCCTGATAGAGACGTCTAAATTATACTGGACACAGATCGTAAATATGAAGTAATTTTGTCTGCCTGTATCTTTATAATGTCCTAATTTAACTACAAAACGGCTTGACCAATCTTTATGAAACTTTGTACAATAGAAGCTTATATCATTGTTCAATTGATAGGCTAGCATAATTGTCAATATTACTTTAAAAAATCGTATTTTTTCTTTGTAATTAATAAATTGTTGTCAGTTCTTTACCGATTTTTTTTGAAGTGAAACTTCATATCCGACTTTCAAGCGTTAAACGTAAACGTTTAACTCACATTATCGGTATCTCCTCTTTGTGTGAACCAGAGCGAGAGAGTAAATGTCGGGGTGTATGTATATTGCACACTGTTTAAATAAAATAGAAAATGTCTTTTAAAATGAAGTTTCACTTCTATCGTGTGTGAATCGCACACACCCCTTTTTTTCTAAAAAATTTAATTACTTACTTTACCATCACAGTTTTAATATTATGCTGTACGTATGTACCTGCCTAATAAAGGATTAATTATATTCCAAATACATAATATCTCTCTATACTGAGCCACCATATTACCATATGCGTATATATTTCATTTAATAGTTCATTGAAAAATTTGACGTCAAACCGATAACGAAGTGTTTATCCGCAACCAATATAACTGAAACAGAAAACAAAAAGTTTATTTCGCCAGACCCGTATCAAAAGGCGAAAAGGATTCTCATTTGACCGTATCTTATATTGAGAAACTTACTATGAATCCAACCATAGTTTAATGATTAAATATTTTTTTCATCTGTCTTGCCAATATATATCTATTTTACCAATCATCTCTATGGAAATGCTACTTAAAATTTAAAATTACGAGGTTTTTGAAAGAAAATATTAAATTATATTTTAACGATTTAAAATTAGTCTTTACAGGTATGTAATTATTTTCAGTAATATTTACAGCCTTATTTATTTCCTTAATAAAAAAAAAAACATTTTTTTTAAATACAATCGTGTTACATACAATATAAAATAATATCTGACTTTTTTAAATTTTTGCAACTATAATATTTTAATTTTCATTTGTTTACTCTTACTTATTCATACTCTTCACAGAAAATACATTGCAATTATTATTACTATTATTATTATTATTAGGCAATTATTGAAACTTTAATTTTAAATTATAAAATTAACATTCGGGCAGACACTGTGTGTAGTTTTTTATTTAATTTAAAAATGTTTTTAGTGATAGGTGATCACTATTTTAAGTCTTGAGTATAACAAATGGTCATTCAGAAAATTATAATTTATTAAATTATAAGTAGAAGGACACAATAAAAATATAATGATGTTATTATCTCAGTACTTACTTGTCAATAAAATGTATGTAATTAATTTTATTAGTAAGCTATCTTGGAATGAGCTAAGCGTATTCGTAATAATGACGTGACAACTACACAATGATTGTGATAATTATCATGTCATCACGAAGTCGAGGGCTCTCGGAAATTACGTTCGTGCTAGATATTGTCATTCCACTAGTCGATCATAAGCGCTCGTGCAATTTAAATAGACCAATTTAAAACAATAAAATATAGTGTGTATGTAATATGGCTGTAATCACGTTTAAAAGCATTAAGCATAGTTCCTAACATTCGTTCGTGGTTGTATTCCACCTGTTTTTCAATTTTTACTGTGATATGATATTTTGTTTTCTATTATTTTTGACTATACGTGTAAAAAAATGCTCTCACTAAGCTAATTAGTCATAACTTATTTCTACCCTCATGACACATACAAGACCAAAATAATCAATTTTTTGCAATTTTTTTATAAAGTTGAATAACAAAAATGAAAAGAACATAATATAGACGTGACAAAGTTTATTCAATAATGTACAAAAAAGAGTTTATTGAAAAGACTTTTCTCCACTGACCGTCGGTAATATACAAAATAACAATTAAGGTAAGTTGAATGAATTTGCAATTAAATAGAATACCCATCAAAGTAATGTAAAATTATTATTATTAAAACCAAGTATAATATATTTAAATTTTATATATTTTTTTTGTTGTGTACTGCTTTTATTACTCTACTCATTGTGAGACATTTTTGACATTATTTTATAAAGACACTTCATTTATTTCAGATTATGAAATATCTCGTAATAAATTAGTAAAATAGGAGATATAATGAATAGTTATCAGATCACAAAATGGAAAGCAGTCATAAATAAAAATGGCTATCGTAGAATCGTAAAGGCTCTAGACGTTTTGATTTATTTCAACTGCTGTAATCTGTCAGCGAAGTTTCTTGCTCTCCGCAAATCGTAGATATTCATCAATTCACAACAGAGTTTCGGTTACGCTTTGTCCCGCTTTTATTTGTGTTCTTATTTCAATTGTCGCGGCGATCATCAATTCTATTGTCTCTGGGAACCGCTAATAGTGAATTCAAAGATGCGATTTATATAGATTTAAAGTAACGTTCTGAGCGATTACTCTTCCTGTTCGTACTCAATTTATAAACATAAAAACCTAATCTAACCATGCAGTTACTAATGTCTTGTTAATTTTATTTGAAAATCACGCTTTATTTTAAATTAGGTATCAATGTAAGCATGATATTTTTATAGTGCCTATTTCTAGCAGGTTTCTCTGTCACAATGTTTATAATTACGTGAATTATAATAATTTCTACAAATGACTCCCTCTCTGTATATCAACTAAATATAATTATTAATTGTAATTAATAATTAAACAGTTAAAAAAATAATTAGTAAACCCGATTGTATTCCTTGTCGGTTCATCTCGACGACTGAGTTGGTTTTCGAACCGGTTGTATTGCCGAACGTTCATTAGCGCCTTCTTAGCGCCTAACTTGAATAAAATCTTTTTTATTTTCATATTCTATCTAAAGAGTATATTAAACGTAGATTATTCTCAAACGATTTATCTTAATAATAGACAAATTAACTGGCTCATACAACCGTGTTGTAAAATCAGTTCATTAAGTATAAAGACGGTTCCAGCTTTAATAATAACAATAGTACTAGCAGCCTGTAAGTACCCCACTGTTAGGCCTCTTTCCAAAAGAAGGCCCGGACTTAATTACCATGCCAGCCCACGACGTATTGGCGGTTTCGACGCCGAAAAAATATTTTTATAATTAAAAATAAACAGTGCTATATTTTTTCCAGACACATTGGTATAAGGTTTTCTCACGGTGTTTTCCTTCATCGTCACCCTACAGTGTTACCAATGTAAATTAGTAATTTCATGTGAATTCCGAATAATTTCTTGGTACATACCGGGGTTCAAACCGTGGATATTGAATTGATTTTCCGCTGGTTTAAACACTCGGCCACCACAACTTTAGCTGTTGAAATTTTTCTATAGTTGTAGCTTTTCAGGGTAACATAGGTGGATCTATTTTGTATAATGCTTAGAGTTACAAAAGAAAATTAACTTCTGTTAAGAATAGCTAATTATAATGACTATATGAAAAAACGCGTCTGCGAAACAGCATCTGTCAAGTCACAAACAAGATTACAACGTAATCAATCAGTTGGGAGAGAGGGGAAGAAGACGTCGTTGGCAATTAATCAAGTGATGTCGCGGTAGACACTGACGGGATCAGAATAAAAACCAGACAAGACACTTCTCTTAATTCAAGAGGCATATAATACGATATAGGTTTCCAACATATTTAACTACACAAGTTTCTATATCTGTATACAAATAACATTTAAAAAACTTGAAGGTAACTTTACCTACAATAATTCCAAACTTTGAGACAACTTCGTCTTTGCTTACGGTTATAGGTATTTTTATTTTTAGAAGTATAATTAATATGTTTACTCTTATATATATTTTTATATTAGCACGGCATTGCGCCTGCATTGTAATTAGCACAGTACAATCCGAAAACAACGGCGACCATACACTATGGTGGGCGCTATCCAGACGAACACAATAGTCTTACCATCTAGCAAATATAGTTATACTTGAAACCAACATGTTAATAAAATATGAGTATATATTTTTTTATTATAATATATATACTTGCCCAATATTTATCTCAAACTGTTATATTTTTAACCATACTAATGACACTATAACTAAGGCCATAAGAATAATATATAAAATGAAAAACTTATTCTAAAAACATGGTCTGAATGCATTTATAGTTAGAAGTTATTTTGC
This sequence comes from Saturnia pavonia, assembly GCA_947532125.1. Taxonomy (NCBI): domain Eukaryota; kingdom Metazoa; phylum Arthropoda; class Insecta; order Lepidoptera; family Saturniidae; genus Saturnia; species Saturnia pavonia. Next base: position 10,187,495 of record OX383908.1, read on the forward strand.
TTATTTTAGTATTCATCAGTATTCCTGAGAGCTCTACATGATGTAACAGCGAGGATGCAAGCACTTATTTTAAATCTGTGCTAGCTGTACTAGCTACTAGTTTCTAATTAAAACTAGGTTTGGGTACACTGTTAAAAATTTCAATGGTAAATTTACAAAAAATGTAATGGAAACTGACAGGCAAAATATTTAGCCAAAATTTAAATAGGGTATTCTTTTTGTGTTGGGTTTATACATAAAGATTTTAAAATTACATCACTTTTCTACACACAGTTCCTTCACATGTCTAGGAAAATTACTCGTATAGTATTATAATTTTGGATTGTAATTTTAGTCATACTATGGCTTGAAAACTATTGTAATTATCCAAAAAAAAATTAACAGTGTACTAGGAGGGATCAAAAAGTAGTGAGAACGACATACTCCTTGGTAAGAAAAAAATACTGGCATACAGGCATAGCTCAGATACATATTTGTAATATTAATAATTAAAAAAAATCTTCGATTCTCTTTCGTTTACTTCTGAATGTCTTGTTTGCTTCGTGTCGGAAGGTGTTCTCGAAAATGGAGAAAAATGAAGTGCGAGCCGTTATTAAATACCTCTGTTTAAAAGAGTTAACGACGCAAGAGATTCACTGCGATTTGGAAGCAACATTAGGAGAGTCTGCTCCGCCGTACTCCACTGTCGTAAAGTGGGCTTCACAATTTCGAGTAGGGAGAACGAGCACGGAAGACGAACATCGTTGCTGCCGTCCAGCGACGTCTGTCACCCAAGAAAATGTTGCGAAAGTCGAGAAAATTGGATTGAGCGATCGAAGAGTTACCATCCGATAATTAATTCAAGAAATGGACATTTCAATGGGCATTTCAATTTCATTTCAATGGGCAATCTTTGAATATGAGAAAAGTCTCCGCAAGATGGGTGCCGAGAATATTAACCGACAGTCAGAAACAAAATCGACTTGACATTTCGAAGATATTGTTGGACAAGTTTCAAGAAGATTCTGAAAACTTTTTGTCTCGTTTCCTAACAATGGATGAAACATGGGTCCATCATTTTGATTCCGAGACAAAACTGCAATCTTCACAATGGAAACGGCCACTATCACCGACCCCGAAGAAGTTTCGTGTCGTGGCATTGCCTGGCAAGGTTATGGCCTCAATATTTTGGGACTCAGAAGGGATATTGTTAATTGATTACCTGGAGCGTGGAACCACTATTACAGGCCAATATTATGCAGCTTTAATTCCCAAGTTGAGGAATGCCAACAAAGAGAAAAGGAGAGGGAAACTTCGAAGGGGTGTGCTATCATCATATACAATCATTTTAAACCTGAGCACATTGAAATAAATAAATTGAAATAGATACTTTAGTACAACATAATTAAACAATTTCATAGCATAACAATTACTTATAAAATCAACCGGATAACGCTAATTATATTTAACAAAACCTAGGTACTAACAAAATGGGAATATTAATTATTATTTTCATAGCATAACACTCCTCTTGATGAAACACATTTATTAAATACGGGAGTAACTGACGCCAAAGAGGAATTAACTAAATATTCTAACTAGTAACCGCCCGTAGGTACGTTCGCGTTTATTACAATCTGTAATTTAATAAGAATAAAGAAACGGCCTGTCATTCAAGGATGTAGCTTCTTATTAGTGAAATAATTTTTGGAATCGGATCAGTAGTTCCAGAGATTAACTCTTTATAATTCTTAAATTAAACTCTTAACTTTGCCTCTTTATAATGTAGTATAGATGAGTTAGAGATTTAATTAACAAGAGAAATTGTTTTTTTTATTAAATACATCGTTAATATAAGTTGGATATTAATTAGCAAGACGAAACTAATTAACATTTGTAATGTTTAAAAAACAGCACTAATTACAATAAAATGACCGCCATTAACGCACCAAAACAATACTTTATAAGAAAACATTTGAAACTGAAACAAACCACATCTATTTGTGCGCTCCTAAACAAAATTAAGGCTCCACTTTCAATAAAATGTTAGAGTGAGGTCTAATGACGCCAAGCAGCCCCAGACCCGAGCAATTTGACTGAAACAAACCCAATTACGTAGTTTTATTTGAGTAGGAGAAGATAAGGCGCTTAGAAAATAGTGCTACAATTCATTGAAGCGGTTCGGAGTCTTGTTCAGTTTGTCTCATGGGTAACAAATGTCCTTTTGATTACATTTTGTGGACTGTTGAAAACTTTTGTCTATTTAGACATATTTTGAAATTTTCTTAGTTTTTTCGGTCGTAACACAATTGAATGAAGTTACATGCAACCGTTTTTTATTTTAATTACTGTACTATTCGAGCATTCGTACTACCATTATAGCCTATTGTTGAAATCATTGAAATATTGTTTAAAAACTCAAGAGGTTGCATAATATGATAATTGTAAATGACAATTATTACTCTAATTTATTTTTTTGTATTTTATGCTAATAACTATTGAATACCCCTTTTGTAATGTAACAATGTATTTAAAGATTTTTAATGGGGTCAGACTATGAATTCCTGCCCGTATGTTATTAGTTGGTTTGATTAAGAGCGAGACAACAATACGATACACTGAAAAAAAAGTTTTGTTAAGAATAGCTCAAATTTTACCTATTAGTTACAAAATTCGGGGGACTACTAAACTGAGGCCTACTAGTAACCAAACTCTTAACTAGTTTGGGAAGTGCAGCAAAACCAGTTTAGCTATTTTAACATAAGTTTGGTTACTAAGAAGTAAATTTAAGCTATTTTCTGATTAGTCAAACAGTTCAGCTATTCATTTTTTTCAGTGTAGGAGTGCCGGTATTTCGCAATTTTATTTATGCTGATATTATTGATAATTCTCATAGTCTATCAGTTGAGGAAAGCCATGTACATAATATCATAAAAACCAGTTAAGCCGTTTTTCAGTTGATTCCGTACATACAAGTAGATAGACAGACAACTTTTTTATGTCATATTCGTAATCTTCCTTTTCTGATATTCCGTTATAATACGCGTCTATAAAAATATAAAAAAGTACATGAACAGACAAAACTACTGCTTATTAATATAGATTTACTGCTTGAAATGTAACGGTACATTTCAAGAAAAATTGTCTTGTTTCTTTAATTACGCGAAACAACAGAGAAGCACTTTCCTACCTCTGGTAAGGCACCTTATAATGTTTTCGTAAGCGTAAATAACAATGAAAAACAATGCTTATTTTTGTTACACTTTTTTCGAATGCCAGACTTGTAGAGATCGCTTTCGGAGCCAGTCCCTCATTATCCTATTTTGTTCATTTCCGAACGCAGCTGGTGCTCGATTCGACGTTCCCGTATACCCCTGCAACGAACTGAGCGTTGTAACGAACTTAACCAAAGTTAATGACTTCCAACTTTGCTACTTCGTTCGCTCGTAGAAGGCGCCGATACGGAATTGGTCGATAACTAACGTTAACTTGACCCGCAATCTGGGGATAGATTGGTACGCGTCTTGTTCTCTTTTACAATTTTTATTCCGTTTGATTTCTTCGTTTTAAAGCTTCGTCCATTTCTCTGCGACCAGATGGCAGGATTTAATTTCGTGTTTTTTATTTCGCGTTGCTTTAGTAAAATAGTAAAAAGGTTAGAAAACTTTACTAGCAGGTTCTTTATTTTAGTTCGTAGTTAATAAAAATAAAACTAAGTTTTACTAAAAATAGGAATATTTTCTTCTTTTGTTTTAAGTTAAAAGATGAAAAATAATAATTATTGTACTTTGTTTTAGCACATCCTTAAACAAAATAAAGAAAAAAATATGAACTTCTTCGACCAAATGATAAGAAGTAAGAATTTTTTCAACACTTTCATAAGATAAATGCAGTTATGTTTATTTCTTTCTGGCCATCGTAGGATGTCGGGAACTCGCCAAATTAAACATCGCTACATTTACTATATACTCAGTAGTGTAGAGTTAATGTTGGAACCGTCTTCTTCTACCAACACCTCATATTAAATAATGTACTATTTAATATATGTCGGAGAATCCTGACGATGAGATAATGGAAACCGTACTAAAAACTTAGTCATTGTACTAATTTCAATTGATTGGTTGGGTGCACAGACTACTCAGAGGATACTAAATCTGTTGAGTGCAATAACAGCAGGTGTGTTCTGCGACCGCAGGCACTTTGTAAGCAGGCAATGACCGGCTTGAAGATATTTTCACTTGAGCTGTCGGATAGTCAGAAAAGAGACCGTACGAACTGGTCATTGAACTTAACCAATACTTGCACCGTGTATCTATATGAAGAGCAAATTGAGTGGTTGGAGCAATGGTTGAGTTTAATGCCAAGAAAACTCAGGTGTGCGCGTTTTCTCAAAAAAGTCTCCATTTTTTCCCCTCCCCACTCTTCAGAACGTCTCACTAGTAATGTGTGACAGCCTCAATATCCTAGGTGTGGATATTCCCAGCAACCTCACTCCAGGGATTACATCAGGAGTGACGACGATTTTTGACGCCAGGTCAACTGTACTTTCTTCACAAGGCTCAAGTTAGGCCGTGTATGGAATACTGTTCGCAACTATGAGATGGATCCGCAAAGTACCACCTTGATGTTCTGGACAGGTTGCAAAGACGGGTTGTTCGCATTGTTAATGATGCAGACGTTACCCAATGCATCGCGCCGCTTCAGCTACGCAGGAAAATCACCTCGCTGAGCGTTTTCTACCGTCAGTATCATGATGAATGTTCTGAAGAGCTGTTCAATCACATTCCCTCCTCTCCTTTCCACAACAGAACCACACGCGCTGGGCTTCGGAATCACAGTTTTACGGTAACCTCCATCTCGGCACGAGCTAAAATGTTCTCTATGTTTTATCTTTGTCGTACCGTGAAACTGTGGAACCATATCCCAGTCAATGTGTTCCCTCCTTCTTATAACATCGGATCCTTCCAGCGTAACGTTAAGAGATATTTATGCAGGCCGGCATGAGAGCGGCGACCGCCGATGGATTTCGATCTCTCGGTGGTCGCCGTTGTAAATACAATCCAAATGGATTGTACTGTGCTTACCATCAGGGACTACACGGTCAATGTGTGCCGAGCTATTATAAAAAATAATGTGAACCAAAAATCAGACTCAGGCAGATAGTCGACTACAATAGACACTGTTCCTACGTGCCGTCTCGCTGCCCATCCCCGCTACGTATATTAAATTAAGTCGTTTTTCGAAACACCCAACTAAGAAACATGAAAATAAATTCGGTATATTATAATAAAATAATAAAAACAGTATTTATTCATTTAAATAATAAATATATTTTTATAATATAACATAATCTTAATATATATTTATAGTAATTTTCCCCCGCTCCCTTTGTATGCAAAAGTAACAAAAATTTGTACCCACTCACAAGCCTGCTTGAACGCCCCCTGGAAAATAATACTCGTACACTTCTGAAGAAATAACATTATTACTAAGATTAGTTCTGTTCATTGGGTTTGCATTAAAAATAATATCATTTTATGAAGTGCAAAGTTTATTCATCCAACCGAGCGAAAGATGGACGTCACAATGCAGCTACCGGCAGCTCGTTAATTAGCAAGGAAATGCTACTTCGGCGAGGCGCGAACTTCCTCGGTTGCAAAGCGAAAACTTCACTTCTAAGTACGCGAAAAGTGATAGTATGGAGTTATTTTCCATGTCCGTACCTAATGCATAGTTATGTGATGAATTCACCCGCGGGCTGCTGTGCAAATTAAACTAATGGGCTGATGTCTTGTGACATCATAAATATATATATATATATATATATATATTAATTTACATTTATAGCATTAATGGAGAGAACTAGTATTATTATAATCTCTACTCACTGTTTTTAATTATAAGGTATAATACGCAATAAGAACTTTCACGCAATTTTTTTTCACACAATAGTTTATGTTGTGTACCTGTTTTCATATTACCCTAGTTCTTTTCCACAAAATATAAGCTATATCTATTTTTTTTATCACCTTTAAATTCGACACCGTGGCTTTGAAGCGAATTTATCTTCGCTCGAATTTTTTTCCCGTAGTGTATGCGCTTGCAATTGTGTTCATGTGTTAACAAATTAGGATAAAAACTTTGCTCGATGAAAATTCGTTGTATACGCTTTAATATTTATTTGACAATGATTAAAAGGAGATAATATTTAAACTTCTCAGTTTTTATTTACATAGTCAATTGTGCATTTGAAGGTACATAAACTATGTACAACTTTACGATATGTGTACAGCTTAATAGTTGACACAAAACACCATTACATATAATATTATATGATTATAATATTAACAGCTCAATGTTTTTTTTTTGTTGGCTAAATTCCATCTATTTTGGGCATTCAGAACTTAGAATTTATGATTGATAAAACTATTAGCTCTGGATTTAAGTTATTGTATTATATAATAAAAATATTATCTATTTTAATAAATTGTGGCAACCAGATATATATCGTATACCTATACATATTTTTGTTTATGTTTTTGTAATGCTTAATTTTAAATGTTTCACTCTACATATTTGTAACGACGCTGAGCGGTTCGAATGCAGGTACTCGAAGCCACGTAAAAGATCCGTTACCCCTCGTAGCGTTGACCGGCAAACCTTTGTTACGTTCTGATATCTGCCGCCCGTTCACGAAGCTAGATGTCGCCTTCGCTTCGCTCCGGCAGTAATATTTTTGTATATTAGTATTTTGTGTAATAAAACTCAGTGTCTATAAGAATATTATTAATCCCTATACAAGTACCTAGCAACACACTATAAACTAATCGAATTAACACGTTAGCAAGCATTTAATGCTTATTCACTAAATGCATTTAAATGTTTTGCAGTTATACACCAGATATTTATTTTCCTTATGTATTTGTCGTTCATAACATTAAAATAAATGCATCTTGTAGTTTAGTAGGTTACTAAACACTTTATAATCTTCGTATATGGATGAAAGATAAACATTTCTTAAAAGTTGTGACTACGAAGGAAGTTGAAGCTTGAAATGGCTTAACATCAGTAGTAGTAAATTTTCTTGCTAATCGTAAAGTTCTAAACTATAAAGAATCTTTTCAAAGGTTGCTGAATAGCTTTAAGTATCTTGGAGAAAATATGAAGACAAAAATACATTTTCATCTTGTTAAATTCTCTGGTAACTTAAAAAATTACAGCGAGAACGCTTCCACCCGTAGTTAAGAATGATGGAGGAACGATATTGGGGTCAATGGACTGGACTGTACTCTACAAGGACATTGTTCTCAAAAACTTCACTTCGGCTAACAGTATAGTCAGATCGAGAAAAAATATATATAAAAGAAAACTTCATAAGTTTATAAAGTCTTATATTTACATTTTCATATGAATAAATAAAATATAACAAAAGCAATTAATTGTGTTTTTTACCAACTTTCATTAAAAAAAAATATTATAATTAAAATTGGATTTAAAAAAACTACCCAATTTTGAAAAACTATATCTACTCTCAGTGCAATTGATATTAAATCTTTTTTAAACCATTAAAATATCATCACTTAGGAAATATCCCCAATTACACCACATGCACTCAGTGCTAAAAATCTCCTATAAGTATCTTAACATGAAATAAACTAATCATTCTAAATAGTACCCTATCTCCATTGTTATAATACATACTCAGACGTAAAAAAAACTGGAAAAGTTTGATCGATTACCATTTCATTTCATTAATCTATGTCGAGCGTGCTATGGTGCACCGTCTTTATGAGGGCCTGCATGCCTCTTGTGATTTGATATACCTGTTTAATATAAGGTATACGACTTTGTATATATTAATAGGACTTGCTTGTTATTTCTCTGTGTTGAAATCAACACACGGAATACTTGAAGTCTTATATGTCTGATGCAGGTTCATACTGAGTGTCAGTCAGATGTACGTAATATAAACGTCGAATCAACAAAAAGCGCGTAACCGACCTATTCATCTTTACTTGAGGACTCACTTATCCCTTATGTTTAAGGTGCTGCGGGGAATGCCACTCTTTAATTGTTAATAATGAACATCACGAGTATAAACAGGTGTACTAACACAGGATAATTATACGAATTGTTAGTTTATAAGCAATTTATTTAGTTTGTAAATTGTCGGTAGATTGTGAACGGGCACTAATATTTGAAATGTAACGGTTAGATTTTTGTAAGTGTATAAACTAACTGGATTAGTTAGGTTAAATTCAAACTGTGATCATAACGAACGAGCCGTGTTAGCGCAGCGAGTGAGTCGCGATAGCGGCCAGCGAGTGTCAGAAACAATTTAGCTGTTGAAAATTCACATTTTTTCAAGACCTAACATAATGATTTTGCTTATTTAATAGACATGATCTCAAAAATTCAACTAACTAGTCAATAAACAATCGTTTATAAACTAACGGTTCGTACAATTATCCGTTGACATTACTAAATCTAACATTATATGTGAAATAACTACGAAATAGTGGAGCTAGTGAAAGTTAATGTTGATACTTTTGGTAATACATTTTGATAAACACCGTAAGTATAAACATAAAATTTGAGTTACTTCACTATAGTACTCAATAGAAACAAGTATAATACTTTATTTGCCTAACAAAATGATCATAAGTAATAGACGAAATTTTCTTGTTTTAAATAGAGCAGGGATAATAATAATGGCTATGTAATGTTACTCCCACTCTTGTACGAAAGTTATGAATGTCAACAAACACACAGAATAGGAAGGAACATGTATTTATATTTGTATACGCTTAAATATACACATACAAATTTATATCCTAACCGCTATGATATTCATATCTCCGTAATGGGTTTTCATATATTAAGCAATGCTTTGCCAAGAGTATTTAGCTCGCATGCATACGTTGACAATGCTAACCAACATTGTATTTTAGATACAATTTAGGAGAGATGAGATTTTATTTTATTCAATTTAATTAAAATTATTGACCAGTAACATTTTAGATATGAATATTCCTTAGCACGCTTTGAATTGGAATTACCTTTTTATTATCGAAGGTTAATCAAAATTATTTTAAGCTAGCTGTACCCGCGACTTCGTTCGCGTCGATTCCGGAAACAACGTAAAATGGTAGCAGTCCTTAAGCCAACGCTTTTTTTTTTTTAGAACTGACTATACTGTTAGCCATAAGGGCTCAGGAGCCTTGAACGGCTTTTACAGTTTCACCCGGGCTTGGGGGCGAGCGCTTAAGGCACTCAGCCCCTAGAGAACGCGTCCCTAGGTGGCAGATAAAGGAAATCCCGGTGGTTTGGCAAACTCTTGGAGTGCGGCAAACCAATGGGTAGGAGATAAATAAAATATATCCCGTGGATCATAAAACCGAAGGAGGATACTTCGCAGAAAAACCTCGGCAGTGGGCTGCTCCTGCATATTTGGAGTCAAGACCACTGGTGTACTCAGCTCTTAGGTTGGAGAACTCAGTATGGATGGCGGCGGAAAAACCCATGGCCAACGGTGACACCCAAGCCAACTTTGGCATCAGGCGACAGCCGACCGTGAAACTACATAGTCAAAACAATATTTCCTAATTATGAATAAAGGCAGAAATATAAAGTGTCACACAGCTAGGGCATTCACCAGGAGCGACGGCGAAATGATTGCGAGCAATGTCTCGACTATCGCAAACGACTGCTTTGATAAGAACAAACGTTCGCAATCAAATTCTATGATTAGAATAAATGGAAATATGTATTTGGACAACCGAGATACGCTCGGCGTATTGCAAAAAAATTTTCTAAGTACAGTTGGAAAGTAAAAAATTATCTAAACACAAACATTCATTCAAATCGTTGCAAACGTTTTCGAAGAACCTGAACTTGAATTGCTCACTTAATAGTATTCCATGTAACTCAATTTCAATTTTAAATTGTCTTCTTCTAATCTCTTCCAATTGAGGATAATTTCCTGAAGATTTCCCTATGCAATGGATCAAGTTACATAATATCAACGCCATGCGAGCATTTTACGTTCGGCTATTTTTGCTGAACGTCATGGGGCAAAAAATCAACAGGTACAAGAGGGCTGAGATATCTTGGAGGAATGACAACATTAAAGCTCCAATGTGTACTCCTTTTAGACAATGCTGTAATTATATGGTGAAGTCAGTTCGTCTTATTCTCAACAACAACCAATATGCCACTTCATCTGGAGGTACTTCTTGCGGTTAGTGATCAGCTAAGCGATATAGAATTATGTCAATAAAATTACTTATACTATAAAGCTTAAATGGCATTCTGCTGATCGAAGTCAAGAAGGAATATAAGAGTTTAATCACCACGCCAACGGCCATTTCAAAAATCGAGAAATCTATACTTGTATCATTTTTCACTACGTGGTCGACATTTTTCTCAACCGTAAGCTAACTTTTTTGTCTTAACGTATATAGTCTTAAGTTGAAATGTTTCAATTTAAGGACCGAATATTGCATGTTTTAGAGGACGCAATTTTTTTTTGGGATATTTTTGGTGTGTCAATAGAAGCTTAACCTCAAGTTTGTGGGGTCGCCACCCTTGTCCCCCGGCCGCCATCTTGGAAAAAGGGGTGAAAATACTTTTTTCGCGATATCTCGGAAACTATGCGTCTTACAAAATATTCGTAAAGACATAATTTGTAGCAAATTGTTTTGCCTAAAAAAATGTTTCCATGACTTTTTGCCCTAAATTAAAATCTAAAGAAGTAATAAGCAAAAATATGAGATTTTTTTATATTTTTTTTTGCTATATAACTTTTTTTAAACGTTTTACAAAAAAAAATACCTCAGACCAATCTTGTAGATAATCTTTTGAGGAAAATTCTTTCCTGTATTTTTTTTTATTTCATTCATTTAAAACGCTGTTGAAGCGCTCCGAAGTAGACCGATGCAATGGATGTACATTTTCTTTGTGCTTACGTTTTGATTGACAGATAATTCCAGAAAGTAGAATATAGGAATTAAAGAATTAACTTCTTTAAAAAAATATTTGAAGGTGGATACTGATTCGTTTCATAGCGCCGTGAACGGATGTCTTCCAAAATAATTGCAGCTGCATCTTGAATTTCTGTAATTTCTCCTTTTGAGGATGATTTTTATTATGAGATGATCTTTTCGATATAACTTTGTATATAGAAGCAGATAATGATGTCTCCCCTCACACATGTCCCAAAAATAAAAATTGTCCTCGTCCGCGTACTCTAAAAAATGCAAAGCTCATGTAACATTTCAATGGACTAATATGATACTTACAAGATCTTGTCATTAAAATTATATAAATCAATGACAGGCATAAGTAAATGATGTGGTACAGTCACGAAGATGTTTGCTCTATATATGATACAATTATCATGCGAATATACAGCGTAAAATGATTGATGATGAATGATAATGGATAGTTGATTATTGTCGCCGCATGTTGCCGAACAGGAATTACGAAACCAGAATAAAATTAAAATTAAATTATTAAATATTAAATTTGAATTAGTAAATATACGTAAATTCCCAGATAATTCTTTGGTATATGTCGAGGCAACTAGCGGATATTGGATCGATATTATTCTACCGTTCTTAACCATTTTATTACCTTCAGATTACTAAATACCATACACATGTTCCTTTCCTCCTCCCAGGGGGAAGAAACATGTATGTATATGTATAGTTAGTTTAGATCGAATGATAGGGAATTAGCCAGATCGCGACTTAATTGCAATAGCTGCAACAATCCGAGCCGAGGTTCGGTCACTCTGGCACCCTCGGATGTTATTGCAAAGCTTTCGTGGCTGACTGCCCTAAGCGCTCGCCCCCAAGCTCGGTGAAGCTGTAAAAGCCGTAAAGGCTCCAGGGCCCCAAAGGCTAACAGTAAGATCAGTTCGAAAATAAAAAAATGATAACCATGACGTATATATACACATAACAAAGAATTATTTGGGTATTCGCGTTAAATTTAATAGGTATTTCATATCAATGTTTTCTATCATGTTTTATGTATTTACTATATAGGATTAAGTATTATTATAATATTCTGATTTCGTATACACCTACATTCGTACTTATACATTTATATATAAATAAAATTGTTATCACTGTATCGTAAAAGTTCCAGACGTTCTGATTTATTTCGACTGCTGTAATATGTCAGACAAGTTTCTTGCTCTCCGCAAGTCGTACATATCCATCAATTCTCAGCTGAATTTCGGAAACGCTTCGGCTCATTTTTCGATGTTCTCAATTCTTTGCCGCTACCTTCATTAATTATATTGTCTCAATCGATTACTGATAGTTAATTAATAAAAGTTTTTTCAGATATAGATAATGTCCATGTATAAAATTTGCAAAATAATTATTGAAAACCTTGCAACAAGCACAATTTATTTACATCAACTTTTAAAATATAATGTATAGAAAAAATAACATAAAAACGACTATTACTGCTGAATTAAAGTTAACCTAATTGAATTAAGTTCAGCATTAAGAAAGTTCTTTATTTATTTATTTCTTTGCTGTTATTACAAAGTTGTTTCAAGACCACCGTTATTTAAATAAATTAAGTACGTACATTTTGTATGCACGTACAAAAATGTAACAATTAAATAATTATATCGTCGTAAAGACATTTTATACAATCAAAAAGTAAAGATAACTATAGTTGTTTAAAATTTTAAATTGTAGGAATATTTTTTTTGTTTCGTTTTTTTTTTAAGTAATTATGTATTAAAACTTACATTTTAATCTTTTTCATAGAACATAAATTACGTATGTCACAATAAATATAGGTACTATCTAGGTTGCAATGTATTTTAAGATATTTTAATAATAATCTCTATAATAATAAGTTTAAAAGATTGTGTATTAAAGAGAATACTACTAATGTCCCTGACATCTGACCCGTTTACTTCAAATTCAACGAGTCGTATCTTTGAAAGTTAATTATTAAATTATCTCTTTCGTTATTCTCCTCAAAATTACTCAATTGCTAAAACCCGATAGCTATAGCAAGGGTATAGATTGGCCATTTCCTGTGAGCACTTCTACTTTTTATTTCGATAGAATTTACTCTATGTAAAAAGTGATTCGTCAAAATTTATCCTCTCGTTCGCAACAGAAGCTGTAGTTTCACGGTGGTAACTCGTTACGTCCGAATATCATACCGCGACGCGGCGTAGCAGTTTTATTCATTTTTAACAACACTTTCGTCCCGAGCCCCACAATATTTTGCAACGATAACATTTATTCGGCTTTAACTTAATTTTTATATCCAGCCCTGCTATTTACTACCATCGTAAACGAGTGAAACTTTTATTATGAAAAATTTACTGGAGTTCAAAGTAATAAGCTTCAAATATTGTATAACGGCTCTTTATGTATGTAATAACTTTTTTAGTTGTATTTCAATTTATAATGTGTTTTTATCTTGATATATTAAATACATAATTTATCAAGTAGCAATACTCTGCACATAGATATTATAAAACTCAACGTCTCTATGTCTGCCTGTCCGGTTGTGTTCTTTTCACGGGAAAACCACTTATCTGATTTACAAATTTTTATTTTTATTCATAGCTATGTTATCTGGCCAGGTTTTGGGATATATTTTGTAAGATAAAGTAATACATGATATAATCAGTCACGAAAATGGTCACTTAATTCGAAAAAAAAACGCGTTTATGGTGCTAAAATGGCTAACACTGTGTAAATCATACGAGATATAATAATATAATTCATACAAAATAAATTATTTACATAATTGTAGATCTGGAAAAGACAAAAAACAACAATAGTATATATATATATATCTATCTTCTCATGATCACCCACAATAAGTTAATAAAAAAGAACTGTTTTTACTATTTCTAAAGGTATTATAGAAAATTCCTATGATTCTTAAGATGGCGCACTGCTTATACGTCAGTATAGTAAGAACCAAGTATCTAAGGAGTAAAACAAAAAAAAATGTTCAAAATCTATCTAGTAGTTTTTGTGAGGTGCGCGCTCTACGGCATACCTCAATCATTTTACTTATATAGATTTCTATATATTATTATCGGTTATTAATAAACCCGAAACTGAAAAATAATTTTTTAAACAATGATAACATTCATCCCAACAACTTCGAGTGTTTTGTTAAAAGAACTTGTCACATTGTATCTAATATTTGTACGAGTTTAGTGGAAAGAATCTGTTGTATTTTCCTGCAGTGTTCATATTTTTAGTTATATATCACGTCATGTGGGAGTGCGGTCATATATGAGATGTCTCTATGTTAGTGTGTAAATGTCTCCGCAGTAATAGCGTTGAGTCGAAACGCGACGGTAAAATACAACCACATACACAACTTCTCTCCAACTCTTCGTATGTGACAACATTTTCGTACATTATTGTACTCTGAGGTACAATATCTGTACATTTGTTTTCATAACATTTTTGTATCATTTTTATTTCAATATATCCGGATTTCCTAAATTCTGGGGAAGTTTATTGATTTTTATTTAATAGTTGATTAATTTTATTCAAGAATAATGTATCATGATTAATTATGAACTCATTAAATATCATTTAATTTGAAATGTATATAATTATCACGTTTCTGAAATATCACTGAAGTTCGTCTTATGTGTTAAGCATTTTTATTTGTAACTGACTGATACCCCGCGACTTCCTCTACGGTGTTTATTATACTAACACCACGGCAAGAAAGCACATCGCGAAGGCGTAGTGCTTGTAAAAATCATAGTTTCCTTAAAGGTAAAAATTATTGTGTGGTTTTATGAAACCACGACGCAAGTGAAACTTAAAAAAATACAAATTATTGAAGACATGTGACATACATTCTTTAATAACACACATTAACATATACAATGTTCCGAATTTACTATTATAATCCTTGACTGCACGGCATAAAATTCAATTTTATTTGCGACAATGTAATGTAATGCGACGTGCTATGTTCCGAATCATCGATTATAATCCTTGACTGTACGGTATAAAATTCAATTTTATTTGCGACAATGTAATGTAATACGACATGCGATAGATGAACGAAAATTCTGGGGCGATAGAATAAAAGTTTCACTTTAATAACTTTTTATTGTAAGAAAATATCATTTTTTTAGGGGTTAGAATCTAAGAAGTAAAATCAGAAAGAAAAAAAAAACAAAATCTATGCAGTAGTTTATGCGTGATGCGCGCACAACGGCAAACCTCAATAATTTTATTTATATATATGTAATTATTATTATAAGTATATCTAATACTACTACAGCCATTCTTTTTAAATATACGAAATTGGTTTTTCGGAAACGGCTCTAACGGTTTGAATGAAGTTTTGTGTTTAGATAATATTTGACTTTCCAAGTTTTAGGCTTAGGAATGTTTGATAGGTTTTTTTTGACACCAAGCTTGGCTCTGTCGCCCAGATATTATTAATTTAAACAAGTATTTCGTCATAAAATTACATTACTTTTTAATATTTCAGTTTAAAATAAATCAGATAACAAAACCGAAACGACAACATTACTACGACTAGTAGACTACTTAGTAGAATAATTAATTGTCATTTACATACATTCATATATTCTTCATAATAATAATATGAGCCTATAAGTGTCCTACTGCTGGGCAAAGACTTCTTCCAGAGGGAAGGTATGGGCTCAATGAACGCGCCAGCCCACGACGTAATGTTGATTTCAAACACCGAGAAATCAACAGTTTATATTTACACATACAGTGGTTACTACAAGAATATTTCTCAGGCTTTAAGGTTTCCTCACGATGTTTTTCTTCACCGTCAACCGATAGGCTACCAATCTGAATTAGTAAATGTACGCGAATTCCGAAAAATTATTTCGACTTCGAATCGATATTAAGCCGATCGACCAGCACGACTTATATTCTTCATAGTTTGAGAAAAACGTAACTTATTCAAATTTAAAGAAACATTTATTGGAGATAATAAATACATAATATGTAGCAGTAGTTTTATTTATTTTTATAGAGACATTATGTTGTGTTCCCTTATTTCAGATGTTATGCTATTCTAAATAATAATTATTTTTCATTTATTTTAATGTTAATTCCGAATTATTATAAATACTATATATTATAATAGCTTTAACAAACAACTACTACTCAGCTGTACTATTCAAGATAATTGCCTGTTTTCATTTAATTCGAAAATAAATGACTATACTATAAATACTGTAAATTACTTTGAAATGAGAGAATCTACATAGAACAACATGTATTTCCATATTCCTCATTCATTTCTACAAAACTGGGTTTAGCTTAAAAATACGAACATAAAAATAACAAATCACCGGGTCGTCCGTAAAGGTCAACGACGCTGCTTCATTTTGTCAGTATTGAAAAAAAAACATCATCCGGAACATATTGCTTTATTTAGCATTTTTGAAAATACTGTCAACTGCTTACCCATTCATGTCAGAGGAAATGTACACCTTAAACATATAAGATTTAGATAACAATTGCCTTGTCAATTTAAGTATATTTCGTGTATCCGACAAAATCGTCCGCTGAGAATTCCCACACACTTGAAAAGGGTCGGACAATGAAAAGATTTTCTTCCGCCACACGCAAACAAGTAATTTCTATCTAAATCGGCTGGCCTTTTGATGAGAATTCAAGCAAAAAATACGTTTAACCAAATCCTTTCGCATTATGTAGAGTTTTTCATTCCTTTTTGAAATACAATAACATGTATATTCTATATACATGTATATATGTATTTATTGATACGGCAGACTTTAGTCTGATTGATTAATATTTAAATCTTTTCAATTCAATTTTTTTATCGTAATAGGTTTAGCATTGTGGCCACAATTCTATCTGATCTTAAGTGACGATGTGGTCAAAGATGATAACACGCTAAGCCTAGTGGGAGGACTAGTTCTCAAGTGCACCTGCTGGAACACACCTATAGGTGCTTGGCGTCAGATTTTCAACTTGAGGGTGTTAGCTAACTGGCAGGCGTCAGAAGAAACCCTACCACCATGCTATAGTTTCATCACGATGTTTTACGTACGACGTACATGACGCCATAAATTACGTTTTTAGAATAAAATGAACAAAAATATATAGATATGCACACACAAACACGCATATACACATTATAAAAATACTTAAATTACACAACTCATTTATATTTATGTATCTTTGAACATATATACGAGCGTTGAAATTTATAATACGAAATGAATTGAGAGACGGTGTTCAATGGATTAAACAATAGAATGTACTTTATTCTACTATTGTGTAATCTTAATAAAGCTTGAGTTTCATTAAAATCAAAATCAGCAAAACAACGATGAAAAATGTTTTATATAAATAGTACATAAATAAAATGTGTAGCTTCCTAACTACATTTTATCAGTCTTAATATTTTATACTTGCTTTGCCGCACGATTTATTCGTCCAAATCTCCAGTTGGTCACCGCTAATGCACCCGTGACGTCTATCGTTGTTCTTAATTCCCTTACTTATTGCTAGACATTCATGGTGACTGATCCGCTGCTTAGAGTCGTACCGTGAAGCTATATAGCTTATAAATAATTTAATTAATATCAAATCTGACTGGTAGATCCAGAGATTAGCGCATCAAATAAAATAATCTTTTGAGTTTTATAATATTAGTATAGATTACTTAGATAATTTTCACACTG
This sequence comes from Saturnia pavonia, assembly GCA_947532125.1. Taxonomy (NCBI): domain Eukaryota; kingdom Metazoa; phylum Arthropoda; class Insecta; order Lepidoptera; family Saturniidae; genus Saturnia; species Saturnia pavonia. Next base: position 10,205,199 of record OX383908.1, read on the forward strand.
TAGAATTTAGTCCAATGACAAATAACATACATACACACATAAATCATGCCTCTTTCCATACGGGGTAGGCACAGACCACGTCATTCCACTTGCTACGATCCTGACATACATCTTTCGCTTCTTCAACATTAATCAATCTTTTCATGCATGCTCGTCGGTTAAGAGTACTCTTGACCTGACCTTTCTTCAGAACGTCTCCGATTTTATCGTTGAACGTACGTCTAGGCCTTCCTCTTCCAACGTTCCCATTCACACTCATCTTATAAATCTGTCTAGTTTTTCTTTTTTTATTCATCCTCTTTACATTCTCAAACCATCTAATCAATTTCTCAATCCGTGTCACTATATCTCCTTTCACAGCAAAACGTTCTCTTAGCACACTGTTTCTTTTCCTGTCACTCAAATTTCACTCTTAATATATTTCTTAGTGCTCACATTTACACTGCATTTATTCTACTTTCATGTTTTTTCTGCCACGCCCAATAAATGATAAATAATATTTATATAAATATTTGTTACTTATTGCAATATCATTGTATTAGATGAGTAAAGAATACAGACAATAACACAGATGTTATTAACACTCAGTTATATAACTAAAGTTATATTGTAAGAAAAGATAGTTTAATGACATTGTCTTTGATAATACTGCTGAAAATACTTTGTCTCGAGATTGCTTACTTCAGACAATTTTCCACAAACATTTTATTGCTAAGACAGTCTCTGATGTCTTTCCGTCAACGATCTTACTTTGTCACAATTTAGAGTATTACACTATATTGCCTATATTGCTATATTTTCTGCCAATGTAATATTGCTGTACCTCTAGATATAAAATTATATTACTTAATTTTGAAGTATGTAAGAGTTACAAATTCCAAAACGCTTCATTGTTTTTATTGAACACTACTATCGAGATCCTTGTATTTTCTCGATACTATTCACGTCCCATTTCTGAAACAATTGAGAACGAATTTCTAAACGAAAAAGCCCAGGCTCAAACCCAACATACTCGCGTAATGAATATCGGTCGATGTTACTGAGATGAATATTCAAAATAAGCTCTAAATAAACCAATCAACTAAACACTTATTCGATCTAGTAGAAATCGTTTTTTTTTCTACTTGGAGGTCTGTTTGGAGGTCGATTTAAATAAATTAATAAACGTTTTGTGTGGTTGTATAAAACCACGATGCAAGTGAAACTTTTTTTCGGTTTGTAGGTATTTAACTAAAAATGTTTGGAAAATTATTTGATTTAGTGTATTAAAGTTGCGTTTTTAATCTTAATTATTGAAAAATGGAAATGATAATGAAAAATCAATGGTAGACAAAATATTCAATTATAAAATTTAATTTCAATTTGCGCACAAAATATTCAATTATAAAATTCAATTTCAATTTGCGCATTAGAGTACGGAATACATAATTAATACAATCATTTAGATGATATACACATATTAAAAACTAAGAACAATATTTATTTAAATCATTGAATGGTTGTCAACTTCAATTATTCTATCAATAACATCATGTTCTCCTCGAGTATCACAGTTCCCTACTCCACGGCCAGCTGTAATGAGATATGCGATAGATGAAAGTAAAGAAATGTTTTTGCAGGCGATAGAATAAAAGATTCACTTAAAAAAAAAAATAAACAAGATTACAGATGTTTTCCCAGTAACAATTTTAATGCAGGTGTATGAAGTCAATGAATGAAGTAAATTCATTTGAATATTCATCAACATAATTCAGTTGAAGTATTTAAATTTTTTTTAGTTCTGTCATAAATATCGGTACACTACAAAAATTCAACTTCTCCCAGTGTGTGCCACTGCGGTGAACAAAATCGTTCTTTTTGCTTTATCGAATAATAAATTGGCCAGTACTCTCACTAGATCCATGTCTGACTGTTGATTTAGTTTACCGACAAGGATTGAACGCAATACAAACAGCTTTTTGTTTTTATTTTGATGTATCTAGTTATTCACTTTATGTTTTATAATATTTAGATATTTCAAGATTGGTAAAATCTTTCAAAGACTTGGTATCCATCCATCCAACCAGCCAAAAGACGTCTACTGCTGGACATAGACCTCCCCCAAAGATCGCCACGACGACTGGTCCTGCGCTGCTCGCCTCCAGCGTGTTCCCGCAATGTTCACCGGGTCCTCGATCCACCTTGTGCCGGGTCTGCCCAAGCTGTGTCTTCCATTACATGATTAGTAGTAAATCTTAATAGGTATCTTAACAATATACTCTTATTTATGTGATTATATCTATGCTTAGATTCGAAATAAATGTATCTATAAATAATTTGAACGAAACGTTAAGTAAAAACTCCGTTATATTTTTTGTATAATACCTGTAGATTGTTATGTGTCTATTTAAAATGTCTTTATAATTGTTTCGTTTATCAATTTAAATTAGTGAAGAATTTGAATAAGTAGGTTTTATTATTTTAAATTATAAAATAATAAATTTTGCCTACCGCCGCAGCCGCGGACCATCAAATTATGAAATATCTGTACAGTTTTTCTTTTGTATTTTTCCTTATCCATTTTCTCTCTATTTGTGTAACGAGTCTCATTAATTAACATTCATATTCTGTAAGTAGGTACGTTTGTTCCGAGAGAGCAATAAATTCTAAAGTTTATGTTATATTTTATCAAAGTTTCGAGCAATATTCTTACAATATTAGCCTATCTTATATTTTATACGTTATAAAGGATTACTAGTTTTGTAACTTTTAAATTATTTATTTATACTGATAACATACATAATAATGACACGCTAGTAATATAAAAGATTGTATATATACGTGAATAAATATTTTCAAATAAGTACGATTATTCCTTTGGATTTATTTACTCATCATAAATTATAAACTACATCTTGATTAATGTATGTCCGTTTGCCAAAACTTATAAGCTAGGTAGGCATAGAGAAATTTGTTTGGTGATTTCTCTCTACTTGGGGCAGTCCGACTGGGGGAATACCTCCGCCCTACAGAAGATCGCAGCCAAATAACCTTGCGTTGTGTTCCAGCGGTGAGTAGGGTTTCCAGAGCTTCTTGGGGTAGGGGGGATTGAAGGTCGGCAACGTGCTAGTTGATGCCTATGGTATTATAAGCGTCCATAGGCTACGGTAGCCGCTACGCATTGTTTGCAACCTTAGTAGTATAAAAACGTATTTTAATGTTAGCACGTCAAAGTGGCAGCTCTCGGCCTGATTGTAGACACAGTAGAGTCCATAAACAACGGCGACTACCGAGAGATCGTCCTTGGGAGCCTCTCAGCAGCTGGATACACAACGGCATATCCCGAAATGAGACACGTCTAAGCGTGCTATTATTGCAGATGTGACACTTCGTGTATGATGGGTATATGTAGGTTATGCGCTCGTAGGTCTTCCTTCATTCTTCTAGATTTCTCTTCTTTCATAGCAATATTTAATTCTTTCAAATATCTCGATAAAATTCGTTCGCTTTTAATTTTATATCAGTTCATATCTTCAGTATAATCCCAATTCAAATAACTTTACAATAAGTTTATCATACTATAGTAACCGAGGTAAACTTACGTAGTGGCATACATAAGAGCATGGTAACCCGTGTAGGTACTCACTCCTTCGCCTCGGGGAATGAACCGCATTGTATTCAAACACATTCTATGTCAGTGACAGTAATACTGTGGCTGTAGTTCGTGTGAAACGTATGAAGTTTGTACTCACATAATAGGAGAACGGGTATGGGCACACATGTTTATTGTATACTGAATGCCTTATTTTCAGTCGACACTTTATCAACCTTTATGTAAAATGATCTGATACGTAATAAATTAATTAATAATCTCGTTAAGCTTAATGGTTCACTTTGATTGCGTTTGTACTTATTTGCGTGTCCCAAATCTATATTAATGTAATAAAACTGAAGTTATTTTTGTTTGTTTAAACGCGCTAATCTCTTGAACTACCAGTCGGATTCGAAAAATTATTTTTATATACGAAAGCCAAATTCATGAGAAATAGTATAGACTATATAACTTCACGCTACAACCAGAAAGAGCAGAGTATTAACTATGAATGTCAAGCAATCTGGAAAGCTGTAGGGGAATACGGGAAGTGGAACAACGATAAGGCTATACTGGCGCGTTGATGGCAGGAGAGTTTATTGAATAAATTTAACACGGGTGAAACCGTGGGGCACAGCTAGTACCTATACATTTTCCAAATATCACTATAGTTAAAAAAATGTAGAAGGCAATCTCTGGAAGTACTGATCCCATTCTAAAAATTATTTTACTACGAGTTTAAACATGAGTGCTATAAGTTATTTTTTATTCTTATTAAATTATATATTTGGATAGGAATGATAACTACAACAAAGAATCACTGAAATATAATGTTTAAATAATGAAATAACATAAAAAGACAAAAAAATATATATATTAAAAGTGAAATGAACATACATCTGTTAAAATAAAAACATAAAATATTAGCAATCCGCCATGTTTTTTGAAACACCAATCACAGCGAACGACGTCACTGCTCAATATCTGTCTCTCTCTCTCTCTCTCTTTCTCTTGTGTTAACGCTTATCGATATCTCATCGCTTATCACAACTCTGAAAACCATTTTTCGATAATTTTATGGTTTCAAATTATATTATTAAATTGCCTTGTTTTATGTTATCACAACCAAAAACCCAAGAGATATTAGCAACTGAATAAGTATTTATTAAAGTTAATAGCTTTAATTTATCCAAAATTGGTTCTTGATTCAAACAAAAACTTTTGTTTAGCAGATTTTCGATTTCCATGTAAGTAAAACCTCATAAAAACTGAACTTTATTTATTAGTTTAGGGTTATATAACAAAACTTTATGTTGTAAACACAACCTACATTAGCCATGTAATTGATTATATTTATTTTACGTAAAACTTAAACGCGAGTGAAAAATGTGAATAGCGAAATATTAAATTTAGCTAAATATAAGGAAAGTATATATATATTATATATACCTATATAGTATACCTTTATATATTACCTGTACATGTAAAGTAGTGTGCAGTCACATTAATTCCTAGTTTTTTTTTAGTTATAGGTTTTGGCGTAGTGGCCAAAATGTCACCTGAAGTTAAGTGCCGATGTAGCCCAAGATGATAACACGCTAAACCTAATGGAAGACTGGCTCTCAAGTGCAGCTGCCGGAACAAACCTATTGATGCTTGGCGACAGATTTTCAACTTGAGGGTGGTAGCTAGCAAGGCGGTCATTAGTTAGCCCTACCACCATGCTATGGTTTCCCCACCATGTTTTTCTTCACCGAAAGCTCAGACTTATTGCAGGGATTCGAACTCACGTCAATCGACGCGAAGTCGTACACAATACCACTGAGTCATAATTGCTTCAATGTAATGTAGAAGAAGAAGCAGTTATTTCCGTAGCATACCATATGTCGCTTCTCAAGATCATTATTAAACTAGGTAAGAAAGTTAACAAGAGTGGTCTAATATTGTCAAACAACACCCTGTCATACAGGATCAACACATGGGATTTGTCAAGATGGCTTTAATGAAATCAAGTGACCTACAAATTATGTTAAGGAACGTAAACTTACTTTTGTATATTTTATTGTAACTATAGCATAAATAAAAATGATGTATTTTTTATGTTTTATTGTCTATAAGCCCTACTCATCGCAGGTAAACATTACAAGGTTATTTCGCTGCGATCTTTTGTATGGTGAAGATATTTTACCAGTCAGACTGGCCCCAGCAGAGTGAAATCTCCAAGGAAATTTCTCTTTGTGCCCTACTTCTCTTATTATTTTACCAGACCGTATGTATTCATTTTGTACCAAATTACACAATACTATATATATTTTACGCATAAGCGAATTATGTAGATATCTATTTCTTTTTTTATACTACACAGATAGCAAACAAACATACGGCATGTATTCTTTATTGTACACATTATTTTAAACATAAATAACATTTTGGGAGTTTTTGGAGGACTGTATACTAATTATACTCTTTAGAATTCATTTTTAAACACACACAAAATAGCTACATTATTGTTTGAACACTGCATGTTGAATATATATGGCAAGTATATAATATATTCCTTGATGTTTACTATTGTTGAAAGGTCGCAGCGCTTACTGCCCACCACTTTCCATACGCCATTCTAGACGCAATGCCATTTTCGAGCGTTTTGGCGTAGATTTAAAACATTTAAAAAAAAGGCAATTTTTACTGTTAACCCTATATTTATGTAAAAGTAAGTTTTTTGTGAATAATATATACGTAAGATAATTTTAGAAATGTTTTTTAAAATTAGTCATCATACCTATTAAAGCGAAATAAGTCGTGGGCAGTTACGAGTATAGTGATATAATATTATTTGCTTGTATTAAAGGTTGCGGGAATCCACTGAGCAGCATAGAACTGGTCGTTATTGTGATCCTTCAGGGAGACCTATATCTAGGAAGGTACATATTTCGGCTGCAATTATGATGTTGTTGAAGAAAAGATATTTTATTTTAGGGTTAGTTAGTATATTTTTGTATTTAACAGTTTTTGTTTTATCATCGTATGTGGGTAGGTACATTTAAACTGAAATGATACCTGCTACATTTACTAGCGATAAAAGAATATGGTCACAATAATTCGTGAAGCGATCGTCGGATGCACTGCAATAAACCGCTAAATCGGAACCGTGAAGGTGCCCATTCAATAACTAATAAATTACATTGGACCGCTGAATTTCTTTGATAAACGTTCCAGATAAAGATGCGGTAAAATCCGGTCTCGACACTGCGATCAGCGAAAGCTAAAAGCCCCCGTACATCGACATTCTTTCAATTCTATAAAAGAGAATAGAAATAGGTTTTAACTTTATGGCGACTTCAATTTTAGTGTTCCTGAGTTTGTGATCACACGTAAAACCACTAGTAATATTTTGAAAACACTTCTCTCTTCATGGAATAGAATCTCGATATATTATTTCTTAAAGTTTTTTTTTGTGGCAGCACCATACCCTCCTTTATTCTATATCAACATTAGTGATTCAAACATCATTTTACTCGTAAATTTCGTATCCCTGCTATTGACGAACCATACAAAAACTAGTAACTGAACTAGTGCTGTTGCGTTTATTAGTATAAACGCGAACTGAGTAACTTTGTATTACAAAAGTAATTGGTACGGACTTAGCAGTAGTAGCTGAAGTCCTAGACCTAGGCGTAATTTTAGACATTAAATTACTGTGGAATAATCACCTTGAGAATAAACTAAATAAGGCTTGCATTATATTCTGGAAATGAAAAAGACTACTGGGCAAGAAATGGAGCTTGGCCACTGGCTTTATACAACCATAATTCGACCGATCATACCTATGCTGCAAAGTTTGGTGGCCTAGGATCGAGCTAAGCACAGTCAGGGGAAAGCTACAGCAATTCCAAGGTTTGGCTTGCTCAGCTATAACCGGCTGCATACGCACTATGCCAACAACAGCCCTGGAAGTCATTCTCGGCTTACCACCTCTGGATCTGTTTATATAGCAGGGAGCAGCGATATCAGCAGTACGAATGACAAATCTGGGATTGTAGGTTAATCCAGATGGACCACACACATTTTTTTTTAAGAAAGCTATATTGCACCAACCTCTGATAGACTCTCCGTGTGATAGGATGTAGCCATTACTGAGCCGGCAAACACAGTGCTGAACAGGAAAGTTGAAAACCAAAACATAAAAATTCTCTCCGAAAGCACCGCAATTTTACGAGCCCTGGAGAGTAAGATACATGACTCTATCAACGAGAATCACAACGCACTAGAAAAGGTTACAACTAACAACAAAGTAACCCTACAGTAGATTAAGGGACACAGCGAATCACAGGGCAATGAAGGTGCAGATGAACTGGCAAAGAGAGGTTCGAGCAGTCTGCGGGTAGGACCTCTACCCATACTACCTCTGCCGTTCAGACAAATTCGCTCTTGGCTGCGTCTAAGAACAATAGAATTAAAACAAGGTGGATAGACAACGGCCAGTGACTGTAGACAGTCGAGGGTGACACTGTTCAACCCCCTACCGCGATTGTCGCGGTGACTACCCATTGTTCACTAACAAACACTTTTATATTCTAGGTGTCACTGACAATCTCATGTGTAGAGCATGCATGGAGGGAAAGAAACCGTTACTCATGTAATCCTGGAAAGCGTTGAAGTTACAACTCAACGGGCAGAAATCCCCAAAAACCCGAGGTCGCTTCGACAAGCCTGTGAATGTCCCAGGAGGCTTCACTTCTGCGCTTCTGATCGGAACTGGGCTGGCTGGCATAGCCAAAAGTAAAAGTGCGAACAGATGGAGTCCACATAACATAATCCCGTCACTTTGCGACATAAAAAACGACACGAAAGTGCACTTTGCAGCAAATATACAAACAACAAATATACTACCAATATTTCACTTATAAGGGTAACCTTTGATATCTTTGAACAACATAAAACAACCATTCTGTTGTATTACAGTTTATTATATAACTTTTTATACATATAAAACTAATACTATTGTTATTGCTTAGAAGTACATATGTATATTTTTTATTTATTTCGTATGTGTTCTTTCATTATTAAGCACAAGATGACTGAAGACAGATAAGTGTTTTTAAAGGCTTCTAGCTGACATTTATTTATGATGAAATAAAATACATTAGAATGATATCCTAAACAAACCTCTAAAATGCTCTGGCAAAGACATTAATTATACTGTCAATCACACTCCGATAGCTCGCACAAAATTGCTTTGATACGAGTTACGTCAAATTTAGACCTTGCTCTGCATAAAATATAGATGTTATAACACTTTTTTTATAACTGTTAAATTTTAAAGAGAATCGTTTTTTGGATCAGGTGATCTTTTAATTTATTTTAAGATATATAAAGGAAGGGTAAAGGAGTCTGATCAGCCCGTTGTTACAACCTGTAGAAGAATGCTTGGGTAAAATTTTGCAAAAGTGCGCTAATACAAACAGGTTTTTAGGCAATTAGAGGTTTTACCCTATAGGGGTTATCCATAAATTACGTAACACAAATTTGATAATTTGGGAAAGCCCCTCCGTACTAATAATCGCAGATGGTCACATTTCTGTGTTCCCTCCATCTCTGGTATATGACATGCATATGACATATATTACAATTTTAAATTTAGAAATTATTAAATTAAAACATCACTTGACGTGAGGTCTCGAAGTTTATACCTTGTTTCTTCCCCTTGTCACATGCTATCACAATTCGTTTACCTCGTCCCTGCCTCATCACGTGTGACATAATTTATAGAAGGACCTTTACCTATGTCTGTTTCTGATACCCACAGCGTATGAAATATTATTGTTTAATAATACACTTATGAAATTACTTTGATTTTAAAGCAAGATATTATATTAGATATCATGCATTTGTTAGGGATAGCAGTTTGTTTTCAAATTAACTATAATAAAAATATATATGCAAACAAAAATATAATAGAAAAATTATATGAAGAGATATTGAAATCCATTTTAACCACACAACTGACAGTAATTCCGTCTTTTCTGAATTTATTCAACCTTCCGACAAAAGTACTTTCGTAAATCAAAACAAAGGATACTCAATCTATGTCATATTGTGAGAAAAATATTGGCTAAAATGATAGCAAGTAAGCAACCATCGTAAAGCGTATCACACTTACGCATTTTCCTTGAAACTCGCCCAATCATAAAAAGTAATTGACACTCAAGACGCAGAAGCTATCAATATTGTGATAACCACGTTATTGTACCTATAAAATCACTAAATAGCCATTCAGACCACTTTATGTAATGTAAAAAAATGACTACTTTCAATCTATTCTTTTCCTTTGTCATTTGTGATAAAAGAAAAACTTATCAAATAAATTCACAGCACAATGGATGTATCATTTTAACTTTTATTATTCTTACTCTTTTCTCTCTTTTTTTAATGTTATGAAATAGCAGTTGACTTGCAAGTCACTGATGTTAAGTGTTCATTGCAACTTAAGGTGGACTATCGAGCCAAGCGTCTGTGACGCTACGTCAGTGATGCCGCCACAGAGCGTCAGATTAACGTTGTATGCAAATAATTACATATTGCAAATGTAGGGAACGCCATTCGAGGGCACCGACGCTGACGCCGCCTCAATTTGACGCGCTCGCGCTTGTTTTGAGGCTGCTGCGCACGTGTATTTTGAGGTTATTTCATAGCTAACTGAATATAAATAGCACCTATTGAAATGTTTACTGAAAAGGAAGATGAAATTTAATTAAATTGGTGTCTCAGCAACTATTACTTTAAAATTAAGCATGAAAAATTACAAGAATAATAAATAAAAGCTCTTTCTAAACTGAGGTAGAATCGAAGCAAATCATCATAAACATCTTGTTCTTCTTTGAGAAATTTAAGTAGATCCATAAAAAATATATTATAATAGTACAAGAGCTAATGAGAGATCAGATCATTGCAGCGAAAGCGGTACGACTTTACCTCTGACGCCGATTTCCAAAGTCACCAAAGCGTCGCTGACGCCTGGTCACTGATAAAGCGTCAGTGACGGTACAGACGTCGCGTTTGTGACGCTCCGCTCCAAAGTGCACCTTTATAGTTAAATAATAGCAACCTCAAAAAGATCGCAGTCTTGAGGCCTGTTAAATTTTGTTTTTCACTTCAAGATGAATATAATTATTAAATGCTTCTGTATAACTTATTACCAGATGTAGTATAATATAAGCTCGAAAAAAGATTTTGTACTGCCAAAAATAGTATTTAACCACTAAAATTAAAACCCCATTTTACTTTGAAATTATAACAAAAAAAGTTACATTTTGCTATCCCATTAAAGAAATGTCTCCATTCTAATCATGTTAACCCAAAAATAGTAAATGATCACCAAAATTTTAACTACGTGACATTTTTAATTCTTACTCCTTTAATATTATTAGTATCTGACGCAGCCGTCTCTCGCTGTTCCTTATTACAAGTCAAACCTAACCTAACCCAGCCACATCTGAATAGTGCATTAATTTACTCGTTAAAATTTGGTGATCATTTACTATATTTTATATTTGAATACAATTTAAAGTACAATCATTACTAAAACATCTAGAAACTCCCTAAGGTCTCCATGTATTATTTGGTGGTCATTATATTTAATTCCATTATTAAATGTGACAAAAATAATATACTGGGAGATACATTTTATAATGGTTTGCGACGGAAAATGCGACGAAGGGTGAGCTCAAAACCTACACAATGCATTTAAGCTTTTATTTTAGTAAAGTAAAAGATGTGATAATGCAACCATAGCGAGGTGCTTGAGGGTTTTTTAGTGTTCGTCATGCTCACTGTTATACTCAAGCTTATCGTGACCAAGTAAATATTTGTGAACTCAGACCTAAAATTAGGCTTAGCGTAAGTACGGTAAGATTAATTACAGGCAAAAAAATAGTATAAATTTTTACTAAAAAGTGTAGGTAAAATGACTAATCATTTACCTCGATATGTCTGATTTCATTACTTCTATTTATTACATGATAAATATTGTCAGTTAAAATCTTCGTGATCACTATACTTTCTTTTAGTAACACGACAAAGTGACTGAACTGTGCCTGATGGTAACCACAGTATCTACAATCTAAAAACAGTAGTGGCCACCAATAGATCAAATATCCATCACAAGTCACCGTTGTCTGCATAAATATAAAATGAATCTGAACCGGCTGATTTCGAAACGCGACGCGCATAAGCGAATCACCATGACAGCGTTAGAGAAAACAGCATATGTGTGGTGATCACGAACGCGTTGTCTTGTTCCTGAGGGACTCTATACCATTAAATTAATTAGTGTAAAAAAAAATGACTAGCTGTTACCCGCGGTTTCCCCCGCGTAAAATTTAAAAGAAATCGCTGATTGATGACTTATAACAGTTCACATCAGTTTCAGACAATATTTTTATCGGGCGGCCAGGGTTATGCGTCTCAACTCGTACGGCTCGTTCACGCTACTACACCTATTGTCATAGACCGGAGCCGAGTGTTGAATTATTTTAATTTTACATCATCTCCCAAACTATATGCCCAAATAACATGCTATAAAGGGCAGAGTTTATTTACATGAAATTGTCTTGTTATGAATTAACCTACGTTAGTAAGGATTAATATGCCATACCTAATAAAAAAAGCTCATCATCATCATCATCATTTCAGCTGAAAGACGTCCACTGCTGGACATAGGCCTCCCCCAAAGATCGCCACAACGACCGGTCCTGTGCTGCCCGCATCCAGCGGGTTCCCGCAACCTTTACCAGGTCGTCAGACCACCTTGTGGCGGGTCTGCCCACGCTGCGTCTTCCGGTACGTGGCCGCCACTCGAGAACTCTTTGACCCCATCGGCCATCCATTCTACGAGCTACGTGGCCCGCCCACTGCCACTTAAGTCTAGCTATTCTTCGGGCTATGTCGGTGACTTTGGTTCTCCTGCGGATCTCCTCATTTCTGATTCGATCACGCAGAGAAACTCCGAGCATAGCCCTCTCCATTGCCCTTTGAGTGACTTTGAGCTTTCTTATAAGGCCCATAGTTAGCGACCACGTCTCAGCACCATATGTAATCACTGGCAACACACACTGGTCAAAGACTTTCGTCTTGAGACACTGCGGTATCTTGGACGAGAATATGTTACGTAGCTTCCCGAACGCTGCCCAGCCGAGTTGGATTCGACGATTGACCTCTTTCTCGAAATTGGATCTACCTAACTGGATAGTGTGTCCCAGGTAAACATAATCTTCAACAATTTCAAGCGTATAGTCTCTGATCTTCACGGGAGTTGGCGCTACATGGACGTTCGACATAATCTTCGTCTTGTCCATGTTCATTCTAAGACCAACTCGTTCAGAGGCTTTACTGAGGTCATCGAGCATCGCACGGAGGTCCTCCATGGTCTCAGCCAAGACTACTATGTCGTCGGCAAACCGAAGGTGGGTGATGTACTCGCCGTTTATGTTGATGCCTAGTCCTTCCCAGTCCAGAACCTTGAAAACATCTTCCAGTGCAGCGGTGAACAGTTTAGGAGAGATAACATCTCCTTGTCTGACTCCCCGCCGCAACAGGATAGGTTTCGAGTTCTGACCCTGCAGTCGAACTGACATAGTGGCGTTTTCATACAAACACTTCAACACTTCGATGTACCGGTAGTCAACTTGGCACCGCTGGAGAGACTGTAGTACAGCCCAGGTCTCAATCGAATCGAAGGCTTTCTCGTAGTCCACAATCGCTAAACAAAGGGGTAGGTTATACTCTTCGGTCTTCTGTATAACCTGCCGTAATACGTGTATGTGGTCTACGGTACTGAAGCCCTTTCGGAAACCGGCTTGTTCGGGAGGCTGGAAGTCGTCAAACTTGCAAGCGAGACGGCTCGTAATAACTCTCGAAAACAGCTTATAAACATGGCTCAAAAGTGAGATGGGCCTATAATTCTTCAATAGAGTATTGCCACCTTTTTTGAAGAAGAATACCACCACACTTTTGTTCCATGCCTGCGGCGTTTTACCTTCGTGGATGACGGAATTGAACAATGTCTGAAGGGCCCTCAGGACTGGTTTACCACCCGCCTTCAATAGTTCGGCTGTGATTCCGTCATCTCCGGGAGCTTTATTGTTTTTAAGCTGTTTGAGAGCCATACTAATCTCATACAAGCTGACGTCCGGGATCTCTTCTGTGTAGTGTCGAGTCAATCTAGCTCTTGGGTCTTTAGCTAGATTCGTAACGGGTTTCTGTGTTGATGTGTATAACTGTCCATAGAACTTCTCGACCTCTCTCAAGAGCTTAGGTTTGGATGACACGATTCTGCCGTCTTCAGTCTTCAGCTTTGTTAGCTGGCTTTGCCCAATAGACAGATCTCTTGCGAACACTTTGGAGCCTTTGTTTCGCTCTATCGCCTCTTTAATACGATTAGTATTAAATTGGCGTATGTCAGTTTTCAGTGACTTTGAGATCCGTCTATTAAGCTGCCGATAAGCACAAGCATCACCTCTAGACTGCAGAATCATCTCACGCCTCTCCTCCATGAGTTTTAGAGTAGAGTCCGAGAGTTTTTTGGTCCTGTTTGTGCGGCGGATCTTAAAGAACTTGGACCCAACGGTATGGACAGTTTCCACGAACCCGTCATTATAATTGTCCACGCTGTTTTCTTGGCAATGAAAACGGTTTTGGAGTTCCAGCTGAAAGCTCTCGGGGTTTTGGAGTTGGATCGGTGCTGGGCGGAGCATAGACTTCATCAATCGAGATCTTTCGAGCTTCAAATTAAGATTCAATGTGCCTCTTACCATACGGTGATCACTTCCGGTTTTTACCGCATTGATCACAGAGACATCATTGAATATGTGCCTTTTCGTCGACATGATAAAGTCTATCTCGTTTTTCGTTACACCGTCAGGGCTCATCCAGGTCCACTTCCTGTGTTCTCGCTTCCTGAAGAAAGAGTTCATCATATAAAGGCCTTCCTTCTCCATGAAGCCGGCCAGTAATTGACCCCGATGATTCCAGTTTCCTACTCCAAATTGCCCCACTCGCAGCTCATCGCCGTCTCGTTTGCCCAGTTTTGCATTGAAATCCCCCATGACAACCGTGAAGTGGGCTTTAAAACTATGCATGGCTTTAGAGATATCCTCATACATAGCCTCCACCTCATCGTCATAGTGCGCCGAGGTCGGAGCGTACACCTGTATGACCTTCAACGAATACCGTTTGGTTATTCTGAGTATTAGGCACGCTACCCTAGTCGACACACTCTCGACTTTTACCACGTTGTTCACAAGGGCCTTGTGGACGATAAACCCGACACCTCCTTGGGACTGTTGGTCGCCCTCCCGGAAATAGAGCAAGTTACCAGATTTAAGGATTATCGTGTCCTCCCCCTCTCTTCGGGCTTCAGATAAACCTATAATATCCCACCGTAACTTGCTCAATTCTTCCTCAAGTTCGACAATTTTCTCGTCAGTTCGCAGTGTGCGCGTGTTATATGTTACCAGGGCCAGAGTTCGTCGGTTGTGGTAGCCGGATCTCTGCCGGGGATTAATTATAGCACCCCCTGCCCCACCGTTACCGTGACCGCTACCGGAGTCAGGAATAGCAGGGCCGTCGGGGACTAGGGGTCTAGATTTCGTTTGTACTAACATGATATTTGTACTAACTAAAAAAAGCTCATAATTCAATTTTCAATAATAAAAATGCACAAAATACCTCATTGTGGCTTATGTTTAAGAGATAGGCATATGGTATTGCGGACTTTTTTTATATGTACTAAGGAGCAATATTTTTGTAGATTATTATATTTACGTATCACTAACCGTTACGCCAGCGCACGCGGATAAAGCAGTTCGGGTGCGCGGTTTGTTCCGACTTTCTTAACAATAATTAATATTTAAGGCTAGCTAAGAGGTGTAGCCTCATTCTAGACTGCTTATACTATTACACGTGAATTTGGAATTCATATACACTAAATAAAAATTGAATCCGACTAGTAGTTCCAGAGATTAACGGGTTTAAACAAACAAACAAACAAAAAACTCTTCCGCTTTATTATATTAGTATAGATAGATAATGCAGAAAGTGGAGTTTTTTAAATTTGTTATTTGTTATTTGTTGGATACCTACGTATCATCATGTGACACAGAGATCTGTACAAATAAATCATAAAAATATTAAATTATATGTGTGATTTAATATACACGTAATTTTCCGTCACATAAAATGGCACGCCCTTTGTCTTCGCTCACACTTGTGAGGATTTTATTGATATATCCAATATTATTTCCGGCTCAATGGAAATATTTCCAATAAGCATCCGTCTCAGATTTTCTTTTGCATATCTTTCAAGGCAGTATTGGTATTTATTTTCTCCTGCTTCTTTTTCAGAGTACCTACCTATATTTTTTACTTACCGTTTGATTGGTTTTTTCCATGTATAAGCAGTTTATAAAAAATATTTGATTTTAACTTTTTTTAAATACCTTTAATGTTATAAAATTGCAAGTATTGACATTATTTATTTGTTTTTCTAACTCGTGCTTTTTTATTATTCTTTTTATGTTTAGTATTCTGGCCACAATCTTACCCGATGTTAAGTGACGATGTGATCCATATTGGTGGTACGCTAAACCTAGTGGACAGTCTCTCAAGTGTAGCTGCCGAAAAACACCTATAGGTGCTTGACTAGAGGTTTTCAACTTTTGGGTGTTAGAGCTAGCCAGGCGGGCATTAGAAAATCCCTACCACCATTCTATGGTTTCATCACAATATTTTCCTGCACCGAAAGCATAGGCTCAATGTAGGGATTCGAACACACGTCGCTTGACACGGTGTCCGTACACGCTACCACTGAGCCATAATTGCTTCAAAACTCATTGTACTTATAAAGCTACTACTCCACTAAAACTAAACTCATAAAACTTACTGGAATTGATTTTATATATATGGTGGTAAAACTATTTTCGAGCCAGCATATTCTTCCATAATATTATTTGGTGCTATAATGTGGCATAAAAGTTAAGTGACGATGGTGATGACTGTGTGGTGGCTGTTTTCTTTTTAACTACAGCATACTGTACATCAGGTGCTATGTCTAAGGTATCAGCTCTTTCTTGTATAAAAAATTGTGTATCAAGTATACGCACGTAAAAAGGTAACGTCTTTGGCGTAACAAAATTACAAAATAAAACACAAAATTTGTTACCCGCGTTCCAAAAACATGATGAAGTTAGTAGCCATCAAAGCAATGATGGCTTAGTGGTAGTGGTAAAATAAATACCCTTTCAACAATCAAACTTGAACTTATTATACTACAAACCGGTAATATGCTTAATATGATTACCTAAAATACCTTTATTTCTCTCACTAAGTCTAGAAGATGGAACAAACGATGGACTAAACGCGCCAAAATAAATATAACTTCAATAAAATAATAAATGTAATACTAATACAATATAATACATAATATATACTTATGTATTCACATGAAACTGAATAAAAAAATAAAACGATTCACCTCATTAAAACATTGAACAGCCAAATAAAAGATTTATAAAAAATGTGCCATTACGCTCGCCTCGCAAGAGTAAATATAAATATGGGCGCTCGTTTGCTTGAGAGCGGCGCGCGGTAGCGGTCGCATCTGCTGTTTGCTGGATTATGTTGGTAAAATTCGATAACCTTCAGACAACCAACTGAGGTACTGGACATTGCAAGTTTTTTCAGTAAAATGAGTTAACCAAAATATATTTGAACTTGTTTTTCCCAAATGAACGTTTTGCTTTGCTTACTAAAAAATTTGGCCTAAAAACGCAGTATCCAAATAAATTTATGCACAAGCAAACAATAATTAAAGAACAAAATATTTCGTTCGACATAATTTCAACTTTTTTAATACCTAACAGAGCGGTATTGCGTGGCTGCGCACGCGTTTATTACGTCTTAATTATTTTTAATCTCAGAATTTTATTTTAAATCATTGACAATTCATATATATTAAGATAACAGCCAAAGACTTGCTTGTAATAACATGTACAAATTTCATAACAATCGTTGAAACTATTTTTGAGTTAAATCCAAACAATACATACAAACATACAGGCAATTTTCTTAATGTTATAGTCGTAAACTTTATGTATCCTTTGTAAAAGATGTCTATATGATAATAAAAAAAACACAGACATAACTACAAATTAATATAGATATAAGTTCAGTATAGTAAAGTTTCTTATTCAGGAAGTTGAAAAATATGGTAATATAATAATTTTATGTCACGAAGTTTTTATTGAAACTTTATTAAAATTGCAGATAGCAGCCGTTGTTACATCCCACTTCTAGAAACTCAAAGTAAACTTTGAATAAGAAAAGGGTGTGACACTTTGCTTTGCGAATTCACAGCATCTGGATGCACGAGATAGAATCGTTAGTGCTTATACGTACGTTTTAATTGTAAAAGGTGGAATCTGAAACCAATACGAATTAAATTGAAATCAGTACTAACATATTTTTAAACCACTGACTTCAATGATATTGAAAGTTTTAACAACTGGATGATGACAAGACTAGTAACCCGCCCCGGATACGCACGGGCAGTAAAGTATTGTATTTAGACGGATTGTGATGAAATAAATAAATGATGAATTTAATTTATTATGAAAGCATAGCTATTAATAGATTTCGTTACTTATATTATACAAAATTTCACCCCATCTTCAACACCCTTAGGTATTGAATTTGAAAAAATCTATGAAACACGTCCTTTAGAAGTTGGTGCAGTTATTTATATTATCGTAGAAAACATCGTCGTAAAAATAAACATAGATTTTGGATGCACCCTTCATTGGAGAGTTTAATATTTTTATTCCAAAACTAAAAAAAGTTCTTTAGATACACTAGTGGTAAAACGAAGAGAAGAATTATTATACTAACTAACTATTATAACTATTATCAATTAAAAATTCATGGCTAGGATATACACGATTTTATATATATAGATAGATTATTTAAAATATGTCCATAAAGCTTCCTCAAAAAGTTACTGTAACATAATAATTATATCGAAGCTATCATTGTACGATACGTTAAAATGTAATTGACAGTTTAATTAATGTCTGTGTAACACATACCTTTAGGATCGAGTCGTGTTTCCGGATTCGCATCAGATTTCAATAACCCTTATCGAACCCAATTATTACTATATACCTACAGCAAGTGTTTTTTCAATAAATATTTATTGTAATTGGCGTAATTGTTAGTTGTTCTACAAAAACGTTGTTCTACAAAAATATTACCCTATTAGTAAATCTAAAAAAGTCCTTGATACCATATGTCTATCTCTTATACATAAGCCACAATAAGGTATTTTGTGACATAGTTTTATTGAAAAGTGATACAGGTATACAGTAGGTCATTATTACGGATTAAATAATGACACCGACATATATTATAAATAAAAATCAAAATAAAACTAGAAGTAGTGGATGCCACAAAGGATGCCACGTACGCACGATGAAACGTACATAGAAGGCTATTTGCCTCGTTAACCGAGGTATAATCAAGCCATATCTGGTCGCAAGATGCGACGACCAATCAAGTCGCGAGTTCCTTGGAAAGAGGACGTTATACTTTGTGTGTTATATTTTATTTTATTAATATACATTTAAATCTTACAACTTATTATACCTACTACATTTAAGACTTATGATAATTCTCTATGATTACGTCGATCGAAGGAAGTTCAAAAACTGTAATGAGCCCGACCTTTCGGTAATAGAAAACGTCGTATAGAAACTAAAGAATGGTGGCATAATCTAAAACCCGCCTAGCTACCTACTTTCCTCTTTCTCTGTCTGTCTTCAAACGATGTTGCCACCTTTAGGCTGAACGTGTTACCTTCTAAAGCCATCTCGTCACTTAATACCAAGTCAGACTGTGGAAAAAAATGCTCAACCTGTAAAGGTTAAAAAAATAATGTTCATTATATTTTTTATTATGCATAGGAAGCAATATATAGTTCAAATCCCCATTGCCCCATTATCCTTTAACTCCAGTTTCAGATTAAATTAGAAGCTTGTAGAAGCAGTGAAGTCTTATACGAAATATATAATTTCGTACAGATATCCTTATATAAAAACTATGTTAATTTAAGGTTCTACTATAAATACACAGCTTATAGCTACAAAAAATACTGAACGATTTTACGATTTTAATACTATAAATCGAAATGCTAATTTTATAGGCGTATAATATACTAAGTATAACTTAATTATAAGAAATAGGTTTAAAATTAAACGTGAATAGTAAAAATTTCATCAGCTATATGGTTGAGTAAAAAGTTAAATATTGTAAATTCAGTTTACATTTTAATTTGAATAAAACAAGTAAAGAGGCAGCACAATCATTATACACTTTAAGAAATCCATATTCCAAACGCACATATAAATCACTGCAGATATTATTAATATTAAAACAACTGTGGAAATAATATGTTTTTTATCTATCAAACGTAAAATTTAAATCTTCGCGAATGTTATCTGAATTCAAAAATGAATTTGGCATGGCGCTGTACCTGAATGGGAAATAAAATAATATTTATCAAAGACAAAAGTAAAACGAAAAGTTGGTTGTTTTAAAAGTGCATTACAGTTTAAGCCGTTGCGTTGCGATGCTTGAAACGACAACAGCGTTTAGGACTCGAAGCACGAATTGTAAACTGTATTTTCTTTAAACGTTAAATATTCTTGCAAATAGACATAAGTTGCATTTTACGCCTTATCATAACATAAAACGGTGCTTTGTATACTCATATCGTTTTTATTTTGCATACCATAAAAAAATGAGTCTTCAAATAGTAAAATCAAAAGACATATACGATACGATATCGGCGACAGATGAACGGCTATTACAATATTCATATTTATTAAATATATACTAAAACCTGGCCAGGTTACATCTATGATTTTAAAAATATCATATAAATCCGTTTAGTGGATCTTGAGTTATAAGCACATTAATATTTAACGGACAGATAAACAGACGAATATATTTAACAGACAGACAGACAAACGGGCTGTAGAAAGGAAGAGACGTTGCATATTGTAAAGAAGGATTTATGCACAAGTTCTTTTGGTAAGTATAGACTTGGAATTCCAATTGAACATTTTTGCCCCTGAAAATTATTTTAGAAACAAAAATAAATAATTAATAAGCGTGTACCTATATAAATTATATGTAACAACATAATATGTAATGACAGAGTAATAATGTAAAGGTGAAATGCAAATAACGTTTAGCTCTGAGACGTGCTTCGAGAAGTTTACTCGCAAGAGTTGAATACGAAAGTTGCGGCGCGGTGCCCCTGCACTGGGATAAACGTCGCAAGTGACTACAATATACTTTAGAGTCGGTGTAAGCCCGGAGAAGCGGTGGCCCTTATCGCACACGTGATTTGAATGCCTCCAAGAGAGTTTTATTCGACAAATATGACAAAAATGTTTGTAACTACCGCGCTGTGAATACTTATGCATGCTGATTTTAAATTTACTTTTCATAGTAATAATACGAATTGGATATACAAAAGCGGGTGTACTCCTTTCATTGCGTTCAGAATAATCAAGCAGTATACCGAATCGTAAGTTAATTTTCTTTGTAAAATGTATTTTCAATGACGTGAATACTGCAATGCGGTTAGATTAGGTACGTACACTTGAAGTAGCATAAGAGTGATTTGGCTTTGCATGGGCTATTCATTACCATTACAATAAATAAATCTATAGGTACTTATTATAAAAGAGAAAAGATTCGGAAATATGTTACTAATAATCTTTTTTACTTATGGACATTTATAAATAGTGTATAAATTTTATATGTGTACATATAAAAGTAATGTATGTGTATGTAATATTGTAAATTATTTTAAACATATAGTGAAATGATACGAAATTAATCCAAATTGTTTTATCTGTACATAATTTTCAAGAGTAAGAAAAAAACGTATATATTTTTCATGATTCACTCATAGATGCCGCTACACGGATTGGTTTATTAGTTTTAAATGTTCTGTGATATTACAAGAAAGAACGTTGATAATAACAACTCAATACAATTACGAAAAATTTGTTTTGTTAGTCTTTTTTTATCTATATTTAGCGTTATGGCCACAATCACACTTGATCTTAATCGGCGATGTGGCCCAACATGGAACACCTTAAGCCTAATTGAGAAGACTTGCTCTCAAGTGCAGCTGCCGGATCACACTTATTGGTGCTCGGCGACAGGTTTTTAACTTGAAGGTGGTAGCCAGCCAGGCGCGCATTAGTAAAAGTCCTACCAACATGCTATGGTTTCATCACGATGTTTTCCTTCACCGAAACCTCAGGCTCATTGCAAGGATTCTAACTCGACGCGATGTTCGTACACGATACCACTGAACCATCATTGCTTCAAAATTTGGGCATATTTGGGCTATACATATTATAAAACACAACTTATCTCTGTCTGTCTGTCCGTTTATGTTCTTTTCATGCGAAAACCACTTATCCGATTTATATGGTTTTTCCTTTAATTCATTGATATGTTATCTGGTCGGGTTATAGGATATATTTTGTTACATAAAGTAACATACGAAATAAGCAGTGACGATAATGTTGAATCGATTTGGTAAAAGGACGCTTTTGGGACGATTACATGGCTTACGCTGAGTAAACCATAAAAGATATATCAAATTAATATAGTACATAACTGTAAATCTTTAAAAAGGCCTACGAAAAACTCAGCGATATCATATGTGTATCTTCTGGGGATCACCCACAATAAGCATTTTTGAAGCAGCATAAAAAACGCCTCTATCCGTATATCATGTGGCTACGATCGCTCATGGTACGTCGGCCTTTTTTTTCCTTTACCAGGTTGTCGGACCACCTTGTGGCCGGTATAATTAGAATAATTCTTAATCTTTCGAATAATCAGATGTAAGTTTCGAATATTCGACTCCAATTACAAATACTCGATTCAAATTTCTTATATAAAAAATTATGGGTGAACTCGTGAATTATTTAAGCCGTGTACACAAGAACGCGCTGGTACACGCGTTAACGCTGCACTTAGAAAAAAACTCTATACCCCCCGTTCAGGTGTGACGCGCGTTAACGAATAATACTAAAACATCGTATTATGTATTCGGAAATTCGACCTAATCGATATTCGGTTCGAATAATACCTAATTTTAAATTATTGGCACACCTCTAAAAATCTACAAAGATTTTATGTATTGTAAGCACAAGTATAAACATAAAATAAACATTCATATTTTCTAATAAAAAAGGGAAAATGTATGGTAATAAGCTTTTCAACGAGTTCGATTGTCTTGTATATTAGGATCGTACCATTTCAGTTTATGTACGCAGGCCATTGGGTACTAGGTCGGTGTCCGGATACCTAATGCGCGGAAACATGAGGCTCACTCGAACCTTCCAATTCAAACGGAATGAATCAATACAACCATAATGTAATCTGTAATGGGTTTCAATACGAAATTTCCACATCAAAGGGAAAGAAACCTTTCAAAAATTGTTTCTGTACCAAATAAATGGTAAAATGAACTGCGTGGTGAAATTCATAACCAATATAATATATTAACGCATTGGGATATAGAAGGATATAGGGGAATATAGAGTGTTTATTTTATTGTTGGCTGTTTAAATTATTAGTAGTTATAAAATCTATATGAAAAATAACTATAGTCGTATTTTTAATTAGACGAAGCTAACTGACAGTAGCTAATGTGACTTAGTGAAATAATGTTGCCATATTTAAAGTAATAGTGATGCATTCAGTTCTCGTTCAATCAGATGAATGAACAATGAGTGTGAATAGTTAATCATTTCAAACTATAAAAGAATATTATTTCTATTTTACAATAAAATTGTATAAAAGTGCTCTGATATAAGTTACTAGTAGTATGTAACTACAATCAGTTTTTTGACGGCTTATTACAAAGCGCGGCGCGGCGACTAGTGCCAACACCGAACAACGCCGCGCGCGTCGGTCGCCAGTTTGTTTGTAATTCGGCTTCTAACCTCTGGCCTGATAGCACGAATGTTTTTTCTGCGCTCACGCTGTTTAGTTATTGTTTTTGTTAAGTTTTTCGTTACGTTGTGTTTGTGGTAATTGTTGTGTTTATTTGTTGCTATATTGTTTCGTACAAACGATATGGATCCTCAACCAAGCACGTAAAGCCAAAGCTTGTCTCCAAGAAAGAAGAGACCACGGATTGCTTTAAGCGTTACCGAAAAACTTATGATACAAAACGTCTACAAATACGTATTTGAGGAGAAAGCTGCTTTACTATTACCTATTGAGGCTCCCGAAAAAAAGAATGTGTTTCAAAAACAGCTGACATTTTGGGAATTGGTGTGACCTCAGTTTACAGTGTATTAAAAGAATACAAAGAAAATGAACAATTTAAGTCTCCCGAGAAACGTGGACCTAAACACAGTTTCAAAGATAAATTAGACGATTTTACTTTTGCCGCTATAAGGCGAAAAGTACATAATTTTTTTTATGCAAATGAGCCACCCACCATTATAAAGGTAACTTAAACTGAAGGAAGGAATACTTCTACTGCATTATATTCTGTGTCTACCATAATGTTCTTTGTAGAACCAAAGTATTAGATTGCGTAGACAACCTTACTCATTATTTTTGTTATTATTTTATAGATTCTTAAGGTTGTCAATGAAGACCCAGACTTAGCAAATTTTTCTTGGAGTACATTAAGAAATGTTATGAAACATTTAAATTTCAAATATGTCACAAAATCAAGACAAAGCATTTTAATTGACAGACAGGACATTGTTTTATGGCGCCAGCGATACCTTCGAAAAATTAAAGAGTATCGAAGAGAAGGAAGGTATATTTATTACCAAGATGAAACCTGGATCAACGAAGGTAATTACAATTTTCCGTTTTCTTTACATTAAATTGTACTTTCAATAATTAATTGTTATTTTTCTCTATCTTGAAGGTCATGCACCGAAGAAGGCATGGATTGACCAGACAGTGTTATCGTCCCGCCAGGCCTTCCTAGATGGCTTGACCACTGGCTTAAAACAGCCTTCAGGAAAGGGCAAACGATTAATTATCGGCCATATAGGTGGGGAAGAAGGATTCGTAGAAGACAGCTTATTAATATTTGAAGCTAAAAAAAAGAAGATTATCATCAAGAGATGAATGCCGATTCCTTTGAGAAGTGGTTTAGGGGGGTCTTGCCAAAACTAAAACCAAATTCCGTAGTAGTGATGGATAATGCCCCCTACCACTCCAGGAAACTAGAATCGCTGCCTACAATGTCTTGGACTAAGCCTAGAATACAAGAGTGGCTAACAAGCAAAAATATTTCATTCGAAGCAACAATGGTTAAAGCTACTCTTATAGACATTGTACGGCAGCACAAACAAGAACATTGCGATAAGTATGTTGTGGACGAGATGGCAGCGCAGCATGGGATAATAGTTTTACGTCTGCCCCCATACCACTGTGAGCTCAATCCCATTGAGTTGGTATGGGCGCAGGCTAAAGGATATGTTGCAAGAAATAACAAAACCTTCAAAATGACAGAAGTAAAAAAACTTTTTGAAGAAGGACTTGAACATATAACACCTGAAAAATGCAGTAGCTGCGTGACTCATATAATTAAAGAAGAAGACAAAATGTATAGTTTCGACCACATGATCGACAATGTTTCAGACAGATTTATAATTAATGTCACCGAAAGCGATAGTGATGATTTTTTATCTGATGATTAATAAAAACAAATTATGTAATATTAATATATAAATTGTTATATTTTATACATCTATAGCTTCAACTACATTATGTATTGAAAATAGGACAGTCTTACAAGTTTCCTCGCAATGTTTTCCTTAATGTTTAAAACACTCGGTATTCAGTATAGGTAGATACTATAGGAACATAGTCGTCGAAAACTCGTTGGTATGTACAAAGCACGACTAAAATCTGAACCCTGTACCCGATATCGGCAGTTCGGCGCACTAAATATTCACTAGATAATCGAGGCAATTTCATTCATTCAGGAGTTTTTTCAATCATTCACTATGTCACAACACTATTTTTATTTCATCAAAACCTGACAACACAGTAAACGTCAGTTGACTTCGTCTAATTAAAAATACGACTATAATTACTTTCATGAATATCATGGGGTAAATAATTTTATAACAGTTTATTAATACAATGATTTCTTAGCGTAGCGTAGGTAGCGTGTGCTGACACCGCGTCGATCGACGAAAGGTTGTATCCCTGGAATAAGCATGAGCTTTCGGTGAAGGAAAACGTCGTGATGAAACCATAACATTGTGGTAGGGTTTTAGTAGGTAGTTTTCTTTTGGCCGCCTAGCTGACCAACAAATTTATCGCCAAGCAACTAAAGATATTTTCCAGCATCTGCATTTCAGAGCCAAACCTCCCACTATTTAGGCTTTAGCTTGTTACCATCAGATCAGATTGTGGCCAAATGCTAAAGAGGTCTTTAGCATATCAAGATAAGAATAATATATCAGAAGATAATTCAAATAAGAATATTTAAAAAACAAAAATATGTTTCTATATACAGCTACTAAAATATTAGTCGTTTTTAAAAATGTTTCCAAATTTTGTGATTAAGTATATAAAATTTTTTAAATTTTGTTAATACTTGGTTTTTAAAAGTCAATATAATATCCGACTCGAAAGCCATAGTATTTCTTAAAAAATATGAATCATTTTTTACTTAACCCGAATGTAAGCTTTTGTTTATTTTTCAAATAAGCCGCAATCGTTTTGTGAAGCTAAATAAAGATGAGCGGCTTTAGCGATAACATTGATGAAATTTAACATTTTTATTATCGAAAAGAAATATATCATTTTAAACTTTAAAATGTTTATATAAAATTTCATTATTATTGACGTTGTCTAAAAGAACGCTTTTATTTTTTTATATCTCTAAACACATTAGGTACTCTATTATTTCAAAAATTATATAATTTATTTTAAACTTCTTCGGAAGTAAATATCTTGAACTATTTAAATACACATATTTTATGTTTTCATATGTACCTATGTACTACTCTTTCAAAAAAGTACCGGGAAAAGATCAACAATACTATATATACTATATACTATATACTATATACTTTGAACGCTTTTTACCACTATGAGTGCATAAGAGCACTAACTTGTTTTTGATCAATTCGATTCACCGTAAGCTTTCTGTAACATTTTCAGTGTCTCTGAAGACAAAATTCCATTGGCGATGCAAAATTTAAGACAAACTCTTTGTTCGATGTTTTTGTCCATTATGAAATTCGCAATACACATAAGATATGATCTAACTGAAACAGCACTGTATTTAATCTAAATGAAAGATGCAACTCAAGCTCCGTGCCAAAATGAAAAACAGTTATACCAATCTAACAACAACAAAAAATGTATTTGGAACCATAAACAAATCATCCATTCCCTATACTTTTTTGACTTAATGTATACATGAATCTTCGATATAATAAAATGCAAAGTAATTTATATATCAAGCTAATTAAGCATCTCAATAAACAGCTTGGTGTGAGAACGTCATTATTAATCAATATGTATTGAATGTGGCGAAACACTAAAGTTTATTAAAAATAATTTGTATAGTGATTAAAGGACAAATTTTCACAAAAAAAACGAGACTACCGCACCTTACTGTATATTTCAATTTACCGCCTCTAGTGTATATGACAGCATATAGCTATAAGGTTTTTCAGAATATTGCTTGGTCCATTTACCCGCTGGCAGCAACTAAATAATCCGTACATCCTCCGCAGATGTAATCCTGACATGCAATCTCCGGCGCCATCAATCAGGGCAGGGGGACCCCCGCCGGGCGGGGAACTCCGCCACACAGCCAGGGGATTATATCGAGATAATTATTCTCGAAACGATTGAACGCCTGGATTACATCTTGCACAATTAAACGATAACAACGTCATTCATTCGCGCGTACTCCGAGCGGTTGAATGTTAAATGATAAGTACAACTTCCGACCCCACGCAATAACGCCTTATCTAATCTAGATAATATTGTATCTATGTACATGTATGAAATAAAATCACATAGAAATTAAAACAAACAATAATTTTCATAAATCCTCACTTTGTATATTAAATATCTTTATGTGCGTACATCAATAATTATATTATTCCTATTTTTTTAAGAGATATATTTAGATTAGCTGACCTTTGCTAATATTTCATACATTAAACAATGTAAACCATAGATAATACACTAATACTAGATGTAAACAATCTACACATACCCGATGAACAAGCGATGAAAAAGTTGGTAATAATTTTTTTACGAAAACATTTGAACTATTTGTATATGTTTCGACAATAGATATAAAAACATTAGCTTTAAAATGATATTTGAATCATTAATTCTGATAAAAAAATAATGGAAATATGGCGTTGCTAGGAAAAAACACCTTTTCGAAATAACATACTTATATGATTACAAAATATTGTAGATACGCAGTAATTCACGAAAAGCTAATAACTGTTGCTGTGACTCCCGTAAAAATTTAAATAAATATCAAACAATACTTGTGTATTAAAAAGGATAATGTTATCAGATTTTGTAAATTTAAGCACAGTCGCTTCGGTTTAAATTTTCTTTTATTTTTGTTGCTCTAGTATCAGCCAGTTGAGCGTTACACAGTAGAAATAAGGAATAATTACACAGTGTTGGATCGTAAAAGACCCATGTTTTTTTTATTATCAAAAGTACAATCAATCTGTATTTGTGTATTAAAATACGAAGTATATTATATAAAAAGTATGTACACATCCCAGATGTTGACGACATTCTTAAACAAAATGACTAGCATTTATAATGAGTATTATTTATAGATAGCTATTTCTACACCGGCCATACCTTCGCTCGCCTCGTTACGGGGATTTTGGACGAAATTAATAGGGATCGTTAATCAAATACCCTCTAAGAGCCGAACGATGAGAAACATCCCTGAAACTAATATTTTTTCTTTACACTTTGTCGTCTCAAGGATAACCTAGGCTAAATATAAATTTTGCGTTACACACAACTTTGTTTAATATCGATTACAATATAAAATAAAATTCGTTCATAATATTAAGGCCTTATTATACAACTAGAGGATTTTTTAATAGTAGCACGGCAAAGGAACGGCATTGTCCTTGCTGGTACAATTCCAGTACAATTCAAAACAACGGAGACCACAGAAAGACGGGTAATTCATCGAGGGTCGTCGTTGTCGTGCTAGCCTGCATAAAAATCTCTTCACGTTACGCTTGAAGGACCGGACGTCGTAGAAGGGAACACACAGTTTCACGATACGGCAAAGATAAGAATTGAGAACCTTTTAATTCGTACCGAAACGGAGGTTACAATAACTCTGAACTGAGGCTCTGAATCTCAGCGCGTGTGGTTCTGATGTTGGAGTGAAAGGAGGAAATAATATTAAACTGCTCTTGATAACAATTACTTAACACAGTTATCTTGTACAAGTCAATTTAATATTGTCTACCTTGCAGATAAAGACCATCTGAATTCTTAAAGGCAATAAAATATTGTATGGTTTGAATGAAAGAATTTGTTCAATTTGTGTAGATCACGATCTGTTTCAAGTACTTATTTTTTACTGAATGTGAAGCATGTCAATGCTTTACATTCACTACTTCCATATGTCAACAATTTATAAGATCAAAAAACATAATATTTCTCGCAACAGCCGCTGAATGGCATACGTTTCTCTTGAATATTCACTTCTACTATAAAAATATCGGTAATAGCTTGAAAACCGTTCAATCGCTAACACGCCCAAGCGCTTTTAAAATGTGTCTCGCAGCCTCGGCTCGGTTGTGTGCAAAATTGGCACGTCAAATAAATTCTTGTCATTCGTAAATACTTTGCATAAATTGGATTCAAGGGAATTCCCGCAACAAAGACGTCAGACGGCTGTACCAATAAAAGAGAACGATTGAACCGCTTTTGACGGAAAAGCAGAGCGGGGAACGCTGGACCTCTACTAACGTTGTTTCTCATTTGAAGTTTTCGCCACAAAGCAAAGTAAAACGTTATACGACATGTTACTTCCTTATTCAGCATAAATCGAAAATTGCCAAATGTGACGTCAAATATCCGTTTAAGATGTTTATTTTGCCGATAATTTTTAAAATAGATCTTTATATTGTTTTTATTTTGAATATAGATTTAAAACTTAATTATGACCAAATGAGTAATTGATCAAATCGTGGCCACGTATAGATTTAGGAAATTATTATATTTTATTATATTATATCTTTTAATAAAATTGTACAAATTTGTTTTAGTTAGTAAAATTATATTCTTAATATTTTATACTACATACTTCATAAATAGTACCTAAAGTAATATATATAATTGATATATAATAGAGCATAGTAAGTAAATCTTATACATAAAAATCTTGTGTGCGTCTGTTTGTGGTCGTGTAACTTCTGAACGACTTGACCGATTGAGCTGATATATTCACATAATACAATTGTTTTATCAAGACGATGGATGGAGTTATATTAGGATCCGATAGGTGGTGCTATAGTCGAGCCATTAACTACCGGAAAGAGCCGAATAACGTCTGCCGGCCCATTTAATAATTAAAATAAATTTAACATAATTGATGAAACATATAAGAAGTTCCTTTTGTTTTAGTTATGTTGTTTGAAGTGAACGTATTTTTGTTTTTGTTTAGTATAAATTCATTAATAAATTAGCTTCAACAATATTATTGAAGCTGCGCGAGTTATAATTCATAAACTTGTTCGATGATTTATGGCAAGAGAAGCTACTGGTAGCAAAAAGTTAGACATCAAAGCGCTTATCATAAATGATATTGACGTCTTCATTAAGCAAACTACAAGATTAATGGAATGATAGAACATGACTTTTAGAGCCATTAATAAAGTAATTTGTCTATAACTCTAAGTTATAAAAAGATAAATTGATAAATACTACAAGATCATTAACAGTTCTGCAAGCAAGCTTAAGAGATGTAGTATACAGAGAAATTTCTTGGGAGATTTTTCTCTACTTGGGGCAATCCAACTGGTGAAATACCTTAACCCTACAGAAGATCGCAACAAAACCCTACAAATAACCTTGTGTTGTATTCCTGCTGTGAGTAGGGTTTCCAAAGCTCCATAGAGACGGAGGGTTCAAGCTCGGCAACGCGCTAGTTATACCTATGATTTTCGAGGGTCCATAGGCTACGGTAGCTGCTTATCATCGGGCTGGCCGTACGCTTTTTTGCCACTTTAGTTGTATTATATAAAAAAGCAAATAAAATATGGCCCAAAAAAAGTTATGAAGAATATTATCCTTGCCAATAAATTGCATCAGTGAACGCGAATGACTAATATACATAAACATTAGCCGTTCCGATTCAAACGACATATTCGACAGGCGTGATTCAGTTCCAAACTGAACGCAGAATGGGCACGCTACTCTGTAATCTGTCCTGCCAAACCGTGAACTGCATAAATTAGCCGTAGTTAAAAGCATCCTTTTAATGGGAAGCCTAAATGAATAGGAAGCGTAGTGCGGTGCCGAATTACAGCCTGACGTTTTTAGAGAATAGCTGTCCATTGTGAGAATATATTTATTTGACAATTTGTGAGAATATATTTATAGTATACCGTGGATCTGTTTTACGTTAACATGATCACTTGTAGAAAATTAGTTTACCTTCGATAATGACAGGTTTCATAGTACACTTGTAGTAAGTAACTCTATAGTTAAACCAATAGATCGCAAATTCAATGATTTCACTGGGCGTCTTGTTGGTTAAATATGTACAAAGGCAAATCCTATAATGCACAATGAAACAATCAGAGCTTGAATCTGCGCGGCGTACATTAACGGAGACCACGAAATGAATTAAATTGAATAATAGACATTTATTCATATGATGAAAATTTCACCGTGCGTGCTAAAATATGTATAAAAGAAGAGGAGGCCTCCTAAACTTCGGGAAGCTTAGGAAAAGAAACGAACCAGCGCTATCAATGTTAATAATATTCATGCAAATCGACTGTCAAGTTTCTATAGTAAGTACTTGGTACATATATTTTATTAAATATTAATTAAGTTAGATACCCTAAAAAATGGTATAAAGAAATAAGGAAATCATTAACAATGTGATTTTGGTGTTTATCACACAACAAAGGACGTTAGGTTACAAAAGTAATATTGGAAAAACAAAGTTACTATTTTAAATAAATAAATATATATTCTATAGTTATTTTGTATATGTATTTTTTATGATTGTAGGATAGTAGTCTGGAATCACTGAATCGATTCTAAAATTTCTTTCAATATCAGTAAGCTATATTACACCCGAGTGACCGTTGGGTTACAAGCACATGCTTCCCCTTCCAACTCATCACATTAAATAACATACTATTTAATATAAGTCGGAGAATCGTATCTCCTGTAGTAATGAAATCCGTACTAATGACTTAGTATTCGTACTGTTGACCTTACTATTCACCTGCACAGGCTTGAAGGCATTCTAGCTCGAACTGTTGGATAATGAAGACCTCAGTTAATATGTCAACCACAATAAACACTGTTCCTAAGTGCCGTCTCGCTGCCCATCTTGCTACGTATTACAGTAGGTTTTATTTTTATTTTTATTTATATTATCATAACCGCGGACGGAGTAGCGGTCGATTGCTAGTTTTATATATATTTGTAATTTTTGCCTACGTTTTACGATCATATGGCGGGACTATCAACAACAATCTATAAATCTGGAGAAGCAATCTGTGATGTCTTTTCTAATTATTTCTATTCAACTTTCTTATGACAGGATTCGCTATAATAACTTCTAATAAATCCTTATTACCGCGGGTTTCAGATATTTTTAAAATAGACATTGATGTTGATAGCGTCGTGATATAACTCCTAAAACTAGACCTATACAAATCAGCTGCAAGCTCCATACTTCTGCTTAATTGTGCTGAAACATTAGTTGTGCTAATTACCCTCCTCTTTCAAAAATCGCTCTCGACGTGCACCTTTCCCAGTATCTGGAAATCTACTTTTGTGACGCCAGTTCACAAAAAATTTTCAAGACTGAGGTTAGCTACTACAGACCGATTATGAAATTATGCATCATAGCCAAAGATTTCTATGACCAAGCATACTCCGCGTTGCGTACCTCTTTTAACCCTTCACAGCATGGTTCCCAGAAAGGCCACTCAACTGTCTTCAATCTGGTTCTCTTTAATTAATACTTAACTGACGCTATGGACACGGGTCATGAAGTTGACGTAGAATGGCTATAGTAAATGTCTTTTACATAATAGATCACAAGCTCCTAGTAACCAAGCTGGAACGCATCGGCATAAGAGATGACCTCCTCGGATGGTTTTTCTCATATTTAGATAACCGACTCCAGGCAGTTGTGGTCAACAACTATATTTCTGACTGGGTGAGGTTTCAAAAGGTTCCCTGCTTGGTTTTCTGTTCTTATGATATTCGTGGATGATATCTCTGAATGTTTTCATAACAGTCAATTATTATGCTTTGACGATGGCATTAAATTTTTTATCTCAATTAAATCAGCAGACGATACCGTGAAACTTCAAGCTGACCTATTACGTCTTAACGCATATTGTGCACTTAACAAGCTGCACCTTAATCCTTCTAAATGTACGGTAGTAACTTTCACCCGCAAAAAACTGTTAATATCGTCATCTTACACATAGAAAGGCTAGCTACTTCATAAAAACAGTGTAGTTAGTGAACTCGGAGTAGTATATGACTCAAGTTTCTCTTTGAATATCATATCGAGTCTATTATCGCTAAAGCATAACGAGCTTTAAGGTTCATCATGCGTACTTCTGGTGACTTCAGGTGAGCTAAAATATTTAAAGTCCTTTATTGTACCTTTGTCCGAGGCAGCCTTGAGTACGCATTAGGCATGAGAGGTATATTCTGGTCCAGGTATTAACACCCGGTGCGAGCTTACCAGTACGCACATCGGGTGCGGACCGAAATACCCCATACATACCTTAGAGGTATTACGTCATCCGTACGGGCCGACCGCATACGCATAATAGTTTGCAATACCCACGCATCCGATCTCACACCCACACCTGCACCTGCACCTTGATGACCGGGTATTAATATTTGCAGGTATTTCTCATGAGTCCAATTCCGAATGGTACGAAATAAGTAGCACCGCATAGTTTAGATTAGAAACCATTTCATTCGTTGAGACAAATTTGATACACGTACGTATGAATTTAAGGAACATAATTGCATAACAATGCTAAAGCATAATAATTATTTTGTCATACAGTTTTTTCATAGTAACGTGTCGTTCATGATTAAGAAAATATTATAGAGTGTTCGAATATATTTTTAAATTTACGGTGTTTTGTGTGCGTTGACAATGTTTTGATCTTTATAATGTCAGTTGTGATTTTGAATTGATTATGAAATGACCATCACTTTTTAGCGCGTTTCATTAGCTGACAGAGTTAAGCATGGTAAAGTATGAAAGAAAGATTTCACTTCAAACATCTCAAAATATACATTCAATTAAAACGAAATACAATTTCATTACATGGTACAGGCCTGCATAAACTATAGATGAAGATTAGCTAGCGAGACCACATCCACCCATATACAATACTTAGGGGTATTTCGATACCTGGTATTTATACCCGCACCTTGAAGACCGGGTATTGATATTTAAAGATAGGTCTCATGCCTAGTACGCATCACAACTCTGGAACCCTCGGTATTACAAGTATATTTCAAGAATTGAGCGGATACAGATTAAAATTCCTAAGTATTTATGCTATCGTCTGCGAATTCCTTACTCGTCCAATAACTACTTTAACCATTCCAGACAGTTTTATCTTCTATCCCTTTTAAATTGACGCGAAATCGCGGACCTCGTATATCTTTTATATATTATAAATAATACTATTGATTGCCCAAATCTTGTTAATAAGGTTCAACCTAATGTTCCGTCAAAATTTACCAGACTCATTGCATATTCCATTAGTCTCAACTAATTATAGAAAAACCCCTTACTTGTGGCAGGCAAGCAACAACTTTAATAAACTGAGCAAGCGTAGGGAGCTAGATCTCTTCTGTACCAGCACATCCTCGGCAAGGCGTTGGCTGAGCAGTTAATTCTTTCAGACGGTTAGCGACCGTAGCGTAGAATGACGAGCTTAAATTTTATTTTTAGTGCATGCGTATATTTTCTTGTCTATCATATGTTATTTCAGTAACTAATTGTTCTACCTCATTATGTCTCAGTGCCCACATGCTTAAATTTTGTTGGCAAAACCTGTAGGTTATACAATAAATAAATAAACACACAAGGTAAATTGAAACATTTAAAAACGCCCTAAACAAGTTACCTTTTCTTTGAGACTATTCTAATGAGCACAAACATGATATCTCTAATGTAATATGGTGAAGAGTTAGGTATCTTGCAGATTCTAGACGATGATGCAGAATTAGGCCAATGTTACCGTGTGCTTGTAACATCATTAAAATAAAGAATACCTAATTTCAAACTGATCAGACTTGTGGAAGATGCTCCATCTATTTATCAACTACTAACGGCTGAACAAATATCCTTGAATCATACCTAATAACTTGCTAAAGTTGCAGTTACATACAGCCTTTTAATAACTACATATAAATTGAATCCTAATAAGTTTTAAATTAAGTTTGTTATAATGGTAAAAGTTTAAATGTCATAAAATCAGTTTTAAATCTTTGTGTATAAAGCTTTGCACTGCATAGTATCTACATAGGAGCACGTGTGTGCTAACCGCGAGCATTTAAATTTGCGCTTCGCTTCGATCGGCCTCTTGTTGTTCACGTGAAGTCGACTGGTTTATTAGGATGAACTGGGTAGTTTGATTTACTTGATAAAATAATTATTAATATCTGGGTCGAACATTTAAAAGACAAATTAATTATTTCTCGCTTTCCAAACTACTTATATAGCCCTAAGTAGATCGCAGAGCTCACATTAATTCTGTAAATGTTAGCAAATTCCTACGTAACTAGTAATCTAGTTAAGTTCTAACAACATTGAGCATGAACAACTGTTATTCTGTCTATAGTAATAAATCTGTAGTAGTCTGTACAAAATGTATATTTTTTCCGAATCAATCACGTTTTTATGTCCGGATTTAATACAAAAACGCGGCAACGACTTAACCAATTAACAAAAAAATGTACACGGGAAGCTTGTATCATTTAATTCATAGGCTATAAGAATTGTTAATAAAATAAGAAAAAATAAAATTACAAGGCAAATATTATTACCGCATAATAATTGTGTGCAGAGCCGCGGGACAGCAGTAGTATGTATATTATTGATAACCCGTAAACAAAACAAATCTTAGGTTAATAATATCGATCATATTTCGCTATTGTAGTTCGTTGCTAAAATAATAAATACAACAACAATAATTTATACGATAACAAAACCTTCAAAGAAAGAAGAAAAAAGTACATAAGTACTCAAGAAAGATTCTTTGGCACTTTAGGCACTTTATCCCCATTCTACTACCAATACAGCACATTTCCACGGCACATTAACATTTACGAGAGATCCCCATTGTGATATAAGGACTCGATAATAAAGCTCAGGTGTACATTGTATAACGCTAATGCGGAATGTACGGATAATAGCACGCGTCGCGATTACTGACGCGTGGCGTTTGTTCTGAGACGTAGTCTATATCTGATTGCCTAATTTGAAATAAATTTACGTATTAAAATAAATGTATACGTTTAGTTCACTTTGAAGATATTTGGAGTACTATGTTAACTGAAATACAAAAGTTTTCAATTTATATTATATTATATTTATTGTTAACTAGAAAAATATTTGTTTATTCAGGAAAATATTAAAAAAAGGGTGTGTGTGATTCACACAAGATAGAAGTGAAACTTAATTTTAAAAGATATTTTATATTTTATTTAAACAGTGTGCAATATACATACATACTGACATTTACTCTCTCGCTCTGGCTCACACAAAGAGGAGAGACCGATAATGTGCCCTAAACATTTAACATTTAACGTTTAACGCTTGGAAGTCGCATAAGAAGTTTCACTTCAAAAATATGTGTACAGCAGTTCACACGTATCAGAAGTGAAACATTAAGAAAAAAATTAAAAACTATGTTATTTAAAAAATATTTTTAAATATCCTAAATCAGAGGGATACGAATTATGACAATATGAATGATCACAATCATGAAAATCAGAACTTGCATTTACCGTACATAATGTAAATGTATTCATTCTCTCGTAAGCTAAATCCTATAGAAATATATGGTTATCTCTTTTTCGTTTCATCGAGTTTTAAATCACAACGGTGCCAAAGAAGTTTCCACTCGAAAAACTTTTTTATCTTAAAGTAGGTAATAATCAAATGAACTTATTATAAATGGACCCTGCCACATTTTAATTTAAAACAGAATTTAAAACATCATCGTGAACACAACTTTAAGTTACATCTCTTAATCTGCCCTGTAAACGTTACACGTTTCTTCATTTGCATGCGGCGAGGGCGAACTCACCGAGGACTCGGGTCTCTACACTCAACAAGACTCATAACTCAGGTAATATTATCTTTTACAGTTCTTTTAAGGTTATATATTCACGTATCCACGTAATACTTTACTACTTTGAGTATTGCTCAAGGAAGATTTGAGTGTATTCTGTGAATTTATTAATGAGTTCCTACAAATGTGATAGAAAAATGGTCGTTCAGATTGTGTCGAATTTGAATAATTTTCGGAAAACTTTTCCAATTTTTCTTGCAATAAAAACCTAATTACGAACTACGAACCCAATTACGAACATTTTGAAAATAGCCAAATCGGACAGTCGTTCTCTAGTAATACGCTTATAAACAAACAACGTTTTATGTTTATTTCTAACTCTTTATCAGTTACAAATGTATTTTTGAGTTCTAATATATATATATATATATAGTAAAAAAAAGTTTGGTTGAATGGTTTTTTTTCCAACCACAGTTAAGTGACTGTCCAGACTTTAATAAAATATGACGTAGAACTTGTTTATGTCTTGGAATAGGAAAAAGGATTGATGTTGGTGATTGCGACTATAGAATCTATACATATAATAAAAATGAAGTGTCTATTTGTAATGTCACAATAAAACATTTTTACTAAATGCATGTGAAAGTATACACTCTACCTATCACAAAAAAAATACATTTTTAAAATTTTCGTCCGTCTGTGTGTTTGTTCCGGGTAATCTCTGAAACGGTTGGACCGATTTTGACGGGACTTTCACTGGCAGATAGCTGATGTTATAAGGTATAATTTAGGATACATTTATTTTTGAAAAATAATTAGCTTTTCGCACAAAAAATAAAAATCCTTTTTTATTAGTCCACGCGAGTGGAGCCGCGGGCGCAGCTAGTAAAGTAATAACATATATCCTATATATATATATATGTATGTATATATATGTAAGAGAATCGTGTCTATGTCATTATTTAAAAAGAAATCATGTCTTATACTAACGAGATAACAGATCATGACAGATATTCAAAAAATGCGGCGTACATAGAATAAATGGAAATAAAGTAGATAGGAGGCCGCGCGCTCGCAACAGTTGTGCTCTGTGATCGACGCAACCACATAAGCAGACAACAACGGGCTTGAAGGATGGCTCTAGCTCGAGCCCTCGTATCATGAGGACCTCCGTTAATATTGGATCCTAAGATTGTTCGAGACCACCTACTGAGTCGGAACCCGAAGAGAAAATTATTCTGGCTGGAGCTTGTCGGATCGTGAGGATGTTCAAGATGAATTACTAGGTCATCTACGGGCAGCGATAACACAGATATGCGAGGCATGGGGTGGCTATAGGGGATGTTGGAGGCCACTGAGGGCAACCCCAAATAAAACAGACATCATGTTTACTTGGATTGTCGGACCATGTGCATCTCTACAATGAAGAATGATATCAAGGAAAACCCTGATGTCTTCGATAGTATATTCTGATGTCTCTCTCTCTCTCTCTCTCTTTGACATATATTATATTACACGTATATTTTTGTCTAAATAAGAAATATTAATGAAATTTTGTACATAAAGAAAAATATATCTTTATATATTTTCGCAACTTTTATACTATCAATATATTGTTGAATCTTGGTCGATTTTTTCTTTTGAATACAGCTTTCCTCTTATTAGGTGCTCTTAAATAAAGTGAATTATTTATTGGCTAATAATGAAAATTGTCTAAGTTTTAGCATATTCGTTGTTATTAATAGACAAGCTATACCCTACGGTTTCAACGGTGTTAAAATTTCTCAACTAACACTCCACCGCGTAGTCTCCAATGCACACGTGTAGTCTACCGTTGTTCTTACTTCCCATACTTGCCTACAGCTTTCCAGATTGCTTGACATTACTGGTTCCTGCTCCGATTAAGTGATACGTAAATACAATGTTCTACAAAAATATTTCTATTTAATATATCTAAAAAAAGTACGCAATATGCCTATCTCTTATACGTAAGCCACAACAAAGTATTTGGTGACAAAGTTTTATTGAAAATTGAAAACGTTACTCTTTATAATATGCTATTTTGACGAATAATTTGGGAGATAATGTAAAATTAAAGTAATTCAACACTCGGCTCGGGTCTATGACTATAGGTATAATGTTGTGAAGGAGTCGTGTGACGCATATCCCTGGCCGCCCGATAAAAATATTGTCTATACTGAAGTTTTATAAATAACCAATCGGCGATTTCCTTTAAATTATACGCGGGTGAAACCACGGGCACAGCTAGTAGATTATAAAATGCAATAAGAATGTTTCATATCTGACTGGTAGTTCTAGAGATTACCGCGTTTAAACAGACAATCTATTGATCTTCATAATTTTAGTATAGATACATTTCGGCACCGACGGTTTAGAGTGGAACCAAAAGCTTTTGTAAGAATGGTTTTTAGCAGCCTGTGTTACGCATTTAATTTATGCCCAGTAAATTTATTAATGCAGATCGGTGCCAACGAAACCGCGGAAAGAGTTATTCGAGCTATAAATAACAACAAAGGATCTTTTTATTGTAACATTAATATCTATTTAATTTCTGATTTTAACGACAGCTTATTTTGTTGTTGGATTTTACTAGATAAAATATTATATTACTCGAGTATTTTTTAATACATTTGAACAGAATATTAAACAGTTAACAATATTGGATAACCTATAATGTTTATTACATAGAAGTAAATATAATATCATTCAGATCGTTTAATACCTCCATTCCTCATAAATATTAAATATACCGACATAACATCCAACATAACATACCGACATAACCATCAGCCAATATTCGTGGAAGAAATAAAAATACATTTGTATATTTTTAATCATCATCACCACTGAACAAATTTTTTTCATGTATTCAATTACCCACTTTTTCCAACATATTTTTGTACATTAGAGCACACACACAACAGAAGCAGAAGAAACATCGTATATATAGTAATGCCGTCCTCTAAGCCTCTCGACAACTGTATATACACTGACCGTACATATACATACATATATGCTATACATTCTTGTTCATTCTCGCATCCCTTCCTAAATCCTAAAAAAAGTCGCTCTGTCAACGCATCGCCAAGCGGTCGTGTCGCAAAGTCGCGCAAAGAACTAAAAGCCGACAGTACCCGCATCAAACTAACAGCTTAAAAGCTCCGCCATAAAGTGTTGTGAAAATTAGACCGCGCCCGCGCTTTACTACAACGAGAAAGTGCTTATTGTGTGTTAAAACCTGAAAATCATGTGCAAACTATTTGCCAGTGGATATAGAAACCAAACGAACCTACGACCTATTAAACAACGGGAGACGTGGATTGACAAGGTACCTCTTTTCCTTTTCCACATAGAACCGGTGCCTTCACTGACTGACACCGGAACGCGACAAACCACTGTGACAGGTTTATCCAACGTTTTGAAGCGATGATGGCGCAGTGGTAGCGTGTACGACTTCGCGTCGATGGACGTGAGTTCGATTCCCTACAATGAGCCTGAGCTTTCGGTGAAGGAAAACATCGTGAGGAAACCATAGCATGGTGGTAGGGAATTTTCTAATGCTCGCCTGGCTAGCTACCACCCTCAAGTTGAAAATCTGCCGCCAAGCACCAATAGGTGTGTTCCGGCAGCTGCACTTGAGAGCCAGTCTTACACTAGGTTTAGCGTGTTACCATCTTGGGCCACAACGTCACTTAACATCAGGTGAGATTGTGGCCACTACGCCAAAACCTATAACGATAAAAAAAATAAAAAAAAATCCAGTCTAGTACAGATCTCTACAACCCCATTTGATTTCTAGATATATACCAGCTGATTCCATAACGCAACACGTCTAGTGTGTCACTAAGCCAGGTGTTAGACATGGTCACAATCCAGTAGAATACAACGGTCATGTTCTATGACCTGGTATTGTCATGTACCTACTATCAGCCGGCTTTGTCTCGGCAAACTTGAATACTAGATATATGCATACTTGAAGAGTTCTTGAGTGGAGACCGCTCTTGGTAAAGGTAGTCAAGAACACTCTCATGCCCGACGGAGCGACGACATGCTGAAAGCTGCTAGAAGTGACTGGACGCGTAAGCCGGAGATCGGATCCGATGAAGAACCTCGGGAGAGGCCTAAGTACAGCAGTGGAATGCTAAGGACTGATGATGATGTAAGCTTAAAAACACATTCCATTAAACTTTTCAGTAAATACGTGATCACCATCATTACATAGTATAAAACAAAGTCGCGTCGCTCTGTCCGTCCCTATGTATGCTTAAATCTTTAAAACTACGCAACTGATTTTGAAGCGGTATTTTTTTAATAGATAGATTGATTCAAGAGGAAGGTTTATATGTATAATACATGCATAATATTGTAGAGAAACACTGATAAATTTAGAGGTTTCTAATATGATGTCGTAAATAAACACATCTTTGTGCGCTTACATTGCAAACGCTGGCTGAACCCCACGAGATAAATCAAAACAATGTACTACAGTATTGTACACCTTAAAAAGGTCAACAAAAAAGTCCGGGATGGTATGTCTATCTCTTAATGATAACCCACAATAACCATTTTTTATCCTTTACATTTTACGGGAAAAAATGGCTTATTTACGAAGTAATTTTAAGTAATACAGCATTAATCCTTATCCAATTAAGTACCTTAAATACATTGTCCATTTAATATAGATCAATTGTGTATGTATGTATGTAAAAGGCTATCCTTTACAGCATGTAATTTAAATGAACCGAAGATATTACAGATTTAAAATGTAGGGAAGTGCGGCGGTACCGGCCCTATATACCATGGTCAATTATATGTCGCTCTTTCAAGAGTAACCTCTAAACAAAACATGTTTGTATTGTCTAATGACTGAAAAGCTGTAAATGTTGTTTATAAGGACATTCTGTGGTAGTTAGGTACATTTAGTATCAGCATTGCACCCGTGCGAAGCCGGGGCGTGTCGCTAGTAATATAATATGTCACAAGCTAAACCAATTACAACGCATTTTTTT
This sequence comes from Saturnia pavonia, assembly GCA_947532125.1. Taxonomy (NCBI): domain Eukaryota; kingdom Metazoa; phylum Arthropoda; class Insecta; order Lepidoptera; family Saturniidae; genus Saturnia; species Saturnia pavonia. The sequence continues at coordinate 10,247,483 of OX383908.1, forward strand.
TTACCCCGTTAAGTAATAGAAATGATGGACCAACAACCCACGAAAGGCAGCTGAAAACGGCTATATATGCGTATACTGGGATCGAACACATTGTGAAGCCTTAGACTTATGATGATCATCCAGTTATTTAAAATAAAATAAATATAAAGGCAGGGGCAGCTTATTGTTTAATCTATATAAATAAAATGATTGAGGTTTGCCGTTAGCGCGCATCACGCAAAAACAATTATTTTTTTAATACTACAAAGGTGGCAAACAGGCATACGGCCTGCCTGATGCCTGAAGCGGCTACCGAAGCCTATGAATCCCTGCAATAACATGGGTATCACAAGGGCATCGCCGACCCTGAACCCCCCTATCCCAAGGAGCTCTAGAAACCCTACTCACCGCAGAAACAAACACTAGGTCATTCGGCTGCAATCTTCTGTAGAGTGGAGGTATTCCACCAGTCGGGCTGCCCCAAGTAGAGAGAAATCTCGAAATAAATTTATCTGTTCACAAGCCTCTCTTTGTACCCAAACTTCCCCAAAGAGCCCTGGAAATCCTACTCACCGCAGGAACACAACACTAGGACATTTGGCTGCGATCTTGCTAGATGGAGTTTGATAAAGAAAATATGTTTTTTTAATCCTTACATACTTGGTCCTTATAAAAAGAAACACAATATCTTCATTCAATTAAAAAAAAAATATTATGTTATTCTCACTACCCCCTTACCCCTACACAGCCCTGGACTTTATTTCAGAGGTATATCGATCTAAAGATTATCTGATAGGGAATGCCGCCAACAATAATACCACCCTTTATACTTATCTCAAGAGGTGAAATGTTCAACTATATCTGTAAGGATTAACATAAGTATCAATTAACACGTTCGTGTAAATACCATAGCAAAAATAAATAACATTTTAATTAAATCTACATTTTATGTAAGGCTTTAGAATCTTTGGTAATTTGAAGGTACATTACATACATAAAAAATCGGTTACTCCCAAAAAGCCTCAGTTAAATAAAATAAAGGTAAAAACAATGCATTAGGGCGTTTATGTGCTAAAATGTTTGTTGTATGTTGACATTTAAATCTCCTGTGAACATAATATGATTTGAAATGCATGCACCCATTTCTCAGAGGTAAATAAATAAATACTAGTTGTGAAAAGTGTCCACTTTGTATTAAATGCAGGAGCGCTTGTCTGACTCTTCACTTATGATATTTGTTATGCTTCTGGAAAATGATTCAACATTTCACAAAAAAAAACATTTTGTTATAGCTAAATAAGTTTAATTGCCGGATACTCTTAGGCAATCTATATAATGTCGACATTTTATATATTGTCTATAACATATACAACAGATATTATATAGACGTATGAATGTATTGTGTATATCGAATATTGTGTGTCGTTGTGGTTGATTTGTTTAGATGAGCAGACTACCAATTTGATGTCCGTAGGTTCGAGCCTCGGAATGTAACAATGATTTTTTCAAAACTCCTGCAAATTTAATAATTTGATTTAATAAGGTTATCGGTTTTGGTGAAAGAAAACGTCGTAACGAAACCTGAACGCTTGAGGAAAATACGAAAACTGTAGATTTGTCGGCGTTTAGATTTATCAACAAGTCATGGGTTTTTCTCACCTAGAGACCTTTGCCCAGCAGTGAGACATTGATTATAGAACTAATGAAGAATTTAGTACCAAAGTAAAAAAAAAGGTCCAAAATGTAAAAGAGCACAGATTTTTAGTTGAATGTAGAAATTATTACCAAAGATTAATAATTCTTGCAAAGAATTTTGTCTGCTATAATAGGTATCTTTGTCGATACAGTTTGGCGTTTTATTCAGTATGGAGGAGCTGTACCGGCAGGTAATCCTATAAACCTACTAGAAAATGCTCGCTTTCAGGAACTTCATAATACTGTTATATTTTGCCTTGGCATCGCTGTAAAAGTAACAAACTTGGTTGAAATAGTTGTTGATAAAATTTTGTATCAAAGTTTGTGCGATATTAACTCTTAGGGTGGTCTATTTTTCAATTATCCCTTATTATTTATATTACACAACTTAAAATAAACATTACTTATAATAAACATACTTATACTTATAATTTTAATCAAATAAGAGTAAAGATAAACCGCATAATACATATTTTTAATATAGCGGTCGTATTCTGGATTATATTTTACTAGCTGTGCCCCGGGGTTTCACTCGCCTTAAATTAAGGGCTTCTTAGGGTGATAGAGTGAATGTCGAATCCACAATCCTTCACCACCTTTTTGCTATTACGAATAGTAAATTGGTTATATTTAGAACTATATTACTATAATAGTTAACCATACCACCAGTATACCACCCTCAAGTTGAAAATCTGTCGCCAAGCACCAATAGGTGTATTCCGGCAGCTGAACTTGAGAGCCAGTCTTCCACTAGGGTTAGCGTGTTATCATCTTGGTCCACATCGTCACTTAACATCAGGTGAGATAGTAGCCACTACGCCAAACCTATAAAAGAAAGTAAAGAAAAGAAAAAAGTCTCGTAAATTTATTTTTACTTATATTTTAAGGTTATTGAAAGTACCTATTCGGCATAAAAATCTATCTTTACAAATTACAAAATAATGACTTGTTATATGCAAAGTCGTGGTGATCAAGTGATTTAGATTAGCGGAATATCAATTCAATATCCACAGGTTCAAATCCCAGCATGTACCAAGTACTTACATATTTCGTAATTCGCGCACATTTACTAATTTAAGTTGGTAACACAATATCATGAGGATACCTGAAGGCTTGAGAAATATTTTTGTAGTCCCACTTGAGGAAAATTAGAACTGTGGATTTTCTTGGCGTTTGAAATCGCCAACATGTCGTAAGCTGGTTTAGTTATTAAGCCCGCACCTTCCCTTGAGAAGAAGTCTATTCCCAGCAGTGGAATACAGAGAATACAGGCAGACAGGTATTATTATTATGTATGTTACATGCATAATTTACTTATTTTCAGTCTAAGATATTATTATAAAAATGTTTCATTATAAAAAGTATACGATTCAGACAAAAGCAATTTGAATACGATCAAGTATCGTCTCTCATACATATTCCGATACCACGCGACGCGACGGGTTCTGACACGTACGGCCGTGCGCAAAGTTATTGTGTTAAAAGCTGAACACATTCTTCATACAAATAACTCATACATCATAATGAACTTTTATTGATTTCGGGCTGCTGGCTGGCCGATTCTTGCTCTTTTAAAGGTATAAATATGTCTTTTAACGAGTTTAGTGGGGGTAAAATTGAGAGCTGCGAGCATCGTGACGAAAGTCCGACATTAATAATATTTATAATAACCAAATAAATGATAACAAAATTAAAATAATGTTTATTTATACAAACTTCAATTATTTTTACACGATAAAAAAGAAGAGTAAAGTGGATTCACATTATTATCATTGATAACTAAGTTCATGTTGTTGGCAAGCGGAATAAATTTTTTTGGAAAACGTTTGTGTTGTGTGTGAATTATTTATATCTTCTATTGACCTGTCCGCTTTCGACTAAAAGCTAGTAATACATAATTTAAACTTGCATGAATTTTTTTGTATCTTACGTCTTTTGTACATTCCTAATTGAATTAAATTCTCAATTTATTATGTTATTTGTGATAAAATTTAGATAAAAGTAAACCACATAATTCATTGTTAGTATAGTATTTTTTGGAACATAAGCGCCCAATCTACAGCGCTAAGCATAAAATCTTGCTTCTTTTCGCAATGTACATTATTATATTCCATTATTTGTGCATGAACGTCTGCGAAAGTGGGCTTGAGAAACATAATAATAATTATTGGTAACGAGACTTTTGAAGAGAAACGGAAATGTTTTTATTAAGTTCCTTTTTGCTTTTTAACTATAAATCCGTTTAGATCTTAAAATATTATTTTTGTTAAGATTGCCTCGACGAAAATAGGTAATCATCGTCGCTAAATAAATTCAGTCTTTAACACAATTTCATAACATTTTTAAGCAGTTTCATACGAACAGCAAATTAATAATATATTAGACTATAGTAAGTAAAAAAAGTAGTAATAGTAGTATATCGATTAACTATTGAATAATCGATAATCACGACCGATAATCACTATTGAACAATCACTTGTTGTGAAAAAACAATAGATTGTTCATTTTCAATATATAATACGGGGTATTTTCTTGATTATAACAAAAATTACGTAAATTACCTTTTTTAACTCGTCGTACGCAACCTGCGGAACACAAAAATGACCTTTTTTTATCGCTATCGTCCCTCGACGGGCTGACATATATTCCGTATTAGAAAACAGTCGATAGTCAAGCGATTACTATCGAATAAAAATAAAAAGACTAATATTCTACAACACTAATTTTTAGAAACAATCGCCCTTCACTAACTATATCTGATGATTACTTATTTATTAAAGTATATTATATACTTATAAATACATCAAATATTTTATTATTGCTTAATCCTTATATAATTATTACATTGCACGCAATATTTTATTTTTTATATAATCCCACCCGGCCACAATTGAAAAATCAGCGCTGGGGTCACGTGTAGTGTTGGCAGCCAGCTCATGCTGAGTTATCCACTAAACAACTCGACCACCACGATTTAATACACCACGAATTTTATAGAATTTAACGTTATTCCAGTAACGTATCAGATAATACATAACAATGAAAATATTTTCCTAACAAAACGACACCATTACCTGCAACGGAATGAGAAAACAAAAGGTATATTTTACTAAGTAAATATTACCAATAGAAAGGTCACTTAAGAATTCAGTATGCCTTACGGGAGACGTCAATAGAAGCGCTTAGAACTACCAGTAGGTCGTACTCAAATAAGGAAGCGAAGTACCTTTTACTTATCTTTTCTATACTTTGTACCCAAAGTGCTGAAAGTAGCGAAAAGGTGATTAAGATTTTGCCGATTACTTGAACTTGAGAATAAGATATTGCTTTACTTTCCCTACAGTTTTTAGGTAAAAGATAGAAGGAATTAAATTTTGTAAGGTTTCCCACTGTCGTCGATTTGATTACGTGAATAAAATTTTATGGTTTCAAATGTATTTTAAAACAGAGGGATATATATCAAGGAGTAAATGTTTGTATATTGGATCAAACTAAAACTTTACAAGTCTTAAAATAATCTAATTTGCACAATGAGTATTAGATTTTTTATAAACAAATACATTGATATAACAAATGTACTCATATAAATGTTTATATGTTTTATATTCTTTAAAGGTTTTATAATTATAAAGAAAATATCACCTGATGTTAAGTGACGATGTGACCGAAGAGGGTGACACGCTATGCCTAATGTGGGAACTAGCTCTCAAGTGTAGTTGCTAGATCACACTTATAGGTACTTTGTGACAGATTTTCAACATTAAGGTAGTAGCTGGTAAGGCGGGCATTGAAAAATCACCTACCACCATGCTATGGTTTCAACGCGACTATTTTTTCACCGAAAGTTAGACTCACTGTAGTGATTCAAATCCACGTCGTTCGACGCGGTGTCCGTATATATTACATAGAATTACATAGGGAGTGTCATCTCCACTACATCTCGGAGACTCGGAAACCTGATCAGGTTGCGACGGTTTTTCACGCCCGGTCAACTGTATCTTCTTTATAACGCACAAGTTCGGCCGTGTGTTTGTTTCGCATTACGAAAGCTCAGACTAATTGTAGGGATTCGAACTCAGGCCGATGGACGAAATGTCGGTACACGCTACCACTGAGCCATCATTGCTTTGTTAAAATTCGGTAAACGACAATAAAAAACAAAAAGACATACCTCATAAGCGATAAGTGTTTAAGTATCTATATTATTTTAAACGATGAAGCCCCCATATTTTCCGTCGCTTCTATTCATCTTACTACTTGATTTGTGTACTGCCAGTATTCCGATGCAGTTGCTCCGCTTGCCTCGTAGGATATTGGATATCTGTCATAAGTCATAAGACTTCACATACCCATTTTATGTTCTTCATATCTAGTAGGTACGCTCGAAGTTAAAGTGCAAACATTTGTCATCGGCGTACATGCTTTCGTTGGAAAAATTCACTTCTTAGATGTGCCGTGGACGAATTTTCGAGTATATATATTAAAAGCTACGTATATACGTAGCTACGTATGTTTACACTTTTCAAATAAGTTGTTTTTAAAACATTTTTTTACCCATCATATGGGATGTGGTTATTGGTGGATTTTCTAAATGTTATCAGGCTTGAAGGAAACCTACTTTACAAGTTACGACTAAACCAAACCAAGTCTACATTTAGTTTGCCTTGACGGAAATCATACCATGAGCTTGTATCATTTAACTCAAAAGGCCACTACTCGGTTGCACTTAAAAAAATAAAATCTTTGTACTATATATAATATTATTTTTCTTAATAACTTGAATCAGCATCCCACAATTAGTCATTTAACAATATAACAGTAAGTATTGTTACAAATAAATGCTGGGAATATTAAAGTTAATATGTCTTACGATACCTAATAAAAAAACCTGTATATAGAACATTTGTAGAAGATTTATAAAATTCATTTATTCCATTAAAATAATTTGAAACAGAAATACATAAACTAAAATTCTATTTAATAACACTTTTGTATAAAATATAATTATGGTAGCCCTATACAACAAGTTTAGTATTCATAAAGCCGAGTAGTCAACGAACTGGAATAGTGAGCGTTGCAGTGTGAACGTCTACCGTACTTATTAGCTCCCGTTCTATTTGGACATAGTAAACACAAGAGTTACTACCATCATGATCCCTAATTGAGCACTTGGTTAAGCCATTCTAAGCTCTTGAAGTTTGAGCTTAAGATTTGCAAGTGAAATATCTGAATCGTATTATGACAGAGCGTTACTATTTATATTTCATAGTAGTAGTTAGTTAAATAGTATTTGTAATACGAGTAAATATAACATAAAAAAGTAGATTTTTTTAAATGTATCTGACATCATTTTCCATTAAAAATAATATTATTTAAATTATATTGAAGTTAATTAAAAATATATATCAGATATTTGCTAGCTCTTTTGAAGTCACTCTGTAGTTGAAGTAAAGATAAAATTTCAAATTTTATTAGAAAGATGTTCTTTGAGAGAAATTCAATTTACTGTAAACCAATTTGGTCTAGCGATTTAGAAATTAATGATGATAATAACAAGATAAGTTATAATATAAAACGTGTTCCAAATTTAATATTGCAGTTCAAATATTCAGAGGTTTGTCCATTTGTCCAACCATTTGTCGTGTATATGAAAATACCGGTCGGTATTGTCTATATTAATAGAGATCTGTCTGTACATGACTTTTTTTTCAAACTTTCTGATAGGCATCTATCTTTTAGTATAAATATGTCACGAATATGATATACAAAAGTTTTTGGTTTGTGTGTTTGTACGTCTGAATTTAACTTAAAAACGGCTTAATCGATTTTAAGTAATATATGTGGGATAGTTTTAAGTTTTTTTTAATTTTTGTATAATGGAAACGCAGTAAAAAGGAATGTATCTGTCAAAGTGGGCGATTGTCATGGTCCGTCTCTGAATTACGAGGTAAGAACGGCTTACGAGTTTTAAATTGAGAATAAAGAAAAAACATAGTTAATTCGCGTGTGTTTCGATTATTATTCCCACAAAATAATGGGGGCTCGTCCGGTATGGTGAAATACATCGCATTTAACCTGTTTATGAAGAAAAGAACTGAAGATTATCACAGCAAATCCAACAAGTAAGCCGCCATTGTTGTTATTTGCACGTTTCAATGATTAGCTATTTACACACTTGACCGACAGAGCTGTCAAAGTCATGATGACGTATGGTTGCGTTCCATTTCACGAAACATAAGCGCATATCGATTAATCGAAGAATCGATTTTCATGTTTCGATATAAAAATTATTTGGACTGAGAATATGAAGTTGTTCATTTGGAATTTTATTAAAATATGAAGTATTTATTTAAAGAAGACTTTTTAAGAAGAAGATTGTTACCCGACTTAACGATTGCTGTTGATTATTTAATAAAATGCCACCCAAAAAGAACAAAGAAGATGAAGATATGCAACCCAAGAAGAACAAAGATGAAGATCCGCCTTTTATGGATCCACCACCTCGGATTTCCATAAGCGATTTAGAAAAATCGATGATGTCATTCAGTGGCGACGACAGTTACGGAATTAATACCTGGATTGATGATTTTGAAGATATTGCTACTTTGATGCAATGGTGCGAGGTAGAAAAACTGATTTACGCAAAAAGACTGCTTAGTGGAACTGCTCAGTTATTTTTGAGGTCTTTGGGTCGTTCTAAAAGCTGGGATGACCTGAAAGCTGAACTTATAGAAGAATTTGGATATAAACAGAACAGTGCAACTATACACAAGAAACTTGCCGCCAGGAAGATGAAAAGTAATGAGACTTACCAGCAATACTTCCTCCATATGAAAGAATTAGCAACGCATGGTTCAATAGAAGATGAAGCTCTGATGGAGTATGTTATTGATGGAATAAAGGACACAGAACTAAACAAGGCAATATTGTACGGAGCGAGTGGTATGAAAGAATTCAGAAAGAAGCTGGACATGTACAGCGAAATAAGAAAGAAGATGTCCTCTAAGACACACAATTTGTCCAGACTGGCCGCAACTCCTGGTACCTCTTCAGGACAATCAGGACACAAGCAAGTACCTAAGAAGAGATGTTATAACTGCGGAGATACAAGTCACCAAGCGCCTAACTGTACTAAAGGAGTCAAGTGTTTCAAGTGCAACAATTTTGGCCACAAATCAAGTGATTGTCCCAACAATGCAAGAAAACAACTCAAAATTCAAGAGCAACGCAAAGAAAGCTGCTATACACCTTTTAAAGAAGTACGGATAAATGATGTCAGCATTAATGCACTTATAGATACAGGAAGCGATGTGAATCTTGTAAGAGAATCCTGTCATAATAAAATTAAAGTCAATCACTTTGATCCCGATTCCACGATATGCCTCACAGGCATCGCTGACTATGAGATCAAGACTAAAGGATCGTTAACAGCTAAGATACAAATGGATGGATGTTACTTCGACACGATTATTCACGTTGTGGAAGATAAATCAATACCAGTCGATGTTATTCTTGGCAACCCTATACTTAATGAAGTTGAAATAAGCTTTTCAGCTGACAGCATCGCTGCGAAGAAGATTCTGTACCTTACAATGGAAGAAGATCACAATGATGAGACTCTTGATGTCGCCGACAGAAGATTTACAAATGAGATTAGGACTTTGATCGAAGACTATAACCCGAAGAATTTGAAGAAGGAATCTGCTGTCGAACTAAAGATAATACTTACTGACGAAGACCCAGTCCATCAGAATCCGAGACGACTCTCACCATTAGAATCAGACATGGTTAGTAAACAGATAGAAGAATGGATCGATCAAAAGATTATAACACCCAGCAAGTCAGATTTCGCAAGTCCAATAGTCTTGGCGAAGAAGAAGAATGGAACTTACCGGCTTTGTATAGACTATAGACGCCTTAACAAGAAAATAATAAAAGAGAGATATCCCTTGCCATTAATAGAAGATCAGATCGACAGACTGAAACACGCAAAGGTATTTACGTCTCTAGACTTGAAGAATGGTTTCTTGCACGTTAATATTGATAAAGATTCTCGTAAATACACATCGTTTGTTACACCACAAGGACAGTATGAGTTCATGAAGATGCCTTTTGGACTGTGTACAGGGCCATCTATATTTCAACGATTTATAAACGACATATTTAAAGATATCATTCTCGATGGGACTGCATTAACATATTTGGACGATTTGATTATTCCATCGGAATCAGAAGAAGAAGGAATGGCAAAGTTAGAGAAGGTCTTTAAACGAGCAGAAGAATATGGTTTACAATTCAATTGGGGTAAATGTCAGTTTTTGAAGAGAGAAGTTAACTACCTTGGCTATATAGTACGTGAAGGAGAGATAAGACCTTCTAAAGAAAAAATTGCTGCTGTTGCTAAATTCCCATTACCTCAGAATATAAAGTCATTGCAATCATTTCTAGGACTGACGGGGTATTTTAGAAAATTTATTCGAAATTACTCACTGATTGCCAAACCGTTAACGGACTTACTGAAAAAGGGTACTGTTTATGATTTTAATACCGATTGTGAAAGAGCTTTTGAAGAATTGAAACGTGTCCTGTGTCAGTCTCCCGTGTTGAAAATCTACGACCCAGCTTTAGAAACGGAACTACACACCGACGCCAGCGTTGAAGGATATGGAGCTGTCTTGTCGCAACGTAGTCCTAAAGATAACATGATGCATCCGATTTACTACATGAGCAAAAAGACGACCCCTGCTGAAAAGAAATACCACAGTTACTACCTTGAAATATTGGCTATAGTAGAAGCTGTGAAGAAATTTAGAGTTTACTTACTCGGAATACGATTCAAAATCGTGACTGATTGCTCTGCTCTGACTATGACCCTGCAGAAAAATGACTTACCTCCTAGAGTAGCTCGCTGGGCTCTCTTACTCGAAGAGTACGACTACAGCATTGAACACCGGCCGGGAACACGCATGAAGCACGCTGATGCTCTTAGCAGATACCCTGTAAAGAATGTTAATGTACTTACCCATATTACTGCACAGCTGAAAAGGGCACAGAACGATGACATGAAAATTAAATTGATAAAACAACTGTTGGAAAGAGAACCTTACGAAGATTACCTCTGTGAAAACGGCATACTATGGAAAGTTAAGAATGGAGCAAAACTAATGGTAGTGCCTAAAAAGATGCAGACTGAAATTATAAGAAAATATCATGAAAAAGGACATTTTGGAGTAGTTAAAACCGAAGACCTTATTTCCAAAGAATACTTCATGGATAACCTGAAAGATAAAATTAAGACAGTTATAGACAATTGCGTGGAATGTATACTAGTATCGCACAAAAGAGGCAAAAAAGAGGGCTATTTACAGCCAATTGACAAAGGAAGTTTACCTCTTGATACTTACCATATCGACCATTTAGGTCCTCTGCCATCCACTAACAAGAATTACAAGTACATTTTAACAGTAGTTGATGGATTTACGAAATTCACTTGGATTTACCCAACAAAATCATTATCGTCTGAAGAAGTAATAGACAAGCTTAAAATACAGCAACAGACTTTTGGATCACCTAACAGAATAATAACCGATCGTAACACCTCCTTCACTTCGAATGCTTTCAAGGACTATTGCGAGGAAGAAGACATAATCCATCATAAGATTACCACTGGTCTGCCTAGGGGAAATGGGCAAGTGGAGAGGATTCACCAGATCATAATCAATGTCCTAAGTAAATTAAGTATCGACGATCCAACCAAATGGTATAGGCGAGTGAGTGCTGTACAAAAGTGTTTAAATAGCACATATCAAAGGAGTGTTGGTATGACGCCATTCGAACTATTGGTAGAAACAAAAATGAAGGATAAAAATGATGAGATTTTAAAACTGATAGAAGAAGAAAATATTGAAAATTTCAACGAACAAAGAGAAGAACTTAGAAAAAAGGCGAAGGAAAGTATACAAAAAATACAAGACGAGAACAAGAGAAGTTATAACCAAAAACGGACAGACGCTAAAGAATACAATATTGGAGATCTTGTTGCTATAAAGCGCACACAGTTCGTTCAGGGTTACAAGCTTTACCCTAAGTATTTAGGTCCTTACGAAGTCACAAAGAAAAAGAGAAAGGATCGGTATGATCTTAAGAAAATCGGCCATGGCGAAGGTCCAACTCATACTTCGAGTTCAGCCGACATGATGAAGCCATGGGTTGCTCATAATTCATCAGACTCATCTGAGGCAGATGAGTGAGCAGGATGGCCGTGTGGGATAGTTTTAAGTTTTTTTTAATTTTTGTATAATGGAAACGCAGTAAAAAGGAATGTATCTGTCAAAGTGGGCGATTGTCATGGTCCGTCTCTGAATTACGAGGTAAGAACGGCTTACGAGTTTTAAATTGAGAATAAAGAAAAAACATAGTTAATTCGCGTGTGTTTCGATTATTATTCCCACATATATCTTTCCTCAAATGATAGAATCGTTAATAATATGAGTTAAATATCATTAGGGGACCATTATAATTACTGTGTACTGAATGCATGCTGAGCAGCGAAGCACCGCTAGAAATTTTATAAATGAACTACTTGTGCCTGCGGTTTCGCTCGCGTGAACTACTAAAAAGGCTTATTTATTATTTATTTGCAAGGAACCATAATTATTTTGTCTAAAATTAAAGTAGCCTAAGTTACTTCTTATAATATCAGCTATCTGCCAGTGAAAGTCCCGACAAAATTAGTCCAACTGTTTCGGAGATTAGTCGGAACAAACATGCAGAAATACACACAACAATTTTTTTTTTAAGGTTCCGGAATATTTTAATATGCATTTAGTAAAATTTATTATTTTGGCATTATAAACAAACACTTCAATTTTATTATGTGTATAGATAATAAATAAATATATAATAAATTCATATTATATTTAATAAATTCTTCAAATTTTGTTTTATAGGATAATTCATATGATAAAGCTCTTCATTATTCTGTATTGGACTCGCACGTTCCAACTTGTAATTTTCCATGTAATAATACCACGTATTATGTTGTAAGACACGAAATTGAGCAACGGTGATCTTTGTGTCCTTATAGCTTATCATTATGTCCTACTGAAAGTGGGAATTTCTATTATATATGGAATATATCCATAATATATCCATATATTATATATGGAAAGGAATGAAAGGAATATTTTGTTAGGAATTATATTTCTGAATTTAAAAATAATTGATTCCGTAAATATACAATATATGTAAACAAGGAACTTTTTTTAATATATAAACAAAAATAAATATACAATATAATATAATGATTAAAACTTTCAAGTTTTTTTTTTAAATCGTTTTCATTGTGATAGAACTTATAAATATCCGCATGTGAAAACATCACCTATCAGCACAAAACAGTAGTTCTCACTCTAAATGGTTTAAAGATAATACGTGCCAAGTACATAAGGCATTTCAACTTAATCTTCTGGATTAGCAAATGATGTCGAACCGCAGTTCTGTTTGAGATCAAAAATGACCATGGGCTGACATAAAACTTAGTGTACCGCCTGTACAAGTCGATGACTTGAAACAAAGTAAAATAAAAATGATTTACAAGACCATACAACAATTTTTATTTACACTTTGTATGAGAGCTGACTGGATATATACGGATTATAACAAGGTTTCTCAAAGTAGGGTATGCGTGCTCCTTGAGGTACGTCAGTTAATCGTAGGTGGTACGCGACAAAATTTACGTAATGGCAGCTGCTTAGCTGACTCGCACAAGACAGGAAGAATATCCGGAGCTTTCAAGCAAAGTGGTGATTTTTTTTTGCCCTTCATGACGATTACGTGAGAATGGGTTTTTACGACTGGTTATGATAAAAACGCAGTAATGAAATCGACTGAACGCTAAATCTGAATTAAGTATGAAACTGAACAAAATTGCTCCTAGAATCGACTCAATTTTCTAACAAGAAAAAAGCTCACCCATCCGATTAATTAAGAACACATATATTGTTCGTATTTCTTTTTATTAAAATACATTATATTATTCTATCTATAGCCAATATTGTAAAGGGTTCGCCATTAATTTGAAAGTCTAATAGGTACGTAGAGATCTATATGTTTGAGAAACCCTGGATTTAAAATACAAAATTTGTAATCTTATAACTTCTGACAGATATCCGATACTTTCCGAAGCGAGCGCACCGTGTGCACGGGAACCTCTCATAGAACACAAATCACTTTGGAAAAATGAAAAGAAAAGAAGCAAGACAAAGAGGCTGCTCTATCAACAAGAGTTTCATTGTGATATATGAGTTATTTTGGTTGAAAAATGTATGCGCTCTTAACTCAGTAAGTTCGAACTATATTTGTATAATCTGAGCTACATTTTTGCGTATAAGTTTTCGAATAATAAATAATAATAAAAACTAAAGTCATAGATATTGCAATTTTAATTTAATTGTCAATGTGGGGAAAATAATCGGAAAATCTAAATTTGATGATTTTTGCTACTCTCTCACTCTCAGGCTGTATTTTGGACACATTTGAGGGGACTGCCCCAAGTAGAGAGAAATCTCCAAAAAAATTTCTATGTGCCCTACCTCTCTTTAACTTATTTGTATTGGCAATTGCACTATAATATATTTGCAGTTAATATTTAACTATTACGTATCACAACAACTGAGGAAAGGTAATTTGTATTAACTAGGCTTCGATTAATAGTAAATATTCTAATCCTTGAAACTTTTGTTTTCTCTATTTGTTGTATATATGTGTAATAATCGGTGTTCTCTCTTTTAGTTCTCAAAGTAATTGTATTTGGAATTAATGTAATTCAACTGCAATTACATATATTGATATATCTTGTATTCAAACGCAAGATCGTAGAGAAAACGAGGAACAGAGTGATACTCCCCTTATTTCTAATTTCAGTATTTATATTTAAATTAAAAGTATCCATTATTAATTTCCTTGTTTGTGCTTTTTCTCCTATAAAATAAAGACTGGCTACTCCCCTGCCTATATGCAATCACACTCAACGCAAGTGATACTGGTAAACCAAATAATTATCTTTTCACCGCAGGACGTCACCTAAATGAGAATACAGTGACACTGACACGGGTAGAAAAGGGATCGCGTAGATGCGTAGACAGTTCATATCTGTCAAATGTCTGATTAATTAATAATCTAGATTTTACTGAACTCTTACACAATTTTGTGAAGATTTGATTGTAGATTTAAAAAATATGATGACATTTAAATTTTAATTTACACAAAGAAGAAACATATTTAGGTAGATAAAAATATACATGCGCGTAAATAAAGGTTAGGTATTTATTGCGTATAACTTATCAATATTATAATAATTGTTGGAAGCTTTTTTCCATGCAGGATATTCAATGGAAACATTATTTTTAAATGTTTCATATCCGAAGTTCGTTTGACTAATCTAAATAGGGTTCATAAGTTCTTATTAGACTTTGCCTAATAAAGAACCTATATTTAGTTTATTATTAGTCTAGCAGTTTTAAATTAAAGAA
This sequence comes from Saturnia pavonia, assembly GCA_947532125.1. Taxonomy (NCBI): domain Eukaryota; kingdom Metazoa; phylum Arthropoda; class Insecta; order Lepidoptera; family Saturniidae; genus Saturnia; species Saturnia pavonia. Next base: position 10,262,689 of record OX383908.1, read on the forward strand.
AAAACAAATGAGCCCTTCAAGATAAAAATAAAGATAAAAAGCGATTGGCTCTCAAGTGCAGCTGCCATACCAAATCACTTACAATACTTGACTTAGTAGCAAGTTTTAAATTGGAGTTAGAAATCAGGGGAGCACTAAAAACTATATTTTTTTTATAGTTAAGGCCACTGGATACAATACTGGTCCTTTAAGCAAATTTAGAAACAAAAACAATGACTGGCTCATTGTAAACTAATAACTGAATATGACATGTTACACAACGCTCGCCCGTAAAGCTATCCCGTGAGTAATCCCAGCCAAACATATTCTCCTGGCCCTCACTTTCATGTGATGTGATAATTATTATTCTCCAAACCGCTAGCAGCCGCTGGTATACATGACATTCGATTACGTTGATCGGTTTAATAATAAACGCGTTCTCAACTTCACAAGCAAACAGATGCTTGCTAATCGAATTTTGTGGTGACGATGAAGTTATTTATTGTTTAGTACCTATGCTCACGACCTGCTTCACTTTAATATTAAAATAGAAGCGTAAAAACCTTTTCTTTGAAAGAAAAAAAAAACACATAACTAGTAACTTTCGTGGTGATCGGTCAAACGGTGTTAGAGTTTATTATTCCTAGAAAAATATCCCAATGTCCATTTTTATATAGGTAGATTAGGTATATAGCTACATAGATTGTGATGAAAATTATTACATTTTTAGCAATATTGACAATCAAAGGTCAATATGATTTTTTTATTACCTTAAATATATGTATCGCACTGTGGCTCCTGTAAAAGCACAGTTAACTCGTGTGGTAAACATGAATGGTTACTTAAGGTCATTAATAAAATATGGAATTAATGATACAACATCCAATTACTTTCTTCACGTCCATTTAATGTATTTTGATGCAGTTCTTAACGTCTATTTGTTCCTAAAATATTTTGTGCACTAATATAATTTAAGGAAGAAATCCATATATTTACTACGTAATCAAAATTTTTGGGAATATTGGTCCCCCATTCCAAGTTTACCTATCCGTGACTTAGTTTACACTAATTTCTACTCGCCCAGATTAATAATATTATTGTAAACATGTTTTAATGCGTGAAATAAAATCAATATTAATTAAATAAATATTTAACACCAATTCATAAAAAAGTAGCCAAGAATATAATTGAAAAATATAGACCAATTTCTATATTATACATATTCGAAAAAACCTTTGAAAAAGTTATACACCTTCAGTTATACTTCTCACTTTTTTCTTGAGTGAACATCAGCACGGTTTTCTTAAAGGCCGTTTCACAACTTAGAATCTTATTCTCTGTGCCGATTAAATTTTGCCACATATCAGAAACATCGCAGGTAGATATAATTTATACAGATTATAGTAAGGCTTTTGATAGAATTGATCATACATACTATTCCATTGAAAAAATTGTAATTCGGAGGAATTAGAGGTAATCTATTTCGAAGGTTTTCATCTTATGTAGCTAATAGAGGTCAAACAGTAGTATTGAACGGTTTTACCTCGACAACTCGGCTAATTCCATCAGGAATTCCTCAAGGTTTCCTGCTAGGCCCATTATTATTCAATATTTTCATTAACGATATTGCAGATTGTTTTAAAATTAGTAAAACACTTTTATATAATGATGATTTAAAAATCGTTAGCCCTATCAAAGAACTAAATTATTTGTTTTCTATTCAGGCTGATCTGGATAGGTTTTCAATATATTGTCAACTTAATAAGTTTGATTTAAATATTTGTAAATGCTACTTAAAGACCTATACTCGTAAACCAGAACCTATTAAATTTAACTACACTTTAAAAACACTATACTAACTCGAGTTGATAAGATGAAAGACTTAGGTATTATATATGATTCCAAATAACTTTTTAATCATCATTTAGATGCTATTGACAACAAAGCATCGAAAGCTCGTGGATTGGTCATGCGTTTATCATCTGAATTCAAATATATTAAAACTTTAAAGATTCTATATTGTTCACTTGTCCGTAGTCACCTTGAATACACCTCTCAAAAATGGAACCTGAATTATAATACTTATGTCCACCGCAATCAAGTTAATATAATTTCCAAAAGCATGGACATTGATCTTTTTCAAACCAGTTCTCTCAAACTTAAGAAAACTGTAACCAAAAATTTGTTTAACTAAATTTACCAACAAAATTTATACAATTATTTTACTGCATATCTGTGTGAATTTTTAAATGGCCTTCTTTATGTTATTTCTTTATATATGTGTTATTTTGTTAGCTGTAAGTTCACAATGTATCCCTAAATAAATAAATAAAAATTTGTTTAAACTCGACCCTGAGAAGACAGTCATGAGCGTCAAACACTTTATGATCGGTTCACAAAATACCTTTATCTTTGAGATGATATTGTGTATATTTTTTTATATCTTAAACTATCTTTTCATATTAATTTTATTTTATTTCTATTTCCTGTTTCGCATAATGAATACTCCGAGAAATAAAATTACTTCTTCAAATGTTAAAATAGAATTCGTAACAATATTGAAAGTACATACGTTTTATTATTCTTCGTAAACCGTCTTGATTTGTGTGACATCATTATTATTCACACAAAAACGGTCTCGCACGTAACGGTTATGATTTTCTTTGTAGCAATACTTCGTATTACATTTTAACGGGAAATTGAACAATGTTCTCGTTTCCGTACACTGTTTTACATTGTGCTGCCTTGAGAAACAGTTATTATATTACAATGAGAAAATGATATTGGCCGTACTTACTCTAATTGAATGTGGTTATCGTTCTGAGTGAACTTAATACAATTTAAAGCCCAACGAAAGCCTTTGTTTTGACAATTGAATACACAGTTATACATAAATGTAAACTTTTTTATTCTAGAACGGCAAACTGACTTTACTGTACCTACCTGTTGGTTAGCACAGCGTAACTAACAACATTGGCGAGGGATGTATAATCCATCGCCATAAATCGGAATTAGAACGGCGATCGTCACTGTCTTGTCTTGTCATGTAAGCCTTTTGGCAGCTGGACACTGACTGATCCTGAAACGGGACAAACCAAAAAAGGGTATCTGTGACGGGCTTATCTCCTTATGCATGATGGTGGTGACTCGGTCTAGTACAAATCCTTACCACCCCCGCTTCATTACTAGATATACACTGGCTGGTCTCGGAAGGCGTAACGCGAAACGCCTACATATGTCACTATGGCACTACTATGTCAGTATTACAATTGGTGTATTGTGGTCGCTATCTAGTCAGCCACACTTGTAGTACCCTACTACCTAGGAAATGTTGAGTTTTTAAACTAACTAGAGTAATAAAACAAAACGAAAAATTATTATACGAATGTATTTTAGGTATTTGAAACCTATAAAAAGATTACTAATACTCTTCATAGTAACAGTACTAAAGGCAATGGAATACACATGGAGTAGAAATCAAAATGAAACTAGAGGAGCAAGAGAAAGCTTAGTCTCGATCGACGGGAATTTCGTTTATAAAATATGTGCTATTTTGTATGATAAATGTATCCAGCTTTTAACACAATAACTCGGTGAGCGACGGTACGTGTTCCCAATGTACGAGAATTTTAGATACCTTTGTATTCAAGTAGCTTTTGTGAAGTGTTCTAAAGAAGTACTTACTTTTCTCTAACATAATTTGTTTGTGTTACTACAGATCTAAATTAACAATTGTCTTAGTTTGCGTTAGCTCTTCAAAAACTTTTCTCATAAATAGGGTTGCCAACCGTACTATAATATATAGTATTAAACTATATTTCGAACCTACGTACTATATACTGTTGAAGAAATATATAGTATGCAAAAATACTATATTTTCAACAACGAAATCCAACAAACAAATCATTCATTTAAAAAAAATTAGCGCTCCTTTAAGTTTTAACTGATGCGAAAGCATGTACCCAAACTCAACGTGTCATAATGCATTCCGAACCTGTGTCCGTAATGTCTAACTGACACCGTCAATCGAATTTTTGGTCTACTTCATTTTTGTTTTGGGATTTCAATAGTTATTTTGTATTTCATTTTGTTCTTTCTTTTGATAAGTTGAAGTCCTAAATAAAGTAGTTAGGGAAAGTGGTACCGATATCGAAAGTGGGTTAAGTTCAAGGACGCCGCTACTAATTAAAGACTGCAAAAAGTGCCAAGAAATATATAAAAATAAATAAGTAACAAATAATACCTTTGCTTATTTTTGCTTTTTCCATAAAATACCAAATTTTTTGAAGTGTAGCTATTTTTTAAAAATACTATACTTTCCTGAAAAAATATTGGCAACCCTACTCATAAATAATAGCACAATTATAAACCTTACACCTTCCTTAACCTTTCATTTACATAATGTAAATTTAGACACAGAAGAAATAGCATACACACTCTCACGCACACACACACGCATACAAACAAATTTGTTTCTTCTCCAACCTTGCTGTATTTTATCACCGTATGTTATCACCATTTAGTATATAAACTATTTACAACTCTTGTACAGTTAATAGATATTATTACTGTCGTCAACATAATGATTAACGATTAATATGTTATAAAAAGATATTAAATAAATAATCTATTCTATAATCAATGTCCAAAGATTTTACACGCAAATATTACCTTATTTAATACATTATCATTGGAGCCTTTATTGTTTACATAGCTTTTAAATTAATTGAAACATTTCATTTTGTTCTATTCAAATAGTAGTAATCCAAGAAAAAAATGCGCAATAAATAAAATAAGAAAATTACAGAAACGAAGTTTTTATTCATGCTTCAAACTTATCAAAACTTATTGTTAACGGCCGCGGTCTGAATACAAACACAAATAATATCATAATTGAACAATTAAGCCAATACTCTGTTAGTGTGATTAATTTAAAAAAAGCTGTTCTAAATACGCCTTCAGCCAAAGGGCATACACACAAAAAAAGTCGTAAAAAGAAATATTAAAGTAGGTACTTTAGATTTTTTAGGATTTCAGAAGCGTCTTGGGTTCAAAGTCGTTTTCGTATGCACACAGTACTGCGCTCAATCAGTATTCAAAGAAACGCAAAAGGAGTTGCGGATCCCGTCGGGATCAAAGGTGGGATGGTACTCGTTATGTCGCCTTCATGCTACCTTCCTAGCTACTCGTAATTTTAGGTATCCAAAGTTTCTTAAAACATGTTCATCTTAAACTGATATCTTCTGATCTTCTGATCTGATATATTGATATCTGAAATCTTAAACTTAAAAAAAATGTCAAAGAAGTAGCAGTTAGGACAGAATCCGTATAGGACTCGCTTTATTAATTATAGGAATAATGGAAATCTACAATAAACACGTGAAGAATAAATTAATATAAATATGAATAAACGTATAATTCAAGAACTTGTGTTTCATAAAATACTATGTCAGTGGATTTATACGAGAATAAGTATCTATACAATTAATAATAAACATACAAGAGTAAATTATTATAATAATGTTATTTACATTTAAATTCTTCTTACACTTCAACTAAATCAACATTTTACGTTTTCAAAACTAAGTCTTAACCCGATGGTTATTATAAATTTAATTTAAAATTACATCAAAGCAGTTTAAGCATTGCTTAACATTTTTTTTCATTCAATTTGATTATGTTTCTTGGAAAAGTAAAAATCAGTTTGTGTGTAGCAGATGTTTTCGTATGCACACAGAGTGCTACGCTCAATCAACTCGCAAAGGAGACGCGAATACCGTTGGTATCAAAGACGACTCGTTACTACACTGAGGTATATGTAGCTTCTACCTTTATTGGAAGTCTCGTACATCATGTTATTTTTAATTCATTGCAGTATGTACACTTATTATTAAGTAAACAAATTATATATTTTGTAGTCTATACGAATAATGTGCACACAATATATTATTCGATTTTAGGTATATTGTACTCAAATATTTATAAATGTGATAACATTATACCAGTTTTGTGTAATAACAAAAGCCTAGTTTAAAATGATTACGTAGTCTTTTACAAAAAATATTGATAACATACTGTATAATTTGTACCTATGTGTAGCGTGACCATTTATTTTTTGTCATCAAAGTGGGACGACTATAGAATTTTGCAACTATTTTTTATTTGACTAGTTTTTATAAAAAAAACTTAGACATGATAACACTTTATACTAAACTGATAATAAGTAAAATTAATATAAAGTCTAATAAAATTAATCACTTGTCTTATATTTGTCGGTGGAGCATATATGTTTTAAAATATCGGTTCTACTTTTCAAGTAAGAATTCAGCTGATTACATGACTTGTTGATGTTGGTCTTGTTACACAAAATTGGTTTCAAAAGTGCGACACTTAGCTGTGTTTTCCCCTAGATAGACTGTGCGTTATTTCCAGACACATATAAAACGTCCTCAGTAATTATATGAAAATTCGTACAGTTGAGGTGGTTAGCACGAAACTGTTTGTTTTGTTCAACAGATAATCAACCATTAAAATCAAAACCTTATACTCGTTTATTTAATTTAAATTGCCCTTTGTGTAGTTTACGAAAGCGGGATATATATCCTTTTGCTTGGACAGCGGGACAGACTGCCTAAAAGCGGGACTATTCCGCCTAAAGCGGGACGTATGGTTACGTCATGTATGTAGTAAAAAGTTTTGATTACAATTTGCTATGTTTATGATTCATTTTCATATTACTTTAATTCGTACTAACATATTTATTCAATGAGGTACTTACATCAAGAGTGGATAAAACAATCTATAAACATCCTACTGTCCTAAAAACAAATCTATGAAATATACATATAAAAAAATAACTGCCGATAATAAACTCGTTATCATATAAATATGGAGATCTAGAACCTAAGTAATGTTTCTCATAGAAAACCAATAATATTGTGAAGTTATGAAATATTTATTTGGGTGTATATAAATCGAATTTAGTACAAAAATAATATTATAAATGTTATGTAACACGCGTAAATGGTGGCAGTGGCCGACTAATTCCCAACTACGTAATGAACGCAACAAGGCCTAGCCGGAAACTGGTCCAATCTCCATCTAACTACCTCGCATACATATGCCATGTGATACGATATATTGTAAAGGTATTTGTACATGTTTTCAATTTGTCCGTATTAAGAAAGAAATGTTCTGCTTGTTCTAAAACAATTAGTAAGTCGAGAAATATCCAAACTATATTACAAGGAATCATACTGTCAAGAAAAATGTATTTCAGACACAACACGGCGCATTACAAAAATATTTAATTTAATACAGGACTTTGTGTCCTCTCGAGGACGCTATATTGAATTCAGCGTAACTTCACATTGTGGATAACCAGCGGACGATCAAGACGCTTCTAACGATACCTCATTTGTCAAATTACGTTAGATGTCAGTATTACATGTATGTATGTCAGTATATTACAATATATATGTAATATAGTATGTAAATCATAATCCTCAAAGACAACACAAGCAACGTTCACGTGTCATCTTCAACATATTTTTAATTATTTTTATTTGTTTCATTGTTAATTCTACCATTTATTCTTAATAACGATCGGGTCTACAAGCCCAACCGCATCTCTTTTATCTTTTCTGTTACTAAGATTTCACTCTTTCTTCTTTTATATATTACTTATTAATTTCAGATTTTAGATACACAGCAGTATGTTAGCTTAGTTGGAAAAGAAAATGGCGACATAGCGGCCAGTATGTATATTTACACAAACCAATTTGAGCTAATTTCGGCCCCTTCATAAGTAAAAACACTTGAGATGTTGTGTGTGTAATAAACCTCCTTTGAATACATAGAAACCCAAATTTTACGTATAAAACTATTATAGTTCTTGAGTAATTAATTCGTATATTAGTAGTAGTTGTAGTAAGAACGTACATTCCTACAGCAAAAATTGCAGGAACTGCTATGAAACTTGGTACCCGTTAGATCTTAGCTCTTTTATCGGTAACGACTACCCCGAACGTCGTTTCTACTGAACTTGGTCCCTTTTTGACATTTGGTTTTTTCTGGATTAAACTTAACAGGTTCACATTAACAATTAATGATAAACCTTGTTTGTTGCAGAAAGACGTACCAGAATGTACCAGACGTGAGTAGCAAAAAATTTTTTCAATGAATTAAGTATTTACGATGTATCTTCTTAAAATAATGCCTTCGCCAATCTAATAATAAGCTATTTACAATTATATCAGCCTAGTATTTATACCAATCGTCGTTTATTTTACCACTGTTCGACTGTACCTTTCCATACTACCATGTACTATTACTATACTCTTAGAAATGAAAGATTAGTAGAGCTATTATTATTACAAAACTGGCTTTACAAAACATTTTAATATCGAAACGAATACAGTAATGAACAGAACTTCCGCACGATACAAATTTCTAAAAGACAATGCATAAGATCATTTTTTTAACTGGCTATACTGTTTGCCATAATAGCCCTGAAGCCTCAAACGGCTTTTACAGCTTCACCCGGGCTTGGGGCGAGTGCATAAGGCACTCAGCCGCGAATGCACCACATCATATTTTTTTGTTTCGAACTGACTATACTGTTAGCCTTAGGGGCCCAGTAGCCTTTGCGGCTTTTACAGCTTCACCAGGCTTCGAGAGCACCATATCACTCCATTACTGGCTTATATATTATGCTTGAACGGTGAAGCGCCATCTTGTCGCGGCAATGCGTAACTACTTTTGCGGTAGTTTTAAAATACGTTTACTGGTTTTTTACAATAGAATATCGCTTAAATATTATGTTCTGATCAAATTAACAACCTACTACAAAACACGACACAATTAATATCTACTTCACTAAGCATACTGTCAAGTAAATAACATTTATCACAGAAGAAAAATATTTTGAAAATCTAATCTTAAAATTGTCAACGGAAAATCTTCGATTAATAGTATTATTTTTAATTATACTATATTATTGCCTACGAACTCTACAATTCTTGGATATTATCATATAGGTCTATTTATAAATCTATTATTTACTAGCTGTGCCCACGGCTCCGTTCGCGTGGGCTACAGAAAAAGGTTTTTTTTTTTTATAAGGTATCCTAATTATTTTTCTAAAATAAAAGTAGCCAAAATTATTCCTTATAATATCAGCTATCTGCCAGTAAAAGTCCCGCCAAAATCGGTCCAAACGTTTCGGAGATTACCCGGAACAAGCAGTTAAAATTAGTTTTTTGTTATAAGTACTTGTATACTTTCATATGCATTTAGTAAAAACCTGTTATTTTGACATTACAATCAGACACTTCAATGTTATTATATGTATAGATGATGTCGGTTTATTAAATTATGTTTTTCCTAGTTTTTTTTTGTTCTCTATAAAAATATGTGTACACGGCTTAACCTTATGTTATGAAAGGCAAACAAGGGGACAGAAAATGGGGCCTTCGAGGAAGTGTGGAGGTAAATAAGGTAATTAGTAAGGTACGAAGTCGTAGATATGGCGGCGAGCCTTTGTTTTATGTCCCGATCATAATAGTCACTACTTTAGTTGACCTACTGAATTTTATTTAGTAATCAAATATATTTTATATGTGAGACTACATTCAAAATGGGACCATGTTTAAAATTATTTATAAAACAGCAAATTACTGCACCCTTAGGCTAACACTTAAACTTTTATTACAAATATCATAAAGCCCGGTGGTAGGGTATATTCTAATGTCCACCTGGGTAGCTACAATCCTCAGGTAGAAAATCTTTCGTAAAGTATATAGGCGTATCGGGAGCTGCACTTGAAAGGTCGTCCCACCACTAGGCTTAGCGTGTTACCATCTTGGGCAACATCATTACTTAACATCAGGTGAGATTCTGACCAAAGACCAAACCTATCTATACATATAATAAAATTAAAGTGTCTGTTTGTAATGTCAAAATAATACATTTTTACTAAATGCATATAAATGTATACACGGTATTTATAACAAAAAAAATATACCATTTTTAATATTTTTGTCTGCCTGTCCCTTTGTTCCTGTTTGACCGATTTTGTCGGGACTTTCACTGGCAGATAGCTGATATTATAAGAAGTAACTTAGGTTACTTTTATTTTACGAAAATTATTAAGGTTCCGCACAAAAAATAAAAAAAACTTTTTTAGTAGTCCACGCGAGTCGAATTTAGAGACGCTTTTAACAAAGTTATCAATAACGTTAGTTAATTACAATACAAGTTTATCCCTTACAATAGCTTAAATGCTTCAATGCTTGACACGAGAATGTTCGTCCGAAAACAATGAGGTCAAAGTAATTAGTCGGTGATGCCCTTGCTCTATCTACATACTCTATGTCCAATCTCGACATACATATGATTTACTTTTGAACTTAGTATAAATCTTCTATGCTTAGTCTAAGTTAATCTCTGAATAATATTAGTTAATTAAATATCTAAAAAACATAACTATTTTTGAAAAGATTAAAACTAGATACATATTAAATTGTTGATCTATATAGAATCAAAAATGCAGTCTGTCTGGTTTTAAGTGGTCACTGCAACCTACAGCTATTGATAATTATTAACCTTTAAAAAAAACACAATCGTAATTATATTAATATTGCTGGAGATTAAACTTTTTTTTCTTTATAGATTTAGCGTTTGACCACAAGTGACGATATGGTGCAAGATAGTAACGCGTTAAGCCTAGTTGGGGAACTGGCTCTCAGATGAAGCTGCCAGTACATACCTATAGGTGCTTAGTGAACAGATATTCAACTTAAAGGTGGTAGCTAGTCAGGCAAGCATTGGGAAATACCCTAACACCATGCTATGGTTTCATTACGATGTTTTTCTTTACCGAAAGCTCGGGCACAATGTTCAAATTTACGTGGATCGACGTAGTGTCCGTATATACAAACACTGAGGTATTATTGCTAGACAAGAATGCCTCGTGTGCCAATGTGTTTTGCTGACCATACCTTTCGGACTTTGCGGCAGAACATACGCGTGGCTATGGTGCTTCCACAGTCGGTCCTTGCACAGGTCCTACCACACTCAAAATATTATATTTAATAAAAAAAATTAAACCCCTTAAATTAATATATTTACTTCTATTATCACTTCTAGTGTTGTTAGTGGATACTTTATGAACATACATTTTAATTTTTTCTACATAATATTGATGATATATAATTTTACTAAATATTATTGTTCTTTTAAAATGGATTTGAAAGAAAAAAAAGCATTTATTTGTTACACACAAAAGGTGTACAAAATAAATAAAAACGTATAAATAAAATTAAAAATGCAGGTTGTCAATAATATTAAGAAAATTTATATTTGAGCATAATTAAAAATGTCTTTTAATGAAATATAAGCACAATGTGATTTGATGTGTTAAGATTTGTTTGACCACAATGGACTTAATGTATTTGTCATCTATATTAATAGGACTGTAGGTCTGTCTGCACGTGTAATTTATTTCGTGATAATCCTATTATAACCTAAACCTATTATAAAGAACATTTATCACTAATATGATATAATTATTTCTTTTGTCTATTAACTCAAAAACGATTTGATTCTGTTCATGGGAATTGTATTATGTAATTTATCTATACAAATAATGAAGTTGAAGTGTATTTTTACTAAATCCATATGAAAGAATATACGCTAATAATTATAATAAAAAAAAAAAACAATTTTTAAAATGTTTGTCTGTCCGAACCTTTTTTTTCAGATACACTTCGAAACTGTTGGATCGATTTCGACAGGACTTGCACTGGCAGATAGCTGATATTAAGAAGAGTACCTAACTTAGGCTAGTTTTACTTTAAAAAAATAATTAGGGTTCCGCACAAAAAACAGTGAACAAACAGACAGACGGACAGACACAAAAATTTTAAAAATTGTTTTTTTTATAGTTGCCGTGTATACTTTCATATGCATTAAGTAAAAAGCTGTTATTTTGACATTACAAATAGACACTTCAATTTTATTATATGTATAGATGAGAATAGATATTATTTTAGCAGGGCTTAGATGAGAAATCAAGTCAGCCGATCCAATAACTGCAGTTATCTCCCCTACCTTAGTATTGTATACTAGTCAGGGTACTAACTCTGCCTTATTGTCCCGAGCTAGATTACATGTATCTGGAAGAACAATTAGCTCGGTTTGTCTTGTGCCAATGCACAACAAATTCTATAGCGTTGATTGGAAGCAGTGAGTAACTAATTACATGAACCTTATTGTTTAAAATTCTCTCTATAAATCGTTTGCATACCCCTAGAATTAATTACACTATCGCATACAGTTTTACGTTTAGCATTTCATCAAAATTTAAACTGATTTAAGTGATGATCTAGATGTTTGGCGACAGATTTTCAACTAGAGGGTGGAAGTTAGCTATTAGAAGATGTCTTACCATTTATGTCTGATTGTATTGTCCTTTATGGTAAGCACAGTACAATCCAAACATAACGGCGACCACAGATAATTCCGTAATCAATTGGCAGTGACCGCTGTCATGCCGGCTTGCATAAATATCTTTTCACGTTATGCTTGAGGAATAGTCAATACTATGATTTTCTTTACTTTCGCTTCGTAGATATAGACGCATTGTCCGCATACAATACACTAAGCCATTATCGCATAGCGAAACAGGAAGTAATAGTGGTAACGTGCAACATATTTTACCGAGTGAGTTCAATGGTTAGCAAATAATCCAATCAATTTTCTTACTTAACGATAATACTTTTGGTAACCGATTAGTCGAAACCTACCTGGGGACAATCATTAAAGTTTTTATTAATTATTTATAGCTAAAATTACTAGACGTTACGTTCTCAACCAATAGCTTATAACTAATAAGCCTTAATAAATGGAACCGGGAAGATATATTATAAAAATGTTCAAACAAGTTTAATTGAAAAATTAAATTAAATGGGTTTCTTCAAAATCGGATCGGTTTTGTTACCGTGAATTTACATTCGATGACACTTGTGTTATATGTGAACGTATTTTACAGTTTTGATATAAGTTTAACTAAACCGCAATGTAGCCGTTCCCGTTCATTACTTGACTAACGTTGGTCACCACAAATGAACGTCCACCGAATTTTGAATGGTTCGTCCAATTCAGTTTCTGTAGGTACCCACTAAGATTTATTATCGGTTTGCTTAGAGCTTTATCGTATATCGATACTTCGCCCTATTACTGAATAGCCATCATTGGTTGGTTAGAAGTTGTTTCTTTCAATCAAATCATATTTGTGCAGAATTGGCTATTGCCCTCGTGGCCTAGTTGCAGTAAGCTCAAGAAATAGACCATGAAAAAGAAATGATTTCGCGATATCAAAAGTTGTTTCACTCAGTTCAAAAAATAAATATGTACATTGTAATAATTATAGTGATAAATTTAAAATTATTCAGGTAAATAATTTTCAATACCAATACGTTATTCTTTGAAAGTTGAAGCACGCTCCTCTCTCGCGAATCATCTGTACTTTTAAATAACTGTTTTATAACATTAGTATAGTACTTATGTACTAATCATGCCAGGTCGAGCACAAAACAGAAAGAAAAAATATATTAAAGAATAATTCCCATATATTCCCAGCGCAAAGATTTCATTTATGGTCTGTTGACAGCACCAACATAACTTACTATGTATAATTGTAGTTGTAATAATATAAAACAAGCAACACTACACACTGTATAAATTTCTCTGGAGTTTTTGGCGTGATCTTGAAGTGTTATGTGGTGGTTTTTGTTTTAATTTAATAAACTTGTTATTTGGCCCTATATTATATAATTTTGTCGGAATTTTACATGATGTAGTTTGGTTATTGTGCACTAGTGAAGTGGATTACAAATAATAACAAAGAACATGCATTTTAAGTTGTTACAAAAACACCCTAGACAGTTATAACAAGGGAGTCGCCATCTTGTTAGAACTATGTTTGAAGATTACAGAATAGTACGAAGTTGGGCTTAAAGGACGTGTATACAAGGGCAATGATAATTTTAAAAAAATCTCTCTGCGCCATTGTGCGATCAGGTTGTACTAAGAGTTTTTGGCGGGATCTCAGACTGTCATATAGTGATTTTTGTTTTTTATTCATAAATTTGTGTTTTTGGACCCTATATTGTATAAAACGGGTGGCATTTTGCATAATAAAGATTGGTTATTGTGCACAAGTGAAGTGGATTGAAAGTGATAACGGAACATGAATTCTGATATGCCACAGAAACTCCCTAGAAAGTTCTAACAAGGAAACCGCCATCTTGTTAGGACCCTGTATTTAATTTTAATTCGCGTTATACGTTTCCCTCGCTTTGTTGACAAAATGTGAAATACTTGACACTGGCCCAATGCACGAATGGTGCCGAGCCATAATTAAGAAGAAGAAAGGTTGTACTAACATTAAACAACAGTATTTTGAATATTGACTCTCATTTCGGCAACAAAGGACTAGCAATGACTGCTACATGGTCTAATAATAACGCAAATATCGTGCATGATATTGTTCGTTGAATACATGTTTTGTAATGTGTTCGGTTTTATTCGGATACCCTTAAATTCTATAAGTGAAATCCATATAAATGCGGCAGCAGAGGACAGTTTCGCCTGGATCGTCGGACCGCTCACATCTCTACGGACTTTCTTCACTTGTCGGACTATCAATTGTAATGATTCATTATCAATTATATATATTTATTCTACCTTAGTTCCTCATTTCTTTATTTATTGTGTTTTCGGTCGCTTTCCGAAGGCATCTTTAGATCTATAGGTCATTTATTATATTTAAGAATCTTTTAAATTTAAAATTTAGAACGTCGCCTCTAGTGACGTCATATTTGATAACTCTCATACTCATTTAATGGCTCACTCATCTAAAGTCGATCCTGTTTTACGGCTTATATTTAAAAGCCAACTTTATAAAGCATTAACTTTATAAACATTATATAAAGTTGCTAAATGGATTACCAACATTTACTTTGTAAGGTAAACCTCGTAGGAAAAGGTCAGATACCTCTTAAATACAGGAATATCCTACTTCGGCATGTCAAAGGTAGTGATTGATGTATCGCAGTAGTCAACTTAAAGATTTCTTCGTGTTCGCTTTTAACGATGTCACGACTGGAAGTGTAACATCTTAATCTCGTTTATTTTGTGGATTTCAATAACACGTAAATTGCTATTTCACCGGTAATTATTATTCATGAGTTTTGGATACTTCAATTAAAACAAATTAGACTTTTACTACAAGAAGTTGATGTCAATTTAAAAATCCTACTATAATATGATAATCATTACATAGTATAAAACAAAGTCGCTATCGTCTGTCCGTCCCTATGTATGCTTAAATCTTTAAAACTACGTAACGGATTTTGAAGCGGTTTTTTAGTAGATAGAGTGATTCAAGAGGAAGGTTTATATGTATAATACGTGCATAATATTGTAGAGAAACACTGATAAATTTAGAGGTTTCTAATGTGATGTCGTAAATAAACAAATTTTTTGCGCTTACATTGCAAACGCTGGCTGAACCCCACGAGATAAATCAAAATAATGTACTACGGTATTGCACACCTTAAAAAGGTCAACAAAAATGTCTCCGATGGTATATGTCTATCTCTTAAGGATAACCCACAATAACCATTTTTTATCCTTTACATTTTACGGGAAAAAATGGCTTATTTACGAAGTGATTTTAAGCAATACAGCATTAATCCTTATCCAATTAAGTACCTTAAATACATTGTCCATTTAATATAGATCAATATGGCCCTTTACAGCATGTAATTTAAATGAATATTTCCGAAGATATTACAGATTTAAAATGCAGGGACATAGCGTTGCGGCGGCACCGGCGCGTGCCTATAAAATTCTGTAGTAGGTAGGTATATTTAGTATCAGCATTGCACCCGTGCGAAGCCGGGGCGGGTCGCTAGTATATTATAAACATGAATTTTGTTAGTCGATCACGCAAAAACGGATTTGGATGAAATTTGGCACACAGGTATTTTTTTTTTATCGTTATAGTTTTAGCGTAGTGGCCATAATCTCATCTAGTGTTAAGTGACGATGTAGCCCAAGATGATAACACGCTAAATCTAGTGGAAGACTGGCTTTCAAGTGCAGCTGCCGGAACACACCTATTGGTGCTTGGCGACAGATTTTTAACTTGAGGGTGGTAGCTAGCCAGGTGGGCATTAGAAAAAGCCCTACCACCATGCTATGGTTTCTTCACAATGTTTTCCTTCACCGAAAGTTAAGGCTCTAGCTAGTATGAAACCTGGATTACTTTTAATGATACTTTTCATCCCGGTAAATGATATGTGTTATTAATTTCTCTTTTACACTAAAATCAACTCGTTTACACTTTGTGCCACTATGGTGCAAATTTATAATTTTCTATGATCTAAAATCATTAAAAAAATACGTAGTTCTAATTATTTATATAAAAGGGCTAACAACGATCATACTTAAAGTGCATTTAATATATACCAAGCTTAGAAATGGAGTTATGCATTAAAATTTAGGGGTTCCCAAAGTGTAGCCGTAGCCGTAGAGAGTACGCAGGGGCACCGCAAGTTATAACTCTGTTTCCAGAGTATAAAAAACCGAAGCAGGTAAATCCTTAAAAAAATACACTTAAGGGAACCGCGGATGGTAAGGTTTATCTAATTATTATTTTTAAATTTTTATGCATAAATTAGTTTAGCAGCGATCAGGGAAATTTAACTGCTTCGGCCGCTATATAACAGCGACACAAATCAAACGCGGGGTAGGCAGCAAACTACCGGTAACTATTGGGCTTACACCATTGGATCTTCTCTCACCAATAAAGTGATCTAAGGTTCCACACAATGAAGCTCGAGCTATGAAACCCATCGCAGCGTCGTCCACAATACACATGTAAATGTATCAGCTGTTTAAGTTTGTTTAACACGTCACTCATTTTTTAATAAAATTGAATCCATTTTGTTCATAAAACTCGAGCCGTGCAGCGAAACACGATGTACTTATTGAATTAAATAATTTTAATAAGTTTTACAAAATTTTCCAATATATCAGAACATCAATTTTAAGATGTAGTAGCGAACTCCCTGTGCTACTAACATATCGCAAAGCGGTATATATGTCGTGGGTCAATTGATTGAGTCATAATTAATTGTTATGATGCTGGCTGCAGCGCATTAAAAGTTGCTTGCGCGCCCTTATTGATGGTGAGACCTCCTATCACCGTGATTGGCGATAAAGTATCCAACAGTAATATCGGCCCAAACAATGACTGTCATTATACACATACATATAATGACTAGGGTGCCGTGACAAAATACTAAATCTGTGTAAGTGCACCACAAACTGAAAGAGTTTGGGAGCATCTGTTATACGTAACAGTTCGGTCCATATTTCATACATACGCATTATATAGATATAAATAGTCTTTTTTTTTCGTTTACTTATTACTCAGAAGTGTTTTAAACAAAGGAAGAGCCTATCTAACTTCGTCAACTGACACTAAGTCTACAAAGACATTATTATGAATCAGTCCCCTTTGTATTTGGCATCGGTTTTCACTGAAAGCTTACTTTAGGCGAAAGAAAACATAAGAACAATTTTTCTTTGAAGTGACTCGTGCTATCTATTAAAGGACTAAATTGAGTCGTCCACTGGCAGTAAGCTCGGAACGTTCCCCACAAAGATACTCTCTTTCATACTTTCAACGCGTTTGAAATAGGGCAAGTTCCTTATTTAAATTAATACCCCTTTTAGTAAAAGACTTTTAGAAAGAATTAATTATATGTTCTTTTTTTAATATAGACTAAAAATGATGATTTTAAATTTTTGGCTTGAAGCAATGATGGCTCTGTGGTAGCATGTACGACGTCGTGTCGATTGACGTGAGTTCGAAACCCTGCAATGAGCCTGAGCTTTCGGTGAAGGAAAACACAGTATGGTTGTAGGGCTTTTTCTAATGCCCGCCTGGCTAGCTACCACCCTAAGTTGAAAATCTGTCGCCAAGCACCAATTGGTGTGTTCCGCCAGCTGCACTCGAGAGCCAGTCTTCCACTAGGTTTACTGTGTAATCATCTTGGGCCAATTTACCCAAGGTAATTATTTTTTCCCGATTTGTATTAAATATTATTTTTTTATAAATAAAGTAATGTGATTAAATAATTGACTTTAATTAATAAAGATATCGTCAATTCTCGAATTGATTTCTTAGAAACGGGTGTAACCATTTGAATTAAGTTTTGTATTTAGATCATATTTTACTTTCCAAGTTCAGGTACTTTTTCCCAAGACACCGAGCCAAGTTTGCTCGTCCAGTTTTCAAAATATAATCAAGTGCAGTAAATGTAATTTTCAAAAATATCTGCCATTGGAAACTACTACTAAAATTTCTTCCATATTTATTCATTTAACCCATAACTTCAAATCAACTAAATTAAAACAATACGGCCATGGATTTTAGAAGTTTACTTTTAAAATATTTTAAACAAAGTATAAAGCAAGTATAATAAATATATACAATTATGATTGTATGACTGCCTGTCATATTCATTATTTTATGAAGTCATGATTTAATTAAAATACTACCTATACTTATTGACTTTAAATTGATGAAAGCATTAGATAATAAGTTAAGCAAAATCTTTTTTTTAAACAAAGACGCCATATAGCATTTGCATTAGCACTAGCATTAGCACAATTAGCATACTCAATGTTATTGTATTTTCAAGATACTATTAGATTTGACTATACAAGTAGTTTCAATGACCTAACTTCACAAAAGTAAACTGTAAGGGAACTATTGTATTACACATAGGTATTCCAAACTTCAAAGTTTTAAGTCCGACGAAACTCAGTTTAAAATTTTAAACTAGAAACACGGGTTTATTTTATTTTACATGCATTTGCATACTTATTGCATTGTTATTAATTATCTATACTAATATTATAAAGAGTTAAATTTAGTGAATATTATGTTCGTAAGAGAATCTCCGGAACTATTGTTTCAATTCTAGAAAATTCTTGGAACTATATTATATACATTAGCATAGTGTCATATGTATTTAGAAAAAACCCGTTATTTTGATATTACAAATAGACACTCATATGTATAGATAGTATAGATTATAAGATGTATGAAAAAGTCACGTAACAGTCTTAATAGAGCATGTATTTTGTCATCATTAGCTATAATATATTGTACGAAATATTACCCATAGTTGCTAGTGAAACCAGTGATATCGTAATTGTTAGTGAAACAAAAAGAAAATGTTTACGAACAGTTTACGCAACAGAAGTCATGAAATCATATTTTCTTTTCTTTTTTCATTAATAGTTTAGTTATACAAGTTACCTATTAAATTATACTCAATTATGGTTAAGAAATATGTTACCTAAATACTTCTGACAATTGTGTATTATTTGTTTATGATATAAGTATATACAACAATGTGTGTACCTAGTTAAGCACCGTGAGCGGCGCCGAAGATTTTTAAAATTACATGCAAGTGATGCTTTAGAGATTTTACTACAGAATGAATGAATGGTTTTACAATTGTCTTATATTGTAAACACCAGGTGGTTGTTTATAACTATGTAATAAAAATATGTCGCAATTCGTCTAGTCTAAACAACAGGCGGTTGTCGCCAATTGTAGTCATAACATACGAGTAAATACGTATGTATGTAATATCAGCGTCTTTTACGTATGTATGTATCGTATGTACCGACTAACACGTCGTAATAAGGGAAGGTACAGACTGCATAACTACCTATTATTGGTTAATCGTAAGAAGGCTTGCATAACACTTCATGCCTAATGTTTATTTTAGAGATGTAGCATAATATCAAAATTAGAAGTTGATCTTACGAGTATCGGTTCTTTTTTAGAGCTAAATATAATCGATAATAGGATTATGGCTTATGTCAATTGCGGGATGTGTAAGCTGTGTAAATTAAATAACAAAAATAAACTATAATAACAAGGGAAATCGTAATCTGGAACACTTCTATGCATGACTCCAAACAACAAGATTAATTATTCTAGACCATATTATTCGTTGCGTGTTGCTGCTGTAAAAATTTAGGAATTACGTCAATAATATTTTTATTCGAAATTTACTAACTATATATAACTAATGAATTAAATGTACAAAGGCGTTCGATCAATTCGATTATTTCGGATTCGTACGATAATTTTTCGATTCCTTAGTTTATTTTGGTCAACTCTAGTTTTAAGTAGCATAGAAAGTAACGATGCACGTAGTAAAAAAAAAACGAATATCACAAAAATAATTGTATAAAGGAAGTTATTCTGCGTAGAAATACATTACTATGTATTTACTAGTGATTGTTCATCATCATTATCATTTCAGCTGAAAGACATCCACTGCTGGACATAGGCCTCCCAAAGATCACCACATCGACCGGTACTGTGCTGCCCCACGTGAGCGAAGCCGCGAGTAAAGCTAGTAATTAATATAAATGGCTTATTGGAATAATAAAATCCAAGTCAGAAATAACCAGATACTACTTTTAGGGAGAAATGTATAAACATTTACATCTTATTTAAGTTTACAGTTATTTCGTTTACTTATTTCATTAAGTTCCATTGTCGCAAAAGGCTTAATTGTTCGAATTTAATTACTTACCATTACCGTCGTCCTGATTACGCGGAAGAGTGGCTACGTTTAGCTGAATGTTTTTGCGCATAAACTGTAAGATGCGTACCGGTAATTGAGATACAGTCTCGCTTACAGAAATCCGACATCTCTGAGGGATACAACGTCCCAATATTTGTAAAGACCTTGATAACACATATGACGTCAACATTTAATTATACTTATAATTTCAGCAGTATATGTATATAATTAATTATACTTTTATTTAATCTTATAAATTGCCTTTTAGATATTTATTTAAAACGATTAATTTATTATCTGTTTCATATGTTACGGCTCGTAATAAAACAATAATAAAAAAGAGTGCGTATGAAAGCAATGCAAGTACTTGGAAGGTTCGAGAGCCGCCATTTCGAAGCGTGTTTGTTTTGTTTGCTTGATTACTTCATGTAGTGATAACAATGTCTATATTGATAGTGGTGAAATAAACTAATTAAGTGTAGTAAAAAAAATTAATAAAACCAATGAAGTTATACAAACAAGTTTATTAAATTTCCACGATTTATTTAAAAAAAAAATACATAATCGACCCACGGATCGCTCAAAAACAGTTCAGCTCTGTTTAATAAGCGGCTCTGAGCGAATAAGAATAGACAGCTGCAAACCATATACGAGATATTTGCGACCGATGTTGGAACAATGAGCCAAAATCCGAATTATGTTGACATATATTGTGTATTTAACAACTAGTGGACGCTGAGTATATTCTGTAGAGTCCGAAACAAGGCGGCTATGGTCTTTGCTCGCTTGCATCCTCTGCTATCTCGGTAAGCAAATTGTCTCTCAGACATAAGCTTACACTCTACAAGACATGTATCCGTCCGATCCTAACATACCTTTGCGTAGTATTCGCCAATATGGCGAAATTAAACTTCAGCCCGTTGCACACGTTGCAAAATCGTTATTTACGCAAAATAGTTAATTCAATAAGTTCGTTCGAAACGAAAACCTCCATAAAGATATGGAACTTCCTTCGATGAAATCTTATATCAAAACTCTCGCGAAGAACTATTTCGACAGGGCGTCAAACCATCCGAACCCATTAGTAGCATGCGCCGCAACATATGATGAATGAAATCCAGATGATGAAATCACGGTAGTTAACGCGTCATACCCGTCTGTCTCTTCAAGCCACGCTCATCAAGTGTTTGCGACCACTCCCGCGAAAGCACCGCTCCATCCGTAGGGGACGGGTGGTTAACTTCGCTCCTGCACACCCGCCACGACGACCCTCTTCAGCGGCAACTCAAGCCTAGGTCCGTTCCTCCAGCATGGAGCCCTTGAGCCAGCAGCCGCTCGAGCGATACAGTGCATTCACTAGCTATCGACACACACACACACACACACATATGACACTGCACTTCACACATACATACCACACAGGTACAAAAGATCTGTAAGGGACCTTTTTTTCTTTTTTTTTGGCTTATAATTAGATCTAATTTTACAAATAGAAAATTAGTCAGATCGCGACTTATATGCATGTACGGCAACAGCCCAAGCTGAAGTTCGACCACTTTAGCACCCTTGAACTTTTTGCCTTGCTTTCGCGGCTGAGTGCCTTCCGTGCTCGCCCTCAAGCCCGATGAAGCTGTCAAAGCCTCTAATGGCTCCAGGGCCCTTAAGCTAACTGTAAAGTCAGTTGGAAAAAAACGGTGAGCACATAGTACGTGTATAGTGTACTGATTTATTTACTTATTAGTGTTTATTGTAAAGAAGTGTGTACTGTTTTACAGTCTTAGAAGCGAGATCTTTTCAAATCGCATCGCAATTTCTTATCGCACATCGATTATTTCCTTCATTGAAAGCGGAAGCTTATCGCCCCAACATCCAAAACCTTTAAAAATATCCTCAATTATTGTCATAGCTATATTAATAATATTATGCTTGTAAATACAGTAGGTACAATATACATTGATTAGACACATCTGTAGAAAATTCTCGAAAGCTTGTTATCTAAAAATTCTGGGTGAACGTATTTAAAAGGAAAATTTTAAATTTACGCCAAAAACACTTGTATAATTCCGAAACCATTGCTGATGAATATTATGTTTGTATATTTTACGGTTAAATGAGAAATTATATATTGTTAGTAGTTTTAAATATCGCCTATGATAAAAAAGTACAACCTGAATGAAATTAATGTTTAAATTTACTTTTTATAATGTTATTTAAATAAAATTTAGCTTGTTATATGTAATGATTTTTTTGGAGAAAAAATCTTAAAATTTCTCAATAAATAATATATAACCAAATCTTAATTAGTTAAGAACAGAATTTATTTTAAAAATACATATATTTGAAGCTCACGAATAAATTTATAATTTGATTTCGCTTTAATGTAAGAGAATATTACTCTTCGGAGAAGGCTGCAACTCAAAACTGATATAAAATATTCAAAGTAAGCCTCTTTGTTACCAAAGGCCTATGGGAGCTCTCAGCTGTTTACAATGTCAATTGAATGTCATTCCTGAGTGAGGCCAGAAAGGTTTTATTAGCCTTTTGTTTTAACCGGCAAGTAGACGCCTAGGATTATGAATGGGTAAATTACTTAAAACTTCAAAATGAACACACAGGTTTCCAGGTGATTTTATTTAACAACTTCTTATTTTTCTTCTTTTATATATACCTCAAACTAATTTTATATAAGACCTTGAAATTAAGTTTGTTAATGAAATCACACCTTTAAAGACAAACCATTAAAAAACAAAAACATTCTACTCGGGTACATACATAGGATCTGCAAGGGACAATTTTTCTTTTTTTAGTTAGTTTTATACCAAATTTCTAGATTACTAAATACATATTCGCATGTTTCTCTCATCTTCGCAGAAGGTAGAAACATGTATATATGTATAGTTAGTTAGTTGGAATTTTCTACAGATAGGGAATTATTCAGTTCTCGACTTAATTGCAACTAACGCAACACAACCCGAATCGAGGTTCAGCCTCTTTGGCACCCTTGAACTTGTTGCCCTGCTTTAGCAGCTAAATATCTTCAGTGCTCGCCCCCAAGCCTGCTGAAGTTATAAAAGCCTTCTAAAGAAAAAATACTGGAGAGGAATTATATACAAAAAGTTTTTGATTACTATGAAATTACGATGTAAAAATGTACTTAAACAAAAAAATAATAATTAAAAAAAAATTGACTCGTCAGATTTTCAAAGAAATGTCAATTTGCTCTTGAAGCTTAATTAATTTTAAGATAGACGGCATTGATAACTCTGTTCTTGAAGATTTTATTTTAGTGATGGTTGTGTTTAATTGTACGAAATATTAATAATAAATAAATAATAATACGAAATAAATAATAGAGAAATAGAGGATAATAAGAAAAAATCGGTTACATATACGCACAATTTACATTTATTTACCCTTGTGTTTTATTCACTTAACAATATGAACATTGTTTTTATCCGGATAAATTTGAAAACAATTCTAATTTACTACATACTATGTAAGTAGCACATGTAAGTAGCACAATTCGTAGCAATTGCGTAGTTAAAGAAAGCGTAATGATATGAAGCCTAGATAATACTCGGAAAAGTCCTATACCCACCAATGAAAATATTTGATTGTAACTCTTCATAAGCGATTTTCAATCCTAAATCAACATTCCAACTCTAATGCAATGAGATCTATAATATTGTCCGCATCGTGTACGGTTTGAGTTTCTTGGTTTATTAAATGGAACTCGTTTGTAATTTTCAATGCAGTTAATATTAAATGCAAAGCTTTCAGGTAAAGTATGTTTTTCGTTTTATTTTCAGTCGCGTGAATAAACACAGACGATGGGTTTCCAACACGTGAACACGTGACATTATATAGCTGTTCATGCGTAAAACACGGAAACTTCAAGTCAATTTCGTAAGCTTCCAGAGACTGGTCTTTAGATTTGTTAATGGTAATCGCGATTACCAGACGCGCGGGGAATTGAACTCGTTTAAAATCGAATGGCAAGTCCGTTGGAATCACCGGGATACGCGGAATCAAAACATCCTTTCCTTTGTACTTTCCCTTGATAATTATCGCCTCGGTGACGTCGTTCATAAGCTTTTTCACAGCGAGGCTCATTCGAGGTTGATTAATGCTACGCAACATGATGGTGACTGGTAATCCAGGCAATTCCAGCGAATTCAAAAGTTCTGTAGGATAGTTAACTACCTCATCCTGATTGATAACTGTGTGTCAAACGATTTGAATAGAAACAGCTGTCCCGCAATCAAATTTTAAGTGGTCGAGTAGAGATCATCGACATCTTTGTTTTTCGCCGCCAATATAGGTAGTCGCTAAGCAAATTGTGGTTCTTATTACCAATGTCCAACAATCGCTTCGAAAACACATCTGCATTTCAATCTTGTTGCAAAAACACTCGCATTTTAGTAGTCAATCTGAGTGTATTCATATGCTGCCACAAATTTGATGATTTTAAGCAGGCGTTTAGTTCGTCAGCTACAGTTGATCGTGAAATAACTGGAAGAGTCTGACGAAAATCACAGGACAACAGAATCATGTGTCCACCAAAAATGTTTTGATAGGCATGAAAATCTATCAACGTTCTGTCCAGCGCCTCCAGTGGCCTATTGTGGGCCGCCATCATACATTCGTCGCCATCGTTGGTTTTGCATATATGTAGAGTCGTCACACTGTTTTGCAAGCTTGTGTCTCATGGTGTTGCATGTTCAGTGGCAATTAAATGATAATGAAGTCTTTACAATTAGACTAATTCATTTAAATTAAATTAAATTTTAATTTTAAAAAATACAGTCGCTCTCTCACGTAATTCGGACTTGTTAATACCACTATTTTCATTATCCGACGCTCTCCGATGACCATCATCAGTGCGGTTTGCACGTGATGTTATAGCTCGCAACACATTTGACTGACTTCGACGACCTTTTTTTTTTTTTTTTTTTTTTTTTTTTTTTTTTTTTTTTTTAACGTGGAGGAACCCTTCATGGGTACACACCCGCCCGGGGGGACGAGTGGTTATGTGAGACTCCTACTCACTAAACCTCCACGGTGTACCATCCGCCGCCTTAACGGGGCGACGCGGGCTTCGCACTTGGCATTCTGTTTGCCGCGTCGCCCCAGCGGCAGGCCCAGCAGCTTGCTGGGCCCCCGGCATTAATGGGAGACAGTTCGGTACACCCTAACTGTCTCCCCCCATCCGCCGGACCTGTGCAATGGGAAGACGGGCCCCCCGACCCGTCCCCCCTGGTCCAGCTATGGTGGCGGCAGGAGGCGCGCAAAGCGCCTCCTTCGGCCGCCCGTTCTTCGTTGGCGGAGAGGGCCGCTCAGAGGATCTACCTCGCGAGCCCTCTCCGCCGTCTCCTTCTGCGAGATGACCTCCTCGCAGAAGGAGACCACCGCCAACCACGACCCCTCGCTGTCGAGCATGTGACTTACCACACTCGGCAGCGAGAGGTCCCCTTCTACCACCGCGGCCAGGGCGCGGCGCTGCTCCACCCACGCAGCACACTCGGAGAGAGTGTGCTGCGCCGTATCTTCTGCAGCGCCGCACTCGTGGCACGCAGTGGTGGGCTCCCTCCTAGCAATCTTGTGCAGGTACCATCCGAAGCAACCATGCCCGGACAGCACCTGCACAAGTCTGAACGTCAGGGAGCCCTGCTCCCTAACACACCAACGTCTGAGGACCGGGCGGATGGCGTCTATGGTATAACGTCCATAGCGCGCATCCGCCAGGTCCTCTTTCCACTTCTCGAAAACTCTGTTTTGGGCCTGCCTCCGCAGGCCCTCAATCTCTCTGGGAGCCGGAGGCTCACCTATCTCCTTCCTCGCCGCCGTGAACCTATATACGGCGGCGAGCACCTCCGCCTCCAGCTCCCACGGAGGGGAGCCGGCGAGCACAAAGGCCGCCCCCGCGGACACCGACCGGTATCCGCGGATCACCCTCAGCGCCACAACACGCTGCGCCGCACGCAGCGTGCGTATGTTGCGGGCGCTGAGGGCGTCCGACCAGATCGGTGCCCCGTAGACGGCCATGCTGCGCACGACTCCCGCATATAATCTGCGGCAGCTCGCGCCCGGCCCCCCCGAATTCGGGAGGAGCCGACCGAGAGCCGCCGCCGCTCCCACAATGCGCGGTCCGAGTCCCTTGAAGTGGGACTCGAACCGCCATCTACCATCCAGGGTGAGGCCCAGATATTTCATCTGAGCCCCAACCCGGACCCTCTGTCCATCAATAATTATGTGAGCCCCAGGGGGCGGTCCACACCGAGGCCCGTGGAACAACAGGGCCTCGGTTTTGTCAACCGCCACCCTGAGGCCCAGCGACTCTATGCGCCTGACCACTAGGGATGTGCCCTCAGTGGCCAGGCGCCTCACCTCCTCGTACGAGCCCCCCTGGGCCACGACTAGGGTGTCGTCCGCGTAGCATAAGATGCGTATCCCCGCAGGGAGCGCTACGCGGAGCACCCAGTCGTAGCCCATGTTCCACAGGAGTGGTCCTAACACCGACCCCTGTGGAACACCGCACTCAACTTGGCGCCGGGCCATCACACCTCTGCGGTCCACAAAGGCGACCTCCCTATCTTGGAGGTAGTCCTCCAACAGCCGCCGCAGGTACGAGGGCACTCCGAAATATCGGAGCGCCTCTCGAATAACACCATGCGGCAGACTGTTGAAGGCGTTGACGATGTCGAGCGACACCGCCAACAACCTACCTCCCCTCTCGGTCGCCTCCGCGGACCAGGCCTTCAGGGTGGAGAGGGCGTCCATAGTTGAACGCCCCCTCCGGAAGCCAAACTGCCACGCCGACATTTCCGGCCCCTCCTCTTCCAAGTGTCGGATGACACGGGAAGCAACTATCCTCTCCAGCATCTTTCCCGTGTCATCCAACAACACCAGGGGCCGGTACGAGGACGGGCAGTCCGGAGGGCGACCCTCCTTCGCAAGAAGGCAGAGTCGCCCCAGCTTCCAGAGCCGCGGGAACCGTCCAACCGACAAACAACGATCGAACAGCTCCCGAAGCTCTTCCCCTAGGTGGCCCAGCGCCACTCCTAAAACTTGGCCCGGAACACCATCCGGGCCAGGCGCCCTCCGCTTGTTGCGGAGGCGCTGTGTCACCAACCCCATCTCCGTATCTGTAATGAGATGGGGCAGGACCAGCTCCTCCACAACAATGCCCCCATTTGACATGGGAGGAGGGAGGAGCTCAGGAGGGTCGGGTAATAATGTTGCCACGACCCTCCCCAGGAACTCTGGATCGAGGGATTCCGTTAGAGGGGGCGCCTGCCCCCGGAACTTCTTCCGGACCATCCGGTACGGGCGCCCCCATGGATCCCTGTCCAGGGCTCCAAGGAGCTCCTCCCATCCTTCCTCCTTCGCCCGGCTGATGGCAGCTTGTAGGGACTTTTTGCAGTCCCTGTATGCTCCATGCAGCCGGGCCTCCTCACCAGGTTGGCGAGTCCTCCGCCGGCGGCAGCGCTGCAACTGCCGGCGCGCCGCGGAGCAGGCCGCCCGGAGACCAGCAATCTCCGGGGTCCACCAATGCACCGCCCGCTTTTTATGCGGGCGGTTGTTGCTCCGCGGCATCGACGCGTCGCAGACCGCCGTGAGGGCCCCACGGAAACGGGCCGCAGACGCGTCGATATCTTCATCAACCGGAGCTGGCGCCCGCCAGCTTTGCACTATGGCCGCCTCTTCCGCCAGCTCTCGGTCGAGGCGGCTCTTGACCCATCGGGGAAACGCTGTCCCCCGATGGGGGCGGAACGCCAGCTCTTCTGAGGAAGTGGAGACCTCAAACCGAATATATCGGTGATCTGAAAAGGTCTCCACTTCCTCCAGGACTCTCCAATTTTGCACACGGCGTGCGACACACGGCGTGGCGAAAGAGACATCCACCACGGACCCTCCGTTGTGTCGCACGCACGTGTGGACGGATCCTCTGTTGAGGAGGGACAGTCCAATCTCGACTGTCCACTCCTCAACTGCGGCCCCCCGCGGGTCCGTGACCGCCGCTCCCCATGCCCGTGACTTGGCATTGAGATCACCAAGCAGGACAATGGGGAGCGGCGACAGCCGCCTAACCGCCTGCCCCAGGGAGTCGAGAAAAGCCTCGAACTCCACCAGGGCCCGGTTTGGGGAGAAGTACACCCCAACAATGGCGTACCCTCCCCAGGCGGCCGCCACGAATCCCGCTCCTCTCTCCTTAATTGAGAGGGGCGAACCCGTGCTGTGGATCGCTACGGAGCCACCAGAGTCTCCTGCCCAGTAAGGCTGGACAGGGACGTAATACGGCTCCGCAGCGACCGCTACGCCGATGTTCCACTCCACCACTGATTGCACAAATAGGTCTTGTGCAGTGGCGGAGTGGTTCAGGTTCGCCTGGAGGCAGCTGGTATGGGTGTGCTGCATTATTCAGACATACCAGCTGCCTCCGACCTAGGTCCCTCCATCCGTCTCCCAAACGGCCTCCTCTTTACGGAGGGGGGCTTACAGCTCGCCCGCCCCATATAGTGCTCTGCGGGTATTCCCGCGTCGGCACATACCGCGCAGTGCAGCTTGACAGCTGCACAGCTCGCCGCCGTATGGCCTGGGCCGCCGCACCTATAACACAGGGTGCTCCTGTCGGCACGACCTATGTTAACTCGTTCTTACCTTGGCATTATAATGAATACCTAATGTAGAAGGAAACGGAATTGTTTTCACAGTCGCTCAAATATGCCGAACTTAGCTTGAGATAAAAATCTCAAGATAAGTAACCTATATCAAGCCCTCGAGTATGAATTTAAATGAATTTTGGTTATGTCCGCAAGTCAATTTTCTTTAATAGAATGGCTGATCAACGCCATCTATTGAAATAATCCGAATTGGCAATTCCGATACATCGATGTTTTCTATTTTTCAGCTATTCTTTTGGGTATTTTCTAATTTCCATTTTTTCTAAACTATCCCAGTATTAAGGCGAATAAAACAAAAAAAAACATTCAAGTCAGTCGAAATCAGTCGAGCCATTTTTAAGTTTTAGAAGAAGTAACGCTAAGCAATTGATTTTTATATAGAATTATAGATTAATTCATAGTTTTTACCTAGAATACTTACTTTTAGGTTTTTGAATAAGTGATGTAAAATTAACAGTTCAACGTATTCATATTATACTAGATGTACCCGCGGCAGCACTCGTTTGGATTAGAGAATCGAAAATAAAAGTATTAGCGTAGGTTACTTCTTATAACATTATCTATCTGCTAGTGAAAGTCCCGTCAAAATCGATCCAACCATTTTGGAGATTAGCCGGAACAAAAGGACAGACAAAAAAAAATGTTTTTTGTTTTGTTTTTGTTATAAGTGCCGTATATATTTTCATATGCTAGTAAAAAGCTGTTATTTTGACTTTACAAACAGACACTTCTGTTTTATTGTTCGTATATATTTCATGAGCTAACGTTTGAGCATAACCTTACCTTATACTAATGAAAGGCATGGTAGTCGTAGATGGTGAAAAAGCGTAGCCTGAAAGAATCTAGCCGAGCGGTTCTAAAGTGTAGCTCACCGGAACACACCGATAGGTGTTTGGCGGCAAAGATTTCACTTGAAATCGGTTGTATGCCAGGAAAGCATGACAAAAATATCCTCGATAAGAGGAATAGATACATTATCATTTCATCACATTATCATTCTACTGTCATTGTACTAACTTTCAGCCATCACTAATTATGTAGTAGGCATATGTCCTATTCACAGAAGCAGATATGATATTACTTAAATACATTTAGAGGTTACTAATCCAGTCATATATATTAAATACAAATCATTTTGTCAATCCACATGCACTGGCTCAGCGCCAGGCAGCCATTCTTTGAGTTTAACACCATTATACTAATATTTATAAGGGTGCATTTAGAATACACAAGCTGAAGCACAATTTTAAATTATAGTTATACAATCCTATTACAGTGAATAGTTTCCAGTGCTGGAAACTAGCTAGCTGGCGACTACCTTCAAGTTGAACACCTATCAGAGTATTGTGTATTTGGCAGATGAACTTGAGACTTAAATTCCTTTTTAGGCTTATCATTTTCGGCTACAGCTACGTTGTTACACAGATTACAAAAAAAGGTAAATAATAAATCATACTCTTCTTAATATAAAAAGTAAGCATATGATTAGGAATGAGTAGTCAAAAATCCAAAAGGAAATTGCAAACAGAATGAGGAAATCTAAGTATTATGCGTGTTATTTAAATCAAAATCAGCGAGAAACAGACAAAAACATCATACTGGAATTGCTTTTGATGATTATCATTGAGGCCTTTAGCACACCTCCACCATGAAACCGTAGTAGCGATACCGCTGAGTTCCAGCTTGACTTGTCAGTTGTACGGCATGCGAAACAGAAGCGAAACTGCCTATTCTAACGCAGAGATTTAACTATAATCTATATTTTTCTCAAGCAAATTCGGTGATGTCGGTGTGACGCCTGTCACATCTCCGTGTTCGGTTCGCCATGTTGTTATGATTCCGTGTCTATTTCGCAAGACATTTGTCACAGTCGACAGATTTTATAAGCGAAAATAATATAAATGGATGAATTTCACTGGAAAACAGGCTAATTTTTTGCCAGCTCTTTCTAAAATATGTGTAATAACGATATATATGACTCTAGCCCTCTACATAATAGGTTTTACCAAACCTCTTCTTTGTTTCATTAATTTCGTTCACCCTATTTTAAGCAGCTCTTACCCTCTACTAAACAAGCCAAAAGAATTATACATTCAAGAAGAAGTGGTAGAACTAAATGTATACAGTACTAAACAAACAAGTAAATTACTTTTTTAACAAATTAGCTCAAAAAATGCATTTACGAAGCCTATACCTTGTTCGAAAGTTAAAAATTACGCACCATACAACGGAGCGTGCGGTAAATTTTTTACAACCAAGGAGTTTCACATTACGAGAATAAATAAGCTGAATAATCGAACCTTGGAAGCACTTTTTATCAATACATTTGCCTCACTTTAATACTAAAGAGAAAATGAGACGAAAGATGTAGTTTTAATTATCAACACGCGGAAGTGACGCCATATGCAAATTCGCACCATCTTCATATTAGAGGTTGAAGCCTTGAGATTGTTGCGACTGTTTGCGATTGTTTCCGACTAATATTTATAAACAAAATAATAATATGAGTTCAAGCGAGGAATCCGATATTAATATGGAATCTACTCCACCTGATATCTTGAATGAGGCACAAAATGTAGGTAAAATTGCAAAGAGTAGTCCTATCTGTATAATCTTATTTTCTATTAAAAATAATCTAATGAAAAGTTTACTTCATTACCTATTGTACTGTTTTCTTGCAAATGTGTTGAAAAACGTTGTTTGACACGCTTGCGGAATTGGTTTCTACAAACTCGTGACTATGGTAAGCCATAACTATTCTAATGTGAACGCACCTTTTACGTACATAACGGATGCACGCTGCAGTTACACGGCAAATGAATGCGCACCCATTAATACTATTATATTGGAATGAAATACTGCCTTTGTTAATGGCGATTCGCGCTTGTTTTATATTAGAGGATAACAACAACTGGACCGTATAATAACGTAATTTTATGAGTATACGATACTAATGCAATGGTTTTAGTATGTTATAACGTGAATATTTAGGGCAAAGACAATAATTTACAATTAGTACAAGATTTTTCCTTGTAATAATTATCATTTATATACACATCATAAAAATCAATGTCTCTCTCTCTGTCTGTTCTTTAGACGCGAACACCACTTATCCGATTTACATGGTCTTTCCTGTAGATATATTATCTGGCCAGGTTATAGTAAATATGTTGTTATATGCAGTAACATACGAAATAAGTAGTGATGATAATGATACATCAATTCTGAAAAAAGACGCTATTGGGGCGATTACTTAAATGGCTTAGACTGAGTAAACTATAAGAGATATATGAAATTATTGTATGACATAATTGAAGATATTAAAAGACCTACAAAAAAGTTACCGATAACGTAATTTTGTCTATCTTCTAAGGATCACACACAAAAAGCATTTTTGAGGTAGCACAATTCGCTTGTGCGCTCGACCGACAGCTTTCTGTAGTCCACGCAAGCAGAACCGCGGTCACAGTTAGTATATATTATTTTTCAAAGGTGTTTTACCTGGCAACGCCATATCTCTGTTAATTCTTCATCAAAATTAATGATTCAAACATCATTTTACAGCTTACGTTCCTAGCTAGTGACGGAACATAGATAAATAGTATAAAATTAACAAGTAGAAAGCGCCATCTATTAACAATTTGTTTAACCAACATGACAGCCGTTCGATTGCTAGTCAGCTAGTTCAATTTTATTTCTTATCGCTATTTACATTAAAGTAATATTTCCCATTCTTTTCATTTCCTCTAGAGTATTCTAGAGCAACGTTATTATATGGTTTTACCCATACAGTTTGGAGCGATCACACCACGGATCCAGAGTGAAAGTTACGGAGTTCTTTAATTTTGGGAGATAGTTTAAAATTAATGGAACCGTTAAAAAAGAGATTAAAAAAGTGTTAATTATGAATGCCATCTGTTGATGATAATTTCAAGCCGTAATCTATTAAAAATCTATTTAACTAACAAAACAGTTGTTAGTTAGATTATTTACATTCTATATTGTGCCAAATATTTACACGACTCAGCTAGTACGTTATAAAATTCATAGATCTAAAACCCCTCAATAAGACACAGTCTCGTCTCGCATGTATAGAATTATACGTTCAAACATCATCATTATCATTTCAGCCGAAAGACTTCTACTGTCGGTCATAGGCCACGCCCAAAGGTCACCACAACGACCGGTCCTGTGCTGACCGCATCCAGCGGCTTCCCGCAACCTTTACCAGGTCGTCGGACCACCTTGTGGCGGGGCTGCCCACGCTGCGTCTTCCAGTACGTGGCCGCCATTCGAGAACTCTTTGGCCCCATCGGCCATCCGTTCTACGAGCTACGTGGCCCGCCCACTGCCACTTAAGTCTAGCTATTCTTCGGTCTATGTCGGTGATTTTGGTTTGTACAAACATCGAAACAATTCTATGCCTAAAGAAATATCACTAACAAAGAAATGATCCACTGTTTTCAATTTATATAAATTATTATATTACCCTTTCAAATTGCATAAACAAAATAAACTTAACATAAATAAGCAGCCAAACAAAGTCGAGCTCACAATGTCATAAAAATGATTTATTGGAAATCTCTATTACTCTATTCGCGTTATTATAGTTATGTCTGGAAGTGACTCCCTCTTTGAATTGTAAACATTATTTACACAGATAAAATAAATAATAAACCCGATCTAGTTTCTTACCGGTTACCGGCCCTTCTTGATGGTTGGAATGTTTCCCGAACCGGTAGTAGTGTTATGTTCGTAAGTGACTTCTCAATATCTAAATTAAATAAAGTGTTTTTGTTTCTTTTTATTAATATTATTTTCCAAAGTTAGTATTACATTTTTTTTGTTATATTATTTATTTTACTTGTTGGTGTTAACATACAAACACGCGCAGCAAATCATCGTTTCTAAGATATTATATGAAAATTTGCAGCTGACCCCAGGGTCAGAAGTAATACATGTATTATACGAATCTATATATTTTTTTGTTGCTATTATTTTTTATTTGTTAAACATCATGTGTGTTATAATTAGATTTAATTAAGTGTATTTTACTTTTACAAAATAAGCACCATTTTACTTAACAAAATAAAAATAGTTCATATCGACGATGGAAAGGCTAATTGACTAATGTGTAAAAATGTTCTCATACACGTTAGTCACTTAACGTTTCCTTAGATAATATCTATTGTAGCTGGAGCGTGATGCAATTTAATTCATTTAGTAGATGCATACTCAGTTCATTGTTAAGTACAACTAAAGTTTATATATGAATATTAACAAAAAATACAAATTTCTCTATACTGTAACATTATGTGCGAACGCTAAAAATATATAATACAAACCCTCACATATTTTTATACGTACTTAAATATTAAAGTATGCATTTTTATTATAATATGTATTTTGTTTCATTATATTGGAATTTTGTTTGTAAAAGTTTTTGAAGCAATTGTGATAATTTTCCTCCTCCGTTTTACAGTTTTTGTTTATTATCCATGTAATATTATCCTGTCAGTAATAAAGTAAAACTTGCAGGTGACTTCACCATATATATATAAGTATATGTCCTCTCTTAATTTATATGATATAATAATTGACAATATATGAGTAAAAATAAAAATACCTGACTATATTAATTACTGCGTAATAAATACGTGCTGGACCGCGGGGCACTTCTAGTTTTATAATAAAAGGAGAAAGAATTTCCTCACCGCGAATGTATAACAAAATAATGTTAAACATAGAAATTCCTTTTTTAAAATTCTAATATAACTAACCTCTAATAGCAATGGTACCTTCCATCTTAAATAAATACATCAAACGTGATTATTTCCTAGAAAGCAACTTTAAGTAAAAGGGGAATTAAAACCTCATCGCAAATTTCCTCACCGCGAATGTATAACAAAATAATGTTAAACATAGAAATTCCTTTTTTAAAATTCTAATATAACTAACCTCTAATAGCAATGGTACCTTCCATCTTAAATAAATACATCAAACGTGATTATTTCCTAGAAAGCAACTTTAAGTAAAAGGGGAATTAAAACCTCATCGCAGAGAAAATTAAACCGCGAATAGTTAACGGATCTTAACTCGATTTCGAAACGCTAACTTTATCGTTAGAAGCTCTGTTGACTTCAATAAGGTTCAGTTAAGTTTGGGAAGTTTATTTCCTTATAAAGCGATGGACAAAGCTTAAAAAATAGGGTCAAAGAAAACGTTTTTATATTTTTTAACCCTTACTAATGTTTGAAAATTTTAAATATCATATTAGGTTCTCTAATATCTAACACTAGTGGTATGCCCGCGGTTCCGCACGCGTTTGTTACGCAGTAATTTTATCATGCCGTAATTTTCTGAGAACATTTACCATAGTAATGATTTTTTTATACCATCAGGAAGTAGATATTTTTACCAACAAAAAGCCCACCGACTTTTTTAAATAAAAGCTAATATTTTTACGCGAGAATTTTCGATTGAAAATTAGGGTGCTTTTTCGATATTAAGTCAAAATAAGGAGAAAAATAAATATTTTAAATCAAAAAAATTATAGTGTATTTGGGACATAATAAGGCAAGTTTTCACCAAATTTCGTGAAAAAAAATATTTTTGTAAAAGATAAAAATAAAAAATCAAAAAGTTGGTTTTTTGAATTTTTCACATAAATTTTGAGGTTATTGGAAAAAAGTATAAATATAAAAGTAGTAGATCTTTTTATTACCTATAACTTTGCTATTTAACTATTTTCCATAGGACTTGTTGTTTTGCCGGAAATCGAGATAAACTGTTTTTTACCCTTAAAACTCGCCCCCTCCCCTACTTCTCGACCTCAGATCGCCCTTAATTTATTTTTCTTATATTTTCTTCCTTTTCCAGTGGGTTTCATCCTACTATTATTTTTTTTTGGTTTCTAGATTTATCGGCACTGGTCTATTACAGATTTACCAAACAATGAGTTCAAGGACCATGTCAAGCAAATTTTACTGTCATAAGGTTATTATAGGGTAAAAATCATTATGTGAATAATAGTGATGTATGGAAGTAACTCCCTCTCTGTGCATCTGTGCTAAGTTATAAATATGATAAGAATATTAGATAAGATGATTATTAACTGTAAATATTATTTACACAGTTGGAAAAAAATAATTAAAATAAAGATAAATCCTATCGAGTTCCTTGCCGGTTCTTCTCGATGATTGGGATGTTTTCCGAAGTGGTAGTAGTATTTTTTTATCGTTATAGGTTTTGGCGTAGTGGCCACAATCTCACCTGATGTTAAGTGACGATGTGGCCCAAGATGGTAACACGCTAAACCTAGTGGAAGACTGGCTCTCAAGTGCAGCTTTCGGAATACACCCATTGGTGTTTGGCGACAGATTTTCCATTTGAGGGTGGTAGCTAGCCAGCCGGGGAATATCCACCAGCTATTGTTTCCTCACGATGTTTTCCTTCACCGAAAGCTCAGGCTTATTGCAGGGATTTGAACTCACGTCACTCGACGCGAAGTCGTACACGCTACCACTGAGCCATGATCGCCATGATCGGCCTAAAACGAATCAAATATTTTTTGATTTGATTTGAAAATCTCTTGTTCAAGAAAACATTTTAATTTACTTGTTCTGTCATTAACGAGGGACATCATCTTTAAAATGATGATTGAATCACTAATTTTGATGAAGAAATTACGGAAATATTGTTTTGCCAAGAAAAACATCTTTGAGAAATAATAAATATGTGGTTATGCTACCCATGTGTCTGACATGTACGAATTGCATAAAAGCCCCTAAAATATAGGAATAAATTTAGCTATCTATGCTTCGTTAATTTTGCTTCTTAAAAATAAGAAAACATATTTTGTTCAACTTAGTTACTACATGAAAGTAATATTATAACTTATTTCTCTAACCGTAACTTGCAATAACCAGTTTTTCTCAATATTAACTTTCAGTGTTCTCTAATATTCGTACCACACACGAGAGAGGTTGCCTCATATCATTTGGCTTATTATACTATACTAGTCGGATCTGTTATTTGTATCTTATATCTTCTAAAAAAAATTTTCTGAAAATATGAGTTCTTGTGATTTTATTTTTATTCATTTATTTCACAAGATATAATGTAAAATTTTATTGTGATATCTTGAAAAACTACAACTGGGTTATGCCGAAATAATTTTTAATCTTGTTTGTTATATATTCATAACGGGCTACCGATTAAAAGCAAGCAAAAGACTCAAACGTTTAAATTTGGCGGATCATCGGCGGATATATGTTACACTATATATAGATACTATTTGATATATATGTGGATATACATAAATTGATGTTTAACGTTTAAATTAGAAATTAATATGGAATATGAAAGTGAAGTAGACCAGAAGTGCTGTTTACGAAACATTACAACATTATTTGGTTATAATAAAGCTCAGTAATATTTAAAAAAAATTATACACGTTGTAACCACGTTTCGTTGCAAACTTGGAATTGAAGCATGAATGTTTGAATGTTCTTGTATAAATACACTTTTTGGTGAAAAGTGAGAAGCAAAAATAAAAGAGAAGGCGAAGCTTCGGTAGATATAAGAACAAAAGAGACGGGAAGCTTTAGCTTAGAGTAAGATAGAGTATAATTAAAAAAGAAGGGAAGCTTTCGTATTACCTTAAGTAAATTTATTATAGTTAAGTAAATCTTAAATTTGTTAATAATACAAGCCTGGGATTATCTGGGATGTTCCTCATGGCAGGACGAGACATTGAATAAATTATTTTAGTTTTAATTAAACACATGATTCCTGATCTGCGTTAGGGGTTTCAATAGGAACTTAAAAAAAAACACTCTACATATTGCAATATCATCAAATTATATAATAATATAATATAATCATCCATATAATAATATGGAAAATATACATAATCACATTAATTATATGAGAGGAAAAAAATGCAAGCGTGTCCGCTAGTGCGATTTACACGCGGTAGCTTTACAAAGCGGCACTTACTAGGCCAGCGCTTAGTGACCGCTCAACTCTTTTATAAAACCAGTTCAGTAACGTAAAGAAATTAAAATTTTAAGTTAACTTACCTAATATGGGACACGCTACACAAGTTCCCATAACGGTTAGGTAGAAACGAGTAGAATGAGTATTGAAATTGAAAAATTAGAAACCAATATATTGAAATTCACATATCTAAAACGAACTCATCCTACGATCAAGTAATTCATTATTTATTCAGTATTTTCGTTATATGTGTAAAGTTGATATGTAGTTTTAATATTATATATTATTTATGTGTATAGTATTCCTATATGCCTACTTTTGATTGTGAAAATTTGTATGTTTACGTATTTATTTGAATAATATGTATATTTGTGCTGTAAGTGTTTGTGTGTATTTGCCACCACAAAATATATTTTATTTTATAATATTTTGTGACGGTTTGCTTGTAAAAAATCGCTCTGAGCGATAAGACCGCCTAATTATAGGTACACGAATAGTGTCAATTTTGATCGAACATGTGTGCAATAAAGTTATGTTGTCAATATTCGTTTAAAGACATAGTTAGTGAATGATGTTTGATATTTAACGTAAATCAAGAACCCGCTTCTAGGCGTCGATTTTTTTTAAAGATACTCCATTTCCTTGGTACTTCTACACGTTTTTAGGGTTCCATATTTCTGTTCTGTAGCTAACAAAGTCGATAATTTTAACGAAAACATTGGTAAAATTCAAAAAACAAAACACAAAATTATCTACGTCTTATAAGTGCCGTAGGTACTGGGAAGGGAAGCTGTGGAACTGTCGCCCGGCCAGTGTAATCCCTCTTTCCTATAACATAGAGTTCTTCAAACATAACGCGAAAAGACATTTGAGAAGGCCCCCATGACAGAGCGAGTGTCGTTGGATTGTAGATCCCTCGGCGGTAGCCGATGTTGTTGGATTGTATTATGCTTTCAATCAGGTACAATACTGGTCAGTACCAAGTAAGTGTCAGTACACTTTGTCGATTTACAATAAAAAAACAACATTAAACAATAAATCTTACGATAGATCACAGTCGATGCACATAATATGTAAATAGATAACATACAATTAATTTTCGGCGGGATCTTGATCTATCATGTAGTGATTTTTATTTGATGTTATTTGTTTAATATTTATTGAGTTTATTGATATGTTATTTGACCCTGTATTATGTGTGTACACGTGAAGTGGATTAGTGAACTAGGAGACATGCATTTTAAATCGCCGCAAAAACGGACGCTTTGAACAATGGAGCCGCCATCTTGTTAGAGCTATGTATGATGATTACAAGATAAATTAGAAAATGATTTTATATACCATATACACGTAACGTTGGTAGAAGTTGAATGAACCCAGTTGCACCTACTTACCTCTGATGGTTTTCCTTTTAACTTCATTATGTATTATACTACTACCATGAAATTTTTCACATATCCAAAACAACCCTTTAGCTGGCGCAGGGGGGGACACTTGACTCTATCAAAAATTAGCACTTTAAAGTTTAATATTTCACACGCCCGCAATATGTTTGAACGACCTATCCAACGATATCCACACAATAGGATAGACGAGAAAAAATAATTCATTCCCACTTTACCTGTAGGGGAGGTACCCTATACAACTTTTTACCAGATTTAATTTACCACTTTGTAGGCGTGATTAATATGTACACCCATAACAAATTACAACTTTCTAGTACTAATAATCTCTGAGCTAATCCGCGGACAGACAGACGTACATAGCGAAACTTTAAGGGTTCCTTTTTGACTTCGGAACTCTAAAAAGAAGAAAAACATAATATTATGTGTGGAAGTATGAAAGTTTGGGAGTTTAATGATATTGTGTCCCTAAAATTTAAATTACTTTTTGAAACGAAACGTAAAGTTTGTATCTGCGACTTATCTCTGTCCATTAGAAAAAGTGGTAACAATGACGGTTGTAAGAATAATGCATACTATATATAAACATCTGTGGTGAACATTCTACACGCAAATAATTTATCAAAGTCATGTCACTTAATGGCTTTCTTGAAAAGAGATGGAAGTACTTATACGGAAACTTTTATGGATCGGTTCTCACATGGATGTGATTGATTCGTTTAATACATATGTATATTTATAATACATATATTTAATAAAAAATATAAGTAGTTAAAATTTTCATTTGGTTGTTGAAATTAGTGGGAAATCCATAGAAATGGCTGTTATTGAATTTATGACAAATCCGAAAATGGTGTTTTTGAACATTACTATGACCACTGATTTTGCCTTTTTGTAACTGATTATAACTAAGTACTTTTTATTAATTACTTGATGTTATTAAGTCTTGATATCGTCGTTTTTATTTTACTTACGTTATTTGGTACAACATCTTGCCTGATATAGTTTGGTTATTATGCACAAGTGAAGTGAATAAATAGAAGAATTTATTAAGTTGCCAGAAAAACTCCTTGTACAGTTATAAGTGATATTTTAAGAGTAAGGCGGCTTTACCTTGTTTGCAGCTTCATTATGGCCTAAACATTTTGAAAAAACCCTATTAAAAAAATATTACATTAGGTACTTATACTCTCGAGAGTGACAGTGAGGCGGCCAACATAAAATCCTTTGATGGCGATTATTACCTTACTGACGATAATTTGGAAAATTCTTTAAGTCTTTGTATCAGTGGAATTAATCCAAATATCGATGGATTGGTTTCCCAAATTCAAGCTCAAGTGTCTCATTGATTTTGGTGTATTTAATTTTCGTAGTTTGTAACAAATGCAAATTTAACGATTTAATTATAATGTACAATTTTTTTTTTAATTTCATTTTGTTATTTTAATAAATTGTACTATAATAACTAACATTGTCGTATTATTTTATGTCTAATATCTATCGCAAAAAATATTATCACTACTTTTAAATGCACTAAGTACTTTTAAACGCGGTCCGCGAACGTATTTGCACGCTAAACTTTGGCCCTCAACATGTCAAAGGTTGCCTGGTCAAAACA
The DNA here is from genome assembly GCA_947532125.1 of Saturnia pavonia. NCBI lineage: Eukaryota > Metazoa > Arthropoda > Insecta > Lepidoptera > Saturniidae > Saturnia > Saturnia pavonia. Next base: position 10,304,063 of record OX383908.1, read on the forward strand.
ATTGTAAAACATTAAAATAAATAATACACCGGTGACCGTTAACTATCTGTCACGAGAAACAGAAAAATAAGCAAATATAGGTATTAAAATAAACCAGCATCGCCCCGCGGATTCGCACGTGTTTTTTACGTAGCAATTTTTTCATCCCTTCATTTTATTTTTACTCATATTATTGATAATTCATACAACCTATCAATTGAGAAATGAAGTACACTTCCCGTATACAAAATTTCATCAAAATCGGTCAATCCGGTTTTAAGTTAAATTCGGACATACATACACACAATAACTGCCTCGTTAGCCTAGTGGTCGTAAGCGCGACTGTTATGCTGAGGCCCTAGGTTCTGTTCCCAGGTCGAGCAAAGTGTTATTGGGTTTTTCTATGAAATTATCAGTGGCAGCTCGGAGTTTGACTTTGTGCCCGATTAATGGCAATAGGTTTGCCCCCAATTACATAGGACCAAAAAACATTCACGGCGAACTGTGGGTGTACATTAGCAAACCTCTGTCTAACCCTTGGGGTAATACAGGCGTAATGGTATGTATGTATGTTCAATGCCCCATACAATATATATCTATCAAGAAATTAGTAATAAAAATTACATGCACAGAAAGAATACTAGGTAGAAAATAACTAATATAGATTATTTTATACATAAAAATCTTACCATAACAATTTTGATGTTTTTAACGTGGTTGGATAATTAGATACCCATATTTAAGTATCTTGTTTTAGGAAATGAGAACAAGAATCCTCCACACTTCGTGGGTAAGAGTTAATTAACTTGGAATTCATGCCACAAGCTAAACTTTCGGGGAGGCGTAACTTCGTGGCCTTTTCAAAGGATTTTGCACGTCAACTTTGCCATTAGAGATGTTTTCCTCAGATACCTCATTAAAATCAAATTTCCGTAATCTTCGTTCCTCCGCCATATGGGCAAACTTTTATTTACGCACATAAATGAATACCTACACACATCTCTTTATTTATCGTAATGATATAAAATTGTAAGGGATCCTTTGTTCGTCTCTGTATAGCTATACTTTCTATTTATATGTTTAACATATCATTTTATAAGATCCTTGCGTATACCATAACACAACATCATTTACAAATTTGTGAATGTTATTCTACAGTTCTTACATTACAGTTCATTCAGTTCTTACAGTACATTCTACATTATTGCATGGTGGTAGGGCTTTTTCTCATGCCCATCTGGCTAGCTACCACCCTCGAGTTGAACATCTGTCGTCAAGCATCAATAGGTGTGTTCCGGCAGCTGCACTTGAGAACCAGTCTTCCACTAGGTTTAACGTATTATCATCTTGGGCCACATCGTCACTAAACATCAAGTAAGTTTGTGGCAACTACGCCAAAATATATAACGATAAAAAAAGGAAAACAGAACACCAAACATTTGGCAACTAAACTCTAACACGTGCATTTGTCACGCTTGACATTGGCGACATTGCCTACATAGGCAGAAGCCATTTAAAAATATAGTTAAAGAAATAAACTATTTTCTTTAAGTTTCTAGTCCCCGTCACCTTTTTCCTAATTTGTATTCAGTCTGTGTTTACGAATTTAGAGTATTTTAGCAACTTCTACCAACACGCTTCTTAGGTTAAAACAACAGATTAGGTATAAAAAGGGATTACTTATCATGTTTCAAAATGAGTTTTAAACGCAAAATTGGAAAATACATAGTACCAGTAACTATAGACAAATTTTAAAATCACCATTAAGTGTAAAAGAAGGAGGAATGTAGGACTTAACTCATTTTTACACGATTTAAGTCACATTTATATTTTACCTTTTTGATGTGATTTTATTTTAAAGGGAATGACAAACTGATATGGAATTATCCTGGAAATATAATATTAAAGAGATAATAATACTTAGGCACTTTTATGAAGACTTTATTTTCCTTGCTGTTAATACGTTCTATATTATATTCATTTACACTTATAGATTTCCTTTACATGAATTGAACGGCCTAAATATGAAGGAGCCTACTTTTAGGGTTCCGAAATCCGAAGTCAACAAGGAACACTTATAATTTCATAATCATCATAATTCATTAAAAAAAAATTAGGTTACTTCTCTTACACGTCAAGTATTTAAAGAAGTAATTTGTACGAAAATACTTCTCCAACTACATATTATAAGTTGATTGACTATAACTCGTTAAATTGTAAAATTAAGCCTTATTTCTCAAGTTATTAAATTATAATCGCGTAAAAAGGCTTCTTTAATGTCGAATCTTGTAAAATTTGTTACCTATTTCGATATATCAAATATTATAGGCAAAACAGCTGCGCCATAAGAATATATTGATGTAACAAAATTTTATTTGAGGATATGCATATCCTTTTTTTTAAGTCTCAGCATAAAACTTAAACGATTAATATTTTCCATTTAAAATTTGTAAGTCTTTTAATTGGCCTTTTTTACATTTTTATTTTTGTTCTTGTTAGCTTTTACTTTTCCATAGATTAAAATTAAACAATGAAATATCAACATCCTCAAGCCAAGTGAACGGATATTATGTCGAACTTGTGATAGATAAACGATGAGTTGCAAAGCCGTTAAATCTACCAAAAAAAAAGTATATCTAAAATATCTTTACGGTTCCAAACATCGTAATTTAATCCAGTAATAAAAAAATATATCCGAAGTAACGGTAGATACTATTAATAAAATAGTTAGGTCGATGCTGGCCGTAGTGGGATTCGATAGAGGTCGTATCAAATCAATCACAACGTGAAGTGGAACACAGAACAGAATTCGATTGCCATTCAAAGTTCGGGACATTGATTTGTGTAACTAGCATCTGTCGGGTGATGCAACGTGTGCCAACGTTGCGGTGCAGCGAAATAACATGTCAGGAACATAATGTGTCGGTAAATGTTCATTATAATGAATTCCTAAGGGCTTCGGTCACTAAGCAAGAAAAAACTTTAGTAAAAATTTAAAAAAGAATTTAAGCCTTTTATCGTGTGTTCACACACACGATCTCAATTCACATTGAGATCTATGATACAAAGCATGTTTAAATAAATATCTTATTAGCTATGTTAATAAACAAATTATTATAATATTTAATATTAAATTTATGATCGTACTTTCACTTGTGTATAATATATTTACATCTATCTTCTATACATCGATCTTTATAAATAAAATGATTGAGGCTTGCCGTTGTGCGCGCATTACGCATAAACTACTGGGTAGATTTTTATCTTTTTGCTGTACTTCTTAGACACGTGGTTTATAAAAAAACACGGTACTTCATTATACATATTATAAAACTCAACGTCTCTCTGTCTGTCTGCCCGTTTATGTTCTTTTCACGTCAAAACCACTTAACCCAAATACATGTCTTTTATTTAAATTTATAGCTATGTCATCTGGCCAGGTTATAGGATATATTTTGTAAGTAACACACAAAATAAGCGGTAATGATAATAATGAATTAATTGTGAAAAAATACGCTTTTGGGGTGCTTACATGACTTACTCTGAGTAAACCAACCATACATAATTAAAGATCTTAAAAAGTTCTCCAAAAAAACTAGTGATAGCATATGTCTTCTAAGGATCACCAACAATAAGCATTTTTTATTCCGTCTTTTGAGCGAGGCCAGCAAGATTCACGCGTGCGCTCGACCGACGGTATTCTGTAGTCCACGCGAGCGGAGCCGCGGGCACAGTTAGTTACATAATAAACAACAATAAAACATTCTTCATTGGGAAAGGGTTATACGCTTACTAGCTGTGCCCCACGGTTTCACCTATTTTAAATTTATTTGACCAACTCTCCACCGCGCCGCGCTGCCAACAATGCACCCGTGTACCCTATTGTTGTTCTCGCTTCCCGTACTTGCTACACAACACTACACTACAGTTCAGCTTTCCAGATTGCTTGACGTTCATGATTGCTTCTCCGCTCCTTAGAATCGTAGCGTAAATTTATATAGTCTGTGTAACAAGTGTATACAATGCAAAAATAATTTTTCAAATCTACCTGGTAGTTTCAGCGTCCAAAGTGGCCAGTTATAGAATATATTTTGTTAGATACAGTAACATAACATAATAACAGTGATAACAATAGTGAATCAATTCGGAAAAAAGATGCATTGGGAGTGCTTAAATGGCCTACGCTGAGTAAACCATACGAGATATATCAAATTAATGTTCCATATAATTGTTCCATGTAATTGTAGATATACCTACAAAAAAGTCAGCGATAGGATATGTCTATCTTCTAAGGATCACCCACAATAAGTATTTTTGTCTTCCGTCTTTTGAGCGGTGGCAGTACGATTCGCGAATGCGCTCGCAAACGTGAACGGAGCCGCAGGCACAGCTTACATAAATGTGGCCAAGTATTTTTCAATCGATTATTGTTATTTATTATTATTTCAGCATTACAGAGATACATGTGTCCTATTTCATGAAAAGTATGGAAGTATAAAACTAACAAACGAGTTTCATTTTCACAACCGCGAGTTGACTACACGCCTTACATTTGGCAGATAATCAAACAGGGTCACCAATTTGCGGTGACAGTGCACAACTAGTATTTCAGTCGAGGAACACATGGCGCGAATACAGTCAGATTAACTGATGTTTGGAAAGCTTTGGTATATAAGATAGGTTTTTCGTTATTTATCATCCAGTTTATTTTTTATATATTAATCATTAAAATTCTATTTTAAATTCTGCGAGAAATCCAAAATATTTTAAGATTTTGTGCTTATTTTCGATTTTCTAGTATGTCCATTAATGTAGTGTTTTTTTTTTCAGAACTAAATTAATTTTACTTAACTTTTTACCCTTAATTGCATAGTGATGAAGTTTTTTGTAAATAGAATATATATTTAACAATGTATAAACTTTTCCTTTATTTTTAAATCTATTACATTCTTTTAAAAAAGTCAATATATAGCTTAAAAAACTTCCATCCATCCGTTCAGCCAAAAGACGTCCACTGCTGGGTATAGTCCTCCCCCAAAGATTACCATCGGTCCAACGCTGTTCGCATCCAGCGTGTTCCTGCAACTTTCACTAGATCTGCGAGTCTTCCTATACTGTGTCTTCCATTATGTGGCTGCAACTCTATGGCCCCATCGGCCATCTGTTCTATGAGTGATATGCCCTGCCTACTGCCACTTAAATCTATCTATTCTGAGAGCTATGTCGGTGATTTTAGTTCTGCGTATCACCTCGTTTCCGATTCGATCACGCAAAGAAATTCCGAGCACAGCCCTATTTAAAAAATATATATTATTATAGAAATATATCACTATGCATTTAAGATTTAATATATCATTGCCGCGGATGTAAATATAGAAGGTAGTAATAGTATTTATACTCTGGATTGCAATATTATATACGTTCTTATATATAATATATGTTTTGTATCAACTGCAACTTCAACTATGTTAATTTAGAACTAATTACTTAAGTTGTGTGTACTAGCTATCTACTCGTCAAGTTTTAACATTTTCTTTTTAAAGATAATTATCAATTATACTAATTCTCGAAGTGACAATAATTATTAGTAAAACATATTAATTAGGTCATTTTATTTATTATGTCTTTTTAGTTGTTTTCAACGTTTGAGGACTCGCGGCCGAACTTCTTTTTGTACGACTAAGGTAGCAAACAAGCATACGGTTCGCCTGATAGTAAGTAGTTACCGAAGTCTCTGAACGTTTGTAATAGCATAGGTATCACTAGCGCGTTGACGACCTTGAACCCTTTTACTCCAAGGAACTCTGGAAACCATATCCACCGCAGGAATACAATACAAGGATATTTGGCTGTGATTTTTTGTAGGGTGGCGGTATTTAACCAGTCGGATTGCCCCAAGAAGAGATGAATACTCAAAGCCATTTCTCTGTGCCCTACCTTTTTTAACCCTCTTTCCCAAGGAGCTCTGCAAACCCTATTCACTGCAGGACCACAAAACTAGGTTATTCGGCTGCGATCTTCTGTAGAGAAAAATCACCAAAAAATGTTATCTGTTCCCTACTTCTCTCCATCTATTGTAAATTAGTTGTACCAATACAATACCTTCGCGAGTATGCGCACCATAACTCACCAAAGTTTCATCGTAATCGGATGAATGTTTTAGGAACGCATATAAGACAATCAAACAAAGAAACATACATTTTTATATAATGTATATATAGAGAAATCTTCAAACTGATTTTCTTAATTTCTAGTCTTGACATTATTTACGGTTAAACGATTGTAAGATATTGTAAAACGAATAGCTTTCCTGTAGTATAAATATTCTTAAATGTGAATTATTGCAAATATATTCGAAGCCGGGTTCCTTTTGCACGCGCATAAATTGCATGGCTGATTTCATCTTTACCTCCTCAGTACTGTAGTTTATGGCACAACTTACCCTAAGTTGCATGAAGGAATGTGTTTAATTTTATATAAAAATTCTACTATTATTATTGGTAATATTATATAAAGGTTACATAATGAAATATTTTAGGTATTTAGAATGAAATTATCTATTTAGACTTTTACAAAAAAACTCAATAACAAATATTAATTTAATTTTTATTACAGTCATCTATTTAATATAAAAAACATTTCTTAGAATATAATCTTAGTTCAATCAAAACTTTTAATCTCGACAAAATAATTATTAGTTTTTATTTTCAAACTTTCATTTATTATGAAATTAAGTTTTCAATGTACTTCTAGTTAATATTATTTACTGAAATCGTTTCATAAAAATATTTAACAAGACAGTTACATAGTAGAAAAAAGGTAATTTAATATAAAGCCAGTGTTTATAAAAAATGGAGTAAATTTCTCACGTCTTACGTTTCGTGTTTCGGGAATCCTTCCTACACCATTTATTACCAATAATATTGAGGTTGCCCGTGAAACGTAGCAGGGAAAAATGTACCTACCGAGCGTCTTGTTTATTACTTACTGGAATTTGTTACACAAGAATTAAATAATAAGTAAAAATATCAGTGTGGTGAATTTCTTTTGTCACAGTAATACAAACACTAGGTTGACTAAGATTGTAGGAGGTGGTATTCTACCAATCGAACTATTCCAAGTAGACTGAAATCTCCAAAGTAATTTCTCTGTGCCCTACCTCTCTTAAATGTAGGTGTTAATCTCTATATATACTTGTTCTATATAAATTAGGTAGACTCAGTCTAATGAGAGGTGGGTAAAATTGGCGGCAATTTATTTTAAACGGTCGTATATTCCCAATTTAACTAGGAATCAACGTATTTAATTGTTATTACGTGTATTACATAATAAATACGTTTAAGCCTAGTGAATCTGATGATACACGACTTATTTAAATTTGCCGCCATATTTTACTCTCAGCTTTAACTAGTCAGAATCTATGTCGTAATCCAATCACACCTTAAAAGTAAAAAAAAAATATTTAAATTTTTATTAAAAGTAATGGCATAGAAATCCTAAATAATTATTTTTTAACGTTTGGGTCAATAGTATTTTTAATATTATTGAGTTTTATAATTGAAAAAAAAAGGAATGCTATGTACGTTTTAGGTAAACTGTTCACACATTAAAATTGCATAGCAATTCGTATTACCTATTGGTACTTGGCGACAGATTTTCAACTTGAGGGTGGTAGCTAGCCAGGCGGGCATTAGAAAGAGCCCTAACACCATGCTATGGTTTCCTCACCATGTTTTCCTTCACCGAAAGCTCAGGCTCATTGCAGGGTTTCGAACTCACGTCACTCGACGCGACGTCGTACACGCTACCACTGAGCCATCATCACTTTAAAATGTATATATATATATCTTCGCCATAACATTTATGTTATTAATTCATGTAAAATGTTTATATTACTCAACTTTCTGTCATATTTGAACCTATATAAATCTATATTTATATTATTTAATATAAAGAGGTTAAAGTTTGTGTGTTTGTATCAGGTAATCTTATTACTGGGGGCCTAACTGCCTTTCTTCACTCGATAACCCTAGAAAACGGTGGTCCGTTCCTCCGACATGAAGCCCTTGAGCCAGCAGCCACTCGCGCGATACAGTAACACGGTATTCACTAGCTATCGACACACAACATGACACTGCACTTCACACATGAATATCAATCAGGTATTTAGGTTCAGTAAGGGACCTTTCTTTTTCTTTTTTGGCTAGTTATTTTAGACCAAAATTGCCAGATTACTAAGTGCATATACGCATTTTTCTTCCATCCTCCCAGAAGGCGGAAACATGTATATTGCGTATAGTTAATTAGATCTAATTTTACGGATAGGAAATTAGTCAGATAGCGACATATTTGCATGAACGGGAACAGCCTAAGACGGCGTTCGGCCACTTTGGCACCCTTGAGCTTGTTGCCTCGCTTTCGCGGCAGAGTACCTTCCGCGCTCGCCCCCAAGCCCGGTGATGCTATCAAAGCCTCTAATGGCTCCAAGGCCCATAAGACTAACAGTATAGACAGAGCGAATATGTATGCAATTGATATATCCGATCACGTGATTTAACGTTGAGATATGTCAATTCCATACATTTTTTTAGTCTTCTGTTAGCGTTAACAATTGTAGAAAAGTAACTTGGCGAGGCCGTCTAATCCAATTCTGAAAGTGCTTTAACTAAAGCTTAGTTTGCTAAGCTACAAATATAATTCAATAAAATTATATTTTGATAAAATATATACTATATTTCAACGAAGTAAAACAATAAGAACTTAAAATAAATTTTAAGACAGATATATTTGAGAGCCCTTAAGAAATTTTCAATTAAGTAATTAACGTCTGTTTCGAGAAGGCTTTTAAGTTAACTTCGAGAGTTGCTTTTGCAAGTTATTTACACTAAACATTTAATTGTTATAAAACAATAACAATAAAATTCCAATATAAACAATAACCATGTTTAACAATTATTTTCGATTTTAATTTTTCTATTCGAAGATCACCATTTAATGTTTTATTGAAATTAGAAATACCGTGGATATCTACACAAATAATAAAATTGAAGTGTCTGATGGTAATGTCAAAATAACAGCTTTTTAGGATTCCGAAGTCAAAAGAAACCCTTATGGTTTCGGTATGTCCGTCTGTCTTTCCGCAGCTTATCTCAGAGATTCTTATTGGTGGAAAGCTGTAATTTGGCACAAGTTACATATTAGTCACAAAGACAAAGTGGTATAAAATATTGAAAAAAATATTTAGGGTAAGTACCTCTCCTAAACGAAAAATGGGAATGATTTTTTTCTCTCGTCTATCCCATGGTTGGATAGGTCGTTCAAAAATATTGTGGGTCTCTGAAAACAATTTTTCGATTCAGGGATTCTTTGCGAAATATTCAAGTGCTAAATTTTGCTAGAGTCAAGTGGTACCCCTCCCTGCCAGCTAAATAGTTGTTTCTGGATATGGGAAAAATTTCATGGTAGTAGTATATATAATGAAGTTACAAGGAAAACTATCAGAGGTAAGTAGGCTTTACAAGTTAACCGGTAATAGTCAAACGATACTAATATAATAAAGCGGAAGAGTTTTTTGTTTGATTGTTTGTTTATTTAAACACGCTAATCTCTGGATCTACCAGTCAGATTCGAAAAGTTATTTTCCTATAATATAGCCAGATTGATGAGGAACAGTATAGGCTACCTAGCATTAGGGTACGCCTCCAAGCTAGCCTTGAATATTATTTTTTGTTAAGTAAGTCGGAAGAAATAGCGCACTCGGACTGCTTTATCCGTGTGCGCTGGCGTAATTGTTAGTGATACGTAAATACAATATTCTACAATAAAATTGAATCTTAGCACATTTAAAAAAGGCTGCGATACCATATGCCTATCTCTAAGGTGTAGTGGCGCAAACGAGTCATGTGAGTTGTGACGCATAACCCTGGCCGCCCGATAAAATATTGTTTATACTGTTTAAGTTTTAGGAACACGGTCAAACGTCTATAGTATATTTTGCATGAAGTATTTCATGCTACACAGGGCCGGGGCCTGACCGGATGCCGACCGAGATACGTCAACGATTCATAGTGAACTTTTATATTAAGTAATTCATGCTACACCGTGCCAGGGCTGGGCCGGGCGCCGCGCCGGCCGGGACACGGTCAACCACACATAGTATACTTTTATATGAAGTAATTCATGCTACACCGGGCCGGGCTGGTGCTGCCCGCTACCATCGGCGTCTCGAAACCTTTAATAGGTCGTCCGACCACCCTGTGGCGGGTCTACCCACGCTGGGTTTCGGTGTCAGGAACCTCTGCATGAATTTATTATCCAATTTGGAATACTTCTTTGAAAAGGCAGTAAAGAATACTCCCTACATAATTTTCACAACAGCGTATAAGTAAAACATTGAATTTAATAATAATTATTATTAACATATTGTGGAACAGAACCGAATTTAATTCGAAAACGGCAAGTAATTAAACACGCCTTTGACGTGTTTGGATCAGAGAGCAATAAACACACGCTCAATTTGACGTGTAACTTCTTATATTATATCACCGATAATATACAGAGAAGATAAATATGTACAGTTAAAAAATAGATGTATATTAGTCAGCATATAAAATCATCAGTATTTCGTAGTCTATTAAGGTAATGCTTGATTACCATGACGGGTGCTACACGTGATTAATGGATGATCGTGATACAGTCGTCTCCTACCAGACAACAAATATATTAGGAAACGTATTTACCTAGTAATGTTATACTAATAATAATTTAGATTTTTTTATCTTTATTGGGTTTTCACCTCATTTTAAGTGACGATGTGGCCCAAGATGATAACACGCTAAACCTAGTAGAGAATACTGGCTACAAGCTACTTCTGAGCCATCATTGCTTCACTAGAGATTCACTAGATTGTGGACTTAAGCGGTATTTTTTTCTGATGTAATATACATATAAATTAAATTAAACTTGATGAGCTTTTACAAAATACCTACCAACTTAATAGCTGAACTGATTAGGCAATATTGAAAAGCTGAATATATAAAACGGATAATGTAATTCCGATAAAAAAAGTTTATCCACTTAAGTCACATAATTGGAAAGAATAGTAAATATTACTTTGTATATGAAAAAGTCTCTTTGTACAAACGTATGTCGAATAAAGATAACAATATGAAGAAAACTTTTCCGAAGCTCTTCAGAGTATTTTATACGCAACATTAAGCGCTCTTGCTAAATGAAGAAGAAGAAAAAACATTTCTATTGGTAAATACGAGCAGTCAAATACTTCGTGACGTGACACATAAGAGTCACAAAGTTGTGCCAAACTTTGCAATACACTTACGAGGGTGACTTGTCGTCTGACCTCGCTGCCGAGGCTCGCTCCGCCAAATGCGATGTGTGAGGACTTACTTCCACACTCCGGACGAAGTTTGTACCTAGCTTTAAAGTTAATTAAGCGTCTGACTCCAGAGAGTTTGCCTTGTATTGTTAAATATGTGGCATCTGAAACTATATTGTCAGTTACATTGTATTATATTCATTTGTGCAGTTTCTGTCGAGATTTGCAGTCGGAGATTGAATATTTATTGATATTAAAATATTTAACATAAAATTCTAACCAATCGTCCGAATGTCTGAAGTACCAATAGATTTCATTGATTAATATTATATAAATTCCAGATCTTCATTGGAAATATATTTTTGATGCCACAACTTCGCTTGTGTGGTCTACAGAATGCCGTCGGTCGAGCTAACGCGCTAATCGTTCTAAGACGGAAGACAAAAAAGATTATTGTAGATGATCCTTAGAAAATAGATATATGATATTGCTGAATTTTTTGTAGGTTTTTTATGATTTACAATTAATTTGGTTAAAAAACAAAAAAAACATTAATTTGGTATATCTCGTATGTTTACTCAGTGTAAGCATTTTAGCGTCTCAAATGCGTCTTTTTCCGAATTGATTCACCATTATCGTCACTGCTTATTTCGTATGTTACTTTTTCTTACAAAATATATCCTATATACAATATTTTATAAACTACTTGAAAATTATGCAACAGTGTTACTAAAATGTATTTATGTGTATGTATAATACCGGAACGTAAAATTACAACTAACGACTACAAATCTTGCGAAACTATTCATCAACTACTTAACTAAACTGTCAAGTGATCTAAGAGAAAGCCTTAGAATGAAGCATAAAAGCTAGAGGAACAAACGTAAAAAATCGCAGACAAACCACACAAAAATCATTCAAGTTAACGGCTTACAACGATCTGCACTCTACAAGCTCGTGACCTGTGACTCGTCCATTTTTCCCGCTTGCAACGACAGGCTAGGCCTCGGTGAAAGCACGCAGAAATGTGTAAAAAGAAAGCCAAGTACACTTGCTCCGGTGATATTGAAAACGATCCGGATACCAACATTTTTGCAATTGTTCCCCGCAACACAATTCGTATGGTAACTGAAGTCTGTGAATTTCACGAGCAATGTTTAATGAATCTAAAAAAACTTTGAATACCGAGAGGCATCAATTTTACCTAGTACTATTATGTGAGATTTGACTGACAGCGATTTGGGTTGGCTGAGATTTTCGATGTAAAAATAATTTTGTAGTTAAGGATTTCTCTTACCTACATAACGATACGATAGATTTTTTATATAATAAACTGAGGATTACGCAATTTTAAACAACCCGTACATTTATTTTTTCTATAATTACTATGGTATCCAAAATTGATTTCAAATAGTTGAGAACCAGACATGTGCCATGTTATAACATTATTATTTCAACCGATTTATCGATGTAAAAAAAATTTTAACCCCACAATCTGTAATATTGACTTAATATAATTATGATGTTCCATGTGTGGTTCTCAATTATTTGAAATCAATTCTGAATACTATAGTAATGATACAAAAATAGTTGTATAGGTTCTTTGCTAAAAATAGTGTAGTTCTCTGTTTATAATATAAATAATCTATCATATCGTCAAAGTCTGTTTTATCGAACATGTAGGTAAGAGAAACGCTTAATTACAAAATTGCTTATATTATATTACTTACACTTATATTACTGCTTCATAAAATTGGTGTCTCCCAATATTTCACAGATTTTAAAAGGTAATTAATTATTGCTCGTGAAATTCACAAATTTTTGTCGTCAATCACCTATAAGTGTGTTCCGGCAGATGGACTTGAGAGCCAATTCCCTAGGCTTGACGTATTACCGTCTTGGGCTACAGCGTCACTTAACATCAGGCTAGATTGTAGTCAAAGGCTAAACCAAAATAAATGTTAAAAAAGTTACTTTCGCTGATTGGAGCAGGAATAGCAAAGTCTGGTATGGGTGATATCGTTTTGAAGAGCCAACCTTTGCGTAGCTAACTTTCCTCTAATATAACCAAGTCCCTTCGAATAATTTACGTTTTGATAACAGCAAAGAAAATATCCGATGTGAAAAGCGCATTTTTACATAATTTCGCGTTTCACCTCCATTTAGATGAGGTCACGCTCACTGAACTTAAATCTACCTTGAATAAGTTAAAAGCTTTAACGCGTGGTGACTTAAAGGAAATTGCTGAGAACAGTTTGTTCGCGACTTAGTTTTAATGTCTCCAATTTTTTTTTCTTTAATTTCTTCTTGAGAATATTTTAAAAACGATACGTAAATGTGAATACTTACAAATAATAAAAAAAAGTTTTGTAATAAAAATGTTTTAGGTACTTATAACTAAAAACAACTGTAGAAAAACACACGATGGTGACTGTACTTAAAAAATTACGTAGGACAGCAAATTTCTTACACAGCACGAATAAAGTCTAAACATAACTTGCATCTGAAATTAAACAGCATTTGCGCTTAGATCATTTCTAGTAAAAATAATTATGATTGCTCGGTGGTAGGACAAGATAATAAAATCCAATAATCAAGCGGATTTGTAGTGTAAGTATCTGTATCCGACTGGTTCGCAGCCACTATGCGCATGGTAATAATACCGTCACACTGACAGTATATTAACATGTCGCGTTTCGGGATCAGCTACTGTGTATCCAGTGCAGGTGCTTAGACGTTTGGAAACCGGCATGACAGTGGCTACCGTCGTTTTATAGGTAGGTGGTCTCAGTTGCGTGACATAGCAGTGTTTCTATAAGTTCTGTGTGTATAAAATTTCCAAGCTACTGTAAACACGTAAACACAAACATTTATTACGTGTTTCGTTTGTGGTAATTGTCCCCCCGAATCCAATTGTCTATATGGTTTATAACTATGTTATCGACATCTAATCTACTTCTAATGGGAAGCGCCATACGATAGCACAAAACGACGAGTATTACATAAGAACTTACGTTGCAATTAACTGACTGCATATGCGCTTTCTTTAGTCATTGAATCTATACGAAAACGTAAAATTTTACATTTATTTCTAATTTTTAATCACAGTATATTCCGATATTATTCCAATATTCTACACAATATGGCATAATTTATTTTACCAACTACTAACAAGTTATTCTACCGAATATTTAATAAATTTATGTACATTATTTTTTTATACCTAGCCAATTCGTGTAGAAAGCAAAGGTCGAAAAAAATACATTTATATTTAGAAGCAATGATGGCTCAAAGCGTCTTGCTAGGTATCATCCTCAACTTGAAAATCTATGGCCAAGCACCAATAGGTATTTTCCGACAGATGCACTTGAAAGCCAGTCTTCTACTAGACTTAGCGTGCTACTATCTTGGGCCACATCGTCACTTAAGATCAGGTGAGATTGTGGCCAAAACGCTTAACTAAAACTGTCAAACTACCTTGGACGGGATGAACTTATGATTTAAAACGTAGCGTCTGGCTTCTCTATAATAAAAAGTACTGATTAGCCTTATCAGTAGTAGATGGTGACTCTATAAATATACCTATAGACACTATAATTCTCTACAATAAAGTATAATATAAGGATAAAAGGAATGATGTAAAAAAACTTACTTATATGTACGGTAACTACGGTTTTAGACATTATAATAAATAAATATATATTATTTGTGTAGTTCACAATAGACATTCATAATTACATAACATTTGTGACAACAAATACAAAAAGCCAAATTATCCCCAATATTTATGTGGTAATAAACCGACTGGGATTGGCTTGGCTCCAGAAAGCGCGATACTTTTTGTAGACATTTAACGTCCTAACATCGAATCTCCAATTGGGAAGGAAACTTCACGGTTTACTGATATTCGAATCGATGCAATTTGTAGTTTCACTGAAACGTGATAACTCATGTTTTTATTTATCTACATATTTACGAGTATATATAGTAAATAAGCGGTATATCACTCGTCACGAAATCTCCGAAACTATAGGTCCGATTGGTTTGAGATTTAGCATAGTTGTTCCTTTCGCAATGTAGACGCTCACTAAGAACGGATTTTTGAATATTCAACCACTAAGGGTATAAAATAGGGGTTGAAAGTTTGTATCGGGCGAGTGAAAAAACATTGTCTTTTGACTTCAAATTTTGTAGTAAAAAAAATTAAAAAAAAAAAAAAACTTTGTACCAGCATTATCTAGTAAAGATTGTATAAATAGAGGTCGACGGTTTCTTTGGTTAAAATATTTTTTGTTTCAGTTACTATTGTCTTATAATTATGCACACAAAATATATCTATTGACCTGAAATTTAGTACCAATTACAAAATAATGAAACAGTAATTACGGTTTTTATGAACATTCATCACTCGAGGGTATAAAATAAAGGTTGAAACTTTGTATGGTGAAAAAATATTTTACTGTATAGATTTGATGATAATTATTATTAACTAAAAAAGAACCACACATATTCTTCATATAAAATCCAGGTTTTCTTATATTATTTATATGATTGTATAGGTAGAGTGAGAAGCTATGTACTTATATATATACTAGCTGACCCGGCAGACTTCGTACTGCCTCAATCGATAAATAAATAAATATATATATAAGCGGAATACTACTCACTCACTCATCACAAGTTCTCCAAAACTGTAGGTCCGATTGACTTGAAATTAAGTATAATTACTCCTTTCGCGATATAGACGCTCACCAAGAACGTATTTTGGGAAATTCAACTTTTAAGGGTGCAAAATAAAAGATTTAAGTTTGTGTGCGGTGGCTAAAACACATTTTAGTAAAAATCTCATACGCTTTAGTAAAAATAATGAAACACGCGTTAGCGCATATCAGCATTTATCCAAATTCCTCAATAAAGGATATATCTATGAATAGCGGTTGAAAGTTTGCTTCTTGAATCTTCAATAGTCTTAATTGTAAAGATAAAAGTTCCCAACTGATTTTGATGAAATTTTGTACACGGGAAGTATAAGACATTTTACAATTGATAGACTATTATATAAATTATAAATAATATAAGTAATAATAAAATTACGGGATGAAAATAATTACGGCGTAATAAATGCGAGCGGTGCCGCTAGCGTTCCGCTTGTATGGACATAAAATCGTTCTTTATATCAATACATATGTACCAATATAATAATATAAATATTTAAATTAAATAATTATTTCAAATAGTATTTCTCTAAAAATTAATTAAGCTTATGTTTATACTATACAATACAATAATTCTACAATACATTGTAGGTACACTGCAGTGTAGCCCAACATAAAATCTCGATGTCCAGACAAAAGTCAGCTCCTGGTGACGAAAAGGAAAATGCTCCGGAGTATCCTGGGACTACAAAGAGAGAAAAGCATGCCACTTGGAGGATTCGAAGGAATACCGAGATTAATAAATTGGTGGCCGAGCCCAACATTGGCGAAATAAAATCTCATAGACTTACCTTATCAGCTGAGAAAGTAGACCTATGGTTCGTCAACCCAGGTATCGTTGGCGTGACACTGTGGATGTGAATCTGCACAGGATCGAAACAGGCGTGCTCTAGTTTTGAAAGCTATGACCTTTTTTGGATCACTGAGCCAATAATAAATAAAAAAATGTATTTTGATATTGAAAATAACCAATAAATATATCTGAGTTTATTCAACGAGCAAAACCTTACAGTTTATCGTGTTATTATTTACTTTAATTTTAAGTAGATACATTTAAAAAAAAAAACATCGTAAGCTAGTTCAACCCCATGGAAGAAAAAATAATATTTGAGAACAAACTAACACCAACCACAAATTCCAATTCAGATAATGGCATGACAGAAGAGATTCTGTCGAGCATTACTGTTATGATGATGTTTACGACTTCTAAATCGGTTAACCGTTTTGATATTGAGCAGAGGCGTTAAATAAAGATTTACGTTACGATAAAATGGCCGGGTCCAATCGTCGAATCTATTTGAACACAATAGGTAAGTGTAGGATCCATAAATGCAAGGGAAACCCCAGCTGACTTCATAGTTGCAATTAAAACAATAAAATAAATTTAAACAATAATAATTTTTACTAAGCTAATTATAGATAAGCTATACGGGTTCATTTGATCTGGATAAAAATAATTTTCTCATCTGGATTCCAGTCCCTTCATCAATTAAAACTGTCAGCAAAGGTATGATATATCCTCTTAAGTATAAAATTTATTACTTTTATAATACTACCATTTACTACCGTACCGTATTATTTACTTATTTATTATATACTATTTTAATAAATGCTTAAAAGCGTAATTTTTAATCTTGTAATATCAGTTTTAAGTCTTGGTTATGACAACTAATCCCAGAAGTTTTATAACATTGAAAACTTCTCCACGATAATTAATATGTTATTTCTAAGAAATAAAAAATGTGTATGAGGAAATACCATAGGATAACAATTTAATTCCTGAGTAAACTCTATTGGTACCATACTACACGACGCAAAGGAGGATAATGTGGTTATCAGCCTATGTGTATGTTTGTTCCTTTGTGGCACTCTAGAGACCAAAGGCATGGGCCGATTTTGATGATTCTTACGTCAACAGAATTGTTTTAGCAGACGTCATATTATAAAAAAAAACTTATTACAGCATATAACTTGGTACATCATTAATATTTCAGGATATTAGAATCCTAAAAAGTGTAAAATAAAAACAGGGCATTTAAAAAACATACAACAAATCGGACTGCGTAAAATAAAACAATTTTGTTTTATTTACTTTTTAATTTGTTTTTTTGTCAAAATTATTAATTTTTATGTAAATAAACTTTTTAATCAGTCGCGTTTTTTGTATTTTTTTTTAATTAGCTTTTTAAATTGTATTTTGATAGTTCAATAATTTAATCAATATATACTCAAAACTAATAAGATAAAATAAGGGTCGGCAATGCGCATGTGGTGCTTGGGATGTTGCAAACGTCCTTAGGCTACGGTAACCGCTTACCATCAGGCAGACCGCACGCCTGATGCCACCATCGTCGTTTAAAAGGAAAGAACTGGTGAAGGTTGTGGGAAGACACTGGATGCGAATTGCACAGGATCGGTCATTATGGCGATATTTGGGTGAGGCCTTTGTCCAGCAGTGGACGTGTTTCGGCTGAGATGAACATGATGATGATACTTTAAATTTACATTATTCACAAAGAATCTACCATGATATATGTTTTATTTTCCATATTATTGATTACCTATATAACCCACCTAAATAAAATGTTGTGTACCTACGAAATAGTAACTATTTTTGCAGCTTAAAAATAATGTCTGCTAATAAAGCTACTCGAATAATCCAATTTACTACTGTACTCTCTCTCTCTCTTGAATATAATAGTTAATTTAATGAATTTACTTTAAAATTCAAAACGGCTTCTGAAAAGATGTTACGCTTTTAATATAGATATTAAGAAGCCCTGCCCTAACTGGTGTTATTTCGCGTTAAATATTATTAGTTTTGTTAAAATTTGAGAGATGAAATTGTCAAAATATTATGTATATTCATTTTACAACCACACATTTAGTTTGTATTTATTTTACACAGTATTTATTTTATTTAATTATGTACATAGCTTATTGTGTTTAGGGTTCCGAAATCAAAGAGATTCTTAGTATTAGAAAGCTTTAATTTGGTACGAGTATATATTAATCACGCCGATAAAGTGGTAAAATAAACCTTTAACAAAAGTTGTTTAGAGTACACGTAAAGTGGATATGAAGTTTTTTTCTCGTCTATCGTGTAGGGTATCGTTAGATAGGTCGTTCAAAAATATCGCGAGTGTTTGAAAACCTTTTCTGGATTCAGGCAACCGTTTGCGAAATATTAAGCCTTAAAGTTAATAACTAGCCAAAACTTCACTTTAAAGTTTGGTAAAAGGGACAAAGATAACCAATATCTTTAGTTTTTCAATTTCTATGCATTCCTGTTTTATGTAATAAATATAAGTATATAAAAAAAGTTTTGCGTTCCAATGTAAGTTCATACTAGCAATATTGTAATTATTATAAAGCTTATTACATAAAACAATATGAACATAAAAATTAAAAAAAATCGTATATATGATTAGACAAACGAGATCATAATACCATTTTGTCAGTCCGATGAATAAGCTCACATAAAACTAGATTATTATTATTGTCATTAAGTTTTATCACAGCCACATAAATGCGTAATTGCTTATATAAAGCTAGCATTAAATTTCAAACAACCTTTATGAACTTAAACTACTTATGTTGTTCATAAACCTCATACAAGTAGGTACCAAATGTTAGGAGTGAAATTTATTAGATACATATGAGTTACACTTAACATATATTTTAATTGTCACTTAACTATATTGAAAAAGTCACACATTTACTTTTATATTTAAATACCATGGTGTTTGCACAATTGTGGATTTATTTTATTTTTTTCTTTATTTCTAATACATAACAGAATATATCATGATCGATAAAAAAATTAAATTATGAAAACATATACACAAACTTCATGTAACAATTTGTAGAATTTACAAAAATATTTTATATTCTGTATAATATAAATTACTAGAAAGTGTGGAATAAAATATATTCAATGATATTAAGTCATGTCTTGGAAACTAAAATCTTAAATTCGTGGCTAGATATGAATAATTTTTAACGAGTAAGTACATCATAGTTAATTACACGCAAATTTAAATTAACCTAATATAAACTCTATAGAAATATACAATCATGATACAGACGATTAAAAAAAATTAAAAAAATACTAAAAAAGTCATTTTGCAAAGAAAACGCCTAATCCGGTTTCGAGTTAACAAACATTTATTTTATTAAAACATACACCAGCCGTAGTATTTAAAAGCTAAACCTATAAAGGGTATTTTAAACGAAGAGTTAGCATAAAATCCTACTTTCGATGTATTTACAAGTGATAGGCATTAACCAAACGGTTAACCCTTTTGAAATATAATATCACACCAAATAACCGTTTAATAAACACTACTAATAATGTATTTTTTATCGTAAGTATTCTAGTTGTAGAAATTTTAAAAATTAGATTTGTTAAGGTTATTGAGGATTTGTTACTCTAGAGTATAGGTAATTTTCATGAAAGCAATCTCATAGCTTTTCAGGTAAATCCCATCGGGTTACCTTTGACAAAAAATCCATGTAAGTGGGGGCTTTTCCAGATTTTTTTACTGAATCCATTCCTTTTCCATCCGAATAATTCAGTTTGGCCTCCGTGAGTGTGAAGTACAATAGTTATGACGCCGTTCATACGTGACGCGCGTTATCGCACGATACAATTTCGAAGTTGTTCCGATGACCAGCGCTAACGCGCGCAATCCCTTCGTAAAATCAAAAATACTTCATTCAGTTTACGTCCGAAGCAAGCATGTAAGAACTTACTACCGGTTCAGAAGACATCCGACATCCTTTTGACGGTAAAATCTGCTTGACTTTATTTGACTTGGTTCTGGAAATTATTGTCCGACAAATCGATGATATAGAAACTTATTATAGAAATTACTTAAAACCCATTACACAAGTTGTATTTAATCTTATTTTAAAAAAAAAAAAACAACGAATAATTATTTTTACGTATTAATTAAATTTAGAAATACTTTAGTATTAAATATATAAGTAACTTCAATATTAAAAAATGGGTGAAGTGTAATAATATGTCGTATAAGGCAGATTACGTTAGTAACTTTCAGTATGGAAGCAGTAATTCAGAGTTAATGTCACATTATCGTTAGCATAATCAGAACAGCTGCGGTTACCGTATTAGCCACGTTTTAGAGTACACGAAAAAATTGGAACGAGAATTTAAAGTGCGCTTAAATGGGCTTCTTTTGTTAAGACCAACGGCAATAAGTGACCAATGAATACCGAGCGGAAAGAAAAACTCCGTTTTTTTTTTACAACGAGTTTAACTCACCAAGTTTTTTTTAGAAAATAAATCCTTGGGGGGTGTGTAGGTACTTCAGGATCATTTCCTTTTTTAAATATGTGCACCTTTAATTTACCTGATTTTTTTTAATCATCAATATTTTTAATATCTCGTTGGTATTATGTGGAAGACTAGCTGTGCCAGCGGCTTCGCTCGCGTGGACTACTAAAAAACTTTTTTTCTATATTTAGTGTGGAACCCTAATTATTATTTTTTTTCCTTAAGTTATTCGTAAGTTATTCCTTATAACATCAGCTATCTGCCAGTGAAAGTCCTGTCAAAATTGGTCCAACCGTCTCAGAGATTCCCGAAACAAACAGACAAAAAATTTAAAAAGGGGTTTTTTGTTATATGCACCGTGTCTACCTCCATATGCATTTAGTAGAAACCTGTTATTTTGACATTACAAGCAGACACTTCAATTGTATTATATGTGTAGACTAGATATGCCCGCAGGTCCGCTCGCGTGGACTACGTAATGCCGTCGGTCGAGCGCACGCCCGAATCGTGTTGCACCCGTTCCTACCGGTCACCTGCCGGTAATTTTAAAGACAAAAATGATGATTGTGGGTGATCCTTAAAAGATAGACATATGCTTTTTTTAAGATCACGTATAAAATTAATTTCATATATCTCTTATGGTTTTTTTTTTGTTATGGAAAGAATTCGTATGTTACATCTAACAAAATATATCCTATTATCTGACCAGATAACCTAGCAATGAATTAAAAAAAATGTTAATCTGATAAATGTTTTTAGCTTGAAAAGAACATAAAGGAACAGACAGAGAGACGTTGAGCATTATGTTTTATTATCATTGATATATACATAACTATAATAATGACAAACCAATAAGCATCCTTTATGATATAGAAAGGTCTTTAAAGAAAAATGACGTGACGCATTATATAATAATATTATTGCTATGGAGCATGTGGGTAGAAAAAGTCATTCGTCTTCTTTTTCGTATATCTTACATTGAAATACCATATCACATAAAGTTGTCAACATTCACTCCATATTATTATCATAATATTTATATCTAATAGGGCTATATATAATAGCAGCCTGTAAATGTTTTACTGTTGGGCAAAAGTTTCTTAATGAGAAAAGGCACGGATTTATGATCAGGCCAGGCGCGACGTTATTGCGATAATTTTCAAAACAAGAATCTGTAGTTTTGATGTACATAGTGGTTGTAGGTTGTACATGTCATGTACGAATATTAGATTCCCTGGATTCCTAGAGTTGTTCTCCGTCAGCCTTCCGTATTCTGTCTTACTAACAAAATTCAAATGATTAAATGTACTTTAAAATCCATTATGATCTCATAGACTCATCGAATAGACATATTAGGTATTGATCTTAAATTCCACTAAGCTAATTCTCGGTTATATGAGATGAAAGAAATTATGTATTACATTATTCTTCAGTAAAAAAGTTTTCGACAGTGTGAGTTTATGGGAGAAGTCAGTTACCATCACTTAAACTTAATCATTTTCAATATAATTCCAACAATACACCTTTATCATCGTTTTGTACGTTTATTTAATCCTTATAGCGTCTGTAACAATATTATAAATATACATAACATAATAAAACTAGCTGTGTCCCGCGGAATCACCCGCGTATAATTTAAAAAAAATCGCTGATTGATGATTTATAATACTTCACTATAGACAATATTTTTATCGGGCGGCCAGGGTTATGCGTTACAACTAACACGGCTCGTGCGCGTCGCTACTACACCTATAGTCATAGACCCGAGCCGAGTGTTGAATTATTTTACTTTTACATTATCTCCCAAACTATTCTTCCAAATAACATGTTATATGGCATGGCACAGTTTATCTAAATAAAATTGTCTTGATGATGAAGCAACTTTCGCTCATAGGGAATGCCAAGGCTAATAATAATGCTCATAAATCACTTTTCAATGTTCAATAAAACGAACGAAGGAAATACCTTAGTGTGCCTTTTGTATAAGAGATAGGAATATGATATTACACCCTTTTTATAGATAAATAAAGAGATAGACTAAAGAGAAATATTTGCAATGTATTTACTAACCATTACGCCAGCGCACGCGGATAAAGCAGTTAGGGTGCGCTATTTGTTCCCACTCACTTAACAAAAATCAATATTTAAGGCTAGCTGAGATGTGTAGCCTAATATTAGATAGCCTATACTATTCTCGTGAATCTAGCTATCAAATACATAAATATTTTTTTGAATCCGACTGGTAGCTTCAGAGATTAGCGTGTTTAAAAAAAACAAAAAACTCTTCAGCTTTATTATATTATAGTATAGATATAAAATATACAGTATATTACCAGATATATAATGGATTACCCTTTAGTGGATTTATGACGACGGTCACTGTCGTCAGATACTCATCTCTTGACAGTCACCACTCGTTAGATGATACTTTACTTACGATCAGATCATGTACATTAACTTTGAAATGGCAGCCAAGTATGAATCACTCGCCCTTCGAGAGTTCCCGTTCTGATACTTCCAATACACAATATATTTATGTTATGATTTTAACAAAGAAGTTTTAAGTTTCAATTGGACATCATTAGCACGAGCATGAGTCACACTTGCCCGATATTTATTATTTGTTATTTTAATTTAAAGCTTACACTTTAATCACACCTTTGACGCTTGTACTTGTTATCGTTTTTACGAAACAGCTGTATAAAGAAACTAAAAACAAATAGAATGTTTTGTATATGAGAACGCTCCTTAAATATATTTTTTTTTTTTATTCGATGTCTGCCTTTAACTTTTATATATATAGGATAGCATAGTATGGGCGTGTCATGAGGTGGGATAAAAGTATAACTAGAAGAATGTTATTTGTGAAAGTGGACGGATATAGGAGTAGAGGAAGCCGGAGAAAGTATGGATGGATTGTGTGAAGAATGATATGCGTATAAATGGAGTAAATACTGACAGTTGATAAAGGACAGTGTAAAAGGAAAACATGTTGTGCCAACCCTACTAAAAATACGTGGAATAAGACGAGGAGTATGCATGTAAGAGCTTGTGTAAGCACGTGAATTTATGTTTTTGTCTATTTATGTGTTGGTGGATTTGGATATGTAATACTTTAGCCTAAATTGTATTACAACCCACTTACCTCTCTATAGAAACACCAGTATAATTCTAGAACATAAAAGCATTCAAGCCCATTATATAAATATATATATAAATATATAAATATAAATAGATTGTATAATGTTGTTTTAAGTAAAAGTTAGACGAACAGAAACGGAGAATAAT
The DNA here is from genome assembly GCA_947532125.1 of Saturnia pavonia. Taxonomy (NCBI): domain Eukaryota; kingdom Metazoa; phylum Arthropoda; class Insecta; order Lepidoptera; family Saturniidae; genus Saturnia; species Saturnia pavonia. The sequence goes on from OX383908.1 coordinate 10,328,679, forward strand.
GCCCGTTTTAAGCTGTAACGGCTTACAGCACTTCGCTCTATGCCGTAATGACGGCCATTTCGTTATAAATGAAAACAAGTGGTTAAGCGAGACATTGCCTAATGATATTATTAAACCTACGGTGGCTTTATGCCAAACGTATGACAGAACTTTTAAAACATCGTTTAATTAAAATTACACCGTGATTAGCAAAATCCAGGCCCAGATCTCTCTTTAAACTTACATAGCTTAAAACTTCTCTCAGTTTTTAGTTGAGTTTCGTTACTATATACTTACATGTTATATAAAACGTATATTGCTAATTATTATAGTTTACATTACACTATGTATAGGTTTCTTTATATATTAGTTTTTTACTATACACCTATAAAAGATACAAAGGTACCTCAAAAATAATGTATTTTTAAAATTATTCTCCTACTTATACAGGTACCCTAAATTACACATTAAGAATATACAATATCGTGTCCTAAAAGTTTTATTTTTAAATTTATATATATGTATTACATGGTATATGTAGGAGCATATGTAGACTTACGACAGTAACGGAGATAACACGATGATGGGCGTCTGTTGTAAGAATATCGAAAAGCACGTTTACTTTGCCGCTTTGCTTTGTGATTCGGAATTCGCAATGTCAGTAAAAGTGAAGTGCTTGAACTATTTATTTATTTGTTAAACCACGTATGTATGTTCTACTAAAGGCTTTACATATTAAACAATTCTTATACGAATACGCTCTGAATTGGAAGTTGACAATTAGGTACTATTGTTAAAAATATCTTCACGCCTAGACAACAATGAAATTAAATTAAGTTTATTCAAGACATTATTAGTATATTAAGATTCTTATAACAAACTAGCGGTGCCCTCCAGACTCCGCACGCGTTTGTAACGCAGTAAAAATATTTTTATCTCGTAATTTTATTTTTACACATGTTATTGAAAATTTATATAGGTTATCAATTGAAGAATTATATATACAGCACCTGTGTACAAAATCTCATCATAATCGGTTGAAAATGAAGAAACAAAAAAACGACTTCTATAAATATTCGATTCTTATAAGCAAACCTATAATTTGACAAATGATATAAGCTTCCCGCATAGAAAATTACATAAGAATCTGTCAAGAAGTAACATAGACCAACAATTGCTTACGTAATATTCGTGAGCGGTGTCCTTATGTCCTTATCAGGAAATTTGGGAAAAAATACATGTACAGACAGAAGTGCATATTTATTAATTTAAGTAGATAACTATAAATTCTATTACAATCGACATGAAATAAAAAATGACTTTCATAGGGACTGTCAATAGAAGTGAAAACTTATAACATAGTTTTATTTTTAACGCCAATATAAATAGGAATAATTAAAATAATTAAAAATTTGGTGTTTATTTTTCAACTTCAAGATATCAGTATATATATTTAGTACTCACTTTTTTTACTGCACAGTGATTCTACAGTTAAACAATTAAGATAATAATCAAACTCAAACACGAATTGAACAATGTACAGTATATACACATTAAACTTTTTACTAAATCCATTCAATTTTACTTGTAAAGATATACACAGCACTAATGTTGCACAATACGTCATCACACCACACCGTCAGGTATATACGATGTGTTATGCTTGTATACGTATATATATATATATATACGCATGCCCCAGTTTGATATCAGAGCAGTACGTGCTATAGGTATATACATTAATCGATATAGACACACCATTAACATTAGCATGTCGGTGACGCGAACCCATAAGATTTTACCCCACCATTATGTGCTCAACGCGGCTAAAGAATAAAGAAATTTTCACTTTAAAAATATATAAATTCTGATATATAATAACTAAATTTTCTTTCCCTTAAGCATACATGATTGTTAATACACAAATAATTCAAATGAAGTAATCTTCTCGGCAATCTCACACAACGAATACAATATTGTTATAACAGACAGCTAGATTTATGTTGTAACAGGTGGGCTAAACAGAAAAGGTTATGTAATCATATTTAAAACAATTATGAATAACAAATTAATTTGTTTTAATAATATCTAACCCCGAGCTTTCTGGTGGGTTCGTTGTTATGAAAATAAACCTTCGGGTTTATTTATTACAAAATATCATAATACTGCGGTGTACAGCGGAAGAAATGTGTTTTTTTTATACTAGTAAGGTGGCAAACATGCGTACGGCCCACCTGATGGTAAGCGGCTACCGAAGTCTATGGATGCTTATAATGCCATATGATCACTAGCGCGTTGCCGACCTTGAACCTAAGGAGCTCTGGAAACCCTACTCACCGCAAGAACACAACAGAAGATAATGAAGGTAATGTGGGTGCTATGTATAATGATAATAAATATTTATTTCAAAAAATGACTTTACAATTAATCACTTTTATTTACAATATTTAGTATATCTAATATGTATATGTGTTATACTTAAAACATAATCCAAAAGTGCTAAATAAGCTTTAACAGAGTGCATTAAAGAAATATATCCACTATATTGCAAATGTTAGTGTCCGTTCACAAATTATCGACAGATTAGATTCTCAATGGATTGATATTAACTAACAGTTCATACAATAGTAATAGTAAGAAACGCTGGTAGATTAAATTTGTCCTCATGATTTTGTTGTTAATATTTTTCTACAGCAGAATAATTACGAATTTATTATAATTACCCCATTACAATGAAGCAATGATGGCTCAGTGGTAGCGTGTACGACCTCGCGTTGATTGACATGAGTTCGAATCCCTGCAAGGAGCCTAAGCTTTCTGTGAAGGAAAACATCGTGAGGAAACCATAGCATGGTGGTAGGATATTTTCTAAAACCCGCCTGGCTAACTACTATCTTCAAGTTGGAAATCTGCCGCCAAGCATCAATAGGTGTTTTTTTCGGCAGCTGCACTTGAGAGCCAGTCTTGCACTAGGTTTAGCGTGTTATTATCTTGGGCCACAACGACACTTAACATCAGGTGAGATTGTGGTCACTACACCAAACCTATAATAATAATAAAATAGGTACCGCCAGGAGTACAACCAGAACCATGTATAGCAAAAATAAGTGACACTTGATTATATGGATATTTTTAAAATAATTATACTAAAACTCTATTGATATTATGGGGTGATTCTAGATAAAAGGGGAAGAGGGTGGAAAGAAAGGAAGGAGGAAAATGATATTTCACTTTGATCTCACATTTTTTTTAATTCTATTAATATGCTTGTGTTGATTCAAAATCAAAAATACTTTATTCAAGTTAGGCTTTGAAAACGTAAAAATGGACATTAAAACACTACCCACCTTTCGGATAACAAACCAGTCATAGAGAAGAGTCGGCAAGAAACTTGATGGATCTTGTTCTGTGGTATGCTATTTGGACTGCAGACTTCCCTGAATTTATTTATACTCGGTCATAGACTACTGCGCTAACACAGGTGATTTTATGCTCAGGATATACATGATATCTTCTGAGATATGCTATCCTGTAGCACATACCAAAATGACAAATATTAAAAAACTGTTTTATAGATAGTATAAACAAAACAAACCATTCTCATATACATGATTTACTTGGGACATTTCCACAGATATTATCTGATTAATTTAACCCAAATTGTCAAACACCATAAATTAGTAACATATCTGATTACGCCATCGAAGCATACATACTGATACAAGGGGCAAGAGTTGATATCATTACAAATAAATTTCACTTATCTGTTACATTTAGTACAATTTGCTACCACCACACCGCGGTTACACGTCGCCTAAAACAAATACGTACACCTACGCCTTATATTTTGCTTTCCGCACCTTACTTGAAAACTTTTCGGCTCTGAGAAAATAATGTCTAGTTAATTTGAACATAAAGGTTTTTATCGTTCGTACGTTATCTAATAATAATATTAAGTGAGCAATTCTTGTATACATGAGAACATGTACATAATATATCACAGGATAATTTTACGAACCGTTAGTATAGTGAGATTATAAACTGTCGATAGATTGTGAACGGGCAGTAATAATTTTGAGTTTTTGATGATATGTCTGTTAAATAAGTAAAATCATAATACTAGGATTTGCAAAATTTGAATTTTCAACGGCTCATTTGTTTCTGGCGTTTAAGCACAGTTTCAACCTAACCTACTGGTTACTTTATAAAACCTATGCAATTTTAGTGTTCGTTAACAATCTATCGACCGTTTATAGTCTTACTGGATTGATTATAAACCAACGGTTCGTACAATTAGCCAGTGACATATAACGTTTCTAACGATTTGAGTGAAATTGTATATTTAGTTATTTTTTTACATACCAAGTACCCTAGATATGATTTGTTTTCAAGACACCGAGCGAAGTTCGCTTGCCCAGGTTATACATAATAATAACCACAACAATTTGTTAATATGAAAAATTAAAAATAAAATCAGGAATACTATAATAACTTTAAAAGATAAAACTATACATATATTCTATCATATAATACTATTTCATTTTTTATATTCTACATAGTATGTTTGCGTACATCATCCTAGTTTTCTGTAATTCAAACTACAGAATGTTGGGTGACACCAACTTGAAATTTCATTAAAAGCTAACCAAACAGTCCAGGCGGACAGAATGGTTAGGGTCATAAAGTAGATAAACGATTTCGGTATCATATAGTGTTATTGTATATGGTATCTATAATATTATTAATATTTTAAAAAAACAGCTATTTTCAAAAGTTTATTTGACTAATTTGGTAAAGAAAAAAATCATTAACTGACAGATCTTCTTACCTTATCTCCTTATCTTCTTACCATGAACTTGTAACTAAAATATATTTGTTATTTGACCACTCACAAATCTCGGTTTTAATTATAAAATGTATGAGGACAACCGAAATTTTATTTTGAAATTACACTTTTTATGTACGTTATGAAAACGTTATTATACAGTTAAAGTAATTATGAGGGAGAATTTTATGATGAGCGCACGTTGTTAATAGTCCATACTATGAAGTTGCTTGACATAGGTACCTCTTGTTTTATTGCGGTGAAGATAGTCACGCTAAATATTATGCGTCGCATTACCTCGGCTGGGATTTAAAAAAAAAACTTCTAACGCGCGCACTCTTGTACACGCATTGACTTTTTAAAAATATATTTTAAATAAAATAATCTCCACCATTTAAATCAGATAACGATAATATTATCAATTAAAGACTTCCTTAAAATATAGCCTTGCTAACATTTCAAAAGGCGTCTTAACGGCCAGTTATTTATCTTAAATTCTAACACAAATGTAATCTCATTGTAATCAAAGAGATTGGAAGCAGCGGCGATATATTTTGCTAAGTAATCTTTGCGACTAATGGGCCCTGACAATTCCATTGCAAATAAATCGGTCTGTACCTTTTAACTTAACAAGCACTTAATGTTATATGAATAAAAATGAATCAATAAAAATAATAAAATGTCTGTGGTATTATATAACATAATTATTATCTATACTAATATTATAAAAAAAGAGTGCGAATTTTGTAAGTTTGAATATATGAAGAGGCTAATCTGGAACTACTGTTTTTTTATTTATACTGCAAAGATGGCAAACAAGGTTACGACCCGCCTGATGGTAAGCGGCTACCGTAGCCTATGGACGCTTGTAACGCCGTAGGTATCACTAGCGCATTGCCGACCTTGAATCCCCCTACCCCAAGGAACTCTGGAAAGGAAAGTACAGTTAATTAAGTATTCATTGTCTTCTACTCCTTCTTGCAGTGTCATCTGCTATCGAAGGCTGGCAGGATATATCGTATTTGCAAACAGTTTATTTGTTTATTAATTAAAATATAAAAAATGTAATTTTTAATGACATTAATTTGTTCACAGATATAGTACTATAATAATTGATAAGGCTCTGTACCTCTGACCATTAAAAAATAAGCTATGTATGTAATTTTGTTAATCGTGAAAATAATCACTGTTGCCGTTTCATGACGTTTCTGGGTCCTATTCTGCGTGAAGTGATTTACTCAAAGGTTATGAATAATTTTGTATCGTGAATATTTCTCGAGAGGCCGAACTTTCCCGTACATAAATTATCGGCAAACAAGACCCCATCGAATTTATGAGACCCACGTTTGTCGATCCACCAACATGCTTTACCTCGCATAATTCAATAATCCCTAGAGATGTAGTGACAATTGAATAAATATTTATACCAAGTCATTTCTTAATTAAATTCAATAAATAACTGCACGAAGAGTTATAAAACCAATTTTAAATTTTCTAGTTTCACTCAAATATTAAACGAGGTACGTAAAATATCAAAACTTCACCCTATAACTTACAAGTTTAGAAAATTATTTTCAATTTTATTGTATTCAGGATTAACTCGAATATTTTCAAGAAAATTATTGGAAAACCTTTGTAGCGTCTCAATATTCTTAACTTTGTTCTAAATTGTATTATTGTGTACAATAGAAACATACTTGATTGAATAATATAATACGTTTAATAGTATCACGTATTGTATCTTTTGTTATGCTTGAAATTCAAAGCAATTATTTATAATAATTTCAGGCAACCAATTAAAATGTTATTCTGGTAATAACAGAAGTGAAGTGGGGGTCGTGGTAAAATGCTCGACCACCACTTCGCGCAACTTGACTTCGAAAACAATTAATTTTCATTATCTTCTGACAAGCATCGTTATGAAATCATAGCATGATAGTAGGGATTTTTTCTATATAATAGCTCCCGTAAGTAGTTGGTGCGATCCTCGAGAAGGAAGCCCTCGAACCCGCTGCCTGCGCAATAGAGTAACTCTACCAGTTACATCACACTGCACTTCACATATTATGTGAGGAACATTTTTAATTATTTATGTTAAGCATATATTGGCGCGTTTGGCCCAGAGTAAAAGCGTTCTGATGGGTTCTTTTTTAGGCTTATTTTCAAGATAATTTTAATAATATGTGACATCAAAATGTCTCTTATAACACAAAAGATATGACAATATTAATATAAATTCAAACAGATATTTACAAGAAATCGCTTGTTAAAAGAGTAATATCTATTTTATAAATCCAATAAAGCTTAGATGATAGTGCCTGAGGACTTTCTGAAATGGCTGAATTTTATTCACAAAAGAACTGCTTAGTAGGAACGGCTTTTGATACGTGCCTAGTACTACGCTAACCCTGTCTAATACAATAATATTATAATAGGTAAATAAGTTATGCTGAAAGGTAATTTAAGAGTATTATCGTAACTTATGAATTTATGTATATAAATTACTGTTATCGCTTTTTAAATATATAGATAAATAAAGCTCAAAGGTATTATAATATACTGTTATATTAACTAGCTATGCCCGCAGCTCCGCACGTATTATTACGTAATTATTTTCGTCTTATAATTGAATTTTCACTAATATGTTATGTGTTTGAGCCTATATTGATAATTTTTATAGCCTTTAAATTTCCGAATAACATAAACTCCCTGTATAGAAAATTTAATTAAAATCGGTTATGAATATTGTTATTTTATGCTTTTTTTTTTAGATTTCTTTAAAATAAAGGTTTTTTATAACATATCAATTGCGGAATAAACAAGTACTTCATATGTATAAAATTTCATTTAATATACATGTACACACAGAACTACGAATTTCTTAATATAGTATACGTTACCAGAAGTAAATGTTAATAAACTTGAAACATTTCTAATAAAGGCTTTTTTATACTACAAAGGTGGCAAACAAGCTTACGGCCGCCTGACGGTAAGCGGCTACCGTAGCCTATGAACGCCTGCAATACCATAGGTATCACTAGCGCGTTGTCGACCTTAAACCCCTCTCTCTACCCCAAGGAGCTCTAGAAATCCTACTCACCACAGAAATACAACACAAGATTATTTGGCTGCGATCTTCTATAGGGTGGAGGTATTTCACCCGTCGGGCTGCCCCAAGTAGAAAGAAAACTGTAAAGAAAAATATTGTTTATTTAATTTAGAAATTTTTAATTTTATATCTAAAGACTTGTACAAATACTTACCAGCCTTTCAAGCAAACGTTCAATTACCATATTGAACCTAATACTTAAACATTTCCTCGGTTATTATATCGAAATGCTTCTTTGGATAATAGAAAAACTTAATATTGAAATATCAGATTAATGATTTTTAAACTTTCACAAATACTGTTCATTCAGAGTAACAAACGGCATGATTTTTATACTTAGATATCGAAGCGAAAAGTATACGGTTCACTCGCATGAGCATTTAGAGAATTTCGTTGAAAACTTGCCAAATGAGAAAGAAACCGGGACTTATTTTCATTTTGTTTCTTCGTATTTGGTTTAAAGGATATTATTTGACTCTGATCATATGATTATTGTTTTTGTTCTTATCATTCGTAATAGGTAGTAGACTACTAGGTTGTAATTTTACAACATAAAGCAATAAGTTTTCATTAAATAGATTTCTCAGGTAAGGTATATTGAATAAAATGTGACTTTATACATTAGAACAAATTTTCTAGATTTATCATTAACATAACTTAAATCGAGATCTATATTACTACCTATTTAATCTTCTCTGATTTTCATTTGGAAAGTGTCTAATGATGATGAAGATGTGATTATAGCATACGCTTTTATTAGAAGAGGAATCAAACATAGCATGTATTGGATTGTTTGTTGTTGCAAGAGAATTATCAGAGATTCTGTTAATATATAGACAGGGATATGCTCAATAATATGAACTAATTTGATTATATAAAATAATTTGACTGCTAAGTCCACCACTACAAAGTCGTTTCGTCTAGGCGTCTTGCGATACGCTTCTATGACTTGAGTAATTAAAATGTTTGTTAAGTATAATTATAGTAGGTACAGCTGATCCGCTTAAAAATAATATTGTGTTCCGGATTCCAGTGCCCTTCCTCTGGTTATATATAAAAATCATATATTATTATCAAATAGGTATTAAAACAGTTGCATAATACAATTGTGTGCGTGCATGAGTGCGTGCGTGCGTGTGTGTATGTTGTGTGTGTGACAATTCTGTAGTCGAGTTATTGACTATCGGATGGGAAAGAACAACGTCTGCCAGGCCAGCTAGTATAACTTAAAAGTTATATTAAACATAGCAATAAATAAACAATTTTTCACACCATAAATCGCGTGTAACAACAAGAAAACTGCAAATTTATGTAGATTTTGTTAGGGAAGTCGCGTGTAGCCGACGTACGTCGACCGATGCCCCTGATGGAGCCCGCTTCAATGTTCTTATGGAAATATTATTACTACATTATGCATATTAGGACTTGATTTTTCTGTTCAAATTCCCATGCGATATTTTTTTTAAAATATTACAAGATTGAGTAATGGAATAAGTTGATAAATCTTTGGTATTGGCGTAGTATCATAGCCTAAACACGTAGACATCTGTTTGCATTTCATAGCTTATTTATTAGGGCAGATTATAGGCTATAACGTCACACCACGACCATTAGGAGCGGAGTAGTTACCACATAAAGTGTAGGTCAGAAATTACGCGAGAACGAAGTAATAGTGTGGGCGGGCGGTGCCTTCAATTAAATGGGAAACCACAGCTAATATTGGAATATGTAATCGCACAGACGCTTGAGTACCGTTACCGTTTAAACTTCACAGAGTCAAGTGGAGAATAAGTAAATAAGTAAGTCCATCAGAAAGGCTTTTTAATAAAAGCATTTGTAATAAAAGCAGTTTGATGCACATCCGTTCGTCGTACTTCAAACACTATGGACAGATTATTGGCAGAGCTCCAGAAACGCCTCGCTCTGGGTGACGGTGTAAGACTACGGATGCAGTAAAAGGGGATTTAGTATGTGCTGACGTTTAATGAACAAATACAAACTTATAAAGTTGGATCATCAATTCAAGACTTTGAAAAGAAAATATAAGTACACTTAGTGATTTTGTAAATACAGTATTTCTAAACAAGTCAAAATATATGTGTCATTACTTGATTTATAAAAATGGCAAAAAATAATAATAATTAATAACCGTTCGTTACCGACCCATAACATGTTTTACAGAAATATTTTTTGTATATCATCTTCACATTATTCAACGTCTCTCGGTCTGTCTGTCTGTTTGTCCGTTAGTGCTTATAACTTATGTTACTGATTTATTTTGGAAAAATATTTGTAAATGGAATATAATACTAGAATTATCTATAGAATAGATAATTTACTGCGATTTCGAAGGCAGCCCCATAACAGAAGTTGTTCATTTTAATAAATAGGAACTTTCCATTTTCTCATGAAAATGACATTCTAACCTAACGACATCGACACGAAACTTTTATTTTACGCATAGTACACAGCACATAATAAAACTCAATTAATAATAAAACTTTGTAGCGCATTAATCCCAAGAAGAAATTTAATTTTTTTTTTCTTAAAATGTGTTATTACTAACTTCAGAACATACTTTTTTCTTAACTTCTTCTGAAACCATATTTGAAGTATCTAAATGCAATAAAAGCTTGTATTCGAATAATAATAATCTGTAGTGCCAACCTTACTTTAAAATTTTGTTGTTCTGCTTGACCGATGTATCAGTTATCTGTGTCTATAATTTATCTTCACGGATCCAGCTAATTTACTCCATTACATAAAAGCAAGTATCAGAAGTATAAGAAGAGACAAGCTCTTCCTAAACACTGTCAACTGTCTGATGTTGAAATTAATATTCGATTTTTAATTTAGTTTAGGGCGGAATAATCTAAATTTTAATCCTTTGAGGGATCTGAATTTTATCATTTAAATTGGCGTCGCCTAGAACGAGCGAGATTGCCAAAGGCAGTTGGCGTCTGACGCCAACAAGTACCTCCAGAAACTTCGATTAACGAGTTCCGAAGATTTAGTGGCATTGTAATCGCGTAAGAATTACCCACGTCTCTTGGAACTTTATGGCGTTTTTTTCTCGCGATTTACGGTAACATAAGGGTTTTGAATGCGATAAACCTACATTTTTATTCACAGTTTCCTGGTAACTTAATCACGCACAAATCCATATGTTGTAATATGATTTTATAATTGCAACACTGAGTTTAAATAACTTGACTGTTCTTATTGCTGGAAACTCTATATGTGTATATTATATTGTACGCTTTGAAATATGTAAACTATTTTTGAAATGTAGGTACAAGTCTGAGAAATAATGTAAAATAGTAAACGTTAAAAAATGTTTGATTCAACCCAATAGTGTTGGACAAAAGTAGACAAAAACATTTATAAAAGATGTATAAATAACTTAAAAAATCCTATATTTTTTTTATCTAATTTATATATAATATCGGATAACGGTGACTACAACAATCTGTAAAAAAATATAAGAAATAACTGACATACTTCGCTTTTACTGCTTATTTAAAATAAACGATACAAGGAAGCCCTGGGAGAGTTCGAGAGAATAATAAGTAAACTTTCAATTTAAACTCAAATATTAATTTCTAATATGGAGTTACTACGTACGTGTTACGTATTGAATTGGCAATGTACAATGTAATGCTTGTAACAGAGTTTTTGGCGGGATCTTGAACATGTGGTTTTTATTTTAATTCATTTACTTAGGTTTTTTGACCCTATATTAGGTAATATTGGTGAAATTTTGTGTGATATAGTTTGGTTATTGTACATCCTTATATTATTCTAACAAGGGAGCCACCATCTTTTTTGAACTCATTTTGAAGATTAGATAAGTGTACGAAGGCTTACCTTAAAGGGCTTGTATCCAGTGGCCATAATATTTTTTTAAAATGCTTGTAACTTGTACCAGAGTTAATGATGCAAAATAAATTCTTGAAAACTTATTGCAATACTATTATAGTTTAGCTCTATGGTTTAACTCCAAACTTATTTTCTCAACTACAATTCACAGATTCCTCGAGTGTTACACAAGACTGTAGTGATATTACTTGGCGTGACAAACTCCAATCTCTGAGGCTTGGATCTTTGAAATTAGCTCGCTCTACTAATTATCATAAAGTTTTAACTACGATGAACTTTTGGCAACACTATCAACGCTTTAACTGAAATTTCTTGGAATATTTGAATATTAAGTGAGGTTCTTTTTGGCTCATTTAATTCTGTTTCAATTTTATGCGAAGTGCCATTTTGATTTTTCAATATTAATTAGACGTCTAGACTTACATTCTAAGAAGCAATATTGCATTTTATGAGTAATATGGTTATTTTATTAATTACTTGAATACATATTAAAAAAAAAAGAAAATATTGAATATCATCATCTTGAATTGTCTATAAGCACAAACATATTTTTATAATGGCAATGGAATAATTGTTTTTCCTGCTGTTACGCATTTTATTAATTAATGAGCGTGGACTGTACAAGGAAATGGAATGAAATGAACTCACTGGCTTGCAGTAGTTTTTGCTCTTTCACCGTTGTATAGCTTCACAACGCACTCACGAGGGGGTAATATTAATATAACCGGCCGCCAGAATGTAGCGGTCAAGGACAATGCGCGCGAGTCGATTTATATGCGGTGTTATTGATTGTGATTCAGAGTCTCTTCTATGTGCAATCTTTTATTTAATCATTTATTCTGACCTCTCTGAAGTCTACGTAACCTACGGGTGTTATCCATAGACTGATGAGTAGTGTGCACGTGTCGCGGCGTTCTTTTCCACCATCAGCGCTCGCAAGTCGAGGTGGAGTACAAATCAGCGATCGTTCGTTTATACGCTTTAAAATCGGAAGGTCTCCTCCAATACGCGTGCCAGCTCGCACCGGGTTAAAAGCTGCTTATTGCAGTTACTATTGAGACCTTTGCTTTAGAATCGAGTCTTTCAATTCTTACGCCAATTGAGCCAACTAATTCATATATTGCACTAAGCGATTACATTATACAACTGGACGACAAATGTGTATAATATTATGTATAATAATTATTCCATTTGTTAGTTCAATTATATATTATCTAGTACAAGTAATCCTAATTGTGAAACAAAAATATTAACTTACTGTCACTGCCTCCCGAATACAAATTCTTATTTAGTCATATGATGACGTAACCGATATCATTCTATTGTCGGCACAGGAATTGTAAAGCTTACAGAAAATTGTATCAGTTATTCTAAAACCATCCAGTTGTTGCCAAGTTAAATGTACTAAACCGTAATTCTAATAAATTAGTACTAAACCGTAATTCTAATAAATTATTTTCGAATAAATTATTAAGTATATTTTTCAGTTTGTTTTAACTATATATACTCAACGCTAATATAATTGAATATTATAGTTTTAGAATAATAACAAGTTTCAATATTCATTACTATTTCTAATGTAAAATGTGTCGATTCAGAAGTAGAAATGCTAAATTACACTTCGCGAAGTGCAGACGAATTTCTTGCAACAAAAACACTAGAAGTCACACAACCAATAATAATTTAAAAAGAAGGAAATTATTAAATATCATAATCTTGAATAACATGTTTCAATGTTTGTTTTAACTATATATACTCAACGCTAATATAATTGAATATTATAGTTTTAGAATAATAACAAGTTTCAATATTCATTACTATTTTCTAATAATGTAATAAATTACACTTTGCGAAGTGCAGACGAATTTCTTGCAACAAAAACCCTAGAAGTCACACAACCAATAATAATTTAAAAAGAAGGAAATTATTAAATATCATAATCTTGAATAACATGTTTCAATGTTTGTTTAACTATATATACTCAACGCTAATATAATTGAATATTATAGTTTTAGAATAATAACAAGTTTCAATATTCATTACTATTTTCTAATAATGTAATAAATTACACTTTGCGAAGTGCAGACGAATTTCTTGCAACAAAAACCCTAGAAGTCACACAACCAATAATAAAATACTACATTCCTGTGCATGCGCCGTTTCAGCAATACTACATTCCCACACTTTTATTAATGCTGAATTTCCAGTCCTTTTATAAATGCTCATTCCGCTGTTGCAGCAATACTACATTCCCACATTTTTATAAATGCTAAATTACACTTTTCTCATTAAGTCTCTAGTCACTTAGTTTGCCAGTCACCGCGAAGTGCAGACGAATTTTTTGCAACTAAAACTTAGAAGTCGCACAGGAAATAATAAAAAAAAAAAAAACCTATATATCTCACAACAAATAATAATAATATAATAATAACTTCCTGGAAAAGCATTCGCACAGCGGCACCACGAACTGCCTGGCAGTGCGTCGACCCGGAGCTATCCTGGCGGACAGGGCGCGACGTGAGTACCCGTCGGAGCTGTCGCCAGCAGGCAGCGGTGCGTCGAATGGACCTGCCGGAACAGTCGCCCAGCGGCACCACGACCTTCCCGGCGGCGCGTCGACTCGTAAAGTGCAGACGAGACGAATTTCTTGCGACGAAAACCAAATGCTAAGTTCCCAGTCAACGCGTCGACCCTCAAAGTGCAGACGAGACGAATTTTTTGCAACAAAAACCAAATGGTAAGTTCCCAGTCACTAGTTAAGTCACACAAAAAATAACCCTCAAAGTGCAGACGAGACGAATTTTTTGCAACAAAAACCATATGCTAAGTTCCCAGTCACTAGTTAAGTCACACAAAAAATAATCTGTTTCAGCAATACTATACATTCCTGCATGCGCTGTTCTATACATTTCTGCATGCGCTGTTTCAGCAATACTATATACATTCCCACACTTTTATAAATGCTAAATTTAGAAAGAAAGAAAGGGTTTCTAGTCACGGTGAAAGGCTAGACAGACGAATATTCTGCAACTAAAACCTAGAAGTCGCACAGCAAATGATAAAAACCTAGATGTCGTACAACAAATTAAAAAAAACTCGCACAGCAAATAATAAAAACTAGAAGTCGCACAACAAATAAAAAAAAACCTAGAAGTCGCTCGCACAACAAATAAAAACCCTAGTAAAAATCTTAGACATTGCACAACAAATGAAAAAACCTATAACAAATAATAAAAAACCTAGACGTCACACAAATAATAATAATCATTTCCTGCAACAAAGAGCAGTCGGCCAGCAGCGCGACGACCTGCCCGGCGCGAAGAACCGACACCGCGAAATATAAATGCTCGATTACACTTAAGCTAAATTACACTTTGCGAAGTGCAGACGAGATGAATTTCCTGCAACAAAAACCTATAAGTCGCAAAACAAATAATAATAATCTGTTTCTTCCTGCATTCGCTATTTCAGCAATACTACATTCCTACACTTTTATAAATGCTAAAATAGTAATCTGTTTCAGCAATACTATATACATTCCCTCACTTTTATAAATGCTAAATTTAGAAAGAAAGAAATAGTTTTTAGTCACCGCGAAATGCAGACGATATTTCTGCAACTAAAACCTAGAAGTCGCACAGCTGTTTCAGCAATACTATATACATTCCCTCACTTTTATAAATGCTAAATTTAGAAAGAAAGAAATAGTTTTTAGTCACCGCGAAATGCAGACGATATTTCTGCAACTAAAACCTAGAAGTCGCACAGCAAATAATAAAAACTACTATAAGTCGCACAACAAATAAAAAACCTAGTAATAATCCTAGAAATTGCACAACAAATAATAAAAATCTAGAAGTCAAATCAATCAGTCAAGTCAATCAAAGAAAATAATAATAATCATTTCCTGTAACAAAGAGCTGTCGGCCAGCGGCGCGACGACCTGCCCGGCGCAACGACCCGACGTAGCTGTCGCCAGCGGTAAGCGGCACGTCGAGTCAAGTTTCTATTCACCGCGAAGTATAAATGCTGATTACTCTTCGCAAAGTGCAGACGAGAAGAATTTCCTGCAACAAAAACCTATAAGTCGCACTAATCTCAGCAATACTATACATTCCTGCAAGCGCTGTTTTAGCAATACTACATACATTCCCACACTTTTATAAAGAAATGCTTATTCCTGCATTTCCTGCATGCGCTATTTAAGCAATACTACATACATTCACACACACTTTTATAAATGCTAAATACACTTTTCCCATTAGAAAGAAAGAAAGAGTTTCTCTCCTTTTGGAGCTCTCTCCAGCAGCCAGCGGCGCGACGTGGTTGTGATGTGGGTACCCCCGCCGGAGGAGTCGCCAGCGGCGCATCGAGTGGACCTGCCGGAGCAGTCGCCAGCGGCGCGTCGAGTCGAGTCGAGTCACCGCGAAGTATAAATGCTAAAATTACACTTCGCGAAGTACAGACGACTGTTCGTAAAAATGTCCACAACATGCCGGTCCTCACAAAATTCTAAGATTCTAACCACCCTTCAAAACAACTTTCACGTATTTGATGGACTTAAGACAACCACTAACCTGTGTTTTATAGTGAAACTTTTCTAATCGAGTCATAAAATGAGAACTGCTCACCAAATTATTTTAGTATCCACAAACTTGAGTGTCACTCCGGTGACAGGTACGAACAAGATCATTTGTGCGGTTCCAATACCACCATCATCACGACGGTCACGAAATTCACAGTTGTAACATGTCACGGTGAGCAGAGCCTCAACTAGATCCAGTTAGACGTATCCATCTCTCACCGAATTTTCCACAACATCTAACAGAAAACCAACAAAATTAGACACAGATTCGTATCCAATAAAATGTTAGAAGTCATTAAATAATTTGGCACAGATTCCTTTGAAATACAATTTTAGAAGTCATTTAAAGTCATCAAGATTTATAAAAACAATATTTCATTATGGTTTTGTGATTAAAAAGCGTAAAAACACTTTCAATTGGCGGTAGTATGAAAAACATTCGCTAGCCATAACACAAAAATCGTTTTAGAAACACGGTAGTTTTAAACGTTACAGAAAACTGCTTCACGTATAAACTAACATTTAAAAATTACGTAAGTTTCAATTGGCGGTAGAATGAAAAACATTCCTCATTAACTTTAAAACACTTACACTTCTCGACTAACCATCTAGCGTTTTCATGCGCATAATCCACCGAAGAAATTTTACTAGTGGGTATTTTTAAATATTCGTATACAGAAATATGCTTCATTCGCCTATAAATAAAATATTAGTGGGTATTTTAAAAAATTCGCATACAGAAAGATGCTTCATGCACCTTTAAATAAATGGTCATAAATGCTAGCCATAACCCTCAAAAATCATTGTAGAAAAACGGTTGTTTTAAACATGAGTACAGAAAACTACTTCACGTATAAACTATAACATTTAAAAATTACGTAAGTAAAGCATAGATCTCGCCAAATACTTTGACAAGCTGTACTCTGCTCGATTTCTAAAATTCTCATAGAAGTCGTCAGTGGGTAAGACATTTTAGTTTACCCAGCTATGGGCGAGCATGGACGTCGTGGTCTATCCCACACTTCTGATGTTATAAATGAAAGATTAGCAGAGCTATTATTCAAAACTGGTATTACAAAAAAATGTAATATCGAAACGAATACAGTAATGGACAGCACGATGCTTCCGCACGATACAAATTTTTAAAAGATAATGCACGACTTCACTCCACTACTGACTTATATATTATACTTGAACGGTGAGGCGCCACCTTGTCACGGCAGCGCGAAACTAATTTGGCGGTAATTTTAAAATTAGTTTTTTTTTGCTTCTAACATATAGTTATCAAAATGACTTCATACTTTGTTAGTTTAATAAGACAGATCTCATTGGCATTCTTATTTTCAAAATTAGATTATATTTCAGGAAATAATTATCACAAGTAATACATTAATACATAACTGTTTATTTATTTTTTACAAATTGTAAGTATAGTAACGCATGTTACCTTACTGCTTTTAAGCACTAAATTGTTTTAAATAATGTATTAGTGATTAATTAATTCGAGGAATTTTTAAATGTAGATCACATTAAGTCTCAATAAAAAATGAAAATATTAGGAAAAATATGTGAACTTATTTAAAATTCTTTTTTTTTAATATTTATGTATGTTTAGTCATTGTTATGACGTAAATGATGAATTATGTAGGTTACTGTCAAAAGTGTGGTCATAATTTTATGGTAGGGGGAATCATTACGTGAATGATAGTGCTGTCTGGAATGACTTCCTCTCTGTTTATCCATTAAAAATAATAGAATTATTAACTGTAAATATTATTTACATATTTAAAATGAATTATAAACTCAAACGAGTTTCTTGCAGAGCCGGCTGATGACTAGAGTAGTTTCCGAACCATAGTAGAGTTTTAACTTTCATAAATGCCTTCTTAGGACCTAAACTGAATAAAGTATTTCTGATTTTTTTGTAGAAGTATTCGCATAATAAAATTATGCTTGACAGATAGGTAAACTAATTATTTGACCTAAGCAACATTATTATATTCATGTTGTTCTAAATTTTACCTTTTATTACCCCAATTTGAAAAATAACAGTTAAATAAAATCTAATTATAAAAATGAGGTCTTTGATAACAATTATTTTGCTCTCAATATTAGTTTCATTATTTATGCCACGGTATGCTTTGCACTAAAACGGGTTGAGGGGAAGTTTTCTCATTTTGGAACTAATTAAAACCGTTCATTGGGAACGTGTTCATTATTGCTAGTATCGACATTGCACTGGGTTGACCGACCTTTATTTTTACGTAATAAAAGCAAATAATGTGGAGTAGGTATTATAATACTAGAAAAATTGACTAATATTTTATACATTTTCAATATTCATTTTAAAAAGTAGTAAAATTTATAAAAACTAAGTATTAAAATAAGTAATGTATTTTTGGTCCTACTCTAATATTGAATGTTAAGGGTATTACGTGTTAACGAATGCTTCACTTGCCAAATGGATTAATTACTAGTCTTCACTAGTCAATAGATTAATCAATAGTCACACTTTTTGAATTTTAATGTGAAAACATTTGATTGACTCCTGCTTATATTTAAAAAAATCTAATAATGAAGATTAAACACAGCAAACAAACAAAGTATCCTTTGCCATTGAATAATAACATAAAATCTGCCAATACAATAAACCAAGCACGAATAGGTGTATTCTGGCAGCTGCACTTGAGAGCCAGTCTTCCACTAGGCTTAGCGTGTTACCATCTTAAGCCAAACCGCCACTTAAGATCAGGTGAGATTATGGCAATAACGCTAAAACCCTATAAAAGATAAAAACAACATTTATATCATATATAATCTAATTAACTCGATAAGTTACTAAATAGTGTATACTTAGGCGTGTCGCATTATTGAATCAGCCGGTGTATTTCTAGTAATCAAGCTGAGTGGTAGGATAGGCAATTGTACTCGTCTAGGTTGTGGCTAACATGCACATGTGATAATTCGTCATAGTGGCACTCCTTTAGTTGTATCATTTCGGGTTCAATGCGCGTTGAGAGGCCGCTATGACAGCGGTGACCGACGATGGATTGCTGCTCTCTAGGTGGCCGTATTTGTTTTTATTTTACTGTTATTGTCTGAGTAAAAAATAGGAAGACAATCACCATTCTCGAAATTTCAGGAATCGTCTAGAATGTGCCCGAATCATCGAGTATTTAGTCATACATTCAAGGAAGCACTACTTTTATTCACACATACAAAGCCTTATCGTCCGTACTGCGTCAACAAACAATGGTCTAAAACTATACGTTCCTCTTCTTTTAAAAATGATGACGTAAATTGTTTACAACATGTTTGCGAGTTCAAGCACCTTCTGGGTATAACTGGGTATAACAGCAAGCCGTATCGCGAGCCATGAAAGCAATATTTTGGAAAGCGAAGTGAAAGCAACAATCGATATAAAAGAATATATCTATACGAGGACTATAGAGTTTATAATTTATTTTGAAAAACGAATAAATTGTTCGCGTGAAATATAACGGCATTTCACTACCCACGGTTTTATCCGTACTTTCCTTACCATCAGGTAGAGTGCCGTCACTTTACCTACCTACTAATAAAAAAATGGAGGGATGTTTATATGGACTTAAGGGTAAAAGTAATTTTAAAAATCATTATTTTATTTTTGTTTCATGAAGTTAATTAATTTGATAAGTGAAGCATTCAATTAATACATTTACCATTGACATATATTGTACTTCATATCGATGACATTGTTTTATCTTTAAACAATATTTTACTTTATTGTTATCGTAATATCATATTCCTTTAAGTGTAATAATGATAGCAGTAGCCCCAAATGATAAAAAACAATACCAGACATGATCATTGAAGAACAAAATGCTACGTTTCATTCCAAACGAGTAACTATACAAGGGGTAAATTGAAATGCGTGGGTTGCGAGACAGAAATTGGCAAGTTTGAACACCACGCACAACCATTCCGGGGATTTGTCGGACCCTCGTAAAATTCTCTTCCAAACAGAGTTGCCCGAGGTTTATCTTATTTTGAAAAGCTATCTCTCGAAAAGATGACGCGGCATTTATGAGGAGAATACGGTGTGAGTTAAAATATATTATGGTCGTTTTACATTACCATAAAAAAAAAGAAATATTCGTATCCATTCTTTGAATCGTGATTTATCTTGAGTTCATACAAATATCCGAAAAAAAACAGAAGTTCTGTTTTCCCGAATTCGATAAATCTCCGTGAAAGTTCATCAATTTTTCTTTCCAAAAAAAAATCTAATTCTATCTATTAGGAATGCTTTAAAGCAAAAAATACCCAAATCGGTTCAGCCGTTCTCAAGTGATGTGTTTACAAACGAACAGCATTTCATTTTTATTTAGATATATGAAGCTTTGGTTTTAACCACAGACTATTACCATAATTTAAACTAAGCTGAAAATAATACAGAATGAGAACATGAACAAAAAATGTGTTTTGTAATGAAAGAGTTTTATTGGTTTTTGTTGTGACTTCTGCATCTTTGCTACCCATCTTTGTGGCCCATTACAAAATGTGTTCTTTAAATGGTGAAAATTGAGGAAGATACGAAAATCATCTCGGAACGAACTTTTAAATTTCACTGTCTTATCTTTGCTGTACCGTGAAACTGTGAAACCGCCTCCCACCCTTTATGTCCCTCCCTACGACATCGGGTCCTTCAAGTATTAGTAAAGAGATATGCAGGCTAACATGACAATGACGACAGCCGATAGATTGTCAGTCTCTATGGTCACCGTTGTGTTTGGATTGTACTGTGCTTACCATCAAGGACAGAACCGTCATATTGCTGAGATAGTATTTAAACAAAATCAACATAAGAATACACGACACTTCAACAATTCAATTTGAAATTAAACTTAAAGCTCTTTATTATTTTAATTTTAAATCTAACTGTCAAGCTATGTGAACTGCTACTATTATAAGCTTCAACTCCGAAATGTAACTATAGCGGCCATCAATAAAAATATTTAAAAAGTTTTCCCCTCTTAGAGTTATTTTATTGTTTAGAACATTTCCTCGGTAGTAATCCGAATTGTTTTTCCATCTTCTCATCCGTCATATCGGTGAATTTATTTAAACCAGAAGTAGCATATCTATTTTCTTTATTTAATCTATTTACGCACTTAATCCTGCGACGAAATAAAGAAAATGGAGAAAACGATCCTGTGTGTTCTTGTAATGTTTGTTATATTTGAACAACGTAATCGTCGAATACGGTTACTGCATATTTTAGGTCATAGGGGACAGGGTGGCAAGATGGGGTACTTAAGCTTTAAAGGCAGATAATATAAAAAAATACATAGTGAAACAATCATATTTATTTTTTAATTAACAACTAATTAATATTATTCTAATATTTGGTGGCATTAGGAACATTTGGTAACACATTTAAGAGACAAAAAATAAAATAAACAAAAGGTGTTTTGCCCCATCTTGCCCCATGGTGCTGGTAAGATGGGGTACCCCCCTGAGGTAAGATGGGGTGATGAGAATGATCACAAAGAAAGATGATTATTTGAGCTGGCAGAACTCGCAGACATGGGTGTCTTCGTCATCATCATCATCTATTCCTGCGCAGCTATTATGAGCCCATCTTCCACATAATGAGCATGATATGGAAACGGAATATACTTCCTCACAATACATACATGGTGTGTCGCCCTCTTCTTCACTTTCAACTCCAGATGATGAGACTCTTCGTCGTTTTGCTGTTTTCGCTAATCGGCTATTCTTCTTTGATTTTTTATTTTGAGCTTTTGTAGTAGTTTTTTTTTTTCTGTAATTCATCTTTTCTCTTTTTTGTTTCTATTTTCTCTAGTTTTTTCAGTTCGGCATATTTTTTTTCTGGGCGATGACTTCCAATTCTTGTTTGTAGGGAGGAAACGTGATAATGGCTGTTTTTCCATGCTTTTTAGCAACACGAGAGGATTTTTTAGTAAGAGGAAGTGGAAGGTTGTGATGTGTCTGGTTTCTGACATACAGGGTTTTCAGCTGGTTTTAGTGAGTGCGTCTGCTGGTCAGATGGATTTTTTTCTGCTTGGATTATAAGGATATATAGGATTATAACACCATGAGCTCTGGCTTCATTGATCAGGTCAATATTCTGAGTGTGGGTGCTGTGCCCATCCAGTAAAAGAAGCACGGGTCTCTCTTTAGATGCTCCACTGAAATTCACAAATCTCTTAAAACATTGGAGGAACAGCTTGGAAGTAATCCAGCCCGAAACACTACATGTGCCCCAAGCACTAGCTTGTGAATTCACCATCAGCTCTGGATTTATCGTTTTTCTTGGAAAGATAAGCATAGGTGGCATGTAGTTTCCAGCTGCACTGAAGCATATCTCGACCGTTACCGTCTGTCCTCGTTCTGCTGAAACTATGACCCCAACCTGTTTACGTCTTCTGTTTGTAGTCCCTAACCATTCCAAAAAGGCAAACTATAATAAGCTCACAAAAAACAAATTCATTTTTACGGGAAAGAAACAAGAACAAAATTATTCGTTACCCCATCTTGCCTGCAGAGCCATTTTATTAAAAAAAAATAACAAAAAAAAACAGCCTACAATCTTAAGGAAACGCAATGCCTACCTTATTACAGGTTAGTTTAAGCAACACGTCAGCAGCTAACATTATTTAACAAACCACAGTCACGTGTCAAATCAGAAGAAAATATGATAAACAATTTGCAGTAAAACACATTTTTTTATTTTTTTCGACACGGTGCACTTGTGAACCACTAACCACCGGGCGACTAACAAGTGTCATGGTGGTGCCTCGAACGATGAATGACGGAGCGTGATAGGTCAATTTGAACTGTGAATTTCTCTGGGTACCCCGTCTTACCCGCTACCCCGTCTTACCTCCTCCTCCCCTAATATCGTTTTTCTTGAGAGTTATAGCAGTGAATTATCGCAAACAGCAAAAAAACTATTTACTACTGTAAACACACGCATGACTGGAATCGTTCCTTTTTCTATTATTCTATTAGGTGAATTTTAAAATCAACAATACCAGCATACTAGTTTGTTTTTCATTTAAATATACGTTAACATAAGTATGACATTATTTACAGTTCTCATTAATTTGAAACGGCCAAATTCAGTACATTTCAAAACAATAATATAATGGTTATTAGGTTAAAAATTAAGTATACTTGAAGAGTAAGAAAAAGCACATTTATTTTTATTATTGTAACATAGCAATGATTGCTCAGTGGTAGCGTGTACGACTTCACGTCGATTGACGTGAGTTCGAATCCCTGCAATGAGCCTGAGCTTTCGGTGAAGGAAAACATTGTGAGGAAACCATAGCATGGTGGTAGGGCATTTTCTAATGCCCGTCTGGCTTGCTACCACCCTCAAGTTGAAAATCTGTCGCCAAAGCGCCAATAGGTGTTTTCCGGCAGCTGCACTTGATAGCCAGTCTTACACTAGGTTTAGCGTGTTATCATCTTGGGAAACATCGTCAAACATCAGGTGAGATTGTGGCTACCACGCCAAACCTATAAACGATAAAAAAGCAAAGTAGTAGAAATGTGTTAGAGACCGTCGAGAGATCAACAAGCCATCTATACTCTACGGCGTGCATTATTGGAAATTTGATTTGTACCGGATAATCCCGAACGAGACACGAATACACGAATCACTATGATGGGCTTTTCACTATATACATGGTGGTCGCGACCCAGTCAGCAGCCATATCACCCCGCAAATGTTAACATAACATTTAACATTTAAGACTTATTCCATCGACAAATATATCTGAAAAGCACTGTAATTGAATTTATTTGCAAAATCAATACGTACTTGTAATATCAATGTTTACAGTGTTAACAATTTAGTGTGAAGATAAGCAAATATGAAATATATTAATTTATATTATCGACAAAAATTAATATACGATTTATGCAGCCTAAATGCATTAATAATTGATTTTAAACGTGTATTTGACATAAATAAATAACTAAAAAGGAGCTATTTAACTGTTACATATTTTTCAATTTTGATACACATTTTTTGTATAAATATTTAATTTGAAGTTCAACTTCTAATCGACGATAATGCCTGCCTTACTCTTTAAATGTAGTTGGCATCTTGAATCATTAAGACTTGAAACTTCCCAAGTTGCCGGACTTATTAAAACAATAATATAATTAATTCGGCTCCTGTTAATTAATCTCATGATACATTTATGTGATTCTTTTGTTTGATAAATATCCCAAGAGTCGTTATTTGTCTTTATCAATAAATTAAATGCGTAATTTGTAAAGCAAATAAAATTTCAGAATTATTTAAACATATATTAGGTCTTTACCTATGAAATTGCCGTTTTGTATGAAAAAATTTAAACTATGTTTTTTCATGTATTTTTTATTTGTATTAATCGAAGTAATCACCCATGCAATCAATGCATCTTTGCCAGCGCAGTGGCAGTTTATTGATGCCCTTCTTAAATTGAATTTTTTTCCCGCGAAAGAGTTATCCAAATTCTGGATAAAGTAGTAGTCTGTAGGCGCAAGGTCTGGTGAGTAGGGCGGATGACGGAGAACTTCCAACCCCAGTTCTTGCAACTTGGAGACCGTCTGTTGTGCAGTATGAGGTCGCGCGTTGTCGTGCAGGAGCAGCGGAGACGAGCGATTGGCCAATGCTGGTTGGAGATGTGCCAGCTTCTCCGTCATTGTGTTCAGTTCTTCACAGTACACATCTGCAGTAATGCTCACCCCGTTTGTTAAGAAGCTGTGATGAATCACACCGGCGCTAGACCACCAAACAGTGACCATCACTTTTCTAGGGGTAAGTTTTCGTTTAGGGCATTGTTTAGGTGCTGAACCAGGATCCAACAAACTTGCTGAGCGCTTGCGGTTATCAAACAGAATCCATTTTTATCGCAGGTAACAATGCGGTTCAAAATTTCTTCATTTGTGTGTCTGTTGAGCAGTGCAAGGCACGTCTCGACGCGTACTTCGCGCTGGCGATCATTGAGTTCGTGGGGCACCCATTTGTCAAGCTTTTTTACCTTGCCAATTTGACGCAAATGGACCAATATTGTTTTGACGCTAACGTCGAAAGCTGCTGCTAATTCAGCCGTAGATTGTGTATCATCAGCTTCCACAATCGCCTTTAATTCGTCATTGTCGACCAAAGTCTTCGGACGACCGAGAGGTTCATTTTTCAGGTCGAAATTCCGAGAACGGAAGCGAGCACACCAATAACAGGTGTTGCGTTGGTTTGTAGTGTTAGCTCCGTAAACGTCGTTGATGTTGCGTGCCGCTTGTGCCGCGTTACTGCCACGCCGGTACTCATATTCCATAATTACTCGAATTTTTAACGTATCCATGATGACAAAAAATATTTAAATGCGATGAAAATGTAACACTAATCAATAAACGAATGACTACTTTTGAAAAAAGAATTCCATGTTTTTAAAATAAAATTAATTTGAAATTAGAATTCTTAGCCAAACAAAAATTATTTTGATTTGAAATGGCCAGTACGGCAGAACGGCAATTTCATAGGTAAAGACCTATTATTTTAAAATGTTGAATTCAGAATCTTATGGGCCTTGTTAAGATGAAATTGTTAGCGCGCGTTTTGACAATGCGCGCCTAGAGTTTCTACATATTGACACAAACCGTTCACAAGAACGCGCGTGTGCGTGCGGTAACTCTACACTTAATTAACAATATATCTAAACGGGGGCTTAGATATTTAATATCTAATTTAATATAATATATTAATTATTATTTTTTGTAAACGTCTTTGTAAAATCTCGAAGATGACGCTCCGTCTCGTAAAGATCTTGCAAACATATAAAATTACGAAACAAAATTAATTTCAAACTCTTGAAAGTTAACCGTGCGATTCTATATAATACTAGCTGTCCCCACAGACGTTTTTAACGACAACGTCACCTATCACGTTCAGAGATAACATAAAAATCGTCTCCATTAAAAAGCACCTTATGCTGGGTTCGGTGACCGAGCTTATAATATTTGTCTTCTCTCAAAAAAAAAGAAAATGATACGATCTTCGAATTCTGTGATAATCTTGAGATTATTTTAAGTATATAGTATCTGACGGACTTTGCACATGGATCACATCTTCGATTGGCTAATACTCCATAATGATGGTCAATCTCAGGGCAACAATCGCCAAAAGAAAGAAAAAAAATTGTTAGGCTTTTTTTAAAAAAATCTTATTTCTTACTATTAACTTTTTTTTTTATTTATAAAACTAGGTGCTTTGTAAATGAAGGCTATATTAGTCAGTAGGACTTCTTACAAAAATTTTAAGTGCCACTTAAATTATAGTTTATAATTATTAAAAAAAATATATTAGTGTTTACCATATTT
Organism: Saturnia pavonia; assembly: GCA_947532125.1. Lineage (NCBI taxonomy): Eukaryota > Metazoa > Arthropoda > Insecta > Lepidoptera > Saturniidae > Saturnia > Saturnia pavonia. The sequence continues at coordinate 10,355,436 of OX383908.1, forward strand.
ATAAAATGCAGTGTCAATAGCTCACTTTTCATTTTGCTTTATTTGTTCATGCTTTATATTGTTTGACGATAAGATTACATTTTTGTGTTAAATTCATAAATGAGTTGGTTTATTTTTATATTGCATGTGCAACAAAGCTCCGTGAATTGTATTCCTCATACTGAATCAAATTATGAACAACATTAACGCTTGATACAGTATTGTTCTCAGTAATAACTTATTAATTAATTACTCCCATGCGTATACAAAATACTATAATACCGTTACCGTGAAATCGAGTATTGATTACTCTGGTAAACGGATATTATTAATTGTCACTGTATAATAAATTTTCCCAGTGATGTCAAGCAAAGATGCAATGATGTCAAGTTGAAGCAGTGATGGATCAGTGGTAGCGTGTACGGACATCGTGTAAATGGACTTGAAGTTCGAATACCGGCAATAAACCTGAGCTTTCGGTGAAGGAAAACATCGTGAGTAAACCATAGCATGGAGATAGGGTTTTTTGTAACGCCCCCGGCTATCTACCACACTCAAGATGTAAAATTTGTATTTTCATTTTTTTTTAATTTTCATTTAAGCATATTAAAATATTCTTTAATTTAGTCTTTATTTCATAAAGTTTGGTCAGGTACTATTGAAGATTTTCTAACCGACCCTTTTTCTTTGCGGTCCAGTTTATGATTACTTTTTTAATGGAAAGCTACAAAAATACTACATCAATATTTACAGTACAATTCGTAACTATCTCAAATTCTGAATACAAATTAACAGAGCTATCTTACGCTTTAATAAATCCTGATACAACATTACTGGAAATAGTTAACGTCGTATAACTACGAACAAAGAAACGATACCAACAAGACAGCCAAAGCTACTGTCAACGTAGGTACTTAATTGAACCATAATTTTACGCCGAGTTGTCCAGCGAAACATTTCATATTGTGTCGCGGGTAATACCGAAACTATTTGAACAATGAAAAACTTAGAATAAAACTTAAGCCCAATTAATTAAATGATTTCACTGATTACTTTTGCCGTAAGCTTTCACTTGATAACCTTGTATTGTATTAAATTATATTCATTTTCTAGTATAAACATAGTACGTAATATTCTGTCCGATAAATTATGGTTGCGATTTGCTATTAGGGTTGCCAACCGCCCCGTGAGAACCTCATTTTTGGGGTGCTATTATAGGAGCTCATCATCAACCTATATTAGTCCACTGCTGGACATAGGCCTCCCATAATGAGCGCCATAGCGCCCTGTCTTAAGCTGTCCGCATCTAGCATCTGCCTGCAGTGTCTTTCGCAGATCGTCATCCCATCTGGGCGGAGGGCGCCCTACACTACGTTTGCCGAGTCGCGGTCTCCACTCAAGAACCCGTTTACCCCAGCGGTTGTCGGTTCTTCGCGAGATATGGCCGGCCCACTGCCACTTCAGCTTGCTAATTCTTTGAGCTATGTCGATAACTTTGATTCTCTGTAGGATGTATTCGTTACGAATCCTATCCTTCAGAGAAACTCCGAGCATAGTTCTTTCCATAGCACGCTGAGCGACTTTGAACTGTGAACCAGCCCTACCGTGAGTGTCCACGTCTCAGCTCCGTAGGTTATTACGGGTAGGACGCACCGATTGAAAACTTTCGTTTTCAAACATTGCGGTATGGATGACGAGAAGACTCTACGTAGTTTCCCAAACCCTGCCCAGCCCAGCTGGATCCTTCTCTTGGCCTCCTTCTCAAAATTGGAGCTCTTTGGCAAATTGCGAATTGGAGCTTATAGGAGCTCACAAGTATGAAAATGCGCACACACAATTCAATAATTGCATTTTATGTATATATTCCCCGTTTCGCCGTAATTAAAAATATATATAAATAAAACAAGTGAAATTGATTTTACTAACTATATTAATAATCCGTTAATTATTTACAGCAAATATCAAATCAATCATTTCTATATTATATATGTTTTGCTGGTTTTTTCCTTATTTGAATACCGTTCCGCTGATTATCATTTTACTGTTCACAAATATGAGTTCAAAAGCTGGTAAACTTTTTTGCGAACATAAATTAAACAATTTTGATTTTATATTTCCTCGAGCTAAGTGTCTAAGAGAAGTAAAATATGAACGTAAATTTACATTTTTATGTATTCATATTAAATAAATATTATAATAATAAATACCTATTATTAATAAAGACAAATAACAAACGTACGTCTTATATTATTATCATTAACTTAAATTGTACTTTTTCTAGTCTCCGATACATTATCTTTATATTATACTAACATATAATGATATAAATAAATAATATCTTTGAAATAAGTTAATCTAGTGACTCTACAGGGATTTAGTAAGATTCAAAATAAGCTTATAAATTTTCAGAACGAGTGTTTGAAACTTTTTGACAGCTTCAAATAAAAGTTTGGAATTTATAGTTTGCCACCAGTAATCAGAGAATATTGTAATGCCTCATCCACACGCTTGCCCAACCTCGGCAAACATTAACAAATTAAAACATGTGGATATGGCATTTGGCTTGGCTTGCCACCGATCCGAGCTAAGCCGGTATTTGATGCACATATCAAAGAAGCTTGCGATAAGCGCTTGCGATAGGTCTACTACACGTTTTTGACGTTTGCGTGTAGTCGCTTGCTCGAAATAAATAATCGATAAATAACTGAAAAAAAAACTGGTACGGATTCTGTGAATATTTAACTATCTTTGTTGCCGAGTTTTCCATATCCCATTATTTTCCTCGTTTAATTTTGCTTCTTTTTACAATAGAAATAGGTTAAACCAAATGTCATAACCGACACGACGCAAGGTCGACGTCCGTCATGCTTGCTTATCCAAAATACACTAGCACACTCGCAAACGTGTGGATACCGATGTTTGGCTTGCATATTTTATCCAAGCGTTTGTAGAGGTTGACAAGCGTGTGGATCGGACGTTACAATTATTAAGCAAAACTAAATTATAGTAGCGGCACGCTATCATGGCCGTTTTGACGTTTGTCCGCTCATGAAGTTTCGTATAAATTAATAACTACGTTCAAATTACTTGTCTTTTTTGTCAATAGTGACGTGTAGTTAGTCATAAAATTTATCGAATGTATAATTTTAGGACACAAAATTAATTTACAACACTGATTTCTAAACTATATAAACTACCGTCTAACTATAAGTATAACATAGTCTCGCGAACATATAGTAATTATAATTATTAGTGTACTTACTTACCACACAACTAGGCATTAATGTTTTTCGAAATTCGAAATTAAAAAAAAATGAAATCTAATCGATCGTCACATATAGGATCGCTGGCCAGCACAACTACTACCCCCGGCAAACTCGCGTAAATTATCAATTCAAATATTCAAGTAAGTGACATTATTTAATTAGTAACTACAGATTTGTCACAGAAATGTATTGTCTTCAGGAACTAAATAGCAATATCGCAAGTAAAATTGATGTCATCATGACATAATAAAGAATATATCATAGTCAGTAGGTATAAATATATTACACCTGTAGTTATACTGTAAAATTTATCATTTACTTTAAGATTTGCGGTATTAGTTATATCTGTAATTTCTAGAGACTTGTCAGACTGGAGTTGTCTATATTGAGCGCTATTGGCGCTAAACAATTTAACTTACAACAACTATAAAATTAAGAAAATTACTTGTATGATCATAATACATATCATATTAATTTATTTAAATCAAAGTGGTGTGTCGTTAATATTCGCTATTGGTTGATCCTCTATCGCTGCATCTGGAACAAGTACCAAGACATATATAATTTCTCAAATGAATACAATTTTAAATATTCTTTAATATTTTAGTTATGTTATAAATATTAAAATGTTCACTTTGTTAGTTACGAATTAGTAATAATAATATCACAGGGAGATCTAAGTCACGACCATTTCATTCCAAATTAATCACAGCTTGTTCTTAACTATCTAAACATCTTATATTCATATGTAGGCTAATACACACTAAGCAACAACATACAGAACTTATAATATACGTTCGTCACCACAAGCCAGAGTGAAGCTATAAAAACCGTCTGAGGCTTCAGGGACCTTTCGGCTAACAGTGTAGACAAATCAAAAATTATGTTCGTTTCACAAAAGCTGCAGAAATCGAACACGCGAACTTTCCATTCAACAGTACCTACTACTCGACACAGTCATTTTGCAAAAATAACCTAGTTAGACTTTAAGAGGGCTACATTTTATCTTAATCACATCGATAATAACGCTACATAACTATTAAACTGAAGTTGTAATGTGGTATGTGATATCGCACTCAGACCCTACGTTGTATAATGTGGATTCGAAACCTAATACAATGAACCTGAATGAATATTATAGAACAAAAATAATATGAAGCCTTAACTCCCCTTAGCTACCATTCTCAAGCAAAATTCTCGTACTAAATACCTATCGGCGTTTTCCGATTTCTAAACTTGAGAGTCAATAACTTTACTATGGTTTAGGTGTCGAATCTATCTACTGTCGCATCGTCACTTAACGAACACTATCTTCAGTACGATTTACAATTACTTTTAGACAGACACCAGACAGCTTGTAATTTTGAAATTGATTCCAAGCAGTTGTGTTATAAATTGAAAAGTAACAGTTAACTTTCAGACGTTATATAATTTAAAATACCTACTTTTCGTATTTTTGAAGTTTCCACTCGAATAATTTACAGCTCACTCAGAAATTCGTGTTTCGTCGATTATTTATTTATTTTATCAGAACTTTCGAGTACATTTTTTAATAATGAAAATGTATTTAATTATTTGCCAATTAAGAAGCAAACACGGACATAATCTATACGAATATTATAAAGCTCAAGGCATTGTTTGTTTGTTTGTCTTACCTCTGGAACTACCAGTCATATTTCAGAAAAAATATACTCTATTTATTAAGGAAGGTTTTAGGCAACTACTCGAAAGGAGCAGAGTTGGCACCATGAAGTCGATACGATACGATACTGATACGACGACAGCTCGCAATTATGAAGCAGTCAGACTATAGTCAGACAAACCAACCAATATAAACTAACAATGTTTAAAATTGTGTTTCATTGGTTCAAACAAGTAAAACATAGGAATTATACAAGAATGACAAAAACTATATTCAGTGCGTCTGTGGGTGAAACCGAAGCCGGTAGCAAGAATAAAAAAGACACTGGACATGAAAAGGAACGAATGATATTTTCGATTTATTTATTACGTGGATATGAAATGATGATAGATAACACTCACCTGTCAAGAGTATCCCGAGTTGATCACTGTTACAAAATATGGGATTCACGAGTACATTGCTAAGCTGTTCCTTAACGGCAGGTCTGACGTCACACCATAAAACACGACCGTCACGCGTCCATTCTGACACCAACATTTTTATGCTCTGGAAATATATTAAAATTATTAAAAAACATTTTTTTTTTCAGATAAATGATTTAAATTACATGTTCCTGCAACTTGAGAAATAAATTTTGTATATAAATAATATCCTTCCAAGCCCGGTAAAGCTGTAAAAGCCGTAAAGGCTCCAGGGTCCCTAAGGCAAACAGTATAGTCAGTTCGAAAAAAAAAAAAATGAAACCAGTTGTTTCTTCGTATGGTGATTAGTCATTTTTATATGTCATTTTTACATTTTTATATGGTCATTAAGTCATTTTTAAAGAAAATTTAATATAACACAAAATATATTACAAAGTTAAGGTTAAATCTGAATCTAAAGACTGTCCTATGATGTAATTTGATTTAATAGCAGAATTTATGGTTTCCCGGTTATGATATACGGGGCGTACCATACTAACAGATGTTAGATATAGGGGCCTAACCAATCCCTTTCCCGCTTAATTTTCTGAGTGCCGTACCGTATTCAATTATCACTAAAACCGCGCAACTAATACGGTGTTCCAGAACATATTAGACACCGATATGACTGTAAATCATATTTGAAATGCCTATGTATGTATTTTGAAGCTAGTTTTCTTGAACTATCAAACCATTTTTACTTGAATTAGAATAGCAGTATAGCTTTTGATATGAAACATCTACTGGTACGCTTAGGCGGGAGTAAAAGCGTTCGGAAGGAACGTCGCTACGTGCCATTTGGTCGGCTCTTTCCTTCTCGGTGCTATATTCTCAACATTTATTCTGATAGTTTCACTCTCTACTACACATAGTCAATTTACGTGCGTTTTAGTGTGTCAGCGTGGTTTCTTAAGCTTTAATAGCCTTGTAGATTATTCGTAAATATCTGTGAGTCGGAGTGAATTTAGCAATCATGTTAAAATAAATTTAAAATTAATTTTTTTTAATTATAATTAATAATCATACAATAAAAAACATGTATATATTTTTATAAATTACTATCAGATTTTTTTTGTTTCTGTTTATCCATATTTCAGTAATAAAATATGATTAAATTGAGTTGTTTCACATCTATCAGGCGTTATGTGTACATTAAATTCAGAAAATACTAACAATTACAAAATAAATTGGCTTGTTCTATTAATTAATAATAATAATAATTTATTGAGTTAAAATTTACTGTACAATTTATGACGGTTCATAGGATTCGGTTAAAAATAATCCTTTCTCTGGTTATACATAAAAATCATATATTATTTGGGTTTGTGTGTATGTTTGTGTGGTGTGTGTGTATGTGACAACTCATAGAGTGCTTCGAAATACCAAAAAAGTATGTGTGTAGTATTAACAATGAAAAATACGAATAGAGTTTAGCGAATTATTTGAACACAAAATTAATATTATTTTACATTATGAAGTAACTGACAACCAATTTTTTAGTTTTTGTTTTAAGATAAGGGTATTAAGGGAATAGATAAGATTTTTTTTATTAATTAAGTTTTACAAGTATGGTGCAAGGAAAATGTTTTGATGATTTGTAAAACTGGTTCGGAACTTTTGGGTTTAGCAAACTGTATCGATTCTGCGCTTGGTTGTGAGACGAGTTCTAGATCAAAGAAAACTTTGGGATGGTGACGTATAATCGTACTGGCAATAAAAAGTTGGCGCACGCTGAGAACTTGACCACATTTGTAAAGTTAATGAGTAGGAAAGCGGAATGGTTTGAAATATATAACCTTTAATTGTTTATTTATAAAAGAATTCATGACCTTTTTGATTCCTAATTAAATGCAAAAATTATCCAACTGAAAAGCGCGATGTGAAATTTAATTATCCCTTATTAATATTGAATAGATATTACCTCGTAATATTACAAGAGCGTAATGTACGCGCGTGGTAGAAATTTATCCAGCCGACGCGACGCGTTGCGGTCGACACATCAACATTGCACGAGATTTGACATTGCGGTTTGTGGGCTACGTAATATTTCAACGCTATATTATACAAGGCTGCTTTGTCAATTTTCACGAAAGGTTGTGCCCACATGCATCTAATTTTAAATCTGTTAGTGTTGTCAAGCAATAGCGTGTCTTAGGTGTATACTACTTTAACAGAACTAACCAAGGGATTTACCTGATGAAAGGTATTAAATAAATATAATAGTAATCCCGTAAAAGATCATTTGGAATCATAAATATTAACGTCTATAGTTATGCCATATTAAAGCATTGGTTGACTAGGTAGATATTGAATCTTTTTGATGATGTTTTAATATTTAAAAACACAGTTTTACTGCTTAAGCGACATTTATATTCAGACCATCTGAATCCTTAGATGATTTACATAAACGGAAACTTTTTAATATATCCATACTTCTATACTAATATTATAAAAGTCAAGAAATTGTTTGTTTGAACGGGCTTATATTTGGAACTACCAGTTATAGGCCATATAACTACACGCTACCACCCTAAGAGCCGGAGAAGTAAAAATGAACTGAGCAATCTGGTTTTTTTTTTGTTCAATCTGACTATACTATAAGCCTTAGGGGCCCTGAAGCTGAAGATTTTAACAGCTTCACCGGGCTTGGGGGCAAGCACTGAATACACTCGGCCGCGAAAGCAAGGCAACAAGCTAAAGGATGTCATAGTGGCCGAGCCACGCCGCAGAAAATTGTAACTAACCGACTTCACATATATAGATGTTTCTGCCTTCTGGTAGGAAGGAAGGAACATGTGTATATATGTTTAGTAATCTGGCAATTTGGTCTAAAACTGAGTAGCCAAAAAAGGTCCCTTACAGAACCTATGTACCTGAGTGGAGTGCAGTGAAATGATTTTATGTTGATAGCTAGTCAATGCAGTGTCACTGTATCGCGCGAGCGACTGCTGGCTCAAGGGCTCCATGTCGGTGGAACTGACCTTAGACTTAAGTTGCCGCATGAGAGGGTAGTCTTGTCGGGTGTGTAAGAGCGAAGTTAACCAACCGTCTCCTGCGAAGGGAACGTAGGTTTCACGGGCGTGGACGCGAACGCGCTTGGTTTTGAGAACGGTGGAGTAATACGCGTTAGATGCCTCGATATCGTCATCGAGATCGGTAAAAATATTCCGAGGTCGGAGTTTTGCCTTTAGGGACTGGGACTGAGGTGTAAATCCCTTGCGAAATCCTATTTCGACAGAGCGTCGAATAACCCCAACCCGTTAGTGGTATCCGCCGCAACATACACCCCCTAAAGCAATCTGGGAAGCGGTAGCCAAGTACGGAAAGAAAAAACAACGATAAACTATACAGATCCATCGGCGGCAGCGCGATGGAGAGGTGGTCGAATAAACTGAATACTGGTGAAACTGTCGGACACAGCTAGTATTTTTATATACACTTTTATAATTATTCCATTTCATAGACTAAAAATAACGGCTTCATGATTTATTATCTTCATTTTTTTTATCAACGCTGCTTCTGCTGTTTCAAAGTGTTACTAAAGTAGCAAAATTGCTATATCTGCTAAAGCACAGCTAAAGCAAGCAAAGCTAAGTCTAGGTTTATAAAATTAACTGCTACTGAAATCATTTCAATCAGTCGCTTCTACTACCAAATTTAAATATAAATTGATGATTCTATTTAACTGTCCTTAAAGAAATTACAAATAAATATAGTTACCTGCAAAAACGTATAATCCAGTCTATACAAAGCGTCACAGTATATCACCAAAATGACTGTTGATTTGCTTATGGTGGTTTCTATATTGTTATTAATTACATTAACATTTTCATTTGCCGGAAACAAATCCCCATTAACTGTGTGAGTGTTTATCGCAATACTATCTGGTATAATAGTAAGAGTTTCTATAGTTCTAACAGGTGGCGTGTTCTTGTTTTTAGGGTCTCTTAAAGCAATTAATTTAGCTCTAACCCTCTCAGCACTAGCAAAGTGGAGCCCGCCGACAGGATGTATGGCGTAGTGCGGTGGTAGAATACCATTCTGAAAATATATATTGTATTTGTATTTGAAATTAATAGATTTGTTTGTATTTGAAAACGTATTCTTTTTGTATCTTGACAAGAATTTATTATAGAATTATGGAATATACATTTACATAATATATAATAAAATAGAGCTTTTTATTGCAGCACGCAAAAAATCAGACAGATTTTGAGTTTCAACTCCGCTAGAACCAATATTTATATGAACGGATAAAATTTTGTTATATGAATTTGTTATCTTTTCTTATATGTATCTCTGAGATTCACGGCATATAATTAAAAGAAATATTACATTGTCCAATTTTCCAAATTGTGTTAATCTATTTTCTATCGCAACTACTCTGTCAAAAAAGTACCGGGAAAAGATCAATAATTTTTACAAATGTATTTTATTGCCTTCAAAGTATGCTCCTTCAGAAACGATACACTTACTCCAACGAATAATCCAATCATAAAACATTTTTTTTAAGTTTTTTTGGGAATTAAGTTAAGTTCTCGTCGCGAATTCTCCTTTATGTCTTCTACCGAATGTAAACGAGTGCCACAGAGTAGTAATTTGAGTTTAGGAAAAGAAAGAAGTCGGCTGGAGCCATATCTGGTGAATAAAGTGGTATCGATGTTTTTGTCCATTATGGAATTCGCAATACACACTAGATGTGATCTAACTAAAACCAGCACTACATTTAATCTAAATGACAGATGCAGCTCAAACTCCACGCCAAAATGAAAAACAATTGTACCAATCTAAGAAAAAAAAAAAAATTTAGAACCATAAACAATTCATCCATTCCCGATACTTTTTTGACTGAATGTGTATATTTGTTAATACTTACATCCACATATTGCAGATCAAGCGGTGGTCTTGAATAGTAGTAAAGTAGTAGCACCATATCAATACCCACTCCACATATAAGTCCAATTTCTATACCCAATGCTAGGCAGCATACGAATGAACCGAATAGAGGAATAAGATCCAATCCTGCATAAATATCAATCATTTTAAGTTCATTGTATATTGATTATATAAATCAACAACTTTAAGGCTACGTTAGCATTAAAGATTGTTCCAAATAAACATTCTAGGTAAACGTGTGTAAATATTAATAATTCCCGACAGAGGAGAAAGTCTGACCCTCTATTATATTTATAAGCCAAGACAAATCTTGTTGGAAAAAAGAAGTTTTACGAGTACATTTCAAATAATGTAAATATTATATTCATGTTACTAACAAAAATGGAAACCAAAATTACAGTATGACTTAAACAAAAAAATATTTTTATAGCAGGCAACTTCAGGCTTTATGTACATGAATAATTTAGTAAAATGTCCCTTTCTGCCCTTCATCCGTGATGGAATAACCGTATTACTTATAATAATCTGTAGTTAGGTCATGGAAGAAAGGTTAAGTAAGTACCTGACAGAATACTTAATTGGTTTAATGGAATAATAAAATAGTGAATATTTGGCTGATAAAATATTTTCTTTTCCTATATCATCGATGGTTGTTGCCATGATATCAAATATCTTTGTGATACACTTCGTCTATCAAAATCAAACATACTTTATCAATTCACGCTAAAACACTACCTACCAGTTCAGATAACGTCCTAGTCATCGAGATATGGTTTATCTTTAATGAGCAATGATGGCTCAGTTGTAGCGAGGACGACTTCGCGTCGATTGATGTGAGTTCGAATCCCTGCAATTAGCCTGAGCTGTCGGTGAAGGAAAATATCGTGAGGAAAGCAGAGCATGGTGGTAACGCATTTTCTAATGCCCGCCTGGCTAGCTACCACCCTCAAGTCGAAAATCTGTCGCCAAGCACCAACCAATAGGTGTGTTACGGCAGCTGCACTTGAGAGCCAGTCTTCCAATAAGTGTAGCGTTTTATCATCTTGGGCCTCGTCACTTAACATCAGGTGAGAATGTGGACACTACCCAAACCTAAAACGATAAAAAAAAACTTATTTTTTTTATTGTGTATAAAATGCTTACAGTTAATACTAATAATTGTAAGACATCACTATCATTCACTTACTTCATGATTCACACTACAGTAACCTTTTGATAGTAACCTACTTGACATGGTCTTTTTCAACTTATTGTCTGGCGAATGGGTAACATTATTACCTAAAATAACTTTTATTGGTCTTAGTGTGTACACAAGTAAACTCAAATATTATTGCAATAATTTGAAACTTTATAAAAAACATTCCCTTAACCCCAATAAAAACAAAGTATAACAAAGTAACTGTATGTCTTAAGTTTCATTTTAATAAAAATATACGTTACCTCATACTATCAATCTATCTATAAGAATAGATTTAACTACATGATTTGGCTGATTATTACCTCAAGGATCGACGAGCAAAGAGATTATCGAGTTAGCGGTATTTTGATTGATTGCCCACTTTTTCTATGAAATTGATGAGAATCGGATTTGAATGACATTTCCGATTTTATGGATTACCGCTTGTAATACTTTTCAAGTTAGTATGCATTTAAGGATTAATTTCCAAATATTCATAGTTTAATACAAACGATGGTTTACCGTACTAATTTTTAAAAGTTTTTTTTTTTTTAATATAAAGCACTCTCTAGTTGGCTAGTTGGCTATAGGAGAATGTCAATCTTCAAACCTATAGTTTTTTAACTGGAAATCTAAGACTCCAAAAATAATTTAAGAATATACTTCTCAGTTTTCTGTACGCAAGTCACATGAAAAGATTTTTCACCACACAATTTTACAACATATAAAAAAACAATTCTATGTGGTATAAACAATTAATAAATAAAATTATCATATAATAAGAAATTAATTATGAATGCAGGTGTTAAGTAGACACTTTTACAGGAAAGAAATTATTTAAATTACTAAATGTTGATATTTTTATTATAGTTGATGATGAAAGGTTATAGTTAATGCTTACTGCTTGTGGTCCATAACTTCTTCAATATATCAGTGTCGACCATATGTAGGACAGCACACACGATGACAGCTGCTAGCGCCGCTCTCGGTATAAAGTAAAAATACGGTGTGAGAAGAGCCAGAGTGAGCAGCACGATTATACCTATTAAAAGAAACAATTTTATAGATATCAGTTTAAAACAGGCAATAACAATTTGTATGTTTATCCTTTGTGTTACATAAAAAAGTTCACTTAGTTGACTGTCATTGATCTAAAATCTATTTAAAAAATAAAACAATAAATTTTCTTTAATGCATATCTCAAATATAAATAAATCCAAATTAGCCTATCTGTATGATTTCAGTTGATTCTATTCAAAATATAGCTATCTGTTTCAAATGTTTTATATATACGATTAAAAATAATTAATCAAATCAACAATGTATTGAAATGAGACTAGATAGAATAATGCCCGTATTTTTTATAAATGATTTTTGTTATTAAAAGTGATTGATTTATAATACTATAAAACAAACTATAGACTTTATTTTTAATATAGGAACGTAAGAAAATTGTGATATTATCAATCATAACTCTTTCTTAATTAAGAAAATATATATTATAAAATATATTATATTTTCCAACACATATAATTTAGGAACATATATTAGTATGTATTTACTTCTTGAGGAATCCGTAAATACAATTTTGAAACCAAAAATATAGAGTAGGAATTACTTTGACGTAACATAATATAACATCAAAATTTTCAAGTGCGTGTCGAGCCACGCGTAGTGTAAGGTTCCGTAGTTACCTGGCACAATATACAGACTTAGGACGTTTATGTTACACAGGGCCAGGTAGCATGAACTACTTCATACAAAAGTATGCTATAGATGTTTGACCGTCTCCCGGCTGGGGCCCGGTCCGGCCCAGGTCCGGTGCCGCATGAATTACTTCATAAAAACTATAGCATAGATTTTTGACATGTACCGGTCCCGGTCCTGCCCCAGCCCGGTTTAACATGAATTACTTCATATAAAAAGTATATTATAGATGTTTGACCGTGTCCCGGCTAGCGCTTGGCTTGATGTAACATGAATCATTCTTTAGAGGTCTTTAAGTAATTTTCAATGGAAATTGTACGAAATTTCTTCTCCAAATAAATTTTATTAATTGATTGACTATTGAAATTATCGCTTATAGTTTTCCTTTTAACTTTATTATATATACTACTACCATGAATTTTTTCATACATTCAAAAACAACCATTTAGCTGGAAAGGAGTGGAGACACTTGACTCTAAAAAAATTCGATTTCAAAACATTCGAATTCAAAACGATGTGATAGACGAGAAAAAAAACATTCCCATTTTACGACTAGGGGAGGTACACTAAAAAAAATATTTTACCACTTTGGCGGCGTGATTAATATGCAAACCCGTACCAAATTACAGCTTTCTAGTACTATGAATCTCTGAGCTAAGCCGCGGACAGACAGACGGACATACCGAAACTTATAGTTCCTTTTGACTTCGGAACCCTAAAAACCCCAAAATAATACTGAAAACATCTTAGTAATTGTTTAAATTTCAAATATTACTTAAAAAGTCGACGTAATCAAAACGAAAATCCAAAATAATCGAAAACAAATGCATTATTTCCAATAAAATGTTTCAAGTTCATAAGATATTCATAGAAGAAGTATCCTACTTTAAAATTGTGAAACCACTATGGAAACCATTCTCTGACGGTGAACTACGATATAAACTTTTAGATTTATGAAGTTCCTACATAGTTCTAGACGTCCCGCAAGTGGCGAATGATTTATATTCTAAATTTACATTCGTTTCTTACCACAATCGAGGTCATTCTGTTATTTGTATGAAATATATTAAGCGACAATGTACGGTATATAATTAATTCGCACAGGAAAATAAACCTTTTTTATTATTTATAGATTTAGCGTTTAATGCGCGCGATAATGTTGTCGAAAATGGCAAATACTGCTACAGAAACTCACCCATAGGCTCTAGGTGACAGAGTTTTAACTTGAGGGTGGTAGCTAGCCAGGTGGGCATTACAAAATATTCTACTATCATGCTATGGTTTTAACACGATGTTTTCCTATACGGAAAACTTGTAAGGATTCGAATCTGCGACGACCAACCTGGTGTCCGAACATACTTCCACTGAGCCATCATTATGTTTAAAGTGTTTGTATGTTTTAAATTAATCGGATTTTTCATGATAATCGGAATTTCGTAGTCTTTAAGAAAACTATCAAAATACAAAAACCAGAAATGAATACCAACGGACATATATCATTAATTTAAAATTAAGTTTTTCATGTTATTTCTAATAGGTACTAACATTTGGGTAAAATAATATATTACTTTGTATTTTGAACAACTTAACAAAAACTAAGTACGGAAAAATGATGATAAATTATTGGGGTAAACCGATTAAACAAATCAGTAGGGTCCCAAGAGCTATTGAAATTCATTTCGCTAAGTAAATATTCATTGGAAGTTCTTTGAATAATGCAATTTCACAACAGTTTAAACAAAAAATATTGTCAGCTGACGGAAGGAAACTATATGACTTTTATGCGCCTAAACAGAGTTGTTAATAAAAGTGGCTTAATTTTCAAAGTACTTGTATTTTTTAAATATATAATTCTACAACAACTATACATATTGTCAATAACTATTATAAAACAACAATTAAGCGTTTTTCGAACGATTTTTTAGGCAAAGATAACATATGTATATAGTCCGACTAATAGACAAAGTTCTGTTAACCAGCGAAAACATGGGTCTTAATAATCACACTGTCCATGACGTATTATGATATTTGTTTTCCTACTACATCGTGAAAATAGTTTACGACCCTAAGGACCGGTGCACTAACTATGTAAGTCAAGCAATCTGGCAAGCTGTACGTAAGTACGGGTAGTGGAACAGCGATAGGGGTGTACACTGGCGCGTTGTCGGTGGCTTTGTGAAGAGTTTGTCGAATAAATTTAACACGAGTGAAACCATGAGGCACACCTAGTAAGCTATAAAATGAAAAAAAGATTTTTTCAAATCTGACAGGTAGTTCCAGAGATTAGCGCATCCAAACAAACAAACAAAAACAATCTCTTGGGCTTTATAATAATTAATAGTATAGATTTGAATGACGATGGAGAGTTATTAAACAATCTAAAAAAAAATTTTGCTATTGCTCTGCTCGAAAATAATGTAATATGCGCGACGAGACATGAACGATCAACTTGGTACGCAAAAGTTTTAATCATATTTTATAGTCGGTGCCTTTAACTTACATAAGCGTTGTGACAAACTTAGATATACATAACTCGTTATTACTTTTTTATGGGTTGGAAAGCAGCAAATAGACAAGCTCACCTGGTGTTAAATGGATACTATATCTTATATCTATAATAAATCTCGAATACGGGTACGGTGTCATCTGAGATCTGTCATAGGTAGGTTATACTCCAGATTAGAGGCATTCTAGCCTCTTGTGGCTGTATATGATTTTAAATCAAAACTTCACTACAATGAGTCCAAGCTTTAGGTGAAAAAACATCGTGATGAAACCATAGCATGGTGGTAGAGTTTTTGAGCTTTAGTCTCAAGTTGAAAACTTGTCACCAAGCACGTATAAATGTGTTCGGGCAGCTGCAGCTGTGGGGCCAATTTTCTTACTAGGCTTAGTGCTATCATCTTGGGCCACATCGTCACTTAGCATCACTTGAGATTATGGCCAATGCTAAAGCACAGACGCACGAGTACGGCTGCTTTGCTGCAGAAATACGTGTGGCAGTGTTGTTTCTCTATCTGAACCTTGCATAGGTTCTACAAGTCTTTCAATTTCCATATTTCACGAAAATAAGCCTTTAAAATTATTAGAAATAAAAATTAACATTTTATGAGGATATTACTTATAAGGGTCAATCAACTAATATAACCTATAACCTCTTTGGAGAGGTTAGATAACGTTTTTTCGAATAAATAAATTTTCCTTTTTGTTTATTCTGATCAAAGGGCAACGTCGCGCCCGTGCGATTGAAAGTAAGCCATGGAAGATCTATGAAGATCTATCCCAATGGAAGCTTACGGCGAAAAAACCATATATGTGTTTTCTGACAAAATTCCTGAACTTGTAACTCAGTGTACGCATTTGTAACGGAAACGAATAAGAGTTTTTTTTTTGTTAAAATTGTTCACTTACTATTTTGTATTACACAAGAAAAACTACATGATGCCGTCTTGTTCAATTTTAAAAATTAACCGCATGTAAAAGTTAATTTATACTGATAGTTTACAAAAGTCAATGTGGTCTTCTAAAAGAAATATTTTGCATAGATATTTAGGAGGATTATTTATTTATCTTGAGAAAATGTGAGTTGATAAAGATCTGGAATTGTACGAAAACTATAATAAAGACATTCATAATTAAATCGATGCTATGATGACACAGTGATAAAAATTATTTGAGCACGTTAAGGAAAAATTTGCTTTACTTCACGTTACGCTGCTTGTTACGTTACAGACGATACATAATGTTCGTATTCAAATGTATTACAATGTAGTATTCAAATTCTTTTTTGAAGAAGATTTAACACTTTAACTGTGTGTAAAGGTAAAATTTTATTAATAAAACTACTTTATTAGAGACTTCAATATTATCATATGCAGCAGTTGCTTAAAAACCTTTTTGATTATAACTTAGGTTTGTAAATATCTGCTTGAAGATAGCGTACAATCATTTCCTCCCGCACACCCGCCAAGACCACCCTCTACTGCGTCATCTCAAGCTTAGGTCCGTTCCTGCAGCATGGAGAACTTGAGCCAAGTAACCGCTTGTACGATACAGTGACACTGCATTCACTATCTACCAACATACAATCATTACACTGCATCTATACATACATGCACACCACTCAGGTACATAGTTTCTGTAAGGGACCTTTTTTTGGCTAGTTAGTTTAGACCAAAATTGACAAATTACTTAATACATATACGCATGTTTCGTCATTCCTCGCAAAAGGATATATTGTCAGTTAGATCTAATTACGGATAGAGAATTAGACAGATCGCGATGCTTTCATATAAGGCAACAGCTCATGGCCGAACCTCGGCATGACTTACAATTAGACTTTCAGCTTCAGCATAGCTAGATCGAAAAACAAATAAACATTAAATCTATTATTGCGAATTTACAAACTGTAAAAACATTTTTGTAATATAAAAATGTACAAAAACATATTATTCTCCAAGTAAGTTTATTTAGTTATTTCTATTTTTACCCTTGCCTCTTTGATAATCAGCAAAGTTGATAGAGTAAAATTAATAAATAGTTACATACATACATTTATGTCCATACATTTATGGACACTCAATCACAAGAAGCAATTTAGCGAACAGCAGGGTTACAATATTGTGATTCCCACGAAATATGCGTAAATCATAAAACTGATGTAATAAATATTTTACTAAGAGAAATGTTGTTAACTACAATTCTGAGATTTATATAGAAATGTATCTTATTCTGGTTTTTGAAATAATAACATTTTTTTACTTAAGCATCGGAAACATATAACCATAAATTCAACGGTAACTGAATAACACGAAGTTCTGTAATCCTCTCGATGTATATCCAAGACACTCACCCGTGTAAAATCCGGCTGCCGGTGTCCTGACGCCCGATGCATCGCTTACAGCGCTTCGTGTAAACGACCCGTTCACTGGAAATGAACGGAAGAAAGCGCCGACTAAGTTGCAAGCGCCCAATGCCACGATCTCTTGAGTTGCGTCCAACGTTTTGCCTTTAGCTGAAAACACATCTCTCATTCATGAAACTTTTACACAACATTAATACGCGTTTTAATTCTCCGGAACATTGTATTGAGATATAAAATTAATTGTTATTGTTAAAGTTCAGCCTGTAATTTACATTTCATGTACAATTGTAAATTTTGTTGTATTTTCATGAAATTTAAAAAATGTTAATACTCTAGTTATATCTTTTTACACGATTCGAAATTCTGGCCATTATGACTTAATGACTCCCTCTCTGTACATCAACTAAAATATAAAAATTAACAGTAAACATTATTTGCTGTAAAAAATATTAATAAACACGAAGGAACTTCTTGCCGGCTTAATCTAGCTGGGATGTTTTTCTAACCGGTTGTAGTATTTTAACGTTCATGAATGTTCAAGGCCTAAATTGAATAATTACTTTTAAATATGTTTTTTTTTTATAAATTATGCAATAACTATTAAAATCATATTGTTAGAAGAATAGATCCTGACTACGAATAGCGTGCTACGAAACGCGAGCTACGAAACGCGTATTATAAATGGCGTACTGTGAGTACTAAAAATCATACGATAGCTCAATAATGCGTGCGGTCACAGATCATACCTATTGCTATCACACCCATTCCATACCAATATTCATTAGTACGGTCATGAGCACAGTAATCACACTAACAAATATCTAATAATATTGTTAAATTAAAAATAATTCCTATGGCTATACCGTTCAATATAATTTGATATCAATTGTTCGTGTACGAACTACTAATGCTATCTAGTATGCGGTTTTGATTTATGTCGTTAGGTCGTCACCACTCGCTATATGATTATAAAGTAATTGTTAGAAATATTATTAATAGAAATATCAAGTAAGATTTAACATAGGCAAAATCTGGAAGCTCGGCTCTCTGAATTGATGACCTAGCTGGCCCGGCATTCGTTGTTCTTCCGGTAGTTAATGGATCGACCATAATGCCACCTATTGAACCCTAACATAGCTATGAATCATCGTCTCGATAAAATAAATAATATATTATGTGAATATAAGATCAATTGGTCAAGTCGTTCAGAAGTTATAGAATCACTAAAAGACTCACAAGTAATAATGGCTCAGTGGTAGCATGCACGGGCATCGCGTCGAAGGACGTGAGTTGAATCTGAGCTTTCGGTGAAGAAGAAAATCGTGATGAAACCATAGCATGGTGGCAGGGCTTTTTCTAATGCCCGCCTGGCTAGCTACCACCCTCAAGTTGAAAATCTGTTGCAAGGTATCAATAGGTGTATTCCGGCAGCTGCACTTGAGAGCCAGTCCTCCCGCTAGGATTAGCATGTTACCAACTTGGCCCACATCCTTTAAATTTAATAATACATAATCCATAATCATCTCATTGTACAACATGAAAATAAGGTAAATACTAAATATTTAATTCCAATCATCAAAGTTTTAAATACTGATAGACATGTTAAAGTTTTCGCTATAACCACTAAGACTCATGTTGACTTGATGTCGAAACTACTCTAAACTTTTCCTAGGAGTTTTGAAAACTTTCGAATACACGCACGCTTGGTGACGTCTAAATTGGAAAACAAAGTAACAATCAATACTTCGCCTACTAATTGTGAGTTTAAGGAATAATTTATGGGTAAGTGGATTAAAGTTGTTGTGGTCAAGTGGTTGAGACCGGCGAAATATCGATTCGAGTATCGATCTACAAACGATTTTTTTGGAATTCGCTTACATTTATCTACTAATCGTTTAACAAGGCCTAGACGAACGTTCCACGATCAAATCAAAGAGAGCATGCATGAAAAGATTGATGAATGTTGAGGAAGAAAATTTTGTATGTCAGAATCGTAGCAAGTGGAAGGACGTGGTCTCTGCCTATCCCGTTGGGAAAGAGGCGTGATTTATGTATGTTATCTACTAATTTCAGTCAGTAGCGCTGACGGTGAAGTAAAACATAGTGAGGAAACCTGAACGTTTAATAAATGTTAAGAGGCCTTTACCAAGCAGTGGGTTACAAAGTCTGGCTTATATATTTGCTAGAATTAACAAAAAAATAATAATATTGAACTCTGGCTACACTACTACGATTATAAAAAAGTGTGGTTTGAGCAAAGTTCAGACTATTCATTTAAAAAGAGAAGATACGGTAGTTCGAAGGTTCGCCTTATACATTTACAGTATAAAAACCTAGCGCCATGTCTAAGAACGACTCTTAACTAAGATGTGATGGGGGTGAGTTAACAAACAGACGTAACCTTGCAAGAGTGTTGTATTTTTCTATAATATTAAGAAATAAAAACTTTTATATTTCAGAAACTCAATTTATTATACTACATATAAATAGAAATGCAATAAAAAAACACGTATTTAAAATATAATATATTTCAGCACGTTGCTGTCTTATAACACGACTTCATTTCGTACAGGAAATCTTCAAATTAAATAGGTATTTTATCACTTATAAATTTCCTGACCACTACGTTAAAATATTTCAATTTGCTTTTTATAAATAATTAAAATGTTGTGTATTTTTTTTATACTTCTTTTTGCGCGTTTAGTAGAGGGTACAATTAAGAGCTGTGCAATGATAATAATGTGAATTCATTTTATTCGCCTTTTTTAATAATGTAAACATAATTTAACATTGTTATAAATAAACATTATTTTAATTTGACTATTATTGATGGCTAAATATATCATATTGTTAGCACGCGGGATAAAATGTGCTCTATTTTTGTTCTGTTACGCCAGAGAAGTCTGAATCAATTGCTGAAATAGTTTTATTCTAAAATGATGCTATTATCACTCTCTAAACAGATCAATCAATAGTAATGCAGGCTGTACCCTCTCTTATTACGATGTATTAATCGGTACATAAGTAGAAGACGATGATGTTACATATTAACTCGTCTGTTGTGACTACGAATGGAGATACCGATGGACCACCGGTTGTTTAGAATAGACAAATTGCAATTTTTACAATATTAGAGATCAAATATAAGAGGATTGTAAGACCATTTAATGATTATATAGTAAAGCTTTATAAGAATCACTTGTATATTTGTTCTTTAAAACTATTAGCGCCGCCCACGACACTAACTCAATTGTAAATAATATAATTAAAACAAATTTTCTTTTTTTTCACACAAACTAATGTAATACAGTAAATGTATTAGTTAAAAGGTGAAACTACATTTTCGGTCATTTATTAATATACTAATTTTTTTAGTTACTATTTATATCCAAAGAAAAACATTAAAATATAGTTAGATAATACAAATCTATATTTTATAAATACATTATATTAACTACATTATTATTAAACATGTAATTAATACAAGTAATGTAATTTATTATTATAATGTAATGTACAATATATAAACATGTTATTCAAAAAAAAGGTAAAGTTATACAATATTTTTAGCGCAATATTGTAGACAAATTTTTATGACGCGAAAGGCCGCATTTTGAAAGTCTAATATCTTTTAATAATAAATAATAGTATATATCGAAAATAAGTTTTTTTTTTATTTATACTCTCTACTTTTACATATAGATTACACACGCATTTAGATGTATTTCTCAAAATCTTCGCAAGTTTACAACCCCACGGTCAAAGCCTAAATTAAATGGGCCGCCTTTGACTTAGCATTTTGCATTATTCATGAAACAATAATAATTGCGGATCTTGTATAATATTCAGACAATAAACAACGGTGAAGAATGATTTTTTAATAAAACAAAGTTACGAAAACTGTGATAATGGACTATATAAAGAATGAGTATTTTTGTATTTATTAAAACAGTGTGGAAGTTTGACTAAGGCTTAAAAACATAGACAAGACAATGTTTAACAAAAAATGAAACTAACTTCAATTATTTTGAAAAGTTCCCTGGTGTATCTTCAAAGTCGAAGGTCCAATGCCATTTAAATTTAAATGGGTGGCCCAATTTAGGTTGATTTAGGTATCCCCTGTCCAACGAAAAACGAATCACCTAAATCGGTTCATAAACTAAGAAGTTATGGCTGAACATCCATTAAAAAAATATACATACGAATTGAGAACCTTCCTTAAAAAAATAGTTCGTTTTAACGACTAATGGGATGTTTTTAATGCGGTTCAATTAAAACAACCATTAATTTTCATATATAATGATAATAAATTAAATTAGATTTTGTTCGGAGCTTTAGATAAGTACGTATTCTAATTTGTGATTCCCGAGAGTGGTCTAAATATTTTTTGAAATATACATTTTTAGTCAACATAAAGTGATAATTTTCTCAGTTAATAAATTACCGTCATCGTCTTTAGTAAATATTAATTTCTTGTATAATTTATATATAATAATAATAATAATCCTGTAAGTGTCCCACTTAAAGGCAAAGGCAAAGGTCTCTTCCCAAGGGAAGGTACGGACTTAATCACCACGCCAGCCCACGACGTATTGGCAATTTTAAACACCGAGAAGTCAACAGTTCTACATTTTCTGTACTACAAAAACATTTCTCAGCCATTAAGGTTTCCTCACGATGTTTTTCTTCACCGTCAAGCGATAGTGTTGTTACCAATCTGAATTAGTAAATGTACGCGAATTCCGAAAAATTTGTTGGTACATGCCGGGGTACGAACCTGCGGACATCTAATCGATATTCCGCCTGACTAAAGCACTACACCACTGCGACTTTTAATCACTACTTTTACTTACTAATTATTTACTTTAAATTTCTTTAAATACTTCTTTTATACATATTATAAAACTCAACGTCTCTCTCTCTGTCTGTCCTTTTATATTGTATTCACGTGAAAACCACTTATCCGATTTTCGTGGGTACATAGATGTATGGATATATGGATGTGGGTATAGGATACATTTTGTTAGATAAAGTAACATACGAAATAACCAGTTACGATAATGGTGAATCAATTCGGAAAAAAGACGTTTAAATGGCTTACGCTGAGTAAACCATAAGAGTTATATCAAGTTAATGTTCTACATAATTGTAGATATTAAAAAGACCTACAAAAAAGTCAGCCATAGCATATATCTATCTTATAAGGATCACCCACAATAAGCATATTTGGCGCAGCGTAATCCGCGCGTTACTCAACCGACGGTAATCTGTAATCTACGCGAGCGCAGCCGCGGGTACAGCTAGTTTCGTATAATGCTGTGTGGAGGACATATTTGTGTTAGACTGGATCGCAAATACCTTTTAGTATGTCGTGTTTCGGGATTGAACAGTGTATATGCAGTTACCGAGAAGCTTATAGACCGGCATAACAGTGACGACCAACGATGGATTACCGATCTCTCGGTGGTTGCCGGCGTTTGGGATTGTACTGTCTTACCATCAGGCACAATGCAGTCAGTCACGTTGCCTAAATAAAACTAAAACCAGTAAAGTGCGGGATAGAGTATGTTTTTGTTTATCTTAACAACTTTCGATAAACATACGACAAGTGTCGAGACAACACACCAATCGAGCAATATACAACATGAGACCTCGCGAATCACTGAAGAAAAAGTTCCAGAAATTAATCATCCTAAATTTGCCCTCCCAACACATTCTTGATAATATAATGTATATTCGGATATTTTTGTCAAAGAGCAGCAAAGTTTTAATACTAGAAATGGACATAAATTATAGTCATACCGTGTTTTAGACTTAGTAAGAGTAATAAAAGTTTTTTAGGTAATAGTGTTAAGTTCTAGAATAATATCCCGAAGCACATTACTGATTTGACAGACAATGAATTCAAGGACCATGTCAAGCCGGTTTGACTGTCAAAAGGTTATTTATTATAGGGTGGATATGAAATTCATTATGTGAATGATAGTGATGTCTGGAAGTGACTCGCTCTCTGTGCATCCACTAAATAATAAATATCATAATGATTATTAACTGTAAATATTATTTGTACAGTTGGGAAAAAAATAAAAGCCCGATCAAGTTTCTTGTCGGTTCTTCTCGATGACTGGGATTTTTCCCGAACTGGTATTATTGTTTGACGTTCATAAGTGCCTTCTTAGGGCCTAAATAGAATAAAGTATTTTTTGATTCTGATTTTGATAAAGACATGCACTGTCAAGTTGCAAATCAATCGCCAAGAATTGATGGGTGTATTCCGGCAATTGTACGTTAACGTTTTCTTTCTTAGGCTTAGTCAGATACTATTAATAAATATATTATATAACGTTTTCTTAACATTATTTATTTCTGTACTTTAATTTTATAATGCATATTGTGTTCCATATATTATCATTGTTGAACTCTTGAAATATTACGTCACGTAGATTAAATGCTCTGTGACACAAATGGAATTATTGTAAACATCGTCCATATTTTATCTTGAAGCGACAGCTTTTCGCACAAAAGGAATAAATAAAAAACTTGGTGGCTCCGTAAGTGAATGGTGTATTTTCAGCTTGATAAATAACAACATCTGAGAGCATGACGAACGGAGCGAAAGATGAAAAGATTTATAAAAACAAAGGTGTCATCAAAGGTTTCGAAAGGTCGATCTTGACTTTATTTCACCAACCCATTTTATAAACTATATTCTGGTTGCGATTTATTTTATGAAATTGTAATAATAATGCGGAATCCTTAAGGTAATGTTTTCTTATCGTTATAGGTTTGGCGTAGTGGCCACAATCTCACCTAATGCTAAGTGACGATGTGGCCCAAGATGATAACACGCTAAATCTATTGTAATACTGGCTCTCAAGTGCAGCTGCCGGAACACACCTATTGGTGCTTGGCAACAGATTTTCAACTTGAGGGTGGTAGCTAGCCAGGCGGGCATCATAAAAAGCCCAAGCCCTACCACCATGCTATGGTTTCCTCACGATGTTTTCCATCACCGAAAGCTCAGGCTCATTGCAGTGATTCGAACTCACGTCAATCGACGCGAAGTCGTACACGCTACCACTGAGCCATCATTGCTTCAATGAAAGTATTGTATGTAAGAAAGTAATAGATAATACTCCATTATAAGTATGACGCTAAATATAATAAATAAAAATAATTAAAATATCGATTTATTTTTCTAAAAATATTGTTATTCTGAAAGATAAGCTTTATTATATACTAGCTGTACCCGCGGATCCGCTCGTGTGGATTATACTAATCTCAAATAAAATGTAGCCTAAGTTACTCCTTATAACATCAGCTGGCTTATAATTATTAACTGATGATTATTAAATGTAAATATTATTTAAACAGAAAAAAAATATTAAAAATGATAAGCCC
Organism: Saturnia pavonia; assembly: GCA_947532125.1. NCBI lineage: Eukaryota > Metazoa > Arthropoda > Insecta > Lepidoptera > Saturniidae > Saturnia > Saturnia pavonia. Next base: position 10,380,829 of record OX383908.1, read on the forward strand.
GATCGAGTTTCTTGTCGGTTCATCTTGATGACTAGGATGTTTATTTGTACAAGCTAGCTATTGCCCGCCCCATTTGTCCTATTCCATAACATAACCACACCAAATGTCATAGGATCGTTACGCGTGATAGACAAACATTCAAAAAAAAAATTATAATTTCGCATTTATAATATAATATATTAGATACATTTTATAGTATATAATATAGTAATATTGATAATATATCTTTAAAATTATTTCATTGAAATTTGCGAAATTGCTGTAAGACATGTATATAATGCACCTATTTATTATATGTAAGATTTTTTCTTCGTTGGTCTAATATTTTACTGATTTCTCTTAAAATGTTTCAAGTATTTCAAATTAGTGAGTAATAACCAAAATACTTCATGGATTAAATGTTAAGTTTTACTTTATGAAAATTTAGACCAGGCAACAACTCTCTACACAATAATCGTACCCTAACTGATAATAACTATAATAAATATATCAATACAAGTAAGAATCATTATATTGTACTATGCAATATATGCAACAAGGTTAAGGTGAAAAATGCTATTTAAAAAATACATACCAAATGCTTTGGCGATAGCGACATTGGATATAATTCCAACCAAAGGGACGACCAGAAGCCCAGAGCCAAGGTGGGAGAACATATCACCAGCACTATATGTAGTGTTTGCTACAGATGTTTGGAAGGCGGGTGCTCTGGGAGTTGGTAAGCCAGGTGTTATATTACCTGTGGTAAAAAAAATATTATATTTTTAGGTATGGCATATATTTTCGGTGCCCATAGAGGTTATAGGGTTCAAAAAGAAGTAGGGTACGGAAAATTTTCTTTGGAGATTTCTCTCTACTTGAGGCATTCCGAATGGTGAAATAACTTCACCCCACATAAGATTGCTGCCAAATAACATAGTGTTGTGTTTCTGTGGTGAGTAGTATGGTTTTGCAAACATCCATAGGCTAAGTTTACCATCAAGTGGGCCGTATACTTGTTTGCCACCTATGTTGTAAAAATATATATATGTAAAGGCATATCAATGTATATATACAAGGAAAGGGGTAGCAAGAAAAAATATTTATAAATTATTTAAAATAACTTTATCTTGGAGATTATTAGACTCGTATATACGAGTAGTATATTAATTATGTAATATTAAGAAGATTTTGACGAAAAATTACAAATTTGACAGCAAGCTTTATTTGATAACTTGGCTGGAATTGGTGAGTATTCTAAAAAGCTGTTCGATCTATTTCTTTCCTCTACTTTCCACAACAAAAACACACGCGCTGGGCTTCGGAGTCACAATTTTACGGTAACCATCTCAGCACGAACTAAAAAGTTCTCCATGTATTATCTTTGTCGTACCGTAAAACTGTGGAACCATCTCCCGTCCAATGTGTTCCCTCCTTCTTATGACATCGGGTCCTTGAAACGTAACGTGAAAAGATATTTATGCAGGCCGGCATAACAGCGGCAACAGCCGATGGATTTCGATCTCTCGGTGGTCGCCGTTGTATTTGGATTGTATTGTGCTTACCATTAGGGATAGTACAGTCAATGTGCCGAGCTACTATATAAGATTTATTAAATAATGGGCATTATTATTGAAGGGCAAAAAAATTACCAGTGAGTATAAGTGGATCGCCTTTATCTTCGTGCACCATGTATGCCAAAACTGCAGCCAACACAACAACTACTGCGTTTCTCGAAACGCCTACGAACCACAGAAATCTCTGCAATATCAGGGCACCCCGCCGTTTTTTCTCGGACTGTACTTCTTTGAATCTGATATCTTTTAAAGCCTGTAATTATACACTAACATTGAATTTCAAAGAGAGATTAAGCACAGAGAAATTTCTTTGGAGATTTCTCTCTACTTGGGGCAGCCCGACTTTGACTCCACCCAGAAGATTGCAGCCAAATTACTTTCTGTTGTATTCCTGCGGTGAGAAGGGCTTCCAGCGCTCCTTAGGGTAGGGGGTTCAAAGTCGGCACCGCGCTAGTGATACCTATGGTAATACACTCTACATGTACTGTACAGCACCTAATACAAAAGGAAATGGTACGGTAAAGTCCACAAACAACAGCGAACAGCGGTGAGACAGATTTCATCAGCAATCTTCAATTTCATGCGAGCATGCTGAAATACCTTTTCACGCCTCGTTTGAAGAATCCATTATCATGGGAAAACACGTTGACTGAGAGACCAACCCACATCTGCACAGAACAGTAATTTGCGAACTTCTTAGTAATTATATAATTTTAAAATTTTGATTTTAATAATTATAACTTATTTTAGAACCGGCATTTTGATGAAACGCGAAGCCAATAACGAGATAAAAAAATGTGTTTAAGATTTAATATACATTTTTTAGAAACATAAAAAAATTAAATGAAACGAAACCACCGTAAGCTATAATTAAACGTCAAATAGATACCGGGAAAATTTCATGTTTTATTTATCCCAGAAAAAATTGAAACAAAAAATTCGTTACCTTAAAATCAACATTCAAAATTCTCGGATCCGTTCTGCGTAGTTATAAAAATTGTGGCATTATATCGGGTTGAAAAAACTTTGAAATATTTAAAATACTTTAAAAAAGGTTTTAACATATATTAAATGAAACAGTTTTAAATACAGATTTTTTTTTTAAACATGACGTTAAAAAAGTGACAGCTAATGTACTTTAATAGTAAAAATACATTATGTAAGCGTTTTTTTTTAATATTTTGTACCTTAGATTATTATATATATTAATATATCATTTAACACAGAAGAAAAAATCAATAATCTTTATGCCGAATATTAAGGCTTTACTGAAGCTATGATACTCGTATATTAAAATATTCGAATATAATCACCGACTGTTGTGAAATTAACTTCCAAAATACACTTAGGCTGTTACTTCAAGTTAAAATAAGTAAATTATAAATAAACTTATTTTAACGAATGCCCAAAAAGTAAGCTTATTAGGGTTCTATAGTCAAACCTTTCTACTCTTAGAATCTTTCTAGTTTCGCCATGTCCGTCCGTCCGTCCGCGGCTTAGCTCAGAAATTCTTAGTACCTACTAGAAAACGGTAATTTAGCATGGGTATGCATATTTATCACGCCGACAATTTTTTTTTTGGGTACCCTTAAAGTTTTTAAAATTGACTAATCTGTTTTGTACCTTTTAATTGAAATTTAATTACGTGTTTGATCACAACCATTATTGTAAATAATTATTACTATAAAGCCATAAAGCTATATATAAGCTATAAAGCCTGTCGAAAAAAAGACTTAAACCCTTGTGTAGTGTTTTTTTATAATTAACTGTAATACGCATGACCTATATGACAATTTATGAAAAGTAAAGAGAAGCCCAAATATGTAGCGTACTTGCCAAATAAATATTGATTCGCTGTTCGCTTCAACAACCCCATGTTTTATATGTTGCCGGAAAAACATTCGTAGGCAGCGGGTCCTTAGTTGTTCGCATAAGAAATAAGGAAACAAATCCCTTACGGAAAGTGGAATATCGCCAATAGAGATGGAAAGTGTTTCGATATTTTGTGTTGTTAGTTAATAGGGCAAAACTAAAAAGGTTCAATGGAAAAGTATAAAATAATAGGGTTACTAAACAACAGCGATTACATATCGCCCATAGAATCCGTGAGTTGACAATATGTTTAAAAATTAAAGTTTATTTAATTTTCCCTTGAGATTTTGTGAGTCACATGATTAGAAATGCCTATCATAAATCGTAATGTCTTATTATTTAAAAATTATTATTTTATCTTGTCGTATCCTAAAACGATGAGAAAACATGTTGGATTATTTTCAACTCTCTACATATTACCCGGCATCAGTTTACATATTACTTCCCTTTTTTATTGTTATAGTGTGCTCCCATGCAGTATTCATACAGGGTTAAGTTAAGTTAACCTTTTAATGCAATTTGTTATATGTTAAATTCACTCCCACATAAGTTATAATTTGTTATTAGGATTTACTTAAAGCCTGTGTTTCCTTTCTTTTCAATAACATTTCATGTATCGTCACACATCACGACGATTTTCAACAGACTCTATGGCACGTGACATTATAGGATCGTTCGCCGTACGGTGGCGGCGTCAGTACAACGCGGCGACGAGCGACGATGCTTCTATAAAACTTTCTTGATCTATCCAGTGGGTGGTACAGATTATAGTACATGAGCGACTGAGCTTCGCTCGATGTTTTATAATAAAACTTATCTAGGTACACTTGGAAAGTAAATTATTATCTAAATACAAATTTCATACAATTCGTTAGAGCTGTTTCCGACAAACAAATACATGTATACAAGAATAAGCTTTTGGTTTGTCGCGTATCGGGATCAGCCGATGCATATCCAGCTGCTGACAGGTTTGAATGCCGGCATGATATCGGCGATCGTTAAATTATCGGTCTCTCCATGGTCGCCATGGTATTTAGATTGTATTTTGTTTACCATTAGATATAGTGCTGTCATTGTGCTACTCCAAAAAGCGCGTGTCAGCTTGAGTGATGGTTCCAGAGATTAGCACGTTCAAACAAACAAACAAACAATCACTAGCGTTTTCTCTATATATATATGAAAGCGAAATACTACTCATAACTAGATCTCCGAAACTATAGGTCAAATTCACATGAAATTTAGCATAGTTACTCCTTTCGCGACGTAGACGCTCACTAAGAACGGATTTTGGAAATTCAACCTCTAAATGTTGAAAAATTTGTGATGAACTTTTTTTATAATTATGCACTCATAATATGTTTATTGAGCTGAAATTTAGCACGCATACTCTTCAATTCATGAAAATTCGTCACTTTAGAGTGTAAAATAAGGATTGAAACTTTGAATGGTGGAAAAAAATAATATAAATTTGTTGATAATGATTAACCATAAATGAATCACACATATTCTTCAATTATAAAATCCAGCTTTTTTAAATTATTCTTCTAAATTAATAAGGGATGAAATAAAAATAATGTATGCCGGAAAAAAATGTAAATGTAATATTAAAACTGTAGTTCTATCTGTACGTATATTTTTTTGGAAATTTTCTCGATGGAAATACTATATAAAGGCTGATGATCACGAATATGTCATGAAAACAATTTATGCCTGTTCGTATATCCACATTTAAATCAAAAACGGCTTGACCGATTCTTATGTAATTTTTTTACACGGGAAACTTAATTGATAGGCTATAAGAATTCGCAATAATACTTTAGGTTATAAGAATCGTCGTAAGAAATGTAAAAAAAAAACAACTTATTTTTATGAAATTTTATACATGTGAAAGTTTATGTCATTTCTCAATATTATGAGTAAAAATAAAATTAGGAGATGAAAATAATACTGCGTAATAAACGCGTATAAAGCCGCGGGCGCACCGCTAGTAACATTATATACATTACCATTTACATTATTTTATAAGTAAAAGAAAAGATAACATTGTTAAATAGAAAAGTAAAATATTTTCTGAACGTATTCACGTTAAACTTATCAATATAGCATATCTGGGTGGAAAAGAGATAATTTCACGTTTGAGGTTACAAGTTAATATGCATAAAAAGGTTTTCACATCACGAGTACCTAAACCGTTATCTTTTGACTCTCGTTTTAAATTAATTTCCTACAAAGGGATAAAAGTACTCGTACATATTTGACAAAGATTTTCTTTTATTAATTCAAGTTATTTGACTTTTAATGTAGCATTGTTTAATTTATTACGTTCCTTTAGAACTAGTATTTATTTATTCAAAAACGTACTTAATATTATAAAGAACAAGCTTTTTTTGAATAATTTCGCTAATCCCTAGATCTACCAGTCAGGGGGTCAGTCAGCCACTAGGGCACTGAGAAATTTCTTTTCAGGTTTTTCTCTAATTGCGGCAGTATCTAGTGTTGTGTTCCTGCGGTGAGTAGGGTTTCCAGAGCTCCTTGGGGTAAGGGGTTTCAGGGTCGGCAACTCGCTAGTGATACCTACTGTATTTATGACAAGCGTCCATAGGCTACGGTAGCCGCTTACCATCAGACGGGCCATATTCATATTTACCGCCTCTATTGTAGAACAAAAAAAAAGTTTATATTTAAATGTCTAGTATCGATCTATTATGATAGCACCGTCTCAATTACTTGGCCAGCCATTGGTCTAAGAACTTATTTGATCAAACGTTTTCATTAAAAGACTCTTTGCTATGTGGTACAGTACGATACTTGTATTCGACTGGATCGCGACCACCATAAACCAGTTGTAACACCAACCTTATGCGTGTCACGTACCGGATTCAACCGGTGTATATCCAGTAATCAAGCGAAGTGATAGGGTATCTGTACTTAACTGAGTCTCCGTTATATTATGACACGTTTATGATGTCACGTGCCATAGAGTCAGTTGAGAGTCATCTAATGTGTGACGTTACATGAAATTTTATTGAAAAGAAAGGAAACACAGGCTTTGATTAAATCAGACATGATGATGAACCCATTACAGTGACTTTATTTTGGTTCGTTGTGTATTTGGGATCAATCACTATATATACTATTGTGGGGATAACAGGCTAGCATGATGGATTGCCGGTCATTGTTTTTGGATTGCACTGCACTCTGTCGTCACCGTTGATATATTATATTGTACCGATAGATAAGCACGTTCATGAAAACCATTTGTTCGAATACTGGTAAGAGTTATTACTAAAGATCGCTGCAGCAACGTTTAACCAAACTATTAAAATATGCAGCGCTAGGTCGCTTATAGAGTATTACTATAGTTAGACCTAAAGATCCCTGCAGTGTTAAGACATCAATGTGGTCTAACCAAACTATTTAAACATGCAGTGCTATATCGCTTGTAGAGTATAGTTTCCTAACGACCAAAATATAAATAGACCTAGACAGCGTGGTATTTAAATGAACAAATATTTTTCTATTGTGTTATTACGATATTCAAACCTATTTATCCACTTGAACAACAAATAATTTTACTTACTTGGTTACTTAATTGATATTTACGTCCAGGTTCACGCTTTGATCCGATTTACCAGAATTATCGTATTATTAACGACGCTCCGTACGCGCTTACTCTGCACAAATGTCGAAGCCACGCTGAAGTAAGTTGCACGGATTACAGTGCAGTTTAAACAGAGTGAGTGTTTGAATCGTGAAATTTAGTACGTAGTACCTACATATATATCGTAGGCATCACATTGCAGTACTACTATTAAAAAAACATCAAACTAAGTTTGTATTTAGATATACATAACATATACCTTCATTCCCATAAGCACAATGCAACAAGCCAAACTAAGCAATGTATCCTGCATCCTCGTTTCGCCAATATGTTCGAAAAGCCCCTTCCAAGTTGATATGAAGGTTTCTGCACTGAATTTGAGGCCTAAAAGGCCTTTGATCTGAGAAGAAGCTATCGTAATCGCCGCAGCTGATGTGAATCCTGATACCACCGGCAATGATACAAATTCTACCAAAAATCCTGGAATAAAAAAAAAACTATTATTAAAAACGAATTATAATCTAGTAATGTTTGTAAAAAAAATGTTCTTCAAAAATAACGGAATCAATAATCATCATCATCATCATTTCAGCCGATAGACATCTACTGCTCGATATTGGCCTCCCCCAAAGATCGCCACAACGAGCGGTCCTGTGTTGCCCGCATTCAGCTGCTTCCCGCAACCTTTACCAGGTTGTCGGTCTACCTTGTGACGGGTCTGCCCAAGCTATGTCTTCCGGTACATGGCCGCCACTCGAGAGCTCTTTGGCCCCATCGGCCATCTGTTCTACGAGCTACATGCTCCGCCCACTGCCAATTAAGTCTAGCTATTCTTACGATAGCATCGATGTCTCATAAATTTAACTATTTTATCAATTTCTATATTTCCCTACTTAATTATTTACTACGATCTCTCGACACTTTTATATTTGTTACATAAGAAAAATCTTCAAATACCTACTATCTTCAAATTAGTTAATACGTGTACATAAGAAAAATCCGTTGCAAAAATTGTTATTAATCGAAATTGTATGAATAATCTAAACAGCAATTTAAAGCAATGATGGCTCAGTGGTAGCTTGTACGGATATTACGTCGATCGACGTTTGTTCGAATCCCTGCAATGAGCCTGAGCTTTCGATGAAGGAAAACATCGTGAAAACCATAGCATGGGGGTAGGGTATTTTCTAATGCCCGCCTGGCTACCTAACACCCTCCAGTTGAAAATCTGTCGCGAGGTGTTCAGTAGCTGCACTTGAAAGCTAGTTCCCGACTAGGCTTAGTATGTCACCATCTTAGGCCACATCGTCACCTAACATCAGGTGAGATTATGGAAATAACGGTAAAACCTAAAAACAAGTTTTTTATCGTTATGGCGTAGTGACCACAATCTTACCTGGTGTTAAGTGACGATGTGGCCCAAGATGATAACACGCTAAACCTAATAGAAGACTGGCTCTCAAGTACAACTGCCAGAACACATCTATTGGTGCTTGGCGACAGATTTTCAACTTGAGGGTGGTTAGATAGCCAGGCGGGGATTAGAAAAAGCCCTACCACCATGCTATGGTGTCATCAAGATGTTTTCCTTCACCGAAAGCTCAGGCTTATTGCAAAGATCAGAACTCACGTCAATCGACGCGAAGTCTTACACGCTACCATTGAGCCATAATTGCTCAAGTTTCATGTATTAAAGTATAATAATTAGCCACCAATTAATAATGAGTAATTTCAAAATACAATATAAAATTACTTATTAATTATAAATATTCATAAAGTTAAGCTTACCAAGCTGTGCTACTCCGGCAAACAACTGGACAAGACCAGCAATGAAACAGAGCAACACTGCAAAGTCTGCGTTGGTGCCGCTCGTGTACGTAAAAGTTAAGAGTGAAAGTAATGCCGTAGGACCAATATTGATCTGAGGGCATGTGCCCATGACTGCATATACGAATCCTCCAGCAAATGAAGCGTATAATCCATACTGTAAAAATTGAGAACAAGAGTTTTATTCATAAATTAATTTTGTCTAATCTATCTTCTATTAAAAGTAAATCTGTAGTTATGGCTGTACGTGTAATTCTTTTTTCAAATTTTCTGATAGACGACCTATATAAAGGATACTGATCACTAAAATGGCATTAAAAGTTTGCTGTCTGTCTGATTGTATGTCCGGATTTAACTCTAGAACAGTTTTACCGAATTTTATAAATTTTTGTACATGGGTTGCTATGCCATTGCTGAAATGATAGGCTATAAGAATTTTCTATAATACTTTTATTAGTAAGAAAAATAATTTGTTAATTCTTATCCGATTTTAATTAAATTTTGTAAACAGACGATTTTTCTTTTGAAAATAGTAAAAAAAATTATTTTTTAAAAAACATTTTTTTTTATTAAACCTTAACCGATTTTGATGAATTTAGTAGACGAGAAGCATATGCCATTCCATAATCGACATGTTAATGAATCAAATCATTGTTGAATCATATGGCGACTACTGTACTCGGGTATGTGTGGATTATCATTATGTGCGAGATTACTAGTAAAAATTTAATTTGAATCAATTAATTTAATAATTTTAAATATTAATGGATTGTCTTTAAATGTTAATAAATTAATTTTAATGCAATAGCGCATGTCACGTTTCGGTTGTATACAAGCGTCAATAGGCTGTGGTAACTGGGAGCCTAACAAAATTGCATTTCTACAATCGTTAACATTGACAGAAACGAATAAATATATAAAATTTATATATGTCAACGTTAAATCACGTGATCCGTCCGATCCATACATTTTTTCGTTTTCTGTTAGCGTTAACGATTGTAAAAAGGCAACTTGGCTAGGACTCCTATTTATCATTAGGCATGTTTGACATAACATGACATAAAAAAAACATATATTTGAAGTTGTATGAGGTAATCAGGTAATATAATAAAATCGATAGTTTGTATATTTATCCTAAAGTACATATCGTTGTGTTCTAAGATAATATAAATATTATAAAGTAAATAACAAGTACAAAGTGAGTAAAGTATAACCAAAAAAAAACTACAATCATTAATTTATGCCTATTAATGATTCACTAGGATATTATAAAAAAACTGTATGAACGAATGAATTGCTCAAAGTGCATGTAACATACACTATAGTATCATTATTTTTACTTTAAATAATAAAAATGTACAGTTTCTTGTTCGCATTACCTCAAAATTACGTATGTATGTTATCTGTTTAGAAGAAAACAAGTTTATTAAGTTAATTTATATAAATTTGTCTAAGTGAAAGTAGATCAAATATGTTTGAGTTACTTTCTGCACAATACGTATTATAATCCAGAACATTAAACGCTCTTGACATTTTCAATACAATATAAACCTTGCACCTCACTAATACGGTCAATCGAATAATATTTTGCACTACGCTTGATGGTACAATCCAAAATAATTTTTTTTTCGATCTGTCTAAACTGTTAGTCTTAGGGGCCCTGGAGCCTCTGACAGCTTTTACAGCTTCACCGAGCTTGGCGGCGAGCGCTTAAGGCACTCAGCCGCGAAAGCAAGATAACAAGTTCCAAGGGTGCCAAAGTGGCCGTACTTCGGCTCGGACTATTGTCGCGTATGCAATGAAGTCGCGAGCTGACTAATTCCCTACCCGTAAATTCTATCTAAAGTAACTATACATATACAGGATGTTAAAACGAAGACAGACGATAGCATTAATGACACCTTTGATGATGACAAGGAAAATAAATCGATCCTGATAAAAAAAAAATATAACCTTTTATTAGCATTATTTACGCTCCATCATGTTAGTACAGCTAAATAAAATATAGTTTCATAAAAAAACATTACTTTACAAAAAAAATAACCAGCAATGGAAACACAAATTCATGAACAGCTGATGCTCGTAGCAACGAACACTCCGGGCGCCGGCGACGATCGGCGAAAATTTAAAATTTTGTAGGTACAAAATTAGCAGGCACCATAAAGAGTCGGCGTTCACAATAAAAATTGCAAGTTATTTTAGATAGTTGTGACGTACCTACCTGTTTTCAAATTGTGGTATTGGACGGACTAAAAACGGAAAGTCTGTTAACATAAAGTATAAGAATACTATTTTAAATTCATTCTGATAGATTAATTAACTGTCGATCATAACTGCAATTAATTTTAACTATCAAATTATTCTGTACCATTTCATTTTTAATTTTTTGTACAAAGTCAAAGATAAAGATTAAATAGTTTTTATAATTGTGTACGTCAGTATCTAATTAGGTTAATTTAATATTCTAATATCATTTTTGTAGTAACGAGCTTCTTGTTAGAATGTGTTTCATTACTGGTTTTTTTTTTTAGGAAAGTAATGTGTTTTTATGAAACTATCGCTTCATTAAGCTGTACTAACATGATGGAGCGTAAATAATGCTAATAAAACGTTAAAAAAATATGATTTTTTTTCCGTGCCATCATCAAAGGTGTCATTAGTGCTATAGTCTGTCTTCGTTTTCGGAAGCGGTCTCCTAGCACCCAGTATACATGTTTCTTCCCCCTGGGAGGAGGGAAGGAACATGTGTATGTGTATTTAGTAATCTGAAATTTTTTGTCTAATCTAACTAGGCAAAAAAAGAAAGGTTCCTTACAGAACCCATGTACCTGTGTGGCGTGCATGATGCAGTGTAATGAATGTCTGTTGATAGCTAGTGAATGTAAAGTCACTGTACCGCGCGAGCGGCTGCTTGGCTCAAGGGCTCCATGCCGATGGATCGGACCTAGCCTTGAGTTGCCGCAGGAGGTCGTGGCGGGTTATTCACAAACGTAGACCATATATGTTACATATACACATATATATGACTAAATATAAGAATTTATTGTAACTTTACTAAACCATCAGAAAATATTTACAACAAATTATGTGTACTTACGATTCAAAAAAAATATTTGTTATTACTATACTACCTACTAACAACCTAAATCATTATGATTACACTATGTACGTTTATACTAAGGAATCAATGATGATTCATAAGGTCATTTCAGAAGGTCAATATGTACAATAAGATGTTACACAATGTGATTACGGCCTATTATCAGTTATGAGGAGGAAGTACATAACTAGACTTATATAAAAACTTATTGTACCCGCAACTTCGTTCGCGTGGAATTCGGAAAACAAAATAAATTGATAACAGTTGTTAAGCCTTATCAGTTACCGGGAGCAAAAGTATTTCATATGTTAATTGCTCTCAGCCGTTTTAACGTGATTGAGTAACAAACATCATAACAAACAAACAAACATTCAGATTTATAATATTCGTAGGACAGTAAGTTACAACTGTATTTTATTTTAATTAAAGTAACGGTGGTATTCATGAAAGTAGACCTTACCAAATTTCTCACTTATAGATATTAAAGTGAAAACAACAAATTAAATTATAACCCACAAACGAAAATAAACTAACCACAAACATGAATTGATAACAGTCGTTAAGTCATCACATTTACCGGGATAAAAAATTATCCTGTAAACCAAGTTATAAAACTATTTGTTTGCCAAAATTCGTCTAAATCCACTCAGCCTCTTTGTTGCTTGTTGCTTGTTGCGGTGTATTGGATATACACCAGTTGACGCTCGAACATGACATGCCTAAGCTATTCAATATGACTGGTGTAACACCTGGTGTACGGTGGTCTTAATGGGACACAATAATCGTGTCATCTAAGTACATACTAAATTCGCTAAATGAACTGTGAAAAAACCTGTTAGCTCTTTACAAACGACAAACAATACCTGAGGTTCAAATCCAGCCAGAGAAGCGTACGCAATCGACTGCGGTATCAATGTGAGTGCCACCGTGATCCCAGCTATTAAGTCACCGATCCCTGTCCTCAGGTCATAACTCTTCGACCACCGCAGTATCGGGAACACGCTGCCGACTAATCGCACTGGGTTTGGGAGCTTCACCATTATTTACACTGCAACAAAAATACAGTACACCGGTTATCATCTAAGACATTTCCGATAGAAGCTTAACACAGAAATATATTTTCTTTAAAGTTTTCAACACGTTTAAACATAATAATGAATATGCTTGTTCAAAAAACTATAACTGAATTAATATATAAATATTTGGACGACCTCGATAAGCTCGGTGTTTTAGTTTGATGTTTTAGGTTGCTTTGAACTTGGAAAGCAAAACGTTAACGATATATAGGTACATAATTAGCATTATAAATATATACATAAATTCCGTTCTATAAACCTATCTATACATAATAAAAAACTTACTTTTTACGCAGAACCCACTAATCCGATTTACATATTTTTTAAGGTATGTTATCTGGGTAGGTTATAGGATATTATTTTGTTACATAAAGTAACATACGAAATAATAAGTAGTTACGATAAAGGGGAACCAATTCGGAAAAAATACACTTTTGGGGCGAATAAATGGCTTACACTGAGTAAACCATAAGAGATATATCAAATCAGTGTACTACATAATTTTATATCTTTAAAAGGCCTGATAAAAGTCAGCGATAGTATATGCTTATCTTCTAAGGGTCACCCTCAACAAACATTATTGAGGCAACACAATTCCCGAGTGCACTAGACCGACATTATTCTGCAGTCCAAGCGAACGCGGCTAGCGGGCACAGCTAGTAGAGATATATAATTAGTCATTATATAATTATCATAGTAATAAGATAATAATAATACCTATATAAATAAATAGAGCAATATAATTAGTTATAATAATAATAATCAACTTTAAATATGCCTTTAGTGCTTTTGCTTTGTCCCGAGGGATGGCAGTAGTATTTTCAAACACTTAGTAATCTGTAATACTGATTATTTTACTAATACATATATTACTATATATATTTCTTAAACATTCGTGTTTCCTCACAAAAACATCCACCGACAGTCTATTATGTACCTAAGTAATGAAATTGAAATTAGTAAATGGTCGCGAATCCCGAGAAATCCTTTGGTAAATACTGAAATTCAAATTAACGGATTTCGGATTGATATTCTCCAGAAATAACTTATCGCCTACGGTGAGTTTATAGTAAATAATCTATTATTATACACTGACAGTCTGAAGCGTTACTAATAAATTTCAAATTAGTAAATGTTCGTGAATTCCGTTGGTACATACCAAAATTCAAATAAACCAATTTGAATTGGATATTCCCCCGATTACAACTATTCGACTACCGTGATTTTATAATCAATTATTATACAAAAATATATAATAAACATTACAGTTAGAAGCGTAATCAAAAATCTTTCAAAATTAGTTGGAACATTTTATGATAATACTGTATGTCTTTTTTAAATAAAAGAACATAAATAATAAAACAAATTCTCATCGCGTTCCAAAATACAGTCAGTAAAAATCATTTACCTTCCATGTAGTGTAAAAAAACTACAACTTAGCATTGATATCTACTGCAGTAATTATTACCTTGTCATTATGCTTTCAAATTGCAAGGACATCGAATGAAGTTCAGCCTTTTGTATTTTACTAGCAACTACTCACGACTTCGTATGCGCTAATTACGATATAAATTTAATAACAATAAAATATAGCTTATAATTATCAGCTTCATCAGTAGTTTCGGAGGTTACCTCCAGCGGCGGCCGTGGGTTAAAGCGAGATGGAGCGAGAGGTGCGGTCGCTCTAGGCGCCAGTTACCAAGGAGGCGCCAAAATGCTAAATGCGAAAAACAATTTTGAGCGTAAAATACATATTTATGACACCTTTTCAAAGGCACAGGGCTGTCCCGAATGAAAATAAAAATTGAATTCAACTAAATAAAATTAACTATAGCTATAAAACGCCTGCACTGCACTTCTTATAGTAAGATACAAGATAATTTATGGTGTGAAAGCGTCGACCAGAGGGCGCCAAAAGTCAATCTCACTCGACGTTGATTAAGGGCCGGTGCTGATTACTTCATACAAACATATTCACAAATTTCTATAATAGTAGCGTAGAAATATTTTATAAAAGTACTGGCAAGATTGAGTACTTGACAACTAATAATTCCTAACAGCAGCTAATTTGGCAGAATATGTCATGTAGTGGTTTTTATTTTAACTCATTAACTTAGGTATAGTTTTTGGCCCTATGTTATATATTACAGTCTGGTATGCTTCTGTTAGTGATCGTTTAACTTCTGAATGACAATATATTTGTTTTATGCAGACGGTGGTTTACGGTATTTTACGTGATGTAATTTGGTTATTATGCACAAGTAAAAGAGATTATGAACTAGGAACATACATTTTAAATAGTCGAAAAATCTCTCTAGACTTGTTAACAAGGGAGCTGTCATCTTGTGAGAGCTTAATTAGAAAAATATTCTATAAACGTGCGTTGGCAGTTGTGGATGAACACAGTTACTGTTAAATAAAAAGAGGACGAAAAATTCCTAACAAAATCTAGAAATGGTTTCCAATATTAAATTTCTTTTATCGTATCAGCAGTGATCATATGTCAACTATTGTTTTAAAATGACAAAGAAAAGATTTGAATCCCTGTTTCCTACTATCCTATTATGTTTCTACATATATAACTGTAGATATGTAGTCGCCCAAGCCTTTGCAATATTGAAACTCTAAAAAACGAAATAAAATTATAAATGAATGAAACAAAATTTCAACACAAATGTCGCCTAAGGAAAAGATAAGAAACATATTACACTCGAAGTAATTGAAAAACTCAAGGGAAAATCCATGATACATAAAAATGTTACTGTTATTTACTTAACATGGAGTTATTGTTCAACCACAGACATTACATTATTATAACAAGTGTTAGAGAACAATCGGGAGTTTAAACGTTTTATGACTCAAACAACATTCACTTACACCTTTCTAATTGATACAAAATACACGAGTGTTATATATATATATGTATAACCTAGCTATGTCGTATGATAATCTGCTCCTTGAAAGTCAAAACAATATCAGTCGATGTTTATAAACACAGCCTACTTACCATATGAAACTGTGTTTATATTTAATCGCTTGAGTTACATATATACATACCATATCGTTACCAGCAGCCAAACATAAGCACCGTCGACGTGACATACGCTTTTCAAGTAATGATATGAATGACACGAGAAAATCTTTCTAAAACACCAACAAATTGATAATATCTATAAAAATGAAATGCTGTTCGTTTGTAAGCGCATCACTTGAGAACAGATAGACCGAATAAACTAATTATTTTTTTAATGATTAGTAATAGTTCGAATAAAGTTTTTAAGCAAAGAAAATTTGAAAAGCTTTCCGAAAAACTGAAATTGCTTTTTTCTACTGGATTTTGTATGTACTCAAGACCATAACTCAAAACGACGGTTATCCATTTTTGTGTTCTTTTGCTCCTAGAAAAGTTTTCAGGGAAAAACAACTGAATAGATGGCGCATCGGACGACTTTTTGGCTACTGGAGGACTACTAAGGTTAGAACACCGTCTGTCGGACCAACTAGTTATAAATTTAAACAGTAAACGTATAATTTTAACTATTATCATTAGAAATGGACTAACTTACGATGTCTTTGCTCGCTACGTTTAGAAAAATCTGGTCAAGCCTGTACTTAACATAGAGTTCCTCTGTAGTTACGAACCCCATAAATGGGGTAAAGACTGAGGAAAGAACGAGACTCCGAGCACCTCGCTCTTCTTAGCGAGCACTACGTTTCTTCGGGGAGAACCACGCTTCTCTAAGAAAGTCTAGCTACAAAAGCAAGCAATCAGGCTGCTAAATCACCGCCTGTCGAATGGCACAATTTAAATTATTGTTCTCTTACTTAAAATGAAGATTTAAAATAGTTGGAAATATATATTAAATTTAAGCAATTTAAAATCGTGTATAGTCCTTTAAATTAAAGTTAAAAAAGATAGTCGACCTATACACCTATGTAAATTATTTAAAAAAATCATATAAGTTATTTTTTTACATGATTAAGTTGTTATCACCGTTTTATGTTTTTAACCTTTAGAAAACTATAAAAGTTATCTTCTTACTAATATTTATATTAGATAGCTGTACCCGCGGTTCCGCTCACGTGAATTACTCTCTTATGATTTACTCAGCGTAAGCCCCAAGAGCGTATTTTTTCCGAATCTTCGGATTTCCGAATTTCCGACTGCTTATTTCGTATATTACTTTATGTAACAAAATATACCCTATAACCTGACCAGATAACATATCTATGAATTGAAAGAAAACCCATGTGAATCAGATTAGTGGCTTTCTTGTGAAAACAACATAGACGGACAGACAGACAGAGAGACGATGAGTTTTATAATATGTATAGAAGATATTAATAGTTAGGTATTATTATAATAATATATGATATTATTAAGGTATTAAAATTTTATGTGTTTTTATATTAAAGTAATTATATTACTATTGGCATTCGAATAACTCACTTAACTGAAATGTTCTAAATTCAGGTGAAATTTTATCTTAGACAAACGTGAAGCAACTGTATGCAAAATATATTATGACATAGTTTTGGACTTTTAACAACGAAAATAACTTGAAGAAACTGTATGTGCCTCCAACCATGTATCCATATACTGTAGTTCAATGATCCTAATTCACTTACCGCTAATATACCTAATATACCACCTCCCTTTATGACATCTTTGCTTTTTTTTTTATCGTTGTAGGTTTGGCGTAGTGTCCACAATCTCACCTGATGTTAAGTGACGATGCGGCCCAAGATGGTAACACGCTAAACCTAGTGGAAGACTGGCTCTCAAGTGCAGATGCCGGAACACACCTATTGGTGCTTGGCGGCAGATTTTCAACTTGAGGGTTGTAGCTAGCCAGGCGGGCATTAGAAAATGCCCTACCACCATGCTATGGTTTCCTCACGATGTTTTCCTTCACCGAAAGCTCAGGCTCATTGTAGGGATTTGAACTCACGTCAATCGACGCGAAGTCGTACACGCTACCACTGCGCCATCATCGCTTCCATGCTTTCTTTCTTACTGAAGGAAAATAAAGATTACTCGTATAAAAAGTGGTTTGTTTAACTGCACTGTCAACAACAAACAAAAGCTACCGATTTTTTAACTGGAGTCAGAGAAGATGTCAGGCAGAATACACTGTTACAACGTTTTGTAACTTTCTATTACATATTTCTTTGTTGACTATTAGAAATAATATGTGATGAAATCAAAGTTACATTTTATTTATTTGTGTTCATTCCATTGCGGATTCCTTAGAACAATTAATAGAAATGTGGTTAGTATACAATACAAGCTATTAATTATATTAATGGTAGCTGTTAAATGTATTACCAATATAGGTGTTAGCAAAAACAATTATAAAGGTTTTCTAAACCTAACCTATTTAAATCTCATGTTCTTTACCAGCACATCTATTGGCGTAACCAATGCCAAGGTCGATTTAAATGTTTTCTAAATTTTACGTAACTGGAAGTTTTGCCAACTGCATATAGAATTACAGAAATTATTTTATCTAGCAAAGAAGGCAAAAACTTGACTGTTTTTATATTAAGAATCATTTGTAGTATACTGGCATATTTTTTATAACAATTAAAATACACAAAACTCTATATTGGTTTAGTTTTATTTTTATGTAGGTAAGTATGTATTTTGTATTGTGTATGTTATCCCAACGTCATAAAACATAGACTTCCCCATTGAAGAACGAATTGATGAACTTTTCTACTTTATGCCAATTAACCTCATTTTCGCTTTTCAACAGATTTAATTAAGGAAAGCGTGAAAATGTTTGTACCTGTGCCTTTAAAACACGTAGTCGACCTTATAGGTTAATTCATAGACATAGTCAAAGGTAAGAGACTGTCCGCACTATTATTATATTAAATTATGTATATTATATAATACAAGGGATTCTTTTTTTTTCTTGGAATTAAAGTATCCTATATTAATCAGTGATAATGTAGCATTCAAATGGTGAAATAATTTTTAAAATCGGTCTAGTAAATTTGAGCCCAATCGTACCAAAAATACTTACAAACAAATCTTTCCTCTTTATAATATTAGTATAAATTAAATATAATATTTTTATTTCTATTCTACTTTTATACTAATAATGCTGGTAATTAAAAACTTGTTTGTAAGATAAAAACGACGAGAAATATGATTTCAAAAAATGTATTGTAAAATGTAATAAAAATACCAACCCCAAATTCGTTACATATTTAGTTACTACATTTTTGGGCACCTGATGGGCTCTTAGTGAAGATAAATTATCAATCTATGTAATAAAATTCTTAAGGTTTTGCGTATGTTAAGGAGTTCCTTATGATTTTGTGAAAATTCATCCCCTAAGAGGGTTAAAGTTCCTGAAATGTTGCGCCAATGGGAATCCCTATCGTGCAAACGGCTAGTATCTAATTCTACATGTAGACAACGGATTTAGTCGTATATAAAATTTCCTGAAAATTGTGTTTGACAGTAGTTTCACAAAACCTACAAAATAGTAATTAGTCAAGTTACAAAACATATAAATTTGATACCTTAGTAAAGCGATCGGCGTAGAAAATATGAAATATTTATTTTATAATCACAACACAATACATAATAAAAACTTAATTTTATATTTTCAAATATCTAAAAGTTAATTTATATTACGTAATAAAAAAATCACATTATTGCTATTAATCCAACAATATTTTCGAAGTTGAAAACGTTTTTATAAAAAACTGATTTAAATTTATATTTTAAATACGTGCGGTTTGCGCTTTAAACAGTTTTTAACCTGCGCATTGGACGACGACTTCACACAAACTGTTTAATGGAAAACAAAATACAATAATTTTGCAATCAGTTAATTTACTTGTCACACTTCATGATTTTATTTACCATCGTGACAGATTAAGTTTTGATTGTAAATAGAACAACTCAAAATAAAAAATGTTCAAATCTACACCTGTTTAAATGCATACGTAAAAAAAATTATAAGGACTTTCCAGACCATAACAAAACTATGGCAAAAATTAAATACAATACATATTTAATATTATATAAACTGTATGTTTGACAATGTTGTAATTTCAGAATATTAATTTATAAAATATGTTTATTATTCGTTGAGTTATATTAACTTATTTTCTTTGCTATACATATTAATAACATATCCATATATAATTCGAGGGTGTATTCTAGTTAGCCTTCATAGATTATTGAACTTACTTACCGCGGATATATGAAATACAAATTTACTATGTAAAGTTTAGTTCCAATATAACACACATGCTCTATACTTAACTGTCAATTCTAAGTAAAGTAATTACCTAATAATTTTATAGTACCAGACCATCATAATATTACTCTGGTTGATTATATTTGGATCTTTGTAAGGAACGAACATTTTTTTGAATTTAATTAAATTTTATTCAACTTTAATTTTAGTAAATATTTATGAAACTATATATAATGATTTATTATATACATATATAAATTATTTACATTTACGCAATGATGGCTCAGTGGTAGCGTGTACGACTTCGCGTCGATTGTCGTGAGTTCTAATCCCTGCAATGAGCCTGAGCTTTCGATGAAGGAAAACATCGTGAGAAAACCATAGCATGGTGGTAGGGCTTTTTCTAATGCCCGCCTGGCTAGCTACCACCCTCAAGTTGAAAATCTGTCGCCAAACATCAATAGGTGTGTTCCAGCAGCTGCACTTGAAGGCCAGTCTTTCACTAGGTTTAGCGTGTTATCATCTTGGGCCACATCATCGCTTAACATCAGGTGAGATAGTGGTATGCCAAACATATAACGATAAAAACAAAAAACAAATTGTCGCACGGGTCAGCAAGTATATAAATATTTGATATACATTTACATATTTTTTTTTTATAAATTATGAATATAATCATTTTCTTGTTATATCTACACTATTTAAAATGAGACACTAGA
This sequence comes from Saturnia pavonia, assembly GCA_947532125.1. Lineage (NCBI taxonomy): Eukaryota > Metazoa > Arthropoda > Insecta > Lepidoptera > Saturniidae > Saturnia > Saturnia pavonia. The sequence goes on from OX383908.1 coordinate 10,401,803, forward strand.
AAAATATCACAATTAACGCCATTGAGCTGTAAAGGGAAAAGTCAAAAATAAAATTATATACATTTTATACATTTCTTCTTGCGTGTAAATTCGTTTTCAAACAACCATTTCAATACGATCCTGCATGCTGTAAAACGCTGACTTATTTCTATTGAAATGTAATTATTCATACGAATAAGGCAAAAAAATTTTTAAATCACATCACGTCCGCTTCACCTGTGCTAATAATATTAACATCGTTTAAAGACAAAATACCTATTAACATACTTCAAGTTTTTTTTTACAAAACATGGATTTCTTATTTTCTTACATATGAATATTTTATTTGTTCTCATATGTTCATAATATACACTTTTGTGATCATAACATAATTTGAAACACCTTTTTCGGCAGTATCTTTTGCTATTACGCAAAAATAAAAACATTTGTATATACCTATATAAAAATAGATGTTGATTGATAAACTCCAAAACGTTTGACCGATCACCATGAAAGTTGGTAGATCTAAGTGGTTTGAGGTTTTTATGCTATCATTGAACGTGAAGTTATTGATTACTGGAAAGGGCTTAACAACATCTTAGGGGCTAGCTAGTTTAATCTACTATATATCTGAACTAGCTGTGTCCGCGGCTCCGCTCGCGTGGACTACAGAATGCTGTCGGTCGAGCAGACTCGCGAACCGTAGGTACTGCCTCGCTCCCAACCACAGCGATCTCCAGTCGATCTTTTTAAAGACAAAAATGCTTATAATGGAGGATGATCCTTAGAGGATAGACATCCGAAGAATACAGGAAAAGAAGGGGCTAATCGACAGTTTGGATAATTAAAGAAAAAGGCAAATTAAAGGTTCAAGACTTTATTACCCGGTTTTTGATCAGTGATTTAATTGACTACCCATTTTATCTACACTATGTATCCAGTGTTGGTAAATATATAGAATTTACATTATTATTTTTTAGGTAATTAAGCTTTTTAATAGGTACTAACTCTTAAATGAACCTGATAAAAAAGAACAGATTATTGCAATGTGCCGCTGTCCTAGCATTTTATAAACATCTTTGTATGTTAAATAGAATCTAGTTTAAATGATAATATTTAAATTTTATTATTTTAAATAATAACTATTACTTATGAATAATCGTAAAATATGCTTGGGCCTCTCAACTACAAAACTTTTTAACACTTGCAGGTCCTTACATTTTTCTTTCGATATTGGTATGTCTTCACTGGAACTTGAAACTGGTGAATAGATCTCATTCTCACTTAAGTTCTTATTATATTTTCGTTTTCCCCTACCAGTGATACAGGCTTCCTCTCATGCCCCATACATATACATTATACAAATACGCAAAAAGTACTTTGACGTTCTAAATGTCATCGCGCCAAAGTATGGCAGATCGCTCTTAATGTCAGCACACTGGGCGCGTTCTATAAATGTAAATTGGTAATGTTCCCCTTTTTAGTCAGTGTCGAACGCAATGTGCTCCTTCTTACCCGGTTTGTACTGCAATAGGCTCCTAAAGCTATTTGCGTTTTTTTTAATAAACCGATTTAAGTTAATTTTGAATATGTCATATGAAAGGCCTGTTCACAATCTATCGAATGCGATTATTTGTTTGTTTTCATTAAAAATATCGATGAGCCCTTTCTTTTCCTGTACCCTTTCTATGCTATTGCTGACTTATTTGTATGTCTTTTTAAAATATACAATTATATAATACATTATTTTCATATATCTCTTATAGTTTACTCAGCGTAAGTTCCAAAAGCGTCTATTTTCCGAATTGATTCACCATTATCGTCACTGCTTATTTTGTTTGTTACTATAATTAAACATTGTTAGATAACTAACCAAATATATCCTATAACCTGGCCAGCTATATGAATTAAAAAAAGACGTAAATCAGCTAAGTGGTGTTGTCGTGAAAAGAACATAAACGGACAGACAGACAGTGAGACGTTAAGTTTAATAATATGTATGTATGTATGTATAGATTATTGTTATGTAATCTAAACTTTTATTAAGAGGTAAAGTTGGTAAGAGGTAATGTTGGTAAGAGGTAATGTCTAGAACTTCCTATCCGATTTAAAAATTATTTAACTGATAAAAAACGGATTTCACCTTCAGTAACATAGGCTATAATGTAGATATTCTTATTACAATGTTATATTGTTAATTATCGAAGTCACGGGCTGTTGCTAGTATAAAATATTTCTTTAGAACCAATTGCTTTCGTTATGTCGTAAGTATTTACATTATAGTCACTACTATAATGAAATCTCGATATAATTAAAGAATTGCTTATAGGTTTTTAAACTTCAAATGATATATCTATATAAAAATATAACTGACTGACTGATTGAAATATCAATGCACAACCGAAACTACTCGGGATAGGACTTAAAATTTGCATCCGGGTTCCTTTTACACTGTAAGTGTACACCAAAAAAGGATTTTTGGAAATTCAAACCCTAAGGTGGTGAAAAAGGGCATGGAAGATTCTATGAAAATCGGTCATTTTTGAAGATAGAAATCAATCTAAATTCAGTTACTAAGTAAAAAAGACGTGTTTCATAGTTTTTTTTTAAACAAAGACGCGACCGAAATTGCGTGCAATGCGCTAGTTCTATTCTAAAAATATAACAGGTATATGTCAAATTTAAATCGAATAATATAGTGTTTTCCAATAGAACTGAGTACCTTTATAATAAAATAAAAACATTTATACCGTACGAAACCGAGGTGGTCATTTTAATTATGTAATATTCCATAAAATGCCAAAGAGTAAGATTTCTAAAAAAAACATTATAATATAATTAATTGTAAACAATCAATATTATGTTTTATCATATTTTGAAGATATACTGTTGTTATTGGAAAACCCGATACTATAGGGTAGAATTTCAGTTTTATAAATTTTTCATTTAAAATTATTCATTTAATACCGAACATACTCCTACATAATTTTATTACCTTACTTTATTCAGACAAGTGAGTCAAGAAATAGTTTGAGATATAACAATACGGTTAAATATAGAGCAGGAACTTTATAACTACCTACCTACAATGAAGTTAACCGAACTAATAAAATAAACATTAATTTAAACAAAGTAGAACTTTTTCAATCAATCCACGTTTCTTATTGCAATTCAACAGTTTCGCGGTCAAATTGCTTTTGTAATCCGCTTCGTTGCCAGCGTTTTTTTTTACCAAATCAAATGCAAAAAGTTTCCTAAACATCTACCTACTCATTAAATGTTATAAGAAATTTGTTATTATGGTAAAATAACTCAGATATTAGCAACATATATTGTACTACTATGCCAGATATTTATATGAGGTAGTTCAGTGCAGTTATATATTATCATCTGTGGCATTTAAGTCTATAAAATGACGATTCAAACAGTGTCATGAAGACATGTTTTTTACGACTATATAAATCAGTTTGAGAGCGACAGCCTTGCCCACAGGAACGGCTTATGAAATTTAGAAGTGTGGTGGATTGTTTGTTTTATCGATCTGGCTATACTGTTAGTCTTCAGGGCCCTGAATACTCAGAAGACTTGTATAGCTTCACCGGGCTTGGGGGCGAGCGCTGAAGGCAATCAGTCGCGAAAGCAGAGCAACAAGCTCAAGGTGCCTGAACCTCGGCAATAGGGAACCTTAGTGGCAATTATTTCGCGAACTGACTAATTCCCTATTCGTAGAAAATTCGATCTAACTAACTATGCATATGTACATGTTTCTGCTTTCTGGGAGATAGGAAGAAACATGCTTATATGCATTCAGTAAACTGGCAATTTGGTCTAAAACTAACTAACCAAAAAAAGAAAAAAGGTCCCTTAGAGATCCTATGTACCTGAGTGATGTGCAACGCGTGCATGTGTGAAGTCCAGTGTCATGTTTGTATGTTGATAGCATGTGAATACAGTATCACTGAATCGCGCGAGCGGCTGTTGGCTCAAGGACTTCACGCCTGAGAAATGAACCAAGGCTTAAGTTGCCGCAGGTCGTGGCGTGTGTGTGGCTGATTGCTCATTACGTGTTTGTAAGTCACGTTTGGTTCGTTTTTCTGAAAGTAAACTGAACCGTGTCCTATCATGAATCACGCCGCCTTCATGGACACATCGAGGAAGCGTCCGTGAAATATAAATATTTAAAAAAATACCATTGCCGTTTAGAAAATACCTACCAAGTAATGTGACGTGATCGCGAAATCTAAAGTATCATCTAAAAAATCCAATTAAAATTGATCAGTCTTTTCTCTCTGCTATATCTTTTTTTTATATATTAGTTCGGCACATTAACGGTACTGTCCCTGATGGTAAGCACAGTATAATCTAAACGCAAAGGCGATCACCGAGAAATCTAAATCCATCGGTGGTCGCCACTCTCATGCCGCCTGCATAAATATTTCTTCACGGTACACTTAAAGGACCCGATTTCGTAAGAAGGAAGGAACACATAAGCCGGGAGTTTGTTCCACAGCTTCACGGTACGACAAAGATAAGTCATGGACAACTTTTTAGTTCGTGCCGAGATAGAGGTTACCGTAAAACTGTGACTACGAACCTCAGCACGAGTGATTCTGTTGTGGAGTGGAGAGGAGGGAATTAGATTGAACATCTCTTCAGAACACTCACCAAGATACAGACGCTAGAACACGCTTAGCGAGGCGATGTTTCTGCGCAGCTGAAGCGGCTCGATGTATTTAGTAACGTCTGCATCATTAACAATGCGAACAGCCCGTCTCTGCAACCTGTCCAGAGCATCAAGAAGGTATTTTGCGGATGCGAACAGTATTCCATACAAGGACGAACTTGTGCCTTGTAAAGAAGATACAGTTGACCGGGCGTGAAAAACCGTCGCACCCTGTTCAGGATTCCGAATCTCCGAGATGTAGTAGAGATGACACTTCTGATGTAATATATGTAAAAATTATCTAAATACAAAATACCATCCATATAGCCCTTTCGGAGGAACCACTATAAATACAAGATTTGCTCACTTAATAGCATTAGATATAATAGTTAAACTTGTTAGCTACACCATCTCAACTGTGACGTAATGAAATCAAACCAAGGATATTCAGTTTTCCATATATTATATATATACCTACTGATATGTTCGTATCAGTGTAGATGAGGAATATTATTACGATATATATAAAAGAAAACATTTTACCCATCACGTGATCTCTTTTTGATATTTTTTAACATTTAACATTTTTTAGACACATACGAATAAATGTACTTTTAATGACAATGTTGTAATGTACTGGTATAAAAACATACAAGTGTAGGTATTTACGTCGTAAATCTCTTAGAATTCTACAAAATACTATTGATTGTAGAATCAATATTACATAAGATATAAATAGGTAATTCTTGAAACTAGTAACTCGGTATAATACGTTTTTTCTTTGCTATATTTTTTACACTGTCTTCGGCAAACAACGTATTTTCCACCTACAAAAAGTTGTGAGCATCGGCGCCTATTCATACGTGGGTAGGTAATATCCAAACGTATCTTAGTATCAAATAATAAATGTTATGTACTTGTTAATGTGCGAAAATACATTTTGCCTTATAAGAGTATGCCTTACAGAGTATGTAAATTAATTATTTTCTTTTACTGGTACAACTTCCTCAAAAATAAATCGATTTCAAACCACTAGTTTAAACGCCCTACATTTTTAACCTTGTCGTTACCTTCAATGAGGTTATGTGATGGAAGCCAGGCCTAAGAAGGTGAACATTTCTGTTCAGTAGAAGTGTATATTTTATTTCCTGGTTTATCTTCACTTACCGAAGTTCAAAACACATGAAATAGATTTTTCAAAAATGTTTTTTTTTTATCAATCGATTCAGTGCAGAGAATATTATATTGCTTTAAGTACCTACACCTAATCTTTTTCTTCCAGAACTCGTCCGGGAGCCTAAAATAAATTTGTTTTAGTAAGAAGGCCAAGTTTTGTACTAGTAGTTTACTCAACTATGTATTGTAAACAATGGTGTATAATAATCCTTTTTACAATACGTAAAAGGAAACGTCTAGAATTATTGCACTTCGTATGATGATGGAAGAGAAACAGATGGTCACAATTTAGATTCACTATAGATCTGTAAAAATATCAAAACTGGCGTTACAAGAATTTCTAGAATGGTTAATAATGGCTCGATTCGAATTTCGACTTCAGATCTTACAAATAAAAAATAGACTTAGACAATTGTGTCAGGTAACCAAATTTTCGACGCCCACTACATTTCTACATATAAGAGTATGTCTTGGTATTCGATTTTTATTACTTCCAAAATAGTATCATCCTTGGCATAGTTGCGTAAATATGCCCATTTCGAATTAAATAAAAACATTTAATACAAACGTCTATGATTACGTATGGTAACGGGGATTTCCGAACACAAAATATCTATAGGTAGGTATTTACATAGCAAACCTATGAGAATATTCAAATGAATGAATAATAAACACGATTAACAAACATTATAAAATCTCTAATATAATGTACAAAGGTGCCTATATTCGATGTTTTTCCCATCGTAGATGTTTTTCAATAACTTCACATTATACATTAAATTCAACATCCTGCTGTCAAAATGTCAGTTGTCTCAGGATAACGACCTCTACATCTAATTGGAAACAGTTGATTCGATTATAACTAACACTCTATACTTTCCATTCGACACGTGTAAAATTGAAAAACGCTTCTGTTGAATATATTTTTAATAAAGTGAGTGCATTTTATATAGTATATCTAGTGTTAAAAGTTTAGTTTCCTATGTCATTGAGAAGTATAAGTATAATTGTTGAACGTGACGTATAAGTCTTGCTATTAATTATATGTCGGGGTTTAACTAAAAACGGCATGACCGTTTTTTATAAACTGTTGACCACGGGAAATAATAACATCATTTCTCAATTTGCTACAAGAATTGTCTATGATATGACAAAAACATTGACTACGTAATAAAAGCGTGCGGAGCCGCGGGTCACCGCTAGTAAGTAATAATGGCAGTGTCCTTTAATCTAAAGCACGTTTTATTTTATTTGCAGTTTTCCTTATTTCCCCGTCGGGAAGCAAGAACTGAATGAAAGAGAGGTTAAAGCGCAACGCCGTTTGGAATCCTCAATGAGGTGAACAATGGATCATCCGGATATTGCCTGTCAACCCGGCTCGGCTACCTACGTACACGCAAACCGCTAACCGATGGGAGTTAGATGAAACGCTGCAGCGCTGGACCGACTTGAAACGTTTCCATAAACGATGAAGTTAAAATAACATTGTCTTGTTCTTTAAAAATCTGTTTATTTAATTTTATGGATATACAATAAATTTAATATGAAACTTAGAAACTTAAAAAGTCACAGAAATCAAATTGGAAACATACTATACACTTAGTAACATATGTTAATTTTCCATCAGGACAGAAGATATGACTATTAGATCAAAAAAGTTTAACTTCGACAAAGCAAACATAAACATCTCAAAAAACGGAAGACAATAATGCTTATTGTGGGTGTTCCACATAATTAAGAAAGATTTGAAGTTTCAGAATATATTTATCTATATCGTGTTCCTTCTTAGAAGTAACCAGTTGTTATGAAATAGCCACATGAATAGAGCAAGCGGGATTGGGAATATAGAATAAAATCGTTAACATTTTTTTTTTATAAATTTTATTTATTCCCTATAGTAACCAATTCAAATAGTTAGTAATGAAGCTGGATAAATAATTAAGAACGATTTATTAACACATTGAGTGCCAGTGACGCCATAATGTATGGCGGGATGGCATATAGGCTCTATAGATGCATGGTGGTTGGGCTGTTTCTAATGCTCATCTGGCTAGCTACCACCCTCAGGTTGAAAATCTGTCGCCAAGCACCAATAGGTGTGTTCCGGCAATTGTACTTGAGAGCCAGTCTTCCATTAGGTTTAGCGTGTTATCATCTGTGATTGTGGCCACTACGCCAAACCTATAACGATAAAATAATAGAATCTGGGTGGAGGCGAATGTGTTAAAGTGCTCGGGACTTGTTTTATATGAAATTTGAATAAATAAATCACATTAATGTGAAGTTCGTAAAGAAAAAGACAATTTAATACATTGTAAACTAAAATTAATACTTAGTATCATGTCCACAGCTTTTAATTACTGCTTTACACCGGCGCAGTGACGAGGCATTGAATCTATCAATTTTTTACATTTCGCAAGAGATAAGAGTTCCATTCAGCGTGGAAAACCATCGTTTTTTAGCTTTGCAGATGGTCGGCTATCTTTTTATACGACCAATTCTTCTCGCGAAGTTTTATTATTACTTTCCTTGTAGATTTATCACGACTTTTATATTTCCCCAATGTTTTCATATAAATCAATCACCTTTAAGACTTTTACAGCACTAAATGGCACTAAAATTATACGAATAGTGACCTACAACCACAGAGCCACAGAGTCTTGTACTTAAAGTTGAATAAAAAAATGAAACTAGAATTGAAGGTTGAATAAACCAATTTTGAAAACATTTATGTAATTCCTCCGTGGTGACCTCGGAAACATGCTTTTCATACTCTTCAACAGCTCCTTCTGGTGTTGAAAATCGATGACCGCGTAAATAATCAAAGATTTTTGAAAACAGGAGGAAGTCCCTTGGTGTTAGGTCCGGACTGTATGCAGGATAACCGAGAATATCTACTATATATCTATCTGTCTGATCGTGTGAGAGCTAGTATTGTCATGATGCAAGATGATACGGTGTTTTTGGTTATTTTTACGGAGTCAAATGCCGGCAAACAAACAGTCGTGTACCAATCGCTGTTCACTATACGACAATTCTCCAAAGGGACTGTAGCCACGTGTCCAGTTTTTTATTTAAAAAAGTAGCAATCATCCGCTTAGCGTCAAACCGCACATTCGCCACTTTGGTTGGTTTCGGTTAACCTGGAAAGACTCAAACAGTCGACCGCTGCTTTGTTTTGGGATCATATCTGTATATCCATGTTTTGTCACCTGTCACTATAGCCCACACCAAATTGACGTCCAATAATTAAATCTGGTAAGCATGGCATTGCACCACAGTGGTAGGCGTACGACCATCACGAAATTCGTCACTGAAATTATCACGACCGCGTTGGAATTCTGAAAACCAACTATAAACAGACGAATTGCATGGTGCTTCATTGCCAGAAGGCAAGCGATACTCTGCTGAGGCGTCAAACTACACTTAAAATCGACACTAAACAATTCTTAGAAAAACATCACGATTTAAATCCATGGTAACATAGACACGCAATATTTAAAATGGCACCAAAATGGAAAAACAAGTGACAAATAAATGAAACATACTGCATTTTTAAGCCATTTTCAAATGGCTTAATTACTTTTTAAATGTTCTTAATGTAAGTGGCCAGTGTTGTTTTGTGCACCCTATCTACATAATTATCTTCTTAAACGTTAGTCACATTATTAACAATTTTTAATGAGTTTCATTACCTAAAATAATTGAGATTTAAAATTTTACACCCCAAGCTTTTCATTACAGTTGTTCATTGATTAAACATTTATTTTTTATTCGTACGAAATTCATTGAATAATAATGAGAAAATGTTGATTTTGGATTTGGTATCGAGATGGTACAAAGGTTGACATAAATAAATGATCCGAGATACGTGGAGGACAAACACGAGGGAAAGGGTCATTTCAAACGTGTGAAGAATTTACAATGGATGACCTCGAGTAGCTAGCTATTTATCATTTGTTAAAGGTAGAAACTAAAATATTTAGTTACCGTAGAAATAAATTTATTTTAGTTATCCATACTTTTCCTTACATCTTAAATAGCTAACCTATAGCTATTGTTTTCTAAAAACAAAATAGGTCTGATTTTGTAAAAATATTTTATTATTTCTTGGGTTCTTTGGTAATTTACACCAGAGTAACACCGTAGACAATGGAAATTTCGCATTAGGGACAAGTTTCAACGACCTCACGGCGTTAATATAAGCCATCATATTAAGCTCATTTTAAGACTATGAAAAAGATGTGTCTATATGAGTCTACCCCAGGCTGATCGTAGGATTTCTTTATAAATTAATACACAATAATAAAAATCTACTTACCGTCTCTAATCGTTCCAATATTAGGTTCTTCTAACACACACATAATCGACCTTGTGATTTTTGAAAAATAGCCTTTTTCTAAACTTATAGTAGACGAAAAGATCTTCAGATATACCTTAACATAAGAAGTAAATTAGTAAATTTATGTGTGACGTTTAAATATATTTTTACAGACAAGGTCGGTTGTGTAACCGCGAATTGTAACAACACAATTCAACATAATTAGTTATAGAAAATTTAACGTGTACAAACGGATAAATAAAAATTAATCAACTGTGAATAGTATCACAATAGGTACCATACATATTGTTAACCGAATACATTACCCAGGAAACAGTGACTTTTGTAACTGGCGTGACCGATGAAAATGTTGTGTTGTGCATTAAACATCATATATCGAATGGGTAGTAGTTTAGACAATAGATTTAATATATATATAGATCGGCAACTCGAAAGAGAAAGACCTTAGTATACGCATATAGTATATGTTGGAGCGTGATAGGGATACGAGACCAATTTCGTAATGTGCTATCGGCCTACGTAAGTCGTGACCAAAACAAATCCCGCCTTTTTTGCATAATATATAAGTGTATTTTTTTTTATCGTTATAGGTTTGGCATAGTGGCCACAATCTCACTTGATGTTAAGTGACGATGTGGCCCAAGATGATAAACACGCTAAACCTAGTGGAAGATTGGCTCTCAAGTGCGGCTGCCGGAACACACCTATTGGTGCTTGGCGGCAGATTTTCAACTTGAGGGTGGTAGCTAGCCAGGCGGACATTAGAAAATGCCCTACCACCATGCTATAGTTTCCTCACGATGTTTTCCTTCACCGAAAGCTCAGGCTCATTGTAGGGATTCACGTCAATCGACGCGAAGTCATAAACGCTACCACTGCGCCATCATCGCTTCAAAATTTAATGTTTAGTACATGTGTTTAATTGTATTTCGTGTAGGTACTGTACCTGGATGTACTGTACCTTTATAACAAAGAAAATCAACAAAATACCATGCACACTATTGTATTCTGTTTTTATTCTCGTCTTAATCAACCTATTGCCGATCTAAATCTATGGTCTAGACAGGTTGTTAGTAGACTTAAATGTAAAATATCAAGAACATTTAGTTCGCATGCAATTTTTTTCTACTCTGATCTACCTTTTATCTAAGGAACTAAAACCATAAGCACCTTTACTATTTTTGAAAGATATTTTATTGAAGTGAAACTTCTTATGCGACTTCCAACGCGTTAAACGTTAAACGTTTAACGCACATTATTGGTCTCTCCTCTTTGTGTGAGCCAGAGCGAGAGAGCAAATGTCGGTGTGTATGTATATTGCACACTGTTTAAATAAAATATTTTTTAAAATGAAGTTTCACTTCTATCGTGTGTGAATCGCACACACACCTTTTTTTTGTACAAGTTATCATCAGCATACGAACGATAACTGTTCATGTTCAGTAATGGTGGGTCAATAGTGTGGACAGTTGTATACGACTGAATTACGACACCATACACCAATAGCCGAAAGCCACTATTCCCCACCGCTACTTCTTAGGCTTATCTTGCGCGGCATCATCTTCAGTCACATAACCTCACGTGAGATTGTGATCGAATAAATACCAAGGTTTTTTTTTTCTTGTTTAAAACAAACGTATGGTAGGTTTATTAACTCCATAATTTTACCAGAGATGTTTTTGTCTTTAACACATTCGCCTCCTCTACAGTTTTTATAGAGATCATATACCATGCCGGCCTTTTTTTTCTAATCAACTCACGACGTGGGTTTGTGGTATATTCTTTTTCCCCATATCATAAATGTTTGTCATTGTTTCCACTATTTAACATAAAGATTCTTATATGCATATGGTGCTATTTAAATGTAAGTTAGCTATGATGTTCGACCGTGATGACATTTGTTATTTGATACATTTTGTCATCTGTGATTACACCCGATAAATGACTGTGAAAGGATGGTATAAATTGATGTTAATGTTGAATGATATATATATGTATAATATGGTATGTGCTCGTAATATAAAACTCGTATATATATTATGTTGTGTATTAATGTGTGCACAGTGTATATGCGAAAAAAAACACTGAAAGGTAATGCTACCTTATTACGATATTAATAAAAAATAAGACATAAAAATAAATTTTATTTAAATTAATAATTTACAATTAATCTTAATAACTACCTACCAAACGTACAACATTTTTCTCAACAAGGACAATTGTGATGAAAATTTTAATTGTCTATTCAAAACATTTCAATTACAAATATTGTAATTTACTTTATAAAAATGGTCCCCATCCGATGTACATCTGGCAAAGGTTATGAACGCTCGTCGCTTCCGCGATCAAATGATCAACTTGACCTTCGGGCGACAGAGACAACGATAGCTGTTTATTTTTAGTTCTCACCTGCGATAAGGAAAGAAACGTTAATTTTTTCATCAACAATTACTTACGTGTATCTTGATTCTGAGATTTAACCTCAGAAATGCAACACACGTTTTTGTGATTCACGGTAGGACGGTAGACTTTTAAGTACTGTTGGTGCATTGTTTATAGTTAAAAGTGTCCTAAACCTTACAAAAGCAGATTGTCTACATAATAATTTTATTTACTAAACTTTAACTTGTAAAAATTAGTTATTGTTTAAAGCAGCGGTTTTTAACTTTTTTGGTTGGCGACCCAAAGTATAAATAAATATATTTGAAGCCCGCGACCCTAATGTTTTATTTATCTTCCAGTGATAATAAAATAATAGGATCCAGTCTATTTCTGTACTTGTTTTTTAAGACAGCAAGTCACGAAAATCCTGCTTCATACAAATAAGTAGTTGGAAATGGTAGCGAAGCCATTTCAGCTTCATTGCTCAGAATAGGCTTCCCAGATAATTCTGGCCAATATTTCGTGAGACTCATTCTGGAAAATCTTTCTTATAATACTCCATCACCCTGCAATTCTTCTTGTAATCCAGCCGTACCATTTTAACCCCATTACATCTACTTCAAATGGATTTCTTACCCAACTATATTTTTCGATATGGACACTTTGTAGAATATATCTTGCCATTACGTTTTAAAAAAATGGTTGATCTTCTAAAAACTCACGACCCATCTCAATAGCGCCCGTGACCTGAATTTGGGTCGTGACCCGAGGTTAAGAAACGCTGGTTTAAAGTATAAAGATATAGAAGGATATTACCTAACAATCTAGTTAAAATCCAGAATCTATACTAATATTATAAAACTATACTAAAGAGATTGTTTGTTTGGATCTCTGGAACATACTAGTCAGATTTGATAAATGGTTTTTGCATTAGGAGCAGAGTAGTAATCATGAATGTCAATCAATCTGGCGAGCTGTATGTAAGTACGGAAAGTGAGAACAACAATAGGCATCAGCGGCTAAACGAACGGGTGCCTTGGCGGTGCGGCAGCGCGGTAGTAAGTTAGTCGAATACAGCGCGGTAGTAAGTTATCATGGATGAAACCGTGGGGCACACCTAGTGCTATTATTTAATCCACAATTAAATTAATGTGCAATAACTACACATTCCGTTAGTCAATAAACGAAATGATTACAAAAAAACCGTGTGGTGTCGTGTGGCACCAGATAGGAACGAAGTTCCTTATTATAATATATTAATTTCAAGTTCTATTCGAAGTATAAAGGAAATAATTATTCGGGTATACATTTTTTATTGTGATTTTTTATCGATAAAAATTAGAAAACTACTTTACAAAATTATCTTAACACCTTTATTTTATTTACAATGATTTATAAAAAATATATAATAAAATAATAGCAAACTGCAATATTAATAACAGTCATCACATAGACTATACATTAGACACTGTATAGCCGTCATACATAGACTATACATAAAAATCTTACGCTTTTTTAACGTTACGGACGTTTTTTGCCGGCTAGGCCCCCTCCGCAACGCTCCATAAGGAACTTCGTTCCAAAAAATGACGTAAAATGCCAGACACAACAGACATGTTCAGATTAAAAACGAACATAACTTTTAATCAAGGCCGCTCGACAACTTTTACGAGTACGAGTGTCCTTCGTTTGCCAATAACCAATCTAGGAAGTGTACGTTATTAATTTTATATCTTTGTAATGGAATAATAGGTAATCAACGATATTAGTATTTCATGATAAGGAAATTGGAATTCAACTATTCAAAGATTTTTTTAATAATTATCTCCGCATTCCTTCAACAACAATAATACTTAGGTAACCACTTTAAGGTAATTAGGTTAGGAAAATTAAAATAGCGGAACGTAAACGTAAGGTCATGGAATGCCCAAGACAACACACACTTCTCCGCTTCTCCGCTTGTTGTTGAAGGGAGGATCGGCTCTCAAGTAGGTACGGCTACTGAAATCATCGCTAGGTGTTTTGACTATATATGATGATGTAAGCTATGATTTAGTTACGACGGGATGTAATCTAGAATATTTTATGGCAATGAACGAATAAGATCTGTAATATGAACAAACAAGCTATAGCTATCTATATCTTTAGAAAGACCGTAATCCTGAGACCAGTCACTAATAGGTTGGTAAGAACTTAGTTGGAGCGCCTCTGATGTCAGTGCGTGTTGCCAACCATACCTCTCGGACCGTAAGGCCGCTATCATACTAGTGTTTGTCGAGCATGCGCGTTCGTACAATGCTTGACCAGCGCTGATGTTGCGCGCACGGGGCGTTCGCATCGCGTTATATTCCCGCTAAAAGAAGGCACGCTGTGTGTACGAAGACGCGAGCACTGGCACGTACGACGCAAACACCACGTGCGCGCAGCTTCTGCGTTGGTTAAACGATGGAGGAAAGCACACACTCGACAAACGCTAATCTGTTAGAGGCCTAACATAGCAGCGCGAACACTGATGTTTTGTGGTAGAAATACGCATATCGGGAGTGTTTCAGGGTCTATTAATTTTAATTATACTTAAGCTTTAGCCCGAAAAATTATCTGCATATTTAGCAATTATATATATGTTCTAATTTTGGTAAAGCGTTAATAACTATCATAACTATAAAGTTAATAACTTTTCTATATCCTTATTTATGGGTCGTGAAATCGTAAAAACTGCTGCCCTAGTTTAGATTTTGCAACACTTATCATTTATAGAATTTTTTTAACTGCATGCTACATAAATCCGTACGACCATATATATTATCCGATTCCACTTGGCAATCTAAATATTGTGGATAACAATGGATTCATTGCGGTTAACATATACATTCGATCCGATTTGTCCGATGCGTATATACCATGCGGTCCTGTGAACGCTTACCTTTAGGAAATACTAACTATAACAATTCGACTACCTTCTTAGATTTAATCATAATAATGATTCCAAAAGCTTAGGTAAAGCGGAAATCACATTAAATCTTATTAGGTCAAATTTCACTGGAAATGGGATAAAGTTTATAATACCAACCTTGCCGTTCAAACGTTGTCTAATATGTTGTAAATGCTGCATGGCCTGTTCATTCGTTCGTTCCCCGCAGTCCACCGGTCGGACTCGGCCCCAAGACACCAGAGGATCATAGACGAACGGCCCGATCACGGACATAAGCGCTGCGGTTTGAGCGCGCAACGCTCGCATTACAGCCTCACAACTTTTCCTGCGAGAAATGAGGGATGACTTTAAGCTGGGAGTAAACTCAGAGGGGATGGATTTCTTATCTCTCGAAGGTCAAAGATGGTAATATGCTTACCATCAATAAGGCGGAGTGCGGTAAATAGGCCGTGCTACTATATAAAAAAAAACTAAACGGCATATTATGCGTAAAGATAAACTAATATAGAATGCACGTTGTTTGTTACATCAGTAAAACTTAAGTCGAAGTAAGAAATAAACATAAATGATTAAACCTTTGTTTTAATGTAGAATAAATAGGCAATATGTTGAATAAGACGAGACCAAAAACGGAATACACTAGTGAGCGTATTATTATTATTACTTTCTTTACCAGGTAGGTACATCCAAGTAAAATACACGTAACCACAATTAAATCAGTCTACTAAAGATTAAATTACACTTTAAAGCCTTAGATTTCGCAAAAATAAGCGGGATTTGTTTTGGCCACAATTTACGTAGCCTGATAGGACATACGAAAATGGTCTCGTATCCCAGTCTCGTTCTAACATAGGCGTATACATACTATGCTCTTTCTCTTTCGCGTAGCTGATCTATAAATAATAGATCTATAGATAAAACACATTTTACCTAAACATGCCTTCATATTTAAGAGGGCCCATTGCGGCCTCCATGTTATGTGTTAAACGAAATGGTACTCTCTCGGGCCACTCGAACGATTCTCCTCTATTGAACAAGCAGTTGAAATCAACATGAACTGTGTCTCCGTTCGTCGAATCAAAAGATATATTCTCTCCATGACGATCGCCTAACCCTAGAATAAATAAATATTCGAATATAATTTATAGAGGTAAAACTTACTATGACCACAGCATGAATTGTCAATTAGGTATGATAAGAGAGAAATTCCAAGATCGAATTTAAGTGCAACGTTTTTGCAAAGCAACATTTCTGAAGCCGGGGCTCGACCGCGAAATGAGCGAACAAAGATGAGCTGGCCGAGTTTTTTGAAAGAGAGGAATAGTTCAAATGACAAAAATAAGTTAAGCTCGACTAAAAAATAGTTGCCAACGGAGTTAGTGTGGTGCCGCATTAAATACAGAACGGATGTGATGCAAAATGTATAAAAACTGGAGCTCTTAAGATAATTTTCATAACAAATAAGCATTAAAAATATATTAGCCTTGTATTATAAAGGAAAACATCGAAATCCATCAAGATATTGGTTAAGTAATCATCTCGCTCCGCTCGAAACTCTCAGCCGATGCAATAACACAGCGAAACCGCTTCGACCTATTTGTGTTGTTTCACCCCGCTCCGCTAGACTCTTTCGCGGTCGAACCTCAAGTATGTAAATTATCATTGCGAGTTAAGCGGACTCATTAATGACTCCGCTCATTTCGCGATCCAGTCTCAAGTATGGAAATTACCGTTGCGAGAAAAGCAGACTCATTAATGACTCCGCTCATTTCGCGGTCGAGCATCGAGTATGAAAATTACCGTTGCGAGTTAAGCGGACTCATTAATGACTCCGCTCATTTCACGGTCGAGCGTCAAGTATGGAATTTACCGTTGTGAGTTAAGCGGACTCATTAATGACCCCGCTCTTTTGGCGGTCGAGCTTCAAGTATGAAAATTACCGTTGCGTGTTAAGCGGAGTCATTAATGACCCAGCTCATTTCGCGGTCGAGCCTCAAGTATGGAAATTACCGTAGCGATTTAAGCGGACTTATTAATGACCCCGCTCATTTCCTGGTCGAGCCTCGGCTTAACGCATAAAAGGACTGAAAATACGTAATCGGCCAGGGATCGAGCGCAACAGAATATGGCAACGAGTACTCACACGCGAAATCAATCAACTAAGAAAAGTAAAATACAGAAATGCATGCACGCTTTTTTAGATAATATTATTGAAGTTTCCATAAATTGATTTATAATATCGACTCAGCATTTTTTATTATTCGATGTAGATCTATTAAAATAGTCCACGGAGTTTATTACCGGAATACTCATGTACGTTTTGTCAACATTGAAACTTCTTACCCAAAATGTATCCGACCATAGACATGACTGCCGCCGTTCTTATGTAAGCAGATCTGGCTTGATACCTAGAAGAATAAAAATTTCTTAAGTTCATTCAAGAAACAACGGAAATGCTTTATTTTAAAATTCCAATGAAAACCTACTTCTTCTTCTTCCTAACTTGGCAACTAGTTCTTTTTATTGAAGACCATTACTGTCATTATCGAGTGAATATAAAGTGTACTGTCTTATGAATATAAAGTGTCCTGTCTTATGATGATTTCAGTATCCTAACAAGAAGGTGAAACTGTCTAGGGAGTTTTTGTGTCATCGCAGAATTCACGATCCATGTTATTATTTCCAATCCATTTCACTTGTGCACAGTGACCAAGATTTATTATGCAAAATTCCACCTGTATTACACAATATAGGGTTAAAGAACACAGCTTTATGAATAAAAAATAAAAACAGATGACAGTTTGATATCCCGCAAAAAACTCCAAAATCCTACTCAATAGTGAACTGCATTAATTAACCAATAACTCTATAAACTAGTTAGTAAAAATATGAAAAGCATACATATACTTTTTTAATTATATACATTTGAACAAATGTTCTAGAAAATAAAAGCTGTCAGCAATAAACATAACCAATCAGCAACAACAGATGAACATATTACACGAATTGATGAAAATGTTACACAAAATTTATCAAATATCTATTCACAGTAATCGTGTTTTAAAGTTATTTACCATCCATATGGATCCGAGAATGTTAATCTGAACCACTCTTGCAAAACTGGTGGATGCTTAGGAAGGAGTTGTTCCACATATATGCGCATCTTTTTCTCAACCGGATCCTTGTTTGCACACATCATTTCTTTTAACTCCCGATTGCTTGTGTGTATGCCTATAAAGTTTCAAAGATTTAAAAAAATATCGTTTGCAACTACGTGTAAATAAATAAATACCTCCCCGTACTGAACACACTGTACATTTTGTACCGAACATTTTTCAATTAACACATAACTTTACTTGAAATGTATTTTATTTTTGAAGTGAAACTTCTTATGCGACTTCCAAGCGTTAAACGTTAACGTTTAACGCACATTATCGGTCTCTCCTCTTTGTGTGAGCCAAAGCGAGAGAGCATATGTCGGTGTGTGTATATATATTGCACACTGTTTAAATAAAATATCTTTTAAAATGAAGTTTCACTTCTATCGTGTGTGAATCGCACCTTTTTTATTATTTTAACAGTTTTTCCATACAACATCTGTCGAAACGTCGAAATTATTACATAAAAAAATTCTGTTCTAAATAAAAAAGAGAAGAAGATTACCGTCAGATATGCATCTATAGAAAATCAAATATTAGTGTAAACGTACTTACCTTTCTGTTTATAAATATGCATCAATGTAGGTCTTAATCCAACTAGATTGGGGACCCATTCTATTAATCCGCATTCTTCGTTCAAAGGCAGTACACTATAGGTTCGTATATAGAGCCTACGACAACGCGTCTCTGGGGCGTCTTGCAAGAACCTGTTCACAACTCCATTGAACTCCATAAGGCGGTAGTCCTTGCGCAAATCGTCACGTGGCTTTAGCATTATTATATACGATTTTCCATCGGAACCTTTGAAGAACAAAAAACAACGAATATGATACACAAATCCGCACACGACAGTTTCACTCCAAACTCAGCAAAGCTTGTATAATGGTAACTAAAGAGCTGATTTACTGTACATAAATAGATATTAACAAAAATCACACAAAATCAGTCACGTGCGGGGATCAAACCCGCAACCTCTCGACTCAATAGTAGAGCTTACTACCACTGTGCCACGAGGCAGTTAAATATTCTATATAGTTTCAGCCCGCGACTTCTTCTACGTGGACATCAGCATTGAAAAATGTGTCAATTACCAGGATAAAAATTAGCACATGTGATAATCCAGGTTATAAATTATCTGTGTTCCAAACATCCAAATCCGTTTAGTCGTTTTTGCGCAATTTAATAACGAACATAAAAACTTTTACATTATTACTAGAGGTCCGCACGGGTAGAGAAATATTTGAAAGAAAGATTTTCAGACAAGCTTGCATCCCCTTGTTTCACCGCCTTAGGGTTGAATGAGTGCCTGAGTGCTCATCTACAGTGTAAAAGGGCATGAAAATGTCTACGGTTCTAGCCTCAGTAGTTTGGGTTGTGCGTTGATATGTCAGTCAGTCCGTTATCCTTATATATATATAGATTATGAAAATATACAGTAGGATAAGTGGATATTTATACAAAATTTAATAAACGTAGTCAAGCCTTAATGATCGTTGTTTTTTGTACACAACAAAAACGCAACCATTTGTGAAATAAAGTTAATAATATAACAGTATAATTAAAAATAATGAATCGTAAATAGGTTAACTTTGGTACAAACTTCACTTATGCAGAACTCGCATTTACATGGACCATGGGCTAATTTGTCCATATTGCAAATTGCATTACATAATAATTATTAAAAAAAATGTCTTTCATGTCGGGATAAATAAATAATATGTAAATGTATCATTATTTCTAATATCATATTTCAACAGATCGATTTTTTTATTAGTCTCAAGCGCTGATGGCCTCAGTGAAGCGTGACCAGTGTCGTTATAACGAACTTTAAGTCGTCAACATATTAACTGCCGGCTTTACATAAAGGCCAGTCACAAACACACCAAACTTTTCTCTTGTTAAGAATCTTTTTTTTATACTACAAAGGTGGTACACAGGCATACAGCCCGCCTGATGATAAGCGGTTACCGTAGACTATGAACGCCTGCAATACCATAGGTATCAAAAGGGCGTTGCCGACCTTGAACTCCCTTTTTTTTTATCGTTATAGGTTTGGCGTAGTGACCACAATCTCACCTGATGTTAAGTGACGATGTGGCCCAAGATGGTATCACACTAAACCTAGTGGAAGAAGACTGGCTCTCAAGTGCAGCTGCCGGAACACACCTATTGGTGCTTGGCGGCAGATTTTCAACTTGAGGGTGGTAGCTAGCCAGGCGGGCATTAGAAAATGCCCTACCACCATACTATGGTTCCTCACGATGTTTTCCTTCACCGAAAGCTCAGGCTCATTGTAGGGATTCGAACTCACGTCAATCGACGCGAAGTCGTAGACGCTACCACTGCGCCATCATTGCTTCCCTACCCCAAGGAACTCTGGAAACCCTACTCACCGCAGGAACACAACACTAGGCCATTTCGCTGCGATCTTCTGTAGGGTGGAGATATTCCACCAGTCGGGCTACCCCAAGTAGAGAGAAATCTCAAAGAAATTAATCTGTGCTCTACCTCTCTTAAATTATATATCATTGTACATTTACAACACTTTATTAACATATTAGATGTGTACTGGTGTAAATTTTACATCATTCATATTACGAAGGCGTGAAAGTGTTATTGTGTTAAATCTCTTACCAGTCAATGTAACTTTTCTCGGTTTTTGCAGTGAAGGTAATATTGTTATCTGTTCTTTAATACCAAGTATATAAACCGGTGGTTCTGTTGGTATAACGAAATCGATGCGCTCCTGTCTCGCTGCCTTTGACGGTAGAACTATCTTACAGAATTCTTCAAATGGCATCATAATGTGACTGAAGTTATCGCTGGCTAATAGTCGAGGTAACGTACGAACAAGTGTGGATACTGTGGTTGCCTTAAAAAGTAATTTCTTTTATAATCTTCAATAGAAATAATAGGTTATAAAACAAGAATAAGAGGTAAGAGGTAATAAAAGATTTGCCGTTGTGCGTGCAACACGTAAAAACTACTGGACAGACTTTGATCAAATTTCTTTGTTTCATTCTTTAGATACTTAGCCCTTATCATGATATTTTCATAAACAATAATTGTGTAGTAAACGCGTGCGAAACCGCAGGCACACCTAGTATTAGAATATAAGTCATAAAAACAAATATTGTAAGGTGTATTTTTGTATTTTATTTTGATGTGACACATGTGATGGTGCGTTTGGACAGGAGTTAAAGCATCAAATGGGGTGTCGCAACGTGCACGGGCATTATCCCTAAATATCAGCAAAACTTTGTAACTAATTTCATAAAAATGAAATAATTAAATAGCATTGATGTTTTACTTTACAAATAACTGATGATTATTTGCTTTTTTTCGTTTTCCTTTATTTATATTTCAATACAAACGTTTTATATATCACATCTGACAGACTTCAAATTGTTTCTTTATTTAATTTATAAAAAGGAAAATTTTCTGAGTTTGGATGTGGGAGCTTGTCTCTGGTACTACAGATTCGATTTAGAAAATTATTTACTAATAATATGAATCTAAATTATCCCCGAGTGCTATACTTTATTCTTAATAATTTTTACTAGAACCAATGCGTATAAAGTCGTAGGTGGTTGCCAATTTATCAATATAGTACTTAAGAATTTGATCGACATTAAACGTATACGTTTAAATACTATTAATCATTTTAGCTAAAAGTAAGCAATAAAAACATAATGTTTATACTTCTGTAGAAAAATATTATGTTACTCGTAACTAGTATTTTTCCGACAAAAAATAATTGAAAATACACATGGGACGACGTAAAACTACCTAATGATAAATAAGCACTAATAATTAACACGACCAAACTCGGTACTCGCTAAAAGAAACTGTAAACAAAATTTTGTCATTGAAATTGATTTATTCGTCTGTTTAACACCGCTCTGGTAATCTTTATAAAGCAAATATTTATTGGTTGTCACCCTCGTCACAGAATCATTCAAAGATTATGATGCAAATTAATGTACTGATTGGTGCTAAAATAACTATACGCGATTCGGTGCGATACATTTAGAAGCTAGAATCGAATACGCGACTGGATAATATTGCACGAGAGAAATCAATTCCGTCGTTTTAAGACGTCTTCTTGGGAATATAAAGAACATTTGTAGGAAAATTATCACATTAGACTCTCAACTGGCAGTGTTTATAAAACATTTATCGATTGACGGCGATTGTTTTTTACTACGAAATATATGTGAGCACGTCGAAGATGGAAAACGAAAAACATAGTACATCGCGTGTTTCCGAAGGTTACGAGTACTTTAGTAACTTGCGAGCTAAAAAATGTCGTTCACGCAAATCTTCATTGTAATCACAAAAATATTATATATTGAAAATCAAAAATAGATTGTTCAATAGTCCTTATAACTATCGATTAATCGATGTTTTGCCAACACTATCAACTGGTACTATTTAGTACTAGTGATCATAATCTATCAAACTTGTGCAAATTTCTATAGATTTTCCACTAAGAAGAGACTATATTAGAGAAACATGGATGTCCGATAAATATCGAAACAAAAACAAACTTTGGTGCTACACAACTGTGTGTGATCTTGACCTATTTACGCTTGTGTTTCTCTTTACACCTTAGCCTCGAACTCCATTTACAACAGCCAAATGTTGAAACATCGACTTTTGATGTTTCTGTTCATGACATCAATATATTGATGTTTTAGAGAACCTAATATCGATATTTCTATTTCTTTCTTTTTATCGAAACACGGCTAGTAACTACACTGTACTTGATGGTGAGCCCAGTGTAATCCAATAACATTAGCGACTACCGTGTTACAATCCATCGACAGTCGTCGCTGTGATACCGGCCTGCTCAAATGTTTCTTCACGTTATGTTCGAAGGACTCCATGTTGTAGGAAGGAGGGAACACACTGGCCGGGAGACAGTTCCAGAGCCTGACAGTACGGCAAACTTAATACGTAGCAGATTTGTTCGTTCGTGCCGATATGGAGGTTACCGTAGAGTTGTGGCTCCGGAGCACAGCGCGTGTTGTTTTGTTATAAAAGGAGAAGAGGGAATTATGTTAAACAGCTCTTCAGCTTCCATATATATTATTACTAGTGGTGCCCGCGGCTCCGCACGCGTTGATTACGAAGTAATTATTAACCTATACATTGAGGAATAACATATACTTCTCGAGTACAAAGTTTTATCAAAATCAAACACAATTCGTTAGACAATTTTTTTCACCCACCCCATACAAACTTTCAACCCCCATTGTACACCTTTAGAGGTTGAATTTTCCAAAATCTTATCGAGCGTCTACATCGCGAAAGGAGTAACTATGCTATATTTCAAGTCAATCGGATCTACAGTTTCGTAGGCCTCGTGATGACTGGTATTTCGCTCTTATATGTATAGATTATTAAATGTTTCCTCCTACTGTGCGGAAATGTTAATGCAAAATATAAATACTTACCGAAGCGTTCCCAACTATGGGCTTGTTACACAGCTCGATAAGTTTCTCGGCAAGTTGTGTGAAATCGTTGACCAGTTTGAACATGCGAGGCTCCTTGAGCCTGGGGTCAGCGAGCACGTCGCCGCAGCGTCTGATACGTTGCGGGTAACTCGACTTGATCACTGACATCATCATCCACAACGTGTGTTGTGGATACGCCACCATAAGCTTCACAATAATCGCTTTTAATTGGAGATATACCTGAGAATATATTCCTTAATTTAGAAGCAATGATAGCTCAGTGGTAGCTTATACTGACACGGCTTCGATAGACTTGAGTTCGAATTCCTAAAACCAGCATGAGCTTTCACTGACAGAAAACGTTGTGATAAAACCATAGAATTCATGGTAGGGCATTTTCTAATAGCTAGCTGCACTTGAGAACCAGTTCTCCACCAGGCTTAGCATGTTGCCATGTTGGGCCACATCGTCACTTAACGCTAAATCTATAAACAAAAAAAAAGAAAAATTTTGTCAAAAGAGGCAACGCCTGGAGCTGGTCCAATTACAAATGAAAAACTTATTTTATATATTACAAGGTCTTTCTCTGTGGTGGTAGTGAGCTAGGCGGGCGTTAGAAAATATTCTACGATGAAAATCTTCGCAGTCTACCTAACTGACTTACTAATAATGTAATTTTTTTTTATATGTGCCCAGAAAGATTTAATTTAATAGGCTTAATTACTGAAGACACTAACAAAATAAATGAGACTTGATAATTATACAACAGACCGTAGTAGACTAAGTGTTTGATTTTTCAATCGTCGGATAACTTTATACGAGGAATCATTTTAACGTTTTGACAGATAAAGTATGGACAAAATGTCAAAATTTAAAAATTATTCCTCAATTAAAATTGTCTGTTAATTGAAAAATCGGTCCTAAGTAAATTTGCAGTAAAAGTGTGGAGAAGATGTGAACAAATTAACGTGGACATAAAGACTTGGATATACAGTGAACGAAAATGAACCGTTTTTTTTAATTTCTTAATACTTATTTAAGTGATTGCGGTTTAGATAATTGAACTCAATCCATAATAATTTAACCCAACTATCTCCACTAAATTTTTATTTATTTGTGACTTCTGCCTATGTCAGTTTTGTCAACACCACCAATATAAATATACAATTAAAGTTAATATACCTCTTTAACTGGGTGACAAATCCTCGATACAATCTGTGAAAACGCAGTTAGATATAGATACAGAGGCAACCTTTCAGAATATACTTTTATAATATCTGTCATCTCCGCTAACACGCCGTGTACGCTGGGGTCTGAAGCCGTCACCTCCACATCTAGCCTAAAAAAACATACCAAATATTGTGTTGAATAGAGTGACGTCATTTCAGTTTGTTGACATAATAAAAATGTTATACCCGTGGCTCACAACACGGCTCGCTTTTATACCCAAATTTAAAGAAAAACGTTACAGCGCTTTACATGGAGGAGGGTCAAAAATCTCCAAAAACTGCGTTACGTAATACTTGAAACGCTGCCTTACGTCATCGCTTTGGTTTATAGCGGATTGTTTGTTGACAGTTGTAGCGATAAGGCTTTGTATGTTTGCGTCGTCCAACCTACGACTACACGATACGCGACTGCACATTCCAGGCGATTCTTGATATTTCGAGAATGGTGATTTTTTCTATTTTTTCTCTCTTACTCAGACAGTAACAATAATAATTTATTTATATATATGTCACATTAAAGATTTAACAAATAAAATAGTTATATCTAAAACACAAAATTGTAATGGTGTGGTTTTAAGTTCCACAAAAGTAAAACCTCTGACCTACAAACTAGGTATACACCTGGATCTTGTAATTCAGTGAGGCATTAAAGATTACGGAAGCATTCGAGAAAAGTAAGGATTTTCTATATACATCGGTGTTTCAGGACTACTCCTTGTTACTATTCAATGTATCCTATTCGACGTTTAGTGAAGCAATTAATGAAATATTCGATGTATCGATTTATATCCATTTATTTATATAAGCGTAATTTAACTATCTCCGCACTGACAAAATATCTAACACTAATCGATACACGAAACATTATTTCCAATGTAATTAATGACAGTAAAATTTTACTGTTCTTCTATGTAACGGATCATATCTTATAATAGTTATAATACTCGGATTAATAAACACATTCTTCAAACGAGTCGTGAAGATGCATTTCTTCCTACGATATTGGGTCCTTAGAACGAGTCCGGTATGACGGGACAACTGCCAATAGGATTTGTGGCCAACAGTCACCTTTGCTATTGGACTTTACCGTACGTTTATGAGATTTCGTCAGGTACTATGCATAAATTTTGTCGAACTTGTATATAAAAAAAACATACCATATAGAAAGCATTCTGGGCATACTCTGATATAAGTATTTGTGACCGTATTGTAGTGCTTTGCCGTAGCTGTTGAGTGCGTGACGTCGCCGCGACCACATCTCATTCGAATGCGTCGACGTATCACTGTTGCTTACTTTCTCGTAATAAGCACCCAAGCTAACCTATAATACAAATTTCAAAGTATTTTTGTCAGCAATATTGCAATATAGAGTAATATATGAATATATGAAGCAATGATGGCTCAGTGGTAGCGTGTACGACTTCGCGTCGATTGACGTGAGTTCGAATCCCTGCAATGAGCCTGAGCTTTCAGTGAAGGAAAACATCGTCTAAATCCATAGCTTGGTGGTAGGGCTTTTTCTGATGCCCGCCTGGCTAGCTACCACCCTTAAGATGAAAAACTGTCGCCAAGAACCAATAGGTGTGTTCCGGCAACTGCACTTGAGAGCCAGTCTTCCACTAGGTTTAGCGTGTTATCATCTTGGGCCGCATCGTCACTTAACATAAGGTGAGATTGTGGCCACTCCGCCAAACCTATAACGATAAAAAAATGTATTATATATTAACTATACTTAGTACATTTTTCCTAAGGAGCAAATTGACAATCACTTATGTCAAACTTGAAAATAATGTTGCCATATTTATTTCTCTGGTGTTGTGCTAACCATATATTGTACGTTATAATCATGTATTTGAATCGTAAGATTTTAAATACTGAATTAAGAGTGTTTATTTATGAATTGAAATATTTTGTATTATTCAACGTACCCAATAATTTGCTATTATCATAACATAACATAACTTAGGAAACTATAAAATGTATATATGGCACACAAATTACAAAAAATTATGACGATTCGGTTGGCCCACGAGATACGCGATTTTATCTCCCTTATTAGGCCTTCACATTTGTTTTTACAGAAAAAAATATCAATAGTATAATGTCTCGTACGGTTCTACGAATAAATGCTATTAGTAACATCACTATTTTAAAAACACACTAAACTAGCAGTTTACTCCGTGGGAATACAGTTTAGTGGAAGTGACTTCTTTCCCGTGAAAATGCTTTTGATATTCCACGGGAACTACGTGACTCATCAGGTTTAAACGGGAGTGTATTCAATCAATATCAATCTCATTCATTATATTTTTTGTATTATTGTTCATTCCTCTACAGCGTCATGGTATACATACCATTGTAGTCTAAATCGTTAGGTTGTGTCCTGAAAACTACGTTCAAAACACAGAAAACTATATAAAATACACGAATTTGTCAAAATGTCTCACGCGCTATCTGTTAAACAACTGTGCAAAGTTACAACTGGATCGTATGAACAATGCGCGAACGGATAGAACACGAACATACGGATATTGAATTTTATATTTCAGACTAGCTGCGCCCGCGGTTCCGCTCGCATGGTCTACAGAATTCCGTCGGTCGAACGCATGGGTTAATCGTGCTGCCCTCGCTTCAACTTACGGCGATATCTTATGGTTTACTCAGAATAAGCCATTTAAGCGCCTCGAAAGCGTCTTTTTTGCGAAATGATTTACCCTTATCGTCACTGCTCATTTGGTTTGTTACTTTATCTTACAAAATATATCCTATAACCTGGCCACATACTATAGCTATGAAAAAAAATAAAAATTTAAATAGAGTAAGTGCTGGTTATCGTGTGAAAAGAACTTAAACGGACAGACAGACAGAGAGACGTAGAGTTTTATAATGTATTATGTATTTTATTTTTATAAGATAATAAAAAAATGATATTTACCAATTAAGGTATGTCAAAGGTGCTTTAGATAAAATGGTGCTTTAGATTAAATATTATGGTTACTCACCAAACTCTTCTCCCACTGACCAAACGCTTCAACCGACTCCTTATAATATCCGATATTGACGTCGACATCCACATTGGTCGTTTCATCATTATATTTAGCTATTAATAATTTAGCTTTGGCGCATATTTTCCTACAAATTTTCAAATTCGTACAAAAATAAGAACAGATCAATTTCCCTAGAAATATTTTAAACTTGAAACATACAACGCTGTTGTTCGGTTATAACTAAGTAATTACTTACTAGCTGTACCCCACGGCTTCATTCACCCGTATTAAACTTAATCGACCTGTGTTGTGTAGCCTATCGTTCTCACTCGCTCGTTAGAAGTTTATAGCCTTCCTCAATAAATCTATACATATTATAAAACTCAACATCTCTATGTCAGTCTGTCCGTTTCACACGTTTATCCAATTTACATATTTTTTTTATTTTAATTCATAGCTGTGTTATCTGCCCAGGATATACTTCGTAAGATAAAGTAACATACGAAATAAGCAGTAATGATATAGGTGAATCAATTTGGAAAAAAGAAGCATTTGGGGCGCTGAAAAGGCTTACGCTGAGTAAATCATACGAGATATATGAAATTAATGTTCTACATAATTGTAGATCTTAAAAAACCTACAAAAAAGTCCGCAATAGCATATATCTATCTTTTAACAATCACCCACAATAAGTATTTTTGTATTCAGTCTTTTGAGCGAGGGCAGCATGATTCACGCGTGCGTTTGACCGACAGCATTTTGTAGTCAACGCGAGCGAAGCCGCGGGCACAGCTAATATATTATAAAAAAATTCAAATACCTCTTCACATTATTATTTGAAAAAGGGAACACACTGGCTTGAGGACAGTTCCAGAGCTTCACAGTACGGCAAAGATATGAGGCAGAGAACTTCTTTGTTTGTGCAAATGTGAATATTATTTATTACAATAAATAACATGATGATACCTTTGTTCGTTATTGAGCCGTTCGATATTAGGGTAAGCGTCTTCGAGTCCGCGTTTTAATGTCGTGAACGCTTGTTCGTGTTGGTCACGTGCCCAATACATTTTCGCCTTTTCAATGAACAATTCCTCTGGGAGGTATTCTTCCGCATTCAATATATACATGTAGGCCTGGAACGAGAATCAAAGGTGGATTTAGAGATACAACAAAAAAAAAATTGATACTTTCATTTCTTTAATTATTTTTTTGCTAATAGACATGCACGGACTTCCTTCACGTTTCTATATTAAATGTACTTTTATATATTACATGTACTTTTATACTGCTTTCTATAATATACTACTAAACTATTCACGTGTTCGTGGCTCCGATGGGCGTTTATTTGAAGTGAAACTTCTTTAGTACCTACGAGTACTTTTGTGATTTGAAACGCGATGAAACGAAAACGCGACATTGAAAAGAGACAAACACATACAACTATAGGATTTAGCCTACGAGAGAATGAGATAGAACATATGCGGTTAAAGCAAGTCCTGATTCTCATGACTGTTGCTGTTGTTGTTAATTTGGCTTAGCTGTGTGACGGCCAATTTGTACGCACTGTTGTATGACAGTACGAGTGTTACGATCGTTCGAATGTAGGTATATTTGTGGAGTTTGCTCCTTAAAAAACGATATAAAGCGCACGGTATGAAAAAATATGAGGAGTAAAATTGAAAGCGCAGCATCACGCAAACAATTTTTAACTTTAGTGCTATTAAAATAAAATTGAGATTTATTCTATTATTTATTCTCTTGCCAATTGTATATATTCTAAATTCCAAGACAGTTCTTGAGGAGTAAACTCCAGTCGCGCGGCGGAACTGACATACACACTTTTTTAAAAATTTAAATGCATTATAATATGAGGACGACCATTTTGTGAAATGTAATATCACTTTGCTTGAACAAAATTTTGTTTTTATAAATTCTAAAGCAATGATTTCTAAATTGATCTATATGATCATATCCGTAAAGATTAATTATGTCGTAAGTTATTTTAAAATACAAAGTTGACATGAATATACGAATAGAAATATAATAATACTTGTTGAAATATTCCCGCTTTCCTTGCGTATTTCGCGCTCTCCAACCATAGATCACCAATGCAGGTCTTTAATCTGCTTGCGGTCAGTTGATGAGTCGGTGCAAGTACTTCCTAAATGGCAAATAAAATACAAAACATTATAAATCAGACATCCCTTTTAGTCAAGTGACCTTTTTTCTATACAAATAAAAAAGTATCTTTTTGTAATATTAAAATAACAGCTTTTTACTAAATACATATGAAAGTATATACGGTGCTTATAACAAAAAAAATACATTTTATTTTTGTTTGTTCCTACAAATTTCCGAAACGGTTGGACCGTTTTTGACGAGACTTTCACTGGCAGATAGCTGATACTATAAAGAGTAACTTAGGTAACTTTTATTTTAGATTCTGTAATTTACGCGGGCACAGCTAGTTCTTTGTAAGTTAAAATTTAAATCACGATGTCATCTGATGTTATGTGATATTCTTATTTTTTTTTGTTTCGAACTGTGTATATTGTTAGCCTTAGGGGCCCTGGAGCTTTTGCGGCTTTTACAGCTTCACCGGGCTTGATGTAGTACTCCAAATATGCAAATCTTCTGTTGAAACAACGATAACGCAATAGAAGACCAGAGAGATCTTACCAAAGAGATTACCTCTCTTCGACCGCATTTTTATATAGAATCAAATATAAAAGCATTATCAAGTTCTAGCTAAAACAACCGTGAAAGATTATCAGGAATCAAAATATCAGTCAAATTTCAAAGGCACATTAAAAAAATAAGTACTAAGCTCTGTCAGCACTATAAGGGAAAAATTTGAAGAAGAAATTTTTGATCGACGAAGGCATTACTATGCGGAAATCCATCGTAAATAATTTATCCTAAATTTCTTTAGCACTTCCACCTGCAATAAATGCATAAAAGTTTAATCTACAATCGAGGACCCGTGAAGCTAGCCGGCTTCTACTATTCATCTATTAATGGCGGGACTAGCAAAGAAATTCCGGATAAACTATTTGAAAAAGAAATAGTATCTTTGGTTTCGTCACCTCTGTTTGCTGCAACAAGATCCTTCTGAACCGGAGCAACGGCTCGATAGTTCTTACGTCAGATTGCACCACAGATAACCTTCTACGCCAATCATCGAGCATTCTATTCAACAGGTCCGAGCCACGCCCGTCACCGTCTTTTAAGGTTTTCAATCTAAAATTTTAATATTTTACCCAATTTTATCAAAGGAAATATAGACTCTATAATAGAACACAAACAACAATTATATTATTTATATAACAATCATAATGTATAATAATGAAATCATCTTTAAGGGCCCCACTGATTTACAGTTTATCTGCAGTATTTCGCTTAATAGGGCGGGTTGTCGACCAAGGTCAGTACAAACCACTCATTAAACGGTTCTTGCCTACCGGCAATAGTCGGTTACGAGCTCTGTTACCTGCCAATATTCACGCACTAGCAGGCAGCAGTTGGCAGTTCAATCAGTTCACAAATGACCGTGATATTATTACGTAAAAACGATCTTGCTAGTACATATTTTAGTCCCATCATATAAAAAAAAAACAATCAAAAGTTGCTTCAAGGAAGAGAATCAAAATCTCACATGACATTAGTGCGTGAACTAAGGCATTTTCATCAGGAAGACTTCTGAGAAACTTCTGTACATTTCTATAAAAGTAGAAATAAATAGTAATTTGTTGTCTGATTTGGTGAAAAATTATTGCACAATAAAAAAGATAGAATTGAGGGCGCTTAACTGACACGTGATTGAGCTCAGTAGACCGCCGGCTGACAACCTACAAGTGTGTGTTTGATTTGGCCATGAGATCACGACGGAGTGGCAGGCCGATACCTGTCGACACAGACTCACGTGGCCGAGGGCCATACACTCTCAGTTTTCTTAAGCTGTCAGTCTAAAACCTTAAAAGAAACTGTAAGTGTGTTATCGCCACAACGACCGGTCCTGTGCTGCCCGCATCCAGCGGCTCCCGCAACCTTTACCAGGTCGTCGGACCACCCTGTGGCGGGGCTGCCCACGCTGAGTCTTCCGGTACGTGGCCGCCACTCGAGAACTCTTTGGCCCCATCGGCCATCCGTTCTACGAGCCACGTGGCCCTACTACTGCCACTTAAGTCTAGCTATTCTTCAGTCTATATCGATGACTTTAGTTCTCCTGCGGATCTCCTCATTTCTGATTCGATCACGCAGAGAAACTCCGAGCATAGCCCTCTCCATTGCCCTTTAAGTGACTTTGAGCTTTCTTATGAGGCCCAATCACTGGCAACACATACTGGTCAAAGACTTTCGTCTTCTTTCTTTATTTCTTTCTTACATGTACTAAATCTAAAATGTATTTAATAACGAACGATTATTATACCTACTATATGAAAACAAAAACGCCCTTATATTTTATATGTTCAATTTTAAAGTGAGCTATCGAACCACACACCTGTCTTCAGGTGCATAGGACATTTTTATTTGAATTCATCGCAAAATTAAACTAGAATTCATACTTGCGTAAAATTTCTTCGGCGTGTTCCGCTTCTGTTATTATATGTAATCCAAGTATGTTTTGATACCCGCTACGTAGCGCACTTTCTCCTTTACTCTCCCCGTTCATTTGGCTCAGTAGCCTCGTTGTCGCGTTCTTGCATGAACTGATGAAGCACTCGTGGTCTTGACTTCGATAGGCGAGAAGAGCACGGCCCATAAGCAAACCCCAGTTTTCTTTACATGGTGGCTTTAAAGTAAAACGATTATTTTTATTGACGACCGCCAATGATTTTTATGTTACACAGGACACGCTTTGTAACACTACCACGAGTTGCAGTCAATTGTCTATAAGTAAGTAGGGTTACTAAAGCTCTTTGGGGAGGGAGGTTCAAGGTCGGCAACACGCTAGTGATACCTCTGGTATTGCAAGTGTCCATAGGCTTTTTCCCCCTCCCCACTCTTCAGAACGTCTCGCTACCATTGCGTGACAGCCTCAATATCCTAGGTGTAGATATTCACAACGACTTCAACCTCCAGGGATTACATCAGGAGTGTCATCTCCTACACATCTCGGAAACTCGAATCCTTAACAGAGTGCGACGGTTTTTCACGCCCGGTTAACTGTATCTTATTAACAAGTCACAAGTTCGGCAGTGTATGGACTACGGTTTGCACATCTGGGATTGATCCGCAAAATAACTCCTCGATGCTCTAGACAGGTTGCAAAGACGGGCTGGCCACATTGTTAATGATACAGACGTTACTACGTCCATCGAGCCGCTTCAGCTGCGCAGGAACATTGCCTCGCTGAGCATGTTCTACCGTCTGTATCATGATGTGTTCTGAAGAGCTATTCAATCTAATTCCCTCCTCCATTTTCCTTAACAGAACCACATGCGCTGGGCTTCGGAGTCACAATAACCTCCATCATGGCATGAACTAAAAAGCTCTCGTTCTCTATGTCTTATCTTTATCGTGTCTGTGTGGAACCACCTCTCGGTCAATGAGTTCCCTCCTCCTTACGACATTTGGTCCTTCAAGCATAACGTTATGCAGGCCGGCATAACAGCGGCGACCGCCGATGGATTGCGATCTCTCGGAGATCGCCGTTGTGTTTGGATTGTACTGTGCTTACCACCAGGGACAGTACCGTCTATTTCCCGAGCTACTATAAAAATGCTACGGCAAACGCTAACATCATCAGGCAGACCGTAAGTCTGTTTGCGACCTTAGTTGTATAAAAATAGACAATCTCCGTGTCATGAGAATGTGAACACCACAGTGAAAAAATACTACATACTCATTTTTTTTTAATCCAAGTTATGGTTTATGCTTTTTATTAGGTTGATGGTAACATATAATATCGTTATAAATTTTGCTGGCTGTTCCTTAAAAATAAAAAGCTTCTTATGTCGCACCTTGTGGTTTGACAAATATTGTGTTCATGAAATTAAACTAAATTGTTTTAAAATAATCAATTTTGGTTTTAATAACAACCAACAAATATATTTAGTCCACACAATAAACAGAAATCAAGAATATCTAACTATTTTTTATAGTGGTCTATGAACAAAAAAAATGTTCAGTGTTTGTTTTATTTAATTGATCAGTAATAGTTATACTTATAAGCTAAACTGTGTCCCTACACACTTGTTTTAATAAGTATTGTATTTAGTTAAAAGAGAATTTGTAAAGTAACACTAAATGATGTTAAGAATTCAGTGCTGCCTATAGCCCCCCAAATAGAACTACAATTCTATTTGACGTCTGTTAATGCAGATTTGCTGCCCGTGAAGAATGTTATCTCCTCTTGTGTGTGTGTGTGTGTGTGTGTGTGTGTGTGTGTGTGTGTGTGTGTGTGTGTGTGTGTGTGTGTGTGTGCTATTGTGTTGACTGATTTTACAAAATACTCACAATAGGTTTATTCGCCAATTCGTCTAGTTGTTCAAAACGACCCAATCGCCATAATGGTTCAGCTGCTAACTCGGTCATCTCTTCGGCATCGTGTTCGCTTAACAACCTAAATGCTGTGAACGGTTGATCTAAACCGAGGTAACAATCTATCATGCCCTAAAAATAATTAAACCTATAAAAACAACTAAAGTATTTACCTTAACCTTAAGACATATCAAATTAATGTACTACATAATTGTAGATCTTAAAAAGGCCTACAAAAAAATCAGTGATAGCATATATCTTCTCAGAATCACCCACAGTAAGCAGTTTTGAGGCAGCACAATTCGCGCGTGCGCTCAACCGACAGCATTCTGTAATCCACGCGAGCGGAGCCGCGGGCACAGCTAGTCATGATATAAAATAGACTTTAATATGTAACTAAGTTATACATATTAAAAATACAGAACCATTATAATTGTTTAGCGAACCATTTTTTTAAGATATCGATTGACTATAAATGTTAAACAATTTTCTTTATTAAGTAAACTAGAAGTTTCTTTACTGGTGGCATACAACACAACTGACATCTGCAGGTAGTACACTGTCTTGAAAATAAAGGAAGTGACAAGAGTAATGGATTGACAGAGAAAATAAGAGGGAAAGAGAATAAGAGAGAGAGATAGAGAAAGAGAGAGACTATTGCTCCACTAGATCGTACAGCACACACTTTATGAAAAGCCCGTCACAAATATGGAATTCGGGGTGTCACATATCTTCTTAGTTAGTTTCGCTATGGTCGGTTCGCATGATTACGGTGACTGTTGTTATTTGACCACACTGACAATTAAATTTAGTGAATTTTGCTGAACTAGGATAAAAAAGGATTATTTCTCACTTGTAAACTGTATTGATCTAATTGTTTTTCTTGAGCCAGACGTTCATAACACAGTGCTGCATCTTGCAAACGTCCAGTCACCACTTGAGCCAATATTAATTCTTTTAACGACGGCTCCGACTTTTTCAATGATAATATACCTAAGAAATTATATTTTGATTAACAGTTTGATATATATTTTTTTTCACTATTTATATGTTTAGCGATTGCCCACAATCTCATCTAGTGTTAAGTGACGATGTGGCCCAAGATGATAACACGGTTAGCCTAGTAGGGAGACTGGCTCTCGAGTTAAACTGCCGAATCACACCTGTAGATGCTTGGCGACAGACTTTTACCTTGAAGGTGATAACTAGCCAAGTGGACATAAACAAAAAGCCTACCACCATACTAAGGATTCAACACGATGTTTTCCTTCACCGAAAGCTCAGGCTATATGCAGGGATTCGAACTCACGTCGATTAAGGCGGTGACCATACAAGATACCACTGAGTCATCGTTACTTCAAAATATATGTGTGTAATCTTTCATGAAATAAAAGAAAACATTATGAATATTGAAGGACATTTGACATATTATGTCGTGGAATTATGACATAGGATTCTTTATTCATTTTTTTTTTCATAGGAAGAATTACTGAAATTCGCTCAGTTATTTATTAAAATATAAAGAAAAAGTCTTCCATATTTGATTGAAAATAACATTATTTATGTCAAAGTTATCTTTGATATTACAAATTATATTATATTTTAGGTAGCACATGGCCAATTATTCGTCTAGCTAAAGATACCATCCTCAAATTGCAAATCTGTCTTCAAGAACCCGCAGACACTTTGACAGCCAGTTCCTAAGCTTGGTGTGTTACTTCAAACAATAGTAATTAAATGGTAAAAAAATGCATACAAAAAATACCAATAGCATTTTACCAGCGACTGAATCCGGTTCATCTAATAAAGCGTATATCTCAGCTAAGAAAGGCAGTTGTTGCTGCATTCTGTCCTTGTTTTCGTCCATATATAATTCGAGATATTGCAAAGCGCGCTCCAACTCGTCGCAAGCAAAATTACCACGAGCTATCGTCAATTTGTCGAATTTTTCGAGAAATGATTTTATTTGTCTGTAAAAATACAACTATTGATATTATTCTTAAGTATTACACGAAAACCTGAAATGCGGGAAACAAGATACAGTATATATATAAATATCAGATGCATTCTTATCATGGATGCAGGAGTGTATTGGAGACGTTTAATGGAGCTTTACAATTCGCTAAAGGGGCCTTTGAATATGTTTTTCTTCAGATTACAGTGACGCAAGTCGTGGTAAATAACATTAACAGTAATTGGTCACAATTCAGAAAAAAAAATTAAGACCTCTCTCATCAATCCAAACAAAATTTGTTAGGTATTTTGATTTTTTATTTAATTAATTTAACATTACACAAATGAGATCAGAAAAGTAAAATTGATTACTAACTTGTAATTTTCGTTTTCAGTTGGCCGTTGCTTCGAATGAGACCACTCTAGAAGCCATCTGTTTAAAAAGTCTAATAAGGTGTATATAGTTTTACTGCATTTACTCTGAAAAGATATACCAAACCGTAAGGCTTTTATATTACAGTAACTTATACAAAGTGCTTTCAAACTATCTATCAAATATCATACATACGTATTCGTAATCGGCTATTTTTCATAAAAAAAAAATTTATCAATATTCTTTATTACATATTGAAAATATTTCTTTTTTACCATACCTGATTACCTTCTTCAGTTTGTACGGAATTTACTGTAGGAGTCATTCTGATGTGGCGTAACATTTTGTATTTGGATTTACCTACTGAACTGCCAGCTTCATTGTCAAAATTTTCTAGCCCTTTAAATAACATACACTTTTTTTAAATCTATTGTTATAACTGTTCAGTATAATCATATAGTGCTGATTATATTATTAAGTAGACACAAAAACTTCCGAAATAAAATATGTTTGTGCAAAGGAAGGTGAAATAGAAGAAACAAAATTTAATCACAGGCACTTGACAGACATTTTCATAACACCAGACATTTTGTTGTTTATAAATGAAATTAAAAAAATAATAACCGACCTATAACAGCCAACATCTCTTCTTGTATATATTGTAGATTGTTTTTAGACATGACAGAGTGCAGTAACACGTATGGTAAAAACAGGAACAGTGTCCTAACGTCACGACGCATACTCGGGTATACGGTGCACAATAGCTCGCGAATGCTTTCCGATTCTATTAGCGATATTAGTTGACCAGTCCAACTGTGAAATAAATTAATGAACGACTGTATATATAAAAATCATATTTTATTAGTTTTCTTTTTCGTTATAAAAATCTGCTTTAGTTTAATCAGTAGAGTGTTTTAATTTTTTTATATAGTCAATTTCATAAAATTTGCCAGACGAATATAATATATAAAACAATGTGCCACACAATTAAAAGAGAAGTGAAATTACATAAAACAGTCAAACAATCGATTTTAGCCTATCCTTTTAAACTTTGAAATTTTATCAAGGTAAATGTTTATTGGAACGGAGACATACTTCTGTAATCTGTAAGCTTCTTTAGATAACATTATATACACCACTTACTTGTGAGCCCATTCTAAAAACGTAGTCGCATAAGTTGAACCGAAAAGCGGATGCATCTTTTTCGGTTGCGATGGATAAGCCAATGTATATCTGTTGAACATAAATGTTTTGAAGGCAGTAGAGCGCGTACCCAGTGTACACATGACCTTAATTTTACATTACACGCATATCATCTCTCAAACTGATATAATTATGACGCCTTGATGACGCACGATCTATGTGTGATGTCATATTAAGGTCATGTGTTAACTGGATAATTATTTTTAATTATTCGATCATTGGTAAAACAGGTTTTGAGTAAATATATTCACGTTAGCTCGTTCATTACAGTCGTGGTGACCAAATAGTTATTAAACCAGTAAAATATATATTACAAGTCCGCAAATTTGAGCCAAAACACGTTTTAAAGAGTTTTCTGGAATTTGTATTAAATTATTATCACAATCAGTTGACAGTGAAGGAAACATGGCAAATAAACCTAGAAAAATGTCTTCAAGTCCGTACCTTCACTCGGAAAGAGGCCTTAATCCAGCAGTGTGACATTTACATGTTAGTATTATTATATCATTGCTATTAGTCTGTATTTGCCAGCCAATACTGAACCTGTGTTGTAAAAAATAAATAAAAAGTAAACAAACCTAGAACTAAGTAACGGGTACATGATTTGATGTGTGTGCTCTGGAAAATTATCCCAAACATCTTTTTTTCTACCATTTGGTGATATTTCGTACATCTTTAATATCTCTTGTATAGTCAAAGCATAACAATCCATGTTCTGCAAATATTAAAAAAAAGTTTTATACACAGATTATAAATAAGCGTATAAATATATATACGTTCGATAAGATAATGTTTAGTAAAAAAAAATCAGCAACAAACTTACAGCAGTGTCTTTCTCATATTGAAAAGCTCTAGTAAGTTCCAGTAGCGCAGTGGTGGCAAAGCAATCATCTATGATAGAAAAAGCAAAGGAAGTTCTCTCAGACTGGACGTACTGGCGAGGTAGATGACCGGCTTCTATGGCTCCCAGCTGCCCTAAACAAGCCCCGCTTGCTGAGCTCACTTGCGGATCCGAGTCCTTACAACCTGCAAAGCAGATGCAAGCTGTTAGCAAGTTCATGGTAACAGTCATTTTGCCTGAGAAGATTGTAATCTCATTTCGCATCGAAATCAGTTACCGAATTATTTTTTAAAGTAGCAACGCAAAACGACGTAACTGTTTCGAATCGAATCGTTTCTACCAATGAAGCAATTGAAGCAATGACGGCTCAGTGGTAGCGTTGCGCGGACATCGCGTCGATCGAATTCCTGGAATGAGTCCGAGCTTTACGTGAAGAAAAACATCGTGAGGAACGTGAGGCTACCACCCTCAAGTTGAAAATCTGTCATCAAGAACCAATGTGTTCCGGCAACTGCACTTGAAAGCCAGTCTTCGTGTGTAATGTGATTATGGAATTTATAATAATGACTTAGTATCCATACTATTGACTTTGCTATTGACCCGTATTATTGGCTGGGCGCACAACAGATGTGCTCTGTGACCGCACGCGCCTTACAAGCAGACACGAGTGGCTTGAGGACATTCTTACTCTAGCAATCCGATCATAAAGACCTCAGTTAAAAAGTCGATTACAATAAAAACGATTCCTGAGTGACGTCTCGCTGCCAATCCTTTTGTGTCAATCGGACAGAACTGTTTTCTTTTACCACCTAGACTGTCGTCTCATACCGACCAGTCTGTAATTGTAACATTCGCAATTTGAATGTAAAGGAGCTTTACATTCAAGAATTAGATTGTAAATATTCTACTTAATAAACAATAATAGCATCTAAATAATTCACTGAATAGTTCAGTGCTATTAAAATAAAATATACCATACCAGTGAGTAAGGAATCTATGAGTTCTACAATAACAGGGTCAATGTTCTTCCCACCAAATATGGCTTTATGTATTTCGGTCCTATTGGCTTTCAATAACTTGTTCAAATGATTGAATGCGTGTACTTTTATTATGGCTATGTCTTGATTAAGTTGTTGCAAATACCACTTGATTTTATCTGTAAATATGTCCGGTTGCGTCATATTCACATGCCGTTTAATTACCATTTTTATTTTTGACGATACATTTGTGTCTTCCATAAAAAACAAATCCGAAATGTGGCTACTTAATAAATTTTCGTTACTGATAACGAGGTAATGAAACATTTTATTGATGTCTTGCGGAGCGTATTCAAACTGTTGCAATAACGACACAGACAAATTTGATAGAAGTGGCCCCAGCGAAATACTGTCAATGTTGTGAATGAATGCACTCCACGCGTCTGCCAATAGTTTCGGAAATTCTTTGGCTAATGGCAGAGCTGATCTCAGCGTAACCAACACTTTGAATCTCAGTGGTGTAAGATATTTGACACCCATTAATTGCAAAATATCAGGAAAACTTTTAAGCGCCTTCCTTTTCACAGATAAAGCCACTTTCGCGTTGACCAATTTGTGATCGAAATACGCTAAGACTCCTAAAAATTTTGGGCTCAAAAAATCCGCTATTTGCGCAGTACTCATATTCATGGTTCCAGGTGGTGTCGACGCATCAGGATCATGACATGCCAAATATCTACAGGCGTTTAAAACTTTATCTGGATTGCAACAATACTGCAAGAGAAATTCAGTCAATATGACCCTGAAGTGCCTGTTAATTAAGTTCGATATAGATGACTTTGTCAATCTTTCAATAATCTCATAACACTTCGATGATACTTCGGTTGGTTCATTCAAATAAATATGGACATAAATATGAGGAAACCGTTCAATTAAGAAATCCGAAACTGAACACTGCACTAACGTAGCGGTTTCTTCGATCATAGATGGTACTTCTCGTATAGACACTGAATAAGGTATAAGATATGGTAAAAAATGATGGGCATCTTTTGATATAAAGTCTCTGTAACCGACGAAGCCGAATGCCCTTACAATTTTTAAAAGCGATATAGCGAATTCTTTGCCGTTATAGAGGCTGCATTCTACAAAGAGTCTGCAGTAATCCTTCTTGTATCTGTGGTATATTTGGTTGGGTGTGTACCCGTGCGCTTCACAAACATCTCTCAGGCAAACAATAGCCTTGGCCCCAAGTGGACACTGTGGATGCATAACAAAATACACGAATAACTTTGTAACTGGCATTACAATTTTCTCATTACGATATAATCCTATTTCTCTGATAAGATTTAGCACATTTGTCTGATTTGTGACATCATTGCTTTCTAAACTTGACCTTGTAGACTTGGCTAATAAATTAATGCTTAAATGTAATACCATATCCTTTTGTGATAACAATTCCTGGTCTTCGTCCTGAAATTTGTCGTACAAATTCATTCAAGATCGTAAATTGTTTAAATCATTTAATAATTGATCCATACATACCAATTCATTTTCAATAATAGACCTGAGCGCTTTCAAAATGTTATGACAATTATCGATGGTCATTATATCATTTGAAACTCCATATTTGAACACATAAAAGTGATTGCACAAACGTTGTAAAAGATCCCAGTAGCCGGAATTTTCTATATCCAAGTATTGCTTGCTATTTAAAAATTTTGCAAACAAATTTCTGAGTCCGATAATAGTAGAATGTTTATTAGGTTGTACACTGGCTATTTCTGTATGTAATACAAAATTCTCATTTCTAACTTTACGAAGATATCCTTCAGAGTTCATTTGGTGTTTGTTTGAATTAAAACATTTAGCACATATTACTGAAATATGTAAAGCAGCATTAGAGAATATAGTATGTCCATCTGTCATTTTCTCCCGATCGAGAACGACACTGTAAGAACCTAAGGACATGCATGCAATTATTGGCAGAACTTTTGTGATTTCTTCCTGTACATTGTGATTTTTTGTCAGAAATGATGGCATTAAGATGTCTCCTATTAATTTACTTGCTGAATATAAATTATTAAGCAATAATATAGGACATAGTCCTATTATCTGAAAAAGACATAAACATTAACAATTTAATAATACACAAAAAACTTTTATAAAGCATTGTTGCATTTATTTTACACGCTGCATATATTACATTATAGTAACATATATTACAGTAACACGCTAAGCCATACTAGGCTGGCTCTCAAATGCAGCTGCCAAAGTACACCTTGAGTACAACTTGAGGTTTATAGCTACCCAGGCGTACATTATAAAATGACCTTTTACTACACTTTTTTATCACTGTTTTATCACAAAGTTTTCCTCCACCGAAAGCTCAGAATCAATGTAGGATTCGAACCCATGTTAATCTACGCGATATCGGAACATGCTACTACTGAACCATCGTATTCAGAGCTTCTAATACTGTTACTAGTTTATACAATACACAACAAAAACAGCAGCATCTTAAATTAAAGTTAAGTTAATGATAGTTATAACAAAATAAATCTAGCTTCCCATTTCACCTTCAATAATTTACACATTTGAAGACCAGAAAACCATTAACTTGTAGCAATGATGGCTCAGTGGTAGTGTGTACGACTTCGCGTCGGTCGACATGAGTTCGAATCCCTGCAATGGGCCAGAGCTTTTGGTGAAGGAAAACATCGTGATGAAACCATAGCATGATGGTAAGGCTTTTTCTAATGCCCGCCTGGCTAGCTACCACCCTCAAGTTGAAAATCTGTCGCCAAGCACCAATAGGTGTGTTCCGGCAGCTGTACTTGAGAGCCAGTCTTCCACTAGGTTTAGCGTGTTATCATCTTGAGCCTCATCGTCACTTAACATCAGGTGAGATTGTGGCAACTACGCCAAACATAAAACTATTAAAAAAAACTACCAGCTGACCCGTGTGAATATATCACACATTTTATAATGTAGACAAACTAATCAACAGCTGTTACATTAGTTAAA
Source organism: Saturnia pavonia (assembly GCA_947532125.1). Classification (NCBI taxonomy): domain Eukaryota; kingdom Metazoa; phylum Arthropoda; class Insecta; order Lepidoptera; family Saturniidae; genus Saturnia; species Saturnia pavonia. The sequence goes on from OX383908.1 coordinate 10,444,964, forward strand.
CGGATTGTTAATAGATGGCGCTTTGAATATATTTTCAATAGCATCGACAGATGGCAATTCTAATGGAAAAGTTTCTAATATATTTTTAATGAAAATTTAGGTTTCGTCAATTACAGCGGGGAACATAAGCTTTAAATTGATGTTTGATTCATTAATTTTGATGAAGAATTAACAGACAAAACACCTTTGAAAAATAATATACATATGTGATAATACTTACATCTTTAACAGTTTCAGTTTTATTTTTAACTATAGACTCGAATAAAACAGTCAGTACTGTATTTGAGGCAGAACTTGATTTTGCTTTTAAGAAGTGCTTAATTATCATAGCATATTTCAGATTCAATATTTTAGTTTGCTCATTGTAATATGTCATATCATTTGTCAAATTTGGTGTACATTGAAAACAGGCTATTTGAAACACCATATTAACTTCTTCCCTCGTAATACTCTCATATAAAAGAACTGTATTAAGTAATATATCAAGTACAATTATAGCCAAATTTTTCTCTTCTAAAAGGGCATTTTTATGAAATGTAATGATTTTTATTAATGAATTTAGAATAAGTCTTGCATGTTTTGAGTCCAAAATTTGATGAAAATGATTACATCCATCATCTTTTACTTTCATTTTTTTAACTTCTATAAAAACATTGCTCAATATTCTCAAAGCAAAAAAGCATTTTTGTAGATGACGCATTATAAGAAATGTATTTATATTTTGATCTTCACAAAAATGTATCAAATTTATTACTGATATAATTTGCTTGTAGCACCAAAAATTTTCCAAATCCGGTACAAAATTCATTTGTGTTATAATTTTTTGATGATAATAATCTGTTACCATTTCTATTTCCTCGGCTCCCATATTTTCAATCATTAGTAAATTTTCTGGCAAATCAATTAGTTTACTCAACAGCAAACACTGCAATTTCATATCTCTACTGAATAACTTTGTTGTTTTTGAATTAAGTACAACAATACAAATATTTACCAAAATTTCTTCATGTTCTCTTTTGAAATCACTTTTAAAAGTTTTTATGAAACCAGATATCATTTTATCAAAGTTATCCAAATCAATTGAATTAACTTCACCTTTTTCATAAAACACACCCATTGATTGAACCAATACCTCAATACAACTCAAGAGTTGTTGAAAAATATCCGGAAATATATTCTGAAAACTGTCAATGCTGGAATGACTGTAGTTTATAACAATATTTGTGAAAAACTTTAAGGAAATTAGCTTTAGGTCTATACTATAACATTCCAAATTATACAGCACTTGTCTGAATACTTTTTCATATTCTATTTTGTTCTGATCAATTTTTACAGAATTAAGTGGTAAGCTTTCTGATAGAAGTTGAAGAGTTAAATCTATCAATGTTTTACAAGTTTTTACATCATTAACTTCCACATAAATAGCTGCCAAGTTTAGTTGTTCATTGGGAATTTCTACACACTCAGGTGTGAAATAATTTAATATTATTTTTGTTTCTATTTGATTTTGATAACTGTTGTAAAATTGTGATAGTTTATCCAGTATGGAGATATACTCTGAATGCAGGTTTTTGTAAAATGAGGCTCCATTGGTGCATAAAATATTTAGAATTTTCAGCTGTGCTTTTTTACTTGCAATGTGAATTCTGAAAGACAATATAAGTTACTGTATAAATTACTATAAATCATTAGAAATATTAAATATTCCAAAATAACTAGTTTAGAAATATCAATTTAAATTAATAGTAAAATGTTTAACCCACTGATTCCTATTTAACTTTCATATTACTTTACTGCCTGTGACTTCATTTGCGTTAATTACAATATACTATTTTATAACAACAAAAAATCAGCTTCCTATTAAGAAATAATTTTAGGATTGCATCAGTGGTTCCAGAGATAATTTATATACTACAGACATATATACAAACTTTACCTTTTTATATCAGTAGTATAGAAAACTAGTTTATTCTCTTTTCAATTAATATGTTTCATGCAACATTTCTTCATAAAAAGAGAATATTTATTTCAAACTATTACAATATTGAATGTTACACTTTATCTTACTTTTAACATTTAATCAATTATATAATACTACTAACCTCCCGTGGCTTCTTTGTACACACATTTATTACAATATAAAACTTGACATCAATAAAAATAAATATAGCCTGTCACTCAGGGAGAACACAACTTTCTATCAGTGAAAGAATATTAGGAACCAGATCAGTATTTCCATAGATTATCCTCTTAGGGCTGATTTTTCAATCATAACTTTATTTGAGGAATAAATGGAACGTTTTGATGGAAAATATATAGCAAACCTGTACAATTTTAAAAATTACTCCTCAAAAAAGATTGAAAAATCGGCCCTCAAAAACTAACAAACTTTATCTCTTTACAATTATTATATTATCTATACATATTATAAAACTTAAAGTCTGTCTGTCTGTTTATGTTCTTTTCACAAAAAAAACACCTATCTGATTTTTATGGTTCTTGTTTTATTTTATAGCTATATCATCCAGCCAAGTTATAGGATATATTTTGTTAGATAAAGTAACATATGAAATAAGCAGTGATGATAATGGTGAATCAATTCGGTAAAAAGACGCTTTTAGAGCACTTAAATGGTTTAAATGACTCGATAGCATATTACTATCTTCTAAGGATCACCCACAATAAGCATTTTTAGGGCAGAACAGTTCGCATGTGCGCTCGACCGACAGTATTCTGTAGTCCATGCGAGTGGAGCCGCGGGAACTGACAGTATTATATATAGGTCACACTACCTAAATTGAAAGAAGAGAAAGTGAAGGAAGTAATGCATACTTTACATTTTTTATATTTGTTCTTTTTATCTTCTAAATACTATGTACATCTGGTGTGTACACTCTCTACTTCATCTACAAACACTGTTCCCTTGCTCAATCCATCTAATATTTTTGCATTTGTTACCTAAATATATTAATCTATATTGAATATTCTTTAAACAAAGCCAGTATTGAAGAATGGTTTAAAAAAGTATCTAAGTCTGATATGTTTACAGAGGTAGAAATAGCTCTAAACACTCCCCTGCCTCAAATTTAGTTAGCATAATTTAAAACAACATAATATATTGGGTGTACAAATTAGTTCGGTCCGTTTTAAAAAGATGGTTCTGGCTGTCATGAATGTTTTCAGAGAGGTTAGACATCTGTCAATAACATTCCGTTCCCATCACTTCGAATTTCGTAAAAGAACTTGTTTTTAATTTTTTTGAATATGTCAAATTTTGTGTTAACTAAGCAGCATCTGCGGGAGGTTTAATTTTTTGCTTCAATTGGAAGAACAGTGCAGCGGAAGCGCATCAAATGCTTGTGCAAGTTTATGGTGATAATGCTCCAACTGATAAATCATGTAGGGAATGGTTCCGACGTTTTAAGGATGGTGATTTCAGCGTTGAAGATAAGCCTAGACCCGGACAACCAAAAAAATTCGAGGACGAAGAATTGGAGGCATTAATCGATGAAGATCGAATTCAAACACAAGAGGAGCTTGCAGATAGTTTTGGAGTGAGTCAACAAGCAGTTTCTGTACGATTAAAGTCCATAGGAATGATTAAAAAACACGGATACTGGGTTCCTCATGAATTGAAACCAAGAGATGTTGAAAGGCAATTTTTCACTTGCGAGCAGTTGATTCAAAGGCAAAAAAGAAAGGGTTTTTTACATCGAATTGTTACTGGAGATGAGAAATGGATATTCTACGATAATCCCAAGAAGAAAAAATACTACGCTAAGCCTGGTGAATCGTTACCATCGACCTCGACATCAACAGCAAAGCAAAATTTGAGTTCAAAAGTCATGCTGTGTATTTGGTGGGACCAAAAAGGTGTTGTGTACTATGAGTTGCTACAACCTGGCGAATCTATTACGGGCGATCGGTATAGGCTACAATTAATTCGATTGAGCCGTGCATTACGTGAAAAGCGGCCGGAATACGAAAAAAGACATGATTAAGTTATTCTTTTGCACGACAACGCTCGACCTCATGTCGCAAACGTCGTCAAAAAATATTTAGAAACACTCAAGTGGGATATTTTACCACACCCGTCGTATTCTCCGGACCTTGCTCCTTCGGATTACTGGTTATTCCGACGGATGCAGCACGATTTGGCAGGTCACCGGTTCACTTCTTTTGCAGAAATAGAAAATTGGATCGGAAGTTGGATTGCCTCGAAAGACAAATCATTTTTTCGAGATGGAATTCGAAAATTGCCTGATAGATGGGAAAAAGTAGTAACTAATTTGTACACCCTATATATAGTAAATATATATTTATGAATACCTGTTTAATTTCTCCAATGACCACACATAAAATAGTCGTCCTATTAACCATGTATTAAATGAACTGTAGTATGAATCTGGATATTTTGTTGAACCCACCCTTGGCACTAAAACTTCAGAAAAATCTCTGGAAACATTTAAAATAAATTACTATTTATATTTAATCCATTATAAATGTTATTCAATAATTATGGAAAACAAAGAAAACATCAGGCAAAATGTGTCCGAAATGTTAATATAGAAACAACCAAACACATAATAATTTTATTCAGCTAAAGTCTAATTATTTTCTAAAATATGGTTATGTTTGTATACGCCTTTTTCACTTATAATTGGCTGCATGATCAGGTAGCCTATTCACAACTCTGTGTATGAGTAGTTCGTAAATTTGATTTTATAATTTAGTACAACAGAAATCTCAATAAAACACACTTTAGAAGTCCAGTAGTCTTATTTCTTAGGTACTCGTTTCAACTTGCTGTTATATGGGGCCTAAAATACATCGTTGATATTTCCACAACTACAAAAGTTCATCAAGAATGAATTATTTTGCCTGTTATAAACTTGTTCATTTTTTAGTTTAATGCTTTTAAACACCAATATTCTTCCTCTAGTACCAGTAACCCGTCGATTTTAGATAAATATAGTTTTTTAATTCAGTTTCAATAATAAATATAAAAAATTACCCGGTCAGTTTCGAGATTGAAGTCAAAAGTCTCTCTAGCCCATCAGCAGCAGTGTCCAAATTATTGAATAATACCATGGCTGGTGCATTAAACATTCGCCATACAGCAAAAGGTCCATGTTGATTATCATCTTCCATTTTTTCTAATTTATTTGCAACAAAACTTTTAGTTTGAACACAAAATGCAAGTCTTTGGATAATTTGAATCAATTTGAATTGAACACAGGAATCAGTGCTGCCAGGGCTTTTTAGTCGAAAGTTCTGAAAAGTTACATATTTGTACAACTGACTAATGTGGTAGAACTTGACTATTAAAATGTATAAATTTAATCCTTATTGGTATACTTCTAAATGTTTACATATTTTTAAAATGATTTTATATTAAAACACTCAAAACTATTGTATTGTTATTCAGCAAAATACGTAATTAAATAGGTAGGGGGAAGTGGGGTACTTTGATACAAGGGGTACATTGATACACCAACAATATTTCAATATTAACAAACATTATTAGAGACTCGACAAAACTAAAACGTGTATACACATGTAGCTCCATTAGCTCCACAGCTATAACCACGCTGGCCGCTTGTTAACCGTTAGCGTTGGAACAGGGTAAGTGTGTTTTTAGTGCGACTAACTAAAATATACTTAAGTATCTAAAAGTATTTCTCTGCTGTTGTATATTATATAATTAAGATTTAAACTTACGAAACGTTAGTTAATTTATCCAATATTCGGTATTAGAAGTATTTTTTTAATGTGTTCGATGGTTTTATTGATTTTTTTTGTTTTTTCTTAAATATCTGCTGGGGCACATTTATACATCAATACGCGGGGCACATTGATACGTATTAATCACATCCATATATGCGATACGAATGTGATAAATTCGGTAAATACACAAGAAGTCGTTTTTGTGGAAACTGATACTAGTGCAATTATTAATGCTGCAGAAATTGTGAAGAAAATGAAATATCCGCAATTGAAACTGACCCTATATCTACGAAAATATCTGCATCTAGTAAGGTTGTGTTTCTATTGTGGAAGATAAGACAAGCGTTGCAGCTGCAACTGCAATACCTGTGCTTTAACAGTTACTATTTCTTTAAAGTGAACGTCTCGAACTTTTTTCTTTTGTACTTTTTGATATAATTAAACATATACAATGTGCTGTAATCAACTCTTCAACCACACAGCGGTGGTAATGGTGCCAGCGTAAATTGAGGTACCTTTAGGAACTCGTTAATACTGAATAGAGCTCAGCTTATACCTGGAACTGTTGTCACTGGTGCAAAGATGACTGTACCTAAATATTTTTTATTGTGGTTATTAAATAATTAAATCCATAGTAGTTTCTATAATTTTGTTTTAAAGAGAAAAGTCTTAGAAAAATATAATTTTTCCTTTATTAATAATCTTAAATCTTATTATAATCTCCACCAGTTATAACCTTATTTCCTATTATTTATTCGTACATATATATTTTCGTACTAAAGTGCCCCATTCTATGTATCATTGTGCCCCGTACGTGGGGCACTTTGATGCAAAACCCATTTTTTATTAAATTAATTTTATCCTCATTATTATTTAACTTTAATGATTCTTATCACTGGTATTATAATATTGATTAAATTTAACATTCAATAAACAAAAAATTATAATGTTTTATTATTTTTTTATGCATAAAATACGACATTGAATTTTTATGTATCAATCTGCCCCACTTCCTCCTACATATTTTTAACAGCAGTCATATGATCACAAAAACTTTGTAATTGATTGAATCTCTAATTATGTCACACAAGTCGATTGTAACTGCGTAACGACCGAATACGGTTGAACTCTATGCTTTTATTGTTAATTAGTCCTTAGTAACCATTATTTCCATTTTAAATAATAATAGAAATCACTTCTGTGATAGCCGATGGAAGTTAAAAGTAAGACAGTTGTGACTGGACTATTCTAAAAAAAACAGTGTAGCGTAGAAATATAAAAACTACAGTTTAAGTATTATTTTTTTTAGTAAAAATACTTATAGCATAGGTAGTAATATTACATTGTTGATAATTTTAGATGAGTTTCCAAAAGAAGTCAAAGAACTTATTAAATTTGTTAGCTCGTACCTAATTATTTTATGTTAAGTTAGAAGACTAACTAAATAATAAATGTAATGGCTATATCATATGAGGGGTATAAAAGCAAAACCGCTTCAGTCCAAAATTGGCGTTTTTTAACTGAGTGCACCAAATTGTAGTGCTTAAAAGTACCAACACTATAATATAAACATGAAAGACCAAATCCGTCTTCATCCAAGGTAAAATGTACTTCGAAAGTAACGTTCAAATGCAAAACCGCTTCGATCCAAATTTTGTTATAAGCAAATCCGCTTCAGTCACAGTTAACCAATCAGAAGCCGCCATTTCAAAATTTCTTAGACGGCGAATATGTTACTTGTCATAGAAAGTCGACTGAAGATAGTGTCCGATTTTTTTGTGTTTTCTAGTTAATTATAATATATAATTTATTTAGTTTAATTATAATTATTATATTAAATAACCTACATTTATATCACGGTGTATATGTATTGTATGAATATGTTCATTTATATTTATACGCTAAAAATATGTAATACTTTTGTCAAAACGGTTTTAACTTGCTGTCAGTACCTTACGTCAATGTCGTTTTTTGACAGTTGATGAATATAACAGTGAGGTGCAAATTAGCTTTGATCCAAAGCTATGAAAAGCAAACATGCTTCGATCCAATGTTAAAATGCAAAGCCGCCTTAGTCCTATACTATTTGTGAATTATTAAGGAATTTATGTTGTTTCAATCGTAAGTTCTAATTAATGCATCTATACATAAATCTTGCAATTATATCCATTTCTTATGCCATAGCAGAAAAACTAAAATATCTGAATTTTTCATGTTTTGTGACTGAAGCGGTTTTGCTTTTATACCCCTCATATAGAAATAATAAAAATGTAAAATACTTGACACTAGCCCAATGCACGAATGGTGCCGAGCAATAATTAAGAAGAAGTAGTTCTTCCCTTTTTTTGTGAAAAGAAAAGGCAAAGGTATCTAAGACCATACAACCAAGCCAAGTATTTATAATCCATATTCAAGTTTAAAGGATAAAGCCATGTCTTAAGTAGCATGCGGCAATCTATTTTACACCGAAGCAACATCGTGCTACAATGTTTGAATAGTTAGGTCTACTTAATTGGCTAATACTACTTGTAAATCCAGAACGGCTTTTTTATTATTGCCACAAATAGGCGATTATGTTCCCTATGAAATGTATCTTTTTCACAGAACACTATTACTCCTAGCGAAGAATCTTTTTTTCAGATCATATATTTGTGGAAAGTCAAGTAAAGTATCACGTTCCATTCTATTGTTTTTATAATTAGAATTTTGGAATTATCGGATATCCAACATTTTTTTTATTACTTTCAATATAAACGATGTATTTTTCATTAGACTACTGCATAACCAAAATACTTTGGTAAAGAAGACAAACATAACATGACCTAGACTGTATGACGCATGAAAATGTTTCAGCAAACCCAATGAAAATGAGTGTGACATCGTGCCACATGCCGCAAGATTCTGGCTAAAACGTGCGACATTTTTAATTTTAATTTTGTGGTATGCTACAACGTCGCACTTTATTGCTCTGGCGTAAAATCAAAAACATGACTTTCGGAGACAAGAACTTTTATCAATTTTAACAGGTGAAAAACATACATACACTGTCTTTAATATACCAATGATTTAAAATCTATATCTGCTATATATATATATTATGAAACTCAACGTCTCTCGGTCTGTCTATCCGTTTATCTTCTTTCAACGCGAAAACCTGTTATCCGGTTTTCATATTTTTGTGCAGTGACGATAATGGTGATCAATTCGAAAAAAAGCTTTTGGGCGCTTAAATTGCTTACGTGGAGTAAACCATACGCCACATATCAAATTAATGTTCTAAATAATTGTAAATTCTAAAAGGACCTACAAAATACTCTGGATAGCATATATCTATCTTCTAAGAATCACCCACAACAAGCATTTTTGTCTTCAGTCTTTTGAGCGGGGGCAGCACGATTCGCGCGTACACGATCGACGGAATTTTGTAATTAACGCGATACGGAGCCGCAGGCAAAGCTAGTTTAAAATAATACAAAATTTTATATAAAATTTTACATTTTTTAATTAGTATTATACATTACATAACTTACTGTAAAATATTTTAACAAAAACAATGAAATACCTCAGCAATAAAAAATAAAACAAAATATATATGTTTTTTATCAATAATTATTTTAAAGATGTTTGCATTTACATACATTATAAGGCATAAGTGAAAAACTATAATCAATTATATACTTTAGCAAATTAAATTATATGACATTTAAAATCATTTGTGATGATGAAATATTGTATGAAACATTATTATAACATTTATATTACAAACCTTATTATCTGCTGTTTAAACAGTTTTACTAGAAGCACACTGACAGAAATTTTACATTTAAAAATCACTTCAGAAAACTTGTTATGCTAGAATATGTGAACTTTAATTATATTTTTAGGTGTATGCACATCTTTAGCTACATAAATCTCAATTATTTCTATGCATATAACATGTATTTTGTTCTCAAAAGTTTATAAATTATTATTATAATTGCATAGTCCTTTTTACATAATAATATATAGTGTCCGTCACGACTCGTGAGCACAATGTTGGGTAGTTTGCCAACTCTTACTGCAAATGAGTGAGAAACCATTTAAGGACTTGAGCATCAAAATAGAATGGAAATATTAGGAGCAGCAAACTCCACACTTTCACTGATGCCGCTAATCTGATACATTACTCAACCCTAGTTGAGAATGATTTTGTGCTCACGAGCCTTGACAGGAACTGTTCAGTATAATAAATATTTTCAGTCATGTCAAACAGATCTCCTAACTTTTGGCTTTCAATCAAAACTAATCAATTCAGCTGTGCTATTATTATGTTCTGACTTCACAGGTGTCACTTGTGCTTGATTAGTGACTTGCTGTTGTTGGTCTTGGGGGACATTACCAAAATTAGGTTGTTGCTGTTTTATAGGTTGCCCAGAAGCAGTCTGTGGCTGGCCTATTGGCATCGTTGCTTGGATTTGTTGCCCTTGACCAGCCATCTGTTGCGGTATTTGACCTTGCATTGGGAGAGCCTGTGACAACTGTTGTGGCATTGGACCGACTTGCATCTGAGGTCCCATTTGTTGTCCGGGCATCTGTTGCATTTGTCCTGGTTGCATAGGTCCTTGAGGGACCTGCTGACCTTGGTTCAGCATTTGTTGACCAATTTGTGGAATGTTTTGTCCTTGAGGAGCCAATTGTTGACCGTGGATCATCATTTGGTGTCCAGGTGGTTGCATTGGTTGCCCAGGAATACCGGTTGGCTGACCATGTGTCATTAGAGTGTGCTGAGCTTGTGAGTGCATTGGTTGACTCTGGGTTTGAGGCACCTGTGATACTTGATTTGGCACATTTTGGTTCTTTGGAGGAATGTTGTTAGGAATAGATAAACCTTGAGTGTGGCCCGGCAAAGACTGTGCTTGCATCATATGACCTGGCATAGACATAGATTGATTTTGCAACGAAATTTGAGGTTGCTGTACATTGTGTACTTGGGGAATTGAGTGGTTTTGATTCTGAACATTCATAGAATAACTCGAAACAGGGACTTGCTGACTGACATTAGGTGGATTGCCTTGGACTAACGGCATTCTCATATTTTGCATTTGCATTCCTACCATTGGATTATTAGGATTCATTATGGGTTGACCCATATTTTGTTGACCAATAGTCACAGGAGGCATAACATTTGGTTGCTGAGGTTGATTTGGCAAATTTTGTTTAAGCATTTGAACATTTTGTCCATTTTGTTGAGGTAAACTTTGGCCAGCAGGCCCGTTGGCTACACTCTGCGGTGGTGCCATTTGATGCATGCCTGGTTGTGCAGATAATCGAATCTGATGCATTTGTTGCATCATCATTTGTTGTTGCAAGGACATTTGTTGGCCTAATTGTGGGCGAATGTTTTGTTGGTTCATAGATGGTTGGGAGTTAAGTGGCTGTCCAATAGCAGGTAGAGATGTAGACATAGCGTAAGTGTTTGTCAAATGCGTCATAGGTTGAGAAATTGTACCTATTTGGTTGGGTCCTAAAGGCATATTAGGCTGTGAGATCTGAGGTTGTCCCGGCATGGTAAGAGATGCATCATTAGTTCCTTGAGGCATCATTTGCGGATGGAATTGTGGATTACCATACATCGGCTGGTTAGGGTACCCAGGCTGATACTGATTCATTGATGCTCCAGGCATGTAATAACCGCTATTAGCAGACATCATATACTGGTGCTTTTGTTGTTCCTGTCTCATTTGCATTTCTCTCTCTTGTTCCTAAAATAAAAATATAAGGAATCTTCAAATTTATTTCTTAAAGTGATTACAAAAACATAACGATATACAGTAAAACCTGAGTAAGTGAGAAAACTCTTTAAGTGAGAGTAACAGGTCTTTGACCGCATCTGGTTTAAGGGACTTTTATATAAAATTAGGAAAAACCTCTCACATAGCTATTTCACCTAAGAACACGGATCTTTCAAGTGAAAGAAGCAGATGCAACCTCAACCTTACATGACATCAAAGCAGGTGTATAACTGTAGATGAGTGCACAGCTGATGCGTTATTACACTATGTTGGCCGACAGTACGTCGTGGTACCAACCTCACGCAAAATGGGTTAGCACCATCTCTCCGCCACCGCGCGTGCTCATTGCTCAATTCAAATAGCCCTGGTTTCTTGTAACACATTTCTGTACCTTTTCCAAAATCACTCCCGCAAAAAATATCCAGCAACCGGGAGGAAAGGTGTTACACATCAAAAAATAATTTTAAATATCCCGTAATTTTAGCCTCTAAATATGAGAAATATTAGCCTCTGTAAGAGACAGTCGTCGACCCTCAGATATTTGTACGTGGACACTATAAGAAAAACCCAAGTGTTATCTCAAAGAGAAAAACTTAAAATCGCAAATGCGTTTTGTGTGTGCGAAATTGCGTAATGAAATTCAGAGTGACTTTGGTCTACCAGAATCCACCTATTATAAAATTATTAAGTCAAAACACTCTACAAAGTCTCTTTATAAACGTCAATGAGTGATAATGGCAATTTCTGTGCCTTTATAATCTAGAAACTCAGAATAGTGAGTAATCTCCATAAGCGAAAAAGAGATTGCGGTGCCTTGATCTCTCACTTATCCAGGTTTGACTGTATTTATTTTGGAGATTATTATGTTATATCATCGTTAGTATAAAGTGAAGATTATTACCTTAATTAGTGATTGTTTTTTAGTTTTAAATCGCAAGAAAGGATTACCTGCACACGCTGCAATGCAAGTTGTCTTTGATATTGCAGATACTCGTGCTTTTTCTTACGCATCGCTTGCAATTTTGCAGCCATCTGCATTTGCCGTTGCCGCTCTGCTGCTTCGGCCGCGGCGGCGAGTCGCGCCGCGTGCTCGGCTCGCAGTGTGTCGAGGGCCGCTCGGCTGTCTCTGATTTGGCTTACTTTATCCTGAGAAATATATGAGATAAGAAAAAAAAAATTATGTGTGTAGATTGTTCACACGTGTCAGAAGTGAAACCTTCAGAAGAAAAAACTTTTGAAATATCCTAAATCAGCGGGATGCCAACTATCAGCCACTCGTGCTTACTGCGTATGAAGTCTGGTTGTCTCATACCATTAGGCCAATCCGATGACGATCACAATCATGAAACAATGACGGCTCTGTGGTAACGTGTACGACTTCGCATCGATTGACGTGAGTTCGAATCCATGCAATGAGCCTGAGCTTTCGGTGAAGGAAAACATCGTGATAAAACCATAGCATGATGGTAGGGCTTTTTCTAATGCCCGCCTGGCTAGCTACCACCCTCAAGTTGAAAATCTGTCGCCAAGCACCAATAGGTGTGTTCCGGCAGCTGCACTTGAGAGCCAGTCTTCCACTAGGTTTAGCGTGTTATCATCTTGGGCTACATCGTCACTTGACATCAGGTGAGATTGTGGCCACTACGTTAAACCTATAACGATAAATATCAGGTATTGCATTAACCGTGCATAATGTAAATGTATTCTATCTCATTCTCTCGTAGGCCATTAGATGTATATATATGGTTGTCTTTTTTTACTGTTCCTTATTTGTTTCATCGAGTTTCAATTCACAACGGTGCTACAGAACTTTTCATTTCAATAAAATGTATGGTATTAACAAATGCACAATACTAATACATATTATAAAACTCAAGAGATTGTTTGTTAGAACGTGCTAATCTCTGGAACTACCAGTCAGATGAAAAACTATTTTTGTAAATTTTATAGATTATTTATTGAGGAAGGCTATGTGCTATATAAATTCACCCTACGAGCCTAAGGAGCGGAGCAATAACCGTGAATGTCAAGTAATCCGTCAAGCTGTAGGCAAGTACGGGAAGTGCATTGACGGCGGCCCGACGAGGAATTGGTCATTGTTGGTGACCTTTCATTTGCAGCTGCGCTTCTGCACTGCGTTTACAAAGAAAAATTGTGTTTGAATGTTACAACGTGCTTTTTCTTATATTTGGTGATAGGAGATTGAGTATTATTCCTCTGACTAATCACAACTATCGTTAATATGTAAATCTGCCGGCAAGCACATACCAGCGTGTTCCGGCGTCTAATTATACGGCCGAGTCCCCATTGGATACATATTGTGTTTCAAGTATCCTTGACTGTATCGTTATTTAAATTAATTTGTTGGGTAGTAGAACACTAAGGTTGTCTCCGAACGGGACAATAGTGACACATAGTGACACGCTTAGGCGTGTCGCGTTCCGGGATCTGTACCCGACTGGGTCGAGACCACCATACACATGGTAATAAAACTGTAACCCTCTTTTGGTTTGTCGCGTTTCGGGATCAGCCTGTGTACATTTTGTTTTTATTGTACTATGCTTAACATCAGACATTTGACCGTCACTTTATACTATGCTGCTATATAAAAAAAACTAAATACAAAATTAAACTAAAGATAAGACTGTACTAAACATTATAATGCACCGATGAAATAAAACCATATCACAGTTGTTATATTTGTTGCAGATGTATGATGTGAGTTTGAGTACTTTGAGGGTTAATGATATATTGACAACTGTATTCTCATGAAGTGACACAATATACATAATATAGACCATGGTTTGATACACTGAGATACAATAACTATTTTGTGGTATAACTATACATAGTGTGAGATCCCGAGTAAAATAATAATTATTTTACAGGTAACATTTCGGGAAATCGTCATCCTCCGTTTGTTACATTTACCTGTACTATTCTATTATTATAGGTTGTCTTTAATTAATTATCCACATAAATTAATTATGGTATTTTGATGAAGATCCTTTACGTAGATAGACAAGATATATCTATTGTTAAATCATTACAAACATTGATGATAATGATAACCTATTTTATTAATAAATTCTGAAAAATAACTTTCAATATAACGGTTCAAAAGATTATATCTATTTAACTCGAACTTCATGGTAATACGAGATAATTGCTTATGAATAAAATAAATAGAATAGATAAGGAAAGCTATAAACAAATTGATGATAATATACCTGTAAGCTCTCCAAATAGACCCGTTTGTCATCTTGCAGCTGAATATATTTGAGAAGCCTTGAATGCATCGCCGTTATGTTCATAAAAAGCGTTTGGACGGCTGTATCGTTCGCGATGGAGCGCCCTCTACAAAATAAATAATATTACAATGAAACTGCCATTCAACATTAAAATTCTAATACATTTCTTTCTTTTATATTAGCATTATGGCCACATATATATAATATTGCATGATGTTAAGTGATGATGTAGCCCAAGATGGTGACACGCTATGTTTATTGGGGGAACTGGCTCTCAAGTGTAGCTGCCGGAACACACTTGTGCGGGTATTCGGTGATCGATTCTCAATTTGAGGGTAGTAGCTAGCCAGCCGGGCATTAGTTAATACCCTACTACCATACTATGATTTCATCACGATGTTTGCCTTCACCGAATGCTCAGGCTAGTATCCACTCAGTATCCGTACAGGCAATACTGAGCCATTGTTGCTTCATATTAAATAAATCATACCAGGATACAAAAATATAGACATACAAGCAAAATAACAAAGCTTGAGCTACATACACCGAGTTTCCGAATAGATACATGAATTATAATTGTATTCAAAACGCAATGGTGATTATTTAAAATATGTTGTTATAAGGTAAAACCACCAGTAATTGACACTGCACCAATAGTTGACACTCTGATGAAGAAAATTAAATATTTGATACTAAATTGATTTGAAGTCTTGAGTTTGTTAACCGACTTTTATAACTGACTGTACCTATATGTATTTATAACATTAAAAATATATCAGTAATCAGTGATTTTGGTCATCTCGATCTTTGGCTTCCTTTTTTTTCTTAATATTTAATTTTCTTCGTCAGAGTGTCAACTATTGGTGCAATGTCAATTACTGGTGGTTTTACCTTAAGTTACATAGGTAAAGACGAACTATTATGGCGTCTTATAATTTATTAACGATTTAACAATAATTAATTAAACAAACCTTGATGAGTTGCTTTTCATTCTATTGACAAATATTTCCACTTGAGATTTAAGTGTCTCGACAAATTCATCAATTTCTTTATCTTCGGCGTCATCTTCCTGTGCTTTAGTACTTGTTGTCTTAGCAAAATCCTAAAAAAATATATTCATAAACCTTTTTTTAACAGTTATAAAAATAATTATTAACACCACAAAGCAATGGAGTGTAAAATGAAGTGAAAACAGTAATTTAACATCTGTAATATAGTCAATACGTAAGCGTTTATTACGTAACAAAAAATGCAATCTTTAAAACTTATTCTTTTTTGTCAAATACTCAATAATGAACTTTAAAAATACAATAATAACACGGACAAGCATTTTTGCACTAACAATATAACAGTAAGCAGTTAGTGATTTTTAGTCATTCATATTTGTCAGTGAAGAAAGTTGACAGCGATTTTATAAAAAGGCAGCTAAAGTTTTTTCTAGTATATTTTGTAATTTCATTTTTATAAACACTCTAATTGATTAATTCTAGGTTTGTTTCTTACAGTAATATAAAGTAGTTTACCAGTTAAACTAAAACAAAAGTGTTCAAGTGAAGAACCGCTTCAATTAAAATTTGTCTAATATTTTCCACATTAGTGACTCTGTAAGCTCACCACAGCTCGTACAATTAATATCAGAGAAGTACGTACCTTAATATGAATGAAATGTTTCAAAAATAAGCAAATAATAGTGTAATTGTTATATTAATTTTATTTTACTGGGTTATCGTTTTTTCTATCTATATTAATATTATAATGTCAAGAGAATGTTAGTTTGTTTAAGTGCGCTGATATACATATAATATATATATCAGTCAGATTTGAAAAAAAGAAATTGTATATCGCTGAGGGAGGTTATAGGCTATATAACTACGCTACGACCCTAAGGAGCGGAATAGTAACCATGACCGTCAAGTAATCTGGCAATCATATTCAGAGAGTGAGAACAACAATAGGGTGCGTTGGTGGAGGCGCGGTAGAGAACTGGTCGTATAAATTTTTGTCACGGGTGAAACCGTGGGGCAAAGTTAGTATATTATGCAAGTCAAGATACTGACCTCATTGGTTTCTTGCGAGGTATGCGACGCAGGCGCAGGTGCTGTCGGGGCGGCAGCATTGTCGCGGGTGCGACGCTGCTCCCAATAATTACGGTCTAGATACCGAGACAGCTCCGAATTGGCTTGAACGCTATGTTCCGGCGATGCGCTTACATTCGAAGGTGTCGGAGAAACTATGAACACAAAATTACAAATTTAAAACTCGTAGTAAAAAAGATGTTCTTTTTGCCTAAAGAGCTAACACACAAAACAAGCAGACGGCTCATCTGATGATCACCGTTGCCTATGGACAACTGCAACACTTTGACGACCATGGAGATCGTATTTCAATAACTTCTTGTCATAGCCCTCGGAGATAACTGCGCTGAAAAGCACGTTCTACTCGTACAGCTCCAAAGTAAGCGATACAAAGTTCTCGATAATTATGTTAGTGTGGGGGATGAACAGTCAGCCAAAGGAGGAAGTTGCGAGTTTGGAACGTTGTTGAGGGTACCATATCAAAAAGTTCTTCAAGACATTTCTCCGATGTCTATGTAAAGTGGTAATGGGTCTGGACCGGATGTTAGATTGGGATAGTCGACAGTGCAAAATGCTCGCCTTTACACGAGTGAAGAGGAGGAAGCTGGTAGGCAGGAGCACTGACCCAAATGTGCGAGCAGTATTCCATGTGAGGTCGTACTTGCACCTTGTAAAGCACAAGTCGTTACCTTGTATTAGAGTGAATAATATAATTTTATAATTTATGAGTACACTAACATTTACTGTCATTTAATGATAGGTCTAGGTGTTAGTGATTAATTTCACCTGATCTTAATTAAGCGTTGATGCCGCAGTAAACACTCAAGAGAAAGAACTAACTCTCAAATGCAGTTAGGGGAATATAAAAATAGGTGTATGGTGACTATTTTCCAAATTGATTGTGAGTGACATGTAGCAGGACAAACACTACACAAATCCTTACTACGATTTCATGGATTCATCACGATGTTTTCCTTCGTCGCAATTTCAATTCTGGACTCAAACCTACTTTCATCGGCATCGAGTTCGAATACGCTTACCATCTATAAAAATAATAAAATTGCAAGTGTCTGTTTTTAATGTCAAAATAACACCTTTTTACTAAATGCATATGAAAGTATATACAGAATCTAAAACAAAAAAAAAACAACTACAAATTTTTTGTCTCTATTCCGGCTAATCTCCGAAACGGTTAAACCTATTTCAACGGGACTCTCGGGACATAGCTAATGTTATAAGGAGTAACTTAAACTATTAGACTGTAATCCACGCAAGCAAAGCCGCGGGCACAGCTAGTCATCATGATCTAAATTAATTAAAAATTATATAATAAAAATGTGCAAATAATACCAGTTGGATGATGAGGCGTAGGATCTGGCGCGATATGTGCACGAGATTTGCGTTCCTTCTCTTTCTGCTCAGCCTCCGACTGGCTGAGCGCGAGAGCCAACTGCAGTTCTTCTTCCTCTTGTAATTCTTCTGCACTCTTTCCACCAGGACTTTTCTATATCAACATAGCAATAACATAACCAACTATATGAGTGTCACAATTTAGTCTATTTTAATTTGATGACTGGACAATATTGAAATTATGATATTAAATGCAATTGGATGAATGAACGGATGGTCTAAAAGGCAATGAGAGAAAGACTTATAACATGACAGATAGATATATTAAAAACTAGTAGGGAAGAAATTGCTGTTGTAAGCCAAAGTTTTTTTCTACAAAGTACAAAGGTGGCAAAAAAGCATACGGGCCGCCAGATGGTAAGCAGCTACCGTAGCCTATGGACGCTTGAAATACCACGGGTATTACTATCACGTAGCCGGCCTTGAACCTCCCTAACACCAGGGAGCTCTGGAAACACTACTCACGGCAGGAATACAACACAAGTTTATTTGACTGCGATCTTCTGTAGGGTGGAGGTCTGCCCCAAATAGAGATAAATCTTCAAAGAAATTTCTCTGTGCCCATCTCTCAAAGATAGACTGCTGGAGCAGTCGAAGAAGACCTTAAGTACTCAAGTGAGGAGTTCTTATTTTATATTGCACACAATTAGTTATTATATCCACTAAAATTTATACTAAATTATTCAATTCAAATTTACATTGTTTGACATATATTTATTACTAAATTTATCAACTATATAAATGTAACTTGAATTATTTTGTACTGCAAGAAATAAAAGGCTTTTTTATATATTGAATAGGAAATCATTAAATTTCTACCATTAAAAACCATAATCTGACCAGGTAACACGTTAAGACTAGAAAGGGCAATGGCTTTGATTTGCCAGAGCACGACGACAAATTCTTAACTTGAAAGTCGTTGTTAGCCAGGCATACACTTGAAAATGTATTACATGTCTTGAGTCTTCATGGCAATTTTTCTTTCATTGAAAATTCAGGCTTTTTATAGGGTTTTCCATGTCCTTTGATGCAGTTCGAATGTTACCAATGAGCATTTAAATTAATTACTACTACAATTTTTGCGTAATCATAATTTAGAATTAATATGTTTTTAGAAGACTTTGTGGTATGTACCCTGTAAAGCAGTTCTCATATGTATTTCACATGTCCTCTTTAGCATTTATATTCAAATGTATTATGACACACTTTCATAATATACTACTCTGGTAAAAAAAAAGTAATAATATACAAAATGTAAGTTATTCATCCAATTTTATTTTATTGCCTTCAAAGTATGCTCCTTCAGAAAGATACACTTACGCCAACGAATAACCCAATCATCAAAACATTTTTTAAACGCTTTTTTCGGAATTGTGTTTAGTTCTCGTCGCGAATTCTACTTATGTCTTCTACCGAATGAAAATAGGAGCCACGAAGTGGTAATTTTAGTTTAGGAAAAACAAAGAAGTTGGCTGGAGACATACCTGATGAATAAGGTGGTTGGACAATGGTTTTTTTTGAGTCTTTGGTCAAAAATTCGTTCACAATGATGACTTTGTGTGAAGGCGCATTATCGTGGTGCAAAATCCAAGAATTTTCTATCCATAAATCTAGCCTTTTTTGTCGAATTTGCTCTCTTAAACGCCGCATAACGTTCAAATAGTATACTTTATTTACCATTTGACCTTCCGGTAAGAATTCCGAAGGCGACCGCGATAGTCAAAGAAAACAGTCAACATGACTTTGACTTTTTATCGACTTTGGCGTGGTTTTTTCGGTTTCGGTTCAGTTGGAAGGCACAGGTTTTTTATGTCAAACTCGTCCGCTCGTCACTCGTCACAATAATGCATTTCAAGAATATTGGGTTGGACTTGACACGTTATAGCATATTCCTCAATGACTCTTATGCGATCGAGTATTTGGAGAAAATTCAGGTCTTATGGGACTAGCCGACCAGCAACACGTTTCATACTCAAGTGATTAATTACTGCATCATGTAAGTATTAAAAACTATCCATAAACAGAGACAACTGCCATTATATGAGAATTTATAGATAATTATAATGAGTAAAAATTCATGAGGTAGAGATACTGAGATAAACATTGGTTGGTCTCTAACTGCTAGGTGCAGAAGCGAGTTATAACCAGGGTTTCCACTGTATGTATGATTATAATTTATTATTGTATTGTATTGTATTATAATTCAGCATGGAGATCATGAAGACGTGTGGGCATTTCAAAATGTTATTAGAAAATCTATAACTCGTTAGAGCAGAGACAAAACTTTAATCATAATATAACAGACATATATATTTTAATTCAACCATTTAAAATATTTCTCCAATAACTCTATTGTTACTATATTTACATAGTAAGGACCTGATGTAATGTAAATAATGAACTCCATATATTACATAATACTAATTTATTTTATATCATAAAAGTCAATTGTTTTCTAAAATAATTGTAATTAAAAGAAAAAACGTTTTTATTAAGAAGTACAATTATAATAATACTAAATCTATTTAAAATGTCTTAAAAGATATAACTTCAGTCCTTGACCCGAATGACTAATATTACCATAAATTTATGTGTTCATAGATATAACTACTTAGTTTGGTGTAGTTTTTTTAAATTAGCAATTTATAACAAAACAACTGAGATCTTATTTCATCTCTAATACTTGTCATAGCATGAAAAATGAGTTTTCATCTTGGTAGAACCAAGAAGTCTCCAAGCCTGTAAGTTTTTCTTTTCTACTATTTATTTGTTTGGACTTTCAATTTGTCTCAATTGGTGGTTTCTCAAACTTCACTTTTTTCTATACTTAGCTTACAAAGATATGGCATTAATATTTAATTGGATAACCTCTTTGTACACTCACATAAGTCTATTACTTAAATATAAGGATGATCTTAAATTACACATGATTCTCTTTATTTCCAGAACAAGTTTTTGATGATGAACAGCTTCTCGTAGCCTCACATTGAATTTTCTTCTTATTAGCACCTGGTAATGGTTGTGCTTTAAACTGGTAAGCCAGTTTACGATCTTCTTCAATTTTGTTTTTGATCCTTTCTTCCTTGCGCTTCTTTAATTCTTCATTACGTTTTTCAAATGAAAATGGTTTAGGTTTAACAGGTCCTAGTCTTTGATGATTTCTGTCACACAACTTTTGAGAGTGTGTTTTATCACTGACAGTATGGTCCATAGATTTAGATTTCTTATAATGCCATTTTGGGCTCACAGGTTTTGTGATATGTGCAGGATTCTTAACAGGAGCTTGAGGTTTTTCAAAAATGTGTTTGGGTGCACGTCGAGCTTTAAACTTTTGAATCTGTGGACAACTAACGGTCTTCTTCTGTACCTCTGTTAAATGGAAAGGCTCTGGAACAGTAAGCGGCTTTTTAGAAATTTCCGGCAGTTTTGGCTCCTCTTTAATTGATTTAGGTATTGGATGAGCTTTAATTTTATATTTTTTAATTTGTTCAATCTCGATTTCTTCTTTTTCTTTTTGCGAAAGAACATGAACAGGCCTCGAGCGCTCCTTACAACGAAGCATTGGTGATTGGGGGACAGTCAATCCTGATGGACCTCTAACAATGTTTGAACGTAATATCTGCGACTTTGTCGAGTGGAAACGGTCGGGAGTATCTCTGTGATAGTGATAGATTGCTTCAGCCAACGAAACAAACTTTGTTTTAGATAATTCTTGAAATTCTCCCGTTGGCCGTTGTTTGCGTCTTCGGTAAGCATCATCTTTTTCACCGAATTCTAATTTCACCAAATCATCACGAAGTGCTGTGATATCATTCATGGATAAAGATTTCCTCATGAAACTATAATCATTTTCGTTTAAATAATCCAAACTGTAGTTACCAAAATCTTCTTCTACTGGAGTTACTGGTTCGTCTTTAATATATAGTTTATTACCACCAGGAGTGAAATAACTTTCGCCTCGAAAAGAAGTCACATAATTTTTTGCCATAATTCTATTATAAATGTTTTGGAACACGAATGTGAATGACGTTACTATTCAAAATTCATAAAAGATGAACAGTGAAGTGAACTGTCAACTAGGAAAGGACGATATAAATCGATGTGTTAAAAGCACTCGATGTAAAGTATCGATACATCAGTCAACCGATGTATCGTTAATTCGTCAACATCGAGTAAAGATCTGTTTTTTATTCGATGAATCGAAGAGGAAAACCTGCTAGGATACCATTGCTTTCGCATAAGCGTCACTTTGCGAGTAGTAATCTGCCTGCTACAAACACCTTGTAACGAGTTGTTATTGAAACCTACGTTGAATATCTATTGACTATTGTTATCTTTAATTTAGTTACTTCGTTCATTGAAGTGACACTTTCGTTTAATAACGTCCGAAGTGTCAACTGTCAAACAAGTGACAGTCGCACCCCAACTCAATGGCTGAATGGCTCCCGAACTAACCAAGCGTCAAACCGTAAAAAAATATATAAAAATGCAAATGGCCGACCTTTCGTTCAGCGTATGCCACATTCATATCAAATTTGTTAAAAAAAAAAACAATCGTTGTATAGAAAACATCAATGTATAAATCGATATAACAACGACACCACTATGCGATGCATTAAATCGAGAAAAAAAAACATCGATGCTTTTTCAATGCCCATCGCTACTATCACAGCATTTGTTGTTGTTTTTAATTATTCAGGCCCGTGGATACATGTATTTTAAGCCTTACTTCGTACTATTCGAATACCTGGGTCCTTCTGATATTAATTTAAAAAGACTATACGTCATACAAAAAAGATTTCTATTCAAGAAGGGGGCTCAAAGAATTGCAATTCTACATTGACACCCAGAAAAAAAAAGATGTGAGTAAAATATACTATTAAAATTTCTTTTCGGTCATGCGTAAAGGTTACACTTTCATTTCTTTCTTAATTTTTTTTGGCAGCGCGGCACTTGGCTTGTTACTAGCTCAGTACAATCCAAAAACAATGACGACCACAAAGAGATGGGCACACCATCGACAGTCGTCGCTGTAATCATCCAGCAACTGCATATACAGTGGGTAGACTCGAAACGTGAAAGAGAGACTCCAAAAGAGTCATTGTGACGGATTTATCACCATGTGCGTAGTAGTCTCGACCCAATCGGGTACAGATCCCTACCACCCTGCTTAATTACTGTATATACACCGACTGATGCTAAAACGCGTCATACTTAAGATTGCCAGTATGACTGATGATGTGGCTGCGATCCAGTCGGAAACAATTGGCGTGTGTCCTGCCATCCACCTACTCATTCACTATTAGAGTATTTATTATTTTAAACGCTTAAATTGAATTGTTTGTATAGCTAAAACAACTATTTTTTAATAAAATCCATAAAGATTATATTGGATTATTGTTAGATTATGCATTACTTCTTTAACTTTTAGTCGGGTTCGGGCTCGTTATTTTTATTATCATGAGTACCTTCTATTACACATAATTCCGTAAAAAGTTATTTTACGTTAACTGTATCCTCGAGCTTTTAAAGAAATATTAAAAAATATCAAAGTTATAAGTTTATGTAAATTTCATTTAGTATGTACCAAATGCCTGTGCTTCTGATCACAAAAATATTTTTTTTCGCAATATTTCAAAACTTATTTCAAAATAAAAATTAATGTTTGAATTCAGTACCGAAAACGCGCCGAACGTTTCCGAATAAATCCGAGCGCGTGTGACGTGATAATGTAAATTTCTACTCATTGTAGCACACAGCTGTTACAGTTCTTTGACACTTAATCGATGAAATTCCTATAACATTATGACGTCACAAACCTGACGATCAATCGTAGCGCGTTCGTAGTCATGTGATTCTTTTTAAAATATTACAATTTTCAATTGTTCATAATTAATTAAAAAAAGTTTATTAGTTTTTCCAATTGACTATTATCATAATTATGATGAAGCTTTAAAATACATAAAAAAAAAAACGACTTTATTTTTTATGTCAAATACCTAATTATGGGGTTGTCTTGTAACTTTATTAATATAAAAAAATACTTTTTAGTTCGATAATTTACAAATAGAAGCTTATTTTAATAAAATGTTTTATTAAAAAAAACTATGTTCTTTTAGATTTCGTTTCATTCAGTATGACAAGCTTAAACTAAAGATTATTGATGATTATTTAAAAATAACATAAAAGTTAACACAATTAAAAGTTACACACACAACACATTAAACACATATACCTATAGAGCAGCCAAATTCACATCTGTGTTCGCGTAAATTTACTTTTACCACAATTCATTTTGTTTTTACTGTAAGCGATGAAACATTACAAGTTACCATGTTCAAAACGTTCATTAATTTTAAGATCAATGTTATGACCAAAATAAATCATCGATTAGTAATTCTCATAACAAAGTTAAAAATTAAGCCTTATCTTAAAGCAAGAGAGTCTTATTTTGAATATATACATTAGATAGCATAACTCTGGATTAATATTACATTTGAACTGCGATTGGTGTTTTATTTGTGGTTGTATGTTTTGTTTGTGTGTTTTTGGTGACATCGGTTCCGATAATGTGATACATGAGATACTAATTCCACTCTTTATTCTTTATTTCGTGGATACAAACATTATCAACACAATTAGAAATCTAAAAAAGAAACTAACTTTAATTCAGAAACGGCTTTAACTATATTCATGATATTTTGTACTCGTGAATACAATATGTTAAATATAATCCTTCAATTGATAAGTTATTGAAATTATCAATATTACTTCTAGAATTAATAAAATGTGAGAAAAATATAATTACGAGACGTAAATAATTACTACTGTCTAATAAACGTATGAAGAGCCTCGTGAACGGGTAATCTTTACCTATATTTTCTATATCTATAGATATATACATACATACATATATACATATTATGAAACTCAACGTCTCTCTGCCTGTTTGTCCGTTTATGTTCTTTTCACGCGAAAACCACTTTTCCGATTTACATGTTTTTTACTTTAATTCATATCTATGTTATCTGGCTAATATATAGTATATATTTTATAATACAAATTAACATAAGAAATGAGCAGTGACGATAACGGTAAATTATTTCGGAAGAAAGACGCATTCGCAACGCTTAAATGGCTCACGCTGTGAAAACTATATGAGATATATCAAATTAATATTCTACATAATTGTAGATTTTAAAAAGATCTAGCATAAAATAGCTAGATAATATAGCATAT
This sequence comes from Saturnia pavonia, assembly GCA_947532125.1. Lineage (NCBI taxonomy): Eukaryota > Metazoa > Arthropoda > Insecta > Lepidoptera > Saturniidae > Saturnia > Saturnia pavonia. The sequence continues at coordinate 10,470,437 of OX383908.1, forward strand.
ATTTATCTTGTAAGGATCACCCACAATAAGCATTTTTGTCTTCAGTCTTTTGAGCGGGAGCAGCACGATTTGAACGTGCGCTCAACTGACGGCCTTTTGTAGTCCACGAGAGCGGAGCTGCGGGCATAGCTAGTTATATATAAATACCATAATTTTGTATAAATTGTAATATTAATTACTCCATTCGTTTTATTTCTGCCATTGTGAAACTCTGTCGCAACAAATCTCTTTGATGCACCGAAAGGTTCGTTGTAGGAGTTTGAGTTCGCGCAAACTTTATAAAAAGTTCGCAACTTCTTGCCCTACTTGTGGCGATAACGCAAATATTCGCCGAACAACGCATGTGTGGCCGCAGGGTCACAGTTTAATATTCAATGCTATTTGTCTATGACCAGTAGCTAGTGAATAACAGTTTCTGAACGCATTATAATTTGTCACTTGTCAATGTCAAAGTGACAGCCAAAAAAAGTGCACCGCTTATGAACTGTTATAGCAATATAGGACGCGTTGCTTTTCAAGTTGTACAACGTGGATTTCTTAGTTACTAAATTACGCATTATACGCTTAATTAAAACGAGGATAGTAATTACTTCAAATATTCAGCTTCAAAAGAGATAATGGCACAGGCTCCTTTACCGAACCCAAATACACTATTGCCGCTAGAGCTCGTGGACAAATGTATTGGCTCGAGAATACACATTATCATGAAGAATGATAAAGAAATGGTCGGAACGTTACAGGGTTTCGATGACTTTGTTAATATGTTATTAGATGACGTTACAGAATATGAATCAACACCAGAAGGCAGAAAAATTACAAAGTTAGATCAGATATTGTTGAACGGAAACAACATTGCTATGTTAGTACCTGGTGGTGAAATGCCCGGTGAATCTTACGATGGACAGTGATGTTATTATATAATCAATTATCGGGTAACTTCAAAAAAGTGTTTGTTTTTCTAATAAATGATATAACTCCTATATTATAACCTTAATTATAACCTATCTATACCTTGTATACCTGTATACCTTATATTATAACCTGTGTATAATAAAATTAAGATGAACTGAAAGCATTAAAATGTATCAATGACTTAAATCTTCTGAATTGAAAAAACAGATGACTCTCACTCTCTCTCAAAGATATCTACAGTAATCTTGAAAATAAGTACTATACTAACATTCAAAATTTTTATTGTAGGATATATTTCACAGTAGTGTTTTTTTTAATATCCATACAAGCTTAATTATAAGTTGTTTTAATTATTGATAGACAGATCTAGACTATATTATAAATATACTAACTGATTTAACTTGTTTCCAGTAGCAAAAAATAGGTTTAGCTCATAAATAGGTTCCTGATTATACGTACAGATTAAAACAAACTATTAATTGACACATTTTAATTCTCTTTCTTTGCTCATAAATCAGATTATTTAGATTGAGAAAATGTAAAGTTTTTATATATTTTTAGGTAAAACCCATATCTTTACAAAAATATTATAATTCTCCTTAATTTCATTTATTTTGTATTAGATAGACCTGCAATCCTGTGAACTTCAAATTGTTTATGTTCATGATGCAGTGGAGAGTATGTACTCACTTCTAGGTACTTGCAATTATGAAAGTATAATTAGTTAATGTATATTCATAAAAAAATTTGACAAGCCAGATTTTGTCAAATTTTGGCACAATTTTAATAATAGAAATAGACATAAATTAGTCATACTGTGTTTTAGACTTAGGAAGACCATAAACGGCTTTTTGGTACTATAATAAGATCCCGAAGAACATTACTGATTTGCCGGACAATAAAATCAAGGACCATATCAAGCAGATTTTACTATCAAAAGGTATTATAGGGTGTATCAATTTCGAATAAAAATATATATTCCTTAATTCCAACACACAAGAAAGACTATTGACTGGAAGATTTTATCTTATTGTTTGGAGTCAGGCATATTCAATAATTAAAGTGTTCCAGATTGCGATTTTAATTGTTATGGTTTATTTTTGTTATATAAATTTACTCATCCCTCAATTTATTTAAAGCATAATAATAGTATTATCAATTATATTTAGTCTAAAAATAATCGATAATCGTACAATCATCTACCAAATTAAATTATGATACATCTCTAAAATAAGCAATTGGCATGTATCCTACAAGTCTTCTTACGATGAATAAATAATAATAGTACATATTAATTCCAGTCTCTACCATAAGTCATACAGCAGTCATACTGCTCTTTTAAGTTGTGGAGCATATCACTAATGTCATTGTATCTCCCATCATAATAATATTTACTACAAAACATAACAGTCCTCATACACTATGAAGGTATTATAATATAAATCATTAAGTATTTTTCAATACTATATTAGTACTATCATAAAGCTCATACCAGGAAACAGATTCTAATAAAAATTTATCATAAAAGTTGATTACGTTGTGGGGTAGGAGAGCCCAGCCCAACCCAGCAAAGTGGGTAACAACTAGTAAATAATATAACTATGTTTAAAGGAAGCCAGTACCTGAACATGTAGGCGCTGGATAAGCTTAATGATTCATTAACTGAGTCATTATTTTCCATGTTTGCTTTGGGTTTGTGATGTCAATAAGCAACAACCCCTTATCAATAGAGAGGTAGGGCACAGAGAAGTTTCTTTGCAGATTTCTCTCTACTTGGAGGCTGTTTGCCACCTTAGTAGTATAAAAAAATTGACCAATTTCAGTATCATATTAAGTTCCCTTAATTATTTCATGAATTATTAGGGCAATGATACAAATATTATTTTTATTTAGTATCTTACGAAAGTGCTGTATTGTCGGTGATATTGCAATACATTCTTATGTCAAAAGAGTCTACCTCAATATTATACATTGCAAAATGTTATATTTCTAGCAAATCGTTTAATCGTTTTCTGTCTCTCCTGTATAATCAGATCACAGTGACATAGCCCATTTTGCAATATCACCGACGATATAGAAGCTCATAAATATGTAATTTATCAGTTTACAATTTTATACAGGAATGTTATTTTAAAATGTAATGATCATATATTTCAACAGAACTTAATACCTTAATGCAAAAAAAATAAAAAATAACTCATGTTTTCAATTATATAAAATGGAACAAAAACAGTTCACCACTAATTTTATTACTAACCTGTGGTTGGGTTGGTCCATAGTCATTTGAAGTGTCTACTATCTCCAATTTAGCACTGGATGTTGGAGGGCGGCTTACTTTATCATAACAAGCATCACAAACACGCACCTGTTGCAATCGTGATACTATTATTTAAATACAACTACAGGTAAATATAATGTTCTCTGAAGTTCTACATTCAATAGTAAACAAATATTTCATAATTAATTTTATGTACACATTTATATTTAAAAAAAACTGTCACATATCTTATATCTATCTGTTAGCAAAATAACTGCCATTAATAAACTGTAATTTTAAGGATAATCATAACAAAAAAAATTTTCATAGGAACTTTTTTTTTATCGTAGTGGGTTTAGTGTTATGGCCATAATCTCACTTGATCGTAAGTGACGATTTGGCCCATGATGGTAACACGCTAAGCCTAGCGGGAGGACTGGCTGTCAAATGCAGCTGCCGGAATATAGCTATAGGTGCTTGGCCACAGATTTTCAACTTGAGGGTGGTAGCTAGCCAGGCGGGCATTAGAAGAAACCCTACCACCATGCTATGGTTTCATCACGATGTTTTCCTTCACCGAAAACTCGGGCTCATTATTTGACCTCACTTAGATCAAAACGATGTCCGAATACACTACCGCTGAGCCATAATTACTTCATCATTTTAAGTTACTAGAATGTTTATTACTCTTATAAACAAACAGAACTAATATCTCTACATAATTATGCTTACCTCCTTTTCAATGCCAAATTTGGGGAGAGTTGATGTTTTAGAACTACACTGCTGGCAAAACACTTGTCCGCAAGCACGGCAGTGGTGTCGGCGCACCATGAGCGAGAATGCAACACGACATCTATCACATAAAAGTAAAATAATATAAATCAGCTATTTTAAGTGCTAAGTGCTTCTTCTTTGGCAGTGCCAATGTGTTTATCTTCGCAGTATTTTTTATATAAAAAGTTGGTCCAACAAGATGGTGGCTCTCTTGTTAGAACTTTCTAGGAAGTTTTGTGACATCTCAAAATGCATGTTTCCAGTTAACATTTATAATCCACTTCACGAATACATAATAACCTAACTATAGTTAAAAATGCCACCAATATTCAGTGGCGGATTTCCCTTAAGGCCAATTAGGCCCAGGCCTAGAGCGGCCAGATATTAGGGGCGGCTAATCGTGCCAAAAAATATACTACCAAATGCAAACATATGATGATAATAAATAACAGTACACTAAAGCATAATATGAAGTATATTTAAGACTCCAGACATGGATAAAAATCTATTTTGAATTACAATATTGACAACGTAAAACTGTACTTTAATACCATCAAATTTTGAAATGTTTTATTAAATAATGAGCTGAGAAGGGGGCGGTGCTACACGGCCTAGGGCGGCTAAGACTGCAAATCCGCCACTGCCAATATTACATAATATACGGTCAAAGAACCTAAATTAATGAATCAAAAATAAAAACCACAACATGGCAGCTCAAGGTCCCGCCAAAAACTCCAAGTGCTAAGTGCTACATATCATATATTATTAAGTAAAAGAAAAAATCCGATAATTACCAAGAAGATGCAGACTGACTATGATTTTAATTCCTAAAATTTACTAAATTTGTGGACCTTTAGGCATATATTTTTATTCCTTTGAGCGTGGCCCTTTATTATTGATGAATTATATCGATATAAATAAAATGATTGAGATTTGCCGCTGTGCGCGCATCACGCAAAACTACTGGATGGATAGATTTTGAACAAATGTTGTTTTACTCCTTAGATACTTTTGGTCCTTATCCATAAAAAAAACAAACGATATCTTCATTCAATAAAAAGTTATTATCTTTTAAGAAACTACGATTTTTATAACCACTACACGGTTCAGCGATGTGCACAAAATATATTGTTTATATTATGACACCGCAGACGAAGTCGCGGGTATCAGCTAGTATAATATATAATGAATGTTTAATAAAATCAAATAAAAGTTTAAATATTCCTTGTTTGCAATTTTAAATAGAAGATTATATACAGACCTGTGGCACACTTCGCCATCTGCCCATTCTGGTGCTGTGTCAGCAGAAAACATAGCATCAGATTCCTTGAGTGTTGGAAATTTATAGCCTTCCGCCTTTAAAATGTTCACAGTATCCTATGAAACAATAAAACAAATTATACACCCCAAAAAAAACTACGAAGTTAATATTTATTTAACCACATTCCACCATCGAAAATTCACACCAACAAAGAAATAACTGTAGAGGAATGAGACTAAACGTTTGTGTATTGTCTGGGATATTATGATTCACGCGATCAGATAAGATATGACGTTTTATACGTGTGTATGACATATAATACATATGCTGTATGTGTTAAGCATATATATAAATATGTTTAAAACATTTAGCCACAATGCCGCCTAGGGCTGACACGTTGTGTTACGCCGTGAGCTGGTAACGTGACATGGGAGAGCAATGCTAACGAGCGACAAACAAAAGTTGATAAATGACACAAATTCTTGTTCAATTCAATTCAAAAGTAACCCGAAGGTGGTTAATGCGTAACATAGGTACTTAAAATTCAATTTGTTCACTGGTTTAGGTACAGTACAGTATTTTAACATATCAATGATAATAAAATAATATATTAATAAGCAACGTAAAAAAAGTAAAATAATATTAACAAAGTAAACATTTAAAATCAATAACTATACGTACTATTGATAAAGTCAGTATCAGACGTTGACACGGATTCCGCAATATAAACAAAACAATAACTCTAATTTACTGCAGACCAGCTGATTAAATGAAGGCATATAATGATCGTTTAACAATACTACATATTATACATAATATAGTACCGGTAGAACGTGATAATATTCACTTCAAAATATTACAATGTGACATTGCTAATACGCTTAATTAAATTAAAAGAGTAGCCAGATCAATAGCTATAGCGTGTAGACGTAAAATGGAAAGAAACCTTGAGGTGCACAAAACAAGTTCAATGAACTTTTAATACGAGATTGTGTCTACTGTAATTTTTTCTCATAAGGCATTTGTTATAATATATATAACAATATATGTAAAACGTAATGTCTCGAGAACATCATAAACGCTAAAGTGGATACATAATAAATAGTGACCTAGTAAATAATTATAATAATAGTAATCACTAGCGAATTCTTTCACATTAATTACAGTATAAAACCTAACGGCAATAAAATATGTCCTATACTATTCAAGCCTCCTATTAGAACAAGTATTTTCGGAGTTGGATAAAGTAGTTCCGGATATTAGCTCCTAAAAAATACCTTTTTCTTAGATAAATAATATAATCTATAGAAAGTAGAATTTTTATAACCAAAACACTTTCCTTAATATGGGTAACTGTAAAATAGAAATAACAATGTTATTTCAGCTAAGAATAGAAGCAGGATCCTCAATTCCTCAACAATAATGTGCGTAGAACACCACGCACATTGGGAGCAGCCACCGTATTTGATGTAAAGGCTGCAAGCGATTAAGAATCTGTCGCCCCTATGACAGGAATTCTTACCTTTAGCCACGTACGCCCGTTCGTCCAGCAGTTGAAACGTCCAGGTGGTCAGGTCTGGGGAGCCGGAGTTGGTCACGCACGCTTGATGTCCGATGTACACCACACAATCAACACACTGAATAGGTTCTTACATTTCTAATAGTTTATATGTAATGTGCTACTGCACCACTTTGAAACGCATGCAGTCGCGTGCACCGGCGAGAAGACGAAGACAATCCGACGCCATTCTTTATAGCGCCATCACACTAGGTTTTGATTGGACGGGGACGTATGAGCGCTTCACAACGCTCTGCTATTGGTTCGAATCCCAGTACAAGAAAGCGACAGATTCACACGGTGTTGACACTGGTATTTAATACAGATTAGTGCCAAATTACGAATACCAGTTACGGTGACGAAACATTCCGCCCACCAAAATACATGAATGGATTTTCTTAATTGAAAACTAAGAATCCCTAACCTAAAGAATGCATATGAATTAAAATATTATCTTGTAAGTAAGTCACGAATCGCGAGGGAGGAGAGCAGGATGTTTATGTTCGAACTCAAGGCCAGATCTTGAGAGCCTGCCGCCCACCCTGAGAAACCCTCGATTGTCTAAGAATGGATTTAATTTACGTATTTGTTTTGACAAAAGTGTTTTTAATTGCAGCTGTTGAATCTCAGCAGCAAAATGTCGAGCCTGAACATGTTTTACGATAATCATAAGTGCGTTATGAAGCTCTATACGATGTGATTTAGGATAAGAACAACGAATACGTTTATTACGAATAAACGTAACAAATTTTATCCACACACAGACAATGCGTTGGATTTTACGGATTGACGAATAACTTTCGAGTAAGGTATCGATAAAGGAAGTTGGAATTTCACTATGGGTGATTAGAGTATATCGACGGTTTTCTTCAGTGGCAAGCGCATTTTCATCGAAAACTTCGTCAGAACGAGGCCAAGAGAGAACGGGCTGGGAAAGCCACGGAGGACCCGCCCACCATAAACGATTGTCGGCTAGAACTGATGGAAGTTGACCACGCGAAACAACATCGGCCGGATTGTCTTCGGAAGGCACGTGATTCCAACGAGCATCTGGTATAACATCAAGACCTACGCGGTTCGCAACGAAAGCTTTCCAGCGTGAAGGGTGCGAGCGAATCCACGCAATTACAACGGTGGAGTCTGACCAAGCGAAGACACCCCCACATGGAAACATCGGTAAGTATAATTCTTTTACGAATTTCAGAAGGTCGGCGAGAAGGACGGCAGCACACAACTCAAGACGGGGCAACGACGTTGATTTGAGTGGAGCTACTCGACCTTTAGAGGAAACGAAGAAAACCTTGACATTGTTGTTCACATCCGTCATGCGTAAGTAAACAACCGCGCCGTAAGCTCTTTCCGAACTATCTGAAAAACCATGTATTTCACATGACATAAGGTTTTTCGCAGATACACTACGTGGAATCTCTAACGATTGCAAGAGAGGAAGCTCCTCGAGGTAGCGATTCCAGCTATGTACTACGTCCTCGGGAGGATCATCGTCCCATCCGATATTACGAACCCACAGGCGCTGAACTAGAACTTTGGTAATAATCGTGAGTGGGGAGAGAAAGCCTAAGGGGTCAAATATACGCGCGAGTTCACTAAGAATATTTCTCTTGCTACAATTCTTCTTCTGTGGAATAACATCAAAAATGAAGCAGTCACGGAGTGGATTATACTTAAGGCCTAGAACCTTGAGAATTGGGTTGTTTTCATCGTCTAGAGTGATTGGAGATGTTAAACAGTGATCGGAAGGCAGGTCAGCCAAGAGCTCAGGAATATTGCTAGCCCACTTTCGCAACTCGAAATTTCCTCTTTTGAGCAATTCGATAATCTCGGATTTAGCTTGTATCGCTTGATCAAGACTATCAAATCCAGTGACAACATCGTCAATATATACATCTGAAGATAGAATTGAACTACCCAGTGGAAAATCCTGCCCTTCATCAGTTATTAACTGTTTGAGACTACGGCATGCGAGAAAAGGAGCGGAAGACACGCCGTAGGTAACGGTATTGAGACGGTATTCCTGAATAGGTTGTTCAGTATCGAAGCGCCAAAGAATACGCTGGTATTCGCGATGATTATCACGGACTTCGATCATTCTATACATTTGGCGAACATCAGCTGTAAACACAATAAAATGTACGCGAAACTTAAGTAAAATTTCAGTAATATTGGTTTGAAGTTTCGGACCTATTAAAAGGGTATCGTTAAGCGAAGTTCCCCGAAAATCCCTGCACGACGCATTAAAAACTACACGCAACTTGGTTGTCACAGCATCAGGGCGAAGAACGCAATGGTGTGGAATATAATATTTTCCTGATGAAATCTCTTGAACAGGAACTAGACTCATATGACCTCTTTCAAGATAGTCTTTCATGAAATCACAGTACTGTTTATATAAATCCGTATTTTTAACGATTCTGCGCTCAAGAGAGAGAAAACAACGTAAAGCGATGTCGCGAGACCCTGAGAATTCGACTTTATTTTCATTTTTAAACGGCAAATTAACCACATACCTACCGGTAGGGTCGCGAGTGTGGTGTTCGGCAAATATCTCTTCACAGCGGACCTCGTCCGGAGTTAGACGTTTGACAGATTGAAAAGATTCGAGTTCCCAGAATTGTTTAACCTGTTCATTAAGAAGCTCATCTGCCTGTACGAAGAATGTCTGAGATTGTTCTTGTTTACAGTCAATTCCACCGAGCAAGAACCAACCAAACACGGAGTTAAGAGCGGAGGGTTGCTTCAATCCTCCACCAACGCTACCAGGGAGTAGTAGAGATGCGAAGATCTCAGCACCGAGGAGAAGATCGACGGGACCAGGTTTATGGAAATCAGGGTCAGCCAAATGAAGGTCTTGCAAATGATGCCACGAGGATGCATTAATATGACTTGATGGCATCTTACCACAAATGCTGGGCAACGTGAGCGCGCAAATTTTGAAAAGAGACTGGTTATTGGTACCGATTTCGATCTGACAGGTTCCTGAAACAGCTGCAGATATCTGACCTAAACCATAAACACAATGTGAAGTCACATCACGAGTTATACCAAGTTGCTTAACAGCTCTTTCAGTGATGAAATGCGCTTGGCTGCCTGAGTCTATAAGAGCACGAAACGATTGAAAGTTGCCCGACGAATCACAAATTTGAACTTTGGCAGTAGAGAGGAGGACAACTGAACTGTCACCGATGCTAGTGAGTGCTTTAATTTGATTGTTAATTTGACTATCCGATGGGCGAGTTGATAAAGAAGAACTTTCCTTTTGATCTATATGAAGCAATGTGTGATGACGTTGACGACATTTTTGACACTTGAACACTGATCTGCAATCTTTTATACAATGTGAAGGTTTGAGACAATTGAAACACCAACGGTGAATTTTCGCATATTCAATCCGTTCAGCAACGGAAGTCTTTTCAAACCGTTGACAACGGTTGATAGAGTGATTTTCTGAACAAAAGGAACACTTGATGACCGGAGGCGCTGATGCTTCAACAGCTGTTGAAGAACGTGGTTTCAGATTTTCAGACTGAGCGACTAGCTTTGATCTCGGTTCGTTTGTGTCGGAAAGAAATACAGAAGGATTTTGGAAATTAAATGTTTTATTATTTAATTTTCTAGAAGTATGAACTTTGTCTGAATCGCGATTTAACGTTGTAGATTTGGAACGATTTTGTGCGGAGAAATGCGTGTCTCGTACGAGCGCTTCACATTTAGAATACAAGAATTCCAATAAATCAGTGAAGTTTGGTATCTCCGCAGAAGATTGCTTTTGTTCATAAGCGCAACGCGTTTTGGTATCTAATTTCGATAGGAAGAGATAAGAAAGTACAAAATCCCATTCAGCTGTAGGTAGTCCAAGACCCTTTAGAATATTTAAATTCTCCTTTGTGAGATCAAGAGCGCGACGAAACTCGAGAGCTGAGTTTGAATTCAAATTAAGATTTAGTATTTCCTTCCAGCACGTAAACGCTAGCTCGCGTTTATCTTGATATCTATCAGTCAAAGTCTTGTATGCTTCTCTGTAGAATGTACCTTGAACAGGGTACGCGCGTATGAGAGCGAGAGCATCACCAGATAGACTAGATATGAGAAAGTGCATGCGTTCAACGTCTGAAAGCGATTTATTGTTATGAATTAACGAATTATACAGATCGTAAAACTTAGGCCATTCTTTAGTGATTCCCGAATACATAGGTATATTAATTTTAGGCAGCTTGATGTTGGAAAGGCTAAGACGGTTGAAATTACTTTCATTCAATTTCGATTCTCCTGTATCGGAAGGAAATAACTGCCTATGAGTCGTCATCACGTCAAAATAAATCATATCAAACTCTTCACGGATTAAATCTTCCTGTTCTTCGGATTCACTATCTATTACGCAGAGAATGTCAGAGTGCGCCTCTTCAAAACTATCGCACAATGTCTGCACGACGGAGTAATGAGCAAGGAACGCGTCCTCATGAGAACGATCCTGCCTAACTAGTTTAGCGACTTCTAAAATCCTTTTTAATCGATTTAAAGCAAGTGTACGCTTGCGGCGCAGAACAGGTAAGTCGCGGATAGTGACAGAAGGCTCATCACCAACCATGGTGAGCGATTTGCGTTTCTTAGATTGGTCGGTTTTGGTCTTCCGTCTAAGACTATGAGACATCCTTGCTACGAATTTAAACTAACGATTAGAAGGATATCTGGATTTCACAATTATCTATGAACGAAGACTTAAGCAAAATACAATACAACACGAATTATACCCCAAGAATGTATTGCGGCTCGGATCACTTGGTAAATAAGTGCTCCGCAATTCACAGATTGAACAGAACGTAGTTGCAGTATTATTAGATTGGGACCGTATTGGTACTATACAAGAGAAGAAAACCCAAAAGTTGTATAGTACAGGAAAATAAACTTACTTAAACAGTTATACTTAGGTCTAACGTCGTAGGTACTTTAAGAATATGAGATTATTTGGTTGGAAACGTATAGGTACTACACAAGAGAATTTAAAAAACGAAAGTTGTGCGTACAGAAAACCAAATAAACGAATGTAAACAGTTATACGTAGGTATAACGTTGTAGATATATTCCGAATATGATACTATTAGATTGGAAGCGTATAGGTACTACACAAGAGAATATAACACGAAAGTTGTGTAGTACAGAAATCCAAGTCTAATATAAACAAGTTCAAAACATACAACGCATACGTACAATACGATAGTATTGATACCTGCATTAAGTAAAATTATAGCATAGTACAGGATAAATCTACGAATATCTATCTGATTAAAAAACGTATTGCCACTAAATTAGACAATAATCACGAGTTATGTAGGTAGCAAAATGTAAACAAAGTTGACGTTGCACTTCCGAGAATATTGCTAAACGACTAGCCGATGGGCAATGCAAGCGAAATTGAACCATAGGTAATTGACGGATAGTCGATCGAGTCGAGTGAATGTTACCTAGGCGCGAGACGATAATCAACTTTGTTTATTAGTATTATTTTGCAAATGAGACGAGTACGGGAAATAGAAACATGAAATATGAAACGTCAAGACGAATTAAAAGTTAAGTAAAAGTTAAATATCCAAACGAACACCTGTTTGTACGCATCGTTCTCATTAATAACAGATGTTAAGCGTCTAAATTCGGTAGGTACAGCTCGCGACGTGGAATGAACGTATTGAATGAAAATGAACGTATTGAACGAACTGTCATCATGACCTACGTAATTCAGACGCGTTATACCGTTCACGGGTTAGTTTTTTAGTATTAAAATGAATTTATATTCATTAATTACTACACGAAATAAACGAAAACGGTCTTATTTCATATGCATTCGTTATTACAATATAGATTTGGGCTTTTAAATATAAATTGAACAATTATCTCGAACAAATTGGTAAATGTCGGTACTTTTAAGTTATTTACCAACATTAAGCAGATTGAAATATGATGTAAAAGCACTAATATTTTTACGAAATATGCATAAGAAACGTATGAAAACTAATTAGACTGAGAATAAGGCTGAATTGAGTAGATTTTAAACCTTATTCCCGGGTTTTCGGCACCATAAAATGTGCGTAGAACACCACGCACATTGGGAGCAGCCACCGTATTTGATGTAAAGGCTGCAAGCGATTAAGAATCTGTCGCCCCTATGACAGGAATTCTTACCTTTAGCCACGTACGCCCGTTCGTCCAGCAGTTGAAACGTCCAGGTGGTCAGGTCTGGGGAGCCGGAGTTGGTCACGCACGCTTGATGTCCGATGTACACCACACAATCAACACACTGAATAGGTTCTTACATTTCTAATAGTTTATATGTAATGTGCTACTGCACCACTTTGAAACGCATGCAGTCGCGTGCACCGGCGAGAAGACGAAGACAATCCGACGCCATTCTTTATAGCGCCATCACACTAGGTTTTGATTGGACGGGGACGTATGAGCGCTTCACAACGCTCTGCTATTGGTTCGAATCCCAGTACAAGAAAGCGACAGATTCACACGGTGTTGACACTGGTATTTAATACAGATTAGTGCCAAATTACGAATACCAGTTACGGTGACGAAACAAATAATAAATACAGAATATTGTAGAACAAGCAAAAAATATCGAAAGAATTACTGTTATTAGCTAACACACAACTATGGTGTATCACTAAAGTCTTGAAAGCCAAGGTCCAAATGCATGGATGTTTTTCTAATACGTTGTAACAACGGTTTACCAGGAGATGCTGCTTTTTGTGAACACATAAAAACACCCATGCTCCCTTAATTTTAATTTTAACTCTAAATTAACAACCTTTTTAACATATAGTGAGCGTTTATTTTATCTCACAATGTTTTCTTGCCCACTAATCAAGGTCACAATCAATAAATAATCAGGACACAAAACCCTATAGAGTTCGGGAAATTGTGACCCCACCTGCAACCAAACGGTTTACGCCAACGTGTTATGGTTGTGGAGAGAAAGGGCACTTGCGAGTGGATTGTCCCAAGAGAAAGAGAAGAATGGTCTCATCTGAGACCCAAATAGAAGGAGACCTTGCGTTAAACTAGACGTCGCCAGGACCGCGGACGGGTGCTGGCTGGTCAACGTAAAGCCCCAAAGATCAAATTAAATTGAAATTGGTTGAATTCCGAAAAATGGTTGGTACATGTTGTTAGGCCCTAACACGAGGTATTAGCAGTCCAAAACTAATCTAAACTTTTGATCACTAGGGCATACTGTCCCTTTAACAGGATATTTTTTTTGTTTATTATTTACTACACAAGATTTTCAATAGATAAAATTATGTTGATATTTTATTAATACGACTTTTAAAAAAGAGATCTATTATACCCTAAAACTTGTTAGAAACTAATTTTATTAAACAAAAATGATACCTGTACAGCTCTGTATTTGGGTGAGTTACGAAATGCAAAAGCCCAGGCTTGTATGAGCTCAAGTATTTTGTTGCGGAGGTTCTCGTGTTGTGTAGTCTTTACAAGATCACGTAACATTTCACAGAACGCTTTCGAGGTCACTTCATCGTGAACACCAGAGCCTGTCAGATAAAAATTAAATGTTTTAAATAAAACAAATTGCAAAGTTTTTATTATCCTTACTAATTTATACATATGTAAAGGGATGTTTGTAATGTATGTTTCCTATGGACTCCAATACAGCTGGAGCGATTTTTATGAAATTCTCAGATAATCTTTATATTAGCCCAGCCGGTTCAAATATGGTAGCGAACAAATAAAAAAACAGTCACAACTATGCGTCTTTAAATTAATCCTGAGTATTTTTTATACTTAGTATATGCCTCTCTAATATTTCATTATTTTATAACTTGAAGCAATGATGGCCTAGTGGTGGTGCTTAGAAAGTCAATAGACGTGGGTTTGATTTCTACAATGAGCTAGAACTGTTGCTGAAAGTAAACATTGTGATGATACCATATTATCGTGGTAAGACTAGCTATCTTGCTCAATTTGAACCCCTGTAACAAAGCACCTATTCCGTGTGCTTTGGATATCTTTATCAGCAGAATTTGAGCTTGTACCATTTCAAGCCTTAGCATGTTCGCATTTAAAGCTACATCCCTCGCGCGATACAGTGACTCTATATTCACTAGCTATCACAGGCACACACGACACTGCATTATACACACATGCACGCCACATTTTCAGATTACCAAATACATATACACATGTTCCTTCCCTCCTCCCAGGGGGAAGAAACATGTATATATGTATAGTTAGTTTAGTTCGAATGATAGGGAATTAGCCAGATCGCGACTTCTTTGCATACGCGCAACAGTCCGAGCCGAGGTCCGGCCACTTTGGCACCGTCGGAATTGTTGCAACGTTTTCGCGGCTGAGTGCCTTAACCGCTCGCCCCCAAGCCCGGTGAAGCTGTAAAAGCCGCAAAGGCTTCAAGGCCCCTAAGACTAACAAGCTACATCGTCACTAAAAATTACATGAGACGTGGTTAAACATTAAGCTATACTTATATATAAAATGAGTTTTAGTATAATAAATTCATAGCTATGCTATCTGGCCAGGATATAGGATATATTTTGTAAGATAAAGTAACATACGAAATAAGCAGTGACGATAATAGTGAACTAATTCGGAAAAAATACGCATTTCGGGCGCTTAGATGGATTACGCTGAGTAAACCATACGAGATATATCAAATTAATAATTGTAGATATTAAAAGGACCTACAAAAAGACAGCGATAGCATATACGTATCTACTAAGGATCACCCACAATAAGCATTTTTGTCTACCGTCTTTTGAGCAGGGGTAGCACGTTTCGCGTGTGTGCTCGACCGACGGCATTCTGTAGTCCACGCGAGCGGAGCCACGGGCACAGCTAATATTATAATAATGAAGTTTCTTGTCGTTACCTAATCAATACACTGTTTGTGTGATTAAAATTATTTGTTCAGTTATTTCAACATTATGATAACTAGTGTAAATTAAACATCGATTAATCGATAGTTGAGCATTAAACTATTGATACATTATACGTTATTTAATAAGTACATAATAATTTGGTGTTGCATTTTTTCAACAAAGATTTACGCGAATGACGTGAATGAACTTTTTTGTATTCGCTTTCGCCAATGGATATTGCATTGAGAACTATGAATTAATCAATAATCATTCGATTAATCAATGAATTTTTTTACAAAACAATCAGTACTATCAGATTTGCAAACAGAGCAATCTATGTTTTACGAACACTACTGATAACAAAACTGGTATTATATTGAAATAGAAACTATACAATATAAGGGTGTGGTTTGGAATTAAACTAAATTATAATAAAAAAGCTATGAATATGAAAAAAAAGGAAATACCTAATATATATGTATAAGCATACAAATGTTGTTGAAATAACTTCAAGCAAGCTCACTGATCAAGTTTCATTGGTTTCAACTTGATGAACAATTAAACAATTTAACTAGAATTGGTGTAAATTCATAAAGTGATAAATTAATCTGAAGTATGTCAAAAAGTTTACATAAACAGCAAAAAGTGAAACTGCATTCCTCTTATCTCTCCCAGAAGAGGAATGGAATGTTCTCTTAAATTACTTTATCCATAATCAAGTACATTATAACTAACAAACAAGTATTAATTTTTCTTTCTATGGATATTGAAAAGAACAATTGCCGGGTGAAAATGTCATAAGATTAAACTTTATTCAATAAGCTAGATACAAATAGGAGCGTAATTAAGAGTATGTATGCCTCCCCCTACAGATTTTTGAGCTGTTTCGATCCTTTGTATATACACTGGCAAAAAATGTTGAAGGCACTGGTTTTGATGCATCTTCATAATAAAACAAAGGACTAATTTCTCATTATGGACTGCTAACAATAATTGGAGTAATCCTCTATACTTATTTTGTACTAGCTGTGCTCGCGGCTCCGCTCGTGTGGACTACTAAAAACCCTTTTTTTATTTTTTGTGCGGAAACCTAATTATTTGTCTAAAATAAGTCCTAAGAAATGCCTTATAACATCAGCTATCTGCCAGTGCAAGTCCCGTCAAAATCGGTCCAATCGTTACGGAGATTACCCGGAACAAACAGACACTTAAATTTTATTATATGTATAGATAGTTGCTTCACCAGTTAATGATCATAAGTTTACATAATATACTCATTCGTTATTTTTTATTTTGTGAACTAGTTGTGCCCGTGGTTCCGCTCGTGGAGACTACATAATGCCGTCGGTCACGCGAAATTGCTGCCCCCGCTCGACGGAAGACAAAAATTCTTATTGTAGGTGATCCTTACAAGATAGATATATGATATTTTTTGTAGGTATTTTTAAGATCTACAATTATGTATAACATTTATTTGATATATCTCATATGGTTTACTCAGTTTAAGTCTTTTTTCCGAATCAATTCATCATTATCATCAATGCTTATTTTCCATGCTACTTTATCTAAATATATACCTTCTCATATCTTTATAACCTGGCCAGATAACAGCTATGAAATAAAATAAAAACATGTAAATCGAATAAGTCCTTTTCACATGAAAAGATCAAACACAAACAGACAGACAGAGAGATGTTGAGTTTCATAATATTTATAGATAAGTAATAATATTTTATAATGTAGCTTATAAATATTTTTCCCCAAGTAAACAAAATTGCTATACTATTTCTAGAAGTGTGTGTATCAGCAAGACATTATCTCACATACAAGATAAACTTAACAAAAAGAGAAAATATATCAACTATTAATAAATTAATTTTACTATGCACTAATAAAAATGTAAAGTATAAAACTACATTCTTGAGATTTATGTGTGAAGTTTATTCATTTTTACAAACTCTTTACAGTTTCATTCCATATTTACATACATTGAGGTGGCTCGGTAGTAGTATGTATGGACACCACAGCAAACAACATGAATACGAATCCCTGAAATGAGCCTAAGCTTTCATTCAAGGAAGTAACACCCATCTGGGTAGCTATCACCATCAAATTGATCTGAAGACACCTATAAGTGTGTTCCGGCAGCTAAAATTAAGAGCCAGTCCTCCAATAAGACTTAGCTTGTTAAAATCTTGGGCCACAAAAAATATCGACTTAAATGACTTCATTAGGCATTATAATTGCATAGTTACTTACCACAGTTTTTTACTATACTTTCAAGAGTGAGCAATGCAAACATGGCTTGGTGAGGATTCTGAGAGTAGAGCTTCTTTTTGACAGCTGAGACTGCATATTTTGGTCTACAAAAACAAATATTCAAATAATAATCAGCTGGCACATAAAAATTATAAAATAACCAATTTTCATATTATTACTAATGAATAATATATTATCGGTTAGTTTTCCCTAAATAAATAAGAAATCTATATACTAGTTTAAGGAAGTTTTACTTTAAAATAAGATTAGCTGTGTCATGTTTAACCACTGCAGTGATTTTAGCCATGTTTTTAAACTCTACATTACCCACATTTTGTATACATAATGTCTGAGTGACTAATAGTTTGTACCTCGTTGAAAGTAATTGGTAATACTGAAAAATTCGTTGTTTTATTTTAATACAAGTAAATTTCGAAAACATAAAACTTACGAGCAATCATTCTGTCTGATCAAATCACAGATTTGTATGATCGTTGGCCAGTCGGGGTCTAGACGTAGATTACTTGTAGCTTTATCTATAATAAATTATTTCATCATTAATAGAATGTAGATCGTCATTATGAATGTCAAATACATTAGGACCTGTACAGCTAATTGGAGTTATTATGTAGTTCTTATATTCCTTTTATTATATACCTATATAAAGGCAATACAATTTGAGAAAGTAGAATAAGAAAAAACTGCAACTAATACAAATTATCGCATCGAATATATACATGATAAGATTCAATTCTTAATAAAGCTACGACTTCAATTTAGAGAAAAGGGCGTAGATAACTTCTAATTTACTAACTACATACCAAGTAATTTGTCAAAATTGTTAGCACGGAACATTTTTTCTATTACAGTATATTTTCACTTTTGTTTTAGAAAATCAACAGAGATATTTCAATGAACAGAAAAATGACAGCACAATTTTGTCAAATTTGTATTTTTCCTGAACGTTGGCTATAGCAATTAATGTTGTTAAATACCGATTGAACTATTGATTAATCGATAGTCCGGAGCACCATCAATTATCAATTGATGAAATAAAACTATCGATTGTTGATTTACATGTAATACATAATACGGTGTATTTTTGTGATTACAAGCAAGATTGCTTGAAGACACAAGGTGCTGTTTTTCAGCACGATTCTTGCTACAACAAGCGACATTATTAATTTTTGTGGCGTAAGGACCTGTTGCGTTCAACAATGTCGCAAGTTATTGCTCTGGGTTAAAATTGGATTAAAACGATTTAGATACTTACTGTTTTTTTATCTATTTCATGATTATTTAAATTTTACAGATTGATATTTTTCATTAACGTATTTATCTAATTTGTACAAGATCGGGCAGCACTAATCTTCTTAATTTTCACAGATTATACATTTTCTACCGTAGATAAAGGATACCAGGGATGACGATATTATTGTATCTTCCTCTACGTGTCAGCTAGTTTTTTTAAAATGCTTTGCCGACAAAGTTACCAATGTCAAGTGTGACAGTTTTAAAGCTTAGTATCCAATTTGTTCACTGTAATGCATAGATAGAGAATACTAGGGTGTACAGTTGAATGACCTAAAAACAATCCAAACCAACTTGTTATTTTGGTAAAATTCTTCAATGTGAGCATTGCATCATTGGTCGTTGAAGTTGACAATACACATCGACTTTTCATTTGGTTTCTTTTGAGAATGGATTGATTTTCTTTCGTAACCGAGCTACTCCAAAGAGTTACTTAATAAGTACGTAATCTGTGTAGGCGAGTCTACCAAGTGAATATTATGCTAATGCTAATTCTTTATCCTCGAGCTAAATGTTTAATGTCATTACAAACAATTTTAAATCACAGATAAGTAAGTATTGTTCTAGTCAACAGGTTAAAAAACGTTGTTAAAATTTGTAGGTACGATATCTCGTTGGGTTCGTAATGAAATACAGAAAAATGTACGAAAATTTTCAAACTTGCACATAAACAATTGTAGAAGCTATACACAACTGTTTAAAAAAGGGGCCTAGTTTTTTACAAATTAACGAAAACTCCCTAGTGATCACATTTATGTCATTGTAATATCTGAATTACATCGAGTAATATCTTCCGTTATGTACGAAATTAATCAGTCATGAGATATTTGACTCATTATTTCAAACTTATTTATGTAATATAATGATTTTTTTTTGGTCTAGGGCCCCTGTGGTTTTATACCACAATTCTGCCAAGGTCAAGTAGTCTTCTCGACAATCCAAACGAAGTAACATGTATAACTGTGACGTACATTTGACATCCGTTTAATATAAGAACGATGTGGGAAATGACTTAACTCTGACATTGTTTTGATAAAAGGTGGATAATGTCAATAATATATCTTTATACCAACTGAATCTTCACGTAACTATTGAAGTAAGATGCTAAGGGCTAAGATACTGAAGTAATTATGAACAAAATTCACACTTTCACACTATAGAATGACTCAATCGCAGATACTTTGGAAGGTGAATAAATTAACACTCGTATTACTTATACCAGTTAATAATTCGTACATAAAAACAAACCCTTATACCTGATTTATAAAACAAAACGAAATCCAGCACAAATCGTGGCAGCGCAATATTGTATCAAAAGTAAATATTAAAATAAAATATTTTAATTTATTAATATATCAACCATACGTATAGAACTGACCTCCCAGTTATATTACGGTAAGTTTCACTGTTCAAGATATACGTAATAAATTGACTTATTTTAAAGTAAAACTCTGCTTTTATTACTATTTCAACGGCACGTAACAATGTGATTTGCCAGTCATGTGAAGATATGATTTATGAGTTACGTTAAATCAGATGAACGTAATATAAAAATAATTACTCTGACATCACATTAAAGTCTTATGTTACATTAGTAAAATGGTATGACAACTTTGAGATCACTAGCCATATCAGTTTTACGTCATGTATATAAAAAATGCAATGACCCACATATGCCTTGTGTGTGACGTCAAAGTAAAGTAACGTGTTCACTATGTACCTATTGGTGATAGAGAAGTTTTTTTTGGTTTAATAGTTGTTTGGGATTAAAGATATTTTTATTCTCAAAGAATTTACAAAATTTACTTAAAAGAGAATATATTAAATTACACTCTAGTAGCAAATGTATTGGGTAACATTTTATTAATTTCATTGAGGATAAGTGAGTAACAACATATACACAACATCAGCAAAATATACGGACAACTAAAGACTGGATGTGGCTTCTTATTGGTTTGGTTAAATATTTACTAAAATAATTTTGTTTTTTTTTTTAGTAGTAATTAGTAGTTTCTTAAATGTTGACATAGTTATAGCTTCTTTAACATTTCTGGGTAGTTTATTATATAATTGTGCGCTTTCATAAGTAATTCTCTTTTTTCCGGAATTTGTCCTTGGACAGCGTGAGACTAAATTGTCTGCGCGTCTTAGCATATTTGTTTGTATATTTTTCTTTTTAGTAAATGTTATGCAAATATGCATGTCTTTATTTAATATTTTTCATATGAGTCAACATGAATAATATTTATATGCTTGTTCGATAGTCATTAACTTTGTATCTTTATAGATTTTAGTTGTAGGTGTTAGAAATTTGTAATTAAATAGTATTTTTAATAGGTAGGTAGTTTGTTTTGTGCCCTATGTAATGTATTGAGGTTAGTCTTAGCAACGGTTTCCCAGATTTCTACCAGGTAATCAATGTGCGGTTTGGCTAAGGAGTTATATAGGTATACATATATTGTAGCGGACTTTTTACGGTAGATAACGGACAATCCCGCGTAGTGCAATGGTAAGTGATATTATTTTTTGTTTGATTTTACGTATATGTGTTTTCCATGTGAGTTGACTGTCTAGCGTAAGGCCTAAATGTTTTTCAGTACTTA
The DNA here is from genome assembly GCA_947532125.1 of Saturnia pavonia. Taxonomy (NCBI): domain Eukaryota; kingdom Metazoa; phylum Arthropoda; class Insecta; order Lepidoptera; family Saturniidae; genus Saturnia; species Saturnia pavonia. The sequence continues at coordinate 10,492,281 of OX383908.1, forward strand.
ATTATTTATTCGTTGATTGTTAATTTTTAGAGGTATAGATTCCGGATTTTTTTTTATTCTTTGCTGCAAATATAACAAAATCAGTTTTAGTTACATTGATTGTTAATAAATTTGATGAGAACCACTTGTTAAGTGAATCTAGATCGTCTTTTGCAGACTGAATAATGGATTCCACTTTATGGCCGAAGTAAAATAAGCTAGTGTCATCGGCACACAGTGACAGGTCTCCTTTTTGGTGCAATTTGCTTATGTTGTTTATATAGATTAGAAAAAGTAAAGGTCCTAAAACTGAGCCTTGAGGGACACATACGTAAATTTTTTGGGCCGGCTTTTATATTCTGCAAGTTTAACTATCTGGTAGCGGTTTAAAAGGTAAAAATTCGAGTATTTTATGAGCTCTGTTTGTCACACCTATCTCTTTCAGCATATCTAGCATAATTTTGTGGGAGATCGTATCGAACCCTTTTTTTAAATCGATAATTATTCCGATGGCAGCCTTTTTATTGTCTGTATTATTTTTTAGTTTGGTAACGAGATCTACAGTTGCTGATAGTGTGATTTGGTTCTAAATTCGTATTGTTTCTCATAAAGAAAATTGATTGAATTTATATATGTTTGAAGCCGGTTATAAATTATTTTTTCGAAGATTTTGAAAACAACCGGAAGCATAGATATTGGACGATAGTTGCTAGCGTTTTTAGCTGTGTAAAAAATTCACGGCAGTAGTATATATAAATAAGGTAAAAGAAAAACTGTCACAGCTAAGTAGGCTTTACGAGTTATCGAGTTAGTCGAGCAACTTATAAAATGTACTATTAAAAGTAAACAAAGAGAAAAATTTCATACAAATTTCTTTCAAAATTACTTAAGCCCCTCTTCTAAGTCTGTATATTGTGACAGGCAACAACAAAACTCTACACAGCGCGTGACCCGACACGCACTTTTTGTGCTTACTTTTTTGACGACAATTTTTGTTTTATAGATGATGTTAGAAGAAAAATCTTATCTATTTATATAAATATAATGATTGAGGTTTGCCGTTTTGCGCGAATCACGCAAAAACTATATTTTGATCGTTTTTTTTTTGGTTTAACTCGTTAGATACTTGGTCCTTATCTAAAAAAAAGATAAGTCGAGCGCAAGAATAACCGTCGTACCATCTTTGTAGAAAACATTTCGGCATTTTGTAGAAAACTGAAATTCTGATTACTAAGAGTACTCATGGAATTCTACAACATCAAGTTTTTTCAAGTTTATAGCTTCATCTGTTTAGTCATCAAATTACACAACATATAATAAGAATATATTGATATTATTGTCTTGTCATTAATTAAATATTTTAGATTAATATAATTAGGCAAAGTAGATTCTAAAGAATGGAATTTAACGAGTAAAAGATAGGTCAGAGTTTAGCTAAACTTACTCATTTTATTATAACCGCCTCCTAGACTTTGCTTTTCATGAGATTTCACTACTTTTTATAGACAAATAATCTCTATCGAGATTACATATCGATATCTAATCGTTTTTTACAGCACGTTTTTTGGGATATTTTTCACAAGAATATTTTTATATTTTCCTTGATGACAGAGTTACTTTACGTTATGGGTGAGTAAAATTCTATGTGAGTAAACATATTATCATATGATAAGGAAGTGATAAGTGATAATAGCGTAAGAATCACAGTACGCACGGTACAAAACTTCAGATAGCGTTCTATCATGAAACCATAACATTATTTGTAATATATAGATACTTTGAATTTATGAGATATCGTATTAGTGGTGTATATTCGTAGTTAAAAAATACATCAACAACGTGAGTGTTTCACTACTTCAAAAAATCAGTTACGAACATATTAGTACAAATATATATTTGTTTGTGTGCAAATATATATTTTTTGTTTTATCAGAAGTCATAAAAATAAAATTACTGTGATGTGTTATTAACATAAAATGGTTAACCACGAACAATACTTTAGAAGACAATTCGAAATTAATAATAAAATGATTTCTAAATTAAATGTAGATTTACAAAAGTGTGATACACAATTAACAGCGCTTAAGTTAATGGTAACAAATCTTCAGATGCAAATGACAGCGATGCAGACTATTTACAGAGATACGATGGAACTCAGGAAGCTTATCGTTATATTACATCCACATTTGCAAAGAATAAGGTAGACGTGACTGATTCCTATTATTTATAACCTTTAAAAGGAATGTAGTCATAATCTAATAAACTTTCTTTGTGGAAAAAATTAAGTTGCTCAGCAGAACATAATGGAGTGTTTATTCGAAGTGTTTCATCAAATTTGGCATAATCTATAACGAAACCCTGCTTTTCTTTTTTGTATTCGACCAGAGGTGCGAATCGATGTCCCCACAAAATTTCCTGCGCCGTATAACTAGACTTGGCTTGAACCGTCTGACCAGTGGATTCTATGATTCCTTCGAATACAACTAAGATTTCCAGTTTCGATTTCAATAAATCATGAGCTGTTAATAAATATAAAGGACTTGTCTCATCAATCCTATGCAGTGCAGAAATAGGTAACATGAATGAGACATTCTCACATGAATCAACTGATAAGTTTAATTTGATTTGTTCGTTTAATATTTCCCCTGATTTCACGCATCGAAGAAGGTAAGCATGCAAGCTTACATCTATTATCCTTGACTTTCTCGTGTTACCAATCCTAAACGTCATGCATAGGTTGCGGTCTCGCTGATTGATTATGGCATTCTTTGAGAAAATCAAAGTTTGCGCTCGATTCTTCGGTCTTGTCAATTTCGCGAAAACGATACCAACGACAAATGATTGTGTGATGGTGCCAAGAATGCCCTCAATACACATGGTCATCCATGCCGAGGGGCACTGTAAGGTGATAGCTCTAGTTCCATAACCAATTGTTGTATGAATTTCAATACTAAAGAGAAATATCGATGTAAAATCATATATTTTCGTAACACATGGTGTCCATTCTGTGCTGTTTAGATTGTGTGGGAGATGTTCGTCAGCCAAATCTCCGTGTACATACAAGATGGTCCACCATATCAATGCGAAAAAGAGCCAAATCGAGACGTAGGTAAGGATACTATACACAATGGTCCACCTCCACCTGGCTTCAATAAAAGCAGTAATAATATCGGGGAATACGCGATATTTGAACTTTCTTGACTTTTCCAAATTGAAGTGACCGGATTTGAAGACGACGCGCCTTGTTTTCTTCCTGTAACTCGAGTTACGATGACGAACATGTCTGTAAAATAATTTAATTTACAATTGTATTAATGTATTTTTAAATTAAACAAGTATATACAAATTCATGTGAATAAGTTTATTTTTACCTGTGAAAGAGCGTATCACTGTCTACAATACCATGTACAGTATCTCGATTTGTTTCAGTTTTATTATAGTTAATCATTTTTAGAGGCTTTTATTTATAAACTGGTCTACTTTTATTGGAATAATCTTAAGTCAATGAAATTTAAAATATTCGTTATGAAATGTTGCGCACCAATTAAAGTATAACTGACAAATGATGAAACTTCCTTAATAACATGTTACGTATTAAAACACTGAATTAAGAGTCTATTTAAACATGAGAGATAATGATGATATTTGTGTAAGATAGGTTTTATATTTTAAGGGTATGTTCTACGTCTATATTATTACGGAACGAACAAAGAAGTTCGCAAATTCTTACCTTTGCCGTACTGTGTAGATATGGAATGGTCTCCCAGACAATGTGTTCCCTCTTTCTGGGTTCTACAAAAGAGGTGTGAAGAGGCATTTCTGTAAGTCGACATGATATTGACAACTGCCGATGAAATTTGTGTCACGGACAGTCGCCGTTGTTTATAGACTGTATATCGTACTTAGCATCAAGTCCTGTACGATCATTTTGCCGAAGTGGTATATAAACAATAACAACTTTACAGATTTCTTAAATACTACACAGAAATTTTGTAATGGGCTCAATCTAGTTATAACTTTTTAGAAAAACAAAATACTCCACATCATCTACAGCATATATACAAATATTTCCTAGTATTCTGTTCCACCCGCTATGTTTGTATTTTTTAAGTCTTAAGGATACTTAGACGATATATAAGAATCTTGCTTACCCTTTAAGAATAGATATTTCAAAATCAAATATAATATACTTCTAGACATACAATTCGTTCATGAAATTTTGCTGACTCAGCAAAGTTATCATACAGCCACCATATTATTGTGCTATATAAAATCTGATCGGCTATATAACTCCCGGATGTGAATCTTGATCTGATCTTCAAATTATATTTAATGAAATAACTGGAATATTGTATGTAAATATAGATTATATTAATGAAAAACATAATATTATACATAAAAACTTGTGTGCCTCTGTTAGTGATCGTGTACCTTCTGAACGTCTTGACCAATTGCACTCATAATCACGTGATATATATTGTGTTTTATCGTGACGATGGTTCAGTTCAGTTAAGTCAGTTGGTTGGTTCAGCTATGTTAGGATCCGATCGGTGGTGTTGTGGTCGAGCCGTTAACAACCAGAAAGAGCAGAACAATATCTCCCGGGCCACAGCTAGTTTCAATATAAAATGTAACTATAATTTGTAATGCACCCTTATAGCACTAGGCCTTAAATGATGTAGTCAGTTTTAGCCGGTTAACATGTAAGCAAAAGATAAACGTCAAACCAAAAAAATAAAGCTAATAGCTCTGAGGACAAAAATACCACCTTTCATGAATTAAAAAACAGGTTTAAATCCATCATAATTATCGTCATTGCTTATTTCGTATGTTAGTTTATCTTACAAAATATATCCTAAACCTGGCCAGGTAACATAGCTATGAATTAAAATAAAAAACATATAAATCGGATAAGTGGTTTTCGTGTGAAAAGAACATAAAGGGACAGGCAGACAGAGAGACGTTGAGTTTTATAATATGTATTGATAACTAACTGACCGACTGACATATCAACGCACAACCCAAGCTACTGGGGTTAGGACCGTGAAAACTTGGATGCGGGTTCCTTTTACACTGAAGGTGAGGAATAAGGAAGGATTATTGGAAATTCAACCCCTAAGATGGTGAAAAAGGGAATGAAAGTTTGTATGAAAATCTGTCATTTTCAAAGATAGATCTATGGAAATTGGTATTCAGCAATGCAGTTAGATAGTAAATGACGCGAGCGAAGCCGCTGGAAAAGCGCTAGTTACTATTAAAAGATGGAATTTACATAAACCGTAATTAATCATACACATATTCTTTCCTCATGAATCACTCCGCCCATTGATGAAAACCGTATAAAAATCCGTTCGGTAGTTTTTGAGTTTACCGCGTTCAGACAGACAGACAGACGCGGCGGGGAGACTTCGTTTTTAATATGTACTGATTTCTTCTTTTTTATGTTAGTGTGCAATGATTTTAAAGGTATAGAATATATCACTACTTTCTTGACTTTTCTTCTTAAAAAAACTTCTTAATTACAGGAAATTGTCATTCCGCTCCTTTCGTTGTGTAGTATAGTAATAACTGATGATTAGCGCGTGGACTAATAAAGTCACTTTCAAGACATTTTATTTGCAAGCTTTATTGTTAAAATATTGTAAATTAATCGTGTAATCCATCAATATTTGAAGGTATGTTTGTTGTATAATGAGTCAAGGTATCTTGCGAGTCGTCGAATTTAGTTAAGTTTCCTTTCAAGTTAAAAATATTGCATCCATCCTGTGATTTAAAGTCATGCGTAGATCAGAAAGCCGGAATGATTTACTACAGGCCAGCAGGAAAAAGCATCGGCCGTGACAAACGAAAGGGCAAACGTGCGGGGAACGTAATTCGATAATCGGCTTGCTCTTGAACGAGCTACACCGTTGACAGAACATCTGTCATACTCAGTGACTGTGCCAATGAAGAGTGTAATAGCTGATTATGATGATACCACGCTACCGCATACACGCAAAATATACTACTAGTCGTTTGAATCATGAATGATTCAACTGACTTTACATTGCGTAAGGGAATTAAATATTTTTAATTCTTAGCTATAGGCTTAACGCTAAAATCTCACCTGATGTTGAGTGATGGTGTGGCTCAAGATGATAACATGCTAAACCTAGTCGAACACTGGCTCTCAAGTGCATTTGCCGGAACACACCTATTGATGCTTGTCGACTGATTTTCAACTTGAGGGTGGTAGCTAGCCAGGCGGGCATTAGAAAATGTATGTTGTTCCACCATACTAAGGTTTCATCACGATTTTTTCCTTCCCCGCAAGCTCAAGCTCACTGCAGGGATTCGAACTAACGTTGTCTGTACACGCAACACCTCAATCATCTTTGGAAAAATCTCACTTGATGTTGAGTGACGGTGTGGGTGCGGTTGTCTAATTTTGGGCGCACCGTGACTTGCTATTGCTATTCCAGCTGAAAATCAGCGCCGAGTGGCCCCGTGGCACTTCAACATTTATGCTGAGCTGGACGCCTTTTCTTAATGACTCGACACGCTGCTGGACTATTTATAGTATTCTTCTTAATCTCTTTGTTTTGTTTGTTTTTTATATGTATGTAGAAATTAGTTGCTTTTTCTATGCACAGTTTTCTGTTTATCTGTATGTATTTGTATTTCTGTGTCTAGTTATTGTGAATAAATGTTTTCTTTCTTTTATCATAACATATCGCCGACTTCAACAAGCAAATCAATCAACATTTTTTTTTATTGCACGGCAAAATGTTGTCATTGTGCTTGACGGTGTGCACATATAATCCAAGCACAACGGTGAACACTGAGAGATTGGCAAGCCACCGCCGCTTGCCGCTGTCATGCCGCCCTGCAAGACTCTCGATATATGATATACACTGACTGATCTCAAAACTAAAAGGAGAGTCACTTTGAGGGTTATTAGTTATTGCCGTGTTCTTGGTGGTTGCGACCCAGTTGGGTACAGATGCTCCACAACCCCGGTTGATTACAGGATATACGTCGACTGATTTCGGAATGTAACACGCCTAAGCTTGCCACTATGGTTGGTGTTACAACTGATGTATAGTGATCGCGATCTATCCGGACAAAATTGTTGTGTTCTACGCAGCATAATATGGAAATAATCAAAGTTATTAAATCAAGTTACACTTATTCAGAAAAGAAATTCATATTCGTAACGTCATTATAAAAGTCTCTATTTGCCGGTATAGTACATAATTTGCATTTGCGATATTATAATATTGCTGTACCTGCGCAAAGTTTCCTACAAATGAAAAATAGAACCGTTCTTTCCATAATATTAACTAGCTTTTGCCCGCGACTTCGTTTCCGTTGTTTTTCTCAAAAACAACTTGTTCACGACCTATTGTAAAATGATTATATTAATAAAGAAGATTCGCGTGTGTGCGCTCAACAACTCATCAAAGTTTCATTGCAATCGGTTGAATAATTATGGAATGCATAGCAATGCAAAACATACAAATATTGTGTTATATATATCGATAAATGACAATCGAAATATTAGTGCAAATACGTATACAAGCAGAAATACACACATACACACTGTACACTCATATGAACACGTACAATTACACGTATAGAATCTGTAATAAAATCTGAACTACCATGTCCAAATTTGTAAATAGCAGTAATACTGATATATATGCTTTGTACCTTGATTCAAACTGGCATAATACTAGATAAAAAGAGAAATAAATGTTTTTTTTATTAAGCACTTGTTGTATTCACTAAATGTCATATAAGCTATAGAGATAACATACCTTGTATTTTAATAGCCAAACAAAGGGGCAAAGCAAATTTCACCTTGACAACCAATAACCTACTTTCATTGTTCACCAATCAGTATTTTCGTCCTTAGTTATTTTATTATCAGATTAGAGCTAGTAGTAAAGATTAATATACCATTTGATCTACTATGGAATTAATTATATGTTAAAAAATATATTGAAAGAGGTCTTTTTTTTTTGTAGAATATTATGAAAGTAGTATACAATAATCTATTCGAAAACTCCCGGCCTAAAAGACATAAAAATATTTGCTGTTACATGTAAGCAGTTCTGTATAATAGGCATTGATAAATCGAACTCATTAAAAATGACTGAGCACTATACATATTTCTATGACATCGCTCTAGTTAAAATAGTTAATGTCCATTTTGTATTGTTTGTTAAGATATACGCTCAACATTAGTTGCAAATTTAAAAGACACAGGTAAAGAGGTTTTAGAATCGAGTATAATGGTTTTCCAAATAATATTTATGGATTTAGATTTTTAAATTTAATACCCTAACGGTGATCATGTTTATATCGTTGTTAAATGATAAATAATGAAAAATTTGTCTTCAAAATGGTAGCATTCAGAAATATGAAAATAATTTGTGTCTTTAGGTCTATTCTTCTAACTGTTTTTAAGAAATATATTGGATTTAGTATCTTTTTTAAATTGCGTGTAGAATATGCCTATGTTTGTAAAATACCAGGACATGCAAAATCTTATCCATATAAAGGCTAAAAACAAACGCACTCAATTGTTTCCAAACGCGTGGCCAGTTAACAAATAATCACATTGACAATTGGAGTTAGGTACCCAGCGGACAGAGAGGCAGCGCACACTTCTAGTGTACGCTATCCAGGCGAACGATGCGCACATGAAACTCCCTGGACCTTTACTAACCACGCGAAAACGAAGTATTCTATAAAGAACCACTAAACAAAACTTCTTCAAACATATAAAATTCGAATCCACACTTTAAAAGTTTTCTGCCAACGTCTTTTATTTAAAAAATCAAATAACCACTATTAATGGTGTCAGTAATGTAATGCAGTGTTATTTTACTTTACATTAAGTCAACTTTTGCATGATGAATCAGATGTTCTTCGATGTTGATTGTAAGTACAATAAGTATAGTTTACCTTTGTTTACACATATCGTAATACCATTTTTATGTTATATGTTGAGCATGTACAGTAATAATATTATAATATTCTTCGCTTTTTAATAATTCTTGACATAAAATTGATGCTTAGTATCAAAAGATAATAAGGAATTTCGCTTATATTATATATTTTATTAATAAATACCAAACAAATATTTGAAATCGTTCATAAAATACTTTAAATAATTCATAAATCATCAATTAATCAAGTTTATTTAACGTAAAACTTATATATATGAAACAAACACAAATTATTATTTTTTAATAATTTAAAATACCAAATATAATGACCATATGCTTTATAAAACTGAATACCTATATAAAAACAGACAAGTATATAGAAATAGGTAGTTGAGAAACAAATCAACTATATCATCATATTATCTCATTTGAAATTCAGATATGTGCATTACATACAATAATAATTTCCATAAAATATAAACAGTAGATAATACTGATCGTCTTTGCACCTGCTGTTCTGTATACTTAAGTAGTTCGTTTATATAATAATACTAATCCAAGGACCCTTCACAACTTTGGAATATATTTCATACAACAATCCGCTTTTTCATTTGATTGCATACGATTTTTTCTGTTTTAGGATGTCTGAGTCATTTATATATGATAAAGATTAAAAAAAAAAACATCATCTTTATACTTACAGCATAGATAATAAATTAAGGGCAGTTTTATATAATAAACAGGTTTTTTTTTTAATTTTCGTATGTTAACCATACATTATTCGTTAAACCGTCAAAGTAATTTCTATTTTTATAAATAAGTAAAGTTAAATAAATTAAAAAGAAAGTTATCCTAATTTAAACATGATTTATTCAGTACGTGTCTCAGTAAAAATGTCTTCAACGGTGTACAGAAGACCTAGATAAAAGTAAGTAAGATCTAGGTCCTTTGCACCGTTGTAATTATTTTATATGATAACATTATTCATAATAATTGGTAAAAGTTGTGTGTAACAATAATATTCTTTTTGAAATGTTGAATTAATTAATATCAGTGATATATTAAATGTACTACGTATCAGTTTGAAAGTTCGCAACTAATACTATTTAATATAAGTAGTTGTGATTACAAAACTATACCTAATGGAACTATTGTTATGAAATTTTTTTTATAATTAAATCCGATAGTTACTTTAAATTTCAATCATACTTTTTTAACAATACATACCTGTTAATTTATCCAAACATCTGTGTAAAGAAACTGACGAAGACGCTGGTCGTCAGTGGCGTTATTGTTCTTATTAATACGTAAATTTCTTTATACGATATTATTGATTGATTTTAAAATACATATACGTAAGTACGTAAACTGTAATTTATGACTTTTCAAATCATAAATGTCCACACATCCCCTATTGAGAATTGAAACAGAAAGGGTGAAGGAAATCCACGCCCAGAGATGGGATAAAAGTTATTGGATTACGTACATTGTAATATTACCATGGACATGAATTAAAGTCGTATTTGAAATGCAATAATGAATTTTAAAATGATAATCTATCTTAGATCGGTCTATATGTCGAATAGTTCGCCTGATGAAAAGTACGTTGCAGTCTAGAAAGAAAAGTAACCGCCGCAACGGTGACAAATAAGGGTCTTATATCAAAGGAACACATTGGGCGGGAGGCGAAAAGTGTTGATAAATTCATTATATTTTTTACAATCCGGGTATGTGTTTGAAAAACTTTTTTGATTTTATGATCACATCGTCTGAACTAAAAATAAAAATAAAATTGTCATACACATTTAGACTAATGGCCGAATTTTCAATAGTCAGACAACTTTATTTCAGAAATTACTTTGACGGTTTAACGAATAATGTATGGTTAACATGCGAAAATTAAAAAAAAACCTGTTTATTGTATAAAACGGCCCTTAATTTATTATCTATGCTGTAAGTATTAAGATGATGTTTTTTTTAAATCATTATCATAATATAAATGACTCAGACATCCTAAAACATAAAAAATCGTATGCAATCAAATGAAAAAGCCGATTGTTGTATGAAATATATTCCAAATTTGGGTTTATGAATGTATAACGGTTATTTTCATTTTAATAGTGCCAGTTATTATTATTTTGCCGAGGATTGGGTTTACATTTGAATACAATCACCATAATTTTATCACGTAAAGTCTATAGAGAGACGATGGGCTATCAAACACAGTTACAATATAACTTTGATAGGTACTTGGTGACTGATTTTCAACTTGACGGTGTTTGTTAGCCAGATACAAAAAAATGCTCTATTACAATGACAATTGATATTTTTATTGTCTGAAATTGATAAAATCAAAAAGAACTGTACCTAACAAAATAAAAATATCATCACGAAACCGACATATACACTGATATACAGCAGAATCCTTGATATTTAATGTTGTGTTGAGTCACTGGTGCTCATAGTGTTAATCCGTGGGCAGATTGAATTTCGTGAACTAAATTATATCTCTTATAATTGTAATTCTTAATATACAATTTTATAACCTAGAAACATAAGGTCTTAAGGTAGAACAGTTGCACTTGAGAGCCAGTTTTCCACTAGGGTTAGCGTGTTATTATCTTGGGCCACATCATCACTTAAGATCAGATGACATTGTGGCCACAACGCTTAACTTATAACGTTAAAAAAAATTGTGTTGTTTTAAGAGCGAAAGATGAAATTTAATTTGATACATTTAGTAAAAATTCAATGAAAATTACTACAATGAGGTAGTCGTTATAGTGTAGTTGACTTCCCATTCGTTTAGGATCAGATGAATCGGGCCTAATCAAATCAGAGGCCGAGTTCGCGCATGTGCGTTTCTAATAGTTTAATGGCAACCTTATATTGTATTTTTTTTAAACATTCAACGATATTGTTAAATAGTAATGTGCATTATAATACATAAAAAAATGTGTGTTTATTAGTGCTTGTATAACTTTTGGACAACTGACCAATTGAGCTCAAATTCACTTAATATATTTGTTCTATCGAGATGTTGGTTTATATATAGGTATGTTAGGATCCGATAGGTCTCGAATACATAACTACTTTAACTACCGAAAAGAGTAGATCAATTTCTGCCGCCGGGCAAGCTAGTATTTCATAATTATTATGGCTTTAATGATTGTTAACGACTTACATTAATTTTATTTCCAGTACACAAAATCAGCAATTTTATTGAAAGAATTTTTTTCCAACAGTCTCTTTGTATAAAATTAATTTATTTATCTATCAGTTTTTTTGGCAAATTTATAACTCTAAATTTTACAAACATTCTGGGAGATTTTTATTTTTTATAAATATTGAGAAGCATTACAAATTTCTAACTGATAATACCTGTGTATGAAGTTCACGTCCATTCCGTTTACCAAACATACCTGCATAAAGGTCGAGTTCAATTACAGCTGTTCAGTAATTAAACGACTTTGGTCGTGGCCCTATTTCGCAGCAGTCGATCTATTACCAAGCGATTATAATATTATCACTACTATATTGAGTGGAAGAGATAAACATGTTGTGTCGACCCTACTAAGGCCTCTACCAGACTAGCGTTTGTCGAGCGTGCTCGTTCCTCCAATGTTTGACTAACGCTAATGCTACGCATATGCGACGTTCGTTCGGGTCGTGTGCCTCCATAATGAAGCGCTCGCGTCACGTACACGCAGCGTGCTTTCTTTTAGCAAAAAAATAAGGCGGCGTGAGTGTCGCGATGCTGGCCGCTGCGCGAGCACTGCATTCAGTAGCCGCACGAGGACAACGCCGCGTGCGCGCAGTGTCAGCGCTGGTCAAATGTTAGAGGAATCCGAATGCTCAACAAACGCTAGTATGTTAGCGGCCTTAGATGGGATAATGGCAAGAAGAAGATGATACATATTTTCGCTTTTGGTTTAAAAAAATAGTTTTATTTTTATACAATATTTAAAAAGTATTGAGGACTTTAAGAAATTTAAAGTTCATTACAAATTGAGTTTCTCTATACGTGACAGGAGTGAAATTTTTCATCATAAACACATCTTTTCTTTTTCTAAACTTGACTTGTTTCGGATGTACGAAGGTTTGTCCTATTCTAGCGCAGTCATCCTGCGTCAGTACTTTTGCGTCAGAAATGTTACGTTGCAAAACGTTGTATTTAAATTCGACATTGGAATCTCCTCTTCGAAAATTTCTAAACGTTCCTTTAATTTGTCAAATGTTTCTTTAAATATAAATTTGATTGAAATTCTTTTGTCGCATTAGTTGATATGTATAAAAATAACATGTGGCGTGTTATCTTCAAGGACTTTCATAACAAGCGAAATCCCTGTAATATCTGTTAATTTAGACGTTTCTCTGAAAATGAGATAATGATGATATACTTAGGAGACTTATCATTGGATTAAATATAATTTCATGAATAGTATGTTTTAGATTAATATGAAAACGATTGAGTGACAACTAATTACCAAAAAATATTACAAATTATTGAACTAATTTAGTCAAAGTAGGCCTGCAATAAAAATAACATTTTATTTTTGTTAAAACGTACTTGAAGCAACTAAGGCTCAGTGGTAGTGTGTTCGGATTTCGCAATTCATCATCGATCGATTTGGGTTCGAATCCTCCAATGAGCCTAAGATTTCGATGACGGAAAACGTCGTGACGAAACCAAAGCTTTTTGATACGTCATTTTCTAATGCCTGCCTGATTAGCTAACATTCTTATGTTAATAATCTGTTGCCGAGCACCTATAGGAATGTTCCGGCAGCTGCATTTGAATGCCAACCCCTCTAGGCTAAGCGTGTTTCCTTCTACGGCTGTATCGTCATTTAACATCAAGTGAGATAGTTGTCAGTGGATTTATTTATCTTATTGGTTGTTGTCTACATCTAATGGGTGCTTATCAGATGTATAATTTAGCTAGATACGAAAAAAATTAATCTATAGACAGAAATGTGTTACACTACACTACACTACACTGTAGGTTTTCTTTCTAAAACCCCAGTCTAAATTATTTAAACAACTAGATTTTCCAATTACAAGCACGTAAACAAGTTATGATTGTACTGTAACATGACAAGATAGTTATTAAAATATATTTTTAACCAGCTGTGCTCCACGGTTTCATTCGTGTTAAATTTGATCGTCCAAGTCTCCACCGCGTTGTTCCGCTGCCAATGTACCACTGTATCTTATCGTGTGTCTCACTACGGCTTGACAGATTGCTTCACGTTCGTGGTTACTGCTCCTCCCTTAGGGTTGTAGCGTGAAGTTATATAGCCTATAATGCACCTTAATAAATATGCAATATAATGCAAAAATTGATTTTACAACAAGGCTTAGGAAGAAAATATCCTAGATTTGTACTTTCTTTTTTTTAAGAACACTCGAATGTAGTGCAATAAGTGTTATCATAATAATAATATAAAATTTAATTTTGGTGATAATTGCATCTCTATAAATAGACCGCCTCAGAATCCGTAGAATATCTGTATTATAATTCCGTAAAGTTGTAAATCTAACTCAGTAAAGAATCATGCATAGTATATTATATTATACCTTATTGAGCCAGTTTTTCATTACGATAATAAAATGAAAATGAACAAAATATGATCCCGATTTCATTCATAGGCTAACAATGTAAAGATTAAAACTGTGCCATTGGCAAACATTTTAACATAAATTAATAGTTATACTTTGGGTGGGACTAACCAAAATTACAAAAAAAATAATATATGTGCCATTAAATAGTAGCTATTTACCTACCTACATCATATTTCTCTTGTTTGAGCTGTCATAATTTCCTGTTATTAAATAAAAGGCATCGACATTATAAGCGTAATAATGTAGCATGAAGATAATGCCCATTATTAGTACACAATGAAATGTAGTTCAACCATTAATAGGCCCTATGTCACGTTTATATTAATAACAAGTTGATTTTCCAATTTCTGTAAAATAAGTCTATAGGATTTGTTTTTTTTCGCTTGCGGCTAATCTATTTATTTATCTGTACTAATATTATAACGCTGAAGAGTTTGTTTTTTGGTAATTTGTTTGAACGCGCTAATCTCTAGAACAACCTGTCGGATTCGAAAATGTTTTTTTTTATTGTTAGCCAGATTCATGAGAAATAATATAGAATATAACTTCACGCTATGACCCTAAGGAGCGGAGCAGTAACTGTGAACATCAAGCAATCTGGCAAGCTATAGGCAAGTACGGGAAGTGGAACAACGATAGGGCTGGCTACAAAGGGCGCTTTGGCGGCAATCCACGCCGTTGAAAGTTTGTCGAATAAATTTAGCACGGGTGAAACCGTAGGTCAAATACAGTATCTCAATAAAAATCATTTAAAAGAGCTTTCGGTGAATAGACACGTCATGCATGGGGTGGTATGGCATTGTACAATGTTTACTTGGTAAGTATGTTCAGATAGCCGTACTTGTGAGCCCTCTCTAAACATAGCTTGTTAAAATATTCGACGCTAGCCTCTAAATCGATACAGAGGTTCTGTCGATATAGGTAAGTAACTTATTACTGCTGTAAAATCTAAAAGTTAAATTATCACATTAATTTAATAATGTATCTCTCATAATGATATGTCACGTATCTACATATCTCGATAAAAATCATTTAATGTACAAGTACAAAAAAGTAGAAGTACGACACGTCGACACAGTGTCTTTATTATTCGTAATACGTATACTATCTCTGTGATTCATAAATTGATAATATATAAAAAAGAGTTATGCGTATGTGATTGATAATAAATACAAGATATCGCATCTGATTGGTTAATAAATAATCGACGATAGCTGAACCACTCCACTCCCCTCTTGAACTTCGTGAAACATTACCCATAAATTTTGTAACCATACGTTAGTGCACTAACATTTACTCTTCAATGATAAAAATACACAAGAAATTTCTTTAAACGGGAAGACATAATTTAGTTGAATTTTTAAACTCCGTTATTATCAGATAAAACATAAACAATTTCACACATTTGTCCTATTAATGAATAACAGCGTTATATTGTATACGAGTTTATTATGGATTCATTTCTACGATTGGAATGTATTGCGCATCGGTGATTTACATAATGAACCATTTCTTTTTGTATTTCGTGGAAGAACCCTTTATCGGTACACACTAGCTCGCACAGTTCTCAAGTCTAGGTACGTTCCATCGACATGGAGCCCTTGAGCCAAGCAGCCGCTCGTGCGATACAGTGACACTGTATTTACTAGCTACCACCATACAGTCATTACATTGACTCCCCACACACACATGCACACCACTCAGGTACATAGGTTCTGTAAAGACCTATTTTTTATTTTTTTGGCTAGTTTTTGGCTTCCTTCCTCCCAGAAGGCAGGAACATGTATATATGTATAGTTAGGTAGCTCGAAATTCTATGTATAGAGGTTTACTCAGTTCGCGACTTTTTCGCTTGATCGGCAACAGCTTATAGCTAACAGTGTAGTCAGTACGAAAAAAACAAGAAAAAAATAAGGTGAGCGCGTGGTTATGTAAGTCTCCTACTCATTAAGCCTCCACTTGCAGCATCTGCCGCGCTAATGTGGTGTCAAGGGATCGCGCGAGCATGCATCGCGACACCCCGGCGGCAAGGCTCGGAAGGTCCGCTCTCTGACGGAGACAGTCCGGTGCAACGGTACTGTCTCCCCGTCCGCCGAACCAGTGCAATGGGAAGACGGGCCCCCCGACCCATGTCTCCTTGGTTCGACCTGCCACTCTGCCACCCGTCCGGCGTTGGGTTTTTTTAAGAGGTTTTCTCTTCTGCCTCTGCCATAGGTGATTTAGCACATGGTGAGGGGAATGAATGAATGAACGCTCCCCCACTAGTCCAGCTATGATTGTTTACAGAGGTTTTCTCTTCTGCCGTCGGTGAGCAGGGTAAGGAGGCGAATGAACGCACCCCCTCCCTCACACGTTTGTTGTTGGTTTTTATAGAGGTTTCTTCCTCTGCCGTCGTTGGTTAACCCCTCCGTCCGTTGAATGTGGCCTTGAATTTTTAACGAGGTGTTCATCCCCGATCCTCTAGCAATTTTAAGGAGGTTTTCTTCCTTCGCTGTCATAAACGAGTCCTATCAAAAGTGGGCTAGCCCAGGCAAGCCCACTCGTGCCCCATCCTCTGTCTCCTCTGATAAGCAGAGGGGTACAGGGGAGGGATGCCGTCGGTCTGGTATTACCCGCCAGTCATAAGGACTGACGTTGCCCGGGGCACACCACGAGGAGGTTCCAGAAATAGTGTCCCTTACGTAATGAACCATCCTTAACGTGGGCCATAGCACGTGGGCCATTACCATAACACGGCTCGTGTAAACGGCATCACTTGTACTGTCATCCGCATAGCAATGCATGTAGGGACATCTAACAAATCATTGATATGCAGGACGAACAGTGTAGGCGATAGCACAGAGCCTTGTGGGACACCGGCATGTAGACCGGCGTGTCCGACAGGATCGCTACCATCATACACCAGGTGTAACACGCGTTATAGTGACATGCTTAGACGTATACAGTAATCAAGCGGGTTGGTAGAGATCTGTACCCAACTGTATCGCATCATGAGCCTGGTGATAACCCGCCAGAATGCTCATTGGTTGGTCGCATTTCGGGATCATCCAGCGTACATCCAGCTGCCTAGAGGCTCTCTGGCCGGCATGGCAGCGATGACCGTCAATTTCTCGCTAGTCGCCGTTGTTTTTGGATTGTATTGTCCTTACCATCAGTCACAGCATCGTTACTTTGCCGTACCTATAAAAAAAAGTAAAGAATAAAAGCGAGTTTTATATCGTATTTTATAGAAGTCGTTCATTGCCCCCGATTATAAAGCAGCTTGGCATCAACAAAAAGGAACGTCGGATGTTCATACTCAATTCATCGTAATCTTGACACAAAGCATTGCAAACACGGAATAAAGATTCTCTTACGAGGCTTTCCGCAATAATGGTTTGCCTGTGGGAGGATGTAAATACATCCGACAACAGTAATAGAGGCGTTAAGTAGGTAAACTAGGATCGACCACATCCTAATGAGTGCAAGGACATGATATGTCAAACGTAACACCGGAACAATCTGTTGTATCAGATCTGGATGAACTTATATAACATTTAAATGTACTTACCTGCTTGTGCTGTCTATTTATGATGTGTACTGAATTAGTCTTAAATATAACAGAATTCATATAGTAATATTAACATTTTAGCGGTTTATGAGTATGTATCATTCACACAGGTATTTTACATTTAGTTTAATGTATATTTCTAAACAGTTTATTGGATAACTTAATATCATATTTTCTAGAATATTTTAAAGCTATGAATCAATTACAATTACCATTATCTATTTATTATACCGATATTATACTACTTTTTAATTATATATTTTCTTGTACAAATATTTTATTATGAATTTCAAATGTTAGACAATTTAATTATGTTGCATGGTGAAGAACAAGAATCTATAAGTTAAGTAAAATTATATATCTATTGTATTTTTTCCATGAAAATTACAGATAAAGTTCATCTACTCGATAATAGATGTCACTACCACTGCTACATTTCAAAATATTATTATAAATATTTTTATGGAACAGCATACAATATAATCTTTTATATGATCAGAAAATGAATTTTATGTCATTTGAACCATGCTAGTATTTGATAGCAAGGCTCAAATAAACGTTAGCACATGGACTCATTACAAACGGTGTTCATTTAATTATTAGACTCGACTTGACCTTACGACATTACACTAAAATAGCTTTCTAGATTTTTAGTTCCTCTGGTTTTACCTAGGTATATATAAATAATTTAGGTAAGTTTTCAAATGGCAAGCGCAAAGAAAGGTTGCGTTGGCAAATTTTTAGTAGGTATATTATTTTCCCCCAGTTACTCAGACAGTTAATCAGACAGACATCATAAATCGTTGTTGTACATATCATATAAAAAAATATTTTAACTATCATTTTTATATTTGTATTTATATTATATTCATTATCCTTGTCTGTCATGATGTCTTTGTATTTTAATATTTCTAATCTAATCTCTATAAAATAATAATAAAATAGCTAGTGTCTAGTAAAGTAAAATTAATTTTGGGAACCCTGATAATACGAGTAGCTGTTGGAACGTTCGTTTTTGATATTTTTGTTAAATTATTTATTGAAGTTCTATTTTAAAATTATATGGAGTTCGGTCAAATGAAAAATAACCGGGAGAAACATAGATGTTCTTATCTGATTGTGAAAAAGAAAATTCAATCATGGAGTGTTTTGTGTGACAGCAGCAGACTAGGAAAATGTACATAACATGTCATGAGGATTGAAATAGATACATTGATAACTAATATAGGTGAAGATACGATACTAGTCATTCAGATTCTCTTTAAGATATCGAGTTCTAAGAGTCGGAGTTTGATTCAAAATAAAATTCTTGATTTTATACAAAATACAAAATTATTTTAAAATTTCACTACTTATACTGATGTACTTTTATTCTTTTTACGGCAATACAGCTAAATACAGCTTAATATTATATAAATTAAATATTATATTATATATATAAAATATTAGGTACATGTGTCAAGATTTTTTATTTTTGTTTACGCCTATTTTTTTATATTTACCTACCGTTATTTTTTGTGACACATTTTATTGGCCAGACTCAAATAGCTAGGTTACCGACGTGGCTCTAAGAATTACTAAGCTTCAATGTAAGTGGGCGGGGCACATTGCTCATAGAATGGATGGCCGATAGGCAGAAGAGTTATTAAGTGGTTGCCGCGTACCGGGTTATGCAGTGCGGGTAACCTTGCCACAAGGTGGACCGACTACCTGGTGGAGGTTGCGATAACCTGCAGGATGCAAGCAGCTTAGGACTGTTAGGACTGACTATTGGAGGAGGTCTATGTCTAGCACTGGACGTCCTATGGCTGAGAAGATTATTACTTCTTATCTGTCCTTGCGCGGCCTGAGACCCATATTAAAAGACAAATTGTCTGGACTGCATCAATAAAATAGGTACATAATTTAGTTTTTTTTTCCAATTTCAGGGACTTTGCTAAATTTGGAAAACGATAAACACTTAACAATCACGAAATGACTGAAGAAGCTGTTGTTACAACCACTAAGATGTCTAAAGTCGACAATAAAATTAAAACATCGTGACATTTAATGAAACAACAATGACTGCAGACCCATCTACTTCATTTGAAATGCAAGAGAGGAATCAAGATGATATTAGGAAACCTAAACTATCAGCTGGGAAGATATTCTACAGACCGGGAGTTACTGAGGAAGAAACTGACGAAACTAGCGTACTCGATAGTTCTGTTATAGAAGCACCAATGCTCAGCGGCAGTGGGTTTCTGAAAACATCGCAAATCCATCCTTCCCTTAGCCTTCATAGGATACCGACGTACAGCAGTTCAATTGGACATAGCACTGTTTACCGTCAGGATACGTGTAGGTGAGTGAAGATTTTAACATATTGGTTATTGGCTCTCAAATATCTGTCACAAATAATATTAGAAATTAACATACTTTTCACTGCGGTTTCCTTATAGAAATTTATGAGAATAACAATGATTTATAAACCAAAGAATATGACAGTTCCAATCCAGTAATTAGTTCATAATCAAAAAATACTTTATTCAATTTAGGCCCTAAGAAGGCACTTATGCACGTCAAACACTACCACCGGTTCGGAAAACATCCCAGTCATCGACAAGAACCGGCAAGAAACTCGATCGAACTACTCTTTTTTTGTTAATACATTTATAATAATTTAATTTATTAAGACATTTAGTTGAATTTGTAATAAAATGTGTATTGGATTAATGTAACATCTAAAATATAAATTTTATTTATCTCTCGTATAACAGGACTGCGAAAAGTTTAGTAGAAAAATAAAAATAATCAATTAATATACACTCAAGACAGTTAACCAAATTTCAAAGAAATGCTGAACTTGCTATTTGTTTCCAACTGTATAAATAATATTTACAGTTAATAATCACTATTACAATAATCATTATGATATTTATAATTTAGTGTATGCACAGAGAGGGAGTTACTTCCAGACATCACTATCATTCACATAATAATCCACTCAATAATAACTTTTTGACCGGCTTCACATGGTCCTTGAATTCATTAGCTGGCAAATCAGTAATGTGCTTCCGGGATCTTATTATAGAACCTCACACTATTAACAAAAAAACTTTTATTAGTCTTACTAAGTCTAAAACACGGTTTGACTAATTTATGTCTATTGTAAATGGTAGTTTATACCACTATTACAAGTAATAATTACGATCTTTCTTTACTTTTTATGGGAATATAATAGTAAAGATATTATGTGTATGGGAATATAATAGTAATAAATATAAAGTGATAAAGTTAGTAGTAGTTTGTTAGTAATACCCGGTACTATATGCTGATCAGTTTCTTAAAAATTATTTCTCTACTAGTAAGCTCTCATTATCCTTTAATTTGAGAGCTATTTTTCATTCTTATTAAATGTTACATTGTAATTAACGTCAACCAAATCGTGGACCAGTGATAATATAAAACAATTTCATAACATTTGTATATACGAATAAACGGACTTATTTTGATTTTATGAATTATTTATCGATAAAATGTAAATGTTGGATAAAGATAAATAAGGAATTCTTTAAGTTAATCGCGTCGATCGTCGTAAGTTAATCCCTGCAAATGATTCTGAGCTTTCGGTGATGGAAAACATCTTTGATGAAACCAAGGCATGATGGTAGGGCATTAAGTTAAAAATCAGTCACCAAGCATCTATAGGTGTGTTCCGGCGTCCGGCGACTGCAATTGAGAGCCAGTGCTTCCGGCTCCCATTAGGTTCAGCGTGTTACCATCTTGGGCCACATTATCACTTAATATCAGGTGAGATTGTGACCTAACACTGAAACCTTTTTTTTTACTCTACGTTAACTATAAGAATATGGTGTCACGGTAGTTTGTTCTTTACATTGCTTTCGGTTTGGCAAATAATATAACGTCCACCAGTACATAGCAAATTGGTTTAACGAATATACTTCTATAGTAATAACTACACTTCAGCTGAGACCATGCTAAAGAATATCCGTGGCGAATGTAATCCTTGAGGAGCCAATATCTAATCGTATTGTAACAGATAAATACTTGACTTATCGCTATAGTTTCATGAATTGTGTATTGTTGGCGTACTTACTCAGTATACGGTTAATGTACCGCACCTTTAGCTAGATCGATAAAAAAATACCGATATAAATCTTAAATCGAATTTTATTCGGTGTGTGTTTTTTTTGGGCGAATCAAATTTTCTTTCACACATACGGCGAGTATTCGAGGAGCACGGAAATGCGTCGTAGACGTAAATAGTGATGTGATAAAGTAGACATTATCTTTGTTGACCAAGTTTTGTTCTACTTTTGTGTGAGAGTAAATTACTGCAGTGACAAGGTATGTCTTGTATATTATCATATTATAGGAACATTATATACTGGAAATACTATTCTTTTAACAACTTTGCACTTGACACAATTTAAAGAAATATTACTTTTTGTCGTATAAACATTTTATACGCCTCATAAATGAGATCTCTCAGTTGTGTGAATGGGTCTGATGGATTTGGTTTTAAGTAACAACACATTACAATTTCTTTCACAGTACAATACTAGTGGTAGCTGGGTGATAGGACGCGGTTATTATTTCCGACTGGGTTACAAACACCAAAAGTGTATCTAGTGGCATGTAACACTCGCTATGGTGACATGCTTAGGTGTGGTGCGTTACATGATGAAGCGCTGTATTTCTAGAAAACAAGCGGGGTGGTAGCGCATTTGTACCCGAGTCGATAACAACTTTGTTTTTGAAGTGAAAACTTCTTTAACACCGTTGTGATTTGAAACTCGATGAAACGAAAAGCGACAATAAATAAAGACAAACATCTATAGGATTTAGTCTACGAGAGAATGACATAGAATACATTTACATTATGAACAGTTATTGCAAGTTCTGATTTTACAAAATTGTGATCGTCGTCGGATTAGCCTAGTGGTGTGAGACGACCAGACTTCATACGCAGTACGCTGGAATAGCCGATAGTTCAAATCCTGCTGATTTAGGATATTTAAAAAGAGTTTTTAAAGAACATATTTACTTAAAGATTCACTTCTGACACGTGTACCTACTGCTGCACACATATTTTTTTTATCGTCATAGGTTTAGCTTTGTGGCCATAATTTCACCTGATTTTAAGTGATTATATGGCCTAAGATGGTAACACGCTAAGCCTAGTGGGAAGATTGGCTCCCAAGTGCAGCTGCCGGAACGCCTATTGGTGCTTGGGGACAGATTTTGAACTTGAGGGTAGTAGGTTGCCAGGCGGGCATTAGAAAAAGCCCTAAACTATCATGCACAATGCACATGGTGATAAATCCGTCACATTGGCTCTGTTTTGATTAGATGTGGTTCAGGATCAGCCAATGTGTATCCAGCTGCCGAGACGCAGTCTGGCATGATAACGGCGACCGTCGATAGATTCTCAACCGATACCTTTTTTTTATCGTTATAGGTTTTGGCGTAGTGGCCACAATCTCACCTGATGTTAAGTGACGATGTGGCCCAAGATGGTAACACGCTTAACCTAGTAGAAGACTGGCTCTCAAGTGCAGCTGCCGGAACACACCTATTGGTGTTTGGCGACAGATTTTCAACTTGAGGGTGGTAGCTAGCCAGGCGGGCATTAGAAAAAGCCCTACCACCATGCTATGGTTTCCTCACGATGTTTTCCTTCACCGAAAGCTCAGGCTCATTGCAGGGATTCGAACTCACGTCACTCGACGCGAAGTCGTACACGCTACCACTGAGCCATCATCGCTTCAAATCTCGCTGGTCGCTGTTGTTCTTGGATTGTACTGTGCTTACCATCAGGCGTAGTGCAGTCACTTTGTCGTACTATGCACTGCATACAATAATAAAAATGTACTAAAGTATTGTATATAAGTTTAATGCAGATCTGCTAAGATAGCCTCAAATAGAAAATAGAGTAATCAAGAAGATAACGATATATTAATTACTAGGAATATGTAATAAGACATCCTACTTTTTTTAATTATCGTTGTAGGTTTGTCGTAGTGGCCACAATCTCACCTGATGTTAAGTTGTTGTAGTAGTTGGTGGCCCAAGATGATTACACGCTAAACCTAGTGGAAGACTGACTCTCAAGTGCAGCTGCCGGAACACACCTATTGGTGCTTGTCAACAGATTTTCAACTTGAGGGTGGTAGCTAGCCAGGCGAGCATTAGAAAAAGCCCTACCACCATGATATGGTTTCTTCACGATGTTTTCCTTCACCGAAAACTCAGGCTCGTTGCAAGGATTCGAACTCACGTCAATCGACGCGAAGTCGTACACGCTACCACCCAGCCATCATCGCTTTATACTTAAAATATAATGGGATTTATGATTCAAAATTAGTCACTATATTCAATAAATTTACTCAACGTAGTCAATAAAATTGGCAACCGTAATATTTGATAGAATAATTACTATCTATATAAGCAATGAATAATATAATTTTATTGATTACTTTGATATGTAACCTAATGAGAAGTTTGTTACTACACAATGCTACAAAATGGTTTTATAACGTAATTTATACCA
The DNA here is from genome assembly GCA_947532125.1 of Saturnia pavonia. Lineage (NCBI taxonomy): Eukaryota > Metazoa > Arthropoda > Insecta > Lepidoptera > Saturniidae > Saturnia > Saturnia pavonia. The sequence goes on from OX383908.1 coordinate 10,516,927, forward strand.
TTTATGCTCTAATATTGGCTTAAAGATAAACTGTGCACCAAAATATCTCACTGGAAATGTCGAAAATCTAATATTTACTTAGCTCAGAGTTTTGAAAGTCTGAAATAAAGGTTTATTTTGTACCTTGTTTAAAAAGGTACACACGTATTTGTATATGTGTTTATGGCCCATTTTAATCTAATACGTACCTATAGGTTTTTATACTTATATATGTAATTAGATTCTCGAAAATAGCTCAGCTCGCTTTATTACTTAACACGAGGAACCTAACAAACTCGTCTGCAAAACTTCAAAACAAGGGTAGCAGTTTTGTGAAACAGCTAATTAAGCAATCCAACAGCGACATATATATCAGCTGTTTTGTTATTTTAGTGCAAGCTTTGCTTAAGTACTTTGAAATTGAACTACCGTGTATGAAATTATTATATTATTAACAAGCAACCGTCCGCGATTCCATTCACGTTAATTAAAATATAACATTTAATAACAATAAAATATAGTCTTATGTTACTCATGGAAAAATGTAGCTTTCTATCTGTACAGGGGTTTTCAGAATCAGATAAGTAGTTCCTGAGATTACCTCTAACAATCAAACAAATTTTACATCTTTATCATAATTGTAAATATATTCTCATAACAAGTAAATTATTGCATTGGTTTGTAATAATATGCACAAAGTGATCACTGATAAAGCGGTACCGAACCAATATCATAATTATAGCCCAGTTGCTTTTCGAAAAATTCACATGAGAAAAACGTAGAATTGGTTGCTGTTGTCTCTGTCTTTATAAACTATTGACTGAGTTTTTGTAACCGAAAATAGGCAGTATGACTATGGTACTCTTTTATGAAACCTTAAAGGTTTTATGAAACGAGTAAAAAAACTCACAATGAAAAACAATGTCAAACTGTAACCGTAATTAGTGCCCTGCTAGTTAGTTTCACTATCACGAAACAATATTTCTGATTTGGGGTAGCTAGGAGATATTATAAAAATGACGTGATGATGGCTTAGTAGTAGCACAGCCCAAACTACTGGTGCTAGGACCGTGAAAATTTTCATGCGGATTCCATTTACATTGTAGATAAGCGAGCACTAAGGAAGGATTTTTGGAAATTAAACCCCTGAAAAAATCCGCCTTTAAAATATTTTTCTACCCGTGCGGAGCCGTGGCGGGCCACTAGTTTTAAATAAAAATGACTCGTGCTGTGGTGAAAAGATTTGCTAGTCAGTGAAGTTGATCAAGACCGACTATTCAGGGTGCGCCAGACGTGGCCACGATATCACAAGGCAACTGTACTAATATATCCGGAAATATTATGATTATATGAATATTTAGGTTCTAATATGAAAATTTCTAGTTTAATATTATACATTGATATTTATTGGCTAAAGCGAAATCGTTTTGGTTTTGACAGAGACTACATTTTACAGAGAAATGTTTAGAAATATAAATATTCTTTCTGTAAGCCGAATCACTTAGTAAAAATCTATATTGTGTTGATAAAACATAATTATTTTATTTTTACCTGACTGCCAAAAAACCTGCATTACCCTATGTATATTATTATTTGTTTGAGTAGGTATCAAACAAAAATTACCCACAGTACATTTCACATTACTCAACCAAAATTCTATCTATAGCTATGAGCTTGTTTTTTTCTTTTTTGTCGTTTTTTGTTTCACTTTTAATAATTTATATTATTTTAAATAGTTAGATACCAATTGGTATTTAGATAAAACTTCCGCCGGTTGTACCAAAACGATAATTTCTTTAGTTTTTTTTAGATAACACAAATTTTTGCACAATATCTTATTAATAATTTTGGATTATCGAGTATGAGCTGTTGTTTTCTGATATGATTATTTTTATAATAACTTTGAATTAAACCGAATTCGGTGCATGTCATATATATTACACTATAATTTTTTTTTTGTTAAAATGAATCATTACGGATCTAAATTTCATTAAATTTATTTATATTTATGTATAAGTATATTTACAAAAGTAAATAGATATATATTATTATATATACAAATAATAAAAGTTGTGATGATAAAAAATTTAAACCTTTATACATTCAATATCTATATTCAGGAGATTGTTTGAACGCGCTATTCTTTGAAACTACCAGTCGGATTAAAAAAAAAAAATTTAACATTTTTGGTAGGTTATATAACTTCACGTTACTACCCTAAGGAGCGGAGCTGTAATCTTGAAAGACAAGTAATCTAGCAGGCTGTATGTATGTAAATACGGGAATTGAGAGTAACGATAAGCTACACGGATGCGTTGCAGCGGCTCGATCGCAGTGCAGAGTTTGCTCAATAAATTTAATACGAGTGAAACCATAGGGCATAGCTAGCATATTATAAATATAAAAGTAAGTTTGTTTGATTATATGTCTACTATTTACGCTCAAAGCAATGGATGAATTGCAATGAAACTTGGTAAAGAAATCAATTATCTCGTGAAATTGGAAATAGGATTTTTTTTATTCGTCTAGAGAAGAGGGCGTGTAATGGCTAGTATGTATTCTTTAAAATATATTATAATCACAGAGTACTTAATGTTGCAATAATCATCAATCATTTCGTAAGCCTTTGTCGAATATGATTGTTTTTATCTAATCACAAGTTTGTCTGTGTAATCTGAAATTGTCAGTTTTGAAGTTTGAAAACATCTTCCGTTTTCATTCATGCGATATTAATTAACATACATTTACTTAAAATGCTCATCTGATATTAAATTCAATCCTTCTATTTTATTTGTATACCTACTCGTCTTTTACTGATGTCAAATAATAATGAGCTATAATAACGCCTCGTCTAAACACACAAAGAATTTCATAAGTAGATTCCGTCCACAGAATCACCATTAAACAACGTGGTCGACAGTAAATGATGTCTTCTATTTCCACTGTAAAAACGTCACAAGCCAAGGTTCTATAATAAGCCCCTGGATAATAGTTAATCTAGCAAATCCACCGAGAAATCTGTAAACATTGATACGTGTCTAGATAATCTTGATTAATCACATGTAGAAAACCTTTCCATGTATACAATACAGTTACGCTTGATAAATGTAATTTGACTTCAATTTTCGTAAACCGCAAGCATTGAATGAAAAACTACGTTTTTTTTAATTAGCTACCTATTACTGAAATTATTTCATCAGTAGTTCTGGGGATTCCCACTAACAAAAACAACATACAAACTTTATCTCTTTATAAAAGTGGTATAATAAGAATAGATAGGCTTTGTATTTTTTTTGTACCATATAAGCTTGAGAAACAAGTATATATTACATTTGCACGAATAATTCAAATGATACTCTATGAAATGTTTTTAATAAAAATGTATAAAACTGATTATTTTGAAAATTACCAAACATATCAAAAATCTTAATTCGTTAACAGTAATGGCATGTCAAGAACCCCGCTGAACGATACTTCTTACGCTATACTGTGATTATATTAGTTGTCTTTAATCTAATGTCAAATAAACTTTATTTTTTAATCTATATCTATGAGAAAGCATTTAAGACCCAATTGTAAAATTACCACCGAATCAAAAACCATCGACGAAAAACAAATACCTAGTAATTTGAACGGGTTTGTAAATAAAAATCATCATTAAAACATCATTATTATTATAGCCTAGCAATTCCCGCGTCTTTTAACTTGTTAATTATACTAGAAAACTTAATTAATATCAATAAAATCTACAGTACTCAGGGATAATGTAGCTTCTAATTAGTTTAAGAATGTTCGGAATCGGATCAGTATTTTCAGAGATTATCTCTTATAAAACACAAATACCTCTTTATAATAACAGTAAGTATTTCTAATTATAGGTCTAGTCTAGAGTGCGAAGGTGTTATATAGAATCGCAATATTAGCTTGTAAAAATAGAAAATTGTTTCGAATTTAATTTTAAAAAAAGGAGTGTTTTTGTGCAGTTCTTACGGGGCGTCATAGTCGTAAAGCGACAAAGCCTATTTTCAAAGAATAAAACAGTATAGGTATATGGTATTATTATCAACTACAAGTACATATATATGTATGTATAAGTGTAGAATATTATATATAAATGCTAATATCTTGAATACTTTCATAATAATTATAAAATCAGTCTGATAGTTAAGTATGTGTTATTAAATTCTAGCTCATCCGTGCGATTTTATCGCACATTACAAATTAAAAAGAATTACATCTGTCCTGTTAGTTAATCAGATTGTTAATAGATGGCACTTCGCACATTTTATTTTGAATAAATTTTCACTAGATGTGCCAGTCAGTGTGTAGCCAACCCTATCGTTGTTCCAGTTCCCATACTTGCATAAAGCTTGCCAGATTGCTTGACATTCATAGTTACTGCTCCGCTCCTTTGGGTCGTAGCGTTAAGTTATATAGCCTATACTATTTACTCTACTATACTCGTACAAAAAACTGATAGTTCCATAGATTAGCGCATTTATACAAACACAAACAATCAATAAAACAAAAAAAAATCCGCTTTATTATATTAAGTATAGGTTACAAATACCATCTTTTAATAATTTTATTTAACGAAAACATTAATGTTAAACTGTTTTAAACGATTTATTGTTAATAGCGGGGAACAAAAGCTTAATATGATTTTTGAATAATTAATTTTGATGAAGAACAGTCGTAGATATGACGTTGTCAGGAAAAAAAACCTTTTGAAATAATGTTTATGATATCGGCCTTTACCTAAATCTCAAAGCTGTATAACCTGTCCCCGAGGGAATACACTTCTTGTCTTATATATTTAAATTATGAGTAAAGTTATTTAAGACCAAAAACCCGTAATAATTTAAAGTAAAGTATGTAAAAAATATAATAGTAAAATATGTCACCGTTTTATTTAAAAATACTATAGTATTATATTGAGTAAACATAATCTACGATGTGTTTTAATTTTTATGCATATATTACATACTATAATTATGTTTCTTTTATTAGTTATTGCGTGTTAAATTTCAGAAAATAAATAACATATTACATCATAAAATAATATAGCTTAAGATTATTAAATTACTCGTATATCATAGTAGATAAACGGATTATATTAATGGCAACGTTAGTGGTCCAATTTTATTGACGTGCTCTCATTTTGTCATAAAAGCGCATGTTACAAGATAACATTGGGATTTGATGTAAAGATAGGTGTTCCTGTGAATATCACATACTAAATCGCGAAATGTAATAAAATCATATAAAAGTTTATATATAAGCATATAAATGTAGCGTTGGGAAAAACATTTATCTATACTAAAACGAGCTAATCTCTAGAACTACCAATCGGATTGGAAAAATTCTTTTTGAAGTGAAACTTCTTATGCGACTTCCAAGGCTTAAACGTTAAATGTTAAACGCACATTATCGGTCTCTCCTCTTTGTGTGAGCCAGAGCGAGAGAGTAAATGTCGGTGTGTATGTATATTGCACAAATAAAATAGAAAATGCCTTTTAAAATGAAGTTTCACTTCTATCGTGTCGCACACACACTTTTTTTTTCACCTCAGCAGCTCAAACATGCCGCTTTTACTTCGAGACAACAGTGAACAAAACGCCATTTTGATTCGAGCGTGGGTCAAAGTAGCTTTTTAATTTTTCAATCTTCAGTGGCAAGAATTGACATTGTTCAGCCATAAATTTGAAACATTCGAATTTTACTGTGCTCTGTCTCTTTCACATGCATATAAAAAAGCGAGTGAAAAAAAAACAAACCCCTTCGAAATTCGATTTTTGAATTTTCTATGTCTCCTAAGTAATATATGTTCTCACTGCTGAGGTGAAAAGTTATGTGTGCTACACGAGACCAAAGTTTTTTGCATCTCGTGCTGTTGAGTCGCTCACTACGCTCAGGATTCTAACTTTGAATCACTCGCTACGCTCGTGAATCATAGAATCCTTTGCTTGCTCGGGACTTAAAATCAGCACTCGATACAAAAAACAACTTTGCTCTTTTGTTGCACAAATACCTTGTATATGATAGCCAGATTCATGAGGAATAGTATAGGTTATATAACTTCATGCTACGATCCTAAGGAGCGGAGAAATAAATGTAAAAGTCAAGCAATCTGGCAAGTTGTAGGCAAGTACGGGTAGTTTTTTTTTTCGAACTGGCTATACTGTTTGCCTTAGGGGCCCTGTAGCCTTTGCGGCTTTTACAGCTTTACCGGGCTTGGGAAATTGACATGGTTTCGCCGTCACAACGGATACTTCTGATAGAATATTATCATCATCACATATCATTACTCAGTATAAATTATACTCATTTATAAGACATTAAAAAAATCTTTTTATTTTTTCATTGATTTAGATAAACTAAACAATGCACAAAGTAAATGATTGAGCTAACTATCAAAAATGAGATGCTATATTGTCTCAAGGCCATTGTATTATAGAATAGTTTTACAAGATAACAGAATATTTTTGATCGTACGATGACACTGTCTTCACTGGCACAATCACAATGTATATCAAGGGTAACCGCTGGGATCCCTTATCAACTTTATTTAAACAATTTTTAATGTTTATACTGATTTATTCGTAGTCTGTTCGCCGTTATTCGAAAGTAAAACAATGTTATAGTTATTAATGTTATTTTTTTTTAAACGGAAGAAAATTATTTATTTGAAATGATTTTTATGCAGATATAATGGCGACTAAACGACTCATATTAGGTATTAAAAAAAATTGTATTAAAAAAAATCTGTTGTTTGCTTCGTTTATAAGGTTCCGAAGTTGACAAGGTTATCAAGGTTATAGTTTCGCCATGTTTGTCTGTCTGTCAGTGGCTTAGCTCAGAGATTCTTAGTACTAGAAAGCTGTAATTTTGTATGGGGATGCGCAATCAAAGTGGTAAAATACATTCTGGAAAAAAAAAAATGTTTAGAGTGGCTCTCCTACACGTAAAGTGGGAATGGTTTTTTTTCTCGTCTATTCCATTATGTACAGTGTCGTTGGATAAGTCGTTGAAAAATATTGCTTGTCTGTGAAAACCAGTTTTCAATTCAGGGATTCGTTTGCGATATATTAAGCTTCAAAGTGCTAATTTTGTTAGTCAAGTGTCCCCCCCTGCCAGCTAAATGGTTGCTGTTGGATATATGAAAAAAAACATGGTAGTAATATATATAATGAAGTTAAATGGAACACTATTAAAGGCTTTACAAGTTAACGAATAGTAGTCGACCAACTTATAAAATGTACTTTGAGAAATAATTACGTACAAATTCACTTGAAACTTAAAGCCCCCCCTAAGTCTAAGTCTCAGTCTGTAAGTCTGCATATTGTGACCGGCAACTAAAGAACCCTACACTGCGCATAGCCCGACATGCACTTGGCAATTTTTAAATTATTTTAAAATAATCAAGCAATTGTGTCCGATATCCGGATAAGACAATTGTGTTCGACTGGACCACGAACACCATACATCAGGTTGTAATATCTGCCATAATGGTATCGCATTCTGGCATTATCCGATGTATATCCAGCCAGTAATCAAGTAAGTTGGTAAGGATCTATACCGGACCGGGTCGTGTCCTTTAGTTTGTCGCTATTCGGGATCACCCAGTGTATATTATATCTGCCGTATATATATATATATATATATGACAGCAACGACTGACGATGAATTGCCGATCGTTCGGTGATTCCTGGTATTTTTTAGACTGTACTGTGCTTACTAGCGGGCGTAGTGCAGACGTGATAATAACAAAAAAATTAAGAAAAAAAAATTACTAGTCTTATTTTGCGTTCATTATTCGAATTTGCTGATTTTTACGATATGTAATCTTCGTGTGTGGTATTAATGAAAAACTCTTTGATAAAACGTCTCTTTATAACATAATTACAGTAAAACTAATTGTAGCTTTACATGTTTAGTTTGTTAATTAATTAATACAACTACATGATATTTTTCTTCTGCTTACATTTATATTTATCTTTTAAATTACTAATATACAAATTTATATATTTTCATCTTAAATCCTTAGTTTCAAGGATGCTAATTAAAATTTTGTGTCCGTAAATTTAAGGTGGCAAAGAAGCGTTTACCGCATCGTATGGACTCTTGTTACACCAGAGGTATCATTAGAGCGTTGTTGCCCTTAAACCCCCTTCTCCAAGAGGCTCTGGAAACTACTACGAATTAATAATGATGATGTTTGTCTTTTTATTAATTTGAATGTAGCTGAAAAAAACTTTCAAAACACTTTTAAGTCGCTACTATAATACGTTTTACGTCATGCAAAATACACTAAGTTTACAAATGAAAACATATTTTTTTAAATATCATTAGGTAGCAACACATAAATATAGCATTCGCGAATAAATGTATCAACACATCACGCTTACGGAAAATCGGAAAATAAGTACGACAACACAGCAGGCGTTTATTCTGAAATCACGACTAAAATGTCACAGTGTTTACAATTCAATAATGAATCGTGTATAAACAAATTTGAACGGAGGCGTGGTGTGAATTAATTCCACTAAAAGTCCACTAGACATGTAAATAATATGATCCCCATATTGCATTATCAATTGATTGAATAATATTTACACGTAGAATAATAAAACTGAATTTGAATGATGGAATATGTTTTTAAGACCTGATGACGTTTTCCGAAATGGTGTGCTTTGTCCACGTGAATAATTTTTTTAGAAAATTAGAGAAATAGTTCAAAAGTAATAATGAAGTAAGTCAAAATATGTATAAGTAGGATAATAAAAATAGAAAAATAATGACAATGGAGTTTAAGCCTTAACCTCTAATGTTTGTATTGTCTAATGACAAAAAAGCTGTAAACGTTGCTTATAAGGACATTCTGTAGTAGGTATATTTAGTATCAGCATTGCACCCGCGCGAAGCCGGGTCGCTAGTTATTTACATTTCTAAACTTATAATTTTCCAAAAAACCATAATTATTGACGATTCATATAGCTTATCAATAAAATTATGGAATGAGATATATTTCCCGTTTACAAAATTTCATCAAAATTGGTTGACAACAAAAAACTATTACTTTTTATAATATACATTATTTTACAATTTATTAAAGTATTATTGAAAATTCTTATAACCTATCAATTAACCAGTGACGTAAGCTTTCCGTGATTTTATAAGAATCGGTCCACCTGTTTTTGAGTTATATTTAGTTAGCTTATTTTAACCAAACTTTCAAACCCTATTTACATATCATTTACTTAAGAATTTTGATAAATGCTGATACACAACAATGTTTTTCCTAATTGAGTGATCATTAGAAAATGGTTTACCACAAGGCAAACCATGAATAATAGTACATAATGTATTCATCGGAACCGACATACTTGGATAAGATGTCCGAGCTCGTAACTAATAAGCCATCATCGCTTCATAAATAAGTTTTATTTGACCTTCGTCCAGTAAAAGATCGAGAACAACAAATTAGTGTAGAAAAAAGATTCGCATTAGCAGACTAATTTGCACACTGTCAAATTAACCATTTTAATGAAAATGCTTGAGGTGTTCGGCCATCTTCTTTTTTATATATAAAGGATGTCAAATAAATACATTAATAAAAATTAAGAATATTCCTATATATTTTAATATACACCCACCCCTATTAAAATTGTCAGAAATTATGTTTGTGTGATATAGTGTGCACGAGTGAAGTGAATTATATATAATTGTAATGTATAATAACTAGGAAAGTTTTGACAAAAGAGCCACCATATTGTTAAAGTGTTGTTTGACCTCTGAAGATTACAAAAATATTCTATCAATTTGACATTGGTATAATAATTGTGTGTTGCTATTAAATAAGAGGAACTGTTAGTAGTTAGTACTCGTAGTAACCCACGATTTTAAAAGATAAAAAAATCGAATGCAATCGATTCCAATCTACAAACTTTTTATATATCCATGTCTTTTGTAGTCGATAGAAACTAGTGAGTGAGCATATTAACTTGTGCTCATTTTCGTGTCCGAAGTGTAGCTTATCAAAGATCGAAAAAATTGTATTTGTAAACATATTGAGGTTGCGAATTCAACATCATCATTTCAGTCGAAAAACGTCCGCTGCTGCACATAGGCCTCTCCCAATAATCGCCACAATAACGGGTCCTGGTCTGTTTGCATCCAGCGGGTTGCCGCAACCTTCACCAGGTCGTCGGTCCAACTTGTGGCAGGTCTGCCCACGCTGCGTCTTTCAGGACACGGCCGTCACTTGAGAACTATTCGGCCCTATTGGCCATGCGTTCTACGAACAATGTGCACTGCCCACTCCCACTTAAGTCTAGCAATTCTTAGAGCTATTTCGGTTACTTTGGTTCTTATGCGGATCTCCTCGTTCCTATTTTTATTATATATATATATATAACATTAGGTGAGATTGTGGCCACTACGTAAAACCTATAGCGAAAAAAAATTGTTTAGTTCGGCGTATGACGATAGTTGACATAAAAAGAGAAATTATATTATATTACACAAAAGTAGACAGATAATAATTGAACATTTAAGTAAAATTATTATAAATAAGGGCAGACGTGTGACATAAGAGCCAGTCCTTCCATTAGGCTTAGCCCACTGCATCCCATTGGCATCTTGGGCCACATCGTTACTTAAGATCAGGTGAGGTTGTGGCCACATCACTAAACATATAACGAGAAAAGAAAAGTTTACTAATTATATCGTATACGATACATGATAAATATTTAAACAAATTAGTTGACCATGTAAAACAGGTATTTATAGTAATATAATTAAGCTGAAGAGTTTTTTGTTTGATTGTTTGTCTAAACACGGTAATTTCTGGAACTACCAGTCTGATTCGAAAAATTATCTATGTATATGATAGCCAGAATAGGAAAGTATAGGACATATAACTTCACGCTACGACCGTAAGGAGTAGAGCAGTAACACTGAACGTCAAGCAATCTGGCAAGCTATAGCTATAGCACAGCTAGTTAAGATATATTTTAAGAATGAAGAAGGAAAACAACGCAAGAATCCCCACATACTGTGCTCTATTCAATGTTTTGCATGTTCGTCGTTTTGTAGACTTCGCACCATCTAAGTAATTTATTCAAGTAAAACTCTGTATATATTTTAACTTAATATTATTGTAATTATTATCAACCATATGTCATTGATTTATAAAAGGGTATATTTAGAATTACAAAACCGTAGCTTTTCGTATCACAAAGATAGCAGAACTAAAAAAATATTACTTAATACTTATATTTATTTATTGTTTCTTGATCAGTGATCGTTGGAGTTGGTAGAATTATCGTTTTAATTTGTCAGCATTGTGTAATAATAATGAAAAAACTTAGTTATACTAAAAATATACTAATATTTAGGAAGTTAGAAAACAACATGAAATCAACAACATCCTGTAAACCGTGCAACGTCAACGTAGGCACACTAACTAAAATTTGTTTTCCGTAGCGAGCTGATAATTTCCGATATAGAATCTCGCGGTACAATTATACAATAGTTAGCGCGTCATTGTATCAGCGGGCACGAGAGAGTCAGTCGTGACTGAGGCATTATCACGCGCGATGCTTCAGGAGGCTTGAGATCACCGAGGGATGATGGCGCAGACGATCCGTTGCGAGTGAGACGCGCGCACGACACCACAGCAGCGCCTTATCATGCACGCAGACCCTGAGTCCCCAACATGCCGGGAGGAGACACAACTCCTGCCCGACGAATGGCTCAAAGTGAAGGCGGTACCTGCTAACGGGAACCTCTCACCTGGAATTTACTACCCGACCGGCAGCAAGAGGTTCGTCGATACACGCAACCCCGTGCCGTCACCGACAGAAACCATACCGTACTGTTTCGCTTTTGTCCGTTATTGGCTTCACCATTCATTTTGTTAAATGTTAATAATATATTTTTATAATTAGAATTAATTTTAGAAAGCTAAAGCCGACTGATGTGCATTGCTTACATTAACATTGTCGAAGGTCGGCTTCGCACCGTCAATGCAAGCGTGAACTAGACATTCACACTTATAGGAACACAATGCAGTAAACAGAAAACGTGTATCATTGAAGTAAAGTACTTTAAATATTTACGTGTTTCTTTACAGGAGTCGCATGCACAGACACGGTGTCACTAGAAGGACAAGGCGACGAGCGATACTCAAAAATGGAGAGTGCAATATTCTTAAGTCTCGGATCTCCCAGCGGGGCCTCAGGTTTCTACAGGATATGTTCACTACACTCGTCGACGCACAATGGCGATGGACTTTGCTAGTGTTCACGCTCTCCTTTATTCTATCGTGGTTGGGGTTCGCACTCATCTGGTGGCTTATTGCTTTCACACACGGCGACTTAGAGCTGGATCACTTACCGCCCGAGCAGGAAGCATCAAATTGGAAACCGTGCGTTTTTAATATATATGACTTCACATCGTGCTTTCTCTTCAGTATTGAGACACAGCACACTATCGGATATGGGTCACGTACTACTACAGAAGAGTGCCCCGAGGCAATATTTATCATGTGCCTTCAGAGTATAGTAGGTGTTATGATACAAGCTTTCATGGTGGGCATCGTGTTTGCTAAAATGACGAGGCCAAAACATAGGACGCAAACACTTTTATTCTCGAAGTACGCTGTCGTATGTCAAAGAGATGGCGAGCTGTGCATGATGTTCCGTGTGGGCGATTTGAGGAAGTCACATATAATTGGAGCTAACGTGAGAGCTCAGCTCATACGATCTAGGACAACGAAAGAAGGGGAAGTATTGTCACACTATCAAACGGAATTAGAGTTAAGCGCTGACGGGTGTGACAGTAACCTATTCTTCATTTGGCCAATTACAATGGTGCACCGAATAAATCGTGAGAGTCCATTCTACGGTGTCTCCGCGGCGGACGTCCTACAGGAAAGATTCGAGATTGTTGTTATTTTGGAGGGAACAATAGAGTCAACAGGGCAGACCACCCAGGCGCGATCAAGTTACACAACAAGTGAAATAATGTGGGGACATAGATTTTTGCCGCTAGTGTCATACAATCGTGAACGACAGGGTTACGAGGTAGATTATTCAAAATTCGACGAGACGGCACAGGTGGATACTCCGCTTTGCTCGGCCAAGGAACTGGACGAGTTTTATGGTAGTCAAGCGGAACGTAGATCAATTGGTGAGTTCATTTTTAAAGTTAAAACTCGGAAGGGCGGTTGGCTTTATGTGGAGAATGTAATTTAATAATCCTTTTATATGTTCATTGTTTTCATCAGTGTTCTACTATATAATTTAAGTACAGACAATTAAATTAAAAAAAATAAAACGTTACATAATTGATTATGAAATACTTCGCGGTAAATTCAGTACTATTTATCTTATAAATCATTTTTACCAAAATGACAGAAGGATCATGATATTGCTTCCTGGTAAAAACCAGATAATAGAGAAATTAATTAATGTACATATCAAATATATTGCTATTTAAAAATTGACATAATTATAATAGTTTTGGTTAAATAAGTTGCAATAAAATAACTCTTTCAGAAAAAGAGTACCAATACAATACGTTCTATTTAGATATATCACATTAGCAGTTATATTTATCTAGGGTCAACATACTAACAGTTGGCTTGTTTTCTACTTCACACGATAATGTTTAATTAATTGTCTAAAAGATTTATAGCATCCAGATGCTCCCATATAATTTTAAGTCTAGATACATAAATGCCAACAATTAAGTAACTTTAGTTCTTAAAACAGGTTTATAGAAAATACACTTTTGTATATAAAATAACTGATATTCCTTTCTGGATCCGCATAAATTTCAGATATATTTTTCGTTTTAAATAATTTTTATATTGTATTTAATTATTTATTTATACACATTCTTATTATTTTTGATGAAAGGAATATTGTACATTTAATATAGTAAATAATACTATATTTATGTGTCATATTATATAATCAAAATAAAAACATGCTTAAATGAACGGCAAAACTACTACGGGACCGGAAAATTAAAGTTGTCGAGAAAAAACGGCAAAAATATCCAACGAGTAATAATAGCTTTTTAAATTTGCATTTTATGCCAAAAATGTTTTGATTCACGTTGTACCATGTTAAGTTATAATACTTTTGGAAACGAATATTTAAGCTGTATAACATTTTACTGTCTCGGGACAACAACACGTAAGACTACTACTACTACTCATGAGTTATTAATATAATTAAATAGCAATTTAAATTTAAAAACAGTTTAGCTAAATTTATTTAAAGCCTATTAGGTATAAACGGCTGTATTAAAACTAGATAATTTGTTATTATTCATAGCTCGTCATAGCATACTCTCGTGATTCTCGTCAACCATGTCACACAATGTGTATGTACTCAGTAAACAAATATAAGTACATCATATATTTACTATCTTGTCGGCCCGTGTGTGGAATTTACGATACACCAAATTCTTATACGGTGGACCGAGATCAAATTCAACATTCGAAATATGACAATATATTACCGAAATTAGATTTATATTTTAAATTAAAGAAAAAACTAGGTATGTAATTAGAATATAAATTTTAATTTATACTCTTGAACATTTTATTTTCGGCTTATTCACCGTTGCTGTTATTACTTTGAAAAGAAATATTATTTTGACAAATAAAAGGAGATAATTTATTAAATATAATTTAAACATAAATATTAAGGTTGTCAAACTAGCTTTAATAGTTATTTCCAAAAGCAATTTTTATACGTACTTTCTTTTAACACAAGGTATGGAAAGGTGGGAGTAGATTAGTGGGACGTTTTTTCTCTAAATTGTGAAAAAGAATAGTTATGACGATGATATGTACAAGGCTTGCAGACTATATCTATTAGAAGCTGTTTACCCGCCCGCTGCGCTAGGTGTAATTTCAACTTCAATCATATTTGATAAAATGTATCAAATGCCCTGTTACGCGATATAATTGACTAATATGTCAAGTTTCATTAAAATCCGCACAGCCGTTTATACGTGATAAATGAACAAACGTTAAAATTAATTAAATAATCTCCTTCTATGCCAATTTTTTTTTTAATCTACCCAGCAGTTTGAGTTCGACGGCAGACAAACATACGCACGTAATATATATTGGATATTAGATGCTTATATATAATACATTCAAAACCCATTTTTGTTATTTTATATACAGATATGTATATACTATACTTACTGGGTTGACAGACATTGCTCTGCTATGTCTAGTAGATAGGGGCTGGACCACAGCGCCACATATCGGATCCTAAAATAGTTGTGAACCATCGTATAGAGTCTAGATAAAACATATATATTATGTGAATATACGCTCAATCGGTAAAGTCGTTCAGAACTAACACGGGGTCACTAACAGACGCAAACAAGATTATGTTTTGCCGAATGGAATCCAGTCACACAATACAATCTTTTATCGACTTCTTACATATTGTGGTAGTTAAGCGAGTGGATTATCAATAACATTATATAAAGATAGCGGCACCTTTAAAATGCACTTGATAAAATGATTTATGTAATGCATTTCAATATGAACGGTCAAAATATTAAATATTATCCTTACATCACAAATACTTTTTACAGTTATTTCTTTAATAATTTTACCTCTCGAACATAATGTTCAAATTTACTACAATTTTATGTTTATAATAGTTTTTTTTTAAGATTTGTTAATACGAAAATATTTATGTGAATTTTGTTAACTATGGTTTTCAATTGATTATTTGACAAGATTATTATTCAATTCTAGATTAGCCTTTTTCTCAAATCCATGATTTATTAGTATAGTTTCTCATTAAGGTTAGGTTAGGTATATGATATAGAGAAAGATGAAAGGTAGAATCTGTTTATGGTTTGACTATGGAATCACAGAATTTTTTGAATCGGATCAGTAGATTGGCTTCGCTTATTAGCTAGTAGATTAATTCCTACAAACATACAGACTATATATCCCTAATTATAGTAAAAAATGTAATATCTATACAATATCATTATAATGTACATAATAATGCCCGAGTATATATCTTAAAATATAAATGATCCCACTCAAACAACAATCGTGAGGTTCTTCTCTGATATGTCTTCTCATAAAGCGCTAATTTATGTTCAAAATGATTTCACACCAAAGTAATTATTTTAATGACCTGTTTCGTAGGTCATTTGACAATATATGCTAAAATATAATGCTAATAAACGTTTTGAGTGGCCTCCTTTAACACGATTATTTACAATTTATAAGTACTTTTCATTAATTTTGAACATTATGTCCTGCCCGGAAAATTCTGATAAATATAATAAGTTAGTTTGATTCTAGATAACAGATGTTTGTATAGGGGCGAGTATGTTTTTTTTTAAATTTATTTGATATAATTTTAGAAAAAATAAATTACAACATAAGACGATTTGGTGTTTAAATTATAAATAAGTCCATATTTTTAATTGGATTAAAATAGTTAGAGAGGTCGGGAGATAGAGAGATAGTTAGATAGATAATAGTTGGGAGAGATAGGGCACAGAGAAATTTATTTGGAAATATCTCTCTACTTAGGGTAGCCCGATTAGTGAAATACTTCGCAGAAAGATCGCAGCCAAATAACCTTGTATTTTGTTCCTGTGGTTAGTAGGGTTTCAAGAGCTCCTTGATGTAGGGGGTTGTGTTGGGTTCAAGGTCGGCAACGCGCTAGTGATAACTATTGTATTACAGGCGTTCATAGGCTACGATAGCCCCTTACCATAAAGCGGGCAGTATGCTTATTTGCCACATTTGTAGTTTTTTTAATTATGTGTGCATTTGTCAGAATTGAATCCGTCAGAAAAAAATGTTCTTTAAAAATTCATTTTAAATATCCTAAATCAGCGGGATTTATCGACCAATGGTGCGTACTGCGTATGAAAGTCTGCTCGTCTCACACCACTAGGCCAATCCGATGACGAACACAATCATGAAAGTCAGGACTTGCATTAACCGTGCATAATGTAAATGTATTCTATCTCATTCTCTTGTAAATGCTAAATCCTATAGATGCATATGGTTGTCTCTTTTTTAGTTACTTTTTCGTTTCATCGAGTTTGGAATCACAACGGTGCTAAAGAAGTTTTCACTTCAAACTGTTTTTATAGTGGCACGGTAAAGTGACGTCATTGTGCCTGATGGTAAGCACAGTACAATCTAAAAGTAAAAACAATCACCGAGAGTTTGTCAATCCATCGCCGGTCATCGCTGTCCTGCCGGCCTGTGAGCTTCTTAGAAGCTAGATATACATTGACTGAACCCGAAACGTGACAACCCAGAAGACTCACTGTGGCGTGTTTATCATCATGTGCATAGTGGTCGCGACCTAATCCCTTACCGATTACCACTCCGCTTAATTAATGGGTACACATTGGCTGATTCTAGAACACGACTCGCCTAAGCGTGTCACTAAGGCAGCTTTTACAATATAGGTATGGTCACGATCCGGTCTGACACAATGTCGTATTCTACTACGCAGCAAAATTATAAATAAATATGGACACAATTTCATACACTGCCATTTAATTGCAAACTAAGCGCAGCTTGTATACAGTATATTGTGGAAATTGTACAATTGATATACATATGTAAACATTTAACAACCTGTCACACAAGTAACATTTGCTCAATGCTCTTCACACAAAAGTCAGTCGTATGCGAGAATGAAATCTGTGTCCTCTCGGCTCAATAGTAGTGCTTACTGCCACTTGTAACACAATATGTTTCAAATGGAGACTGGATTACTACCCACTTTAGATACTGGAATACATAGTTTCATATTTACTCTTCTGACCTTTCTGATAGTTCTTATTGACTCAGAGGAATAGTAGTTTTTTTTTAATCACCAAATGAAAGTTAGGGCACATTGTATCATTCAAATACACTCAAGCTACGTCATTTTAAATTAATATGCTATACTGTATATGCTACACTGACCGTTGTCAAATCTCGGCAGGATGTGCTATTTTGCCAATTGGTTTTCCCCTTTTTGACACAGGATACATTAATTTTGGTAATGGTTTGAGATCGACGAAGTAACATTATACATCGCACCTCTAAAGACGAACCGTCAAACCGAACTAAAATAACAAATTTAATAATAAAGCTAATATAAAAAAAATATGAGTACAGCAATTCACACGTGCCAGAAATGAAACCTTCAAAAAAATGTTCTTTAAACATTTCTTTTAAATATCCTATTAATTAATCGAACTGTCGAACACTCGTGCGTACTGCGTTTGAAGTTTGGTCCTCTCACACCACTAGGCCAATCTGAATTACTAAATTTATTATTATGAAAATCAGATCTTGTATTAACCGTGCATAAAGTAAATGTATTCTATCTCATTCTCTTGTAGGCTAAATCCTATAGATGTATATGATTGTCTCTTTCTACTGTCGTTTTTTCGTTTCAACGAATTTCAAATCACAACGGTGCTAAAGAAATTTTCACTTCAAAAGTTTTTGATTACCGTGAAATTTAAACATTGTACTTAAACAAAACATAAATCGCATGTATACATCCTTATTTATTTTTTTCGAATTATGATTAAATTTTACATATAAGTGAAAATTATTAAGTATATAAATTAGCTTTAAAATGTTTTAAATCAGATGTTGAGGTACCTAAGTAACAAGAATTATTAATTTGTATTGTACTTGAGTATTAAGTATATCTTGTTTGCAAGTAATTACCTCGTATTTCAGTGATGAGTATGGTAACTTTAGACTTGAATTATTAAACATTTATGTTAATAGTTTCATTCTTTAACAAATTATGAGTTTCTTAAGTATTTGTAATTTAAATAGCTTATGTTTCGTTGTTAAACTTACCAAGAATCCGTCATTTTTACCTCAACCTCTATATTTTTATATGTATTTATCCACTGTATTGTATTTACTATGTATTTATTCACTGTACTGTATTTAATATTAGCTGGACCAGCAGACGTTTTTGTGAACTTTCTTATAATCAATAACTTAATCACAGAGCTATTTATCCCGATTTATTTTTTCTAAGAAATCTTCCAGAACAAAACAAAATAATAATAACGCATATCCATCTTTCGAATTGTGAGTTATGTTGGCGAGTTCAAACAAAAATCAGATAGAAAAAAGGACGTTGAAAATTTTGCGTGATACTTTTCCAATTTTTCTTGCCATAAAAACCTAACTCGGACCATTACGAACATTTTAAAACAAGAAATAGCCAAATCGGTGGGGCTCTTCTTTAGTGAACCTTTACCGAAGAACAACATTTCATTTTTATGGTTCCGAAGTCAAAGGGACCTAAGTATAGTTTCGCTATGTCCGTTTGTCTGTCCGCGGCTTCAGAGATTCTTAGCACTAGAAAGCTGTAATTTGGTATGGGTATGCATATTAATCACGCCGATAAAGTGGTAAAATAAAATCGTACCTCACGTAGGACAGATCGTTAGGACACGTAAAGTGGGATTTTTTTTCTTGTTTATTACGTCGATGAATAGGTGGTTCAAAGATATTGTGTTTGTCAAAACCATTTTCAATTCCAAAATATTAAACTTTGCAGTGCTAAACTTTGTTAGAGTCAAGAGTAAACCTAAATGGTTGTTTTAGGACATATGAAAAAAATTAGGGTAGTAGTATATTTAATGAAGTTAAAAGAAAAACTAGCAGAGGTAAGTAGGCTTTACAAGTTAACGAGTAATTGTCAATCAACTTATAAAATGTATTTTGGCACAAATTTCATTGAAAATTACTTAAAGACCCCTCTTTAAAAGATGATTTATATTACACCGTTATTATCCTTTGTTCATGCTACATCAGGCCGGATCTGTGCCCCGGCCGTGCACGGTGGCAAGTATCCGGTCCATCTCCGGCCTGGTGTAGCATAAATTGCTTCATACAAAAGTATACTATAAATGTTTGACCGTTTTCCGGCCGACGCGGCGCGGCGCGGCGCGGTGCCCCGCCCTGTGTAACATGAATAATCTTTAAGTCATCTTATATTGTGACGGGCAACTACGAAACCCTAAACTGCGCGTGGCCTGACGCGCGCCCACTTTAGCACCCTTGGAACTTGTTGCCTTGCTTTCGCGGTTTAGTGCTTTAAGCGTTTGACCCCAAACCCGGGTGAAGCTATAAAAGCCGTCTGAGGCTCCAGGGCCCTTATGGTTAACAGTATAGAGAGTTTGGAAAAAAAAAGAAAAAACATAAAGATAGCATCTAGGGACTTGTTTATTCATTAACAGCTTTACTTAGGACTTGTATCAAAAGCAATTCGGATTTTCTGTACCTTATAGCTGCAGTAAACGCTGAAATCGTGATAGTAAATGAATGACAAGAAGAATAATGTAAAAATGTTCATAAATAAAAAACCAAATACATTTATATGGTGTAGGTTGGCTTGTCTTATCGCGTGAAATAGTCCTAATTGACCTTAAAAATAGTTACTTGTTTGAAAGAGTTACTTCGAAATCTATATTGTTAAACTTATCAGATCCCAGTAATCAGTAAACATTTTTTTTATACTACAAAGGTGGCAAACAGGCATACGGCCCACCTGATGGTAAGCGGCTAGCGTAATCTATGCAAACATAATACAACACATACACATACATATAAACGTAACACAATCAGATGCAAACATTGGTTTTCGTACAGTAATTGGAAGTCGTTAATGATACTACTCATGTAATGATATTTACTAGCTTTGTGGTATGTATGGTGTAATAATTTCATGGATAATAATTTCAGCTTTTGTATCATTTAATAATAATAATCTATTGGAACACATAATCATGCAAAACTTCTATCGACAAAATATTAGTGACAATTGATAATTGCAAAGTGTACATAATGTTCTAAATACTGAACTATAATCTAATACATGTTATTGACGAAGAAAATCTTATCGATAATCTATATAGTAGATTAATATTAGGAATTAAACGCTAGAAGCTCAGAAAACAACAAATATATCGTTGGCATCAGTACTAGTTACAAACGGTATCAAAGATGCCAACACCCTTAGTTTGTATTTTACAAGTACTAGCCTGTGGCTTAATTTGAAATTGGACCAGGAATAGACCAAAGATTAGTGCTTTATATACCTATCATTTGCAATCATGTTCATGCTATTGAATTAAAAAAATGTTGTTTTTGGTTCTCCAACGTTCCTATTTTCGTTTTTGGCGGGATCTCAAAGTGTCATGTATTGGTTTTTGTTTTATATTCATAAATTTGTGTTATTTGACCTTATAATACAAATTACGATACAATAATACAGGTGGCATTTTGCATAATAAAGTTTGGTTATTGTGCTCTAGTGAAGTGGATTGGAAACAATAACATGGATCATGAATTTTGAGATGCCACAAAAATAAAAACCACCATCTTGTTAGGATCCTGAAATCGTCATAAGACTGGAAACTATATTCACTCAATAATGGCAGTACCTAATGGTCTTCAATAAAGATGTTGCCAAGTTTAAAGTTTAAAAAGTTGTGTACTCACTTGCT
This sequence comes from Saturnia pavonia, assembly GCA_947532125.1. Lineage (NCBI taxonomy): Eukaryota > Metazoa > Arthropoda > Insecta > Lepidoptera > Saturniidae > Saturnia > Saturnia pavonia. The sequence continues at coordinate 10,538,467 of OX383908.1, forward strand.
ATCTATTTCGTGTAGTTTTTTGTCTCTATCGTAATCGAGTCAAAAAGATAATATTACTTTTGTGCCCCACAAGTCAAATTGAATCATTCTGTTTAAGCTTCAATGTTTACCCCTTAGTCTGAGCTGGAACGTTAATATTCGCTCAATATCAGTCTCATGTATTAAGTCACTTTAGTAAACTATAATTTTGAAAAAATGATTTGTTTATTTTTATGGTGTAAAGTCGCACATTAATTTATCGTTTAATTCTGTCATAAACATTATATATTCGTATTGTCATGTAACTGTGTATGTGTTTGTGATGTCATACAGAGAGCACGGAACACCAACAACTTGTCCTTAAGATGCCGGATCGCACACCGAACGAACCGAAGGCTGAACAAAAAGATGGAGACTTTACTGTCACATTATAAATAAGAATTAAATAAAACACTGACACTGGCAATTGCTTCTGCGGCGCCAAAACAAGAATAAGAAGAATAAATAATTATTTTGTACGAAAGACCTTTAATTAATGTTTTGTTCCAACATCTTAACATTGTTAAACGATTTAAAATTATTAATAAGAAAAAAAAATGGTTTTAAAAATATTTTAAAGGATTAAAATTGTTTTATTAAAATTACTTTCAATCGTGTAGTTAACCTATTTCTACTAGTCACTTGTTAAATTAAAACATATTCTTATTTCAATTAAAGGTCCTAAACATTGTGTATTAAAGGGGTTGTGAAAAGTAATTGACTGCTAACGTTCCAAATTAAGAAACAATACTTATATATAAATTATTTTAAAGGACATGACATTAACATTTGTTTTTATTATCTAGTATTAAGTATAAATTGCTTTAAATTATTTCCTGATATGTGTATAATTGTCATTGTGATATTTATATTACCTGTAAGTTACCATAATAATATACAAGTCGATCTGTTGTTAAACTCTTATAACTCTTGTATGTACTTTTCGAATATGTAGGTCAATGTATTATCATAAGCGTGTCATGTGAAGTCGTTTTGTTGTTGAATGTAAATATTGAAAGAATATTAATGTTGTGACGTTATTGTGTTTGATTTTTAATACGTTTTACCGCCATCATGCTACGCCGTAGCCATCTACGTAAATCTCTGTAAACAAGAACTTAACTTGAAAAAATGATGAATAATGAAATTGCCGTTGCCTTGACTATAAAAAATGTGTGTTCCTTTGTACGCATGTATCAAGATAAACGTAGGTACTTATCTGGCATAACAAAAAAAAAATCCCCAGAAATGTTATCCCGCGTGCAAAACAACATAATGAATGATAATAATGTAAATTAATTTTCATACCTAATTTTTATTTATTTATTTACTAGAATTATTTAGCGGTGTATATTAATAATGCATTTTAATAGATAAAATGATGCGCTCGTAGCACTACCTCTTACCCTCTACTAAACGCGCCAAAAAAATTAACTTCAAAATTGAATTATTCATACATATATGCCAAAAAACTAATGGAAGTAGCTATGTTGGCGGTTGTATTGTTCATCCTTATACCTCATTCCCATTCTTGTCCGTTGTGGATTTGTTTGCTTGTTGTTCTTTGTAATTGTACTGCTTCGAGTTTTTGGTTGCGGTAATGAATTAAGTTGGGATAAGTAATGTAAGTAAATCTTTATATTATAATGTTAGAAGTGATACACAAATGGATTCATAATCAATCTATAAGTAAAATTGCTTAGAAAAATATTATAAATTATCAAAACATGGTACATTTAAAAAACTATTATCCCAATTGTAGATAGAAATTTAAATAAGTCCATTTGAGTACGCGATAAAAATAATAATAAAGGCTAGTATTTTGTGGCCAATGTATATATCTATACATATATAGATAACAAGGACCGTAGTCAGAATTATGGGGCTTAAGGTATTTTGATAACTATTTCAGGTTTGTATATCACAGATAGACCAAGTAATTGCCAAAGAAAAAAATCTAATAGTAAATATGGTACAGTAGAAAAACTCATCTTTTGATTTATTTCGTGGCTTGGAATTCTGAAACCCTGGCTATCACTGTTTCCACAGATTTCCTACCGACTGTGATTATTATGAAACACGACATGTGGTTTTATCACTGTGTACCTTCGTTGACGAAAATGTACAAGTTCGTCCATACAATAGTCAACAACAAGTTCCTAGGTTATTTCAATTATCAAATTTGAACCGAGTCACATAATAAGACCCTACCTGCATATTGTAGCAAAAAAGTAAGGTGGCATGGACACGCTTTTCACGGTGGGAGAAAAGTGTCTAATGCCTAGTACTTTTAGTAAGTTGCAATCAGTGTAAATATATCACATATAGTATTATTATCAGGGCCAGATCAATTACCTTATACCTATTATCGAATATAGTAGAAGTACCAAATGCTACGGGTCCTGCGTCTACAACAGAAAAGTCATATATGTGTAATCCCCCTCAGGTTGGCGACCACAGTCTTTTCAGTGTTTTCTATAAATATGCTCGAGCACTTATTGTATTGTTTTAAATAATCTAGTACTTCCTTGTAATGTTTGTTACAAACCCAGTGCTGTCTCAGTTCGCGTCAAAGAGGATGTAAGATTAGAAAATTGTATTCGATTTTTGAATCAATATTAAGGATTAGGGAAGTTAAAGGAAATGACACTAGTAGAGTTGCCAAATATTTAAAAAGACTACTCAACTACTAACTACTCATTTCGTATATAAAGTTTTAATATTACAAAGTTATTGAAAATAAAATTAAAATGCATATTTTCAAAGTAACACTTGTTTAAATTTCATGTTAATGTTTTAATTTAAATTTCTCTTTATAAAAGTTTATAACTACTTATTACTATTTGACAACGGCTCAATCATAATAATTATGGCAACATTGTTTTATTGTTATTTTAGCAAAACTGTGTACACAATTTCCATATATTTTACATTTTTACATACATTTTTGGTGGATTAATTTGCCTCTGAGTATTATTTAGATTTTTATTATTTCTGAAATAAAGTCTTTATGATTTTCAGGCTATATGGCAGCCGGTTCACCGGTCCCGGGAGAAATTATTTATCGGACTTCAACTAATTCCCAAGGATTACCCAGTTCCCCAATTATCAGCATATCAGATAGGCTCGTAGCAGATGCTATAAGAAGAGCAAGTTTGACCAACAGGCCTTCAACGGTGAAATATCCGCCAGACTTCTTCAACGGTCCTGAAGAACAGTCTTCCTCATCGAGCGACGAGGAAAATATAAACAAACAAAATAAAAATAAAAACATGGATAAAGTTTAACAAGTATTTTACGTTCATTATTATTAACGAAAAAAAAAATTATACAATAACTTGGCAATTTGTTTCAGTTTAAAGATTGAATCAGTGCCAATAGAAAATTTAAAAAATGAATGTGCAGCAACTGCCATCTATTGATAAGTAGTATTATTAATTTGCCTAGAGTGAGTGAGAGCTCAAACAGACGTCTCTTTTTTCGATATACGTCATAGGCGAATTTATTTAAATCACGGTCGATCGACCTCCATACTTGAATTGATACGTTCTTAAAAAAACTTAGTTTAATTTATTTCGTTTTTCAAATTTATTCCCATTTTGATAAAATAAAAATGGTAATCCAGTAAGTACCGATAATATGTATTTGTAATTTCGATAAATAATTATTTTAAGAATTTGCTTTGAGTAATGAAGCACATTTTATATGTAATAAATGCATATTAAAGTCCTCAAAGAAACGAACCCCTGGGTTTTGTATTTTACTGTATGACAAAAAGAGGCTTAACTTACGTCGATTTGATTTACGTCGCATTTTTCGAGAACCTAACGTGTAACGTAATACTTGCCTATACGAGTATAACAGTTTGTTTTAATTTATTTCGTATTTATTATTTTAGTCATGAAGCGTTGACATATTTTACTTTTTGCTTTGTAAATTGTCACAATCTTGTTTATAATTTTTTAACTTTGATTGTCATTAGATAATTATAACGCCTACTTACTTAATTGTTGAACGTTAACATTTTTTATACTCTTGAACGTTTACGAATACGAATTTCGGAAGAAATCTTAACGTATAATATAATATTAGAGATGTTTAGAAGGTGAAATGAAACTGTTGACGTAAACTATAATTTGTTTATTCTGGTATATGTGTCAATCAAATATAAATGTATGCTGACAGCGCCCGCGCTGGTTTAGGCTCCTGTTGGAAAATCCATTTATAATTACACCATTTATTTTCAAATTATCATACAAATAACCACATATCTATTTATTTATTGTCATAGTTTTTTTTACTTTCAATGAAGTCTGTTTATAATGCACTAGCTGTGCTCGCGGAAGACAGAAATGCTTATGTTGGGTGATCCTTAGAAGACAGATATATGCTATCATCGTTGATTTTTTTGTAGGCCTTTGTACGGTCTATAATTATTTTATATTATTTATTATTTTCTTTTGATAGACCTCGTACGGTTTACTCAGCGCAAGCTATTTAAGCGCCCCAAATACGTCTTTTTTCCGAATTGATTCCCCATTATCGTCACTGCTTATTTCTTATGTCACTTTATCTAACAAAATATATCCTATAACCTGGCCAGATAACATAGCTATGAATGAAAATAAAAAGTATGTAAATCGGATAAGTGGTTTTCGCGTGAAAAGAACATAAACGGACAGACAGACAGAGAGCTGTTGTTATTTATAATATGTATATATTAAAGAAGATGTTATAATAAAGTAAATAAATTTTCAAAATGTATAAAGCTAAAATGAAATTTAGTTTGAAAATAAATGGTATATATAAAAAAAATTAGACGATAATATTTCAATGATATAATATAGCAATATTGAATTGTAAATATATTATGTAAGAATTAAAATAATAACGCACAATTTTCTTATTGAAAGTATTAGTAGGACTAACACTTAATTATATATATTTTTATATATAAATATAAGTAAAATTAGGTTTACAGGATATAGTGCCTTTGTTTAGAAAAAAAAAACATGAAAATTGAAGTCTGAACCTTACGTATTAAGTACTTTTAACATGTGTATATATTCCAATATCACAAATTGTTGTTAATTTTGTTCAACAACGAGAAGGAATTTTATATGTCTACAATATATGCACTTGTATTAACAACAAAACAGTTGGCACTAAGCTTGTACGTTTTAACATTTTAAGTGTTATGATACAGCCTTTTAATTTTTTAATACTTATAAAATATAGTCGCATTCTATATTAAATTGGATTTTATCCACAAATAAATAGTAAGCGCAATCATAACCAAATTACCTAATTATTATTAAAATTGTTTACAACATTTTATTTTCTTAAAATCAACTGGTAAATTATGCTATTACAGAGGATATATTTTTTTTTCAGTATGTATAAAAATTTGAATAAATTATTATTATTTTAGTTTGCGAGGCGAGTGTTATGAATTTTCTTTAGACTGATTCTTTACAATTTAATCTAATTCCGTCAGCAGTTTGACTTTTGACGAAATATTCCGTTGAACACACATTTCTACAATCTCACAGATTAAATCGGAGACGTGTTTTTAAGGTTTCATTTCATATGCATTTAATTAGTGCCATAGTCTCCGTGTTATACAAAACTCTAATATTAACTAAATAAATACTTTGTCTAAATACAACCCTATCTGGTACATTGATTTGAATAGAGTAAGTAGAAAAAGTATTGAAGACATTATGGAGAACTAACCTTTGTACTTACGAGTAACATAAGCGCACTTGTGGTATGGTGTAATTGTGTTTAATATAAATTCTTTTACATGCTATCGTCAAAATCTTTTTCAATGTCTTTCAATGTTTCTCTTTAAATAAATATTTATATGAAGTTTACATTGGATTTATAAATAATTTCTGAAATATAACAAGTTATTCATAGTCCGTTTTATTATTAAGCAATTTAACCAGCAGAATGTTTTTTTTTAATTTGCACATTTACAGAAGTAATAGCTCAATATGGTAGCGTGTACAGAGACCGCGTCGATTGTCATGGGTTCGAATCCCTGCAATGAGCGTGGCTTTTGGTAAAGGAAAACATCGTGAGGAAACCATAGCATGGTGGTAGGACTTTTTCTAACGCCCGCCTGGAAAGCTATCACCTTCAAGTTGAAACTTGACATTTACACTTACACTTGACACCAGGTAAAATTGTGCCCAAACGCTAAATCTACAAAGAATAAAAAAAATCATTACATAATAAAAAAAACGATATATGCATCCAATTGCAACTTGTTGATCCGCGCTCTAATTTTTTAGAATTACAATATTTTGCCAATAACATTAATTCATTAGATATATAAAGATAGAGGTCAAGCGCAATATGAAACAATTTAAAATAGAAACCTATATCTGTTTGAATTAAAAATTTATTGGGTTTGCTTCAAGGCACTTAATGTAAATTATTACAAAATATTATATGGATACAATTTTATACAGCATTATAAAAGGTCATTGACATGTCCATAACCTTACCTACTTACTATTCAAATTTTGAATTGTAATTTGCTTGTCAATACATATCAGGTAAATTTGATTTATAAAATATTTTTGTAAACTTTTAAAACAATAAAAAGAAAGCTTCTTATGTTTTTTTTTCATTCAGAAACAACATTCGTACATGATTATGGAATTTTTTGTAAGGCTTTTACAGGATTCTTAGTTATCTACGCCCTCGGTAAAGTTTAAGAAACGTGCGATGTTCCTGCTAGGCAGGTACGCGCGGGCAGGTTGTATTCAAACAATGAGTGTCAGGCTGGCTCAGACTCGGGTGACGTCACTAGAATTGGAATCACTGGCATTTTCTCCATGTACTGCTCACTAGGCGACCTAATGACAAAATTGATGTATTAATTAAAAAAAATATAGTAGCACGACAAAGGTTGCCTGATGGTAAGCGCAGGACAATCCAAAACAACGGTGACAACAGAGAATTCGTCAATCCAACGCCTTCGCCGCTGTCATTCCGGTTTACAAGTCTGTCGGCATCTGGATACAAACCGGCTGATACAGAAACGATGACTATATGATGGCTCAGTGGTGGTGTGTACGACTTCACGTCCGTTGACGTGAGTTCGAATCCCTGCAATGAGCCTAAGCATTCGGTGAAGGAAAACATCGTGAGGAAACCATAGCATGGTGGTAGAGCTTTTCTTAATGCCCGCCTGGCTAGCTACCACCCTCAAGTTGAAAATCTGTCGCCAAGCACCAATAGGTGTGTTCCGGCAGCTGGACTTGAGAGCCAGTCTTCCACTAGGTTTAGCGTGTTATTATCTTGGGCCACATCGTCACTTAACATCACTTGAGATTATAGCCACTACGCCAAACCTATAACGAAAGTGCGTCATTATGGAGGGTGGTCGCCACTTACGCCCAATTTCTGAATATCTCAGTTAAACTCTCAATACTTAGTTATTGATTCGATAAAGTTATCCATAAGATAAACGTCGGTTAACTGTCACTGTGTTTCTGATCACCCAACGAGGCGTTCAATAACTAACAAATCAATAACCAGTTCCTTATATTGTCACTAGATGGGTCTTTTCACAAGATCGCATCTAATATTGATTGTATTATTGTAATTTGTCATTGATAATATTACTATTACTAGTACTACTATTGATTTATTTATACTATTTTTAAAAGAATAATAATGTTTATAAGTGGTCTAAAATTGCTTTAGTTATAAAACATGATAATTCATCATTTATCGACGACTGTATAAGTGACAAAAATATCGAAAATTAAAAAGCTGTTTGTGTATTTACGTCTTTCGTATGTGGCACCTATTTTTCTTACCTATTATTTTTCGGTTAAGTTTTATATTAATTAGTCTAGATTGTTCTTAAGTAAGTGGAAATTACATGTAGCGTAACAGCAGTATGAAACACAAATTTGCTTTAATACCGGCAAAGTGTACGCTAAACAGATTTTTTTAGATTGGTTTTGATAGAAGAAACGTCAAACAACACTTATCGAATAGATAAACGGCCCATTATGGTCAGTTAATATAAACCAAGTTCAGCTGAAGTTCATCGTATGACGATGTGTTCAGAAACACAATTTGACGAGTTATTGAACCGATAGCGTTAACAAACATAAACTCAAGTTAAAATTACCTCAGAAACCCAAGCCCGAGTGAAGCTGTAAAAGCCGTTTGAGGCTTCAGGGCCCTTACGGCTAACAGTATAGTCAGAACGAAAAAAAAGGTACCTCAGAAACCGGGCATTAGTCGATTACACAGATACCGTACCGTACCGATGATTATACTTATATTATAATAATATGAACTCGTGTATATTGATACTGAAAACTGCTTTTGAGAATCCAAAATCTCCTACAATGTTGCACGGAGTCTAATAAGAATAACCAGCTAACACTACACTAATAACATTATAGACTATAAACAAAAAGCTATAAAATGATGTTTGAATCATTAAATGAAGAATTAAGGATGATATTGCGTTGCCAGGAAAACATCATAAGGGGCAATGTGACATATTGTGTAGAGAAGATTATTAATGCTCTAAATAGGCGTAATATACAGACTTAATTTGGGCGACAAAATATTAAATACATTTAATAAGATGCTCATGATGATCATATGACTAATTTTATTTGTGTTTTACTTACTTTTTAATTTTTACATGCTCGTCAATTTTATGATCATGGCCGTTACCCGCATAGCCGATGCCATTTGGGATCAAGCCATGTACTCTTTTCATACTAGTGTGACTATGGCTCCTAGGCATATGTTCTTTCGTATCTATATGCCTGTGGTCTATATGATTTCTGTGCAAATCCGTTCCGATTTCCACCGCCAGGTGTGTGTGACTTGGGTTTCTTGACTTTTCGTTGATATGTTGAACAAAGTTATTCTGCGCCATGAGGCGATTCTCGCGCACTCTCGATTCTGGTATCTTTATTTCTATATGTTCGTCTAAAGACATGGAGTCTACGGAACTTAGGTCGAGTGTATCATTGGAAAATGTCTTAGGAATGGTGCCCAGCATACGGTCTGGAATTTTAAAATATAAATTATAATAACATTTACAATATTATTCCAATAATTATACAATGATACCTAAAACCTTAATTAGATATTATAAATGGTTATCAATAACATTTTAGTGAATATTTAACGATCAAGAAAATAGCACAAAACACTGTAACTACAAACATCAAAAAAGTCTAAGCAACACACATCATTCACAGAAACGGCCAGTTTTATCAATTGATATTATTTTTTCCTAGCAAAGTAGATTGGTATACAATCTTTTTCGTTCTCGTGGGAAGAAATCAGTCATAGGTATCTTGGCATTTTGGTGTCAATAGAAGCGTGATATGTCTTCTTTGGCAGCGTTACGTTAATACAGGGGAATCTGCTGAGCAGCACCCAGGACGTGGAAGGAGAACAATTGCTTGACAATACCGATACATACAACTTACTAACCGCCCGAGAAATAGGTTTAAAGTTGCAATTCTCAAGTGTTGTTGTTCTTAGCCCCCAAATCGTGAGAAATAGGCTGCATGAATATGGCCTACGAGCACGACGCCCAATCAGATGCCCACTTATACGCTATGAGAATCGGCCCGTCGAAACGAATGGTGTAGGGAACGCGTGACATGGATCCAGGAGCAATTGGATAAAATTTTATTTTGCGATTTGCCCCGGTTTGTATTTAGTCGCCCCGGAAATGCTGAACGGCTGAGATGCGTCCAAGAAGTGCACCACAGCGGCTCCACTGTAACGGTATGAGTGGGTATTAAGAAGAACAGAGGAATTGAGCTCGTTTTTGTAGATGGCAACATGAACGCTGAAAGGTACGTTTACGATATCCTCAGACCTTATGTCCACCTATTTGCACAAAGTCCTGAGTCAGATTTCACGTTAGTGCATGATATAATGCGCGTTCACACACAGCTCGGAAGACCAAAGAGTACTTGGAAATGGGAAACATTCGGGTATTTCCGCGGCCTGCGCAATCACCAGACCTTAATCCCATCAAGGACTTGTTAAAATTCCAATGGGAGCGATTGCCGCAGGATCAGATAAACAATCTTATAAATTCAATGAAGAATCTTTGCCGACAAGTTTTAAACAACAGAGGTGACCCCACTTTGTATTGAATTGTAAAAAATGTCGTAATTTAATTTTGTAAAACATGAAAAGTATAATTTCGTTTTAAGTAACTTTATTTCGTACTACGTATGATATGGTACACTTATTGAGAACCATTCTAATTTAATGAAAGATTTTGTTGCTTTAGTCTATCAAAAATAATTTTATATATAGTTTTTAAAAGAAACATATTATACAATATTAAAAATCATTAAAAATTTCAAAAACATACATGTTGCTTAGACTTTTTCGATGTGTGTATATTCGTTTGCAGTTGTTTAGAACGCGCTATCTTTGGAAATAGTAGACAGATTTGAAAAAATATTTTTGTATTTATAGAATATATGTTAAGAGAGGTTATAAGCTAAATAACTTCACGCTACGAATTCAAGGAGCAGAGCAATAACCATTAACGTCAAGCAATCTGGCAAGCTCTAAGCAAAAAGGGCAAAAAGGAAACTCAGAACAACGATGAATTACACGGGTGCGTTGGTTGAACGGCGCGGTGGAGAGTTGATTAAATAAATTTAATATGAGTGAATCCGTTGAGCACAGCTTGTATATTTCATAAAGATAAACCTAATTTTAATAACATCTTAACAATTTATTACGAATGTCCTTTATTTTTGTTAATAAAAGCAACATCAATACCTAGTTTTTGTGAGGTCGAGACACTTGCTCGAAGTTCGTCCAGTTGCTTCGCCGAGCATAATGGCGTATCAACCTCGTAAGTGTTGTTGAATCTGGTATAATCCACCTGAAATTAGTTATTATGGACGATTATTTAACTTATAATAAGCAAACAATCTACATCTACACATTCCTAAGTGGGTATATTATTTATCCTGATATAACATTCATAGCTGAACAAACTAACTGTAGCAAAACAAATCACTGTGTACTTGAACCTAAAAGATAATAACAAACAACTAAAATAATACTTATAACTATAACGGAACCAACAAACGGTGCGCTATCTTTCTATATTTTTGATTATCCCTGAAGAAATTATTAAATAAAGAAACTAAAAAAAAAACCGTTCCAGATTTTCCTAATGTGTAGGATAGCTGATATTTTCCTAGCTGATAATGTGAATTCGATTTTATAAAATACGCAATCTATGACATATTGTATTTACTCTATGTCGTTAGACGCGTAGATTGAATACACCAGTACTTGAATAAATATAAGGGAAAAAGTACTAGTAGACTTTGGGCAAATTTAAGTAAGAATGAAATATATTTTTAACGAATTCGGTAATAGTATAGGTAATAATAAATTAAATAAATAATTAGCTAAACCTAATTTGGCAATTTCTGTAAGTACATAATACATATGTTTAAATAATTGTTACATAATTTTAGACTATATTTTTTTTGGATGTCCTATTTTTAATTTGGTTCAATGGACAACATATTGGCATTTTCGAATCAGAGGACAGCGGATTTAAATAGTACCTATTCATCTAATTGTTCGATTACTGCGCCTAAAATGTCATAAACTGTTGCATGTAGTTAACTGTGTACAGTGGTGCTAAGGAAAAAAAATCTAAAACACTTGCCTCGTATTCTCCAGTATCTTTTCTAAATGAGACCATAGTTTCAAAGCGATGCCCCCAAAGAATTTCCGATGGTAGAAAACTGCTGCGGGCTTGCGTTGTCATACCCGTCGACTCGATAACACCCTCTGGAAAATTTATATTGGATATTAATTACAGATAAAGTTATAAATCAATATTTATATGAAGAGTCATAAGTTCAAAGTACATGGCACTTTGAAGGAAATTATTGATAAACATGTTATTATAATATCTATTTATAATACTACTATTAATCTAAGGTCATACTTTTATAAATATGATAATAATACTGTCCGATGATAAGAAGTGTAATTAATATTTATAATAAAAATATAAATGAACCTTTCGGACTATCTATAAGGTGAAAATTATAGGGAGTGTACCAATAATTACGTTTGTTCAGATTAATTGTGAATCAATGTTTTTTTTAATTATTAATGTTACAGCATTTAATTTTTATTGGTTGTTGTTTTTTATGTTATCCTTTAATTATCAAAACAATTTCAGTCAACAATGTAAAAATGAAACCGAAAATTAGTTCTTATAAAAAACTCCTAATCTATACTAATATTATAAAGTTCAAGAGATTGTTTGTTTGCTTGAATGCGCTAATCACTGGAACTTGAAAAAATAATAATTTTTATAGCCATTCTTTAAGGAAGTTTATAGGTTATGTATCTTCACGCTACTACCCTAAAGAGCGCAACCATGAACCTCAAGCAATCTGGTAAGCTGTAGCCAAAAAGAAGAAGTGAAAACAACGATAGGCACATTGGTGCGTTGGAGGCGGCGCGATAGAGAATTGTCGAATAGATTTAACACGGGTAAAACCGTACAGCTAGTTAGTATTAACTTATAATTGAAACTTCTACGTATTATTTTAAATACCTACGGAATTATAATAATGTACAATAATAGAACAAATAAAATATTGTTAAGATATCGAAACGGGTGTAAAAAATAAATTTTGTACTTTATCTCAGTTTTAAGCAAAAATTTAATACTCAAGAATTAATAAGAATAATTATGAATACTAATGTACTTCGTATATCTTATTATTAAACTGTGTTATGATCTCAATGCACGTTGATCTATTATGTAGTGCATGTTGATCAAACAATTACAATACATTATACGTGTAAGTTCAAGGCAATCTCCCAAAACAATGTTCGGGTAGTGCCAAGAGCATGAGGTGTTATGAGAAATCAACCACATATAAATCATATAAATAGTTTATTGATGTATAGGTAGGTACTTCCTAATATAGCACTATAGGTACTTCCTTATATGTAATATAAGTATAGACAAATATCTAGAAAAAATATATTTATGTTTCGTGTAAGTTCTGACAATTTGTGAAGTTAATGAAATTATTCTTGAACAATAATTCGCTATTTTCACGATATCTTTTCAACAAAAGACATTTTCATTTAATAACCTTAAAGCTTAAATATCAAGTCTCTTTTAAATTATGAATTTTTGGTAGTGTCTTTTGGTGTGGTTTGGTTTGGTAGTGTTTGAAGTAGTGTTGTTCCCTTGTATCCCCTATTCGTAAGTAATTTCTGTTAAAATATTGAAAAAAAAATCGTATTCTGCCTTTTTCAACCAAAATAAATATTTTCTTCATTAAAATATATTGTATATACTTACGAGTATATAACAGGTACAATTTATTAAAAAAAAAATCTAAAGCCATGACTTACAATGTGGTTTGTGGACCTTTTATAGTTAAGTTTTGACGTGTAAATTAATAAAGTCTACGAGGATTTAATGTAACTTTACAAATTACAACATTAATTGTTTAATACTTTTGTAACTTCTGATTTTAAAAATAATTTTCACCTAATGTCATGAGCTTTTATTGGGTTTATAAAGATTGTACCAATATTATGCGGCCATAAAAACGATATACCCCGATCATGTCATCAGATTATTTAAAAATTACATAGTAATAAAAATATACCAGAAATATATTTTAAAATATAAGCTCTATTGTATTAAATTTATTGATTATTTGAAAACAAGGTGTAATAATTTAAATAGAAAACAGTTTATTTAAAACTGTACTGATTATAGAGTTTAAACAGCGTGAGAACTAAACGTAGATTTATTTAAATGTTTTCATTCTGGAAATGGTTTTAGTGAACTGCAATTATTTACACGTGGAACCAGAGCGTGTGTTCTATTTGGAATTTTATGTCTATAGTACGTTTACGTTACGATCATAACGTGGGTGTACTTCACACACAGCATAAAGTTTGTGTATTATAAACATAATTATTAAATGATTAGGTGTTTATTTTGATACTCAACTAAAATCATGTTGAGATCAGGTTATTTTAGTTTAATGACTCAACGCTTAGAAGTATTTGTATTTTAGAACAAAATAATTATATCAGTCTTTACCTACTTTAAGAAATAATTTGACTTGACAGTGTTGACTTGACAGTGATTCGAATACTATTAAGAGATTTCTTGTATACACGTATATATGTAATTGATTTATATTATATATTATATAAGCAAACCCGGACACGCGTTGCTGAGGCTCAGATTTTTTTTCACCCACTGAGAATTTTTTTTTTTGATCACCCACTGAGCTAATATGATAATTTCATCAAATTCGCACCAGACGTTATGGAGTCCATAGGGAACATACATACAAACATTCATTTTTATAGATATACAGATAGATTATATGTATATAAATAAATATTTTATTTTATTCGAAACAAATATTGTATAAATGTTCTATTCTACTTCTCGAACACAGCTCTAACGATTTGTATGAAAATATATATTTAGCTAACGTTTTACTTTTCCATTTTACCTAAGTAAGTAATTTTAATCCGTAAAACACCGAGTGTAACTTGTTCGCCCAGTTATTCACTATTAATCCGTTTTAATTTTGAATTAAATTTCGGAAATCAAATCTTGCAATTATAATAAAATACTTTTATTTATCGTTATAAGCTTTAGCGTTGGGGCCACAATCTCACCTGATCTTAAGTGGCGATGTGGCCCAAGATGGTAGCACTGTAAGCCTTAGTGGAAGACTGGCTCTCAAGTGCAGTTGCCGGAACACACATATTGACGCTTGGCGACAGATTTTCAATTTGAGGTTGGTAGCTGGCAAGGTGGGCATAACAAAAAGCCCTACCACCATGCTATGGTTTCATCACGATGTATTCTTTTACCGAAAGCTCAGGTTCATTGCAGGGATTCGAACTTACGTCTATTGCCGCGATATCCTTACACGCTACCACTGATTCATCATTGCTTCAAACATGATTATATACGCACAGCCATGTTGAGGTTTTTACCAGCTTTAATTACCAAAAGGGTATTCTACAAACCGATGTTAATGTTGACGTTAATAAATGCCTTCTTAGGTAGGTAATCAATTAAATAAACCTTATTTGTTATTGTTTATTTTATTTGTTGGCAAGATTGAGGTAAATATACCTACTACTTCACTTACCCAGCATAACGACGATCTCGAATCTCTCCCTGAGCATGTCCGAAGCGGATAGGTTATACAGCGGTGATTTTTCGTTGATTTTGTGAACGATTGTCATGGGCCATATGAACATCAGTCTGTCTTCTTCGCCATCAGCTCCCACTTTCAGCTCTTGCTGGTAGAACGGTAGTACCTCTCCTTCTCTGGTTGTCTATCGAAATTTAAAATGTCCTTACGGTGATTAGTTATCCTTAAAATTTGTAAATATTATTTTCAACAGTTATATAAATTATAAACACTGAGTAGAAACTTTGACTGTAATTTAATTTAAAATGTAATACAGCTTTCTTTTATAATGAACTACATAGTTTCTAGTCAGTTTTTTTTTGTATTAATTATATTAGTTTGCATGCACATGCATTAGTTTTAATGATTAAAATAAATGTATAATGCGAATGATGATAAATATCGTTTAATTTTTAAATGGTTTCATTGCAACACGAGGAAGTCTAATATGATGTTTATATAATCAGTTCTTCATAATCAAGACCAAGAAATATTTTTAAAGATTAAACAATATCTTTCTAAATGATTAATCTTTATGTTTTAAAAATATTAAACGGCGTTCGCATTTCGATTGTGAAACAGCAATTAGGTTGGACACTAAGCAAAAAAAGCGGATAAAAGGATCTGAATTAAAAATCATCACCATAAAAAAATGACATATTATTTTCTAGTTATTTAAATAAATATTAGATTTAACTTTCTGGTGGCAATTTGCAAAATGACAATCGATTTCTGTTTTATTATCACGAAATATATTTTTCGATTTATTTTATAGTATTTTAGGTTTATTTTACAGGAAGTTTATTTGACATGAGAAGTAGAAGTTTAATATTTCAGATTATCACCACAAAGTATATTGTCAATTTAAATGAAATGGAAATTTTACTTTACTAGGACATGATTGGGAACATATGAAAAAACCCCCACTTGCCAATATTTAAGTAAATATATTTATAATGGCGATAATAATTTTAATGATCATAAAGTTAATAAACAGACTATATTTTATAATTCTATGAAGGAACAAAGTTTTAATGATTAATCAAATACAATAAGCAGATACAGTTTTACTAAGAAACGTAACATTTCGTACGTTTGCCCTTCTCAAAGAGAAATATTATTTACTCGAAACAGCTTAAATCGCCGTAGTATTATGTAGCAGTGAGCTGTTCATATTGCCATGGCTGTTTAATGTAACAAATTAGTATGTCGAAACTTCTTGAATCATGATTCTTTCCAGGAGAGAAAACCAGTATTATAGTATATACAGTACTGTATATCACTACGTAATTTGTTTTATATCCGGTTCGTGTATTTTCCCCTTAAACAGGTAATTATTATAACCTTCTCGTACATTAAATAAACTTTCAGATTGATTTTAATTTGTTCAATACAATTTTGTATAAATAGTAATCAGTTTAAATGAAATGCTGCGATTTGGCTCGACCATCCTTTTTATATTCGCGTGTTAAATATTACAGTACAATAACTATTTTGGTCAGATTTCTAGCGTGCCATTCCTAGTGAGAAAAAAACAGTTAAAAGTTACAATTAAATTGAAATTGACTTCAAAATTTTACAATTTTTTTATACAATACATTGAATATATGAATGATAAATTTCATTAATTACTGTTTTTGATCGGGGAAATCTAAAAGAATCAGTTTAATCGATGTGATATTTTCAACAACAGGTATATTATGTTAATTTCATTCCATTCCTTTGTGGACCAAATCTATAAATTCTTCCCTGGAAAATGTGGATACACTTTGAAAAACGATAACGTGCCAGAATAAAAATCCTATAGGTATGTGTAATCTGTGATACGCATGCCATAGGTTTGCCACCACTAAACTAGACGTATTGTCAAAACCTAATAGTACTGACCGTCCTTACGGTATATAATATGATTTTTTATCTGTGAAAACAACTATGTCGGCATAACCATAAAGGTTAAAAGCCAAAAGTACATAGAAAAATAAACCTAGACGACAACGAAAATTTAGAGAAACTGTAGTACTACTACGATACTAATACTATTGATATGTTTTTCAAGTTGCATTAATTCTGTCCGTTTCACAATGTCACTGAACTTTAAAGGTAGCGTTAATAATGACTTTTGGCTCTTTTACAGAGTCGTTTCACTCTAAAGGAACAGTTAATATAAAATGGCTTTTTTTGTCGTTGAGTTATGATTTGATTACATCTTTGATCTAAAATAATAAAAACTCAAAATAAACCAATAAATCTGTTTAAATAATTAATCAGAGACATAAAATACATACATACATAAAATCTAAAGAGTACACGATTTCATGATATCCCTGTCTAGTTTTCAGAGAAGGAGCAAGATTCTGATCAAATCTAGTTACCTATTAATAATGTAGATTATTTATCATACTACTACTATTATTTACAAAAAATCTCTTTTCCTGATAATACTAGGCTAAACTAGGTTTATAATGAAATCTTGGATCCCATCTGGGATATTATGAAATCGTGTATTCGCTTTATCACAGCCAGGGTTTCCATCGAACCGGGTTTTATCACAACTCCGCATAATAACATATTAAACTATAATGAGATGTAATAGAAACATCACGTTTTATGCTGATGTGAAATAAATAATAAGCAAAGCGTTAGTAAACCATGCCATAAGTCCGTAGATGGGTCTCAAAGAAAATTAAATTTAAATATACCCCTAGAAAACGTATACTGAATAACATTACAAGAACAGGTATACTAGGTTACAAAATAAATTAATGCAACAAATTAATTTAAACAATTAAATTAAATCAATTAATACCTTTTTTCGAATGATCTGGGCGCGAATGTGCGCTTCCAGAATGTGAGATTTCCGAATGTCACCCACGCGAAATAGAAGACAATACTCTCCGTCTCTTAAACAAATCACCGCGTTCCTTGAGAACAAGAGCGTGGTGTTACGCTTTTTGGCTCTTGCCAGCTTCATGAATATAAGACCCACCTATGGACAAGAGAAAACCGTTTTGAAATTAAATTCCAAAACAACGAAAATTGAAATATGAAATTGCGCCGTGCACTGTTTTCGCATAACGAATTTCTTAATTTCGAAAAGGAGGTACGTTAGAGAATGAAGTCAGTTGCAAACTCGAGTTAGACGAAATCTGAAGCGTGCTGACTGAAATCCCCAATCACTAACCAGTCTTCGTTTTGGCGAAATATTAATACCTTGCGGCGGATTATCTGTGCTCTTATATGGGCTTCGACAATATGGGATTTTCTCATGTCACCGACTCTGAACATCAGACACAGCTGGCCGTCGCGCAAACAAATGACTGCGTTCCGGGAATAAAGCAACGTTTGGGCCCGCTTTTTTGGTCTAGAGAGCTTTGCGAACACTATTCCCACCTAAAATAATAACAGTTTTGCTAAACTCACTATTATGATATAGCATTAAACACACTCGTAACTACATACTAAGTTAAAACATAAATATTTTTTGTGTTCCAAATCGGGACTCGAACCCGAAATTTTAACACAGAATAAATCATACTAACTAGTCACACACTCGGTCAGTAGCATTTTACTCAGTTAAATAGTTAAAAATCTTCCTTCAAAAACATTTTTTTTTTCATAGTAGTACTGTAGAATGACGTCATTGTACCTGATGGTAGGCACTGTTTAATGCAAAAACAACGGTGACCACAGAGATATAAACAATCTATCTCTGGTTTGCAAGTTTCATGGTATCTGGATACACACCAGCTGATCCGGGAACGTGACACGCCTAAATGTGCCACTATCACGGGTGTTTCACCCGGTGTATGGTGGTCGCGATCCAGTCGGACACGATTATCGTGTCCTACCATGCAGTTCTAAAGTTTTTGGTGCTGCAAGTTTTATATACCTACGCGTATGTCGTTTATTCTAAATATATTAAATAGTATATAAAAAATAATAATTCTGTTATATATCTTACTTCGCAATCATTTTTGAGTGAACATCTGGTTGGGTCATATAATACGGTTACGTTAATACATTTGGCTCGGTTCCAATCTTATATTCATATTAATATCTAAGTAGGAAGAATTTATATGACTAATGTAAAAAAAAACTTTTTTATTCTTAATATTCTCAATTAATGTTATGTGGCAATTTGCTTTTAAATATGAAAACCGAAATTAAAATTAAATGTTAAATCGTTATCAACATGTAAAATAATAGCATCGCTCAAAATTGATATTCTGACTCTACGCGGAAATTAGCTATTTTTAATATTTTTAACATAAGGAAAAAGGGTGCGCAGAAATACCACTTGAAATACACTTACGGTGCTCAAGGCTCAATTCATTAAAAGACCGTAAATCTCACCAGAATCACTCTATGAGATTTAAATCTCATCTTGGGTCCTTGCACATGCATATTTTTTCTTTAATTATTGTAATCTCGAGTAATGCAAAGGTTTTAAGATATTTTTTTGTTATACTTGTCTCATAATATACTCGTTAACTTAAATTATAATATTTTATGAAGTGGTTATGCAAATAAAAAAAGTGTCTTACCATAAAAGCCTGAATAAATACTCCAACAATACTTTGTATACACATAACGAATATCGCTTCTGGGCATTCTTCATTAGTAGTCCTTGATCCATAGCCGATTGTGTGTTGCGTTTCAACGGAAAACAGGAAACATCCAGTGAAGGAATTAACATTATTTAGACATGGAATGAATGTTGTATTTTCATTGAGGGGCGGAGGCGTCAAGTCGCCATGGGTAAAGATGATTAACCACCAAATGAGAGCGAATAGAAGCCAAGAGAGAATGAAGGAAAGAGCGAAAACTAATAGCGTCCAGCGCCACTGGGCGTCAACTAGGGTTGTGAAGATGTCCTGAAGGTATCGGCGTCTGCGCTTCGCCACGTTCCATTGGACGACGTTACAGTCTCCGTGTTTGAAGATGACGCGTTTCCTCACGCGTCTCGCTGCATAACGGGCTTGACGATATCTGAAAATATTTATTTATTTATTTTATGCGAACTTTATAATTCGATGAGTATTTGTAGAAATTTGAAAACACTGGAAAGTAATTTTAAAAATACCAGTTACGGAATAATACGCTTGTAACATATACATTTCTAATAACGATAAACCGTGTGTATGAATGCATTTTGAATGATATTTAATAAATAATTTTGTGTGTATGTGTTACGTGTATACGTGTGTGTTATGTTTGTTAAGATAATAATTAAATAAACACATTTATAAGGCTTATAAAATATATTAAAACCTAACGAATATTTTAAAAACGTTGATGAACCAGAACTTTGGATTATATTATTTATTGTTATAGTAATTTATTTATCCTACCCAAATTCATCTTTAATGGTTCACGATTTATTGAAATGTATTTGTGACGTCATCATAATATAAATTTATGACGATCGGGCAGATCCGATTCAATTGGCTTTCCTGTAAATATTTGCGGAGATTGAAGATGAATCGGGAATGGGTTAACGACACATATCATGTGATCCAACTGGACTGTCAACATATTAAACTGAGTTTAGGATCAAAAAGTAATTAATTCTTACAATAAGTAAGTAATCAATAATTCATCTGGTATAAATAAGAATATAATATAATAATGCATAAATGCAATAATGCCAACGAGATGTTTTTTCCATGATTTTTATTTTTAATCATATTTCCTTATAAAATTCAATTCATTCAATTATATATTATATTAAATTATATATTAATATTCATTATTTTATTCTCCATTATAATCTCTATTGATGTAAAAACGCCTATGAAAGAACGTTAATCAAGTTAAAAATTCTGAACAACAATGTTGCTCACTGAACCGGTTTGAGGCCAATAGACGCAATATCTGTAAGATTCATTATTGACAATACTAATCTTATGAATATAAGATTATTTATACATTCTTAAATCAATAATGAGAAGCAAAGAGAAATACAATAACAATTCTAGTTACCAAGAATAATATTAATATAATAATACCTGATGTATATATTCCGAGAAGCCAATAACATATTACGTCAATAACTACACATAATTATCGCACTCAATAAAAACCTACACTAAAATCTAAAAAATTTTATAAATGAAATAATAAATTCGTTTTCATATAAATTCAAAACAACCAATTATAATTCCATCGACTACGTAAGAGGAGATTTTATAACAAGTGCGATAAAGCTTTAAATATGTCATGAATATTATTTATTATATGTGTGGCTCTATGAAAAACGTAGCACCTACTATACTTTCGCAAAATTAATCAAATAATATCTAACAATACTATAGCATGTTAGGATTACAAAACATTTTATACACTTCACCATACACTAAAATATTGTCTAACTACTTTACAAATTAAGTGACCACTCTCGTTTATCTATAGAGCTTTTTATGTTGAAAACATTTTTATCTCGAAATATATTGATATACCTGCATTTATACTGATTAAATCTATACTGAAAATAACAATAATATATAGGACTAGATATCATACAAAGACTATAAATGGTGTATCTTCGATATCGAAGGTCCAATGCCAATAAAATTAAAATAGGACCAGCCTTATTCCCTTTTCAACGAAAAAAGAATAATCTAAATCGGCTCATAAACAAATAAGTTATGGCTGAACATCCATAAAAATAAAAAATATATACAATTGAATAGAGAATCTCCTCCTTTTCTTGAAGTCAGTTAAAAAAAGCGGAATTACATGCTACCTATATAGTACATCTATTACCAAAATTATTATTTTTTCACAAAACTTGAAGAAAAGGCGTCTTTAAGCTCACCAGTGTATGAAAAGAAGTGCAATTAAATATTCATTTAATCATTCGTCAAAGGACACATAAAAATAATGTTTTTCAATATGCATTCAAGTGTAAAGCGCAATATTACACAGCGTATATTGATTAACTAAAAAAGAAAAAATTCTGAGGTTTCGTAAATTACATAATATTATTATAATCAGTTATATTAAAGACCATTACATAATATCACCGAGCACTCTATTAATCTGTAGACTGTATTTAACTGTTTGACGTCACATTTGTGCGTCTTCGACCTGATTCGGGAAGTTGAGGTTTCGAACGTCATAACACCGGGTTTTTTTTTATAGAATTAAGATATCACTGTGATCAATTTTAAATAATAATCACATTCTTTTCATTCTATTAGTTAGGTAAAGAGATGTTGAACGTTGGTAAAATTGTGTTGTTTTTTTTAAATTTCTTAGCTTAGTTATTAAACTGCATCGAAGATTTTCTTATTTGTCTTCATAAACCGGTTTTTACAAGACCAAGTATTAAAAATGTTTGAAGACTTTCAAAGTAGAATCGAATTGTCATGGAAATACGCTTGATAATAAAACTTGAGGTCAGTCATTTATTACGTAATTTTTTGAGGAAAGATATTAAGAATAAACAACTAGTCTTTCTTAGAACAGCAGGTAGACGCTTAAGTTTAATTTCGACATTACGTCATGTTTAAAAATAAACAAAACCCAAAGTATTATAACATAAATCATTCGAAAAAAAGGGAAACATCACATGATATCTACTGAATATTGCACTATAAATAAATAGAGACAGCCGTTTTTAGTTATAATGCGGACAAGAATTTTTTTTATAGTACAGCGCCTACCATATACTGGCTGGATTTTTGAGATGGAGCAGTAAGGGTAGGTTACCTTAACCGTTGTAGCCACGGGAAAACTTTCTGAGGAGAAAATCCTTATTTTTTTGAGATATTTTGACCTGCATTCACAGTTTTTTTTAAGTGTACAGTCAGCAAGATAAGGGGCATTTTACACAAAAACTTTTTTCATGCCAATCGATCCTGTCTCTTATAAGGATCAATAAAATCTATCAAGCTAACTGAGGTTAGAGTACTAACTTTGACAGAAATTGCAGAAATATTTTCCCATAAATTTCGTAGGAAATCATCGTGGTTTCCATAATCTTTTTCAACGTAAGTAATAAAATATGAAACTTTGTATTCGAACTACAAAATGAACTGGAATGTACACGGGAAGTATATGTAATTTCGCAATGAATAGATTAGGTATATGAATTGTTAATAATATGAGTAAAAGTAAAATTATGGGAAAAAAATAACTATAAAATGCATAACAAACGCGTGCGCGTGCCGCGGGCGCCCGCTAGTGGTATAATATATATGATAAAATAAAAAGAAGTTCAATAATTTTAAAATAAGTAAATTTAAATAAATTTCTCAAACCTTTTTTGTGCACTAGTATTTATTCTCAAACCTTTTTTGGGAAGTGTAGCACAACGTGTGTATCAATCCTCATTTAAAAAATAAAATCTTTATTGTGAGCTTCATCATTTCATCCGAAAGACGTTCACTTCTGAACATAGGCCTCCCCCAATGATCGCCACAACGACCAGTCCTGTGCTGCCCGCATACAGCGGCTTCCCGCTACCTTTACCAGGTCGTCGGACCACCTTGTGGCGGGTCTGCCCACGCTGCGTCTTCCGGTACGTGGCCACCACTCGAGAACTCTTTGACCCCAACGGCCATCCGTTCTACGAGCTACGTGACCCGCTCACTACCACTTAAGTCTAGCTATTCTTCGGGCTATGCCGGTGACTTTGGTTCTCCTGCAGTTCTCGTCATTTCTGATTCGATCACACAGAGAAACTCTAGCATTGCCCTCTCCATTACCTTTTGACCTTGTGAGCTTATTACTTTCTATATGTTAATGAAAGTTTTTTTGCCCCTATTTGGAAAAAAACTAATTGCCGAATCTTCTTTTTAAAAATATTAGCATTACGAAAGAAAACAGTTAAAACTACGTTAAAACCGTATCTTCAACGTTGAATATATATATATTCGTATTTATGTAGCTATCATTCATTTCTACACTACTAGATCATAGAGGACATATTATTTATATCTCTGTCTATGGTTAAATTCATTAATGATTTAGCTTAGGATTTTAAGGTGATTACTCTCGCCTGCAATAAAATTGAAGTAAATGTCGGATTTTCGAGAGTAGGTAATCCTTTATGTCGTAAATTATTAGGATGGTCACCAAGTGAAAACATTTAGCAATGCGTAACCGCCCACTCAACGTCGAGTGGATGACATCAGACGACACGAAGGTCGCTTTGATAAACCGGGCAATGTACAAAAAAAACGGGATTCTGGAATAGAAGTAATCATTTGAAAGGCGAATGCCATACAAGAAAATTATCGGATATGGTTAAGCGTTGACCATTTCTATACTAAGAGAAATATAATTTTTATTAATCATTTCCAATTTGAAGATCCATTTAATTTCAATTTAAATTTATTCGTAGTTTGCTAAATACTTTATAGTAATTGATAGTAAAACATATTCAATTAAAGTTGACTTTTATTTATATGACCATTTCAAAAACCAATATGATTTTTTTTCTAATGTCTTTGTACTGTAGAATTCTTACATTTTTTACCGTGCTTTATTTTGTTACTCAGCTATGTGTAGGTATTCGTTTAATTAATCGAATGCATATAAATAAAATAAATGTTGAATAAAGAAATTTTAATTTAAATGCACAAACTTCACCAAATTAATATCATATTCAGAAATAATACCAATTTTATCCTACATGATTATATTCGAAAAGTCTTTATATCTTTGAGTTATTCAATATTACTTACCCTTAAAAGAAAAAATACCTTTTCAGGTAAAAGTATGAAATCAAAATGAACGTCTATTAGTTGTATATTAATTACTACGGGTATCATTTTTTATGGTAAGTTTCTAAACCGTTAGTTTTAACGATCATATCATAATATTATACTACGTAAGTACTTAACAGTTTTTCAAATATTTGTTTACAATACATTTTATAATAACTGTTTGGCATAATGTAGTCGAAACTGACATACACTAATATTAACAATTCTAAGAAATCCTAGGAGAGACACAAATTTGCGTAACCGCTGCCAAATATTTGTAAAACTCGAAACGGATACTTCCTATCTATGCTTAAGTTTAATGACGCATTTAATCTCTCGTTAAAGTCTGTACTAATGTTAAGTATGTGAGACACTATTTGTATCTACTTGTATATAATTATAGTCTTCCTGTAACTGGCCTCTTTGACTTATAGCCACATTAATAATATATCCACATAATCCACCGCCCTGGATTATGTTCATAGGTGTCGACACACAGCGTTATTGTTCTTTATCATTCCTTATCTAGTTCTATAGATACAAATTCATTTTTGTTTAAGCTTCTATGTGGTAATATTACTTTTTCAAGTACTACAGTAAAAGTATAATAATCATTTATTAATAAATCTAGCTTATTGTACTTTTATTTACCTACGACAGTTGCTAAAACTCCTGAATGTTTATTAATAGATCAATGTAAAACTCACTTTGCTAATTCTTCTCTCCATGCCGATTCCGATGAGTTAAAAGGTTTACCAGTCATTAACATGGACATTTGACTTATACATCTTTTTAGTCCTGACATTCTATTTAGTACTGAAGCCACTTGTATGCTTAATATATTTTTGAAATAGATTAATTATTCTAATAAAAGTTTTGTCTTTATAGTAGTTTTATATATGGTATATTAGCAGAATAAAAAATTGAAGACTATCACCTAAAGAAGAAGAATTGTATCTAAATGATCTTAGATTATTAAATTATCACAATAACAATACTAAATCTATGACTGTGAGACGTATAAAATGTTGTACCAAAGTTTACAGTGGTTCCACTATATTTTTCAGCAGCACGTTAATAAGAGATTCACTAAACACTTCCTTTATATCAAAAAGCAACACTACAAATTTCCTCATCATCGTTCCTAAAGTCATTTCGAAGAAAACACTACGAGAGGAGAAAAATAATCAAAATGGCGACGTAAGGAAAACTGCGTGACTTCCGACGTGCGACGGACTTTCCACGCGCACCGATTCCGAAGGGAATTGGTCCAATACTGAAACGTGTGACTGTTGAACGTAACAGATGCGAAGATGCTCACAAAGTACAAACAAAATACTACAGAGAACAGGCGAACGTGCCAACGTTGGCAGTGGCGCCGCTACGCGTCGAGACGTCACCCAATCTATTTTTTGTAGAAAAATCTGTTCTCTACACTATATAATATCTCTATATAAATTAAAGACAACATTTTAAAGTTACGTATACCTATTGAGTTTTTTACGGGTTATTTCATTGAGAGATAAATATTTGGACATGATGTTCCAGTGAATTAGAGCTTCTGGAGACCTAAAGATTTTATTTATCTTTGACGTTGTTTACACAATTACATCTTGTTTGCGTGCTACGAGTTTATTGGTTTACAGATTTTTAAGAAGTTTATTTACAATGGCTTAATGCAGAAAGGAATCTGCGAACATAATTAATTGTGATTATTTACTATGTTTATTACGTTATAGACAGTTGATTGATTAGAACCAACATCGATGTTATATTTATTGAATCATAATACTTTACTACTGGTACAAAGGTCTTTTCTCGAGGTGCTACTGCAAATTTATATCTTTGTATTTTCTTCGCTAGGTGGCGGTAGTACGAGAACATATCTCTTATTATGTAGTTTTTTTAGATTCTTGAGAATTTATTTTCGACGGGATATTTCCATGCGTATAATAGATGTTGGGACTATTGGCGTACACGAGTACCCCACCACATAAATTAATTTATTTTTCGTATTTGTTATTCATTAAGTCTAATTATCTCAAACAGGTTAGAATAGTGTGGATATCTCAAAAAATGATTTATTACATTTTGTTCGAAAATCTTACTGTTCTATGATCTGGCTTAGAGCATATTAATGTAGCAAAATGAATCCAGTTCGGTATAGCTCAAAATTATATGATGACGATCAATATGTAAGTATTCCAAAACAATCTATCATGAATCTTCAAAGCAGATATTTATTTGCGTAGGTACATTAAAACGTTTGCGTTGTTAACTTCTAAATTACCTATAATTATTTGCCGCTTATTATTATTTACATAACGACATCCACGAACGTGTACACGTGAGTATCAGTGTGTTATTGAAAAACTTGTTGATTTAAAATTCATGCCCATTAGATATCTTCACACATAAAGGTCACGTTTGTTCAATTTCTTTAAATTCACTAATGGTTAGTACTCCTCTAAGTATGAATTATGTTTCCTAATTCTATAGGCTATTATAGCTTTAATATTTATTGCTTCCCTGTAAAGGATGCGCAGATTTTATTTATAAGCGTAAATGCATTCTATGGTCTATTAATCACGTGACTTTGGAACGTGTTGTCGTTGCTAATTGTGAAAAGATAGTTATAAATTATGTATAAGGATATACGCTGAATCGCAATTCATATTTTTTAAATACTTTGTGGGATAAACGCTTGAACACTTTTTCATCTAAAGTTAAGTGGCAATCTGGTCAAAGATGGTAGCTTGCTATGATTTCATCACCATGTTCTACTTCACCGAAATAATAGTTAACTAACAATAAGGTAAAAATTAAAGAAATATCTGTTAGATTGATTGAAATTTACGAAATAAAAAAAGATTATTGCTAAATCTATACATATAATAAAATTGAAGTGTCTGTTTGTAACGGCAAAATAACAGGTTTTAACAGGCATATGAAAGTATACACGACACCTATAACAAAAAACCATTTTATTTTATTTTTGTCTCTCTGTTTTGTTCCGAGTAATCTCCGAAACGGTTGGACCGATTTTGACGGGACTTTCACTGGCAGATAGCAGGCATAAATAACTAAGGCTACTTTTATTTTATCAAAATAGTTAGGGTTCCGTATTCAAAATAAAAAAGGTTTTCTAGTAGTCCATACGAGCGGAGCCGCGGGCACAGCTAGTATATAATAGAAGGAAAAATAAACGAAAAATAAACATATAATAAGACAGCATTACTTATAAGTTGGTAAATCATGTAAGATGACGGAAAAAACATACAATGCAAGCTACATTGAAGGTTAATCACTCTCTTTTGTATTTCTTGAATAATCATCGCCGAGAATAATATGAAAATATTTATATACTGAAATGGTTATTTTAATTTTTTATTATTTATTTGGAAATATTAGGTAGGTATTATTAATGTCAGAGACAAGGTAAAATTTATTATAATTTGAAATGATATTATTTATATTTATAGTATTATATAATAGAGTCTGCCTAATAGAAGCTGAAAGTTAGCAAGAATGGGCAAATAAATAGAATAAGTCGTGTTTCCCCAGACTAACTAAGAATAAACCTAATTTTTTAAGTAATTAACGTATTAACTACGAATAAACGTAATAATAATCAAATACGTTTATTCCTATTTAATCTGGGAAACTTTCTTTTGCCGTCAATTTTCATTCAGTCTTCATTAGACAGACTCTACCATTCTCTAAAAGTCCCAATGCTGGGCACATGCTTCTTCCCTTGGGAAGGCACTGACTTAATTACCACGTCAGCCCACGATATATTGGCAATTTCAAACGCCGAGAAATCTGCAGTTCTTTATTTTCCTAAATATCTTCTTTCACCGTTAGCCGATAGTGGTAAAAAATAAAATTTGTAAATGTTAGCGAATTTCGAAGAAGTCGTTAATACATACCGAGGCCCGAACCTGCGGACTTCAGATTGATATTCGGCAGGTCTAAACCACTCGAAAACCACGACTTACTAAATTATTTGCGAAGCATAAGTTTTTGAACTTACCTTAACAATCGATTTTAATATAATGTTAATTTTGATATTAATGTACAATATAATCATGGACAGTAAAATCGTATGTTAACAAAAAGTCAAGTTTTAATCTTGCCCCTCCGCTCAACATATACGCGTATCTTATACTGAACGCATATATATCCATTGTATATATATACTCAACTTACTTGTATACGGAAGTAATGATATATGTAATAATAATTTTACTTTGCCCATTGTATATATTTGTTTCAAGACAATATTTCTTAAAGAGTAAATTCCAACCGCGCGAAGGAGCTGACACGGCTTCATTTTTTTTTAATTCTCCACCGGATTCGTTTTTCCTAAATCATTCACGTATAGCTGTTACAGTCTTTAATTATAAACAAAATAGGTACATACCTGCTTAATTAATCACATTTTATTTTTTAATCCAAGCGATAAATGTTTCATGTAGAAAGAAAAAGAAAGAAAAGATTTATTTAACATATGAGAAATGTATTTAAAAAATCGAACTAATAGCGAGTATAATTCGCGCCCTGAGGGTTTCCGTACCTGCTGATTACATTACACACGGTACATTATTGTACAGACTTTTATATAAATATAGTTTGTATATTATCCTTATATTCTATAACAATATTATGTATTAACAGTATATAGTAACAATATTATAATTATGTAACAATACATAAGCATAAACAAGTAAGATTATAGAAAAACAAACTGGAAAAAATAACTACCAACACGCTTTCTTGGAATATGCTGCCAAAACCATTATAGAAACAATACAAATAGTTGATTAAGACATCTTCTTGTACAATATCAGTACATTTGTGTAGACTAGAAGGATCTAAAGAATCCGGTACACCTTATATAACTAACTTTAATATTTAAGCCACAATAAGTAATTTAATGTTACAAAAAATAAGAATTATTTATGTTATGTTTACGTAAAATAACAATTATGAATAGTATAAGGCACATTCTCCAAAATTGTGGCGAAAGCATGTTACGTCTAGGAGAACGTATATAGATTGTAACATACGATACAGATTTTTTTATAGATATAGAGATAGAGATAGAAGTCTTCTACTTTCGGCACTGAAAAAAATATGTACCTGATGTGCCTGAAAAAAAAGCCAAACTCTCAATTCACTTAACCATATAGTGTCACACTGCATAAGTGAGTACTTACTTCCTTGGTTATTGTCTAAATGAAGAGTGCTTTAAGTATTCATTTTTATATAGTAAAGTATTAGATAGTTTACCTTTAAAATAAGACTAAGTGAATGAAAATATAACTATCCGTGAATATTTTACAAGTCGCCACAAATTCTCACATCACTTTCCTCACATTCACGTTTTCATGCACAAACACACCTGTAAAAACTTGCACACACAAGTTTTGAGGACGTTATTATGTTCAACGGACGCAACTAATATCGATAAACAGCTCGCGCGGAGAAGATGTATCTTAGTTGATATTTTAAAAAGATAGGACAGTTAAAAGAAGTAAGTAAGTAGTCAAAAAGTGCTTTGTCAAAGAATTGTTAACATTCATTGGGCATTAATTACTCTGTAAACAAATGTACAATCTTTTTTTTTGTTTTTTTTTTAGCTATGTTTTTCTATTACCTAAATCGCTTTAAATATCTTAAACATTGTTTCATAATTTAGTTTTAATGAAAAATATATATATGTATAAATAACCATGGCTCACATTAGCGTAGTTACCATGACTAATTTGTGCATACGGTGATGTGAGGATGATTACTGTAATGTAACGCACTATAGTTACTTTTATTGTATAACATTTTTAATGGTAAAAGATATAAAAATACATTATTTAGTTGTTATATCAAATTTTCCATCCATCCATTCAGCCGACGTCTACATGTGCCTCTCTTAAAGGCCTCTCTAAATCGGCTAGTTCGCGAATGACGTATTTAAACAGGGTCTGAAGAACTTTAAGTACCGGTTTACCACGCGCCTTCAGAAGTTCGGCTGTGATTCTGTCTTTGCCAGCAGCTTTGTAATTTTTAACCTGTTTGAGAGCTATACTAATCTCACACAGACGCTGGTGTCTTTGGTTTATTGCTGGGCTTCATACTGGTTAACCTAGATCTTGGATCTTTACCTAGATTCGTAATGGGCATCTGCGTTGATGTTTATAAATCACTGTCAAAAGTTCAGGTTTGGATGACACGATCCTGACGCCCTCGTTCTTCAGCTTTGTTAGCCGACTTTGTTACATAAATAGATATCTTGCGAACACTTTCGTTCTATTGCCTCTTTAATAGGATTTGTATGAAATTGGCGTACGTCGCTTTTCAATAACTTGGAGATCCGTCTATTGAGCTCGCTATATGCACACGCATAACCTATTGATTGCAGAATCAATGCACGCCTCTCATCCAAGAGCTTAATAGTAGAGTCAGACAGTTTTACATAACATTACAAATACGTAGCCAGACTCCTACCGCGGAGTTTTAGCAGGATCTTAATTTGTCATGTGGTGGTTTTTCTTTTAATTCATAAACTTACGTTGTTTAACCCTATATTATGTAATTTTGGCGGCACTTTGCGTGATACAGTTTAGTTATTGCGCACAGATAAAATGGATTATAAATAATCACATTGATTTTAAGTTAACACATGACTCCCTGGACAGTTATAACAAGGGAGCCGCCATCTTGTTAAAGCTTAGTATAATTAGAAAAATATTCTATTCAGTTTACGCTGGCAGAATTGTGGATAAACAGAGTTGACATTAAATATTAAAAATAAAAGAAGACTCATAACGCTTATGATCTAGATTTCACGCTATTCGAATTTTGAGTTACAGTGCAAGTCATGTGATGTTGACGTTTATTCGACCTTGTGTTTAAGATATAAAAGTTCGTTACCCGACCCGTTGAGCGGTCACCCTCCGTCGCGGCTTCGTTGCGGCTTGGTTATTGAAGAGACAGATGTCCCTTCGTATTTATCCGTATTGTACAATGTATTTCTAAAGTAATACAATTCTAAAGTTGTACCCGCATCACCAGTGATTATATTCCATTTGTGAGTTTGTATGAATTCACGTTAATTTTTAACACAGTAATAATCATAAACCTTGTAATATTAAAGGTCTCTCAGATATCTCAGGTATTTACGTTTGTAGTTAGTGTAGGTTGTACATAGTTTGTAATGTGTAGTTTTTTATAACTTTGACAGGAGTTTAATTAATATGTATTTTTTTTTTTATCGTAGCACGGGAGCGAAGTATAATATAATCCAACAAAATCGCCTCCCACCGAAGGATCTATAATCCATTGCCACTTGTTACTGTTATGTGTCTCAATGTCACGTTATGTTTGAAGGACGCCATGCTGTAGGAAGTAGAGAAGGGATTTTACAATATAGCAAAGATATGACGTAGATTTTTGAAGCAATGATGGCTCAGTGGTGTCGTGTACGACTTCGCGTTAACTGACGTGTGTTCGAATCCCTGCAACGAGCCTGAGCCTTCGGTGAAGGAAACATCGTGAGGAAACTATAGCATGGTGGTAGGGCTTTTTCTAATGCCCGTCTGGCTAGCTACGACCCTCAAGTTGAAAATCTGTCGCCAAACTTCAATAGGTGTGTTCCGGCAGCTGCACTTGAGAGCCAGTATTTCAGTAGGTTTAGCGTGTTATCATCTTGGGCCACATCGTCACTTAACATCAGGTGAGATTGTAGCCACTAAGCCAACCTAAACGACAAAAAAAAGTATACTGAACGCTTGAAAAATATATTTGTTACTACAATCATTATATGTGGGGAAAAATAAAACTGGTATTCTTGACGCTTGTAACTGCCAATACGTTCTGGGCTGACGCGGTAATTAAGTCCTTTAATTCTCTCGGGTAGAAGCTATTGCCTAATAGTGGGACGCCTACAGGCTAACTGTGCCCCACAGTTTCCCCCGTGTTAAGCTCCCCACCGCGCAGACGCCAATGCACCCTTGTAGCCTATCGTTGTTCTTCTCACTTCCCTACAGCTTGCCAGATAGCCAATAAACAACAAAAAAAAACAATCTCTTGAGATTTATATTATACATAAATGTATGACTATATATTTATAAAGGGAATAAAACAGTGTGAAAATTACTTGTATCTTAAAATAAACATAATAACAATTCTAAAAACTGTGTAATTAACTCGCGTGGGCTTTCACTAGCACAATAGCATCTTTACAATTTTTAAATGCAGTCGTTACTTATACTGAGCTGAAACATTAAAACTGGGTTGAAATAATAAAAAAAAAATAAGAAACTATGATTAGAATTGGAAAGTATGCTAGCGTGACATTTTTAACAACACTCCACATTTATATGAGCATCGTAGTAAATATACTAACAAATTCAAAATATCAATTTCAAAGCATAAGAGAACTGAAAGACCGCGGTAAATTCTACATCTCTTTATAGATTAACAAGCCCAATTTTTTTTTGTTTACGTTTCATTTCTGTCCCATTGGCCATAAAGCGCCACGATGTCGACTCTAGTATAAAATACATTCATACATACGCATATGCATATTGTCTCAATTGTTTAGACAACGAAACTGCGAATGACCTTACATCTTTGTTATTTCACACGTTATTATGCATATGCCAAACGTCTGAAGGTAACTTTAAATCGGTTTGCAATTATATATATTTGCCAAAGAGAACAAAGTTCATAAACCATATTGTTGGGAAAACCTAAACCTAAAAACAACACTTGATTAATATGTTACATGAGTTAGAATTATTTCTTACTTATCGTTGGATTCGAAATGTAAAGGTTTAGTTAATAGCATAAGAGACAATAATACAATATTTATTATATTCTTATTTGCACTTCTTTGGTATCAAGAACAGTTAAGAAAAACTGTGAAAAGAGCCTCCGTCAGTGACGATTAGTGAGTACGTCCGGCGCACCCTACGCAGTTAGTCCGGCCTCCTTTTGTAATTCGCTAAGAACAAAGCGATAGCAAGAATAGCTAAATATCGGTTTCAAAATGGCAGTTTCGTATTACGTATCAGTTATAATGTACCAAATATAATCTGAATTTGATATTTTGATGCCGATAATTAGCCATTTTTGCTATCTCTTTGCTCTTGCGAAATACGTTAGTAAGGGGCCGCTTCCAACTTCACTGCTATATTTGTTAAAAATACGACATGTACCCACTTTCTATGATAATATAACATTTGTCTTCAAATTTGAATAATTAATTAATTGATTACTATTACAAGCAAAAGGGCTTAAAACTATATTGCAAAAAGCTATATTGGCCAGAGGTAATGTCTAGAAATATCAGTCAATACAAATGTAATTCTCGAGAAAATAGATATCGATGATTTTGGCAGAAACTAACATGTTGTTTAATAATTAACGTCATATCTAATTCATCCTTGCTAATGGTTATTAAGAGTCAAAACAGATTGTAATCTCTCCCTATAGAATTGAATTAGTAATTTAATTCTCTATTTAACATGTAACAGTGTACCGTTACCTATTTATCCAATACGAGTAGACGTCGTATACCTAATAAAATAAAAACTAGAGTCGAACAATAAGTGTGCTGATCACACAGACTTTTAAATTAATTTAAACATTGAAATTGTTCCAATTCGTAATATTACATTATATTACATTCATAGTTCAGTCTAGCAATCTTCTATAATGTACCTTTCTCTGTTATTTTTTGAAATTTGTACATTTGTACTGTACACTACAGTATCCGACAGTTCTAGTGAACTTCGTTCTTAATTAAATAAACCGGGTGATGTTGCCAAGTCACCTTGTCTGGTGACACGTGTGTCGGAAATAGCTATCGCGCTATCGTTTTCCATGGCCTGAAGAAGATTGGTAAAACTAAAAATTAGTTTCACTACCGACTAATAGATGTCAGTACATTAAGTATAGCTGAATGCTATGGTTTTTGCATTATAATGTGTAATGCATTATTAACTAATAAAGAACATTACTTGAAGTTGAAGATTGGAGTTTTTGGCGAGATCTTTGTCTTGTTGTGGTTTATTTATATATATGTGTTTTTTTAATCCTATATTTTGTAATTATGTATAAGTTGATGGTAATGGTTTGAAAATAATAACATAGGCCATGAAATTTGAGTTGCCACAAAAACTCGCTGGAAAGTTCTAGACAATACTGAAATCATCACATGACATTCTGTAACTAATCACTTAATAATGGCAATTATGGTCTTTAATAAAGTGACTAGTTGCCAAGTTAGAAAAAGGAATAAGAAGAAATTGAAGATTATTAATGGTCATTGTATCTTTTATATGTATATGAGATTTACTACTTTATATTTTAAGGTGATCCAGTTGTTACTGAATACAGATGCTTTATCAACAAACAAGTCTTTTGATAAATAAATCTTCATATTTTTGTATTTATAAAACAAGATACTAAACAAGGTATGTGATAAAGTACTTGTACTAAAGCATGCGAGCAGTTTTCTTTGTTCGTTAACATCGAGAAGACTGTTTCAAATATTATTACACCAAACTGTGACATCAATAACTGAGTCAGCACCCTACCATACTTGGAAGCCTTCGTAGGAAGATGTGGGATAACAGAAATTTGTCCATTACAGGGTGATTGTATTAAATAAGGTATGCATAATAAGCACACCCATATATATATGACTTAATTCTGGATATTATACTCAGAATAAGAGCGAAAGTTGGACAAATGTTTTGAAAATCGGCAATGCGATAAATAATAGTGTGCTACAAATATTTCGGTTGGTTAGCAGCAACCAGTACTTGAGGTACACAGTGTGGATCTCTTACGCTTACCAACGACAGACTCTTCGTGAAAATTGCATTTGCAATAAGACTTATTTACAGGCTGTTGACCTGCATATCAGACCTATTTGAAGCAATGATAGCTCAGTTGTAGAATATATGGGTACCGCTTTCAAATGAATTCAAATCCTTATAAGGAGTCTAAGTTTTCGGTGAAGGAAAACGTTGTAATGAATCCATAACATTGTGGTAGGGCATTTTTAATGCTTGCCTGGCTAGCGACCACCCTCAAGTGGAAAATCTGTCGCCAAGCAACTACAGGTGTATTCCAGCAGCTGCACTTGAGATCCAGTTCCTCCAATAAGCTAAGCGTGTCACCATCAGGTGAGATTGTGGCCATATGGCTAAATATATAAATAATAATAATAAAAAAGTACCTCATCAAAGTTTCATAACTGATGCTAACAGCTATATAAACACTTTTATATTTTCGTTGCTGGCAAAAACTGATATATTTTCCACTCGTCATGATTAGAAGAAGAGAAGTAGGGCACAGAGAAATTACTTTGGAGATTTCTCTCTACTTGGGGCAGCTCGACTGGTGGAATACCTCCACCCTACAGAAGATCGCAGTCAAACCACCTAGTAATGTATTCCTGCGGTGAGTAGGGTTTCCAGAGCTCCTTGGGAAAGGGGATGTTCAAAGAGAGGTAAGGCACAGACAAAATTTCTTTGGAGATATCTCTTTACTTGGGGCAGCCAGAATGGTGGAATACCTCCACACTACAGAAGATCGCAGCCAAATAACCTTGTTGTATTCTTGTAGCGAGTAGGGTTCAAGAGCTCCTTTGAGCAGGGGGTTCAAGGTCGGCAACGCGCTTAT
The DNA here is from genome assembly GCA_947532125.1 of Saturnia pavonia. Lineage (NCBI taxonomy): Eukaryota > Metazoa > Arthropoda > Insecta > Lepidoptera > Saturniidae > Saturnia > Saturnia pavonia. Next base: position 10,575,158 of record OX383908.1, read on the forward strand.
GATACCTTCGGCTTTACAAGTGTCCATAGGCTAAATAATAAGGCTAATAAGTAAGAATTCAGCAATTTCTGAATCATTAAGTAACGCGGTCTGCGCTAACTTTTCTATCACTATCTTCTTTGTTTGAAGAGTCACTAATAAAAACATTATAATGAATTACTTAGATGAAAAAGTTCAAATAACGATGATCGTAGTATGGATGTAGTATTGAAAACTTCAGTATTAAAATTTCAACTTATGTGATATATTTTTATTTTTCTTAACGGTCATATTCTTGTTTTTTTATATAATAATTCCAAGATACATATTACTCCTCCCTTATGATTTCGTGGAACATTAAGAATACGTTTATTATATTACAGTACACTGGAATTCAGTTTTCAAATCAACCATAGCAATAAATATTTGCAGACTAGCTGGACAGTGCAAATATTTCACACATTATAGAATGTAGATAATCTAACTAAAAGCTGTTACATTAGTTAAACGGAATGTTAATAGATGGTGCCTTGAATATATTTTCATTAGCATCAACAGATGGCATCCTAATTAAAAGAGGTTTAAAATATATTTTTTAATTAAAACATTAAATTTAAACGATTTATCTACATTTCGTCAATAATGGGGAGCATTAGCTTTAAAATGATGTTTGAATCATTAATTTTGATGGAAATTTAACGGAAATATAATATTGCCAGGAAAAACACCTTTGAGAAAAAATATTATGATATCTTATTAAAGTACGTAAGCTCACTGAAATGATGAAACTTTTCAAATTACTTTATATCTTTTATGCGCCATTTCAGTGGCGTTATTTGCAAATCGTATGCAAAAATGTACTCTTTCCCACACTACCGTTGACAGATTGACGAGGAAACGTGCTCCAGTCTGTCATTACGGCCAATAATGACTGCACATTTTATTTCTGCACACACCTACCACAGTGTTCTTGGTACGACTTGCAAATTTTATTACGTTTTCAGAGTACAAAATACATATTCAATAGGCGACTACCAATTTTTCACTGAACTGTATCGTTCTTATTTAAATGCATAACGATAGCCTTTTATATATACCTATCGTATATATTGAAAGTCTTTTCAAGTACATATTTATTTGGGAATTATTTTCTCATGTAATAGTTGTTTAAGTCTAAGTGAGTGGTCTAGTTTGAATAGGTAATTTGTTCCACATATTATTTTATGTTTATTTATTGATAAATATAAATAAAATAACTTGCCATATGTACGTACTTCTTAAAAAAAATTGCCGTGTAGATCAAAATCGACAAATTACTAAATACACATACGCATGTTTCTTCTCTCCTCCCAGAGGAAAAAAAAACATGTATAGTTTGTTTAGATATGGAATTAGTCATTTTGCAACTTATTTGCAACTACGGCAACAGTCCAAGCTGAGATTCGGCCACTTTAACACCCTTTGAGCTTGTTGCCACGCTTTCGCAGCTGAGTGCCTTAAGCGCACGCCCCCAAGCCCGGTGAAGCTGTAAAAACCTTCTGAGGTTTCATGGGCCATAAGGCCAACAGTATAGTCAGATCGAAAAAAAGGGGGACATGATTAAGTTAGCCATCAATGATAATAATATACATGTACATTTTAATGGTTTTTAATCATTATTTTAATCAAATTAAATTAATGTTTACTTATAAAAAAATAAAAATAATCTTAAATTGTTTTATTACAATTTGGCTACAATGTATTATATACATTATAAAAGTATCCGTTTATTTGTTAGGTAAATCTTTTTTAACCAAATACTGCGTTTTATTTATCCGTAGGTACTTACAAATAAGACAATAGTAATTGTTTACAAGGGTAAACAAGGTTTTTTGTTATTCATAAGTATTTACTCATTATTGAGTTATTTTGATTTAACCGATTAAAACCCTATTTAGTAAAGTAGATTCTACATTTTCTCTAAAATCATTGACTCTTTTTGATTTAACAGTTACTTCATACAACTGTATCGATGACGTAACGCGCAGAAATCTTTTTGCGTCGGTGTATAGACGCGGGACAAAAAAGTGGACTTTACATTGAAAATGAATGAACCATCGTGGCATCGTTTCATCTCGTGGAACTCATTACCATATTCTGACTCATGATACCAAAAATATGACACGATATAGCACAAAAAAATTAAAATCAAAACTCATCTCATTTCCATGGAAACGTTTAAAAGACTTAATTTATACTTGTAAGAAAAAGTTGTTGACAGTTTTAGCGGGACCTTGATGTACCATGTTGTGGTTTTTATTTTAATTCATAAGGAGGGGTGCCTTGGGTGTCTCCACCCGACATATGGTCGATCCACTTGGGTATCGCGGTCTGGTATGCTTTAAGAGCACGGGTCGTATCCCGCGCCACGCTAGCCTCAATGACGTTTTACGTCGGGCCTTTGCCAGCGTCAATATACCAACAAGCCTGGAACCAATCGTTTAGCATGTGACGATGGCAAAAGACCCGACGGTATGACGCTTATGCCCTGGGGGATGGGTCGACCCTTGGTATGGGATGCCATGTGCATGGATACTTTGGCAACGTCCCATCTTTCAGTTACTTCATTGAGACCTGGTGCAGCAGCTGCCTCAGCGGAGGACTTCAAATGGCGCAAGTATGAAGCTCTAGGTAAGGGCTATCTATATGTTTGATGTAGAAACTCTGGGACCGTGGGGTAGTGCGCGTAGCCCTTTTGAAAGACCTCGCGAGTCGACTGATTGAATCGTCTCGCGACCAGAGGGCTGGCCAAAATTTCGGTCATTGTATAAGCATTGGCATACAATATGTCAATGTAACCAGCCTTTTGGGTACTTTTCCATCCAGCTGCCAGTTAGATGGCATCGACTATTTGTAGTTTTTTGATTAGTATTATTATATATTTGATTATCATTTTTAAGATTTGTATATAATTTTAATTTAGTTTCTAAAGTGTAGTGTAGTTTTTTGTACATGTTAGTTGAAACTTGAAACATTTTGATTTATTACTAGCTTTATATTACGTTGTATTATGTGGTCACTATATTTTAATTCATAAACTTATTTTATTTGGCCCTATATTATGTAATATTGGTAGCATTTTACGTGATTTAGTTTGGTTATTATAGACAAATGCATATATATAAAAAATAAAATATTCTATCCATTAACAAACGGTGCTAGTAATTAAGAAGTAGAAAAGGAAAACGTTGTTTGTGGAAATTTTTAAATACGAAGTACAAATGGAATAATATCAAATGCTTTTTTTTTATATTGCCGCATTTGTTACGATGTATTCAATTTCATTATTTATAGCAAAAAATTCTGTGAATACCATCGACATTAGATATATAATCAAAGTCTGTAATTTATTGATGGTTTATTTGTTAGAGTATCTGATCACTGTTTTTATGCTAACCAGTTTAAATTTAAGGTTATTCACACCAACTACGACTGGTAAATTTTATATGTACCTTAAATAATCATATTTTGTCTTTTTCTTCTTTTATATCGATCGGTGAAAATTTAAACAATTTTATGTAGAGTTTATTTAATTTGTGATTTAAAGTGTAAGAGTTGAATATTCATATATGAATCTTTAGTCTAATTATCTCTGGGTTGTAAATTCAAATACCTTTGGGGTCTATAAATTTTGTTTCTTTTATAAATATTTTAGTTATATTGGTAGGATACGACAATTGTAACTGACTGGATCGTTACCATCATACACCAAGTGTAACCCGCCAAAGTGACTATCTTTTGGTTTGTCGCGACCCGCGACGTATTACCGATCTCTCGTTGGTCGCTGTTTGTTCTGGATTGTTCTTTGCTTACTATCAAGCATAATAAATACACTTTGCAGTGCTACTATGTAAAATAATATAGAATTTAGCGACTTTCATTGTTTTTTTTTTTATAAACTATGGTGGCAAACAAGCATACTGGCTGATAGCAAACGGCTGCCGTATTCTATTGACGCTTGTAATACCATAGATATCACTAGCGCGTTGCCAGCCTTAAACATCCTACTCCAAGGAGCTCTAAAACCTTACTCACCGCAAGAATACAATACAAGATTATTTGGCTGTGATCTTCTGTAGGGTGGAGGTATTCCACCAGTCGGACTGTTCTAAGTAGAGAGAAACCTCCAATGAAATTTATCTGTGCCTTACCTCTCACCTACTTCAGTAGTCTACACTAAATACGTTTTCATTTGTGTGCAAATTTTTTTTTAATTTTTTTGAACAGTCCCTTAAATGAAGCTGATTGGGCTGAGCACGTGATTTGCATAGAACACTATCGAATTAATTAAATGAGAACTCGTGACCATGATGACTCTATCATTATATAACAATTACTAACCGCTACCGTTTAATACAAATCAGTGTTTCTACTACTTACTAGTCTTGTATTTGTTGACTATTTGACCAAAGAATACAGTAACTAGGTACATACAATTTCCAAAATTGAAGTAACTTCAATTTCAAAGATCAAATCAATCAAGTTTTTTATTTAATTAACACCAATGTTTCAGTTAACCCGTTCGTTAATTGACTTACTGTTCTTATATATCACTAGTTTTCCGCCTGCGCCTTCGTTTGTGTAGACTACATCCGTCACCCATGCTACGGTCTACCGGAGAGGTTTACCGTTTACCTGTGCAGATAGGCCTGCGCAGGAACATCTGCACAGATAAACTTCTCGTGTAGACCGTAGCTATGTTACCGGCTTAAGATTTGTATTTTTTACTGTAATTGAATTTATATGCTGTTCATTTATTTATTTATATATCTAACCTGAAAAAGATTTAAGATAGCACCGTTGTGATTTGAATGCAACGAAAAAGCGACAATAAAAAGATACAACCATATACATCTATAGGATTTAGCCTACGAGAGAATGAGATAGAATACATTTAAATTATACACGGTTAATGCAAGTCCCGATTTTCATGATTGTGATCGTTGTCGGATTGGCGTAGTGGTGTGAGACTACCAGATTTCATATGCAGTACGCACGAGTGGTCGATAGTTCGAATCTCGCTGATTTAGGATATTTAAGAAGAACTGCTGCACACATAAAAGAACCATACAAATCGCTTCCAATCTCTTCCATCCCCTTGGTGGTTGAATTTCGAGAAATCCCTTTTTAAATTAAACCTACAATACATAACACGTTCGTATCTTCTCCAAATTTAAAATTTCTAACCTCAGTAATTTTGGCTGAGCGATGATGAGTCCGTTAGGATATTGCGTATTATGTATGTATATAGATACTGTTTATACTATACAATATAAGTATAAACTAGCAAACTAAATATAATATATGACTAACACTTTATTCTACTTTTCTAATGAGTAATCTTTGTTAAGAAAGCTGTTATTATTATAAGTACTAATCGGCAGCAACCGTGTAGGTGTTAAAACTTTCTAGAGATATCACTGTAACTGGCACAAATTTGAAAGAAGCAAAAAAAAAACTAACTTGAATTGGAACCCCTCTCAAACAGCGTTGCCAACCGTACTTTATTGTAACGTGTCCTATTTTATTTTCGATCAACATACGATATACTTTTTCTAAACTAAAAAACTAAAACTATCAACTTTTAAGAAATCATATTAGATTAGCAGGTCCTGCAGACATTATTCTACTTTTTCTAGTAGTCAATAGCTCGAACACAGCGCCACCTATCGCATTCAGGAATAGAATGAAAACATTCCCCACGAAAAATATCTATCAACATTCATAGTGATCGGTCCAACGGTGTTGGATTTTATCAATCTCATGTTACAGTACACACGGATATCGATTTTTATATTATATAAATGTTGCAATCGCCATCCTTTTTTGTATCTCTAAGCGAGTATAACAAGTGCTATTACATTGTTATTAAAATCATACCGCGATATTGAGACATCTCATTGGGTTAAAATTATACATCAATAAAAGTTTAACATTTTTGAATGAATAAAATATTTATTTTTAGTTTATACCAAACCCTAACTTTCAAAAAAATACGACACGATTGCTCCAAGCCCGGTGAACATGTAAAAGCCGCAAAGGCTCCAGGGCCCCTAAGGCTAACAGTATAGTCCGTTCGGAAAAAAAAAGCTGACACGATCACTACGGCATGTACAATTTTAGACTAATAAAATCACCTATCAAAATAAACTAAAAAACATGACAAACTTTTACTATTTGAAATTTGATTTTCTATCAGCAATAATTGATTTCAATTTATAAACTCGTTTATAAGATCTTTCTAGGCGGTTATTGTTATTCAACATTTTCATTAATAATTCATTGAACTATAAGGAATGTGGTTTTGTTGCTATGCGTTCAATTGTCTATATTTATGCATCTAAAGATAATTAGCAAGTAAACTGGTTTCACACCTTTACTGTCCTGACTTGAACAAATACAGGTAACTAAAAGGATTGAATTTAAATTTAATGGTGACATAGTAACATTAAAATGATAATTTTGTATAATGATTGAATGTGATTCATAACTAATAAATGTTATATAACATACAATATTTCATAATAGTTACATAATATATCATGACAACTATTATGTCTCGATTGTCATCCATTACATTTATCCCAATTAAGTATTAATAGTATTGTTGCACTGCCTGCATTGACTAAAATATCCACAGACATACGGGTCTGGACACGGCTGCAGTTCTCTGACAGAATACAGGTAAACTGACTTAACTCTGACGCAATGCAAATATTTCAGTGTTTGTCAATGGAGTTTCAAGTATTTTAGAGAAGGCATTGCTGCAGCGAGGTTTTCGTAATATTATTTTTTCCTTGCCTGCCTTCTTGAACAAAATTCTGGTTACATCCTTGTAGTATTATCAAATAAAAGTCATAATATCAAATAGCCTATGTAACTTCTGGCACCTTAGACTATGAAGAAATTGTTCAGAGTATGACAACAGTGACAGTATCCATTAAAAATACCATTGCACGACACGACACAACGTTACGCCCTAGTATTAGTTGTATTATCTATGCCAGTATCACTGATACTAGGACAGCATCAACACGCGGCGTCACTGTTGCCGCAGATGTTCTTCTTGAAATTCGAATACGTCATAGACAACGCAACAAACAGGAAAATAGTTATGTGGTATTTTAGTCGGTACTTCATCCAAATTCGACCAAAGTCAATCTATCTATACTAATATAATATTATAAAGAGGAAAGATTTGTATGTATGTTTGTAACGAATTGGCTCAAAAAGTACTGGACCGATTTTAAAAATTCTTTCACCATTTGAATACTATATTATCACTGATTAATATAGGCTATTTTAATTGCAAGAAAAAAATAAGGATCCCTACTAAAACTACAATAATGTTACCCAAGGTGTAAAAAAATGCCTATAAAATATCTTTCATAGCATGCGCTGCGCAAACTATTGATGATATAACAAAAAAATGTTCCACAATATTAAAGAACATATCAATATCTACAAAAAATGTCGGAATAGCATGTATCTAACTATTGTAGTTATGTGTCACTATAAGTACTTTTTAAAACTTTAAAATTTAATAGAAATTCAGACCAAGTTATTTATACCTTTGCCTTAATCCCTACCTACATAAAAAGCAAGGCTGTTTAAATACCTTTAAATTACTTTTTAGTTTATTGAAATCGGACATTCCATTCGAAAGATAACACGAGTTTAATAAACATGAAATAAAATTAATTCGCCGCCACGCCGCCGCCGCCGTGTACGTTTATGCCAAAATGTTTAAAAAATAAATGTCCACCCGTGCGAAGCCGGGACGGGCCGCTAGTATTTTATAATATGTATGTATGTATATATGTGTTTTGACGCTTAAAATGGCGCCGCGTCGTTGTCTATTAGTTTTAATGAACCGTAACATTAGTCAACATCAGTCATCTGTGAATAAGCATGCTGTGTTTTAATATCAATATATTTACACGTTGATTCATATATTGACTTCATTTTAATCGCATTTATTTCGCATATATTTTATAATATGAAAAGTATATTTAGTTGAATTTATATTTGATAGAAGCAATAAAATATGGTAATGTATATTATATACTTAATAGCTGAGCCCGCGGCTTCGCTCGCGTGGGCGATAGAAGAACGCGTGATGCTTATAAAATCGTAGTACTTTAAAAAGTTAATAACTTTTTAATGAATAAAGATATCGTACTTTTTTTATAAGGACCAAGTATCTAAGGAATAAAACAAGAAAAGTTGAACAAATCTATCTAATAGTTTTTGCTTGATGCGCGCACAACGTAATCAATCATTTTATTTATCATTACTAAGAGTGTGTGTATTATATTTGCAGTGGTTAGCATGGGTGGCATCCGGAACAGCAAATCGCGCTTCTGGGGGCGGCTAGAGCAGATTGGGTAAAATATGTGGACGAGTTATTATTTTATTGTTTTCTCTATATGTATTCATTTCTTTTATTATCGTGCAAATGATATCCCAAGACCAAAATATTTACAAACATCTGCTATATTAACAAAAAAAAAATATAGTTTTAGTAAGTTTTTTTTTTCACGGTCGGTGTCACCCCATTCCAGCTAGCTACGCCGCTGTGTTTTTGCAATGACTCATAAATGAGCACTAGAAACTGAGGTGACTTGACTAGAAGTAACCCACGCGACGTTAGTAAACCTAGCCTAGAACTTAATATGTCGTCTCACTTGTAACATTCTGAAGCAATGATGACTCTGTGGTAGCGTTAACGGATACGCACGGCGACGATCGACGTGAGATCGAACCACTACCTCAACTGAGTTTTCGGTGCAAGAAAAACATCGTTATGAAACCATAGCATGGTTGTAGGGCATTTTCTAATATCTGTCGGGCTAGCTACCATCCTCAAGTTGAAAATTTAACGCCAAGCACCCACTGTCACTTAATATCAGTTAAAAATACATTCTAACACAATTAATTATTCCTCATTTAACATTTAATGTACTTTTTTCTAAGAAAGAAAATTATTGGATATTTAAAACGTCAATGCTAGCCGTATTTATTCAGGTGACAGTCGAATGTACGTCAGCGTTTCGTAATGAAGTACCTACATCATCACGTTTCACAGTAAAAACGTTTCTAAAGTTAATGCAACTAAACAAAACTGTAAAAATATAGTTAGCTAGTATATTTAATGAGTAATCCTAATGAAATACCGTTTCTTCGTTAATCAGTCTTCAGAGCACATAGTTATATCTAAAGAAACTGTTTACATAGTTGTTAGGTCATCAGAGATGACACAAGCGTCCAGGAAAATTTTCTTTAACTCTTGTATTGACATTGTAATTTACATCAATGTTTTTACGACTACTTAATAATTTCTCTTGACAGATCTTTCGATGTTCTAATTGATATAATAAATTACTATAAAATTCTGAAATATATTTTGACAGTCCTCGTAGCGCAGTGTTAGTAGGCCCTACTATTAAGCTGAGAGGTCGCGGATTCTATCTTTGCGCCGGACTGTTGTTGCATTGTCAACGTTTCAAAAAGCTACATGTGTATATTGGCTATTTGGTTCCTATGATACAAGCTATACATAATTTGGAATCAAATGGGATTCCAAATGGATGGGATTCCAATGGGATGTCTGAGATTGTCCCTTGAAATATTAGCGTATAAATACGAAATTCCGATATGACGTACTTTTCAAAAACATTATTTTTATTGTATTAAACAGGTAATATGTATTACAAACAAATTTATTATAAACAATAAAATAAAATAAAATAAAACAATACAATAAAACAATAAACCTTGAGACTAGACAGAAAGAGAACTTATTGTGAAACAGGAACCTTAAAACTGGATGGTAAACTGATTTCGATTCTAAGGCGAATACTTTTAAATACTCTACCGAAGTGAAATTTTTATAACACTTAGTACAAGTGAACGACAAGTTCAGTATTGCAAAACATGCATGTGAACTGCGTAAAGAAATTTCAAACGGAGCCAAGCGTGCGTCCTGAGACTAGCGATAAGGCACGTCAGGAAGTAAATTAAAGACGTATTTTATTAGTTTGTTTTTAAAATATGGTGAAAATAAACTAGTTAGGAATCTTTTGTTTCTAATAATATTTAAATTATTTACATTTTAAGCGGAGCGGTTGCAACTGGTAACTACAAAGTCTGTGCTTTCATTGAACACAGGTCTCGCATCACAGCGGTAATGGCTCTGCTGCGAACCAACAGGTAGCGGGTTCGATTCTCGCACAGGATGGACTTGCACATATGACGAAAATGATTGTGACTTCTGTCTGTTTGTATTTTTATTAATTTTTAAATAATTTGTAAATGAAAACTATAGTGTCTAATAGTTGGCCCAGCAGACGTTCTGCTCTTTCGGTTGTTAAAGTTACTAACACACCCCCACCTTTCGGATTCAGATTTTGTGTTTTTCTTTTATAATACTTAGCCAATATATATTAGGAATAGAGATTATTTTAGTCCATATACTTTTTTAATAACGACTATCGGATCCTAACATTAATATGAACCATCGCGTCATATCTTGAAACAATTATATTATGTGAATATGACCTCAATCGGCACACAAGATTTTTATTTATCATCATCATCATCATACTAAATTCATACTGCCAATAAAAAAATATTTTTGATATGATGACAGCTTATCAGATCGGGTTTAATAGCTAAACGGCATATAAGGGGGACGTTGGCTTATCGATGCCAAATATTTGTATTCGTTATATCAACACACATGTGAACCCTCACACATACAACAACAATACTACCGTATGATCAAAATTCAAGCCTCATGTCCACTGCAGAGGAAGTGAACGGCCTCGCGACGTTCTTGGTATATTCGTGCTGTGAATTCGTTCATATTGCTAAATGTTATTGGCAAGGTATTGCTTAAGCTTTCTAGAGCGATAAAAAATATTTTATAATAGTGATGTAGCCGGGATGAAATCTACATATAAAGGTCAAGAAATTGTTTATTTGTTTGGACAAATTAATTTTGTATTTTATAGAAGGAAGGATAGGAGGAAGGTTATATAGACTATATAACTTCACGCTACAATCCTAAGGAGCGCGGAGCAGTAACCATGATCGTCAAGCAATCTGGCAAGCTGTAGGCAAGTACGGTGAGTGAGAACAATGAACTAAACGGGTGCATTGGCGGTGCGGTAGCAGCGCGGTGGCCGCGCGGTCACGCGGGTGAGAGTTGGACGAATAAACTGAACACAGGTAAAACCCTGGTGCCATAGCTAGTATTTAATAAATATATCATAACTGTCATGCTACATATACGAAAGTTTTTAATTAAAATGTATTGTAATTTTATGTTTTTAATTGTAATTATTTCTTCTGTTTTATGTATCTATTACTTGAGATTTACTTATTTCATGTTTTTACTTATACCATCTTAATGTACAATAGTTACATACTATTCAATATATTTTTACATAATTAATTAATTATTTAGAGAACCTTTTTATTAAACAAAAATTGAACCATGTCAAATAAATCGATTTAATTCTAATATAAATTAAGTAAAACTTGAAGCAATAATCAACATTATTTACAATTTAAGTTCACAAATCTTGAAATAAGCCCGAACTCCCTATAAATTATTTTGAATGCCTAATTACCCACTAGCACTACTATTAGCAAAATACACATAAACATATTTATGTAAAATTTGAATTAATAAAACTATTTGATATATTCCCCAAAAAACAATTATTAAGAAGTTTTATTTTTAACAAACCTTTGAACATTCTACGTGTATTTCATTTAGTGTAAGCAAAGAAACGTGTTCTTTATCTAATTACCCCATAAACAGATAGCATACAACAAATACTTGACATAAAGATACGTTGAAATCGAAAAAGGAAATAATGAAGAATTACATATAGCGGTAAATATTTGACCATGAGTAGGTGTCTCAAGTATCATTGCTAGCTTATTCATCACTCAAGTATTGTTTCACTTAATGTCTCGGCGCCTGGTTTCCTGTAAATCATTGCGATTCTCAAAAGGACGTCCGTTTCCTTCGGGCACAATTTTGCATATGACGGGAAAGCTATTGACAAAATATCTTTCATTTGGTCTTCAGCGTCATTGGGAAACGGAAGGACCATTTATGTGTAAGTGTTCTTATATATAGCCTATTATTAATACTTTTATTATGCAAGATATATTTTCTTGCATATATTTTAATCGATGATGCATCTACGAAATGTCTTATTATTAATAAATAGTTAGTCCCTTCACGTAGTCATTTATATGTTTTTGTTTCGTACAAATATTCTGATTCCATAATACATTCAATATCAAGAACTGCAATTACATAGATTTCCAATTATTGTCTAAGAGTCACCTAAACTTTATAATCCCGGAACCTAAATACACCATTAAGCGAGCAGAATGCTATTTTATCTACTGAAAAGCTATTATGCAATAATAATGTCGGATTCAAAATAGAAATAATAAATCGAGATGACAACCGACGAAGCCATGGAGATGCCACGTCGCGTCTCGCCATTTGCGCTCGGCTCGACCTTTGCATTTGCTAATGGAAATTCCAGTCTGCCACGCTTGGCCCTGATATATACTGATATATAATCTAACCATGCCCTTCGGCTTCACCTATGTTAAATTTATTCGAACAACTCTCAACCAAGCCGTCGCAAATGTATCCATGTAGGATATCGTCGTTCACACTTCCCGTGCTTGCGTGCAGCTTGCCAGCTTGCTTAACGTTCATGGCTATTGCTTCACTCGTTAAGGTCATAGGTTGCAGTTATATATTCTATAACCTACCTCAATAAATCTATACAAATTATAAAACTCAACGTCTCTCAGTCTGTCCGTCCGTTTATGTTCTTTTCACGCAAGAACCACTTATCCGATTTAAATGTTTTTTATTTTAATTTGTAGCTATGTCATCTGGCCAGGTTATAGGATATATTTTGTAAGATAAAATTACATACGAAATAATCAGTGAAGATAATGGTAAGTCAATTCGGCAAAAAACCTAATTTGGGGCGCTTAAATGGCTTACGCTCGGTAAAACATACGAGATATATCAAATTAATGTTCTACATAATTGTAAACCTTAAAAAGACCTACAAAAAAAGTTAGAGTTAGCATATATCTATCTTCTAAGGATCACCCACAATAAGCATTTTTATTTTCCCTTTGTTGAGCGGGGACAGTACGAATTGCGCGCGTGCTCGACCGACGGCATTTTGTAGTCTACGCGAGCGGAGCCGCGGGCACAGCTAGTAGACTATAAAATAAAAAAAGATTTTTCTGACTGGTTGTTTTTGAGATATATTCAAACTAACAATCTCTCCAGCTTTATAATATTAGTATAGATTAATTAAATTCTTCATTTCTTTCTTTCTGTTAATGACATGTATGATGTGTTTTTGTGTCATCATGTATAAAAGCTAACTTTCACAATTTTAGGAACTTACCTAAGAAGGAGGTTGAGTGAGCTGTCGTTCCTAGTCGTAGGTACATCCTTTACACTGGAAGGTTCGCTGCGAATGCCGCGAAGCGAGAGACGCAGTTGCCGAGGTATCGAACTGAGGAGGCCAAAGCTGCTGTTTCTACGTTGGTTAAGGCTTTTCGAGCGCGTCAGCTTGCTCGCTTCCAGATCCACGGCTTTAGCAAGAGGCGACACCTCCTCGCCACTTTTCGAAATCATAGCACTGGACGCATCAGTCTTTATTATAGTCGGAACAGCAGTCTTCACTTCGTCCAACAGTTTCTCCCATGGCGATGCAAGGTCCTCCTCAGAAATCGTTTCGAAACTCCTCGGACCGACCGACGACGAGGTTTTGTCAGACATAATGAAACACTATAGGTTAAGGGGAAGTAAGGGAACGTAGCACTACAGACACCTACAGGGCACTTCGTCACTTTGGATTTTTAGTTTCTTGACAACACTTCACTCTTATCATAATATCCATTTGTAAATCATAATGTTTGGGGTAGAAATGTTGACACTGAAACAAGGAAACAGCATTATTTACCTATATACTTATGATAACTTGAAGACAATTATTAAACTGATACAAAAAACGTATTTATAAAAAGCCATCAAAAATAGTAGTTCAACATAAACAGAGGAACGAATTTCTTTTTTAGAAATTCTATAGTTTATAACAGAAAAACCTAAATAAATTGAACATTAAAAATAATGTCCAAGTAAAACTATGCAGTTTTATGAAAGCGCTAAAACAATAATTGCCTTTATCGCCTTTCTTAATGTCTGTCAGCAATTTGCTAACAATTGTTTGAAGAGAAAGGTGTGTGCTAACGAGTCATTGAAGAATTACAAACAGAATAATCTAGTGTTAATTACCGCTTAGATGGATATATAGATTTTAGGCCATGTAACTGCCAATTAGTCTGTCATTACATAAAAAATAAGTGCTCGTTCGCACTCAGAAAATTTCACCCACGTTTCGCAGTTTGACTGCAACTAGATGTAGTATAATATTTATATAATTACATTTTTACGCTTTGAAAATAATAAGCGTTCGCAATATTTATAGAACTGTGAAAGTTAACTCCGTGGCGCCTTCAGTGAATGTAAACCTGCTCTCAAAAGAAATACCTATCTGTTTTTAGTATAATCATACTGTATAAATTTCTTTCATAAACGGTTGTAAAGAGTACGGTCAGTTTTTATCATCCTGATATTACTTTGAAATATACTTTTATCTTTGTGAAAGTGAAATACACAAAGGAAATAGGGAGTGAAAGTTTTTTAGAATCCAGTCAAGTTTTACTTTTATAAAATTATTTAAATAATATACTTAAATACACTTTTTTTGCGAATATTTAGTATACTGAAATATAATAATTAATGCTTGATAAAAAATTAAAAGAGAATAGGCAATGAAATTATATAAATATTAGGTGAACAACTCCTCTGGGTAAGTGCTCCATATAGATACGTTTATCTCATTAATTTAAAACATAATATGTTCTATATAATATTTATTCATTTTAAAAGACCATGTATCATCAGCTGTGTGGTGCCGGCGGCGAATAGTACCAACCCATTTCATCCCGTGGGTGTCGTAAAAGGCGACTAAGGGAATAAAGGAACACAGAAGACGGGCAGCAGCGTCTCTGAACCGTTTGACATCTTACTGCGATCGCCAACCCGCCTGCCAAGCGTGGCGATTATGACAATTCCTCCCAAATGTTTGGGAGAGGCCCTTGCCCAGCAGTGGGATCCCTACGGGCTACTAAAAAAAAAAAAAAAAAAAAATGTATCATCAGCCCTGTATCTAGGATTTTTTCGAACCGAGGCAGACACTTAACAGTGGCGCCCTCTCTCCCGCATTTTAGATTAATTGTTAAAAAAACTCACAATATATTTGTAATGGTTACTATTTTATATGAGGTCAAAAATCATTTTTTTAATTATTGGAATTTTTAAATAGGTGAAGCTCTAATGCTATATAATTTACATTTTTGATAAATCTATTCAAAAAGTTTGTTTTGGAAGAGAACACTATTCATAAATATGTTTATGATATGTTTTTTGCGGTTCAATTTCCAAAAATCTTCTTAGTGCTCACCTACCGTGTAAAAGTAACCCGCATTCAAATTTTCACGTTCCTAGCCCCAGTACTTTGGGCTGTGCGTTGATCCATCAGTCAGTCAATCAATCAGCCAGTCATTTTCTTACTTTATATATACAGATTAACAAAATGTTTCAAGTTTGCCATTGTGCGCGCATCACGTAAAAACGATTGGATAGATTTTGATCAATTTTTATTTCACTCCTTAGATAATTGGTCCTTAAAAAAAAACAATCACGATATATTCATTCAATTAAAAGTTATTACAGTTTTAAGAAACCACGTTTTGTATAAGCAGTTCGCGTTTGCGACGTGTTTTCTTGTTTTCGTGTTAATATAATGAATACCGCAGACGAAGTCGCGGGTATCAGCTAGTTTTGTTATAAATCAGATATTGTAACTTTTAATAGCTTATTACTAAGAAAATTATTAGTTTGTGTAGTTAGCAACAGCGTAATGTACTACGAACTATTGAAATGATTATTGTTTCTGGCGCATTAACAAAGGTATTTCTGTATCGTCAGAGTCGGTCATATATTCATAGCGTTTCGCGTAACAGAATCCAAATGTCGACCGGAAAATGGTTCAGAATTAGAGAAACACAACACTTGTGGTTCGTGAAACGATACGTATTCTCGGCAACTCGTCTCGGCTTGTCGTATTTTAAATCGAAACGTCTGCCAAATATCCCGCGTTCTGCGAATATGGGTCAATGCTCCAGTGGGCCGCTGTGGCCACCATGCTCTGCTGAATCATTATAATTCTGGTACAATATCTGAACATGATTTGAAACTGTTGACCTGTAAATCAACTATTTTTAAATAATCCTCATTCGTTTTCCTAAAGGTTTGTGACACCAGTAGTAGACATTTATTCAACAGAGAACAAAAGAGAACAGTATTTAAATTGTACCACAAATAAATAAATTTTAAAACTCTTTGATTTCGTTTTAATAATCAAGTGAAAAATTTGCGAAATAACGTATTATTTCTATCAAAATATAAAATACTCATTCTAATAAATTACATAGTTTATGTTTCCAATATTTAGTTTGAAGGCCAATATTTTCCACAACATCTACACTAATATTTGACAAAGAGTTCAATCACAATTTTATCATAATATAGGTATTCATTTAATTTACAAACCGCGAGTTGACGGTATGTTTAAAAAATAATATTAATTATTTAATAATAATATTGCTCTTTTAATTAAAAACAAATCTGAAATCAAGTATATTTATTCAATTTATCCTTCTGAAAATTCAATTACTTTGTCTGCGAGTCACGTGATTAGAAACGCCATACAGAAAACATGACGTCATCGTTTAATGAGTGTGGTGGCACTTGTGATAGATGAATCTAAAATTAATAATAAGCGTCGAAATGATATGTGCTGAAGAAAATTCATTACTGAAATCTAATAAAGTCAACTTGGCTCATAATACCTTCAACCTTTTATTTCTTGCATGATGACATCACGCCTCGTTACTTTTAAAGGTGTAATAATGAATAAATGATAATTCACAGGTATTCTTTTCAAGTGTTTAAAATAAATTTTCATAAGTTTTCTACTCCCGGATTGTTTATATCAGGCGGAGTATATTCAGTAATATAGCGGGTAAGGGATCTGTACTAGCTAAAATCACGTCACAGTGACTCTCCTTTGAATTGGGCATGTTTCGAGATCATCCAGTGTATAACTGTCGAGAGACATGACATGACCAGTGATGGAATGCTCATCTCTCTGTGGTCGCCATTGTTATTTGAATATCAACTGTACTTACTATCAGATAAAATGCTGTCACATCCGTGCTACTTTAAAAAAAAATGGCATGTGCATGTCAGGCCACGAGCAGTGTAGGGTAGCGTAATTGCCTGTCAAAATATGGAGACTTAGAGAGGGGGCTTTGTATGAAATTAATTCTCCAAGTACGTTTTATGATTTGATTGACTATTACTCGTTAACTTGTAAAGCCTACTTACCTCTGATAGTTTTCCTTTTAACTTCTTTATATATACTACTACCATGATTCAAAAATAATCATTTAGCTTGCAGGGTGTGGCGACACTTGACTCTAACAAAAAAGCTTCATATTTCACAACCGGATCCCTGAATAAAAAAAATGGTTTTCACATATCCGCAATATCTTTGAACGATCTATCCAATGACACCTCACGATGAGATAGACGAGAATAAAAAATCATTCCGACTTTACGTGTAGTAAAGTACCCTAAACAATTTTCTTTTTCTAGATTTTATTTTACCACATAGTCGGCGTGATTAATATGTATACTCATACTAAATTACAGTTTTCTAATACTAAGAATCTCTGAGCTAAGCCGCGGACAGACAGACGGACATACCGAAACTATATGGGTTTCCTTATTGACTTCGGAACCCAAAAAACATTTGTAAACGAAAACATAAACATGTTTTCAAAATGTATAGATAAATGAAAACTATTTTACATTGTTTTAGCTGATATTAGATATGTAAACGACGTAATATATTCAATTACGATTAATTCAGATTATATAATTCCAAACATCGGCTAGTATTATTTATTTCCATTGACCATAATATTATCAAAGATCGCAATAATAACTTCTGACCTATAAATCTAGCTTGAAATGCAAGATTCTGTTTACAATCGTATTCCGAGCTTGCCGTATTTCAGATAGCAACATTTAGTGTTTTATACATTCGTTAATACATACATTATTATATATCTAGACAACACTAGTATTGGCTTGTCCGAGTAGACTCTTGTTTTATTAGCTAAATTGTTTTAATGATATTATAATTCATCCACTCTAAAATTACCAATTGCGGTAATGATTAATTGTTGTGGAATTTTTCTACTCTTTTCCACTGTATAGTTGACATATCTTTTTTTGGAATGAATTCCCTCGTAGAATTTATAATATATACTAATATTATAAAGCTCCTGATATTGTTTTTTTTTGTTTGTACGCGCTAATCTTTGTAACTACTTGTCAGATTACATATTTTTTTTGTAATATCTAGTTTATTTATAAATTAAGGTTACAGGCCACATAACACTAAGTGACGACTCTCAGGAGTGGAGCAGTTGACATGAACGTCAAGCATTCTGGCAAGCTGTTGGCGAGTACGAGAATTAAGAACAACGGTAGGCTAATACTCGATATATATGCGAATAAATTTGACACGGGTGAAATCGTGGGACACAACTAGTGATATTAATAATTGGGGAAAAATGTTATACACGGTTATTTAAACTAAAATAAACAATCAAATGACTTACAAACACGTTATTATTTCATGAATAGGTTAATACAATCTTTAGGAGCGACAACCTACTAACCTTGGATGAAACTGCATTCTTGTTTGTAGATATAGTCGTAAAACTGCAGGCTGCAGTAATCATTAGAATCAGTTGGAGGCCTTGCCAATTTATTATTTTTTATTATTCGGAGCCATTTCTTTAGAGATTTCTCTCTACTTGGAGCAGCCCGAATGGTGAAATACCTCTCTACCCTACAAAAGATCGTAGCCAAATATCCTTGTGTTGTGTTCCTGTAGTTTGTAAGGTTTTCACAGCTTCTTGAGAAAGGGGGTTCAACCCGTCAAAACGCTAGTCATACCTCTAGTGTTACAAGCGTCTATAGGCTACGGTAATCGCTTACCATAGAGCGAGCCGTACGCTTGTTTGCCATCTAAGTTGTATAATAATAATTAATTAAAAACTTTTTAAAATAAGACTTTTTTATTTTCGTATTAGTCTCAGCAAACCCTTTAACTTGATAAACATATCATGAGGGTGCACACAAAATAAATGATCCGCCATCTTTAAGAGTCTGCCATATTGGATTTAGAATGACGTAACTTATCTATTCATGCATTGTCATCCAACCTTCAGTTTTAGCACTTAACTGAGTAGGTTCCTGCGGTAGTGGAGCGACGCGGGAAGAGTGTGTTTTCGGTACGTTAAATGACGCGAGACTTAAAGTCGGGCGTCAGCATCGCTATCTTCAACACGTGTTGTTTGGACTGGCAGCTTTAATCAAAACACACACGAGATTTACAACCGAAGATGAGGTCTCCGATTAGGGCTTAAACTAAACAAATTATTTATAAAATATATGAATATTTTAAGGCAAGAAAATCAGATGACACTTCTACTGAGCATAAAGATGACATCAATGTACATAAAACCGTTGCGAAGCTTACCAGATTGTTAAAACAAAGCGTACGATGCATTGTCAATGCAGGAAGAAGTATGAAAAGTAATGTAAAGTTTTCTTCACCAAGAAAACCCAAACAAACGAGAAAAAAGAAGATAGAAATTGACAATTTTATTAAAGGCGTTATAAGAAGACAGATTACAGAATTCTACACAGTAAGAAAATTCCCACGATTAATAAGTTTAGAAAAGTTGCAGAGGAAGATGGAGTCATTAAATGTAGATGTAAACACATGCGACTTTTATTGCATGAATTAGGTTTCCGATACAGAAAATGCCAATCAATTTTGATAGAATACCATTCAATTATCCAATGGAGAGGCAAATATATCACAGCTATAAGAAAATATAGACCGGAAAAGAGACCAATATATTAATGAACCCTAAAACATGCCATCATGTATTGGCAGTGAGGTACTGAAAGAGATAAATTGTCTTCTATTAGTAAAGGAAATAGATTGGTCACCTACATGGAAGGTGGAAGTTCAGGATTTTGTGATGGCACTTTAACAATTTTTAAACCAATTATTATAATGGAAATATGAACCTTCGAGAAGTGGGTTCGCTAGAATCTTTTCCATTCCCTATCTCCTAACTCAGTAATAGTTGTGGATAACGCAAAATATCAAAGCAACGAGATGGATAAAGTACCTATGATGTGTTCCTTCAAAAAGGAAATGCAGGATTGGTTAAAGCGACATAACGTTGAATACACTGCAGCTATGAAAAAGAAGGGTTTGCTCGAATTAATAAAAAGAAACAAACCAAAAAAACAATTCAAAACTGATGTCATATTGAAAGAAAAGGGTCATACTGTACTCTATTTGTCACCGTATCATCCCGATTTAAACCCAATTGAATTAGTATGGGAAGATATCAAGGGTGAGCTAGCACGAAAATATATTAACTCAGACCGAGAAGAAACGAGCACATGAAGAGCTGTTTTGTAATTATTTAGTAAAGAAATGGCAAAAATATTACAATCACACAAAGAAAGTGGAGGAAAAGTACTACAAAAATGTCCATCTTAGCAACGAGATAATAGATCAATGTATTATAAATTTGGGATATGCGGAATCAGATAATGAAAGCGATTCTAATTATACAGCCAGTAATTCGAATAGCGGTATGGATACAGATTAATTTAATTGGGTTTCAATTTCAGTTCAAAACATTTATATTAAATCATATTGTAAAGCGTTTTGTCAGCGTGTTGTTTAGGTACACACTTTTAAATATCGTAAACCGTAAGTGATATTTTCATTACTATTCAGCACGTGTATAGCGAGACAGTTCTGTTACGTCACATGTATCCCCTCCCGCAACGCTCCACTATCGCTGGAACCTACTCAGTTATGCGCTAAGACTGTAAACGTGTATGTAAAATTTCATCTCAATCATTTGGGGATATCTGATTAAAATTCTGTTGCAAGATTTGACACATACTAACAAGGCAGTTTAAATAAAAGCTTGTAAAAAATGTCATTTGCGTATTCAATTTCAAAAGTAGTAATATATTACATACATTTATGTTATCCAAATTTCAATAATGTTTTTACAATCACTTAACAAAAACCGTATTTCAGATTACCTACCCGTAGAACAGCGGAGTATTTTATATTTAGCATATACCCATTCAAAAAATTTGCAGTATACTGATTTCAATTACCTATTCATTATCAATCATTTATCCACCACAACCAACAACTTTATTGACTTGAGCCGGGTTTCAACGAACACTAATTCACCCAATAGAGCAATTATGGCTATTATAATTTTCTATGTCATAAAACATATCCAGTAGATTTTGTTTGTTTAATCGAACATACACGTGGCATAATTCTATTCGTGCTGAAGAACTACATCGTGCATGCATTGCCCTTTGTATATCATTTAATAACCTGTGAGACAACAGACTGTAATTAAGAGCTACTATATCAACATTAATTTAATGGATAAATCACTACGTTTATCGTTCATACAGATTCAAACTATGTAAGTTAAACTTCATGCGTGACAACATTATATAACTGTATATATCAATCACGTATACAATATATTTAAAACCATAATATTTAATAGAGACAAAGCACAAATAAATTTCTTTGGAGATTTTTCTCTATTCGGAGCAGCCCGACTTGTGGAATACATTCACGCTAATTTTTTTTAACTTACTAGCCTACTACTCCTAGCCTTAGGGGCCAACTCATATTCACATAATATATTTAACAGACTAACAGCGTCTGTACATACAAGTTCTTTTTTAATACAACAAAGATGGCAAACATGCGTACGACCACCTGATGGTAAGCGGATAACGTAGTCTATGGACGCTTGTAATACCATAGGTATCACTAGCACGTTGCCGACCTTGCACCCCCTTCCTCAAGGAGCTGTGAAAGCCCAAGAAACTTTAGGAACACAAGGATATTTGGCTGCGATCTTCTGTAGGGTGGAGGTTTCACGGCTGAGTGCCTTAAGCGTTCGCCCCCAAGCCCGGTGAAGCTTTAAAAGCCGCAAAGGCTCCAAAACTAACAGGATAGACAATTCGAAAAAAAAAACATCAATAACAATAATGTATTTAAATTTACTGACTTTCCTTTTTTAATTAATAACCAAAACTAAAATAAATTAACTTTGTGTAAATAAAACATATTTTTTAATAACTACCGTTACCTGATACGTGAGCAGTTCTCAGTTTTACCCTATAATAAACGCGTCAAAGGAAGTGTAATATAAAAAAAAACAATAACTAAAATCCAGCTTGCTTGTTAATCGATATTACACAAGTATATTTATATATTAACAAATTCTGCTTAAAATTTGGTCTTTTTTATCACTGAAAATTTTCTTGTCTACGCAAACTAGCGCGAGTAAATCAATCGTCATTTTACAAAATTCACACTAACGTTTATTCCGATAGTATTCACCTAAATTCAGTACCACAAATACAGAATCTAAGGCATATAACGGTAATAAAAACGTTATAACACTCCGCGAACCTTTCAGCACGACCCACAAAGTATTTGCCAATATTGTTTAACTTGACGATTTCACATGTGTGAAAGTAGACGTTATTAGCAATGATCTAAATTCAATTACAAAAACATTATTTCTCAAAAAATAATTAAATTATATATTTTATATTCACTTTTATCAGTCAATATTGTAATATCGTATTTGCGTATTACCTATTCATAATTTTAGCTCGCGCATTAACCTATTTGACATTATCGTAGAGTTAAGAAAAAATATACTATGTTATGTATACAGTTTTTTTTTAATGTGCAATTTCTGTACATTACGAAATAAAACTGTGATATAATCGGATTTGAAATCTATTAATTATAGTCTTCTTCTTCGTATCGACACCAGTAGTTATTTAAATAATAATAGCCCTGGCGAAAAGATTGGCCAATCAGTGAAGTTGGAATCGGAACTGACTGCCCCGGGGTCCTGTTGCACGTAGTCATGTCACGAAGGTTTTTCTCATGCATCCCATTAAATATAGGAAATAGAATTGTTAAACATTTTATTGTCATGGTCCGAAAAATTCACATTACAAATTTAAAAGTCGCAATAAAAGTAGACAATAAATACAATAAAAAATATCACTATATACTATATATATATATATATAATGTATATGCTGTGTATGTAGGTATATAACATGTCATAACAGAACTTTGTATAGCAATCGATTTGGGCATGACACGTCCGTAAATAACAAATGGATAAATATTCCTTAACTAAAGACCTTATAGTATGTACCTTATGGCGTGGTTTTTATAAGCAAATTATCAGTAGAGCTGTACCAATACAATATTCTCCCAATTTGTATATATATGTGTCGTCAGTAAGGTCAAATACACGTGCGTACATCGACCATGACGATATTTAGACCATGAACACGGAAGCCGACGAACTTTGCTGTACACAATGTGAGTATTAGTGAATTACAAGCCCGTCTTTATTGGAGCTCGTCCCAAAATAAAGTTATTTCCGTAGTTTTGTGAAATCATTTCAAGAAAAGATATCAAGACCGTTGGCCTGTCAATCTACATGATATAAATGTATACTTGGTTTAAAATGAAATAAAGATTTCATTTACAATTAATTGCGTTTATTAAATTAATTAATTATTTCTTTTTTAACAAAATCATAATATCAAATACGGTACAAAGCTACGGTTACAGCTGTAAAGTACAACATATTCTGATATCTCTGTCTGTTTTATAGTTATTTTATAATTTAACGATAAATTATTCAGTTTTTTTTTTATCTCAGGCTGAAATCAAGAATTACAAGATGTTCCCGCGTGCGTGACACTTATGTAACTCTATTCATAACAAAAAAAAAATTTTATGTATTTAAAATTACGATATAAAATGTTACTTCAATTTAAAAAGGTAATAAATATTATGAAATTAAATAAAATAATTTATTTAATCTGTTACGGATACATTTATAATATTTTTCTTTAAAGTTCAAATTCAACTTATTTCAATAAAAGTACACAAAGTTTGTGTAAACATTTGATACAGATTTGAACCACTGAAAAATCAATATAAGTACATAGTTTATATATTTTTGCGAATTGTACTCGGTATAGTACTCAGTGTTTTTATTTTTTTATTTGGATAGGTGGTAATAAAAGTCAACCACATCAAAGATGTCAAAGACATACATTAATACATTTTTTGGCAATACCACAATTTTGTGGACAATGCTAGAAAATTGTGTGACACCCGTCGTACTCTTTTCGAGACTGTGAAAAAATGACCATAGATAATTTCACCAATAGTATTACAATAATGCCGTTGTATAAGTTCTTTTTTATTTATAAAAAGTTGAAATTATTTAGATGACAGTTATAGAACTATATTTTTTTCTTACGATTCAGGCGAAAGGTCAAAGTTTAGTTTTATTTTGTCGTACCAAATAAAACATGAGGTATATCACAACATAATTATGATATCTAGCGTCACACTCTTATATTTATAATGTATGCGGGAAACCACAAAAAATAAAATTAATCTTTTAAATAAATGATGATTTTAATATAAATATCGTGTTTAATAGTGTATTTATACATATTTAACTGCTACTCGTCGATAGATTATGTATCATTGCTCGTGGCGTAGTGGTAGTTAGCCCTACTATTGAGCCGCGAGGTCGGGGGTGCGATCCTGCACATAACTGACTGTTGTGCGATGAGCATAATTGTCAGTTGTGTGTCAGGCGTTAAATATATATATATATATGTACATTGCAATTTTTAGGGTATATTAGCTGATTAGTTACCCATAATCAAGCTTTGATTAGTTTGGAATTAAATGGCCGTGTGAAATTGTGTCCTAATATTTGTTTTTTTACAACATATATTAGTAACTATATGTGCGTAGCGTCTAGAAATATAAAGTAGTACACTAGTGATTCATATATCCAGAAAGACATCAGACCGCAAAGCTACGCCGCTGGATCTGATCTATGATTGTAATCAAAGGATCTGTTTTTTGTTTTATTGGATTAATTGAGTAACATACGCATCCGTTAATAAAGAAATCCGTTAGGATTTTTTTACTTAACTTAGTCATGACAATATTTGAGTATGTGAAGTCAAGCCTCTTTATATCACACACATTTTGCTAATTTCAAAATCTCTAAAGCTAGAAAATAAATAAATATACTTTAGAAATTTTATTACAAATACATAAATAAATATAACCTTTGTAAAATTGAAAGGAAGGGTGTATTTAAATTTATTTCTTTATAGGTAAAAATAAAAAGTAAAAAAGGGAATAAATAATTAATTCATGTAGTATATTTATAAAAATTATTGTTAGAAACCATTCCACGGAGCGTGCAAACATAAAAATAAGTAGTTAGGTAACGTAAATCCGAGTCACTACACTGAGTATATATTTATCTATAGTGTTAGTAATTAGTTTATCTTATACCAAACAATAAAATTAAAAAACAATCGAACATTGATAATGGGAAACTCTAACCCAGACATACAGAGCTGAACACACATTAGAACTTGTTATCAAGGTAGGTATCATTTGACAATATGCTTACAAACAGTATTAATATTTCCCTTAATTGTGGGTTTTACATAGAACACATGATCTTGCCTTTTATTATGATAAATCGTAATAGTAACCTTGTTTAGATAACAGATATAAATTTAATCGTTCGGCTTATGTGATATATGATTCTTGCAGTCTATTTATAACTTAACAGTAATATAAGACGTTTGAAAGCCCACTGACACTTACAAACTTTCATTTGCTAATTTAATCTTTAAATGATCATCACTAAACAAGTTTTCACTAATAACTGATGGTCCTGTTTTGTTTTTATGAGCATGGGAAATTACTTACTGCATTGTGCCTGATGTTCAGCACAGCACAATCAAAAAACAACGGCGATCACAGATAGATCAGCAATCCAACGATGGTCGCCGCTGTCATACCGGCCTGCAAGCCTCCACCTGAACTCTGCAGTGTACCACCAGTCGCCTATACTGGGGCGAAACGGGATCGCGATTGCATTCATCGCGTCGCCCCGGCGCGGGCGATCGGCTTCAATTGGGCCGCCGCGCCGGCGCTAAAGAGAGACAGTCTAGTACAACCCCAAATATCTGCCAGACGACTGAACCAGTGCAATGGGAAGACAGCCCCCGACCTATCTCCCCTTGCTTCAGCAAGGGCAGAGGAAAGAAGTGTGAAATCCCCTCCACCTATTACCCATCGTCTACGCTTATGTTCCGAGGAGGACTCAGCGCTGGTGATACCCTACCTTTTACGGGAGGCGGCCGGCAGCTGCATCTTGTCTTTTAATTGTATGGATACAAAGTAAAAATCGCTCGAGAGATATGGACCGACTAAGTATACTTTCCTATCCAACGACGATGTATGTTGGCAATATGTGAATTAAACCCTTGTATTCTGAACCTTATTTACTAGATAAGTTATGATTTATTACGCAAACATGACGTCAAAATAACATAAAGAATTTTAACGAACAATGATATTTACGTTGTTATCAACACAACAATCATTTATTTATGTCGAGGTCGATGTTTTAAACACTAATTATCATAATTTTATCATCATTGCTATTCCATGGAATTGATAATAACATTAGAATCGAATAGTGAAAACGCGAAGATAACGTTGTATTTATTAAAATAATTTTGATTTATTTAAATATTTTTTTTATTTTAATATATTTGTACTTCAATGAAAATAAATTACAAGTTGTGAATGCCATCCAACTCTCCGCCAGAAGAAAACGGGTGGCCTAATTACCTAGTCGTGTGGTAATACTTATTCGCTGAACGCTATTTATTTATTTATTGCTTTAGTATTTAAAAGCGTTAGTAATTTTTCGATATCTAATAAGAAACATGACTAACCTAATTTAACCTGAATTAGAGATATCATAAGCCTTTCTACATTTCCCTTGAAGCAAGCAAAATTACCAAAAAAAAGTATCGCTTCAACCAAATACAAATAGAGTTATAAACCTCCTCGAAGCCCTGGACAGGGTGCAAGTTACTAAGTTCATCGAACCGCTTCAGCTGCACAGGGACATTGCCTCGCTGAACGTGTTCTACCGTCGGTATCGTGGCATGTTCTGAAGAGCCGTTTTACCTTATTACCTCTTCTCCCTTTCATAACAGAACTACACGTACTGGGCTCCGGAGCCACAGCTTTACGGAAACCTCCATCTCGGCTCGAACAAAGAAATTTGCTACGTCGTATCTTTGCCATATTGTGAGGCTGTGGAACTGTCTCCCGCCCAGAATTTTCCCTCCTTTCTACAACATGGAGTCCTTCAAACATAACGTGAACAGGCATTTGAGCAGGCCGGCATGACAGCGACGACTATCGATGGATTGTAAATCCCACGGTAGTCGCCGATGTTATTGGATTGCACTGTACTCACCATCAGGTACAGTGTAGTGACTATGTTGGAAATTTAAGAAACCCCTGATACTTTTAATGGCATTGAAGTAAAAGAGTACCAAGTTTTGACTCGATCAAACCTGTGAAAGATGCTCACACCCCATTTATCAAAGATTACGATTACGATTCGCTTGTTTAATAGTAGTCTAAACAGTATTGGGAAAAAAATCTCATTAACCAATCAACTAAACCTTTAATATTAATTTAAATAATAAAATGACCAACATTTTATCTAAAGATGTCTAAGATGTTCTTACTCTTCTAAAATCCAGCCTTCTTCACCACTTCTGTAATCGATTAAGCAGTGTTTAAATTTAATTGCCTCCGTATAAGTATGGGGCATTGTTAGTAATGATGACAACATGTTATATACATGATAACTACACGGGTACCTGTAATATGAATGAAATTAATTAATCTTCTATGCAATATCGTTGTGAAAATATAATACGCAGAAGCGACAGAAGCTTCTTTATAATATTATGGTAATGTATCGGTAATGCAAAAAAACATTTATAGCACATCTGATTGACTAATCCTATAAGTTTCATGGTTATAATTGCTGCAAAGTTAGAAGAAAAATCTCATTTACTTTGGGTAAATCATTTATAATACAGTCTTTACCGATAAGTCTTATTGAATAAAGGACTCATTTATATCACACTAAAAAAAAAAACAATTCCTATTAAATTTCACTTCACTAATTTTACAAATATCTTTTTTATTATAAAATACCAGCGGTATCCTGCAGATCCACTCGCGTTTACTTCGCAGTAATTATTTCAGTTTTGTTCTTTTATTATTACTAGTATTATTTATAATTTCTATAGCCTATCAATTGAGCCAAATCACCTGCCGTGAAAATTTTTTTATTAACATCAGTCAAGCCGTTTTTCATTTAAATTGGGACAAACAAACAGATAGACAGACAAAAATTTATTTAATGTCATATTGATAATCGGTGCCCTTTATAATATATGTCTGGAAATTTGGAAAAAGAAACATTTACAAAAAGAACTACTTAATTTCAATATATACTGCGACAGAAATTACCTCAATAAAAACTACTTTTGTCAGTACTATGATTCAGACCATCTGCGTGTATCATATTCATAACTGATGGTACAAAACAATGGATAGATAATCGCCAACCATCTGATGCAAACACGAAGCGTACTTAAAATATTAGCCGATTTGTTACAATCATATCCCCTTGTTATCGTTATGCTGTAGAAGCCTTCTGAGGCTTCTCAGAGTCCTTAAGGCTAACAGTATAATAAAATCGAAAAAATAATAATGATAATCAGTATCAGGTGTAATCTGTGGATGTAAAATATACTCAATGGCAGACCAACCCGTCAAGGGCCTGGGGCGGCGCATGTAAATGGAGACCCCGGCAGTCAGCGCTATTGAAATTTGGATTGGATTTTTTTTTAGGAATTTAGGAAAACTTGTGTTTTTATATTTTGCACACGTACAGAGTAGCAGTAAAGGTTCGGGCAGCCTCTAAATTTTTGAGAAGACCTGGAGATTTGAAAGTTTGGATCCCCCCTGACTTGAGGCCTGTGGTGAGGTCCACTTTGCTCCTCCCCCCAAAGCCCACCACACAAATAATAAACTTGAAGTGTCTGTTTGTAATGTAAAAATAGCAGCTTTTTACTAAATGCATATAAAAGCATTTATGGTCCTTATCGTATGGTATTTATCGTACGTATCTTTCGGTTTATTCCAGATAATCTCCAAAATTGTTGAACCTATTTAAACGGGACTTTCACTGGTATATAGCTGATGTTATAAGGAGTAACTTAGGCTATTTTTTTGGATTCTGTAATCTACGCGAGCTGAGCCGCAACACAGCTAGTAATAAATAAATTCATGAGAGTTATTTATCTATATGTCTCTCAAGTTTTATTTTATTAGCAAACTTTTTTCCACACTTGAGAAGTGTATATTATTTATGTATTAATTTCATTGCATATAATTCAAACTAAATTTATTACAGGATATTAGTCATAATTATTTACCAACTAATTTGTTCACAATCATTATCATCTCAGCCGAAAGACTTCCACTGCTGGACATAAGCCTCTCCCAATAATTGCCACAATGAGTGGTCCTGCGCTGCTTGCATCCAGCGGGTTCCCGCAACTTTTACCAGATTGTTGATCCACCTTGTGGTCTGCCCATGCTGCGTCTTCCGGTACGTGGCCGCCACTCGAGAACTCTACGGTCCCGTCGGCCATCCGTCCTAAGAGTAATATGCCGCATCCACTGCCACTTAAGTCTACCAATTATTAGAGCTATGTCAGTTAATTTTGTTCTTATTGGATCTCCGCATTTCTGATTTGACTACGTAAAGAAACTCCGAGCATAGCCTTTAAGGCCTTTAAGCCTTATTAAAGTAAAAAGAAATTTAGTCAAGTAAGAACATTTTTTGAATTATTTAAATAATATAGGTGAAGTCAAAGGAACGAATGTTTATCATCTTTTTAAAAATTGCTACTGTGTACATAATACTCGTGATCTGAATATAATGTTACAATGTATTAATCTGTTGAAAATGCACTTACTCAATGTTGTTTGAATGTTCCATATATATTCCAAACTATCATTAACTGCATTCCAATAAAAATGTACTTTTTAAGTAGCAAATATATACATACTTCTTTGAATAGATTTCAATATTTTATTGCTTTTCTTAAATGTAGGAAGGAACTGTACTACTTTATGTTTTGGTCAGTTTCAGTTCCGTACTCTAAAAAGTTCTGGTTACTGTTATGACAATTTTAAATTATATAATTATCATAGATATTATACCTACGTATTATGAATGCGGAAGTTTTGAATTATACCTACGGTGGTGCCATATAAAGGAAAAACACTAGTAAACAACCATAGAAATTACTGTATTTACAATATTGTAATAGAAATAAGCTAACAAGAGACAATATAAGTCAAATATAGGAAATGATGTACGGGAAATTCAGAATGCTTTTCCTTTAGACAAAAGGCTATTAGATTAAATAACATTTACAGAATGATCATCGATATGCGCGAATATATTGGCATTGAGCCTTAAGCTGAGCAACAAATGTAGGTACTTAGGATAAGGCTGCAATACATCCCGGTACACCGAAACATATCCCGGAATGAAGCGTTTTGTCCGATGTCCCGGTTGGGTAGTTCAGTTAGGTAGGTTCAGTTAGGTTCTAAAATGTTTTTTAAGAACATAATTTATGTTTACAAAATATAATTCATTCAAAGAGTATTATAATTACCTATCTGAAAGGTGAAAAGCAGTTTAAGTCAAAACTTCAGAAAATAAGAATAAAACAATGAAACGAGAACGTCTAAGTATACGTAAGAGTAATTTGATTATGATTTAACTCCCGACGCAAAAAAGGGGAATCTGTTCATCCGTTTGAAAATTATCAGCTCTTTTCTAGTTGATAAATTGCATTTCCAGTTCATCCAAAAGTCTGATCGAGTAGAAATTTGGTATTCTGTCACTTCAATTATATTAGAAGAGCATGGTAACCTTGTTCTTTAAAGTTTATTTTACATTTAAGATGTTTTTGAATAATCTATGTTTTCGTTCCAATTCTTTACCAAATGTCCGACTCCCTAATTACCTATTTTACAAAAGCAAACTGACAGCACAAATCGCTGAATATCGGTTTTCAAAATATTAAATTCAGATTGTGGTTGGTTCATCATGGTTAGTACATAATACAAGTTTGCCATTTAAAAGCTGATATTTAGCGATTACTGCTATCGCGTCGCTCTTGCGAAATACGTAATTAGAGGGCCCGCAACCTTACATCATTTCTGGGCAGGGTTAATCTAGGATTAAACAGTAACATCTATTTGACGCAGTTAGTAGGTACGTTTATAAATTGTTGGCTCCAAAGTTAGATACAAATGGTAGTAGATCCCTACCACTCCACTTAATTACTTTATATTCACTGGCTGGTTCCTGAACGCGTCACACTAAGAGTGCCACCATAGCAGTACTTAAACTTGGTGTATGGTAGTAACGATCTAGTTGGACTCAATTGTCATGACCTTACCTCTCAGGAAATACAATATTAATATCTCTGATTTAAAATAAAAAGAATAGAGTTTATTCCAAAATATTGAAATGATGAAAATATGCATTATAATATTTAAAATACTGTTTATTGAAATATAGGTAAGTGTACGTTTTCAGTAATAAACGTTATGTATACGTATAATAAAATTAAAGTGTCTGTTTGTAAAGTTAAAATAACAGTTTTTTACTCAAATTATTACTCGTATAATATTAACTGACGATAAAAAAATCGGCCCTAACCTACAACTACAACAAAAACCAAATTTTAAAATTTTTGTCAGCCTGTCTGTTTGTTCCGTGTAATCTCCGCAACGGTTGGACCGATTTTGACGGGAATTTCACTGGCAGATAGCTGATGCTATAAAAAATAACTTAAACTACTTTTATTTTAAAAAAATAATTAGGATTCCGCACAAAAAATTAAAATAGGTTTTTTAGTAGTAACGTGAGCGATTCCGCGGGCACAGCTGGTGCTTCCTAAAAATAAATTGTATAAAAGTATAAGTATAAAAGTATAAGTATAAAAAATAAAAAGTATTAAAATAGGTACGCGAATTTTTAATATTGAGCATCTAGGTCTCTAATCCTAGGCTACAAGAACCTTTGTAATTATATTTAGTTAGATTACTCATTTTTCACCTTCTAACCTGTGTTGTCGCGTCGACACGAATTAAAATTCATTGTCATTAAATTAGTCATCGTTTTTTCATGAAAAGTTGCTGATGTTGACAGTCGATAGCACGCTTTATCAACGAGGTGTTAAATAACGTTTTATAAGTAATTTCGACTATTTTAATTCTTGTCACATTAGACAAATCTACATAAAACACAGTAGTATTGCAGGAAATTCCATTACATTTATTTTTATTATATAAATAAGTAGGTAATAATTATGTTAAGTATGGAACGAACTCATTAACCTGCTTCATTGTTTAGTACGTTTCTGACACTGTTTAGCCATGAACAATGTTTAGTAACTATAGTATCAAATTGGTATTGACTAATTGAAGAAATTTTACAAACATTTTTGAATATTTCACTTTCTGTACTATATAAGTAAAGTGAAAATTATCACACTTATTCTTAGTTAATAATTTTTCAATGTTATTTAATAAATAAAAAACATTACATCTCTACAAAAAATATTTGTTATTATTTCTATTAACTACTATTACTGTTAAGGTAAGGCTAAGGTATTGTTTAGAATATTATTGGCTATGAAGCAGAGGGGATTGATGAATTTCACAACTCAGGATATTCTAGTTTGAAACAGCCCTTGTCATTAATAAGTATTGATAATTGAGGATTATAAAAGGCAAACAAAATGCATCCTTCGACGGAAACCAAAACGTTCATGTGATAATCACCTATAATAATTAATTAAATATAATTTATAGTTAGTGGACATATGACTGACCATCTAAAAAAGTCAATTGCATATTTTGCCTTACAGTTAAATTAACAAATTATATCTTCATTCGTATGCTATCATTTTCCTGAATAACACTGTAAGCGCGTGTCATGAAACGTCACAATTTTACCTAAACTATTTTTTGGATTTAGTTGTGTTTCCTTTATAATCATTTTAAATACATTTTCGAAAATTTGTTTGTATACTTTATTCTTCCTTTAAAATGTTTTTTTTTTTTGTTTTCTAATGTTGTGAAAACTGCTAGCCAAACCCATTACGCCGAATGAGACATCAATATGATCAAGGTAATAATTAGTAAGGATTTAGATCCGTACAAAAAATATTATAAATTCACGATTCTAAAATATTAAAATTGTTGTTAGAGGCGTATCCGTAATTGGAGATTTGCAGCTGTTTCAATAACAACCACTTTTCTGATCAAAATTACTGTGATTATGTTTAATTGGCGATTGCTGCCCGGAACGAGAAATTATACGACGGAAAATACAATATGACGGTTAACGTTTTTTTTTTTTTACAAGGTATGATCCATATTTAGATAGTTCTATGATTCAGAAAAATATTATATAAATCATTTAAAATAAAAAATAAAAAATCATATTCTCAAAACTCAACTTATCTTTGTCTGTTTATGTTCTTTTCATATGAAATCCACTTATCCGATTTTCATTTTTTATTTTATTTTAATTCATAGTTATGTTATCGGCCCAGATTGTAGGATAAATTACCATACGAAATAATCAATGACGATAATGGTGAACTAATTCGGAAAAAGGACGCATTTGGGGAGATAATTCCACACACGGCCATTTCACTCCAAACTATAAAGATTTTTTAATCGATATAGGTTTAACGCTGTGGCCACACTCTCCTGATCTAAGTGACGATATGGTTCAAGATGGTAGCACGCTAAGCTGGAACACACCTATCGGTGTTTGGGGACAGATTTTGAACTTAAGGATTGTAGCTAGCCAGGAGGGCATTGGAAAAGGCCATACTACCATGCTATGGTTTCATCAAGATGTTTTCCTTCATCGAAAACTCAGGCTCATTACACAGATTCGAACTCACGTCGATCCCGATATTCGTACACGCTACCACCGAGCCACCATTGCTTTAACTGTATTGTAACTAAACAGCAAGCATACAATACATACATACATAGATTTTTTCTAACATCCCGACAACAACTAACAATTTAATTGCTCATCACAAAAAAGTCAGTCATGTGCGGGGATCGAACCCGCGATCTCTCGGCTCAATAGTAGTGCTTACTACCACTGCGTTACGAGGCCTATATAACATTTATCAATTTTAAAAATAGAACGATGTCTTCTCGTTTTTCTAATATAAGTATCGAGGAATGTTTCAAGGTTGTTGTCATATTTAGAGAGACAGAATTCATTAGCTCATCGCTTCTAATCGGCGAGTTAATATTTTACTTTTAAATATAAATTATTTCTACAGAAAACCTACAGACTATTTAAAATGTTATGTCAACTATGGGTAATCAGAACGACGGTATTACGTAAGTAATTCATGCCAAACTTGACATATATTCGACCCGGCATTGCCATGTAAACACCATTTAAAATGTACAAAGCGTGCGAGCACACTCTCCCTCCGTTTTCCTTGTTTTATAACCTACATATTCTTATCAAGTTATTATCAAATTTCTTTGACACAAATCAAAAATAAACTAGAATATAATACGAATACAAACAGTCTTTGATGTTTCCGCACAATAGCGATTATCTATATGATATTACGCAAAAAAAGAGGCCGCATCCTCATTACGGTATTCATTTAGGTACGTGTTACACTTTTTATTGAAACATGTATTGTAGTAGAAAAAACAATATTATCACATGTACAATCAATTCGTAGTAGTTAGTGGGTGAACATTGCGATGTTTGCAACTAAATACAATACAGATGGAAATATTAAGGTTATTAAATTACCGATTTTAAATATTGACTTCAGTAGCGGCACGCTATGATGGCCGTTTTGATATATTATAATAGTAACGTGAAATATTCAAATATATAATCAACTGCGTGTCGTATCTATACATTTTTGAGTTTTGACGTGACGATCGTATTAGATTTCATTTATTAAAATTTCTAATTTTGTAAAACATAAATGCCGAGTTGTGTGACAATTAAGTACAGTAATAATTATAGTCCATTAATGATTTTGTCAAATACCGCAATTCTTTTGTTAGTAAAAACGTGAAAACATTGTTCGAGGCACCATAATATATAGTTAGAGCATAATAGGTATAGGTAGGTTTAGAAATCAGTGTAATAAATTAATTTTGTGTCATAAAATTATACATTCGATAAATATGTGCTCCTTCAAACGGACTCAAAACTTCATGAGCGGACAAACGTCAAAACGGCCATCACAGGTGTCACAGATGTCATCTTAGTATCACAGACTGCTATAATGTAAATATCGATATCTTTCATTCTCCTTCAAATTGCAAAGTCATATTAATTTTATAATATAGCTATGACATTTTTTCGATTTTTCTTTGTTATCGCTGTTTCTATGACCATGGAAAAATCGAAATTCGTTTTATTTTAGAATACGAGTTGCGTCACGGCACCAACGCAGCACAGACGGCACGCAATATCAACGACGTATATGGACAATGTACAACAAGCGAACGTACGATACGTTTTTAGTTTAATCGCTTCCGTTTTGGAAATTTTGACCTCAACAATGAGTCCCAAGCCAACGGGCAACGAAAGTCGATAACGATGAATTGACAGCCGTAGTGGCAGCAGATTTATCTCAAACCACGTCGAAATTAGCAGCAGCCTTCAACGTAAGTGATAAAACGATACTACGATGTCACTAGTAGAAGATTGGTGCAAAAAACAGGAACTAGTGGTAATGGTAGTAACAGGAACTTTAATCCGACGAAAAGCGAACTAGTAGTGCTGTTCACTAATAATCGTAAACTGAGTAACTTTGTGTTACCAAAGTTATTTGGCACCGACTTAGCACTAGTAGCTGAAGTCAAATACCTAGGCGTAAATATAGACAGCAAACGACTGTGGAATAAACTAAATAAGGCCTGCATTACATTCTGGCAATGTAAAAGACTATTGGGTAAGAAATGGGGAATGCCCCAATAGGGTTCTGCGCTTCTGGTCGGAGTTGGGCTGGCTGGAATAGCCGGCCGTAATATCTACGCACAATGGACCTATCAAGAGTCTAAGTGCGGACAGATGGAGCCCAAATAAGATATCTCACTTCTCGTACTTGCCTAAAGCTTGACAGATTGCTTGGCGTTCATGGTAACTGCGCTACTCCTAAGATTCGTAGCGTGAATTTATATGGGTTATAACCTACCTCAATAAAAAAAAGGATTTTTCAAATCTGACTAGTAGTGCCAGAGGTTAGCGTGTTTAAACAAACAAACAATCTCTTGAGCTTTATAATATACGTATAGATTTTCTAGAACAAACTGAAAATGTTTTCCTCGTGTATTCACCTTAGCTGTTTTACGATTTGTTGATTCTAGCGGATGTTGTGATTTTCTTTTGAACTAAAGGTTTGTTAGAGTTTTTTATTTCACTAACGGCCAATGTTTTTGCCATTTATTACTAGTTGTTGGAATATCGTGTCGTTTTGTAAATCTGCATTCGAAACAAGGATCTATTACATCGCTAAATTGTAGTTAAGTAACCGACAAACTTTCACATTCGCTCTATTAGGTTTCTAAATATATTTTTTTGACAATATACAACTTGCACAAAATTTGTCTCTCGAGTGCCAAGTCTACAAAAGTTTTATCTGGATAATATTATAATATGAAATTGAACTTTAAAGATTATATTCAGCTTATTTTGGGAAAGCAAATTTTAATGCAATTGAAAACGGATCATATTAAATTTTTAGAAGAGAATAAAACAAAATAGGTATTGATTATGATTTCTTATTTAATGTCTTCTTATCTTGTAACCCTTAAGATTACCTCTGTGTCGCTCATTTTTATGAAAACAATTTATTCAAGAACAGCGTAATAAGTGTAAAACTATTCAGAACTGTGTGTAATTTACTTAGTACGTAATTTGACTTCAAACAATGGGACTTAATAATAATCAGTAAACCTGTTTAGATGTGAGTAATTGATGTTGCCAAGGTTATCGACAGATTCTTAAGCTACCATGATTTAATCTTTAATATTATTTCTCAATAATTAGACATTTCAATGCAAGGAAGAGCAATTGCAATAACCATTGATAAGGCCAATAGAGATCTGTGACAAAACTATTAATACGATCCACCAAATGAGTGCAAATAAATATTGTCTTTATATATATATTAAAATAGAGATATTTATTCCTGTTCTACATTATCGTCACTGATGGTTCTGATTATAAAACAAATTAAACCATTAATATTAAAACTTATTCATTATATTTTTTATTTTTCTCTGCGATTATTAAAATTACAGAAGTTACGATGTAACTAAGAAAAAGTTTAAATTTATTAATATTACACAGAACATTACATCATAATTACAAATGGATACGATTGGATAGTAACAAAGTTTTTTTTTAATTTATAAAAGTCAAATGACATCATACGTAGGTATACTTTTAAATCGACCGGCCGAAGTACATACATACTTATATATTTTTAAGCATTTATTAAACTGATTACGTAATTTAAAAAACTTATACTTATGTATGAAATATTTAAAAATATTAAATATAAGCATTAAAATTATTTAAAAAAATTAAGAAAGCATAGATAGAGTCGTGGTAGAGCGCTTGGCATCTATGAGTAATATTGGTGGTAATTGGTGTTATTGAAACACCAAATTTTTTGTACGTGTAATTATATCAATAAAAACAAGTGTTATTTTTTTAATTATTATATTTAGATACTTGGAGATCATAGTAGAATACCTGAAATGTCCGTCTCGATCATCATAGTAACCTCTTAGGAGTTTGATGTAGGAAACGGTTTAGAAAGACTCATATTTAGTATGTGAATAGGTGGTATAAAGAAGTACTTGTTATTGAACCAGAGATATTACAGAGAATTACTTAATTATATCGTAAATTATACGTTTAATTTGAGGTTTAACTCTACGGTGAATCTACATATTGCATTTTGTTAAAGTGTACACAGGTAAGTGTTTATAATAGGTTGGTACGTAAGTGTTTCTATTATTTTCTGGTGAATAGGCTATCATTAGAAGGGACCAGGAGAGTTTATCGTTAAGACAATAAAGTTAAAGCGATAATTAAAATAATTTAGTTATATTTTATGTACTATGATGATAACAAAACACGCTCAAAAACATACAACGGTTATTAAATCATTTATATCTTGACACTGTATCGTTGTATCCTTGAACCATTTCTTTCAATAACAATTACTGAAGCTATTTTTACTAAATTATAAATACTCAGAAGTACAAAAATGAAGGTTTATATTTAAAAATACATTATTTAAATTATAATAATAATAATAAATGCAAAGTCAATCCAAATAGATTTAGTTCTCAATGTATATTTTGGTTGTTTGTATTAAATTGTGTCATGGTTGTGTAAAACACGTGGAAAGCAACAAAAATGTAATAAAACAGAAACACTCACCTTCATATATGGACCTATCATAAAGAATATTTGTTTAACGTTTCGCGAAATAAAATTTCACGAAACAAGTGAAAACACAAAGTCTACTACTAAATGTTCACAGCAAAATAATATCACAGAATAATTTTATACTTGAATACAGCACTATATACATGCGGTACTCGAATGTCACACAATTTAGCACATGTTCCGGTCAATTTAACAAACGAAAATAATCGATTAATATATAATTTTTTAAAATTTACTATTTCTTTTTAGGCATATTTTATCCTTTTGTTAATAATTACTATAAAGGAACTATAAGTCTCGAATTAGAATAAACGCTTTTGAATTTGCGGCGGGAATTAATTGGCGCGCACGCGACGCGAATGTCTACCGTACGTTGTCCGAGCGGTGACTGGCTGAACGCTGCTAAATCCAATACTTGTATATTCGCGACGTTAAAAAAATAAACGAAGAGGTGTGATGATGGAAGGCCTGCGGAGCGTTTCAAAGGAACTGTTATCTAACTGACGTATCCAATACACGGTACGGGTAAAGTCGAATGGCGCCAACGTCGAATCGATTCCATTCATATTCATTTCAGTAGCGGTAAAAAACGATTATCAAGTATACTGTATAACGTTCATTATCTAGGTAACATATTGCGCCAATTTAACCAATTCTATATTTAAACTAATGATTAGGCGCTCAGAAACAGAACCGTGTTCCAAATAATAAAAATACATTATTAGATCATTCTGTGAATTGAGCTTCTTGGAGCCTGCGGTTGGGTGCCGTGCGTCCCTTACCGTATCAAGTTAAGACAGTCCTGATTACTCTATTTTAACCTGTACGATATAAACAA
Organism: Saturnia pavonia; assembly: GCA_947532125.1. Taxonomy (NCBI): domain Eukaryota; kingdom Metazoa; phylum Arthropoda; class Insecta; order Lepidoptera; family Saturniidae; genus Saturnia; species Saturnia pavonia. The sequence goes on from OX383908.1 coordinate 10,614,972, forward strand.
GAATCGATTCAAAACACTGGTATTCCAAGAAGTATGTGTATTTACCCTCCAGCTCATTATCCCACATGAGACTATCAGAGAAGCAGGCAAGGTTACTTCGAACAAAACATTCAATAATTAAATGAACAACTAATTGAACTGCATATCTTACACTGGCATGCCACAATGCATTTTCTCCTAGTAACCACCGGTATTGCGGAAGAAAAAGTACCGTTATAGGTACTGCAAATAGAATTTGTAAGAATAGGTAAAATAAAATTGAGCTAACACTAATGTATAAGTATCGAATATAATAATAAAATATGGATACTTAAATGGTATACTTAAATAATTAATATATACAAGTTGTGTAAATCACGATCACTCTGTCTCTTGTTTATTACACAAATCTCGGTGCAGTTGAGATTTGAAGATGGTCATAGCACCTTGCAGAGTACAGTGATACGATTTACACAAATATATTATACACTTAAAGTTTCATTTTACACGTACATTGTATATTACATAATTATAACGTACATTACATATTTATACCCAAATACGTCACATGCCCAACACTTGAACATTTGAATTCGCTATGGTGTTCTCAACAAACATCTCTTTGACAGCTGGAATAAATTTGACTTATAATAAAAACTAAGAAAACGTCATTCAATTAATTAGACAATGGTTCCATTAAATTATCATCGATACATTTTTTTCATAGTTTCAGTTACTGTTTGTGATTTTCGAAAATATTTAATATTTTTCCCGTTTGCAAATAAAATGTAACGTTAAATTAATTTTTCCTTCTGTCTATATTAAATGATGCTGATAGATACTTTAGAGAAATAAGAGTAAGTATGAAAGCAAATGACTAATAGGTGACACAAAGTGATTGCGAAAAAAATCTAAATAACAAAAGGAATAGCGTCAAGAGGATGAACTACGGAAAACAAAGGAAACTTTATTTTACGACAGTCTATTGTTTTAGTATTGTTATACAGTTTCCATATACCTTTATCATTGCCAAATACTTACGTAAGCAAGTGAACAAGATCAAAAAGAAACAAAATCAGGAGCGAATTGTAGAAACTTCGTGAATACAAAATATTTTTAATTTAGAGTGGATAACGGATAAAGGCCAAGGTCTTGCCTTAGGTAGCGTAAGGCAAGCAAGGTTAAAGTATATGTAATACTGTACAGATTAGTATAAAAATAATAATAAAAGTTAATAAACCGAACCTTAATCGAACTATGTAGACCCAAAATTATGTGTAATCTGCAGCTTAATGTCAATTGGTTGTTAACTAAGGTCCGATTCTGTTTTCGATCTCCGTTTCTGTTATTTTCGGTTACAAAGTCGGCCGAGTAGTTCGGTTTTCGGTTCTAGAATTATTTTACCAGAGATTCGCGGCCATGGATGAAACTAAACAATTTGAAATTGGAGCGTGCTGTCGTTCGATATTGGCTCCCTTCGTGTCTATATATAATATCATTGGCTCCGAGCGTAAACTCAACGTATCGCTCTGATCATCTCCTCGGCGATTAGTTCATTAGATGTAAACACAGTTGTTGGCCACATAAGCATTTTTTGTAAATATATTATAGTGATAAAAAATATTTATTCTAAATAAGTAATCAAAAGTAATGTTAAAAATTACAAAAGAGCATTGATAAATTGATTATTTACCAGCGGGCGCCCGCGGTTCCGCGTGGGTTTTTACGCAGTAGTTATTTTTATCCCGTAATTTTACTGTTACTCATATTATTGAAAATTCATATAGCCTATGTATCTATTGAGAAATTACATATACTTCCCGTGTACAAAATTTCATCAAAATCGGTTAAGAATTATATAAATACATATTATCTTTTTACAATTTCTAAAAGTATTATTGAAAATTCTTATGGCCTATCAATTCACCAATGACATAAGCATTCAGTGTACAAAACTTCATAAGAATCAGTCAAGCCGTTTTTTAGTTAAGGCCGGACATAAAAACTACACGGAATTAAAAAGACCGACTTTAGTATATTATCATTAAAATGGCAACGGTTACCATAACAACGCAAAGGTTACATAATAACAGTTACTATACTCGTATAGATAAAATAATAATATATATAGATTTTAAAAAATAGTAAAAAGGGCAAGGTTTCTTAGAGTACCTCTACAATTACACAACACAAATTCAATCCTTTAATTTCATTTAAGTGAAGAATTTACAAAAGCTGGATTTTTTTTATTGAGAGTATATGTAGTTTATGTGTGGTTAATAATTGTCATCAAATCTATAATCAAAAAATAATTTTTCTCCATACAAAGTTTCAACCCTTATTTTACACCTTCAAATGATGACTTTTCATAAATTGAAAAGTATGCGTGCAAAATTTTAGGTCAATGGACATATTATGTGTGCATAATTATAAGAAAATAGTTATACATAAATTATTTTTACCTACCAATTTTTTTTTTTCGAACTGACTGTACTGGTAGCCATAAGGGCTCAGGAGCCTCGAACGGCTTTTACAGCTTCACCCGGGCTTGGGGGCGAGCGCTTAAGGCACTCAGCCACGAAAGCATGCAACAAGCTCCGAGGGTGCCAAAATGGCCGAACCTCGGCTCGGGCTGTTGCATAGATTGCAAACATATCGCGATCTGTCTAATGCCCTAGCACACTATCTAACTAACTATACATATATACATGTCGCTATCCTCTGGGAGGAGTTATACCTAACAAACTTTCAACCCATATTTATACACTTTACCCTTTACACGTGAATTTCAATAAATGCTGATTTATACACGTGTTCCATTATTTTTACTAAAAGGTACACAATTAGTAGTCATAAGACAATGTTTGCAACTAACCTTTCAACCCCCTTTCTCATCCTTAGAGGTGAATTTCCCAAAATCCGTTCTTAGTGAGCGTCTACATAGCGAAAGGAGTAACTATCTTAAATTTCTAAAATGCTTATTATGGATGATCTTTAGAAGATAAATATATACTATCGCTGACTTTTTTGGAGGTCTTTTTGAGATCTACAATTATGTGATACAATAATTTGATATATCCCGTATATCAGCGTAAGTAATTTAAGCGCCACAAATGAGTTTTTTTTTTCGAATTTATTCACCATTATCGTCACTGCTTATTTCGTATGCTACTTTATTTTATAAATTTATCCTATAAACGGACAAGACTGACAGAGAGACGTTGACTTTTATAATATGTGTAATGTGAAAGTTAGTATGTTTAGACGTTTGTTGCTCAATCACGCATTAAACGGCTGAACAGATTTGCATGAAATTTGGCAAATAGACAGTTTATAGCCTGGATTAACACAGGAAATTATTTGATTTACGACTGTTATCAATTTTTGTTTGTGATTAGTTTGTGTTGTTTGTGAATAATGATTTACAATTCTTATGTTGTTGCCACTTCAATAGCAACGTTTCAAGAGACAAAGTTAGTAAGGCTTTCGTTCTGTATATACGTCGATACCCAATATGAATAGCACCGTGATTTTAATTACAATAAAATATAGTTGCATACTACTAATCCTACTATAATGTTAGAATATAAACTAGTTAAGAATGCCGTCGATTGGGCACACGCGCTAATCGTGCTACCAAAATCCCCCACCCCGCTCCCGGTGATCCTTACAAGATGTGCTATCGCTGACTTTTTGTAGGTCTTTATAAGATCTACAATTATGTACTACATGAATTTGATATACCTCTTATGGTTTATTCAGCGTAAGCCATTTAAGCGCAAAAGCGTCGTTTTTTTCGAAAAAAAAATTATTTGAACGGAACCCTAATTCTTTTTCACAATAAAAGTAGCCTAAGTAACGTCAGCTATTTGCCAGTGAAAGTTCCGTCAAAATAGGTCTAACCTTTTCGGAGATTACCCGGAACAAACAGACAGACAGACAAAAAAAAATATGTTTTTTTTTTATAAGAGTAATAAATAAATAGCATTACACAGAAGCAATTTGATTATAACTATCGTTCATTAAGGAATGAATAAGTTGTAGGTTTTTTTGTCAATTATAAATGAAATTCGCAAGCGTATCATTGGGATAGTTACTAATTAAATATGTGTAAATTTGCTGCCGTGCACTGACGATAAATGTAAAAAACTTATTATATCATTTTATGTTAGTTACCAGCATTTTTCATTAAAAATATAGTTAGTGTATGTAAAATTTGGTAACAAGTAATAAAATATAATAAGGATTAATTATTACACAAAAAAGGATATAATTTTCCAGGCACGTTATAAATATATTAAAGAGTCATCATTCGTCAAGCGGGTCACGAGTTACGAACATGAAATCACACAACGTAACTTCATTAACTACGTATATTATAATTAGTCATTTCGGTTACTAGTTAAACTTGATCTGAATCATAAGTTTCTAAATCGCGGCTTCTACCAGCTAGTTATAACCCGGTTAAAGTAAAGTGTAGGGTTTTTTAAAATCTACTATTAATAATGAAGCGATGATGGTTCAGTCGTAAAGTGTACCATCACCGCGTCGATAGACATAACCGTGATGTACCGTATCATGGTTGGTTATTTCTAATTCCTTCCTGGTTACCACCCTCAAGCTAAAAATCAGTCGTCAAGCACTATCGCGGTTATAGACTATAGGTGTCGACAACTGCATTTGAAAGTTTAGCTTAGTTACCATCTTTGGCCACTTTATATCTATCTATCACTATATATCTTTAACCTTGTAGCAGATAATAACGATTATACGAAAAAATAAATAAGTCATGATATTGTTAAGGCGAAAGATTTATTCGTATTGAAGGGTTTCCCTTAGAGAGTTAAGTCATAATACAATTTAAAGGTATTATTTTTTCTATAATTTAAGACATACTTACACCAAGCTTTACAAAGCATGTTATTTTTATTTTTATTTGTTTATAATAAAAATGATTATTTGTTATTAGTATCGAATAAAATAAAAAAAAATAGAAACATATTTGACTATAGTAATGTTAATGAACGTTATTCCCATCCGACAAAAAAACCTTATTTTCGTCCGAAAAAATAACTCTTAAGACTTAAGTTCCTCTTAAGTCGCGCCTAAAGATATTTTACTTCAATAAACTTAATTTTTTGAAAAAAAAACGATTTCTAAACTACACCTAAATGTGCAAACAAACTAAAAAGTAGAAAATAATATTTTAATTACTTCAAAGCAAAGAGCATTAAAGGACAGTCAACAAAATTATTGAAACTTATATTATATACGTATTTACAATTTATAAACAGTTATTTTTGGAGTCTGTTTCTGAATCAATTTCTATAAAATTATATGGGACCACCTCTGAAGCATGAACTATCTAAGAATTTCGAACTGACTATGCTGTTAGCTGAAAGGGTCCTGGAGCCTCTGACGGCTTTTTACAGCTTCACCCGGGCTTGGTTTGACAAATCTCCTGTCTCAACGTTAAATCTCGTGATCGGATATGTCAAATCCATAACATATTTTTGATTTCTATTAGCGTTAACGAAGGGTGAAAGGCACTTGGCTTACAAACTTGGCTAGGGCCTAAGGTTTTGCTGGTATTCCCATTCTTTTTTTAATGGATAATACTAATAATACGTAAGCGCTTGGCCTCGATCTCATTTGATGTCTTATTTTTTTGTTGTAGTAATTAAGGAAAGCCAGTGAAGATCTACTCCATTATATCTTTATGGTAGGACTACTCGACAGACTGGTCAACCACTACTGTCAAGGTAAGGCCTCAAAATAAACTTCGTTTGAATGTTTGTATCCAAATGGGAATAGAGTGTGCCGGAACATCATTAGTGATAAGGAGCAGATAAGGGTAGTTACTAGAAGTTGCCCTCGATAACGAAGACACCACAGTACTTCAGTGGGCTCGTGACCACGTCTTGTGTAAGCAGGCCGAAATGTCGAGTAATTAAAAAAGTAACACTCATTCTAGAACCGCATTAAATATCTTCTTCTATACATATTATAAAACTCAACGTCTCTCTGTCGGTCTTTCCGTTATGTTCTTTTCACGCGAGAACCACTTATCCGATTAACATGCTTTTAATTTTAATTTATAGCTATGTTATCTGGCGAATTTATAGGATAATAATATATTCTGTTACATAAAGTAACGTACGTAGTAAGCAGCGACGATAATGGTAAGTCAATTGGAAAATGTCGCTTTTGGGGCGTTTAAATGGCTTACGCTGAGTAACACTTAGGAGATATATCAAAATAATCCACTTGATAATTTTAGATTTTAAAAAGACCTACCAAAAAGTCACTATAACATATGTCCATCTTATAAGAATTACCCACAATAAGCATTTTGTCTTCAAAATAACCTGCGGGCCACCGCCGTGGGTGGCGGCGGCTTAGAGCATGGAGCTATTTAAGACAAAAAAGCTAAACAATAATTATGTAAGCCATGTGAGCGGAGCCGCGGGCACAGCTAGTATATTCTAAAATATAGAAACCGCGATAATTTAAAAAGAGTTTAAGGTAAACCAGTTTCCTCTTCAGCGAAATATAATACCAATACCATATCATTAATATATCTATCAACTCGTATATATAAATAAAATTATTTATTCACGCATAAACTACTGTATAGATTTTGATAATATATTTTTTGTTTTACTTCTTAGATACATACTTGATCCTAATAAAAAAAAAACACGATATCTTCATTCAATACAAAAGTTATTAAAGTTTCAAGAAACCACGATTTTTATAAGCACTACGCGTTCAGCGATGTGTTTTCCTGCCGTGATGTTAATATATTAAATACCGCAGACGAAGTCGCAGGTATCAGCTAGTTTAATATATTAATAATGAATATGCAGTACGTATTTTCCTTACGTTTATAGATTATTTCTAGTAAAATGACGTAGTATTATTCATCACAAAGCAACTGACGTCACAGCACAGGTTAATATCTACCGGATTTTATAAGAGAACATGTACGTTTGCGACACGACAAAACACGTTTCAAGTAGTCGGTACAAAATTCTAAACAAAGTTGTGACTAAACTTTCAACGAAATAGAAAACCCACTTCAATAAACCTACCAATGAATCAATGACTATACGTTTCCTATTTGATTTTGAGGCCTTCCCTGGTGTATCTTCCAATGGAATTAAAACGGGACTACCCTAGCGATATTCTCTTTCCATCGAAAAAATTGTCATCTAATCCATAAAAAATATACTAGCTGTGCCCGCGGCTACGCTCGTATGGACGACAAAAAATGTTGTTTTCGGGATAAAAAGTATCCTATATTACTTCAAATACCTCCAAGAAAGAATATGTGTAGAAGGTTTTATTATGATCGGTTAAGTAGTTTTCGCGTGAAAGCATAACAAACAAACTTACGTTCACATTTACAATATTAGTAGGGATACATACAGTCGAATTAATAACCTCTTTTTTGTTGAAGTCGGTTCAAAACACTACCTATTGAAGTACTGACATTACCGCTCAAATAACTTTTGATATAAGTATATAAATCTTTCTATGCACAGATCCAAGCCCGGGTGAAGCTGTAAAAGCCGTTTGAGGCTTCAGGGCCCTTATGGCTAACAGTATAGTCAGTTCGAAAAAAAAAAACTATGCACTGATTTGAGATTCTATGATATGTTTTAAGCGGTTGTAATTCTATTTTAGTGCGCCCATCAAATACCACAGTTTATAACATAAATACTTTAAGAATTACACAAACAGTACGAACTGTACGAAGAATGTAAATATTTTGATTTTAGCGCATACGTAGACATCTATAAACATTTATATATATAATAAAATTGAAGTGTCTGTTTGTGATGTCAAAATAACAGGTTTTTACTAAATGCATATAGTATACACGATACCTATAACAAACAATCCGTTTTTTTAAATCTTTGTCTCTCTGTCTGTTTGTTCCGGGTAATCTCCGAAACAGTTGGAACGATTTTGAGGGGACTTTGACTGGCAGATAGTTGATATTATAAAAAATAACATAGGGTACTTTTATTTTGAAAAAATAATTAGGGTTCCGCACAAAAAATAATAAAAGTTTTTTTAGCAGTCCACGCGAGCGAATCCGCGGGCACAGCTAGTAGTGAATAAGTTTCATCGTCAAATGTTGCAAAAACGTATTTACCAGAAAGTTCTGGAAAATTATATATATAATACAATAAACAAAAAGGTATTCCCGTACCGGGAATCGAACCCGAGCCTCCTGGGTGAAAGCCAGGTATCCTAGCCACTAGACCATACGGGATATAAATAAATGATTGAAAATAATTTTATGTTACTAAATTAATCTAAACAGATATTAAAATATATGATAATGATTTAACTAGATATGACATTACATAATATAACGTATTATTTAATGAAAAACTGAAACGTATGTTTTATTTATTATCGCACTCCTTGCTTTACATTTTCCTAACTACCCCAGAATAACTGGAAGAAAATACATTGTGGCAAAAAAACTTGATTTGTACAAAAAATAAACTGCAATTTATAATTACAAACTAAATAATTAAATTATCTATTAAGATACTATTAACATTATAATTTATTATGAAATTCTTAAAATTAAATACAATACGAATCTAGTTTATTAGTTCCATCTGTTGACATTATGAGTAACACATTGTTTTAACACTAAGAAAAGACTAACAGAAAGATGAAGTTATATTTTTTTACAAGAGATGGCGTTTATTAAATAGGAAAGTAATAAAGTAGCCAACAGATGTCGTGACACACAACTATTTATATCTCTTAATTTTAATGAAGTTAATAATAATAACGTTAAGTACGAAAGAAGGCTCACACTTTTTTTTTTTTTTACAACTAGCAATTTTTACAATTTTAGGAATTGTAACAGTTTATACATGGGAAATAAATAAAAATCTCAGTATCAACTGAACGTAGTAAAAGGACAGACAACATAAACAGCATGGGTAATAATTCGTTTCAATAATTATTAATTAGTTCCATTTTTTACCGCGGGACTTCTTTTGTGATACGCACTTTAACGCAGCATTATTTCTAAGATTCCACTCTCATGAATGTTTCTAATAACTTAATTATGTCTATGGATCAGACGTGAAATCATTTAGTTTGCTACCAGATTTACAGTTGTACCGAGGGTCTTCTTTAATAAGTACTTGTGCAAAAATGTATAATGTATGTCCACATAGCATCATTATTTGTTAACTAGCTGTGCCCGCGGTTCCGCTCGCGTGGACTACTAAAAAGTTGTTTTTAGTACCCCTAATTATTTTATTAAAATAAAAGTAGCCTAAGTTATTCCTTATAACATCAGCTATCAGCCAGTGAAAATCCCGTCAAAATGGGTCCAACCTTTTCGGAGATTAGCCGGAACAGACAGACAAAAATTTTAAAAATTGGTTTATGATATAGTTTAAATATGATAATTTGACATTACAAACAGACACACTTCAGTTATTATATGGATGTATAGAAGATTTTATATATCAAATTGTAACGTAGAATAATTTTTCAACCTTAACTAAACACTACGACACATTACTTTGAGTTTCCAATACTTACAAAAGTAGACGGTTGTTGACGTTACACGTAAAATTTTTGTTCTGGCTTTGTTACCTTGTTCTTAATATCCTTTAAATGGAAAAATCGTCTGTGGTCTTGCTAAAACTTGTTCCTTTGTGTAAGAATGACATAATAAAATATACTGTCTTATGACATAATAAAATTTATATCATTTTTTCATACTTACCACCTACGAGAATAAGCCAGTGAATTCAAAACATAATCAGTAGGTACCTAACTATTCAGTACCTACGCGTATCTATTATTAGTATAAGGAAGATCCTTAATTGTATTGCTCATTCAAAATAGTCAAGTATTACAATCCACACATAATAAAAAGATAGGCAAGAAATATCTCTTTAAACTGACAACACTAATGGTTAGATAGTGAACAGTGACAATGAGTTGATATTTTCAAAAAGGAATACAAAGATGATAATTGATAGTACGAAGGTCACTCATAATATTGATTCTTTAACACACTAAAGGACAACAAACAGACAGCAGACACATCATATGCTATGTGGATACTACGGACTAGTATTAGTTATAGTTATTACCCCCAATTATTAACTAAAAACTATGCGAAGCATAATAAAGTATGTATCTAAATTCGAGTTCCGTTAAATAAGCTACCAGTTGGCAGCAGAAGAATAAATGAATAATAAATTATTAAAAACTATTATAGAAAGTTAATCTATGGATTTTATATTATTTTGCTGCATTCGATATATTCCATATGTTCTTTAAAACACTTTGACTGAGTTGTCATACATTTAAATTTAACTTTATCGTTATTTTCTTGTGAGATTTCATTAATCATATTCATTTTAAAATATTAGGGATATCGTTATTTTTCTCCAAATTATATTGCTAATTTATAGTATGTTTTTTCCTGTTGTTAGTTATTATTATTAATATAATTCTGATTTGAATTTGCTTTATATATTTCTGATTTAATGTACAGGGATTTTTTTTTTTTCGATTTGACCCATAAGGGCTCTGAAGTATCAGACGGCTTTTACAGCTTCAACGGGCTTGACAGGGATATCTGAAGAGCTGTCTATGTAGGTACTCCTATTAGTGATATACGCATTCGGTGCACTACTATCAGAGATGGCTTTAATGGGTGTTCAATAAAAAAGGGGAAAATCCCTTACCTACTATTTTATTTGTAAAGAAAATTAATTTGCTTGTCTTTTTACGTGCGATTTTTTTTATTAAATTCCTCAATACTATGGCAGTAGCGCAGGAGCGCCGCTCCACATTTTGTTAATTTCCGATACAAAAATTTTTTGTGCACGTGTCGGTCGTGTTGATAATGCTCTCTTTCGCACTCATTGAATTCCGTGCTTGTCACTGTCTTCCACAGGTGCGGAATCGCTGGCGCTTCACTCAGTAAAACTTAATACCAAATATTTTTGTTGTACGTAATTGTTTTAGTGAAATGCTGTAATTGTTTAGTTTAGAGTATATAAAAGGTGAATTTATTCATGATACCTACATAAAATACATAAGTACAGAAATAAAATCAAAACAAATTTTGTACAGTACATATTTGAACCAGATATCCTTAGGATTCCTAATAATCATGTTTTATCTATGATGATATCATGTTTTCTTCTATTAAATGTGTTCTCAGTATTTACACCTCTACAAATTCCTCTACTCATATATCTGTTAACCTTCAACTTCTTCTATTAAGCCTCATCTTCTATGTGGCTAGTGTTGTTTTCATACTTTTTCTGATATATCTATTTTTAATTTTATCCATTTTAGCAATTCTAGTTACTCCACAAATCCATCTCAACGTTCGCATCTCTACCACATGTAATCTACTTTCATCCTTCTTTGTATTTACTATCAAACATCAATCATTGTAAAAACAAAGACCGCCATCAAATAGAAATTTTAGACAGTCGTCCTTGCCTTGACCGTCTTTCTCCTATGCTCTGAGTCTTGTCTTCTAGTTATGCGATTAGTGGATTTCATTTCACATCACCAGTTCAGGGTTCCGCTAATTTTTCATGGAATCGTTCAATTATTTTACTTTTAAATAATTCCACTGTTACAAATATTATTATGGAATAGCGCAATAATTGTAATAAAAGTTTATAGTATTATTTCAAAATTCACTCTGTCTTTGTTTTGTTATCATTTAATGAAGAAGTTCAAATAATAACAGATTTGTTAAATCTTTAGGAACTGCTGATCTAGGTAACCGACTATACAATAAGACATCTGGAAGTCCTAAACCTTGATTGTGATGATATAAAACCTAATTATTATGAAGGAGTTGTTATCATGTGTATGATTGCCAAGCTCCAGTTTATCAGTGATGTCCCGAATAATAATTAAAATCTACTTTTATATCCTATCTTCTTTTGTGTAGGATGACTCTTTGAAAGTTAAAGAATTGTATTGAAAGATTAAAGAACAAAATATAAATTTATGATTTTTCTACAGTAGAAGGGATCTCTCTTTGTAATTCCGACTTCCTTTGTTTTCATGTCAACATTCAAGATAATATTATAATATGTGTAAAACTCTGTGCAAATAGATCTCAGAACGAAAAAAAAAACGGAATTAGATGAGATGAATCACACATACTTTGTGACACGTAATGACGTACAGCGTCATTTATTATTATATTTATTTGTTTTAAGAACTTTGGAACATCTGTAATATTATTTATAAGGAAAGAACATACATATTAGACTTTGATGATGCTAATCGATAGCCCGCCCGGAACGCTTGTTGAGAAACGTGGGTTCCATTCTTTAAGTAAGTCTGAGCTTTCAGGAAAGCCTTGTTAGCTACCGCGCTCGTGTTGAAAATCTGTCGTCCAGTTCTTATTGGTGTGTTCTGGCAATCAAAGTTGTGAGACAGTTGGATTCTAATTTGCCATATTCTCTACTGGCCCTATCACATCATACTAGGAAATCTAGTATTAATATAGATCATAGATTCTTAAACTTATTTAGCCCACCTTTTTTACTTTTCAATCTAAAATTTACTATGAAAATAAAAAATAAACTAGTCCCCTCACTAATCGAGTTATTTAAGAAAACTTGTTAGATGAAAGAACCACAAGCATAACACACAACCTAACACGACACAAGAGCTAAAAAAAAATTAGTTTCAAATGCCCTACTTTTCTTTGTGTCTTCTACTGCCCCCGAAAACTTATTCCGCGTTAACAAGGGGGCGTTACTGCCACATTGAGAAAGATGTATGTATATAGTTTCCACATGCACATACATACAGACAAATATATCACCTATATTATTGACATTTAAAAGGATAAGCATTAAAACTAAAATACTAGAATCATTAATTATTATGAAACAACTAGATATCAACGAAAGTAAAATGCATATTTAAAATAGATGTACAAAACATAAACATGTTTATTAACTATTTAAAATTTATATATAAAAAATGTTACTGTGAAATTTTACAGTAGGAAGAACTGGTTTAAAGAAAGTGAACAAATACTCGGTCGACTACCTAATACATACATTATAAAATAACTCCTATAAAAACGACATTATGTACTTATATGGTACTTGTACTATGTACTCGTTGTATGGAGGAACCCTCGACAAAATAACGAGACCGACCGTCCACGACCCTCCACCCGTCTAGCTGGGGTGAAATTTGTGACCTTGACACACCCTTATCTAAATCTAACTTCATTTGCATATTGCTAAATGTACACGTCTCAGCCACGGCTAAGGAGTTTGCGTGTTAAAGTTTCAATTTAATTTGTGTGTGTTTGTTGACGGATTCCTAGTGTTTTATTTTTTATTTACGTGCGGTGCCGTGACGTCGTGCAAACGCGACGATGTCACGCGGGAATCTTGTACCTCCGCGTAGAGCTCGCTCCGCTAGTCCGCTACTATCGCTAGAGGTGCTCCTGAGTCAGTCAAATCGAGAGCGCCGTCCGCGCCACACGTCAGCGCCACTCTCGCCGCGTTCCCACTGACGATGCTCGCCGTGGTACTCCTCGCCGTCGTCGCCGCTGCGGCCGCACAAAACGACACATTCCCTCGGGCTCCGGCACCGCGACGCGAACAATTCCGTGTTATTTATGAATGGAACGTAATAGATTTCGAATGGACCTCCGCGGAAGATCGAGAGGCCTACCTCAATACGAGCCGATACATACCCCAAAACGTACTAATATCTGGCATAAACTATTTCGGCGAAAACCTGTTTTTGACGATGCCGAGGATGCTAGACGGAGTTCCAGCGACCCTCGCGACGATACCCGTGCAGCAGAGCGACACTGCACCAAAACTGAAACCGTTTCCTAGCTGGACGGACAACGCCGTCGGCAACTGCAATGCTTTACAGTTCGTACAAAATGTCGAAATAGATAAAAATGGTGTTATGTGGATACTTGACAACGGTCGAGTGGGCACTCTCACACAAAACCCAGACACGAAATGCCCACCCTCAATCGTCTTCATAGATCTTAAATCTGGCACCAATAAAATGGAACGCATACCATTCCCTGCAGATACATTAAATTCAAATACAACATACTTGAACGACCTAGTGGTGGACAGTCGTGATGGTGACTACGCTTATATCACGGACAACAGCGCTGTAGACCCAGGTATCATAGTATTCCGTCGCCGTGACAAAAAATCGTGGAAGCTCCGTGACCCCCAATCGATGAAATCAAATGCCGAGGCGACGTCTTTCCGCATTAATGGAACTACCGTGAACCTCCCTGTAAACATCGACGGAATTGCGCTTGGGCCGCAATTCTTAACCGAAGACGGTAGGGTTGACAGAAAGGTTTACTATTGTCCTTTATCCAGTTATCACTTGTATTCGATCAACGCATCAGTTTTACAGAATGAATCTTTATCAGAAAAAGGTGTAGGCGCGCTGCGCCCCTACGTCGTTGATCTGGGTACAAAGCCTTCACAAACCGACGGAATGAAGATGGACTCAAACGGCGTACTATTATTCGGTCTGATAGGTAACTCGACCATCGCAGAATGGAATTCAACTACTGATTTTCGCGTCGGTCAACGGACAATTGCACGTGATCCTAACTACATTCAATGGGTAGACCGCTTCACTTTTGACGACAAAGGGAATGTGTACGTGGTTATTAACAGGTTGTACAACTTCATTAAAAATCAAGTATCGACGAGCGAAGTTAACTACAGGATTCTCAAATCACACATGGGCTCAAAGAGTTACGTGTTCGGGGAGGACTTGACCCCGTCAACACCGCAACATGACGCAGCCGCGGTACCAACGCTAGGAGCTTCTCTCCTTCTACTGGCGCTCGCTCACTTGCTCGCCTAGGACTAGTCCTAGCGAAGGAAACTTCACTGTCGTGGTCCGATTACGGCCGTGGCCCCTAAACCCGGTGTTCATTACGCGACACTTGGACTAATGCGTAACATTACCAAAAATTAAGTTACCTTGACCAAATGGTAGTCACAGTGATAATGCCTGTTTAAAATATAAGCTTCGGCTACTGTTTTTAATTTTAGTATAGGTTAATATATAATTTAGTGGTTATATGGCGATCTTTTACCAAGTGGGTCATGTCATGATACACCGAAGACGAGTTAAGTCGCGGTTGTGTTTAACGAAAGGTCGAGGACATGTTACCAAACGCCACGGTTTAACATTACAACGAACATTCCATCGGTTTTTATAAGATTAAGGTGCATCGCACAATATTTATTTATAAAACTTTGTAATATTAAATATAGCAATATGTTTACGAACGCTGATCAAAGCAGCTGTACCAAAACAACAAATTGGGAGTCGTTCATAAAAATATATACATTAGAATCTAAGCTATAATATACATACATATTGTAACTATAATAAAGTATGTTTGTTTGTTAACGAGACTATATGTGTGACAATTGAATAAACGTGTTTGTCGTATAATATTGTTTGTAGTTTTAATTTGCATCCAAGAAGTAAGTTCGTGCCCGTAATGTTAATTTAAACGTCTTTAACGGAACTTGTTATATGAACAAGGACGGTAAACAGATTTTATACAAATGTATAACAAACATGTAAACACCATTCTCCTACATGTATGCAACACACATGTTTAGGCAGGTATATTTCTTCCTATCTACCTAATCCATTGTTCTTATAAATTACAAAAAATATTTTAGTACGAAATTACAAATACTTGTATAGGATCCTTTATTATTGAGTAGAAACTGTGCATGGCAAAAAAATTGTGCTTTATTTTTTCTCTAGACATACAAATATACATAAATCATAATACTGATATATCTATAGGACATCGGTTATGTCGTTTACTGTTGAAACTTACGCAAATTTAATTATCGACTTTGATACAACCTAAACTTATACTGAGATTCGCCCATAATAAAATTGTAATCAGCAAAATATTACCTAAACATAAATTAGAAATATTAGGTCCTTACATATGAAATTGGCGTTTTGTACGGGAGGAATATAAAGTATATTTTTTTTTTGTAAAATATATTTAATTAATTAATGTATACACCGTTGTTATCTATGCACTTTTGCCATCTCATAGGTATTTCATTGATCCCTTTACTAAAAAAACCATGGGACGAGAATTAAACTCTTTGAAGGCGGTCTGGACTGCCGCATCGGAGTTGAATTTTTTTCCTTGTAAGAAGTTGTTCAAATTCCGGAAAAAACGGTAATCTGTTGGAGCAAAGTCCGGGGAGTATGGTGGATGTTGCAGACATTCCAATTGTAGCTCATCTAACTTAGTGGTTGTTTGTTGTGCAGTGCGTGGTCTTGCGTTGTCGTGAAGCAGTAGCGTTTAGGGCAGGATTTGGCTGGGTCTCCAGGATTCAGCCATTGCGACGAGCGCTTCCGATTATCGTACAGTATTCGTATTGAGCAAAGTAACCCAGCAGTCGACGCGTGTTTGCAAGTTCGATTCACTCAATTCATGAGGTACCCATCATTCAAGTTTTTTTACTTTCCCGATTTGCTTAAAGTGGATTAATACAGTTTTATCACTTATCCCGAAGCCTGCAGCTATCTCTGAAGTGCTTTGTGATGGATCCGCTTCCACAATAGCCTTTAATTCTTCATTTTCCACTTTGGTCTCCGGCCGTCCATTGCGAGACCAGCGCCGTACACATTATTAATCCTTCGAGCTGTTTCTGCAGTACTGGTGCCACGGTAGAACTCGTACTCCTATATACCGATATTTCATGTTTTCCATTTTTCCATTTTATAAGCGATGCCAAAGAAAAAAATAATGAGGAAAAAACAAATGAATGACTGTTTTCATAACTTAAATGTACTATGATATAAATTGGAAGATGAATTTATAAATTTGAATTTGGAATTCTTAACCAAAGAAGAGATATTTCAGATCAAAGTGGTCATTACGACAAAACGCTAATTTCATATGTAAGGACCTAATATATATCACAAATAATGCTTGAAGTCAAGAACACGAACTGTATCACAGGAGAAAGCTGGATTTAAATACTT
Organism: Saturnia pavonia; assembly: GCA_947532125.1. Classification (NCBI taxonomy): domain Eukaryota; kingdom Metazoa; phylum Arthropoda; class Insecta; order Lepidoptera; family Saturniidae; genus Saturnia; species Saturnia pavonia. Next base: position 10,632,042 of record OX383908.1, read on the forward strand.
TTTTATGTACACAACTTTTCATAAATTAAGAACACAATACAACAAAGTATTACGTTATGTTCCTTGAATAACGAAGTAACCTTTACCTACATTATGACAATTATTATAGTCGTTTTTATTAAGGTAAACTTTACTTGATGATTGACCTACGTTCGTAACGACGAAAGATGGTCAGAAACTAAAAGAAACACACAACTATTTCTTTATTAGGTAAAGACTGACAACAGTAATACAATATGTGTAGTTTTTGATAATTTAAAAGTAATTACAATGTTATACGGAAATTTAGCAATATTATTATCAAAACTATAATCGCATACAAAGCGTAAAGTTTAAGTAGATATTAATTATGTTCCTATTAAGTCAACGGTGAGATGTTGTCCTACGACATATATAATAAAATAGCTGTGTCCGCGGCTCCGCTCGCGTGATGGAGCATACGCGTGAATAGTGCTGCCCCCCCTTAAAAGACGGAAGACAAAAATACTTATTGTGGGTGATTCTTAGAAGATAAATATATGCTATCGCTGACTTCTTTTTAAGATCTACAATTATGTAGAACATTATTTCATGTAACTCGTATGGTTTACTAAACGTAAGCCGTTTAAGCGCACCAAATGCGTTTTCCCAATTGATTTACCATTATTATCTCTGCGTATTTCGTATGTTACCTTATCTTATAAAATATCCTATAACATAGCCAGATAATGTAGCTATGAATTAAAATAATGAACATGTTAATCGGATAAGTGGTTTTCGCGTAAAAAGAACATAAACGGACAGACAGAGAGACGTAGAGTTTTATAATATGTATGGACGTATATATCTAACAAGACCATTACTTCCTATCTGAGATTTCAATATTAAAAAAAAAAGAACTATGTTACTACTTAATAATATGATCTACATATAAGTCCTAGTTATTTATCGATAAATAAGCTTTTATGTTCTTTTGTAATACTTTCAAATCTACATTTCACTCTTCCTAATATTTATTTATATTATTAATACACCAACACCATACATTACGTGAGAAATAACTCTCTCTCAGATGATAATATGCATCGCTTGCTGGTTGCGTTGGACTCTTATGCACTAAAAATCATTGCTGTATTGAATAAAAGTACTTACTATAAACTAATTGATTAACTGTGGACCTACATTCTTCTTACTTCATTGTCAGTGCCTAACCGTTCCAGAAATGAAAAAGGTACACAGCACCCAGGCGACAACCTACTAGGCGAGACAAAATAATAATTGAGGAAATAAAGCGATGTGAATACAGAGTATTATTATAACTGTTTACAATAAAAATATACTTAGTCTAATTAGTGTAAAGAAAACAATAATAACATCTCGATAAACCCAATCAAAATTCTCTCCGGCTCTTATCGTTGACAGGGCTGTTTTCCGAACCGGTAGTTGTGTGTTGACATTCATGAGTGCATTCCTAAGACTTATAATTAAGTAAAATATTTTTAAATTTACTTTGATTTGACTTGAGTAGAAAATGATAATATTAAATACTTAAGCAATGTGTTGTTCTATTCTCTACTGTTTAACAAATGTCTAAATCTATGTTTTTCTTTTTAGTAAAAGTTAAGAGCAATAACTAGGTACATTTTCATATCACCCGTATTTTAATTTTTCAGGTAAATTAACATAAAAAGTATTACATTATTTTAAAGTGAGCAAGCAATGCAATGCAGTGCAATGTATCGAGAAAATGCACAATTTTATGCCTTTTTAAAACATTTATTTGTGTCTATAGCAATGATATTATAAATAGACAAGGAGTGTCTATAGTCTATAGGGGCGACAAATTATATCAGGCACTAGTGCGGCAGAAGCCCTTAACTCAGCCCTATTAATTTTACATGAACGTCTATGAATAAAGAAAAATAAATTACTATGATAGATGACAAATAAAACATGGTAATTGACGCTTATGGATGCAGTGCATTTACCTATAGAATATCCACAACATTATAATTTCATTAGAATCATGCAACGCAAAGATCTTCAATGCCGTCCTGCGTTAATGACATTGCAAACACGTTAGCAACTGAATGCCTTATATCGCACCTGTAAGTAATATCAAGTTATAATTTATTTTATCTTCACGCCAATTAGGAATGTTAAGTATAAGTAGTGGTATTTTAATGTCGACTTGCAAAAGTATTATAAGTTCTATGAGTGAATGTTTATAATGAGTTTAATAACACACGGTGAACGCTCTAAAGAGTTGTTTTGACCTTACATTATTCTGTCACAGTTATAGCTAACTAGAACCACAATTCTACAAAAGACATGACGTCTCCGGGCCAGCATATATTCTCCTTCTTATAATACTTTCAAGAATAGCGTGATGATGATTTTTTTAAATTACGGTGACAACACTTGATAAGTTCTCGTCTCTCATGGACCACTGTTGTATTTACTTATGTCACTATTGTGGCCTACCAATATCATAAATGTGAAAGTTTGTCTGTTTGGATATTTGTTACTAAATCACGCAAAAACGGCTGAACGGATTTGGATTAAAAAATTGTACACAGATAGTATATAACCTGGATGAATAGATAGATTACTTTTTATCCCGGTAAATGATATCTTTCTCTTTTATTTTTAGGCCCTATTCTGATTCCATGCTGTCGAAGTCGCTGGCAACTGAATCACAAATATATCGTCAGATGTTAAGCAACCTTTTTGCTTTAAAAAATCTTAAGAGTGGTAAAACCTGGGCAATTATCGGTTGTCAAAGCATCACAACCAATACGTATTTCTGTCAAAAAGCTCAGTCTTCACGCTGCTGTATTCCGGCCCGAAGGCAGTAGTTGGCAACACGTACCAACACACGAGGTGTTCCCGCTTAGGATTGCGGTTCTATTTGAACATGGTTATAAACTATAGGCTGTAGTGATCACTCAGCATCAGGTGGACTGCATGCCTGTTTTGTTACTTCATACAAAAAAATAATATTTATGTACACCTGTACATTAACACCTGTTAAGGACGAGAGAGCAAGCCTTCAGGTTGCGAGTAGTGTAGTGATAAAATTAAAATATTTTTTTGAAAAAATCGGCATCTAGGACTCGACTTCTTTCAAGGAACAAGACCCAAAGTATATATATTATCCATCTATATAAATATTTGAGGCACCTTAGATACTTGGTCCTTATTATATATATATATATCACGATATCTTTATAAACAATAATTCTGTAGTAAATTTAATTGTTTAGGTAAACTCAACTACGTTACAAACTTATATTAACAATATAGACTCTTTTAAATATGAAACTTAGAGCAGTAGCAAAATTAAAGTAGATGACGGTAAACATATTTTTCTGTGTGTACATATAGAGGTCGTCATAGCGCGTGTATCACCAATTTCCATAGACCAAGGACTACCGAGTATTCGTAAATAACTCGAACTATTTATACAATATCTATATATCTGTGAATAAAACACGGATGCGTTATCTATAACTGAAATGGGTATTACTAGCTTTTCGCATACGGTTTCGCTTGAGTAAGGACTGTACTGTTTTTTAAAAGAATTTATATATTGTTATAACAACAGAAAGTTAGAACTTAATAAAGCACACTTCTTTCTATATAATACTCGTATATGCTGTTTGGTCCTAAAATTACCAGGCTGCTGTTTAGAACTGACTCGGAAACAGGCCACACAGAATAAAACTAACCCAGAAATAAATAATTACCTATACAAAAATGTGACAACCTTTCTACCATTAGGTGGTTGCCTTTCGAGAAACCCCTTCTTGAACTATACATACAAAAAAAAATCAACACCTTCCCCAAATTAAACATTGCTGGACGATGATGAGTCAACGAGGGCACACTCTTTTATTTATATAGATAGATTGTACTAAGCACTTTCATCAATAAACTTATTCACTCGATTGACATCGTACTATAAATCAAATAGCTTTCTTTTTTAGATAATTAGAAAACGAATAAAAATAAGACCAACTTACGATTACTGCTGATGAACGCCTAATTATAATGCAAATTGTTGTTGCTTATAAAAACTGGTTTTAAACATCTCATATAATTCTTATTTATTACATGTAATTAAGTTATGAACAGAATAATTGTTTGTAAACTATTTCACTTAATTTCTATTTAGTTTTAAGTATATACACTTATACGTTAGGTACCGTTTTATACAATCTGAACTAGGAACTATTCCATATTAATTCTAATTAAGATACTTTTTCAAATACAGTAAAATAAAATTTAAGGATCGTAATCAATGGGTGGTTAGACGCAACAATGTCCTATTGGATGGCAACCACCATACACCAGGAGTATTTTCTTTTATACCACTAATGAGGCAAACAAACGTACGACCCGCCTGATAATAAGCGGCTACTGTAGCCTATGGACGCTTATAACACCATAGGTATAAACTAGCGCGCTGCCGAACTAAACTACCCTACCCCAAGGAGTTCTGGAAACTCTACTCACAAGGTTATTCGGCCATTTTCTTCTGTAAGGTTGGAGTATTCAACCAGGCGGGCTGCCACAAATAGAGATAAATCTCCAATGAAATATTCCTTTGCCCTACCTCTCTAACTCCCTACTCCCGCCGTAATGTCATACTTAGGTGGGTCACGTTCCGGAATCTACCGGTTTCAATTCAATAATCAAGCGAAGTGGTAGTGACTAAGGATCTGAATCCGATTGAGTCGCGATGCTGCTGGAAATAAAAACGTTACAGTTTTTAATTGTGTTTCGGGATCAGTCAGTGTACATTCAGCTGCCGAAAGGTTGCAGGTCGATATGATAGCGGTGACCGGCAATAGATTGCTGAGATCTAGATGACCGCCGTTGTTTATGGATTGTACTATGCTTACTATTAGGTATAACACCGTCACTTTTCCGTGCTTCTATAAAATAAAAACCGTGTGGTGTCGTGGGACACCAGATAGGAACGAAGTTTCTCATTATAAAATATTAATTTCAAGTTGTATTCGAGGTATAAAGAAAATCATTATTCGGGTATACATGTTTTATTATGATTTTCTTATCGATAAAAATCAAAAAACTACTTTAAAAATTATCTTAACACCTTTATTTTATTTACAATGATTTATAAAAATATATAATAAGAATATACAAGGAAACAGCTATTTACATGAATAATAATAATTAAGCCTATTTATGTTCTAGACTATACATTAGACACTGTATAGCCATCATACATATACTATACATAAAAATCTTACGCTTTTTTTTAACTTTACAGACACTTTTTGCCGGCTAGGGTACCCCTCCGCAACGACCCATAAGGAACTTCGGTCCAAAAAAATGAGGGTTCACTTTCTTGTCCGTGTGTGTTCACTTTTTCTCGAAAAAGACTGTAGGTATAAAGTTGAAATTAATATCACATACTAAGGGTTATAATTAAGGCTTAGCCTCATGTTGCTGTAAAAAATATTTTTTTAGATTATTAATTAAAGAGATACTGTACTTCATAGTTAAAATAACGCTCACGAACCGATTATCAAACCTATAGGGTACTTCCCACAGATGTAAAGGCTTGAAATATGATACTTAGTTTAGGAATAAATCCGAAAATAATGAATTTGTAATCCCGTGTGGTAAATGACACAAAATTATATTAAAGTTTATTTTTTCTCTCAATAATTGTTTCAGGTACAAAGTTGAAATTAATATTAAATATAATGATCTATGCTAATATGCTATCACACTGTAAAAAAAAAACAAGATTGTAGGTTAACTTTTTTTACCATAACATAAATATTTTTATTGCTTATGTAACATTTATTTATCGTGGTTTAAATATTAAAGTTACTTATAGTGTATAAGGCTTTACATATTTCTAGTTTACACATAATATGTCAAATATTTTGTACAAGAAGATTTATTTATATTATATTATGTTTCTATTGTCTTATGTTTTTAGATTTTATATTTTCATTACATTATCCCTTATGTGTTGTTACATAAAGTTTCAAGACATCGCCAAAAATCTTTTTAGGAAAAACATTTATAAAATTATAAAAAATGCTCTGTTTAAAGGTACAAGGTTAAAGGACAGACGAACATAATATAAGGATAATCTATAAACAATATTTGTGTAAAAGACGGTGAAATAATGTACGGTAAGTAATGTAATCAATTCGGAACCCTCCGGGCGCGAGTTCTACTCGCTACTTGTCTGATTTTTTATTCTACGTTTTAGTACATTCAAATAGAAAAAATACTACCTGACTTTTTTTTTAATTACCGCTCGTAATTTAATGTCATCGGTAGCTTATTCATGCACACTAGTTATTTATTTAATGTGACACTTCCGAGTCAAGAATTTGACATGTGTCAAAGAGAGAAACTAGTTTTTACTGAATCCGGACTCTGACCGATTTCCACTATACATTTTTTTTATCCCCCGATATTAGAGAGGATAACCGTAGAAAGTAAATGTTTGAAATTTTAATTGTTAATTTAATTTAAATAGAAAGTTTAATTATCATATCGATTGCATGTTAATATTGAACTCGTAATTTATTTAAACAGTTAAAAAAATATTTTCGCTAATCATTTTCTGATTTTCTTTCCGATACATGATATAGAATAAGGAACATTTGGTGGCTTTATCATAAAATTATAGATAGTCCAACACTAAAACCGACAATTAGTTTTACTTGGCGATTTCCATAACGCTGTTTCTTTATTACTAGCTGTGCACCGCGGTTTCACCCGCGTATAATTGAAAGGAAATCACTGATTGACAAATATTTTTATCGGGCGGCCAGAGTTATGCGTCATAACTCACAGGGCTCGTTCGCGTCACTACACCTATAGTCATAGACCCGAACCCAGGGTTGAATTATTTTCATTTCACATTATATCCCAAACTATTCGTCCAAATAACATGCTATAGAGGGCAAAGTATATCTTTATAAAATTGTGTTGCTGATAAAGTAACTTTCGTTCGTAAGGATTAATATGCCATGCCTAATAATAATGTTCATAAATCACTTTTCAATTTTCAATAAAACTTGTTATAAAATGCCTTAATGTGGCTTATGTTTAAGATATAGGCATAAGGTATGAAAGACTTTTTAGATGTACTAACGAGCAATATTTTTGTAGAACATTGTATGTACGTATCACTAACCATTACGCCAGCTCACGTGGATAAAGCAGTTAGGGTGCGTATTTCTTGTGACTTACTTAACAAAAATCAAACAAAAGGCTAGCTGAGAGGTGTAGCCTAATGCTAGATAGCCTATATTATTTCTCGTGAATTTAGCTATCATATACAAAAATATTTTTTCGAATCCGACTGGTAGTTTCTGAGATTAGTGTGTTTAAACAAACAAACAATAAAAAAACTCTTCCATCTATAGATTCAAAATATAGTTCTATATATTTTATAGTTAGTTATATTATAGTTTTATATAGCAATCGGTTGAGAATTAAAGAAAATTGAATTCTTATAGGCTATCTATTGACACAAGCTTCCCGTGTACAAAATTTCATACGAATCGGTCAAGCCGTTTTGAGTTAAATCCGGATGTAACTGGCAGACAAAAAAACTTTAAGGGCATATTCGTGATCAGTGTCCTTCATATAGAATGTTAACGAAAAAAAAATTATGTACAGACAAAATTGCAGATTTCTTAATACAGACGTAGTTAAGTTTGTTATCTTTAACTTATTTGTTACTTTTAAATTCATTATGCATATATAAATAGATCTTGGTACGTATGTATATGAGTGATACCGTTTGATTACCGTCCTGAAAACCGTTTGACGTGCGACGGGGCCACCAAGTAATTTATAAAAAAAATTTTTTTTTTTTTTTTCAAATAACAAAGATCCACATTGTTAGTTTACAAACTTAAAACCTTATGAATAAATAATTACATGTAATACTAAATTGAAAGCAGGTAGTACGCTGTTGTGTTCTGGTCCAAAGGGTCTGGTTGGCAACACGCACTCTCGCACGAGGCGTTCCAACTCACTCTATAGGAATAGAAATTATTATTGACTGGCCTCAGTTAAGACTGCGATTCTATTAAAGGTTGGCTATAAATAGCTATAGGGTACTGTGACCACTTAACATGAGGTGGGCGCCGTGTCTTTGTCTTTTACTCGACAAGCAAATCTTATTACTAGGATAATCTAATCTAATACATATATTACTAGATGTGCCCCACGATTTCCCTCGTGTTAGATTTACTCGACCAAGTCTCCACCGCGGCACCAGTGTTGCCTATCGTTGTTCTGCCTTCCGGTGATTGCCTACAGGTTTCCAGATTGCTTGACATTCATGGTTATTAATCCACTCCTTAGAGTCTTATCGTGAAATTATATAGCTTACTACCTGCGCCCGTGGCTGCGCTCGCGTTGCACGCACGAATCGTGCTACTGTCGCTTCCGGTTATTTTACAGACAAAGTTGCTTATTGTGGTTGATCTTCAGAAGATAGACATATACTTTTGTTGACTTTTGTAGGTATTTTTAAGATCTACAAATATATACTACATTAATTTGATATATCTCTTATGATTTAATCAGCGTAAGCCATTTAAGCGCCCCAAAATCGTCGTTTTTCCGAATTATTTTTACGGAATACGAATTATTTTTCCGAAATAAAAGTAGCCTAAGAAGTTACTCCTTGTAACATCAGCTATTCCCTAGCAAGCGCCCTAAACTTCGCTCGCGTTAATGGCATTATAAAATTTAATATCAATAAAGTATAGCTTATTTTACTCAGGCAGAACGTCGCTTTCGTCACAAAGAAATAATTTATGGATTCAGATCAGCAGTTGCAGATACACACTTCGATTTTTTTACATTTTAACTAGTCATCTGTCACCTATACGAGACATAATCTAAGCATACTATGAACGTATGTAAATAAGAGTAATAGAATGCACGTTATGGTATTCATAAAGTGTTCCTCTCATTTGCCTGCTACCTAATTTATATCTAGTATTATCATAGTTTTCCTATAACTTTTGTTGAATTCTTAAACAGTTTAGAATCATTAGAATGACAGTGCTTTTCCTTGCGTTGAGGTCAGTAGTGCATATCGGAAGTTAGCCAAGGTGGTTTCCTATTAAAGGCGAACCTTCTTCCTATGTTTTGTTCTAATTTTATGTGTCATTCTTTTTATACGTATTTTTGTGGATTATTTTTTGAAGTAAAAACTTCTTTAGGCGCGTTGAGCACTTTTTAGTAGGGGAAAATCTTATGGGTTCGCGTCACCGACATGCTAATGTTAATTGTATATCTATATCTATTAGTATATAATATATCCCTAGCACATACTGCTCTGTTAAAACTTAAGTTTTCACTTTTGACTATGACCTATGACTGCCAATATTTTTTTTAATAAAGGAGTACGGTACAGTCGTTATGGCGTAAATGCTATTTTTTTTAAAGTGAGATCCGTGCTCAAGTTTTTTCCTTGTTTGATTTATGTATCAACTATTTTTTACCTTCCTTACACAACACACACACATTACTGCTTGACAAGAATGTAGAAAATGTAGCAATTAACGAAGCGTTATACTACCAAGTTCCATCATGCACTAAGTTCATGACAATATTTTTATGCACAAAATGATAATAATGTTTCACTTCGATTAGCGTGTTGGCGCTGTTGGTAATCAGGATCTACATCTACATCGTGGGCCTTAGATGGGAAGAACGAATATATCATATTTTCTGATTTGTGAATCGACTTTTAATAAAACGCTCTTACATTCCTATATTAAACAGCCATGCCATTTGTATCTGTCATTAAGAGAACAATATGACATCACCTTCGCAACGTTTCAAACAATCTGTAATTTAAGTACAATATAGGTTCGTAGTAGTTGCATTGTATTGTATGCGCAATGTTGTAGAAAATATGTTGATTTAAATGTTGTATTGAATTTATACTTGAAATACATGAGAAGTATTTTTTTATAAAAATATATATTTTTAAAGTATACAACAATTATATTATAGTGGTAGCATTTTAATCCTACTTCAATAAATTTGTCTACTGAGAAGAAATATTATGAAACTCGGCGAGAAATAGACATATCATATTCTTATGGAACACAGAAAGTATTGAATTATTAAAGACTTTTGCAATTAAAACTGATTTTTATCTAGAGTAAGCCATTATATCGTTTTTACATCATGGGCGTCTCAACTCCAACATAGTGAACAATCAGTCATCACTTAAAAATAAATAATTACGTCATAATCTAGTATATTTATAATACAGCAAATCATTTTTGAATCTATAGAATTATTTAGGTAGGTACTTATTATAATATAATGAATGACATCTACACATTCTACAAAACAGCTAACTTGAAATAAAACTCACAGAAAATTTTAAAGTTTAAAGTGCCAGTAATATTAACATAAATAGTGTTATTCCAGTAAAATACAAAATAAATTACTTAATTACTGAAATTAAAGTACAATACATGTAAGCTAAAAATGTAAGGAAAAAAAATATAAAGTCAAATATTATAACTCAGATTGGTTTCATATCAATGCTCACGTTAAACAAAAAAAAAATTAATGCGATGTTGTAATTTTCATAAAATAGAAAAACTTTTCTTGAGTACAAATGACCGCTTGAGTGTTAATCTTACTTATTTTGTACTCATTGCTGGTTTTTATTACGGAGTAGTGGTTCTAGTGCAAAATAGAATTTACTTAGCATTATAAATTACCTGATTACCAGCAGCACCATAACATTAAGCATAACTCGTAACAATAAACAGTAGAGAAGAATAACAGTTGTGTTTATGTATAACGTTTATATGCAACCTATTACATAAATTCGGACGCGTTTCTTTTTAAAGAGGCATCATAATAAACAACTTTCTACATATTTTTTAGTGCTTGTGTAGTGTGTAGTACTTAGCGTAAACGTAATTGAAAATGAAACTTACAAAGAAAGATATTTTTATTTAATAAATTAGAAACATGTATAGATGCGTATCTACAAATCTATTAAACACTAGCGGTGCCAGCGACTTTGGACGCATTTGTTACGCAGTAATTATTTTCGTCTCGCAATGTAAGACCATTCTTATAGCTTATCAATTAAGGAATGATATATACTTTCCGTGTACAAAATTTTGTTAAAATCGGTAGAGAATTAAAACTCACTTTTTACGATTTCTAAAATTGTTACAAAATGTAATCAAAATTCATTAAAGATTAATAAAGTTTTTTTTTATACAAGTTGTATTGTTGAAAATTCTTATAGCCTATCAATTGGCGAATGACATAATCAAGCCACTTTTGAGTTAAATCCGGACATACAAACAGGCAGACAGAATATTTTTATTTATGATTATTTTCGTGATTTTATCCTGTATAAAATAGATATCTACCAGAAAATTTGGAAAAAGGTTACATGCACAGACAGAACAAATTTATTAATATAGAGATATATTAAAACTTGCTAACTTATTGCTACTTTATATTTTTTTTGTCGTTCTCTATACCAAATTGAAATAATTAATAAACTAAAAAATAAATAATTAATAATTTTAAACTAAAACAAAATAACAATGTAATTTAAGTGATTCTGTGAGCCCCGAAGAAAGATAGAAACAAGATAATAAAGTATTTTAGTTGAATTTTTAGATATAGTATGAGCCAGTACCGAACAAGTTATGAACTACTTTTATTGTCATATTTGTAGGTTACAATTTTCTACAAGAGAAGTAAACAATAACAAATCAACAGTAAATTGCGAAAAGTCTGAAAGTTCAAACTACAATAGCCTACACATGTGTGATGAGTATTTAAAACTTATGCAACAGAGACGATGCCTTCCAATCCCTCCATGATGTTGAAAATATACACTGCATTTAGAGGTCAATGAGAATATTCCATATATTGTTTATAAACATATAGATAAATAAGCTTATGATTATCCAGAAGTGGTAAAACTTGTTCCATCGGCTATGCTAAGTCAAGGTACAATAGTAAACATTTCATGAATATTTATGAATATTCCGTGATACATTACAATATTATTGTATTTATATTTGTATGTTTTGTTTCATACTATTTGTTCGTTAACCGTTTTCTATTGTTGGTTTTAATAATGTGACAATATTTGTGTGATATCTTTATAATCAATATAATATGTATATATACAATAATAGCCCATACATTACGTATATGTACCAATGTACATCTTAGGTTTAACTAATAAAGTTAAGGATTTTTTAAACAAGTGCTAATTTTAGTAGGTTATGTACCACTCAATATCTACATGCTAGATTTAGTTAGGTTTGACTTATAAAAAACAAGTCGTAACGCGCGTGCAATACGATTGTTAATTTTTTACCATTTACTGTGTCTCTGGGGTAAACCGAGTAACCGAGTGGATTGTGGTAAAAGTTCGAAATAAACAGAAAAATTCGGACTATTGGTTTGTGAATCTTAGGTTTTACTGGAAAATCTCAGGATTTAGCGTAGTTTGGGCTTTTACAGTAACATATATAAATTAGTGTTATTTTATAATATATCGATGTGGTATGAATCGGAAGTATTCGTTCATTCATTCTTTAGCATTAATTTACTATTTTTTGAAGAAATTACAAGCTACAATAATTATATTCAAAAAGATCAGGAGTAGAACTTAATATTTATTGCTATTAATATTGCGATTGATTGCATTGAACATAATATTGAATAACCTACTGTTATCTAAATTCCAAATCTAAAAGTTATATATTTAAATTACACCGCTTTTATAAATTAATGTAATGTGTATATATGACGATACAAATAACCTAACAACTTTATAATGCAATTATATTACGTTTTAAGATACGACGGCCTTAACCTTTATACTTAGGATTCATTCTAGAATTCCTCACAAACAGGATTTACGAAACACCCGATCAAATATTTCAAATATTATGTCGATTATGGCAACATCTGAGTGATTTATATTTAAAAAATTAAGTAATCGTTCTTTACCCATTTTGATTAACATATAGATAATAATAGAAAACAAATAAATACAAGACGCACAATACGGTAACTTATTTAACTGTTATCACACTTACAAGTTTTTTTTTTCGATCTGACTGTCCTTTTTGCCTTAAGGGCTCTGAAGCATTGAAGGATTTTACAGCTTCATCGGGCTTGGGGCCGAGCGCTGAAGACACTGCGAAAGAGTGACAAAATGGTCGAACTTCGACTTGTGTTGTTGCCTTATATGCAAACATCGCGATCTATCTAATTTTCTATCCGTAATTCCGCCTTCTGGGAAGAAACATGCGTATATGTATGTAGTAATCTGTAAATTTTGGTCTAAACTAATTAGCCAAAAAAGAACAAAAGGTCCCTTACAGAACCTATGTATTTGAATGGTGTACAGTGTAATGGTTGATGTTAATAGTTAGTAATGTAGTGTCACTTTAACACGCGAGCGGCTGTGGTTCAAGGGCTCCATGCCGGAGGAAGGGACCTAGGCTTGAGATGCCGCAGGAAAGAGTGGTTTTAGCGGGCGTGGAAGGGAGCATGCTTGGTTATTGGGAACGGTGGATAAGATATCTCGATATCGTCATCGGGATCGGTAAAAATGTTCCGCGGTTGACGTTTTGCCTGCGGGGCGTCTGGAACTGGGGTGTATTTTGGGGCAGCTAACACACGGGTTCGGATGATTCGACGCGGTGTCGAAGAAATAGGTTTTCGCAAGGGATTTAACGTATGATTTGATCGAAAGAAGTCCCATATCTCTATGGAGGTCTTCGTTCCGAACGAACCATGGGGCAACAACTAACATGCTTTCGATTTAGACATATGTGCGAATACACCGCAACTATATGTTAGGCTTGGACAGACACATGTCTTAAAAAGTGTAAGCTTATGTCTTAAAGATATTTTGCTTACCGAGCATAGCAAGGGATGCAAGCGGTCCAGGGCCATGGCGACCCTGTTCTGGACTATACGGACATGTGCATTGAAGATAAGCCTGTTGTCGAGGGTAACACCCACATATATAGTGTGGGTGGCTCAGGGGATTGGGATCTCGAAAAGGTGGAGGGGTTCGAGTGTCTTTCGTAGTTATCCGGGATTAAAGAGAATCGCTGTACTCTTATCGGGGTCGAGAGCTAGGATATGCGCCATTTACGGAACCATCTGCTAAGTTGGGTTACGGCGCGTTGGCCGCGCGATTTTAGGTGAGTTCTGTGACTGAGTGAACTGTAAATGGCAGTGTCATTAGCGTATAAACCAACCTCGACTCCGGGGAGCCGTAGGAGGTCGCTGATGTACAAATTAAACAAACAAGCCGCCCAGTTAAAATAATACTTAACAAACATGTGACAGCCTTTCATAAGAAGATATGATCAATTCAAATCTTTATATATGTATTGTTGTACTACTTGTTGTATCTTTATATATTTATTGTTGTACTAAGTATGTACTCGTAAATATAAATATTATACAAACCAGACCTTACTAGGCTTTAAAAATCAAACTAGCTGTTCCCGCGGCTCCGCTCGCGTGGTATATATACTGAATACCGTTGGTCGAGCGCACGCGTAAATCGTGCTGCATCCGCTCAGAAGAGGAAAGACAAAATGCTTATTGTTGGTAGTCCTTAGAAGATAGACATATGCTATCGCTGACTTGTAGGTATTTTTAAGTTTTTTTTTTTATATTTGTTCGGCACATTGACGGTACCGTCTCTGATGGTAAGCACAGTACAGTCCAAACACAACGTGACCACCAAGAGATCTAAATCCATCGCAGTCACCGCTGTCATGCTGGCCTGCAAAGATCCACAATTATGTAGAGCATTAATTTGATACATCTGGTATGGTTTACTCAGCATAAGCAATATAAGCGCCCCAAAAGCGACTTTTTCTCGAATTGATTCTCCATTATCGTCACTGCTTAGTTCATATGTTACTTTATGTAACAGAATATATTATTATCCTTTAATCTGGCCAGATAACATAGCTATGAATTAAAATACCCATTACCATATATAATATAATAATTAAAACATGTAAATCGAACAAGTTGTTTTCTCATGAAAATAATATAAACGGACAGACATACAGAGAGACGATGAGTTTTGTAAGATGTGGTTCTTTGTAACTTGTATATTTTGGGAATTATTATTACTATTATTTTCTAGCCATGTGGTACAAAACAATTCAGGGCTCATCCCTATTGTTAAACCTCCTATTTAACCCGTATTACGCAAGAATTAAAAAAATGTTTTCTTAGTGCTCATATACTTTATATAAAAAACACCTAAGCAAAATTTCATGCATCTAGATCCACCGGTTCAAACTATGCGTTGTCTATCAGTGTTAAGAATTTTAATAAGTAGATTTCGAGAACAGCGTCCATTGATTACACGAGCTCTCAAAAAGATGGGGAGACGCAAAATAGATGAGCAGAGGTACGGCGAAATCTTACCAAATCTCATTTAAAGACCCCTCCCTAAATAAACATCTTACGTCAATTTTAATGTCAAAAATTTAAACATTACTAGCTGTGCCTGCGGCTCTGCTCGCGTGGACGGCATGAGAACGTAGTGCTTATAAAAGTCATAGTTTCCTTAAACTTTAATAACTTTTATTGTATGAAGATAACTTGATACTTTTTTTATAAAGACCAAATATCTAAAGATTAAAACAAAAAACATGATCAAAATCTATCAAGTAGTGCATACGTCAATACAAATTTTCGTACAAGTCTGATCGTCACACCGCTAAGCCAATTCGACGACGAATATAGTCGTGAAAATTAGAATTTGTATTTACCATGTATATTCTATTTCATTATCTCGCAGGCTAAATCCTATAGACGTATGTGTTTGTCTTTATCCCATGACACTTTGAGGTCCCGCTATAAATTCTCACGTGATATTCGAAACGAATCGGAGATGTATTTCATACTTTGCCGGTTTCTCATTTGGCATTCTTTAGAATGCCGGGATTCTATACATTGCCTATAACATATATTTTTACTTTCATATACATTTAGTTAAAATCTGTTTTTAGCATTTCAAAAAGACACATCAATTTCATTGATTTATATAGATATAAACTCTTATTACAGTTTAAGAGACTTTTCGTCACATTTTTCTTCGAGAAAGAATTTTTTGGTCAATCCTTTGATAGGCTTTAGATTTATTTTACTAACATTAGAGACAAATTATCTTTGATGCGAAAATATATTAGTATATATTTTACTATCACAATAATGTATTTGCAAATTGAGAGGAGACGAGGATTTCCTTCAAAACGACTGATAAGAAAGATGTCGTAAAGTAAAGCAAATAATTATTAACCATTAAGCATATAAAATAATGTGCACATTAAACATGAGTCTTCTTACTGAGTTTGAAAATAATTATTTAAAAATGTGTGTACTTCGTTCCATGGTAATAATATATGTATCGTTGAGCAATTGTATCGCTCATAACATGTCTCTATGGTAACGTGTACAATCAGCGCGTCAATTGACGTGGGTTCGAATCCCTACTATGAACCTGAGCTTTCAATGAAGGTATTTCTTCATCGTTCATGAATTTATCGTGATGAAATCATAGCATGGTGAAAGGTATTTTCTAATGCCCGTCTGGCTAACTGCTAAATGGTTGAAAATGTGTCGCCAAGCGCTTCTAGGTATGATCCGGCAACTGCACTAGAGAGCCAGTCGATCTTGGCCCAGATCGTTACTTGACATCAGGTGAGATTGTGACTAAAGGCTTAATCTATAAAGAATAAAAAAAGATGTTGTGTAATTAATGACTACAACGGAAACAGTAAATTTTAAATGTCTAGGAAAGTCTTAAAGTGTCTCTCCAACTAGTGAAGGTTGGCAGTCAGACCTGCATAATATGTTTGTCCTTGGCAAAGCGAATTCGGCATGCGAAATCTCAATTCTCGGCAGTTACTACGAGTACTACGATAACTACGAATTTCTTTTTCGATCGACTTTTCTTACCATAAACTTTTCCTATCATTATTTGTTACAAAGGCTCATATCTGTCATGCCTGAACACATATTCTAAATGTCTATAAACTTAATAAACTTGTCTTAATATCGACGAATAAATATTAAGGAATAAATACCATTTTATAAGGTTTTTTTTATACAAACCTGGTAAAATGACTACATTGGATGTGGTGTTAAATACAGTACAGTCTATGAATATCCGACTGTTAAAACTGTAAAACACCATTAACAGTCACCGTAGTGTTGCCTGGTTATAACTAAAAATTTCTGGAATGAATAAGAAAAATATACGTCAAAAAATAATTTATTGTTTCTCAAAATATTCTCCCTTAGTTTCAATGCACGGAATTTTCACTGGCAGATAATTGATGTTAAAAGGAGTAACTTAGGCAAACTTTTATTTTAGAATTAGGGTTCCGCGCAAATGAAAATAATTCGGAAAAACAGGCACTATTCGTGCGAAGGAATTTTATAGTCCACGCGAGCGCAGCTGCGGGCACAGCTAGTACAAGATAAAATTTGTACTTCGCTCGTTAGGGACGTAGAGTTAGCGTAAAATTATATAGCCTAAAATCTCCCTCAATAAACGAGCTATCTAAAGCAAATATAACTTTTAAAGTCAGACTTGTATAGATTAGAACCGTAAGAACCGTAACACATGGGTGGTGTGTAGGTACTACACATATTATTTAAGTATAATATAGAGCGATATCAATATCCATCCAGAAAGCATTTATTATTAAATTTATAACAACATCTTGCAATCTGAATAATTTTTTAAAATTTGTAAGCTATATTAATCATAGAAACCTTCGCAAAAATTTTATAAAATGTCTTATGGTTTTCCTCGAGCTATTTTGCTTTACTTACTAACAATCTCATGGCACATGGTTCTCGTTTAAATAAAAAGCTTACACTACGTAAGCAAGTGCTTATTCCAGTTCGTGAATGAATTGGCACTGAAGTAATCGCCCGCGACTTCGTAAGCATTAATTACAATATCATACTTAATAACTATAAAACAACGTTTATAGACACCAATCTGAGTGTGATATTCTATCAGTGAAAATCAGAGATTACCTGATACATCAAAATTACGAAATTAACCTCTTTTTAAAAATAGAATAGAAGTGACAAATAAGGATAACAAGCTTGTTAATGAGCCAGCATAGTTCACATAAATGAATAATTTTTGCATGTTATTCGTTGTGTCTTTATCCCATGTGCGTCAAGGTAATGATGGACTAATAATTCTAAGGTCACCGAACATACAATACAAAAAATGATTTCGTCACCAATGCTTCGTCAGTGTAAACAAACAATCGTCTATTAAATTATTAATCACCTCGTGTTTCCTTGAACATGAACGTGTGTAATACAATACATTTTTATAAGTTATTTGTTTAATCAAATAAATCTCCATGAGTAATTACTCATTTTACATTTTGTATAAGAATCCTTTGTTTCAAGTTCAACGTAATAAACGATAAATTATAGTACAATACAAAGTCGCTATGTTTGATATGCGGATGTACCAACATTTGCTAGCACCCGTGAATTTTAGAATGTACTTATGATTAATAAAACCAAGTTCCTAATTACCAAACACTCATATTAAGTAATAGAAACTCGATTTTTATATTGAATTGAAATTGAGGGCGGTGGCATCTGTTGTTTTGTTTTGTGTTCTAGTGTTTAACATCTAATATTAATATACCATTAAGATTATTGATAAGATTTTCTTCGTCTAAAACATGTATACCTAAGACTATAGTTGATTATTTAGAACATTAATGTACACCTTAAAATTATCAATTGTTATTAGATGTTTTACATGATTATGTGTTCCAATAAAATTATCATTATTATTAACAGTTTAATACAAATTATATGACTTGCTTTATATATACATACTACGCATATTGTGATATGCAATACGTACCATCATATAATTTCCTACAGACAATCAATCCAAGTATATTATTCCCATACACAGGTTTTAGGAAAATATTCTTTGGTATTTTTATCTTCTTTTTCGATAGCTTCGTTATCTATAAAGACATTAAAATATTACACATATTATAGAATATAGAAGACCAAATTGTTAGCTACGAGTATAGCAGTTGCCAATAATTGTCAACTATTCTTGCGAAATTTACTTACATTTTTTAGTTTACGTTTTATTTAATTTACTTTGTTGACTAAAATATTGAAGTTATGAGAAATATCCCTACCTCGTATTATATTATTATAATATGTGTGTATTTCTATCACCCTATTTATTATTATAATTCAAGAAATTAATTTTATATTATAACATAAATATAATTTATAATCAAATATATTTTTAAGGCGAATTATAATATCATTTTACGTAAACTGTAGTGTCGAGACGAGAATTCCACTTTAATACAATCATGTACTCATAATCATAAAATATTATACCCATTCAAATAGACAACATTTTCTATTTTATTATACGTTCGTAGATTGTGCAAATTAAAACAAATTTCTTGAAATAAAAACGTCTTGATCTATATATATATATACTTTTTTACTTTTGTCTTAGTTATTGTTGACATAGTTGTGACGAAGTGCTTGTTTCTTTTAGTTGTATCAACAAAATTCACTAGTAACGGTACAGTTGTTTTGTTTAGACTTTATTTTTATTGTTCTACGACATGTTATTGTTTATTCGACATTGTTTATTAACACACATCATACGTTTCTATCAGGCTTTGACACTACATTTTATAATCTTGTTATAATACTACTAGATTATTATTAACATATATATAAAATCGTGGAGGTATGGAAAATCAGTACACGTATTTTAGATACATAATAAAAATATAATTGAATACGTCATCGTAGATTAAATTTACGGAAATTATCTCTACATCTTCACTAATTACTCATATTTTTGAACAGATTATAAATCTTATTTTTTTCAAAGTTTTGTATCATTTATAATAGGTATAAACATGTATAAGCGACCGGGCTAGCCTCGGTGTATTGTAAAAAAAACTCTTATCTAGAATTTTAGATACACTAATTGTAAAGTACATCATTATCTAAATACAAAATTTCATCAAAATTATTAAAGCAATTTATATCTATATGTGTATATATATACCTTAATAATATTAGATTTTATATTTCAAAATAGTTTTGTAAAATTTCGCACTATTATAAGAAAGATAAACGTACTACAGTGTTAAAAAAATTTTTAAGAGTGGTAGAATCTGTAAATATACGACTGCGAAACCACCACTGCTACACGAGTGGCGATACTTGCCCTGCTGTTTTCGGGTCCGGAGGGTACCGTTGGCAACACACTATGGTACACAAGAGCGTTCCAACTCAGCGTTCATGGGTAGCAACCTATTATGACCGACATTGTGACCTCTTCATAGTATGACTACGATCCTTTTGAGGTTGTTTCCACATAGCTATAGGCTACAGTCTTCCTCTTTCGTGTCGACAGTTGAGGCTTAACAATTAGATATCACAATTAGACCAGTAATAGGCTGCTTGCATAGGTTACTCTTACAGCAACCCACATGAACACGAAAATGGTCTAGTGTTCTTCAAACAGGCCATGGCTGTTCATGGCCTGCCTTATGGTAGAACTTAGTTGGCTGGAGGGTGCATTACAATCCACCATAGTTCATATCGCACCTCCCTGGGATTATCCAGAAGCAAGTGTTGATTTTATGGAGCTTTATCTAATTTTTAAGGCGGCTTCTAGCAGAATGATGATTAAAGAAGAAGACAGTAAGTAGTAAATATTAAATGGAATGCATACAATAAAACAAAAACAAAAAAGGCTGACTCAACAAAAGGGGCAATAACGCTGTGTATTACGTAGAAAATGTGATTTGACCTATTTATTTACACTTCTATGCGTACGTAGGTAGGCATACGTCATCGTTGAAAACATTCTTAACCCCAAACTTATGAGTAGGTAGATGTACTTATGAGTATGGCTGACCACCGACCGAGATTGTCTTTCCTTGACGAAAGATCTCTCAGTATAGTCAGAAGTGTCAGAACTAACATATTACCTATTATAAATTGAACAGACTTATTTTCTCGATGTATATTCGTCTTCTATTTTACGTTATTTCATTATTCTTATTTTATATCTATCTTCTATTATAAATAAAATGATTGAGGTTTGCTGTTGTGCGCGCATTATGGCAAACCGACTGGATAGATTTTGATCAATTTGTTTTACTCCTTTGATACTTGGCTCTTATAAAAAAAAACAGGATAATTTAATACAATAAAAGTTATTAAAGTTTTAGGAAACTACGATTTTTATAAGCACTACGCGTTCTTCTGTCGTCCACGCGAGCGGAACCGCGGGCACAGATAGTTAAATAATATCTATTGAAGTAAAACTTAAATATTCCGATGAAGGAAAACAATTTGATGAACACATAGTACTGTGGTAGGGTTTTATCTAGTACCTACTCGCTTGGCTACCTACCATCTTCAAGTAGAAAGTCTGACGCCAAGCATCTATCGATACTTATGTTCCGGCAACTGCACTTAAAAGCCGTCGCTTTGTCTAGGCTTAGCATGTTACAATCTAGAAGTCAACAGTGTCACTTTATATAAGATTTTGTCAAACGCTATAAATCGATAGGAAAAAGACTGACTACAATTGGTAATTTATTATATTGAAATTGAACAAAGTATAATTTTCAATGGTATAATGAAACCTTTTTGTTTAACTGTTATTTCGTTATGGTTAAGAAGGTCATCTGATTTCAGTTTCACGCTTTACACCTTAATTTATCCAATGTTAGTGTTATCTTTATTATTTGGGCTCAAATTCAACGAAAATATTAATTTAAATTATGACCTTCAATAAACACCAAGTGTAATTAATATTATACAGTATAATTTTTACTTGTAAACTAAGGATGAAGAAAGAACATTTTAAGTATTTAGTCTCAGACCAATATAATAAAGTAGCCATTGAAAGTTTAAACATTAATTGAAATTGAATATTTATCGTAACTCCTTGGTCCCTATTATTTACGTACGAGAAGTAGTAGTAGTATTTAAGTACGAGAAGAGTAGACTTCGCGTACAAATATTCTCGAAAATCAGTCTGAGAGATGCGATGTTATTTAGAATAATAATTTTATTATCGTACGGTATTCCTTACTTTCTTAGGTAGGCATCACGATTTACAAACTTACTGGTGTTTTATGAGTGTTTTTTTTTATAATTTCGATCATTATTATTTTTAATTTACAATATTTTTGTGTATCAGTAGTTTTTATTTTATTTAATATACGTAATTATTATTTTTATCATGAGTTTTATTATTTCATAAACAATATTAGTTATTACTATTTAATTCTGTGTCACAGTTACACAATTTAAGCGCCAACATACGAAAGATATGAACATATGAAACAATCAAAGGAAAGAAATTACCGATAATATGATTCACTAGAAAGAATTCAGTGCTAGAATGGAAGGAAATCTTAAACTAACACGATTGCTGTGTTCAATGTCAAACACCAGTTAGGTACTGTTGTTTTTGTCGTGACCAACAATTATTTACGATGCCATCTGGTAACCCTGATATTCTTTCAACCTTGAGGACAAATGTAATTAAATATCGTAATTACGTTTAATTTCATTATGTTTGTTCAAGTATGAACCCGATTTTTTGTTTCATAAGTTTACATACATATGTATCTACTAATAATATTTGCATGTATTCAGCCCTTTAAATTATAGTAAATGCAATACAGGCCAAAACAGTGTTGAGAGTTGAGAATAGGGTTTCTGATGGCGACTTCTCGAAGCTAGAACCCACTGGAAATCAGGCCTTACTCGCGACCAGAAAAAAGTGACAGAGTGGAGAATTCTCGTTCGAGAATAGAAAAGAATATGGTAACGATTTACCATCTATGTTTTTAAATAAGCTTTCAAGATTGTCATAGTTTTTTATGTATATCTAATTAAAAGACAGATACTTAAAATAAGCAGATTCTTTAGTTGATACTGAAGTTAGTTCCTGTTCTTTTAGTTGATTTGAACTATAAGAAAAAAACTAAACGATTGTTAGTTTTACTTACCTCTGGATATTCAAAGTACTTGTTTTTTTATATAAAGAAAAATCTAAAGTTTTATAGAAAGATACTCATAGTTTAATATAGTTAATTTAGTTACAAAAATGTGTAAGTTATAAAAAAAACAAACAAGAATTGATAACAATTATTATTTATTTATTTATATTGCTGATTTATTAGTAAGCGAAACTTTATTTTGTACTAGCAACCCGCCTCGGCTTCGCTTGTTTAGCAGAGTAATACGTATAAAGTTTACGCGGCGCACAACAGTAAAACTCCCAGTCGATATGATTTTTTCCGACATCTCCAACAATCATCGTCATATTTCAGCCAATTTACATAAATTATATACTCGGTAAAAACCGCCCGATAGTTTTTGACTTTATCTTTTTTTAATTATTATTTTATAGGTTTAGCGATGTGACCACGGTCTCACCTGATCATAAGTAAAGATGTGGCCCAAGATGGTAACATGCTAAGTCTAGTGGGAGGACTGGCTCTCAAGTTCAGCTGCCGAAAGACACCTATTGGTGCATAGCGACAGATTTTCAACTTGAAGGTGGGGGCTAGTCAGGCGGGCATTAAAAAAGCCCTACCAACATTCTATTTGTTTCATCACGATTTTTTACTTCACCGAAAAGCTCAGGCTCATTGCAGAAATTCAAACTCACGTCTATCGTACCACTACCACACCCTACCACTGAGCCATCATTGCTTCAATGCGCGTTCAGTCAGACAGACAGACACGTCGAGGGACTTTGTCTGATAATCAATTTTATGAGGGTTTTAGTAATTTCTCGAAAATTCGAGAAGCAGTATCTTGCTGCATGATCACAGGTCGGGAAATGTCGAGTCTCGAGAAAAAATATTTGCCGAGAAATCAGACTAGAGTCTGATCTGAGAATGGGTACGCCCAGTGACAGCTTATACGGACACCGCGTCGATCGACGTGAGTTCGAATCCTTGTATTGAGCCCGAGTTTTCGGTGAAGGAAAACGTCGTTATAATAAAATCATAGCATGATAGTAGGGCCATTAGCAATGCCCGCCTGGCTACCCTCGAGTTGAAAATCGATCGCCAAGTACCTATAGTACCACCATCTTGAGCCACATCGTCACTAGCTATAATTGATATAATACTAAAACCTATGTTTTTTTTTAAAGAATGAAGAACAATAGACTGTCGATGACGTCGTACTAGATTTTTTTTTTTCGAACTGACTATTATACTGTTAGCCTTAGGGGCCCTGGAGCCTTTACGGCTTTTACAGCTTTACCGGGCTTGGGGGCGAGCGCTTAGGGCACTCAGCCACGAAAGCTAAGCAACAACATCCGAGGGTGCCAAAGTGGCCGAATCTCGGCTCGGACTGTTGCGCGTATGCAATTAAGTCGCGATCTGACTAAATCCCTATCATTCGATCTAAATTACTATACATATATACATGTTTCTGCCCCCTGGGAGGAGGGAAGGAACATGTGTATGTGTATTTAGTGGTCTGAAAATTTTTGTCTAATCTAACTAGGCAAAAAAAAAGAAAAAAAAGGTCCCTTACAGAACCTATGTACCTGTGTGTTGTGCATGTGTGTATAATGCAGTGTCATGTATGGCTGTGAAAGCTAGTGAATGCAGAGTCACTGTATCGCGCGAACGGCTGCTTGACTCAAGGGCTCCATGCCGATGGATCGGACCTAGGCTTGAGTTGCCGCAGAGGAGGGCGGTCGTGGCGGGTGTGCGGGAGCGAAGTTAACCGTACGTCCCCTGCGGAGGGAACGGTGGTTTCGAGGGCGTGGGCGCGAGCACGCATATATTGCGGGAGCGGACGCGTAGAAGTTGTTAGCGTTCTCGATGTCGTCATCGGGATCGACAAAGAGATTTCGCGGACGGCGTTTATAACGTTTGGCAACGGGGATCGAGTTGTCTGGGACTACTAGCCGTCGTACTAGCCTATAAGTACCAAGGCGAAAGCACCCAGGTAACGGGCATACACTGGCTGGCTTGAAAACGCGATCCAGCAAAGCGAAGCCACCGTAACCGGTTTTCTATTAATAAACAATAAGACCGTAAGATGTCTTACCCGAGTAGCGGTTAAACGATTTCTGCCACTCTAGGAAACTTAGTTAAAACCACTCCTTTCCATAGATGAGGTTGGTACAGATTGTCGTTGAAATAGCAAATAATCTTATATTTAAACATCTTGTGTGTGTCTGTTAGTAATTCTATAACTTTTTAAAGAACTGATTGATTGAACATATTTACATAATATGTTTGTTATAGAGACGATGGTATATAGATATGTTAGGATCCGGTAGATTAACAACCAGGTGGTAGGGCTTTTTGTAATGCCCACTTTGCTCACCCTCAAGTTGAAAATCTGTCGCCAAGCACCAATAGGTGTGTTTCGGCAGCTGAACTTGAGTGCCAGTCTTCCACTAGGTTTAGCGTGTTATCATCTTGGGGCACATCGTCACTTAACATCAGGTGAGATTGTGACCACTACGTCAAAACCTATAATGATAAAAAAGGGCAGAACGTCTGCCAGTCCAGCTAGTATACTATAAAAATTACACGACTCTTGTCATGCTTGGTAGATTTATCAAAATTACTTTAACTACACCAAATGTCGCCTATAGTTAATCCCTTACGATTATCGACAACTGTATTACTCGTGTTGTAATCAGTATTAGAAGAAGGCCTTCAATACGTCGATAGCTTTGATCCTGAAATCAGATGCACAAGGTTTAATAAGATGAGCATAATTTTATTATCAATTATCACACATTAATAACTAGAAACATCAGAATTAATAAAATACATTTATAATTCCTGAAATAACTCTACAAACAATCATGAATTTTTTTCATGATAATTCTCACATTAAATATTAAATACACTGTGAGCATAAAGTTAAATAACCTTTATGTATCTACTTAACTTGACCTTGCGTAAAATATTATTCTGTATAGACAAAACAATATATCATCATGAGTATATATCATGAGTGTAAAACAATATAATAAATCAAATTGTTTAAATAGTTGGTCTAAAGTAGATTATTTTTAGATTAAATAATTTATATAAATAATTAATAATATTTTTAAAATTATAATAGAATTTAAATACTGACTTCTATTGAACCACAAATGGAAAGCTTGAAGTGCAGAACCTGTCTATAATCCAGACGTGTATTTAGAAAGAAATTTTAAAGGCTAAATTCAAAGCAATGTATTCATGCAGGATAAACAATTAATACAAACTAATACGTAAGTACTGAATTAAATATTGTTCCAAATGTATACTAATATAATAAAGCGAAAGTTCTTTGTTTTTTTAAACACGCTAACCTCTGAAACTACCACTACTCAGCTAGCCTTAAATATTGATTTTTGTTAAGTAAGTCGGACGAAATCGCACAACCGAACTGTTTTAACCGCGTGCGCTGGCGTAATGGTTAGTGATACGTAAATACAATGTTCTATAAAAATATTGCTCCTTAGTTCATCTAAAAAAAGTCCGCAGTACATATGCCTATCTCTTATACACAAGCCACAATAAGGTATTTTGTGACAAATTGTTATTGAAATTTGAAAAGTGATTTATGAGCATTATTATTAGGCATGTCATATCAATCTTTACGAACGAAAGTTACGCAAGCAATGGTTTGACCACGATATTTTCCTTCACGGAAAGCTCAGGCTCATTGTAGGGATTGAAACTCGGGTCAATCGACGCGGTGCTCATTATGATTGCTTCAAAAAGGCCACATGATATTTTATCATTTTGAATATGTTTCAACTACAATACAAGTATTATAATTTAATTCTCATTTAGGTACTCTTCTATCGGTGGTGAACCTGGATTCAATAAGGATTTGTGGAATTATTAAAATTGAAAAGAGCAAGCATGTCAGCAAATGTAGAAGATGCTGTCATGTTTGATGAAATGAATATTCGCCAGGCAAAGCTGTGGAAAGAAGGCCGTAATGTTGGGCATGTTGGCTTATGAAAACGGTAATATAAGTAAAGAAAGATAGGCCACTAAAGCATTTGTCATTATGCTTGTTTGCATGAAGGAAAACTGGAAGATTCCACTAGAATATTTCCTTGTCGACAATTTTTCTAGTGAACATATAACCTATATCCTTACTATTTGTCTAGAGAAATTACATCATACTGGTGTTAATATTAATACTTTGGTGTGTGATAGATGCCCTTCAAATATAGGAGCCCTCAATACGTTGGGTACTAACATCAGTAATGTCGGATTATTAAAAACGAAATTTACACACCCAGTCACAACTGTAGATGTTACCAGTCTTTCTAGTTGCAAGATAAAATTAGTGAGAATAAAAAAATATAATTTAATAGTCAAAGAGAGAGTATAGCATGGAAATTGTTGATCCGTTTACTAAAACTGCACACAAATAAAAAAAATAATCTTTAAAAATCAAATTATATCAAATTATATAAATTAATCAAATTATAATTCCGGCGTGGTTTGAAATGAATCTGCTGCCACTACGGCTTTCAATTCATCGTTATCGACTTTAATTTCCGGTTGGGATGCCGTCGGTAGAGCGCGAATCGTGCGTGGCTCAAATGACGGAAGACAAAAATGCTAATTGTTGGTGTTCCTTAGCAAATATACCTATACTATCACTGAAATTTTGTAGGTATTTTTAAGATCTACAATTATGTAGAACATTAATTTGATATATTACGTATGGTTTAAACAGCGTAAGTCATTTAAGCGCCCAGAACGCGTGTTTTTTCCGAATGGATTCACCATTATCGTCACTGCTAATTCGTATGTTACTTTAGCTTACAAAATATATCCTATAAGCTGGCCAGATAACATAGCTAGCAATTAAGATAAAAAACATGTAAATCATGTATATGGTTTTCGTGTGAAAAGAAAATAGACGAACAGAGAGACGTTAAATTTGTTGTTTTGAGATTGTTAGTTTATTTGAACGCGCTAATCTCTAGAACTACTAATCAGATTTGATTTTTTATTGTATCTTATAGCCCATTCATTCATTTAGGCAGTAATCATAAACGTCAAGCAAGCTGTAGGCAAGTAGGGTAAGTAAGGAAAAAATTAATCTACACGGCGCGCGGTGGAAAATTGGTCGAATAAATTTAACATGGGTAAAACTGTATAGCATAACTAGTATAAAACATTTTCCAAATGATCGCTACTTATATTGTAAGACATATTAAGCAAATTATATTTATACATATGTAACAAATACATTACATAAAAGTGCTCCTATTTCGTAGCTAATGTCACAACATCGCATGTGTATACACTAGCGTGCTGAAACATATTCTATTCGACTTTATATTCCGCGTAATCACAATGGCGTAAACCTTTTACATGAGCAATGCTCGTATACTGTACTACGAAAGCGAATTAATGTTGAAATATGCTGCTGGATGCTTTAACTATGACTATAATAGATTATTGTGGAATAAGCTTACTGACTTCCTAAATAAATTTAACATACAAGCATGGCTAAAGTTTATTAACAATAATCAACGATGTTCAGCTAAAATTCGTTTTGAGGAAACCCGTTTATCGTAATAAACATACATATATATATACCTAACAATTACTATAATACTTACAAAATGAGATATCGATTTGCTAGTATTTACTACCTTAGCTTGCATTAGTCCATCATTGAAAGAAAATACAGAAGAGCATTAATAGATATACTAAAAGACTAGCAATCAAAAATACGATATTACTTTTTTAATATAATATTCTTTCTAAAATAAATTCTTATTATAACAATGTATATTGTATTATATAGTTTTCTTCATAAAATTAGAAACTGTTTGAACTAATCGGTTTGTAACTCTTACATAATTCGTTATAAAAATATTTGAAACAGCTTATTGCTAAATGCATGGCCGTTGAACCATGGACGAGGTTTCTGAAATTGTCTGTTACCAAACATCAGTGTAGACGTAGTAGCAAAAAAGTTGTTATTGTTATAGCTACTTTCTACAATTCGTTTTTACTGGAGACGATCCATTGTGGTTATTGTAAAAAATAATTATCTACAATCAATTTTCTGAGTAACAGTATACTGATTTCAATTAATAAGTAGTTGGTAATTAATCTGTGGAGAAGCTAATACGCATAATAAATGTTTTAAAAATCATATAGACACTGAGTAAATACTATATATGAATAAAATAATTGAGGTTTGCCGTTGTGCGCGCATCACGCAAAAACTGCTAGATAGATTTTTTTTGTTTTACTTCTTAGATACTTCATCAAAAATACAAATAAATATGAGAATGTGACAAAAGAAATACTAATTAATCATAAATGTATATATATATATATATATACATTCAGAAATTTCAAAAACCTTATAGGTGATAATTTGATGACAATAAAATAATTAAAAAAATATTTGCCAACTGCGGGGTTCCGTAGTTACCCGTCACAATATGCAGACTTAAGGATGCTTATGTTACACCAGCCCGGCCCCGGCCCGGTGTAACATGAATTACTTCAAATAAAAATATACTATAAATGTGTGACCGTGACCCAAGTGGCGCTTTTAACTTCATTATATATATATTACTACCATTAGTTTTTTCACATATCCAAAAACAACCATTTAGCTGGAAGTGGGGGACACTTGACTCTAAGAAAAATTAGCACTTTAAAGCTTAATATTTCGAAAAAGGATCCTTCAATTGAAAAATGGTTTTCACAGACCCATATTATTTTTGAACGATCTATCCAACGAAACCCCACACGAAGTGATAGACGCTAAACAATTTTTTATTTTACCACTTTGTCGGCGTGATTAATACTATATACCCATACCAAATTACAGCTTTCTAGTACTATGTATCTCTGAGCTCTCTGTCACAATGAATTATGGCACTTTTGGTAGCGAATAGCGAGTAGCCACCACAGGCGTCTGTCATGCCCCAGTCATCACTATATCGCTCAATAAATCCATCCATACCGTGTCTACCAAGTGAACATCGGCCAGTAGATCGTCGCTGATACTTCTCATTGACTGTTCTTTCCTAATCCATTCGAGAGAGTCAAGCCAACAAAGCTGAAGGAACTTAATTTTACCGATAATACTGAGCAGGACTACGAGGTCTCGTATTTCGACATTCATTGTAACCATAGATAATTTGTTTTAATTATATATGATTGTAACCATCCATTTATCATCCTCTCTCTTAAGTAGTCCTTGTAAATATAGGTACATAGGTTCTGTAAGGGACCTTTTTTTTCTTTTTTTGCCTAGTTAGATTAGACAAAAAATTTCAGACCACTAAATACACATACACATGTTCCTTCCCTCCTCCCAGGGGGCAGAAACATGTATATATGTATAGTTAGTTTAGATCGAATGATAGGGATTTAGTCAGATCGCGACTTAATTGCATATGCGCAACAGTACGAGCCGAGGTTCGGCCACTTTGGCACCCTCGGATGTTGTTGCTTAGCTTTCGTGGCTGTGTGCCCTAAGCGCTCGCCCCCAAGCCCGGTAAAGCTGTAAAAGCCGTAAAGGCTCCAGGGCCCCTAAGGCTAACAGTATAGTCAGTTCGAAAAAAAAATATAGTTCAAAATAACAAATTCGAATAGATTAAGAATGGATAAGCTCTTCCTGTAATTATTTATGTATTTATAACGAATGAATATATCTATGATGTCTTCTACATACTGCCAACAAATTCTCAATAAAAGCAGTAATTTAAGTAAATTTGCAGTAAAACGCACAACAACACGGCACCAGTAGGTAACGTACCCGTCGCGTGACTCCAATGGTCGGTATAAAGTGGTAAATAATTTATTGCCCGGACGCTATCTTAGCCGTCCGTTACATCGGCAATCAGTTTTTAAGGAATCATTAACACGAAACGGTTTGATCGAATCGAAACTATAGTTGAAGCTTTTATCTGGCATGCGATTTCCATTCAAAATTTACTTAACATGAATTGATTTTTTTACGTTAAGCACACATATTGTAAGACAATTTTTAATCATATAATTCGGTTCATATACAAAGAAGTTATGGCTGAACATCCATTAAAAAACATTCCAATTGATAAA
The DNA here is from genome assembly GCA_947532125.1 of Saturnia pavonia. Classification (NCBI taxonomy): domain Eukaryota; kingdom Metazoa; phylum Arthropoda; class Insecta; order Lepidoptera; family Saturniidae; genus Saturnia; species Saturnia pavonia. Next base: position 10,663,271 of record OX383908.1, read on the forward strand.
CACCGACCTTTATTTGTAGTCGGTTCAAAATTAAATAAGTAATCATCACTTTCCCATTTGAATAATCTCAATTTGAATGTCTCAATAATCTACCTAGTATATGATTCATCAGTGCATAATTCACAACAAACATTATGACTAAACAAAATTATTTGTTCTGATACTATTTATAATATTATGTTTACAGCTCAAACCATAATTTATTTTAAGTCTTTACTATTTGAAGTCTATTGTATCCCGAATATTTACAAAAAAACCTTTTGTTATTATTAGACATTTTATTTGTAGGAAAATTTAAAAACTATATTTTCGCGTTTAGTCTTGCTTGCAAAGCTAACACAATCGTTTAATTTAAATGACAGGCTCGGGTTTTTAAAACATTGTATTATACTAGCTGTGCCCGCGATTCCGCTCGCCTGGACTACAGAATTCAGTCGATCGAGCGCACGAGAGGATTGCTGCCCCAAAAATGCTTGTTGTGGGTGATCCTTAGAATATAGATAGACATGCGGTAGCGCCGCCCACTCACTCAGCTTACCGACGCGCGAAACGGCACTTGTTATTAAAAATGAGTAATAAACCTATACCATAAAATCCATTCCATCCATTAAAGTCCATTCTCAGTACCCTATACCTGTAGGGCCTAAACAGATAATTATATACAAATAGAAAGACAAACTACTTTCTGTATTAGATTGATTTGTTTTGTTTTTCAGGGTAGTAGGAATCTGTACCGCGACTACCATGCACATAGTGATAACCCCAGCACAGTCTTTCTCACTCTCTTTTGGATTGTTTAAGATCACCTAGCTGGCGCATGGCGTGAGGCTTCCATGCCGGCATGACATCGGCGACTATCGATGGATTGCCTATATCTCGGTGGTCGCCGTTACCATCAGCAGAATAAAATAAACAGTCATAGTAAACAAATCTTGTATAGTGATTTTTTTTAACAAATATGTGTTTTTTGATAAGTACTACAGCACGCTTTGTTTTCTGGTATGCCCACGTACTCGTATCTATACGCATATGCGAACGCTTAGTCACTGAAACACGCTCAGCAAGTCACATTGTATTTTAACCTCTTAACAAAATCAATAACAAGTAAGTTATATATGTTTTTGTAACATTTCGTAATTTAAAGATGAAAGGAGAGTGATAAATTTTGGCTTTTGACAGTTCACTTGATTCTGTTTGTGTTTTTTTTTTGGAAATTATGTTTACAGTTTTTTTATGCTTTATTTATACAATAGTTTATCGACCTTGTCTTCACTGTTAAAAGTAATAAAAGGTGACGAAAACGACTAATTATAAGTAATTTTAATTTATAAGGATTAAAACATTATTACTTAACACACAACAAAATTAATAAAACAAAATATATTTTTTTAATGTACATATTGTATTTTTCTATTGAGAATATATTTATATAAATTAAAAGCGAATTAAATTTCTAAAATAAAGTTGATATTCAATGAATTAAAAAAAATGCAATTCAATTTAAACAACAATTGAAAATTGGCAACTCAACTTAAATTACTTACTATTTTCTTTTTTCCTTCTATTGCTCTGTCTGTGACTATAAATGGAAGCTTTATATTATGTTTTCTTTAACCTATGAACAATATTAGTTACATATACTATATAGAGCTCGACAACAGATAAATACACTTATTTTTTTAATTTATGAACCGGAATGGTCCTTAAAGCGCAATCAGAGCGATCAATTCACCAAGAGGAGGATAAGTTTTATATTACAATAGTCGATATACCTAATATTGTCTTTACTGTACTCCATATTTGTGTAGTTACCAAAGAACATAGACTACAAACTGATGCCACAATATAGAATCATAACTAGTCATATAATATATCATAGTCATATAATCATAACTATAATCAGAAACTATTACTAAAAACTAAACTATGGTATTAAAGAGGAACCAATCTTGTCTGACAAACGAAAGGTTAATTGTATACTAAAAATAAATAATAGGCAACGATTGCTTCAATAAAAAAACTTAAGTACTGCCTTGTACCTACTTATTGAACATCGCTGACTAAATACTTAGCATTAGGAAACCGTGAAGCGAGACGCTTTAAAATCGGAACCATGACAGTCATCGATGACAACAAATACTAGTATCTATAATGGAAAAAATATATAACCTCAATTGTACACAAAATGTTACTTATCATGAAAACGTAAACAGAAAATAGTTTAAATTAATACATGAATTGGTAAAAAAATTTAACTTAAAAGTATTTTAAAATACACGACCGTTTAATACTGAACTAAGCATAGCTGTTTCCTGATATTTGGCTGACAATATTTTCAATAGAAACCTTCTTTCTGTCCAATTTCCTTTGATTACATGCATGTATATGTATAATCAAAGCCTGAATCGTGTCGACTTGCAATACGTGTAACCATGGTAATAGGTCAAAACGAGAACAGAACAAAACAATTCTATGACGATAATATTCATAGAAAAAGAAATACAGCCATGCGCAGAAATGGCGACGGAAGACAAAACACATTCGAATCTGTAATTATATGAAGAGCCTTTTATTTACAAATAGCATAGTGCAATAGGCACTTGGAATTGTTATTTTATGTATTAAGTTTTATTAAGTTTAAGTAACTTGTTATTTCATTGTTAATAATTTAGCGCTAAATAAACAATTAATAGAAATTAAACAGCCGGGCAGAGCATGTTCATCACACGAAGATCCTTTCAGTGCAGGATTCGAAACGACGACCTCTACAGGGTCTACAGTAACCCTACTACCACTTCAAAGCTAAGCCTGATGTAATATTTCCTTATCTCACTTAACAAATACTATAAACAACGTTTATTGAATAAGTCAACTTAAGCTTATTTGTTTATTTCTGGAATACAATTCGAATGATGTATTATAAATTAGTATGTAGTTATTTTTATTTGTATATATGTACTTACGGACAATCACTTTCTTATGCTGAGTAGGGTGAGGGTTACAAACTTACGAGTAGGTACAATCTACAATATATATTTTCGTACATTCCAGGGACCTATTTGTGGAACTTTGATAAATTTACCGAAATCAAACCCGCTAACCTGTGCATCTCGTCAGATCCCCTGATCACTAACTGCAGAGATGAAGAAATATTCTTAATTTAAAATATCATATGCTCTTTTAAAAAGTTGTAATTACATAAACTTAGCAATAAACTTTCATTTCTACAACTTCCTATTTATATAAAACCATAAAATTTAGTGTTAACTGATTCGTGTATAATAAAATTATTAATAGGTAATTATTATTTAATAAAGTGAATATTTACATAGGTACATTGTTTAAGGTGTTCCATATATATAGGTACTTAATACATGTCAACTAAGCAGGCAACAACTACTCGCTCTGGAAATTAATAGCTAGATTCCCGTTCAGCAAAAAGATCGCCATAATTAGAAGATCAAGTTAATTCGTTTAAGACCAAACATCCATAAGGTTATCAGAAAAATCATATGCCATTTAATTCTTTTTATACTTAAGATGTCTGAAAAATTATCTTAACATTAAATTTTATAGAGATTTGACTGGTTATATAACTTATAAATAATTCTTAATTTTACTATTGAATAATAAATAATCAGTTGATAATTATTGTACTAATTAAAAATAGAGAAAAAGTTTAATTCTTAAAATGTTTGCTTTTATAATAAATTTAATCTATAATTTTAATTACTTGCCGTATTATAAGATAAATATCATGTAGCGATCTTACAGACAATTTATAGATTTCTTTTAGGTGGTATTAAGTCATCGATAAACCGATCTTGAGAAATATTAGCAGAAAGGTATCACTTTTCTGAGCTCTAAAAGACAACATTGTACAGTTCAGTGACATACAAGCTGAATAGATTGGCGAAAATTAAAAATGTATATATTTCCATTTCTTAGCACATATTTGAGAGAAAGGCAGATGGTAACTTCGGAACACGGAAAGGTCGCCAACAATCAAGTACTAATTGATGCGTTAGTTAAGTTTGATATTGAAGTAACTCGCTATAAATTTATCACAAAATCTATCACGGAACAGTCGTGTTTCATTGTATAGCAGCAGCTAGCATCCTTAACTAAAAGCAAATTAAATAATTATCTACATATAAATACTAATCAAAAGCAAATATCAATTTTGAAAAAAATAAATAAGCGTCTTGCATTGTCAGTATCCCGTGTGCTTTAACATGTTTTTTTATAATCCCCATCTATTTGTTGTAAATGTTGTTACCATTGTTCCAAAAAATTAAAAAAAAGGGTACATTAAATATGTTGATACATTAAATAAGGTACATTAAATAAGGTTTCATTAAATATGTTGATCCAATTTTATGATTATATTAGTTTTTATTAAATGCATAATATATTAATATTTTATAAGTTTAATATCTTGTTAATACTTCAGTAATGCGGTATATTGTTTTCGTTCTATTTAGTCTCTTTATTTGCACACAAAATGATAAAATGATAGTAATTTATAAATACTTCTAGTAAACATTAAAATAACCGGTCAACAGGGACGTAAAATATTCTATAAAAAATCTCCTTATTGTATAAAATAAACCAACTAATTAATACTTTACATCCTCTCTAATATTTATTTATGTAAAAACTTTAAGGTAGTACAGCTGTAGTTAAAATACCTAATAACAGTTATTTTTATTTAAGTACATAATTTTATTGACACGAGTTGTGGTCTCTGTAATAAGCATGTAATGAATGTGTTTAAGAAAAAGAAAACAAATATGAATCTGCTTATTAATTGGATGTACAACGATGAAAGCAAACATTGGGTTGAAACGGCACTATTTATAAAAACACAAGGGATGAGGAGTTTTTAACAATACCTGTAAGCAACGACTTTTTGGAAAACATATAAATTAAGAACACGAATACATTTTTGAGAAAGGTATGGAACAGAGAAATCTCTTTGGAAATTTTTCTGCACTTAGGGCATCTCGTCTGGTATAATACTTCCGACCTACAGAATATCGCAACCAAATAACCTTGTGTTGTGTTTCTGCGGGTTTCCAGACGTCCTTGAGAAAGAGGGGTTTCGAGTTCGGCAACACAACGTTGCCGTCATAGTTCCGGTTTTACAGGCGTCCACAGACTACGGTAACCTCTTACCATCAGGCAAACCGTATGCTTGTTTGCCATATTCTTTGTAAAACATATTTACGAAAATATTCCGCATCTTAATATGAATAAGTTGTCTTTCAAACGTTATTGAATACGCCTTTGTTTATAGCCTGTTTTGAAACCCGATCATCCGTTTATTGATTTATTAACAAATACCGCACAAACAATTAGTTGCATCAGACAAAACGAAACAGGTACCTATCAATAATACATGTCACTGCATACAATACAACTTATTGAAAATATGGTGGCTGACATTGTTGCTGATTCGTTCTCAGTTGTTACAGAAGTATATTATTATCTGTAAATTACGTGCTTATCTTGCCTAGGAATACTTATTGTATGTGCATTTTATCTGAAAACATAAATGAGGTTTTCTTTAAACATTAAACAATTTAAATGTGCAATGAATCATATTGACAAGAAAATGGAAATATTTTTAAGACGTATCGTGCAATACATAGACTTTCGATTTGGTTACTTAAATTTAAAAAAGAGACAAAATGGTGTCGAATAATATCTTAGAGAGCTGTTACATGTGAATTGCGCGGTAATTCAATATAGTACCTTATTTTCTATTTGCCGACAAGGTTCAGAACTAACATCTTACATATCTATCAATATCTGTTACATTTAATTAACGAAAGGGGCGTGCAATATAATTTTTATTTAATACGAGCTGTGCCCGCGAGTCCGCTTATGTGGAAGACAGAACGCATAGTGCTTATAAAAATCGTAGTTTCTTTAAAATTTAATAACTTTTTATTGAATGAAGATATAGTGATTTTTTATAAGGACCAAGTATGTATGGAGTAAAACAAAAAAATGATCAAAATTGATCCAGTAGTTTTTGCGTGATGCGCGCACAAAAACAAATCTCAATCATTTTATTTATATAGAAAGATTCATAAACACGCAATATGCATCTAAATATGCAATCAGTAGTGCATTGAGCCGTACTTATTTACCATTATGATAACGATAATGCTACTATTATTCTGGAATATATGTATACAGATTTATACAAACGATCGCAGTAATATGTAGTTTGAAAATGAAAATATTATACAGATGTGACCTCTAACCACATTACATTGTAGAAACCATAAAAAAGAATATCATATAGATATGTTTTACGCCCCTTATTAATACCAATTTATTTTTATTTATTGATTATTCTTGCAATTAATAGTTTAACTACGATATAGTCTGGTCAACAAGTTAAAAATGGTGTTAATTCTTGATAAAGCTCCTAAAAATTTACAATACCGTAGTCCACGCGTAGTCCCTTTTTGGGAGTTCCGAAAGTCAAGACTTTTGATGAGAAATTTCCTTCTCTTTAAAATTTCTTAAATATTAATAGTTTCTGAGTTATTAAAGAAAAACTAAATTCCCTTTTTTTCGTCTTATTTTGTTAATGATAATTTCAATTTTTATGTGCTAATATATCCTCGAGATACCTTTTTGTAAATGTATTTCCGAATCGAATGAGCTATCGCTCATATTTTTAGGAGCTTTATCTCAAATTAACACCATTTTAAACTTCTTGACTAGACTAATAGGATGATACTATACGGAGATACTATGTTAAATACATATTATTTATAATAAGTTAGACGGTCATAAATAAATAAAATAAGGAATATATATTAATCATCATTTTCAGCATGTAATCGCGCACTGAGCATAGGCCTCTTTTCTTGTACGCCACTCATACCAGTCCTCAAGCTAATGATATCCAGATCTGATCTGCGATTTTAACAATATAGTCAACCTAACGAGTTGGTGGGCTGTGCGTCCGATACCTCGTTTACCCATAAGTAACCACCAATCCGTCAACGTTTTAGTCCATTTCAGCTTTGCTGTCTTTGCGACGTTGTATCTCGACATTTCTGACTCTGATCATTATAGATGACATTTTTGTGATCGGACATAAAACAAAGATGTAGCAGCTGATGGAGTAATTGCACAGAAGACTCTGCAACACTCATTGAAGTTATGAATTAGATCATCTAGATCAGGGATGCACAGACTTATTAGAATTAAGGGCCACTCGGACAGATTAAGAGCGAAATGCGGGTCACTAAAAATAAAAGCAACTGAATAAAAGTTTAAAAAGAATTTACTGAAATTACAATTTTTTAATCGAAGTATAGCATTGCATTGAGTTAATAACTTTGCAGAGCGTACACAGCACAAACCTATGGTCTCAACAACATATTCAGAATTATTGGCATTGCTTTTATTTGTCACTTTTTCTTATAATGCGTTGGCGGGCCGCGCAGCCATCCACAGTGGGCCGCATGCGGCCCGCGGGCCGCGGTCTGTGCACCACTGATCTAGCCGCCTTATTATATATCTCACAATAGCAGAGCGATAGCAAAAATTGCTAAATATTTGCTAAAAAATGGCGAATTCAAATTATGTAACAGCCATAACAGAGCCATAGCAAATTGTATGACAGTGCTGCCTCTGTAGAACAATCGGTAAACTAAATGTGCACTTTTCTCTATAGACTTGGGAAGGTTTTCGTATTACGTATGAGTTTTGCAAGCAATAGCCGAGCCATCCGAGAGCATTTTGACCTGTCAAATTGCGATAACCCTTGTAGTGATTTTTTGATCGATTGCTGATCGCTTTGCTCAATAATTCTTAGTATTTTATTATTTTTTGTTTGAATTGTTAATCTAAATATCAAGTGTATGCAATTATCCCATAAAAACGTTGTTCTGCTTCGTTTTGAACCTTAATTTATTACAAACATGAGTATCAAATATTAAGTGTGTGAAGTGTATAGCGATAACAAACAACATTGGAGTGTTAGTGCATATACTCGTAAATTTGGTTTTTAAGAAATTCACTTTTCTCACGAACCCTTGTCCTGCTACGATATTGAATTTTACGTCTCCCACCATTCGTTATCCTATATAAACCAATTCCCTTTGTCACAAAGTTTATTTATATAAGCGTATTTTGTGTTGACAAAAGTATTGTGTAGTGAACATTATTAATCAATTGACTGTGCCTTCGACATGGCTCGTGCTATTCTGTTGATGGAAGCTCTAAACATCGAAAATAGAAGGAACCAAAATCGAAACTCAGCACTATTGACTACGCTGACTACAACACACACTCCGAGACCAGGCCAAGGCGTTGGATTTGTCTGGCGCTGAATTCAAGGCACACTACAGACTTTCTAAGAAGTTATTTATAAATTTATGTAGAGAGTTACAACCATACATGGGTCCATTGAAAAGGAGAACAAAAGTGAGCGTACAATGTAAGGTATGAAAATTGGAGTGAGATATTATTGTGCTTGATTGACTTTTATTAGAATTAATTTAATAAAGGTATGATATTACAGGTGCTTACAGCGCTGTCATTTTATGCTACTGGCTCCTATCAAAAGCCAGTGGGCATAAGCTACCTTCATGGCCTCAGTCAAGCCAGTGTGTCTAATGCTGTTAGAGAAGTAACAATGGCTTTAAATAGACACACTGTTTAATAAAATACATAAATTTTCCTCAGACACAGCAAGAAAGACAAAGAATTATAAATGGGTAAAAACAAAATAGAACATTTAAAATCTATGTATCTTCAACTTAAGACAAAAAGTTGTAATTATGATAAAATGTTTTAGATTTTCGAATAAATTTGGATTCCCTGGATGCCTGGGATGTATTGATGGTACTCATATAGCTCTGATTAGGCCAACCGAACATGAGGAACGCTTTTATAATAGGAAACTATATCATTCCAGAAATGTTCAAATAGTAAGTAATTTATAAATGAACAGTATTTATGTGTTTCTTATGTAACAATTATTTAAAAAGTCATGTTTTTTATTTCAGATATGTGACAGTGATTTAAACATTTTGCATATTGATGCATCATTTGGTGGTGCTACACATGATGCATATATTTGGAGGAATTGTGTAATACATGAATATCTCCAAAATCTTCACAGTACAGGAGAAGCCGTCTGGTTACTTGGTTGGTAAAAATATCTTAACATATTACAGACAAATATATAATTACTATAATTACATAATTGTTTTAACATATTGAATTTATTTTGCAGGTGATTCAGGATACCCACTGAGACCATGGCTTTTAACTCCTATTGTAAATGCTGTGCCTGGTAGTGCAGATGAGCATTACACTAATGTTCACTGTCTAACTAGAAATACAGTGGAACGTTGCATTGGGGTTTTAAAATCTCGTTGGAGATGTTTACTATCTCATCGAGTATTGCACTATGACCACCAAATCGTGGCTAAGATCATAAATGCCTGTGCTGTTTTACACAATATATGTAACAGAAACCAACTGCCAGTACCTCATTTACCAAATTCTGACACACGGAATGATCTACTCTACCAAATTCCTCAGCTACCATCAAATCAAAACGAAGATTCCAGTTTTAAGCAACAACTCCTCATTAGCGGACGACAACAACGAAATCGTGTTGTTCAAAGATTGTGGTTAGCACGAAGATAGTGATTTTTTTTGCCCTGCCTTTAATATTTGATTATTTTTTGTATTGTTGTTCTATGAGTCTTTACTTCTTTTAAATGTTTGTAAAGTATTTTACGCGGAAATTTATATTGTAGAATTGAATTAATAATGACTAGCTTTATTATTTGAGTAAGGAAAAGCACATAGTTTATAGCTTGTACTAAAAAAATGATTTCATTTAATTTTATATTTATCATTACTACTTAACTCCTGTAGACAAACGCGTAATATTTGGTAACTCTTATTACTACCAAAGTTAAAAACTAACCTGTAATAATAGTTGTATCTCTATTTGCTTTTAATTGGTATTATATCAAAACTGCAGAACCATTATAGCTCAAAATTTCTAAAAATGGCTCTAATTAATCCCTTTAAAATGTCTACATCATGATTCGTGTTACGAGACTATCTCGATTAGCTAGTTCGCTAAAAATTTAACAGGTAGCATGATATAACTATAATGTTATTGTTCTAAATACTTTTTAAATAATTTAGACTGCGAATGTAGACTTTGAATAATATGATATTTTTCAAATTTGTGTTTGAGTAGTCTTGTTTTTTAAAATAGTGTAAATAATAATTGTCAACTGATAATTAGGACTGTTTGCTCGTCATAATAAAAACAAAGTATATGATATAATTTTAATTTAAAAAATTAATTGTCTTTGTCGGCTTTTCGTATATCTTCCCTTTTTTCTATAATCGCCACAAGCGCGCGCAACGTATTCGCTTGCAAGTGCGATGCCTCCGCCTGCAAGCGCGAAGCCTCGCCATTAGTAAAGCAGCATTGGCGAGATTTGTCTCTGCCTCTACTCTGCGCCGCTCCAAATCCATAACCCACTGCTGGTCGATTCTAGATTGAGCTGAAAACGTAGAATTTTAATTTTAACTATTTATTTAATAGGATTTCCAACATGACATTTACAGTAACATGTAAGTGAGGATCATGTGCTCTGTCAACTACAGTAAATCACAGCAAGCGATAATCATAATGACTATATACAAGTACAACAGTTAGCATAATGATTTTAAGTTAAAGTATAAGTAGAACGTATTAACACATTATATGTAACATAAGGAATGTTTTACTATTTCCTGATTCAATAATATTTGTAGTTAATCACAGATTAAAATATTTTTTAATACAAAAGCTAATTGATATGATGTCATATAATATGGTCAATTGAATAAAGTATGCTCAGGCTACTAAAAATTCAGTTTTACAAAGTAAATAATTAATTTTAATAATAATTAGTAATGTCTCCTAAGTAGATAGATTACTCACTGGTAGTGTTAGATATACTAAGTCTACTGCGTCGTAGGCGAGGGCGGTTAACATGAGTTCGGCTCACAGGACTCTGTGTATCTGTAATTTCAGTGGTAGAGTATACAAAAATTGCGTCTATTGAGGCAGGGCTCGAAGCCCTGCAATGAGCCTGAGATTCTAGTGCAGAAAATTATCCTGATGAAACCATAGAATGGCGGTAGGGCTTTTTCGAATACTTACATGGCTAGCTAGCACTCTCTAAGTGAGAGAAAAATCTGTCGACAAACACCTATAAGTCAGTTTCGGCAGCTGCACTTAAAAACTAGTCCCCCACAAGATTTAAAGTCTCACCATCTTGGGCTACACCGTCTCTTAATATCAGGTGAAATTGTGGCTATACACTAAAACACAAATAATTTAAAAAAAACTAATTGTTTACTGAAATTACCTCTCTGTGGTTCATCTGATACGTATTGCGGTAGTCTGTCTGTATCAACAACAGAGTCGGTCCTAGTTATTGGAAATTCAGAACTGTCTGTAAATAAACAAATGTATACTTATAGTAATATACATAATATACAAAACATTTTGTGAATCAGATTTACAACTTCATTTCACCGTAATATGCTAAAGACTGTAACAATAAGAAACACGAATGCCTATGGAAGTTCAATATCTGCACACAATACATTTATATGAAGGCTCATATGATAGGTACGAGAGTATAAATTACAATTATTTTCAGGCTTATTCACTTGGAAAAAGTATTTTTACTCACATTTTAAAATATAGTTCCATCGAAAAAAAAAGTAATAAAAATATATTACAGTAAGAGGAACATACATAGAAGGGAAACACACTTTGCTTGTTTGACCTCTTTTTGAAGGTGAACTTTCAACATTCTTATGAAAAGAGATTTCATCATTTGCCACATTATCTAAAACAAATTTTGACTAATGTTACATAAAAGATAAAGTGTAATAGAATATTAATGAAAGTACTTGTAATGCTTACCAGATTTTTGTACTTCCTCAGGAACAGTTATTAGATCAGTTATTGGTACTTTTTCTGGGGTAGGGTCAGTGTTCTGGAAATTAATTACTGAATAATAGTATCTACAAAATTGAATGACCATGTACAGATATTACAAAAAATTTAAGAACTTACAAAAACAGGTATTTGGGGCTCTCTGTCACCAAACAAAGCTTGCTCACCGATGATAGCCAATATTTTTTTGTCTATTTCGGATATATCTTCTTGGCTGGATGGTCCACCACCAGTACCCAAAGCTTCCCTCTTCCGTTTTGCAAGTCTGGCTTTACTTTTGTGTTTAATATCAGCCCAGTACTATAACAAAATATATTTTTTAACAAACCTACTTCATTATTTATAAGCATTAAATATAATTAATAAACCTATTATAAGTCTTTACACAAAAGTGGTTTATTAACCCAGTAAAAAATACTCAAAGTGTACAATATGTGATCGCTAAAAATTCTGTCATAAAATCATGCATATATACTATGGAAAAGTATAACAATCTTTTTAAATTCGGTTTAAGACAAAATTATATAAACAAATAACTCTATTTAACTTTAAAATAAACCAATCATTTCTGAAAAATAAAGCTTACCTTCTTCCAGCGTTCTGCTGATTTAGTTGATCCAGAACCATAAGAGTTTAGCTTTGAAGCAAGATCATTCCAGTGTTTGTCGACAGTTTCTTTAAACCTTGCCCCAAGGCCCACGCCTTTGGCTAAAGCCGGACGCTGGGCGAGGAACTCCAGGAGCTCCTCAAGTTGGTCATTCGACACTCTATTTGCCATTTTTTTTACTGGAACAGACGAGACATTTTTTATATAAAATAAAGGCATTCAAACAATTTACACAGTATTATAACTACACTTTTAACTTACTTTGTTATTTTAAAGCACCAGTTGATCACTTGAGAATCAAACAAACACTGAAAATGAGTAGAGTTTGTTTCAATATGGTTTTAAGTGAACCACTTAAAACCATATTGAAATAAACTCTACTCATTTTTTGTAGAATTTAAGTGGATATTCAAAAAAAAACAGAGCACTAAACACAACTTGGAAACACGACCAGTAAGGGTTGCCAAATGAACTAGTAATTTGGCAAAAATATGAAAACAAGGAAGAAAAGATGAAGAGATTAGTAAAAAAAAACATAAACCACAATAAATAAAAATAAATATTTATCATTACTGTTGCACTCTCTTAGTAAATATTGAAGTGAAATTCACCATATTTGGCTTTAATATTAGAACCAATATTAATATTATTGTTATGTCATCCTTAAACATGTTGATGATTAATTTGTTTTGGTTTGTTCGAAAAGAAAGAACAGGTTCATATGACTAAATACAGTCTTTCTACGTATGCATTTCTCTACGGAAATACCATTATTCAACAGTGCACCAACCACTTGTATCGTAAGTAAAATAATCAGCTAGAGGCTTAAATAAATAAAAAAGCGCGTAACCTACACTGAACGGTTGAAGTGAAACTACTTTGAATTTGACATATTTTAGACCAATATCATGTGTTCATACCGAACACGGATAAAGTGACAAAAAAACCGAGCATTTCTGTTAAAAAGCTAACACCTGGCAACCCTGTACACAATTTAACATAAACATTTGTTCATTGTTTGATAATTCATTAGTTCCATTGATTGCTACAAAATGGTTTCTGGCGCTAGTATTATCGCAAAAGTGCATAGCGAACCATTAGCGAGCGACGAGATAGATGATTCCTGTTAAAGCAGTAGATTGCGCACCTCATGCGCGACCGACGCGCAATTTTTGCTTATCGCTAATTCTTATGTAATAGGGCCGTAGATCAACTAGTTACCTGTCTCAAAAAAACCGATTCGTATGGTGATTCTTCCAATACTTATAAATTAACTAATCATATACAAAAATGTTGCTGTGCTTTTTATATTTGCTTCATGGACATAATGAACAATAAAACGTGTTAAAATAAAACAAAGACCCGGGGCATTAGTGTACGATAAAAACACGTAAGAGACACCGTTGAGATTACAAAGACTCCATTCTATGTTGTACGAACTACATCTAGGGAATGTATTTTACTTTCATGCTTATATACAACAAAACCGACAAAGATGTTCACTGTATACTGTATAGGGATATATAGGTACCTATCTAGTAATGTAAGTCAATCTCACGTTTGTACCAGTAGCTTCATATTATAATTTGAATTATTTGCGCAACGTAACGTTTCACCGACATCGGAAAAGGAAGGCGGATGCGTCACGGTCTAAAGAATTATACAAGCGTTCGTGAAATTATACGCGTAGGCACCTATGTAACTAGTTCTTTAGGTAACAAATAATTACATGCACTAAACACAATACGCTTCATTAAATAAAATTGTATTGAATACTAAGACAGAGGGAACTGTCAACCGGTTGAATATTATAAAGGCGTATTTATCCTACCAAAATATGATTATTGATTTGTTTATGTAAGTAATCTATTCTAATATAATAATGTGGAAGAGTTTTTATTTTTGTTTGTTTGTTTAAACACGTTAATCTCTGGAACAACAAATCTCAGACAATTATTTTCGTATATTATTGCCAGATTCACGTAGAAAAGTATAGGTTATCTAGAATTAGGCTAGACCTCTCAACTAGCCTTAAATATTGATTTTTGTTAATATGTAAGGCGGACGAAACCGCGCATTCGAACTGCTTTATCCGCGTTCGCTGGTGTAATGGTTAGTGATACGTAAATATAATGTTCTACAAAAATATTGCTCCATAGTACATCTAAAAAAAAATTCTGGGAAACTATACGCCGATCTCTTATACATAAGCCACAATAAGGTAATTTGTGATTTTTTTTATTGAAAATTTAAAAGTGATTTATGAGCATTATTATTAGGCATGGCATATCAATACTTACGAACGAAAGTTACTTCATCTTCAAGACAATTTTAGGTAGATAAACTTTGCCCTAAATAGCATGTCATTTGGACGAATAGTTTAGGAGATAATGTAAAATTAAAATAAGTCAACACTCGGTTCGGGACTATGACTATATATGTAGTGTTGCGAACGAGCTATGTGAGTTGTGAGGCATATAACCCTGGCCCCCCATAAAGATATTGTCTATACTGAAGTATTATAAATCATCAATCAGCGATTTATTTTAAATTATACGCGGGTAATTTAGATTGATATAGAAAGTAGCTTGTCGTTTAAGGATTTTAAGACTTAAATATCTATATTATTTTAAAAATTATGGGATAGGAGATTCGACGGGTGGGGGTACGAATATGATTATCATAATATGTATCCAGTTTGTATAGCAAATTGCCTTGTACTAAAATTTGAAGACAATAATAAGAATTGAAATGTAGTAGTAAGCTTTGCAAGAATTGCCACATCGCTTTTACTTAGTATTCCCTTCGTAAGTTCGTTCAAAGTAGCAAAGCGCCTTTCCACAGCCAGCTTTCCGCCCCCGCCGGAAACAAAAACAAGATTTCTTAAATCATTGTGTTACCACAAGAAGCTAGGGAAATATAATCGAGCCTGGCAGAGCCCCGACAAAGGTTAGTTTTTTCTGGGGTCACCATGTCCCAGGGCAATTCGGCACGCTACTGACTATGCTCGCCCCTAGCCACGCAACTATCGGCACGGCAGACTGGATTGGCGGAGAGGAAAGGAAAAGCAAACACAGGAAAGGATTAGGATTTGAGATAGGACATTTATGGATATTGACAGGAAAAACGTGTAAAATGATAGTACTATCTCGGAAGGCTAGGAATAATGTAGTAGTAGCTCGGGGTTCCGGGGTCGCGTACCCGTATACTATACCCGAATTTCCGGAAAGGAAAATCAGCTAACAAAACGTGCTAATGTCTGGAACTACCAGTCTGATTCAACACCGAGCTGTATAAAATAAATTGGCTGTATTGGCAATTGTGTTCAGAGTTCTGGAATAATGTTTTATTACATAAAATTTTGGTAATCTTCTAGCTGATGAAAATGCTTTCTATATCGTTTACGGTGTACCTACTATTTTACACATACTAGAATCAGTTTCAATGCTGTGTGTCGAAAAGACGCGCGAGTCGTAGGTACTTGCGCCGCTCCCAACCGTGGCGGTCTCCCGCCGGTCTTTTTAAAGACAAAAATACTTACAAAATCGTGGCCGCGCCATCTCATATCAATATAAAAAAGTAACCAAGAAAACATCTGAGCTTATTGATGTTATATCAACTGTGAGTCAAAAAGTGACTTCTTCTTATTTAACCATAAGATTTACTGTTATATCAATCAGCCGTAATAAACTGACTTATTTTTAATATAAAATTCTGCTTTTATTACTATGTCTAGGGCACGTAAAATTTAATGAATGTACCACAAAAGTAATTGTCGTGACATCATATTAGAAATATATTTTTACATCAATAAGATGTGACGGAGTGTCCTGACTTTGATATCAAGAAGCTTGTCAATTTATGGCATGTGTATACGTGATTATGACCTGTGTGATGTCAAGGTAAGGTAACGTGTTCACTGGGTAGCGGTTATTAACTATTACAAATTTGTCTATTTGTAATACTTACGATGAAAATTTTCCCCACAATACCACTAATTAGCTGGAAGAAAATGAATAGTAGTGTCATTATGCTTGCCAGTGTACATACTAGAACTGAAATAAAGTATTCGTAATTTTCAAGTCTGTAATTAACATTCATTGTGGTACTCAATATGTATCTATTGTTCCATGGTGGTAGGGCATTTTCTAATGTCCGCCTGGCTAACTACCACCCTCAAGTTGAAAATCTGTCGCCAAGCACCAATACGTGTGTTTCGGCAGCTGCACTTGAGAGCCAGTCTTCAACTAGGCTTAGCGTGTTATCATCTTGGGCCACATCGTCACTTAACATCAGGTGAAATTGTGGCCACTATGCCAAAACTATAACGATAAAAAAAAATAACTTGACTGCATAGTGTAACGAATCTTTCATGATTTTATTAGTTACATACCTAGTGACTCTACTTTAAAATAGCGTCAGCAACAAATTTCTAGTAATGTTTCTGACAAAATTGAACGTTTCTTGAAATGTTCTCAACACTTGGAGTTGACCCATCAACTATAGTAGAAAAAATAATACTGTGAATAAATGTATATATTATTGAGCGTTTGAACTCTCCTTTAAAGGATGTTACACCGGGCCAAGGGCGCGGCTGGACCGGTTTTATACGTCATGTGTTGGCATGCCAGACGGATCTAGACGGGGATCATAAGAGTCATGATCATAGACCTATGACCTCCTCCAAACTTATCTGGACCTGCGCCTGTGACATGCTGATTTTATTTCAATCAACCCCTTTAGGAAGAAAAGCCTTTGCCCAATAGTGAGTTTAAAAAAAAATTATGATTATTATTACAAATACGACCTAGAAATCAGTTTTCCTATTACAAGGAAAAATCAGTAAACACCCAAGAGATTGAAATGTTAAAACTAAAACAACAAATAAATAAAGATATTTATGTATATTCATTTTCTTACAAAAAATATTTACAACACCATTATTATGCACATATCCATTGTCATATAAAACATTACAATTGAGATAAATTAACATTTCCTAAAGCAAATTTACAGCTTTTTAACCTAGGCCTAATAAAACTACCTACATCTAATTACAGATCAATTTTAGGCACTGTACTGTAAACATATAGTTTTGTATTTGCTTTTGCCCGACATATCGCAATAGTCATTTAAGACTTTCGCTATAGCAGCATAAAAACCATTTTTCATGTAATCAATAAAGAACATAAATACTTTTTATTCCGAAAGGCTCAAAACAAAATGAAATACGTAGTAATACAAATAAATCAATAAAAGGCTGGTATGTTTGATGTCACTATTTATATCAATAGTTTTGCTAATCGTTGTAGTCACAAAAAACTTTTACAGAAATTTTTCATACATATGCAAACATAAAAAAAAACAATTTTATGACTTTCACTATATGCAAACATAAAAAATCCATTTTATGTCCTTTACGATATGCGAACATAAAAAAATCCCATTTTATGTCCTTTACGATATGCAAACATGAAAAATCCAATTTTATGTCCTTTACGATATGTAAACAAATTAAAATTTTATGTCCTTGCCATATAATCAAATGCCTTTTATAAAATTTCAACTATAAATTAAACGAACGATCTTCTTATAAGTCGTACCTTTTTTTACAATTAAGTTTTTGAGATTTTTAATACATAATTTATAATATTTTATAAGATTATAAATCATAACCATTGGACACAATATACAAACATATTTTAAAATTAATCATATATAGAACTGATCTATTTACAATGATAAATGTTCATTATAGTAGATTGAAAGTTAGAAATAGTGAAAATAAAGAATTACGAGAAGATTAGATAGTGAATAGATAAAGTTTAATACATGTAGGAATGTAAACTAAATGTTTCTTCGCCAAACGATCTAAACTAAAACATAGTGATTAATATCACACAAAAATAATAAACACAATACATATTATATAATATACTTTATATTCTATATGGCTATAATTGTTAAATTTTATGTACAAACAAAAATTATATTAATTAATTATGGACACATGTATTTTTTACTTCTTACATGTTTTTTCCAGCTGGAATAAAAACGTAATAAAATTTAAAAAATGATGTTTATTTCTCTAATTCACGTTATTATTGGGCATTCAACATTTCACGCATCACTCGTTGTATAGCAAGTGATATGAAAAATCACGTATAACGTTAGTTACACGCATCGAGCGGAATTTAATTTCCCGCAGGCAAAGCTATAACTCACGAATAACATCGTGAACGCGTAGATACGCCGAGCGTATCGGCTTGAATACGCGGGGGAAAGATAAAAAAATAACATTCTAGCTACATGTGCCACCAGCTAGAAGAGAGAATCTGTTTGAATTAAACTAAACCTTATTCTCATTCCTAGTAGGCTTTGATTTCCTCGATTTTTTATAACGCAATTATAACCGCGAAATAACTTAGACCTTGAGCAATTATTTCACTTGGTCTGTTAGGGTTTGATTTACTTGAATTTCTCATAATCCAAAAATAATTTTGTTTAGGAAATTATTTCATTTGGTTGCTAAGCTCTGATTTATGTAAACTGTTTTATACCCCCGAAATAATGTTGTGTGTAACATATTATTCCACTTGCATTATGTCCTCACCTTCCGTGGTTTTTAGTTTTATTGTTATTCGCCACATGTAAAATGTGGTCGTGATTTATCACCCGTGACAAAAAAATCACGAAGTTTTACTTAAACTAGCTAACAATTTCCATGTAGTCGGAAGACTTTACATCGATATAGCGAGCGAGGGTAATTATTTTTCTATTCAGTTCAACGCAATTATGATTATATATATAATGCATCTTAAACCAGTATTTACATATATATAAGATAATAGAAGCCGATGCCTACAAAAACGAATACTTACTTAATATTTATACAAGTGTTTCGCATCTTAAACGATTACGATAAAAGTAATACTTTTCTACGAATACGATTCCGTTCTCGCGTTATCTATAGACGAATGGACTCATTATTGTCTAAACAATAACCATGTAATTCATGAAAATAATTTCTTTTTTAAATACTTTGTCTAATTACTTGCCGTTTGTATTACATAATGTATGACCATATACGAAAAGTTGGTTATTATTTTTAAGTCCTATTTTGAATGTTAATTTTCATATCGACAGTGATCTCTCAAGTAAAAGAACGTGCGGTCGTACCTGCGCAGGCGCACAATTACACAGGTAAACCTCTCCGGTAGACCGGAACGTGTATGACCAGGATAAGGATAAGAAATCCATCGAAGCTAACTGACATTACGACGAAAGCCACTTGGATATGCAATTCGATATTACAATATTCATTGGAGTATTTTGTATTCGCTAATATATATTTGACTTTAGATGGCTGATTGCGAAATGATACGCTCATCAGCTTCTTCTTCTTGATTTGGCTCAGCAGAACGCACTTGCCAGTGTCAATGTGTTTAAATCTTCGTAGTATTTTCCAAACAATAAAAGTGGGTCCAACAAGATGGCCCCCTTGTTAGATCTATCTAGAGAGTTTCGTGACAAAATGCATGTTTTCTTCTCGAATGAATAATAACTAAACTATATCATGTAAAATTCCACCAATATTACATAATATAGGGTTAAAGAACCTAAGTTAATGAACATGGCAGCTCAAGATTTCGCCAAAAACAGTAGCTATCCATCGTGAAGGAATTTTCACCATGGTAGGAGCATATTTCCCTAAGACCATGAGGGTCATCGCCTCGGGGCGGAAAACTACGAGATGTGGGGCGGATCAAGTTTTTTGGGGAAGCTTAAGTAGAAAACGGAAATATGTGCGAGTTTATTAGATGGATGATCTTTTTTAGTGTTTTCTCTAAGCAAATTCTCAGTTCCCGAATCTAGCAAAAAGTAACACTTGGACCTTTTTGTTAGACCCAGAACGCCAAACCTTTTAATACGCCATTGTGAATATATGTATAGCTGTCTATAAAGTATATAGCTACCCAAAAGTTTCCCCTCTATTGATCTCTAACTGTTGAAACAAATCAAGTTAACTTTTTATCTTCCCTGTGTGAAAGAATCGTTTGATTTCTTGCATATTTTCCAAGTAAATCGTATGGTTGTTGATGTTTTTCTTCCTCTTAATCACATTGTTTTGTTCTCAGTCTTACTTTAGTTATATATACATGGACTCTGTCAAATAACAATACAATGCCGCACATTGTCATTAAACGACATTTACACACGTGTGTTTCTACTGTCGCCACATAAAAATTATATAACACAAATAAATACTTAAATTATCTTTATAAATAACGTTCGTTGTTCATAAATTATCAAAACTGCTGGAACTCTCGAATACAATTAATCTTGTATGCGACAGTAAAGAGCTTCGTGCGAGTTGACCTTAGAAATAATTAATGTTCACAACGATGTATAATAATTGTTTAACCGTGTTTTTTTTTTATTTTATTAATTTTATCTGAAAATATCACAATTTTATTGGAGTACTTATTACTATTCGCTAGTGTCAATTTTATTTGACTTAAGTTGGACGTAATCTATTTTTTCGACTATGTATGTTTATTTATTGGTTATAAAAAGAGTTTAATAGAACCAATAACGTGTATCCGCTTTACATAGTTAACAATGAAAAGATTGATCTAATAGTAAAAAAATTATAATTGAAAGTCTCGAAACAAACGGATTCAAAAAAAATTAATTTATGTAGCTACATCTCGTGGTAACAGAGTAAAGACAAAATCAATCAATATTGACTAAGGTTACACAATCCATTACTTTAAATTATGATACCATTATTGTAACCCTTCTCATCCCCTTAAAGTCCCAAGACAATATAAATCACATACTTTACATTACGACAATAATTATTGTAACCCTTCTCAACCCCTTAAAGTCCCAAGACAATATAAATCACATACTTTAACATTATGACAAAAAATTTTGTAACCATTTCTAACCCCTTAAAATCAGAAGGTACGATTTAATTCACATGTCATTTTGTATGTTATTAATAAAGGTGAAGTGTTCACCGGCACCGGCACCGGCACCGACACCTGGACACACTAGTGCGAGCCGGAGTGCACGCTGTGCTGCGCCTTCTTCTTGCGCTGCGCCAACATGTCGTAGAACGGGTTGTGACTGATGGACCGGCGCAGGCACTCGATCCATTCGTCGCGTTCCTCGGCGGTAGCGGCTGACATTCTATAAAACAACCACCCACTGAATAAATGAAATTAATGATAATCAACTTTGCGTTTACAAATTGTTTTTCTATTTATTCTATATAGGTTTTAGTGTTATGACAACAAACCCCTAAGGTAGTAAAAAAAGGGGACGAACGTTTATATGAAAATCGGTCTTTGAAATATTCTTCTGTGCGAAGCTGACGACAGAGTAAACAAAAACATATATTTCTTGTAACCCCCTTAACATTCAACTACCTTTTGTATATTATAGTTATTGAAATAACTTTTTGATGATTTTATTATTTGCTAATATATCCGCCATAATAACACACATACTGTAAACACTTCAACCGGCTACTTATTCCGTTCAAAAAATACAACAGCATTTTAAATATAAGGATAGACTAGACAGCATACGATTAGAAATAGCGTTATTTTTCTGGAAACGACAGCGCAAAAATGGACAAAACTTAAGACATTTTAAAATACTTTAATTTAAACAACATGTAGAGTGCAAAGTATTAATCTTTTTCAAGTTATCATGTAAAATAATGTATTAAACTGGTGTAGCGTGTTAACGTGCGCACTAGTGAACAAGTGACCTTAGTTCACATTCACGTCGTATATACATCATAATTATATAAATTTTATACACAATAGTATATATTGGTGATGTCATACATAGATCATGTGTTCACTAGGTAGTAATAAGTTACCTATATACAGTATGTTTCCCTTCGACGACTTTCCCTTCAGAGTCTGTCTTGCACGCCTTGATGAGATCAGCGCCGCCGCTCGCGTACAGCTCCAGACAATGGGGCCGCTGTCTGTCGCTAGCAGGCCGCACCTATTATTACAATTGCAACAGATTATCCCTCAGAAAGTAAAACAATTGGCCATAGATTCTTTTATTCATGGCATACTTTTAAAATGTACACCTTATTATATTAATCTACATAAATATTTTTTTTTTTTTTGGTATCACGGCACGGAAACTGCACTGCGCTTGATAGTTAGCTCATTAAAATCCAAAAACAATCGCGAAAACAGAGACATCGGAAATCCATTGCCAGTCGTACCTGTCATGCCGGTTTACAAGCTTCTGATAGATATGATACACACTAGCTCTCAAACCAAATGAACTCTCGCGGGTTTATGAACGTTAATGATATACATATATATATATATATACGTTAATGATGGTAATGAACGGGTTTATCGCCATGTGTATGGTGGTCCCAAGTCCCAAGCCAATCGGGTACAGATTTCTACCGCCTTACTTAATTACTTGATATACACCAACTGATCCCGGAACGCGTCGCACCCAACCGCGCTACTACGGCCAGGTGTTACATCAGTTGTATGGTGGTCGCGGTCCAGTCGGACATAATTGTCGAGTCCATCCTAACACCCAGAGAAGAAAATGTCGTGAAATGAGGAAGGAATACTTTTATGAGCAACAAAAAACCTCATAGTCAACTTTGTTGCGTTTTACTTAGTTTGATATAAACAAAATTAGTGGGCCAGAATCAATACTGACCTCCGACTCCGTTCGACTCGAATGTCAATTGTGTAATATTGTACAACTTTTTTTATACTACATAGGTGGCAAACAAGCATACGTCTCGCCTGTAGCCTATGGACGGTTGTAATTTCATAGGTATCACAAGCGCGTTGCCGACCTTGAACCCCCTACCCTAAGGAGCTCTGGAAACCTTACTCACTGCAGGAACACAACACTTGGTTATTTGGCTGTGATCTTTTTGTAGGGTGGAGGTATTCCACCAGTCGGACTGCCCCGAGTAGACAAAAATCTCCAAATAAATTTCTCTGTGTCCTACCCTTCTTAGGTTGTACCCTATCTCTCTTAGTATCTCTTACTATAAGATATGTACGAAACCAATCCGATACCTACTATGCTTACTTCAAAATAAAATTAATAAGTTTTTGCGATGTAATGGTATACGTAATAGAATCCTTGCTTGTACGATATATTAGGGAAGTAAAGATGCAAACTGGTCATGTCAGTTATAGGGAATCGTTAAAATTTGGGTTATTCAATTTTAGCTAGCTTAATATAAATTTTGTGATAATCGTTGCGATGGCCCATTGCGATTAACAAAAAAAAAACGAATAAATAATCGTCTTTATTGTTAAGGTCTGAGTAAGAGGAAACAAAATCAGCATTCTCGAAATCTCAAGAATAGTCCGGATTGTACCAAAATATCGTGTACTTGTCATAGTATACGCGTATGTCGCGTAGTCGTAGGTTCGACGACGCACACATAGAAAGCCTTATCGCTACAACTGTCAACAAACAATGAGCTATAAATCAAACGTTCCCTTCGTTTTAAAAGCGGGGACGTAAGTTGTTTACATCATGTTAAGAGTTCAGGGACCTTCTAGGGACTTCATAATCGTCTCGTGTGGGTAAAAAAGCGAGCCGCATTGTGCGTCACGCCAGTTCTAAATTCGAAAGCGAAGTGGCAACAATTAGCGAAATAAAAGCGAACTACAAGAGGAACATACAGGTTTATTCTGTGAGTATAAACAGGTTGATTCTGCGAGTACATTCGGTGAACGAAATAAGCTTGTTTTGTTTTAATTTGCATTTCTTTGAGTAGGAATAAATTGTTTTCGTCAAACACTACGGCATTTCACTACCCACGGGCGTAGCAATATCAAAAAAATATTAAATTGTATACATCTTACATCACACAAAATATTGTTATTAAATATTGATAATTGTATGACGTGAAGATCTGACGTTAACCTACTACATTTTTAATTACCACAGCATTCTCTAAATTAACATCATTTTACGCTTATGAATTTCCAATATTATATAAAAATAAAATAATTCAGGTTTGCCCTTGCGCGCGCATCACGCATAAACTACTGGATAGACTGATCAATTTTTGTTTTACTCCTTAGATAATTGCTCCTTATCAAAAAAATCACGATATCTTCATAAATAAAAATCCGTAGTCCACGAGAGCGGAGCCGCGGGCACAGCTAGTTACAGTAATAAAACTATATAGATTATTCGCTATATTACGAGGATAAAAGCAGACTTCCCGGGATATGAACACGTATAACAAGGCCGGTCAAACATACTACACATTACAAAACAATAGAAATATCACAATTAGTTAACTGTATGTACTTACAGATATATTTTCTAATGGAATGATACCCCTCGGTTCCTTATCGGTTGTATATTCAAAATAGTATAGGCAATTATCGTTTAGTATAAACCACCGTCTCTTCCACGATTTATATCTGAAATATTAACAAAAGTCATGTAAAAATCATTTTAAAATTCCGTATCATATCTATATCTATACATATCATAAATCTAACCTCTCTGTTTGTCTGTCCGTTAATGTTCTTTTCATACGAAAACCACTAATGCGATTTACATGGTTTTTCGTTTAATTCATAAATATGTTATCTGAACAGGTTATAGGGTATATTTTGTTATAAAATAACATACGTAATAAGCCGTGACGATAATGGAGAATCGATTCGGAAAAAAGACTCTTTTGGGGCGGTTAATTGTCTTACGCTGAGTAAACCATACGAGATATATCAAATTATGTTCTACATAATTGCAGATCTTAAAAAGATCTACAAATACACAACGATAGCAAATGCCCTATCTTCTAAGGATCACCCACAATAAGCATTTTTGAGGCAACACAATTCGCGCGTGCGCTCGACCGACAGTATTCTGTAGTCCACGCGAGCGGAGCCGCGGGCACATCTAGTTATAAAATAATCTTTGTCATTTTATAAAATATAAAATAAATAATTAATAAAATGGTTTCGTCCAAAATTATCAAAGTTGCCAAAGTTGTAGAATACTAAATGCATATCATCACTACCAACCGGTGATGATGACGAAATTGGAAACGAAGTTGCTTTTAAGCGTATACTTATCACATTTACCACCAACTTTAATATTTTATAATTAGAGGACACTGTCATTGAAACCAATAAGCATTAGCATCTAGTATTTAAAGAGTGGTAGAACTTGTAAATTTTGAATACGAAAGCACTAAAGCTACATCAATGTCTACCGCAAAGCAGCAGTGCTTGTTGTGTTTTAGTCAGAAAGGTATTGGTAAGACGCACTGTCACAGAGGAGTTCCAACTCATTCCTCAGAGGTATCCACTTATCAATGATTGACTCAGGACTCCAAACCTGTTTGATACTTAGGTAGCTGTAGTCTGAAGTAATAACACAATATCATGTAGTTTGCAATCCAGTCTAGTGTACATTTTTATTTAAAAAAAAACGTATATACTCAAACGATGTTCCTTTAAATGATTTTATTATCTCGTGATATAGAGGAAGTTAATAAAATGAATATGATATTCTGTTACCTGCCGCCCTGTTTCCACAGCCAACCCTCCTTGTCTGGATTGAAGAATGTGTGCATGAGATCGTTTCCGTCGTCCTCAGGAATCTTAAACGGCTCCGTCTTTATAGACTCGTACAATGACTGAAGATGTAAAAACATCAAACAAATTAAATATAATGTTTATGTACATTTATATTCGTAAAGTTTATCATAAACGTCATCGCTAAAAATAATTGGAGAAACATATTCATATATTGACGAGTCTGTTAGTAATGTTATAATAACAAGTTTTTACTAAATGGATATGAAAGTATACACGGTACATCCAAAATAAAACACACTTTTTAAAATTTTGTCTGTCTGTTTGTCCCGGGTAATCTCCGAAACGGTTGTACAGTTGTTGACAGAACTTTCACTGGCAGATAGATAACGTTATAAGCAAGGCTTTAATTACGGTTCCGCACAAAAATAAAATACATTTTTAGTAGTCCACGTTAGCAGAGCCGCGGGTACAGCTAGTATAAAAAAAGGTGTGTGTGCTATTCACACACGATAGAAGTGAAACTTCATTTTAAAAGGCATTTTCTATTTCATTTAAACAGTGTGCAATATACATACACACCGACATTTACTCTCTCGCTCTGGCTCACACAAAGAGGAGAGACCGATAATGTGCGTTAAACGTTTAACGCTTGGAAGTCGCATAAGAAGTTTCACTTCAATAACAATAAAAATTTAAAATTCGTATCGAAAGTATACTGTACGATAGAAAAATTCCATAAACAACTCTAATAACTTGACTCCCATGGAAGGTATTAATGCTAATTTTACGCACATATTATGTGACATTGAGAGCCAAAAGGTTTAATTAAAGGAAAAAATCAATAACGCGCTATATATGCTATACCCGACGTATTCATTTACCTTATGGTCAATTAATTTACGGAATATTCGCTTCGTGTGTCTCGTAACGATTTATTTCTGTATAATATATAGTAACTATCACTAATAATACTTATAGATTTCTGCACTTTGCCCATACTGTATGTAGCTAATGACTCACATTAGAATTTATATGTTAATAGACGCATTGAGCTATTGGTACAACATGATTGTTTTATCACACAAAGTCGTTAACGAATGAAACAATATTATGATAAATTAAGTTTCAATGCGTTTTAAATGCGCAATTAACAACACATTTTAATCCAGATATCTAAAATAAACATAAAATAAAACGTATGAATTTTACTTTTTAATTAGGATATACCTAATATCGAATCACTGACGTACGTTATACAATTAACACAGCATAAACAAGTTGTTTACTACAACACGACACTTCAACTGGGAATTACAAATGATCGAGCTGATTATCACGCTCAGTCGGTTCGCAGATAACGTTTCCTCATAAATTTATATTTACATTCTCATTTACGTCAATGTTAGTTCCGTCAGTATATAATGAGTTTTATCAGTGTTATATAAAAATGTATCTATGTAAAAATCGCTTACACCTAAAAGGTTATCAAAACAGTGATATTTATATTTTATGTTTATTTTAAATGCCATTTAAATGAAATTGTCTTTAATAAGTTATATTAATTTTATAATCTTAATATTTAATATAAAAATAACCTAGACTCTTTTGCACTTTGATCTATCTAATCCAAAAATTGTCATTAAAATACCAAGATTACATACTTTAGAGGAAGTAAACAATCTTAAAATATTGATTTGAAGAACAACAACAGAAGTATTGTTAACTGTTTGACATAGTAGGCACTAACTATGCCACTATATCGCACATCGCCTCGCTAAGTGTGTTCTACCGTCTGTATCATGGTGAGTATTTTGAAGAGCTGATCAATCTACTTCCCTCCTTTTCTTTCCACAACAGAACCATTCGCGCTGGGCTTCGGAGTCACAGTTTTACGGTAACCTCCATCTCGGCACGAATTAAAAAGTTCTCTATGTCCTATGTTTGTCGTACCGTGAACTGTGGAACCATCTCGCGGCCAATGTGTTCCCTCCTTATGACATAGCGTAACGTGAAGAGATATTTATGCAGGCCGGCATGACAGCGGCGACCGCCGATGGATTTCGAACTCTCGGTGGTCGCCGTTATATTTGGATTGTACTGTGCTTACCATCAATAGTCAATCAAAGTACAATCAATGTGCCGAGCTATTATAAAAAAAAAGGTTTTTGGGATGGTATGACTTGGCCGTGACCACCATATACATATTATGGTGAAAAATCCGTAATAGTGTTTCGCTTATGCGCCTCTCGTTTCGGAATCAAGCGGTGTATATCCAGTTTCTATTAAGGGTCCAGACCTAAACGATGCGAAATCTTTCGTGCGGCCGCCGCGAGTTAGCCCTTTAGACGCCGTTTTCTTATGTTTATCATTGACAATGTGAACTCTATGGAAATTTAGATTTCTTGGAACACCAAACCGCGTGGCCGCCGCACGTTTGTCACATGGTCGCCCCGTGGTCCAGAGCGGCCCGCTCCAGTTAGTGCGAAATTGTTTCTTTGCTTACTTAATTTAAAACGTAGTTACTAAATACATAGATACTATTTTGCATTAACAACGCGATCCCTAGAGACAAATACGCGCGGTAGAAACGCCGCAGACGCGCGAAGACCGCGTTGACTAGGCGCGAAGAAATACGTGTCAAATAAACGCACCCTTACGCGGGCGGTCATAACATCGGCGACTGGCAATATACTGTTGATGATCTATTGTTTTTGGATTCTATTGGGCTATCAGGCACAGTTTCTTCCGTAACTTTACCGTGCTACTATTTAAAAAAACATTAAGCATTTATATAACAAACATGCCACCAGATAACAAAGTAGGAAGGTTTAAAAGTACCTATTAACATTGTTTAATGCCATTTAAAACGTTATGACACAATAAGGAAAATGTATAAAACATTCATTGTACAGAAATATCGTAGTTTTAATACTTATCATAATCCAAATAATTACTGTATTTACATGTACAATATTATGTAATTTACAGTGTTCATTTTCAATATTAAGTGTGTAATAAACTAGCTATCGGTAATTTTATTAATTCACTAGCGAGGCCCGCAGGTCCGCACGCGTTAGCTACAGAATTATAGTTTATAAAAAAGTCGTGATATTTTTTTAGGGAGCAAATAGGTATATATGTAGAAAAACAAAAGAAAAATTAAAATCTCTCCAGTACTTTTTTTAAATGGGTTTTATGTTATAGGTACCGTGTATACTTTCACATGCATTTAGTAAAAATCTGTTATTTTGACATTACAAAGAGACACATCAATGTTATTATATGTATAGATAATAAAATAATCAACATAGACATTTTTCAATAATTTGATTTCTTTCCTTTTGCTGCGTAAACTTTGAGGTTTTTCGGTAGTATCATTATTCTTTATAATTCAGCTTTTTAATTATTCAATTTAAGTACCGTAATTAATGTACACTGATTTTTATAAGTGTATTTAAATGAATGTATACGCAGTAGCTTATAACACAATTAATTGGAAACGTATATTCTAAAAACTCATAAAAACAGAACCCTTTTCTCTCAATAACATTTAACTATTTAACTGGTAAACTGTGCTGAATATGATATTAATTAAAAAAACCGATAAAGCAGAGTTACTGAGATTTATTTTAAACTAGCAGTGCCCGCGGCTCCGGTCGCGTGGTCGTGCTGCCCTCGTTCCCAGCCACGGCGATCGCCCGCCGATTAATTTAAAGACAAAAATGCTTATTGTGGGCGATCCTTAGAAGATATACACATTACTCACTGTAGGTATGTTTTAGATCTACAATTATGTAGAACATTAATTTTATATGTCTGTTATACTTTACTCAGAGTAAGCCATTTAAGCGCTCCAAAAGCGTCTATTTTCCGAATCAATTTACCATTATCAACAATGCGTATTGTGTATGTTACTTTATATAATAAAATATACTCTATAACCTGGCCAGATAAAATAGCTATAGATTAAAAAAATATATTTATCTGATAAATGGTATTCGAGTAAAAAGAACATAAACGGACAGATAGACAGAGAGACGTTGAGTTTTAGAATATGTACAAATTTAACTTGCAACTAAATATAACTTGCAAGTGTAATTTCGATGACGCAGAATTTCACAATCAATTTAGTAATGTATCATTAGCAATGACTGTAACACGATTTAAAATGTCGATTGAAGTAACTACTAAATAAATAACCGATAAATGTAACATTATGTTAATATCGTCATAACACAGCTTTTAAATCTCTCATTCTTTGGTATGTGTATCGGTTAGTTGATAATCAATCGAATTTGATTTAGGTGCACACAAAGGCGTAGTTCAATTGATTACTACTGGAGATCACGTATTACTAGTGTAGACCAGCAATAGAATCAATTGATTTCTGAGTAACAATTGGTCTAGTGAGTAGCGCAGCGGGCCATTCGATATGAATATATGTAGTTACATGTATGATGAATAACAATACTTGACCACTATATTTGAAATTATTATTTTTCAGTGATTTTTGATAGGCCATCGTTTTGCTCGATATTGAACTACTATGGCCCATCCTATAAGCGGAAAGTTTGTATATACGCAAAAGTCCTAATTTACCAAACTCTGTGATAACCAGTTTATCCTCAAAATTATTCATTTATAAACGAATCAAACCGGTGACCTTTTTGATTCAAGTATCTTCTAGATGTTCTATGGAACTCCGTAACCGTAACCGAAACGATCTGATATCCGAAACCGTAAACGTAGCCAATATAAATGTTCCGAATAATTTCGTATAGGGACAGAGTCAAATAAGCCACTGTCGAATTACAAAAATTACTTAAAATTAACTATCATTTATCTTCCATATAAATAAAATGATTGAGGGTTTCCCTTGTGCGCGCATCACGCAAAAACTACTGGATAGATCTTGATCATTTTTTTTTAATCCTTATATACTTGGTCCTTACAAAAAAAGTAATTATTAAAATATCTTCATTGAATAAAGAGTTATGAAACTTTTAAGAAACTACGATTTTTATAAGCACTACGCGTTTTTCGATCATCCACGCGAGCGAAACCGCGGGGTACAGCTAGTCTAGAATATTTAAATACAATTATTTGAAAATTTTAATATCCATAGTAGAAATTATCAGAACCTATCGGATATCTGAAATAATTTCATATCCATATCCAGATATTTTATATCCGTAAAATCTCTGGTACCTTCACGGCCTTGTACGGAGTATATAAATGTAGTGTTATACCGAAAATGAAACTCACCAAGAGCAACTCCTGCGGCAAATCGCCACCATTGTTGATTCCGCGATTCATCGCCACAAACTGTTCGGGAGCGGGTTTGTCCTTAACGCTCGGATTGTGCAACGAGGTGTTAAGCATTATAATAGCGAAACTTAACACGTAACACGTGTCCGCGTTTGTGAATATGTCTGGGTTCAACTGGCAGTAGCGCTGGGCGAAGCATTCCATCATGCGGTCGATCTTTTGCGCTTCACCTGGCAGACGGAAGCTCCAAAGGAATTGTCTGAAACCATTATATTGCATTATTTACACTTCAAGTGTTCTTAGCATTTTCATTTTTAGTATAATATCGTTAATTCTTGTTCCATTGTTAATATTCAGTTATTCGCTTTTCCGTTATTAATAAAACTAACACAATACATATTTACCTGCTTCATAGAGTTTATTTTAGTCATCGCGATCGCGGCGTCAAACATATTTAATAATAATAGGACTAGGTTTAAATTCTTTTGCAAATTACAGTTAAGAGTTAATTATTAAAAAAAATGTTAATTTTAAATTATATCATATAATATGAACCAAGTTATACTTCTTGGGTTATTAGACTCGGTAAGTTCTGTAAGATTTGTACAATGATACACACATTATTTGTTAAGCAAAGTAAATGAAGATAAGAAGTAATTCAAATATTTTTATACCAACACAATTGGCTTGCACACGAAGTTAAAAAACACATGAACTTGTACGTAGAAAAAACCATTTACATGTTGATTTAATAAAAGTGTATTTTTTAAGGTTTCACATATTTTTACTGGAATGTTTTCCCAATATATGAATGAAAAAATTGGCACTAGTCTATTGCGATGAGTTGTTACCGTGAATGTCCATTCCAAAATATGAACCTTATTATGTATTAACATTACATAACATATTACAAATATATATCATAACGTGGAAGAATAAAATTTCAAAACACTTCTACTAAATCTCGTCGAAAACACAACATACCTAAGAGCTTGTACGAGTATCAAATCCGTGAAGTCGTGAAGATCAACGAATGCCCGTAGAACTGCCTCGTTGAACTCTGACCGTTCACCAAGGTAGTCTCCTATCGCAGTCTTGCTGAGACCTTCGCCTTTATGCAGAAATTGCGCTACATCTTCCGGAGTCCTTTGAAGTAAGCCATTTTCGTATAGATACTCTATTCCTGGAATAAAACAAATAAACATTATATGATAGTTGAATAGCAACTAGAATAACAACTTTGAAGTGTTATTTGATTCAAATAATGCTTTTGAGTTTCCTGTGGATGATGAGCTTTAGATACACAAGTATAAACTCATAACTGCAATTCATTACAATTCATAAATATTTAATTATATGTACGTAAGCAAATCAAAGTGAAATAAACCAAAACAATATCTCCGAAAATATTGAAGAGATTTATTTTTCGGTACGATTCACTTCTCCTAGAGAAATTGAATAAATAAATAATGAACACATGATAAGTTTTATTATTCATAAAATGAATTTTCTTTATCAATATTGATCTTTAAAAACAGCTCATGTTGCTACTGAATTCTATGTCTGGCGTATGTGAAATCTTTGCAGTACCTACAGGTCAAGCAGAACTTGAAGCGACACTGCAAGAAGTTAATACCTTTATACTTACTGTAATTTAAAAATATACCGTCTACATATATTATGTGATTCTTTAAAACTTATAAGACCCACACTGATCCCTATTAAATTTTCTATGGGTGATAAGTTATATATTATTTAAAAACAATGTTTTTTTTTATAATTATGTAGAAATTCCTATAGTACCATAAGGCAATTAGAAAGAAATAAAAGAACAAAGAGAAACAAAGAACCAAATTACCTATTGTACTCTTGTAATCATTCGGATCACGCATAAGACTGACGAGGATAATAATTTAAAAATCAAGTTACAAGTGGCGAAAATTTCTTTGTACCCAGAATTAATTATTTGTAGCCGTGTAGAATTAAAATTGACAAAAGGGAAATCAGTCCATACTGATCCATATAAAAACATGTAAAACTAATAACGATACGCTTACAGTTAATAAGTTTATTGATAACACCCGAGTAAAAATAAATTTCAATCTAATCTACGGACATTATTATAACTTTTACACGGGAGGGGGTCCAACTTCGCACAAAAGTAAACTAGTTGTCGCCCGTGACTTTACACAATAAGAACGAGGAACTAACTGTAAGTCCCAATATAATCAATCATTTGGAAATTACAACAACATATCATCCGTATCACAAACAAGTTTTTTTTACCGTATACTATTTTCAAGAAAGGATACAAGTGGCGGATATTCCTCGAAAATTTACGTACAGAAATACTCATAGAATTATATCTGCCCAATTACAGAACTTTGAAATGACGTAAATTTCTACATATTATAACATTAATAACAATTCATTAGTGATATAGAACGGCCGCTATAAATAAGCATAATATTTCCAACCCGGTGCTAGGTATATGATTTGTAATGAGATATATTATCATATTGTACAATTCGTATCGAGCCACATTCAATGGCTGTCGTTTGGAAACAATATCAAAGCTGGCGACAATCGATGCAACGATATACAAAATACAAAAGAGCGTTGACCGTATCCGCAACCGGCAACCATTTCAGCAAACTCAGTAAAATGCTACCATAATACACCACACAAAGCCGAGTTAAAATCCTAAGTCCATTGTTTGTGATTTAAAGGCAAATAACCTACCGAATACAATGAACTTAATATCAAATGAGAATTATCATTTATTTACCACATGTTTTGTTATAAAAAAACAGCTTATTCAAGGCGACACAAAATGTATAAGCAGATTAATAGAAGATCGTTTTTAAAATTAAGAGCCATAAACGCATATCAAAATTGAAACGATATAAAAACAATTAGATGATTTTTATTTGAATAAGCATTAAGTACCTATTGCTAGTTCACAGCCATGATGAGGACATAACATGACACACAAAGCACCGCTTAATTTCTTAAGACATAAATGTACATTATTTACAACGTATTATCAAATTACGTCAAATGCATTTATAATTTATTTATTAAGAATTAAAATGTTTACTAGTCACAAAACTTGACCTACAAGTGACGTCTTCTGCGAAATGATTTCATAGCATTCTATTAATAAACACAATTCAGTTTGCTACGTAACACTGGTATTTCTAGATAAAAATAAACATCAAGTCAAATAGGAACCGATTGTATTGAAAAGTTGAAAATGCTTTTGTTTACTTTTTCATATCGTTTTCATAGTTTTTTTTTTGAGTAGACAGTGTCATAATTTACGATAAACGTCGCAGACTCGAATCGATCATTCAAACAACAGACAATTTGAATGACGTCACAATTTCGTACCTATCACCAAAGAATACTAATCTACCATTCCGATGACGTCATATTCCCTCGCGTTTCTCCTGAAGATTCAATGAACTTCACATATGTGGGATGACAATTTCGACCGGCACGCAATTCTGTTTTTATATTATTTTTTCTACCTGGCCCCTGTGTTTCATCTGTGTTAAATTTTTCGACAGTCTCCACGACGCGGACGCCATCGACAACACTCCCGTGTAGAGCCCTATCATTGTTCCACTTCCCGTAATTACCTACGGCTTGCCAGATTGCTTGACGATCATAGTTACTACTTCGTTCCTTAGGGTCGTAGCGTGCATTATATATCCCATACTATTTCGCATGAATCTGGCTATCATATACAAAAATATTTTTTCTAATCCGAGTGGTAGTTTCAGAGATTAGCGCGTTTAAACAAACAAACAAACAATCAAACAAAAAAACTCTTCAGTTTTATTTTATATATATATATATATATATATATATATATATTAGTATAGAAGATTACTTTGTCCGTAGTACTTTTGTTGATGTAAATATTTACTTGAGTAAATATTTACTTATATGTAAGTACTTCCTTTACTAGAGTTCTTTGTTAACGAGATAAGGTAGTCTTATAAAAATATATAATTCTTAATGAAAAGCTACACTTCCTGTAATATCAAACCCTAACTGTTAATTTTATAAACTAAATAAATAATTTGTATCTACTTGCAAAGTAATAGGGGTTAAAGTATGAAATTTCCATTTTTTACACAAAGGTGAAACATTTTTTTTTTAAATGAAAAGTATATATTTTATTAAGTCGCAGTGCTGGCAATTATTGCTCATGTTCTTGATGCTATAGAAATCCTGGAGACGGTAATCGATGAACTCTTTAAAGGCGCTTTTCGGATTAGAAATTTGTGCACTTGAAACCACATTCATCCGATTTGAAATTTTTCCCCAGTATAAAATAATCCAAATTCGGAAAAAATGGAAGTCAGTTAGAACAAGTACAGGCGAGTATGGTGGGTGATGGAGAGCTTCCAATCATAACTCCTGTAGTTTTGTGATGGTCCGTTGTGCGAGCGTTGTCGTGAATAATGAGTGGACTAGAACAATTAACAAGTATTGATAATAGCGAACTTGTCCATCATCATTTGCAATTCTCCACAGTACACCTCTTCATAATTGTTCTACCGGGTCTCAAAATGTTGTAATGAACAATGCCGGTACAGGTCCACCATACACACACAAGCAGTTTCTTTTGACTCAATTTTCGTTTAGGAGATGGTTTGGCTACCTCCCCTGTGTCCTACCATTCGACGGACATTCTCGATTATCATACAGAAGCCACTTTTCATAAAAAGTAACAATCCGATTCAGAATCCCCTCATTTGTGTGCCTATTCAACAAGTTAAAGCAAGCTTCAATGCGATTTTGTTGTTGTTCAGTGAATTCATACGGTACTAACTAGCTGTTTTATTTTTCCGATTTAACGTAAACGAAGCAGTATTATTTTATCACTTACGTTGAAGGCTACTGGTAATTCCGACGTGATTTGAGATGAATGTGCTGCCACTACGGCTTTCATCGTTATCAACTTTCGTTTCCGGTTGACCATGGGACTCATTGTTGAGATGGCAATTACCAAAACGGAAGCTATTAAACCAAAAACGTATCGTGCGTTCACTTGCGGTACCTAGTCCATACACGGCGTTGATATTATGTACCGTCTGTGCTGCAAAGGTGCCACTACAGAACTTCGATTTTTCTATGATGAAAGAAACAGCGATATTAAAGAAAAATCGAAAGGCGGGAAACAAATGAACAACTGATTTTAAAAAGAAATGTTATAGCTATATCGTAAAATTAATATGTCTTTACAATTTTAAGTAGACTGAAAAATTCGCACTAGTCGATATTAAAATCTGCAATTTCATAGTTTAACCCCTAATATTCCCTAGTTTTCCGAGTTCGTAAATATATTACTTCGTGTTAATATAATTTTATTGTTCCTTTTCGTGTGTTGTTAAGTGTAACTTGAATTATATTATAAGATATAGTTTGTTGTAATGGAAACACTGAATTTGTAAATCTATATAAATAAAATTATAGCGGTTTGACGATGCATCACGCAAAAATTACTGAGTAGATTTTGATCAATTTATATATCAATAGATCAATCAAATAAAGTTGTTTCAACATCAAAAAAGTATTCCACGAATTATAAGTTTTGATAGTCCTTTACGTTCCGGTATAAAAAAAGATATTTTAAATAAAAGAATCACTAATAACAGTAATCCAGTCTCATTCCAATCGTATTGAAAAACACAACATAAAGTCAACAACAGCATTGTATACGTAAGTATTGCTAAAACATATTGTGATCGATATATTCACAACCTTGACTCATAACGAGACTAATAGATCAACCGCATGTAATTGGGTTTCATCTAACAATCATTCTTCACAGCTAAGTATTCAGACAGCAATGAATTTTAAACAGATACAATTCATTATTTACATACAAAACTTTTCCTATTATTACAAAATTGCAAAATAAAACCCCATTTATGAGGTCTCCAGGTATGCATTATATATTTATCTTTATGAAAATATAAAAAATGAAATGCTTCGAAGCGTATCACTTGAGAACAGCTTATGATGCTGGAAAAGTATTCTGGGAGAAAATTGGGATAGGTGGCGCTGTAGTAGAGTTATCCACGTGTAAGGGCAGAACAATGTCTGTCAGACCAGCTAGTATTAAATATTTTTCTAGACTTGAAATTCCAAGCCCGGGTGAACTGTAAAAGCCGTTTGAGGCTTCAGGGCCTTATGACTAACAGTATAATAGTCATTTCGATAAAAAAGACGTGAAATTCAGTCGTATAATATTACATACTCCGTAGTTATGAAGAAATGGATCATATTATACGTATATTAGGTATTCAAAGTATGAAGAACTTTCCAGCATTTTAGAACTAGAATATAAACAACGTGGCTATTATATTAAAATCGCTTACTTCCTTTCTGGTCACTTACGGTATCATACTATGGGGTTCAGCAGCTGAGGTAGATACCATATGTGTACTATAAAAACGGCAGTTCGAGCAATTTATGACATGGAACCTCGCGAATCACTAAAGAACAAGCCTCAAGAATTTAGTATCTTAACATTGCCTCTCCTGATACATCTTGGATAATGTACGTTTCATAAGTGCCTTCTTAGGGCCTAAATTAAATGAAAAAGAAAATTATTTTGATTTGATATTCGAAACAAACTGCCACAATAATTGTTTTCTAAAAGATATTAAGTACATTAATATTGTTAGATTTATAATTAGCGATAGTAACTCTCGGTAGTCTTCTATGTTTTTGGAGCTATACCGTGCTAAAAGTCCACATAATATGTTCACACATTACATTGTTTGGTGGGTGGGCACGTCTATTGCCTCTGAATGGATCGCGACCACCGTTAATCAGGTGTCATACTTGCCATAGTGGCACGTTGAGGTTTGTTGCATTTCGAGATCAGCCGGTGTATAACCACTCTTGACGCGTTCAAGTTCTGAATCGAATCGAATAAAATTCGATTTGGTGCCATTTGGCATTCTTGAAATCAACACTAGCGCACGATCGTGCTGTGGCTCAAATCGGAACTAACTTCGATTGATTATTATTGATGTAGCATTTTTATGTGAAAAATGTTATAATAACATATAATGTTATAATCCAAGCAAAGATTTATAATACTTTACGGCGATTTGTTGTGTGTGTTCTGTGACCGGATACAAATTATACGACAAGACGTTGATATGATTCGATCGTAACTGGATCTTGATTTTCGATTCGGTTTGGTTCAAGAGAACGCTTGTAGGATCGAGTTCAAATCGAAATCGAATCAGAAACAAAATCAAATTCGAATCAGTTTCAAGAGTACTCCCTGCACATAAATGGATCGCAACCACCATGCAAATGATGATAAATCCCACAGTGACTCTGTTTTAGTTTGTCACGTTTTGGTATCAGCCGATGTTATATCCAAACGCCGAGAGCATGCAAGCCGGCATGACAGCGACGACAAACGAACGATTGCCGATTTTTCAGTGGTCGCATCGATGTTTTTGAATTATACTATGCTTACCATCAATCACAGTGGCGTCACTTAAGCGTGCAAATATATATAAAAAAATTAAACGGTGCTTGTCATTGGAACTTATCTGTCCGACTTATCGACGTTATAAGTACAGCGACAATGTACAAAAGTATTTTTTCAATATTCGTGTTAAACATAATTTCATTTCATGTAAGTGTTACTAACTTTGCACAAGAAATAATTAATTCAGCATTAGAGTTTCATAATCAGACAAGTCATATTATTTCACAGAGACATCATTAGGAAATTGTAGGTCGGATACGACGACAAGATCTCGAGTAGAGAGGTGCTTCACTGCGAGACGAGCCTCAAGCACACATTCAGACCCAGCTCCTGTACCTAGAGGAAGCTATTACATAAACAAATGTCAGACTAGTTAGTCTAACTGACCTAGTTAGTAGCAAGAGTATAGCCGTATAATAAACGTACTAAATTTTAAAATAAGTCTCGATTAATTTAATAACTTCTTAAGTTCATTCCTAACTTGTGCAGATATTTTACTACATTCAACTTTAAAGTATTGAACTTGTCTCTATATGTCTCTTTACTTATGTTTAGGAATAAAAGACGTTCAAACCTGAACTACATTATTTCGTAAATCAATTCAAATTAAATGCAATAAGTTATATGACAAACGATTGCAAATCCATTTTACAAACATGTAGATTATAATAAAACTATTGAAAATTGAAATGTTTATTATATAAAATGAATGAATACTTTCTTGGATATTTTAAGTTCGTACATACACTGGCGAGCTTAATGCCATAGAGCATTTTTTCCAACCATTGGTTAGTTACGTCGAAAATTATGATTGGCGTTAGTGAAATCAATGTTAGTGAAAGTATACAAATTTACAAATGAATATTAATGAGCAAACACAAAACTAAAAAACTAGAATAGTAAAAAATATAAACAGTAAATAAATAAAATAAATACAGACAAATGTATATCGATAGTGGAAAGGTTAATTAATAGAGTTGAGCCGAATGTGGTTTATACCGAAGCCCAACATCGGCCGAATGTACGGTTCGAAATCATACCGGATCCGAAGTTTGGCCGGAGTTCGGCCGAAATTTGTTTCAGTTTTAGCGCTAAGAATGTTTCAAAAAATGTTTACGCTACACTTGCCATTTCTCTTCCCCCCCCCTGTCGTTCAGTTCTCTCCTCTACCTGTTACTTCCTCAGACCCCAATACATTCGTGTTAATGACTTCTCGTAGTGGTAATGGTAACACTGGATCTACTTCTGCATTATCGAACCATCTCAGAAGTAAACATAAAAAGAGTTCAAGCTGCAAAAGTAGTTAATACACATGATGGACTCAAGTCGTTAATACTTATCTACTGTTGGTGTTGAGCGATATTGTATCTACACCGGCTTCTTATTAACCAACAAAAACAACAATTATTACTAGCATACACCTACTGTTTTTCTGCAAGTGGAAAATCGATGACCCATATTCTACGCAAATTCATGAAGCCTTAGCAGAAATTATAGCGTACGATAAACAACCATTTGGAAGACCATTGACTAAAAATATATTTTAGTACCTGACGAAGTCGAAAAAAAAAATTGTCAAGTAGTTATTCCTCAGATATTCGAAAAATTAGAAGCTTTTATTTGACAAAGTTAAAATTATATCTATGACGATTGATATGCGAATGATGTGGACCTAATTATATGAAAGATTTGTTGTGTTCTTGAGTTTTACTGTTCATTGGGTTAGTGAAGATTTTTCTCTATATCATCGTCATTTGTTTGGGTATTGGGGAAAATATTGTTTTATTTAATCCCGAGATTTGTTCAACTAATTCATCGCTTTATTTCTTCTACATTACGAACTATTGTACCATTTTGATTTTGACGTCTGCACTAACTAGATACCGAAGATGCCATGCCTAATAATAATCCTTATAAATCACTTTTCAATTTTCAATAAATCTTTGTCACAAAATACCGTATCGTGGTAGATGGTAGATAGGGATATGGTATCGCGGAC
This sequence comes from Saturnia pavonia, assembly GCA_947532125.1. Classification (NCBI taxonomy): domain Eukaryota; kingdom Metazoa; phylum Arthropoda; class Insecta; order Lepidoptera; family Saturniidae; genus Saturnia; species Saturnia pavonia. The sequence goes on from OX383908.1 coordinate 10,704,293, forward strand.
TTTTTTTTAGATGTACTAAGTACTATAATAACAATAACTACCGTATTAATAAAAATATAGATTTCTTTCATTAATTATTTCCTTTGTACGCCTGCTGTAAAGTTTTATAATTAAAAAAAAACGTGAATGTCGGCACTTTGAATAAGGGATTCAGGATATGTCGCCATACGTCTTAACTTATCATTTTAATTACGAACGGTTTTTATAATTATTTCACCAATTTACACATATAATTACGTAAACAAATATGTCTGATTTATGAACTATTTCACGTCCGTTAGGCAGGTGTGGAAGAGTAGGAATAGACAGACTATTTTGCTTTATATGTGTACCCTGTTTAGTATAGTGGAAACACACCTGCTGTATTAAATACCATACCAACGAGAATGGTTCAGTTAACGACACCGTTTACTTGGAATACGTCACATTACATATTTATGTGAACATAACCACGATAAGCTTAAAAGATTTATAAAAAAATTTAAAAGCTTTTTAAACTACATTATGTATCCGAGAATATAATACAAAAAATAATTATAATTTGAAATTTTGATTCAAATGAAAGTGTTCAATTTAAAATTATTTAATTGTAGTTTCGAAGCAAGGTTATATCATGTTGAAACTTTTTTACAAACATGCTAATCATTAGTTTTATTCTAGTTAAGCCAAACAAACAGCATACATTATACACTTATAACAATAATTAACATTTTTTAATTATTTACAGGGTAATCACGTTTGTAATATATGTAAAGACAGATGTTACGAAATAGAAAATAATTGTTTGTTTTTTTAATTAATTCACTTCCAGTGGATTCATTCGCATTGGATCGTGACGTAACCTGAAATCGGGCGTAATGGTTTCGGGGACAGTGTATATATGTAGTATATTACAAATAGATTACTTATATGAGACATCCTTATTATAAATCAAGCGATAAAATTACTCTCAGCAATCATATAAAATAAATTAATTAAAATATTGAGCTGATAAAAAATGTAATGCAGTTTAGCAGAACGTTACAATCCATAAAATGGTTTACAGTTACGGCGACATACATTTTTCATTAAAATGTTCTTGCTGGACTACAGACACTTGATCAATAAAAAGTCAATAGAAAAGCTCACCTTTCTTAGGGTCCATATTAAATTTTTTTCTTCCAATGCTCATCTGTTTGGCTTTACTGTTTTGCTTGCAGTCCTCCTGCCCGTCGAGGGCCTCCAATTCGGCCACCACTTCGCCGAGTTCATCTTTGAGTTGCTGTAACAATGAAACGTACATATCAGCAAGTTTCATTTGTTATTTGACATTGGTAGGTTTATGGAATCTTGGTAGGTATATATGGTTATTAGTTGTGATTTATTTATAAGTTTAATTACGTTTTCCTATTAAGTAAATTTTATATATACAACTCCTAAATTAAAAGTATTTAACAAGTTATAATCCTTATTTTTGTCTTGTATTTAACGTTAATGATTTCGGTTACAATTTTGTTTCTGGCTTATAATTGTGTTTCGATTTCAATAGTAACCAATGAAATCTGTTATCTTAATAGCTTACGTTTATCTATGTCTTCTATATCTATACATACATATTATAAATCTCAAGTCTCACTGTCTGTCTGTCCGTTTATGTTCTTTTATCGCGAAAACCACTTATCCGATTTACATGGTTTTTCCTTTAATTCATAGTTATGTTATCTGGCCTGGTTATATGATATATTTTGTAAGATAAAGTAACATACGAAATAAGTAGTGACGATAATTGTGAATAAATTCGGAAAAAATACTCATTTGAGGTGCTTAAATGGCTTACGCTGAGTAAACCATACGAAATATATCAAACTAATGTTCTACATAATTAAAGCTCTTAAAAAGACCTACAAAAAAGACAGTGGTAGAATATATTTAAGGGTCACCCACAATAAGCATTTTTGTTTTCAGTCTTTTGAGCAGGGGCAGCACTATTCGCGCGTGCGCTCCATCCACGGCATTCTTTAATCCACGCGAGCGGAGCCGCGGGCGCAGCTAATCGGATATATTGCGCAAATCAATTTTTATGACATATTGTACTGAACTCACTTAATACGAGGTGCAATCGAAAATAAAGAAAAACCAAATTTATAATCTACTATGTACAAACATTTTGATGTTGGTATAAATATACGAGATTGATAAACTCCAACACCGTTTGACCGATCACCAAGAAAATGGATATATTTATGTTTTTCCATGGAGAAGATTTTTATACTGTTCCTGAGAAATCTATCTTTTAGACCTGGATTTTTTGTGGATCGATTCATCAGATGACGAAGAAAATCAGAAAGATTCGCCATCCTTAAGTTTAAGTAAACACATTAATCTGTCAATCACGATATGACCTATACCTTTAAGTACATCAACATTCTTAGATCGAATAAATACATAGTCGGATGGTAATGGCAAGCCTCGTTCAGCGCGACCGCAAGATGAATCGCAATGAGCCGTCTCAAAGCATTCTAGTAGGTATAATAAAGACAACGCTGCTAATGCGTGAGAAATTGTATACTTATAAAACTAAGAATGTGACTCTGCCTGTTATCGCCAATAAAGGTCTGACGACTTTTTCATATTACAAAGGCATCTATTGCAATAACATTCATAAATTATTTATAGTTTATATTACATAACTACTATTTCTTTTGTTACATTTCTACTAAATACATGTAATGAAAGTTATTTTATCTATGGACATACTTTAATATTTCATTTTTGCGAAACAAACCATTTAGCCAAACCAAATAGTAATATACATATTACTAATACAATAACATAAATCAATGAAGTTTCCACTAAATATAACAAACCATTTAAAAATAAAAACTGAAAGAAAATAATTTTAATTATCAATAGGCATTTTAAAAATGATTAAATATAAGAACATTGCAAATAAATCAATGACAAAAGTATAAATTACTAACGGGATTGTTAGGTGTTTACATGCCAAAACAAGCATTATAGGTAATTTCATTAGCCAAAACATTTTATCAAATTAATTTAACCGCAATAAACAAAAATATTTTATTTTATTTACATGCTAAAAAGTCACTCATGAAAGTCAACAACACTACCACAACTAACATTCCAGTCATCGAAAAGAACCAAAATAGGAGCTGAATAAAATCGAAAGTTCAATTCACATTTTTTGTAGTACAATAAAATATTTTCGAAATGCTCTGGCAAATGTTCGAGTTTAACGGTCTCCGGATATGCACTGATTATGATTAAGGTATTCTGATTATTCATAACGTAACTATGAAATTCAAATATTTAATCCGTCCATTACATTCCAAAAGAGACAAAATCACGAAGAAAACTACTCAGTTTGTGATATACGCCTAAATGTCAAATAGACGCAAAAATACCGCAATAATAAAAAGATACTACCATGAACGCGGTCGAATTCTTATTATCCGAAATTCAATAGTTTCTAGTTATTAGGTTTACATATCAATTAACGGTACATATAAGTTGAACGAAGCATTGTTATACAACATTCCCCCCTTAGTTTGTTAACCTCACATAAAACGCCTGCCGATATAGTCAAGGTCTGGTGAACTGCTCTTAATTATGTTTTGTTATCGAAATGCATATTATTAATAACTTTAAAATATTTAATATATCTTAAGACGGGAAACATGTTAAGGCAGTGCATATAATATGTGCATATTCTATACATTGACCACGCAACCCAATTTATAGTTTTTCAACATATTTTAGTTGCGAAAGAAATAAATCACAACGAAAAACAATCTGCAGTTCCATCTTATAAACATTTTAACTTAATATTTTGAATGCATTGTAAAATTCACTCTTCCGTCTCACCCAGTCTGCAGTGATAATCGGAATAATAGTCCATTAATGAATTACATAATTATTTACTTAAATAAAATATTACAAAGTATTGCATATTATATTTTGCAAAGCACAAGATAAATACGGACGTTCCACGGCACTTCACTCTGCAGATATAAGTCCTTGGACAACTAATTTGTAAAAGAATTAAAGCACATCCTCGTGAATCTTTTCTTCTTCTTCAGCCTTTTCCATTCCGGCATGACAGCGGCGACCACCGACGGATTACGATCTCTTGGTGGTCGTCGTTGTGTTTGGATTGTAGTGTGCTTACCATCAGGTACAGTACAGTCAATGTGCCGAGCTATTAAAAAAAAAAAAATCCAGTCTGTTTAAGGCAGTCCTCATCCAAGTTTCCCCAGCTACAGTTCCATCGTGTATATCATTCATTTATTCACTGGTTTGTAATTAACACAAAAATAGAAACAGTAAAATAAGGAAACAAGAAAAACCTATCAGTATACTTTATTTTGCGTATATATATATAGTATATACAAAATACTACGCATATATAAGACCTGCACATAAGACTACAGTTTAAAGTACAAAATAAATTACTCATGAAAGGTCAAAATAAACACATAATGCTTCGCTACGGTCTGGCTTCTTTAACGTTATTTGCGTCTCGGTGCCTATTATTCCCCAGAGAAACATTTTACGAACTTTCCTAGTCTAGGCTGCGAAAATGTAAAATTATTTACGTTAAATTTTACACCATTATGTCATAATGATTCAACTGGTATAAGCTTAGCTAAAAGCCGAATGGTCTCCAACCGTTAGGGGAATCGTAAATTAATAAGAAATGGAATGATATATTAATTAGTTTCAATTCTTTCAAATAAGCGTTTTATTAAGTTATTTTAATCTCACTTAGTATTTTCATGTATTTTTTGCTGCATAAATAGTAGTACAAAACATATAACATTTAACAAGTATATAGGACAAAATCAACTATAGATCCGGATCTTAGTTTCTCGTGTAGTACTAGTACTACTAACTACTACTCTTAGTGGTTTTTATTTGGCCCTATATTGTGTAATATTCGTGGCATGGCACGTACTAGAATACGGTACACAAGTGAAGAGGATTAGAAATATTAACATGAAATTTAAATTCTGTGATGTCAGAACAACTCCCTGGGAAGTTCTAACAAATGGGCCACCATTTTGTTAAAAAACTGAGGCCACCTCAGGACACAACTTTAAAATACGAAACAATTACTCACTTGATAATGGCTGGAGAATATTTTTAAAATGATTATTGGTTGCTAATATAAAGAAAAAGAATTCAACTGTAAAGCATTCATAGCTCATAACAATATATTTTCATCAAAAGCTATTTAAAATGCTGCCACCATATTAATACGAACAGGTCACACAAAATGCATACCATGTACAAAAGGTACGTCGACCAATTCTCATAACAATAGAATTAAACATTTGTTGAATCCTATTTCAGATTTGTCTACAATGTAATATAGGCAGTGCTTTAATTCTCTGGTTTAATATTACGGTCCGATTAGATAGCTTTTGGTTTGAAAATAAGTTTTAGCATACGAATAGAATTGAAATTTAGGAAGTAATGTATATAATTATAATAAATCAACATTTCAATAAAATTTGTAAAAAAGAACCAAATCACTTATAACTACTTTTAATTACGATACATATTTACATTTGTCTACGTGATTCGTTTTATATGTTGTTCCACGAATTATTATGATGTCTAAAGAATATATTGTTATGGAATATAGTAGTGCTACAGATTTAGTTAGCGATTAATTCTCGCCGTTTTACAATATAATATCCGATATGTTAAATGTTATAGGTACTTGTTGGGGGAACTGCAAATGATTGCTGTCGTTTAACAGACTAGCCTGTTTACTAAGCCGTTCATTCTATAAAAAATAAGATAAGATACAAGTATTATATTTGCATGCAATTAAAATCTTACTGAACATAAACTATATAGCATTGGTCAATATTAAAAAAAAACTGTACCGATCCATTCGTTGAAAGACGTTTATCTCGTCTAGACGCATTTGGCGGTAGACAGCATGAATTTGTACATATCGATGCTCATATCGTTTGCTCGCATTGCACTTTATGTAATTTTTTTCTTCCTATAATTTATTGGAGCACTGATATCTTTGTATGATTTAGGTCTACTACTGTTTTAACGCGTACTATAAACTACTACATACTATAAACTTACATAGCGTGATTTTGTTAAGCATATATGTATATTAGAAGGGCTCCACGAAGCAAGAAATTTATAGGTCAATTATTTTAACTTTTTTCGTCATTTGCGAAAACGGAGATTGGAAAAAAACAGTAAAACATTTTGAAAAATTCATATAATAAAATAATCTAACGAGGCTTTTTTCTTTCAAATGTTCAGATAATAGCATATTTTTTTCAGATTTCCAAATTGTTATTTAATACTATTAAAATATATTTTATGTGTTATACTGCCTTCAGAGTCAGTGCGCAAAAGCCGTAATGGCCGCACTGAGCCCTATTTTCTAAATAATGGAGATAAGAGTTCCGCAAGTCAGCACTTTTTTATTGGAAATTTCCTCCTTTTTATGGATCTTTTATGAAATTTATTAATTTTTTTTTCAGTTATTTACGAAAATCTAAATGCCGTCTTTTTCCATCTTAATTTGTTAATAGCAATTCCATATTTTTTTATGTCGTAGTAATACATCCTCGAGATATATTCTTCTAAATGTCATTCCGAACCTAATGAGCTAAACCCATTTTGAACTTGTTAACCAGACTAAATTAAAATATTCAAATTTGCATGTCATTCTAGCTATGTAATTATGTTCTGTTTGATTTGTGGTAAGCCTTATTAAGATAAAAAGCAAGATGAACCAGTAGTAAGCGATGAAGCCACGGGCCTCGAATAACTCGGAATACGAATAACCGAGAGTGGTATAATAGCGATTGTGAAGAAAACGGCGACCACACGTGGTTCGACTTTAAATACAAACGATCGTTACAAAATGCTCGAGTCTCTGTACGACCGCGCCGAGGCGCCGTCCGCGTCCCTATGTATGAATCACATTGTTGATGAGTCAAAAGTGTAATGTATGTTGCAATGTTAAAATAATTTCATAGAATTAAATATTGTTTTCCATAAAGACAAAAAAACCTATTAACAACTAAATAATTACTCGGTATTAATATCACTAAGTAAATAAACATATAACTGGCTTATTTTTAGTGTACAATTTTTTTTTCTTTGTTTATTGATATAACATTATCATTATTCCATTAAAAAAAAAAAAAACTATGGAGTAAAAGTGTGATCGGTGTCGTAGCTTACATAACGTTTTAGTCGCAGAAATACTTTCTATTATAATTATGCTGAACGAAGTAGCCGTAGATGATCTTAAAAGTTTGAGTCACTAATGACTGTGAAACATTTCCAGTTCCAGTTTTAATCAAGAAGAGACTGTAGTAACCTAACACTATTATTAAACTCAGAGCTACGTACCCTCCGACGAGCTATCTGATTGCAACACAATATTTTAACAAAGGCAACAATCTATGTAAGCGTATAAGAATCGTTCGTCTCAGCCGCTTTATAAATTAAGAGGACAAAAAGCATATTGTTGACGTATTGCTTATAGTTTATGTATATGGTTTGATTGGCTGAGTTGACACGAGAATTGTGGCCGACAGGATCGTGATAACCATGCCCTTTGTGTATCACCCGCCGTAGAGGCACACTTGGGCGTGTTGCGTTCTGGGATATACCAGTAATCAAGCGGGGTAGTATAGATTTCTAACCTGTGATAGTGATAACATAGCTATAAGCCCATCTCAAGCCCATCACTCTCATTTGGTGTGTCGCGTTTCAGCGTCAGCCAGTGTATATCCAGCTGCCAAAAGGCTACAAGCCTAATCTAACTACGTTAGATTCTCGAGTTAATACAAGGAGGCCAATTATTTAAAATTATCATCCCGAAATATAAACATCTGAATACCTAATTGTACATTAAATATATATGAATATCACTAATAAATAATAAATAGAGAAGAGGGGATCATTTTAATTCACTACATTATATGAAAGAGCAGCGTGACACGTGACCCACATATTATTATACTTTGTGTTCTCATGAAAATACTAAGCGAACAACTTCGAATAAATTTTATTTGATTTCAAATTGCATACAATTATATTCCCTATAACATGTTACGGAACAAAGGGGTTGACAAAAATTATAAATTAAATATGAAAAGTAGGATTTTTTCACAACCGTCTGTTATACGTCGATCGTTCCTCGTTACTGACAATTTCAATTATGTTCTTTGAGCAATCATCTTTATGAAATCTATTGAGGTTGGACCATAAATCTACATCAAGCATGACAATGTAGTAGGCAATCATGTCATTCAATTTGCAAATTTTCATTTGCAATTTTGTAATCAATTTTATATGTTACTTTACCAACAAATAATAATATCGTTTACAGCTTTTTTTATAGTAGTACTGCAAAGTGACTGATGTTGAGCATATTATAATAAAAAAATTACCAAGTGGTTCCGTAGTTGCCCCTCACAGTGTGCAGACATAGAGATAGGCTTTAAGTAATTTTAAATGGAATTTGTACGAAATTACTTGTACAAGTACATTTTATAAGTTGGTTGACTATTACTCGTTAACTTGCAAAGCCTTCTTACCTCTGATAGTTTTTCTTTAACTTCCTTATATTATATACTACTATCATGTATATTTTAACATATCGAAAAACAAATATTAAGCTGGCAGGGGGACATTTGATTCTAACAAAAATTAGCACTTTAAAGCTTAATATTCCACAAACATATCCTAGAATCGAAAAATGTCCGGAATGACCGAATGACGATATCCTAATAGACGAGGAAAATCGAAAGACGAATCCAACGAAATCACATAAAGTGTGCACATGTAGTAATAGACGAGGAAAAAAATTCATTACCCTTTACCTGTAACCTAAATATATATTAGGTCTATACCTATGAAATTGCCGTTTCGTATGAAAAAATTTAAACGATGTTTTTCATGTATTTTTTATTTGTATTAATCGAAGTAATCACCCATGCAATCAATGCATCTTTGCCAGCGCAGTGGCAGTTTACTGCCCTTCTTAAAGAAATCAGCTGTACGGGAGGCAACAAATTCTTCAAAGGCATTTTGTACTGCCTTTCGGGTATTGAATTTTTTTCCCGCCAAGGAGTTATCCAAATTCTGGAAAAAGTAGTAGTCTGTAGGCGCAAGGTCTGGTAAGTAGGGCGGATGACGGAGAACTTCCAACCCCAGTTCTTGCAATTGGGAGACCGTCTGTTGTGCAGTATGAGGTCGTGCGTTGTCGTGCAGGAGCAGCGGAGACGAGCGATTGACCAATGCTGGTTGGAGATGTGCCAGCTTCTCCATCATTGTGTTCAGTTCTTCACAGTACACATCTGCAGTAATGCTCACCCCGTTTGTTAAGAATCTGTGATGAATCACACCGGCGCTAGACCACCAAACAGTGACCATCAATTTTCTAGGGGTAAGTTTTCGTTTAGGGCATTGTTTAGGTGCTGAACCAGGATCAAACCAACTTGCTGACCACTTGCGGTTATCAGACAGAATCCAGTTTTCATCACAGGTAACAATGCGGTTCAAAATTCCTTCATTTGTGTGTCTGTTGAGCAGTGCAAGGCACGTCTCGACGCGTACTTCGCGCTGGCGATCATTGAGTTCGTGGGGGCACCCATTTGTCAAGGTTTTTTACCTTCCCAATTTGACACAAATGGACCAATATTATTTTAACGCTAACGTCGAAAGCTGCTGCTAATTCAGCCGTAGATTGTGTATCATCAGCTTCCACAATCGCCTTTAATTCGTCATTGTCGACCAAAGTCTTCGGACGAATGCGAGGTTCATTTTTCAGGTCTAAATTCCCAGAACGGAAGCGAGCAAACCAATAACAGGTGGTGCGTTGGTTTGTAGTGTTAGCTCCGTAAACTTCGTTGATGTTGCGTGCCGCTTGTGCCGTTTTTGCCACGACGGACTCATATTCCATAATTACTCTAATTTTTAACTTATCCATGATGACAAAAAAGATTGAAATGCGATGAAAATGTAACACTAATCAATAAACAAATGACTACTTTTGGAAAAAGAATTCCATGTTTTTAAAATAAAATTAATTTGAAATTAGAATTCTTAGACAAACAAAAATTGTTTTGATTTGAAATGGCCAGTACTGCAGAACGGTAATTTCATAGGTAAAGACCTATTTTTTTTTCAAGATATTATTATATCAATTTGTCGGCGTGATTAAATTATAACCAAATTACAGCTTTCTAGTACTAAGAACCTCTGAGCTAAGCCGCGGACGAACAGACGGACATAACGAAACTATAAGGGTTCCTTTTGACTCCGGAACCCTAAAAACAACGGCGACCATTGAGTTATATATAAATCTTCGCCGATCGTCGCTGTCATGTCGGCCTACACCCTTACTGCAGCTGGATATACACCGACTGATCCCGTAATGCGGGAAACCAAAAGAGAGTCATGTGACGAGTTTATCGCCTCGTGCATGGTAGCTGCGGCTTCATCATCAACCTATACTACTGCTGGACATATGCCTCTCCTGATGAGCGCCATAGCTTGCCGCAACCAGCATCTGCCTGCAGTCTTTCGCAGATCGTCATCCCATCTGGCCGGCTGCGGCCTATTTGGGTACATATCCCTACCACCCAACTAATTACTACATTCCTAAGCGTGCCACAATGGTGGTTGTTACAGCTGGTATATGCTGGTTAGGATAGAGTTGGACACAATTATCGTGTCCCAGCAAAACAAGTTATTTAATCATTTAATCATGATCTAACAATCCATGTAAAACTGAATATAATGCAAAAGGATACAAAAAAGAAATCCATTTGAAGACGCTTTTATACGATATTGGCAACACGTAATGAAAGCGAACATGCGAATCCTTAGAGACTTTCCCCTATTAATTCACTTTCCCATTCTTGGGTAGTCAATAAAATCCGTTTCAAAAAAATTGTGTTTAAGTCATAGAATATAATAATTTTTTCCACTATAGTTCAAATAATCACTGTCATAATAATACTGACTGACTTCACCGAGTTATATAATAATAATAATAAACTGCCCTTTATTCTGAATTGTTTCTGTTTCTCTATATATTGTTACAGTGTCCCTCAATTCAGTGTGCCTTTTGGCAAAGGCTTCCTCTAGCTCTTTTTCTTCACTGGTTTCTGTCACGAGCCACTCTCCTCTCACACTCTGTGGTCCGCTGTTTGTTTAAGATCATCTACCCATCTTCTTTTTTTTTCTCCTTGCTTCGTTTACTGTCCCTTGGATACCATTCGGTTATAACTACATCGGTTAATAAATAACTTACATTATGCAATGTTGTCTTGCAAAAAGAAACTAACTCTACTTCGTTTCTATTGGTTATCTATATTAATATTTCTGTAGTCTTTCTGTAACATGTATTTTTTTTCCCAATTTCCCGATAGTCACCAAGCCCTCGACCCGAGAGATCCCGGTAGTCCTATATAAAACAAGAAGATCAAGAATATGCCATAAAAAATTGTCTGTCTGTTTGTATGTTCGGATTTAACGCAAAAACTGCTTGACCAATTCTTATAAAATTTTGTACAAGGCTATCTTATGTTATTATTCGTCAAATGATAATAGGCTATAACAATTTTCAATATTACTTTTAGAAATCGATACATATAATAAAATGGAAGTGTCTGTTTGTAATGTCAACATAACTAATTTTTGCTAAATGCATATGAAAGTACATTCGCTACGTATAACAAAAACTACATTTAAATTTTTTTGTCGGGCTAATCTCCGAAACTGATGAACCGATTTTGACGAGACTCTCACTGGCAGACAGCTGATGTGATAAAATATAACTTAGACTACTTTTATTTTAGAAAAATAACAAAGCTTTTTAAGTAGACCACACGAGCGGAACCGCGGTCACAGCTAGTCGAAAACTATACTATATCAAAAAAGTAAAATGTTCATCTATTCTCAATCGATTCTAATCAAATTTGGTAGACGGGAAGCATATGTAAATACGTCAGTACATAATTAATAGGTTACAAGAATCATTAATAATATATTTAAGTATCGTAAACAAATACGAATATATAACCGATTTTGATGAAATTTTGTACACAGGATGTATATATCATTTCTCAATTAATAGACTATATAAATTGTCAATAATACGAGTAAAAATTAAGGAATGAAAATAATTACTTACTACGTAATAAACGCGTACGGAGACGCGGGTGTACCGGTAGTATATAACATAAAAATCTAACTAAATCAAGTTTCATCCTTTCATACTTGGCATTATACTAGTATGAAATTACATATTATTAACACGTATATGGAGATTGGAACTGATGACAAGCTGTGCTGAAGGTTAAATGCACGTTCACAAATAATGTGTATTGAATTACTGAATCTTTTGTTTTCACGTGAGCGTTAGCTAACTGAATTCATAACTAAACGCTGTAGTTTACAAAAGGCATACAATGTTCTCTCGTTAATCCACCGTACACTAATTAATACGACTATTTAATACGCTGCCATATAAAAGTCTAGATCGTGCTCTATAATCCGCAACCACCTTACACTTTAGAGATACTATAAAGATTTTTTTAAATGCACTTTGACAAAGAAATTTAATTATAAAACATACTTTTTTAACGTAATTAAAGTTATGTAACTATATTTATTACTCTTTATCTATACTATCTATCTATATAAATCAAATAATTCAGGTTTGATGTTGTGCGCGCTTCACGCAAAAATTACTGGATACATTCTGTTTTTTTTTTTACGTCTTAAATACTTGGTCCTTATCAAAACGACATCTTCATTCAATAAAAAGTATTAAAGTTTTAAGAAAATACGGTTTTTATAATCACTACGTCTTCTGTCCTCCATGCACAGCTGGTAATATAATAAACCTGAAGAGTTTTTTTATTTGACTGTCTGTTTGTTTAAAAGCGTTAATATCTGGAACTACCAGTTCGATTTTTAAAAATATTTTTGTATATGATAGACCCAGATTCATGAGGATCAGTATAGGCTATATAACTTCACGCTACGACCGTAAGAACTATGAACGTCAAGTAATCTGGTAAGCTGAAGGCAAGTACGGATAGAGTTGGGCTACACGGGAATGACGGATGAACCGTTTTACATATTATAACACACAATATCTCCTTGTATCTGATTTATATTCATCTGACTTACCTTTTCTTTTTTTTTCTTTGTTCCTAGTTCAGTTTACCTTCTATTGTCATGTTAGCTGTGGAATAATCAATGACAATACTAGTAAATTAATCGGACAAAATTAGTTGTCAGCGAGTTCTCTTGCAATACGCTGCTGCCTATACCGTTAGATATAGATTAATTCGTATCAAAATAAAATATAATCTCGTCGACGTAAGTACTCAACTCAACGAAAGTACATTTTACACTTTACAGCACCGAGTTTGATTTTATAATCTAGGAAACAATTTCAAAACTGTCAATGTAAACCGTATTTAATTGATATCGAAATTAGAAAAAATACGACATAATATTTATTCAACACAGCGTTATCAAGGTGAGCTAAGCCGCGGATACAACTACTATATAAATAAAAACATTATAACGAGAAGTTCCGAGTTTGATTATATACAATCTACATATTTGTAAATTCACGTGAATGTATAATAAAAATTATTTATCTGTGTTCATTTTATTACGTTCCACTACAATCCGCAGATTTCTATAATCGGCCATTAGAGTAGATATTGTGATAGCAGACTGGCGAGAAAGTGTCTTATTATTAAAATGCCATTGATTGATGAACTAAAACTATTCAAAACTAAAAGATGGTAGTCACCGAAACTAAAAGCGAAAAATAGAAACTTTTAAAAATAAACCAAGGAAGAATGCGACTCTACCGTAAACCAAATTATCATTAGACATTTCTAAATATGTATGCGATACGTTTCATTTCAGTCTCTATGTGAATATGTTAAAAATAAATATAATGTTAATTCTATATCTTTTTCTTCTATATTTATACATATTATAAAACTCAACGTCTCTCTATCTGTCTGTCGGTTTATGTTCAATCACGCGAAAACCACTCATCCGATTTAAATGGTTTTTGGATATATTTCGTTATATGAAGTAACATACGAAATAAGCAGTAACGATAATGGTAAATCAATTCGGAAGAAAGACTCATTTGAGGCGCTTAAATGTCTTACTCTGAGTTAACCTTAAGAGATATATCTAATTAACGTTCTACATAATTGTAGATCTAAAAGAAACGTACAAAAAAGTCAGCGATAGCATATATTTATCTTTTAAGGATCACCCACAATAAGCATTGTTGTCTTTCGTTTTTTGATCAGCGGCAGTACGATTCGCGCGTGTGCTCACCCGACGGCATTCTGTAGTCCAAGCGGAGTCGCGGGCACAACTAGTTACAAATAAATATAATATTAATTATATAATAAACTAATGTGTTTAAAATATCACTCAATCCTTCTAAGCTTACAACAGTCTATGACCTAATGGGATTTATTGGTTAATGGATGGCTAATGGATCAAGCTATTTATTACATTTCATAAACCTACATTATATTTACCATTATGCTTTCCCAAACTAATATATTATATAGTTTGTTCAACATTTTCAAAGTCGCCTTTTGCCTAGTTACTAATTTCTTCAAATAAGTTCCAGCGCAACTCGTATATCATATATAGAATTTTGAAAATTAAATAATCGATGTTATTGGAAATCTTTAGATATTTTGTTTGACCTAACAGTTGCACTGGAGAGCCAGAACCTAATTCTACGCTTAGCGTATTACCAACATCTTCGATCACACCGTCAGTCGACTATAGCTGAGATTTTCATCAACCGCTAGACTATAATAACACAATAAAAATTCTTGTTACTTTACTAACTCAACTAAATGTCAACGTATCCTAACGTAACGTATAACTTAAATACTACGTTCAGGTGTCGTCGTAAAAACCATTTTAAGAAAGTAATACCTTAAGTTTTATTCGTTCAAAATTCCAATACAGCTATAAGAGAACGAGGAATAAGTTACACGTTATTTTATTTATTTCCAAAATTCTAAATCGTAATATTTGTATAGAAAAATATAAATACGCTCAGTTTAGCAACGCAGCTTCAGCCGAGTACTTGTTTTTAGAACCCGACCGCTATAAGTGCGAATTTCCCTAATGATGGCAGGACGCGGGGCGGCGGGTGTGCATGGATATACACGGTATTAGATTAAGCCCTATATCTTCAGATAATTTTGCGTATATTATCTCAAGTGTGAATAAATAATATAAATAATACTTTGATATAAATTATATTGTTGTCTTGTTTAAATAGTAAGCAAAATACTACTACATCAATCTTGGTATTGCGTTTTCTCTTTTTCAATAGCGATTTAATGACATCTGTAATATAATCCGAACGACTTTGAATCCGAACCCTCAAACATTAGGAAAGGTCGCGCTTAGAGCAGTGCTGTTTATAGTATTCATTACGTATCTTTTTCCATCTGATTTAGAAAAATCTCCAATAAAACTAATAAGATTATTTTACTAAAACTTCGTAAAATGAACCGGTTCTAACTGCAAGGCATAGAGGTGATTCGCCTTTAACAAAAAAAAGAAGCACCTGGCAACCTTCCCGATGTATATTAACAAAATAGTCCATTATTACAGAAAATACATTATTTCGCCGACCTTCGTTGTATCAACGCGGTGAATGTTTTTAAAACATGTTCCGTTACTTTCGAAGAAATGTTAAATAACAATAACACACAAGGTTAAAAATCAACAAAACATTCACCGAACAACTTCATTGGAATTAATGATATTATTTGTCATACTGGTCACAAACATATTAGTCAACTAGTTCATAGATGACGCCATAAGTCACACAAAGTTCTGGGACAAAATCATTTTGCCTGCGTAATAGTTAAGAGTTCTATTTAACAATTGTGTCTATAGTTAAATCATAATGGTATGTAGTACAACGACGAAATGTTACGTCTGCCAAATGTACTGTTAGACCATCCATTTTTGGATGAACTATGATCTTTAATTCATTCGTAACCTTTATAGTTACCAAAGCAAAAAAAAATAGTTATTATTAATTCATTTTTAATGCATTCCCCGTCTCGTTAATGGAGATATTTGAAAGAAAACGGCAATAAAATACTTAATTTTATTGTGAGATTATTCTTAGCCACAATCATATTACATTCGTGCATATAGGTAACTAATATAGGGGAGACAAAGTCATCGATCGTTAATAAAAAAATATATATAATAAATATTTTTACTAAAACTACAAAAAACTATTGTTTTATATACGCTAGAATTAGAAACAACATCTAAAAAATGAACCCAATACAAATGATATAGATATTTTTTAAATATATATTTATTTACCTTTCTCTTAAGCTAAGAAGAAATTTAATCAGATATTTTTCTATAATTCTCCAGTTTCTTAGTACCGATACGACTTATATAATAACCATCATATGATGATATAATTATATCCAATCTAAAAGTAGAAAGTAGTTAAGCTAAAATAATGTAATTACTTATTTGTGTTAAATAAACTATTTAAATATTTGTTCAACTGTGTCATCTTTTAGGTTTAATATATTTAAGTAAGATTCAGAAGAATATTGTAAATAGTAAATTGATTTCATAATGTAAGATTTATGTTTACAATTCAAAGCATTTGCTTACACATTAATAAATATTGCCTCCCACAAATTACCAATACAAAGAACGAGTGAGAACATTATATATACACTTGACAAGAATTACAATGCTGTATCAAATCTGTACCGACGTGAAAATGTTATTATGTCTGAGTGTAAAAAATACAGTTTTTTACGTAGAAGATGGATTTTATCCAATAAGAATTTCACACAGAGTAATTAGATTCAAAAGCAAATCAAGGGTATACTTATTCTTTGCTGAAAACGAAGCAAAAACTTTTTGTCCGATACGTCGACATAATTTATCAACTATAAATTCAAAATCGGAACCCATATAGGATCACTTTATTGTTCATCTATCTGTCTGGCTGGATGGCATCTGTCCGTGTGTCAAGATACTTTTTCTCGAAAACGACTGTAGTTATAAAGTTGAAATTAATACCATATACTAAAGCCTATGGCCTCATGCTGCTGTAAAAAATATATTCTAGGTTACGGAATTAAAGAGATGCTGCACTTCATAGTTAAAATAACGCTCCCGAACCGATTCTGAAAACCTATAACCCTATAGTATAACAGTATACTATCCGCAGATCTACAGTAGTATTGAAATTTGGTACTAGGGAGGACTTTTAACAAAAGTTTAATAATAAATCTAAAAATCGTGTGAAAAAATAATATAACAAAATTTTATTAAGTTTTATTTTTTTCTCGATAAGGACTGAGTTATATAGTTGAAATTAATAACGAATACTAAGATCTAAGACCTGAAACTGTTTAAAAAATCAAGTTTCTATGTTAAAACAATAAAAACATACAGCCCCTCACAATAGAAGTTTAAAATTCGCACTCAGTGACCAATTATCAAAACATGAAGGATACTGTCCGCAGGACTACAGTCTTGAAATGTGGTACGAAGAGTGGTCTTTAAGGGCCGATTTTTCAATGATCAGATAATTTTAGACAAGGAATAATTTTGACGTTCTGAGAGATAATGTATGGAAAACCTGTCAGAATTTTAAATATAATTCCTCAAATAATGTTATCTGTTGATTGAAAAATCAGCCCTTAACAAAAGTTAAGGGGAAATTCTGAAAATAATGTTTTTCTAATCCAGAGTGATATTACATATATGCAACAAAATTCTATTAAGATTATTTTTTTCTGTCTATAATTGTTTCAAGTATAAAGTTGAAATTACATAATATTAAATATCAAGATATATATTTCACAGTGCTGTGAAAACAAGATTCTAGGTTAACGTAATAAAGAGATACAGCCATTCATGCTAAAAGTCGCACTGAGTGACCGATTATCAAACGTACAAGGTACTTTCAAGCTACATACACTTTTGAAAGCCCTCCAACAAGTTATTCATACAAAACTCGGGTCAGTTCGGGTTAGTTCGGAACCCTCAGCGCGTGAATTCTACTCGTTACTTGTCCGATTTTTATTTAAAAAGGTGCAGATATAAAGATTTGAATTAGAATCGAATAGATTCTCACAGAAGTACTTTAATAAGTAAATCATAGTTAGTCCTTCGAAACAGCCGAATTGATATTAGGCACATTATGCAAATGTAGTTGTAACAGCAAATAGTATAAACCAGTTTAAAACAACAACCGCTTGCAGATTATTTATGAGCGTCTAATAAAAAGACAAGGTTTCATTATGAGTACTGCAATACTTCCGAGACGTTTATTGATTTATAAAGTATTCCGTGTTGGTTTATTTTGCACCTGATGCGGTAATCGCTTAAGAATTTTTTATACAAACGACATCGTCATGCGAATGGGACAACCTGACGCCTGACCTTCGGGCTTCGACTCAGCGTAATGGAATAGGTAAAATACATAACAAGTTGTTATAATACTATGAACGAAAACTGCAATGGGTGAGTTTGAGGTTGTGATGACGTATTGTGAACGTCAATGTTAAGATTTATATCCAGTTTATCCACATAATTTCATGTTTGTGCTTTATATAAGTTACGGAATTGGTTAAGAAAAGTTACATGACCTATAAATGCTAAATTTCTGTATCGTAAACCTTAACGTTGTAATTAGAGATGAGCCGTAATTCGGTAAACAGTAGACATGTTTGTTATGTTGAACCGAATTATGCAAATCTTTGGTATTTGCTAAGTGCTAACGTCAAAATAAAAATTATACAAAAGTTTGTAATGTAGATAAAATAAAGTGATGAATTAATTTCACAGTTTTCGTGATAATAAGTAGAACAAATCTGTGGATTCATGAAATAAAACAATATTTTACTCCCATAACCAATCAATTGATGATGATGTAGAGAAGATTCACTAAGCCAATGAACAGTGAAACTGAAGAACAGAACAAATGTTCATATTGGGCTACATGTCAACTATCTATACATATAATAAAATTGAAGTGTCTGTTTGTAATGCCAAAATAACAGCTTTTTACTAAATGCATATGAAAGTAAACACGGCACATAACAATATTAAAAAAAAATATGTCTGTTTGTTCCGGGTTATCTCCGAAACGGTTGGACCGATTTTGACGGGGCTTTCACTGGCAGACAGCTGGTATTATAAGGAATAACTTAGGCTTAAACCTTAAATAACTTAGCTTAACTTAGGCTTAAAATAATTAGCGTTCCGTACAAAAAGTAAAAAACCTTTTTTAATAGTCCACGCGAGCGGCGCCGCAGGCACAGCTAGTCATATATTATTAAATTTTAGAAAATATTAATTTTTAAATTTCTTAGTAAATACTTAATATTGACGTTTAACTAGAGAAATCAATTGAATAAATGTAATGGTCTTATAAAATTGAAAACGGTTGGTTGTCCAACGCCATAATTTCTAATAAGGCTTCGTGAATTTTCGTAGAATATGGGTCATCGATTTTCCACTTACAGAAAAATATAGTAAATGCTGGTAATATTACTAGTGCGGCCAAAATTACTAGTGCTAAAGTCGTTTGTTAACAAGAAGCCGGTTTAGATACAATATAACTCGAAGTCGACGGCCGATACCTACTCATCACGACTTCGATTTCGTCGTGTGAATAATCACACCAATTTGTATGGGAAATACAAAATTTTACAAGGATCCATATTTTGGTATCTTATACCTAAGAATAAAAAGGTCGCTTTTTTGGTACAGCTTGAGCCTAAAAGAAAAGACCGGCAAAGTGCGTATTGGGCTACGCGTTCCGTAGTTCCTTTTTATTCAATTCTTATATTACAAAATAATAATTTAATATTCAAGCTTTACTCGAATACGAATTTACCAGAAACTTAGTAACTCAGATCTTAAACATCAACAGACTTTACTCTAAACATCGTCATGTGGGTTTCATGTGTCTGCTTTTAATACTAACATCTTTGTCTTGTCTCAAAATCAAGTGCCCAGTACTTCCTGTGTAAAAATAAGCTTCAAACTTTAAACATAAAATAATAAAACGATTCATTACTTTTTACATTAATACTTAAGGGGATGTTGTGTTTGTAAAAAAAGATTGCTGTTCTTTTCCTTCATTCATGCATTAAGACATATCTTGTAATCTTCTTATGTAGTGTGTTATTTAAAGATGATTTTTTGTATGTATTTATCTTATATGTGCATATTTATTCGTAATTCTATATACCTATGAGTCGTATAAAATCAAAGTAGGTATGACCGATAACGTGGTAATTAATAAAACTAATAAATTTCCATTGTATCCATAGACATTTATGGCGAATGGCGACTTTGGCGAACTTTGGGTGAAGCTGAATAAGAAACAAGTGAACAAGAAACCGCTAGAGAAATTAAATAAACTAATAACAATTAATTTTATCATATACTATAGAACAGTTTTTCCATGAAAAAAAAAATTGACTTATGAACACTAATGCAGACATAATTCGGATAAGTGTTCTCGGAAACGAATATTTTGCCGACAATCATTAGCTTAATAAACAAAGAAAATTAATTTAAGTAAAGTACTTACACGAACAAAAATCAAGCAACTATATTACTATTTATAATAACTCTTTGAACCATCAATAAGTCACCAATGTTTATAAACCAATGGTATACTTATTGCGATAAAAGTTGCAGATTAATTACTTGTTTTGAAACTAAACTCACATTATCTATATATATTAATAAAATTATAGAGGTTTGCCCTTGTGCGCGCATCAAGCAAAAACTGCTGGTTTGATTTTGTTTTACTCCATAGATACTTGGAGGTTTATTTAAAAAAAAGATGTGTGTGCGATTCACACACGATAGAAGTGAAACTTTATTTTAAAAAACATTTTATATTTTATTTAAACAGTGTGAAATATACATACACACCGACATTTACTCTCTCGCTCTGGCTCACACAAAGAGGAGAGACCGACAATGTGCGTTAAACGTTTAACGCTTGGAAGACGCATAAGAAGTTTCACTTCAAAAAAACTATATCTCCAAAACAATGACTCTGTAGTTAACTCGCGGACACAGCTAGTATGAAATATATGTGCTTGAATCGGAATGTGCAATAAATATTAAGCTAACTTAATATCAATGTGTTTTAAATTTAATATCTACATATTACTGTTTTGCATACCATGTAAAACTAAAATTCTTTCTTTTCTCTCACAAGACCCTACTTTCATTGTTAGAAGAGTATGGTATAATATTAATTATATTGATCTAGTAGTGTTATTTCAATAATCGCCTGTCGCTAGTAATTATACGTAAATATAGCAACGTCCGGTGACCCAAGGAGCCAAGAGACCTCGACAGCTCACTGTCACCACATTCCTGAATCGAGCACACTTGCACAAAATTTTATGACTCTTAGAAAGTATCTTTGTCCTAGTTGGAATACGAGTTTAATAAACAGATCCTTGATCGAATGTACATAGAATGCTTACAAAGATTACATAATCTTACCACTTTAAAGATGATAAACTGTTAATAACATACCTGAAAAAGAAGAATATTTTTATAAATTATTTGCCATACAAAATCAAAATATATTATAAAGATGACAAAGTTAATATTACTCTCCGAGATTCAATGGTGACTCATAAAAGTTCCCACATTATCTCGCAGTAAACGGATGTTTTCATCACCAAACCGTTATCGAAAGAATTTGCAGTATGTTTAAAATATGCTTATACATGTGATATCTATATACTTATTCTAAGAATTGAAAAATAACCGTTACTTTTATGTTAAAGGTTAATGTAAAAGGGATAAACATACAACAAGGTCGTTAAGAATATGCATACAAACGACTTCAGTTTTGTCCGATATTAAAAAAAACTAAACAGATACAATGGGTTCGTATTTTCAACCGCGACTGTAACAAAATGGAAACTCAGCGGCTCGAACATTTTCACTCCTATAGTCCATACAGACTCCAACTATCTGCGTTTAAATTAAGGTCGATTGGAACACTGGCAGGCAGCCAGAAAACACGAAGACATTAGCAAAATTTAAGACTACACGGTCCCAGTCGCTTTAAGCCGATTACAGATAAAAATCATGATACAAATTTATTTACTAGTGGTCGCCCAGTGATCAAAACTCGACGTAGTTCATTGAATTTTATTAAGTTTGAACGTTTTTGAGGTTATTTTGTTTATTTCATTGCATTTAGGCTTTTATAATTATTGCATTATTTTATTTTTAATTTTTTCCTAGTACATTCAATCTGAAAGTAATTAAATGTTGGTAACATTTTCAAAGTCTTTGACTACAATCTCTACTCTGTATGACTGATATCGGCAATATGAACGTAAACAATGAATGTTCAAAAAATGATCACAATCTCAAAATTTTTCGTATTTGCAATATTATTAAAAAGGGGTACAAAGTTTTCTCTTCACGTATTAATATATAGATTCCTATAAAGAGAACATATTCAATAAAGAAGATTATCTTTGAACTGTATTAAATCACTTGTATTATTATACAAAGTTTATTAATGTCTGCAATATAATTCTTCAAGAGTACACGATAGACATAAAAAACGACTCACATTAAAGTGCTTCACGCAAAAACAAAAGTACAAATTCACATCAATTAAATGAGTAAGCATGAATACAAAACAAACAAAACAATCGCTTTGTCCGTTGCCATTATACTTCGATAACGAAGGAGGGACAAACAAGAATATAAACAAAAAATATGTTAGCGGAGGGAACTAATAAGGCGGGTTTAGTTGGTTTGAGCACTTCGAACTTATCTACGCAGGACAAGCAAAGTGACGGACAACGCCCCCGTCAATTTTATCGATAAGATCGACATCGAGCAATAAACAGTTTCAGCATTATTAATACTATTCGGATAAAATACAACCTAGGTAAGTCTAAAACAATCTCATATTTATGAGGCAGTACTATAAAACAACCTTTTTTATCTTATTACGAATAAACAAATGAAACTGAAAAAGGAGATGACATTACACTAGTACTTACTTATAATAATTATTAATAAAGACATCAGACATAATCAAATATCAAATTTCAAAGTATCAGGAATAGGTGAATAAGTAAAATATTCGTATCATATTATACGAATTTATATTAAATGTTTACAATTTTTATTAAGAAACCATATCACCGCCACCGTATTTTCATATTAATCACACTAATTACTAAATAACCATATGTTTACATATTGCGAAATCTCATAGTTGGATTATTGTTTTAGTTTCCTAATGTTCTTTTAAATATCAACACGATTCATTAATTATTCGAATATTTCTGTTTTTGTGGAAACTATTTTACAATCACTCAATATTTTGACACGATCCGTACAATCTTCATACACTATTACTGTTTTTGCATTAATATTTTGCTATTCTTTATCACTTTACCAACATTATGTTAAGTTCGAAACCAGGCAATCAATATTAACTGAGAAAATTTTAATGTCTGTTATGTAGCCATTTTTGCCTGTACTGTATCCATCTCAGAAGCTTTTAGTAGAATAGTAATTTTAGTTTAATATTGTGAATATAGTATTTTCGAATAAGCATATAATTTTATTTTATGAAACATTTATTTCATTTATGTATCAAAAACATATACCAAATAATTTCATAATTGGAACGATCAATAAGTATCGCGTGTAGAACAACACTAAAAATACGATGCAAATTTGATAATCTGACATATATAAATAAAAAACTTATATAATTTAATAAGTCTATGAAAAAAAGCTCAACTATTCATAATATCCCATGATATTACTTTTCTTTATTGGACTGCAATATGATACAGTGCACAAAAAAGAAATGAGGGAGGATATGCTAAGTTTAGATTATATCGGTGTTTGGTTTCTTTCAAGTAGTATGATAAAGAAGCCATATGGCTTAGCAAATGTTTTAAATATAGATTCTTTTTACTACAACCCTGACCGTGGCCCTTGAACTTCAACCATAATAATGAATATGTAGTTAAAAAAAAACTAAAATATGCACTTTATTCACGCGCTTAATATTATTTTAAACTTTTTAGTCTTAATAATCTCGTTACCAAAACCCAATCTATTGGACTCCTCAAAACGAATCATATGTGCCCATACTCGAAGGTTTCGTACACTAGTAACCACTGCCACTGCACTAGCCACTAAAGAGTTCCACTATCCCTCTCCTAACTCCATCATGAGATCAGTTCCAAGATACCAAATTATAGTTTTGTCATCCGAACTACACAACATACAAAGTTTCATTTCGATACGACAATACAACTACATTAAATTAAGATTTTATGACATTCGTTTGTTAGTTAGTTATATATTTAGTTACAAGTGAAACTAATAAAAGCGTGTTAAAAATTACATGTAGGCGGTTATTTTTGTAATACCTATATAACAAAAGATTAGTAATAATGTCAGTATTGACAATTATGTATATTAACAGCATTACTGAATTTATAATCCAACACAAATTAAACAACAATACATAAAAGAAATTTACTAATTTTTTTTATACAATAATACAATAAAATATGACACAGTAAACTCTAATCCTTAAGAAATAAATGTCAGTGATATTTTAAAAATAAGGTGAATTGTGTTAGAAGCTCCCAATGGGAATATTCCAACCTATTAAACCCAAGCGAGGACTTGCGGGAAAAGGCACTGTATAATAATCACTGAAATGTCAAGGAGATATCGTCCATTTCAATGCAACATGCCAAAACCTTCACTGTAATATAATCAATGTGTTTGTTTAATACTATTTTGTTAATAGACCTCGACTGTGTATAATTGGATACACACATTTTCACCAAATTAAGTAAATACACGTATCATCTGTAGAGCGATATATTTTCCGTAACATGACAGTAGGTATTCATTTCTCTGAAATAAATTTCCGAAATAAAAAAGTAATTTCTTGTATAGCGGCTGTTGAGGGCGACCGTGTTGGTGACATGAAAGTAATTTGTTAATATTACGAGAGTGCCCAGCCCATTCGGGCCATCGTTCAACCTTGTATAGGGAGTCAGTCCGTCGTCCATTATACATATACATACGCCAAAGTAAACAAGAACACTATTTTTCAAATACGGATAACATTTACGTTTTTATCAGAAGAAAACAAGCTACAGACTTGATGGCCTATGATTTTTCTTAATTCTTATGGGCATTAAATTTACTAAAATTACATTTAGGCCAACACAATATTTTTACCAACACCTAAGATAATTGTAACAACGAGGCTATTCACTTTATTTCTATTTTCCTGTTGTCGATATTTGTTAAGAATTATAACTATCTACATTCACCTAATAAGTAACGTGCTCTAATTTTTTGGAATGCCTGTTCAAGTTAAAGTTAGTTATATTATGTATAACAACTCATTTTCCGTAATTACTATTTATTTAGAGACTAATTTGTGCCATCATATCTAAAGTTTACTGTCTACGAATATCAATTAGAACACCGAGGTAGCAGTTACGATCATTACATGTAAAAAGACTTGTTTCTCCTTATTAATACTAGGTAGTTGTTGGTTACAAGAGAAATCAGTTAGCGCTAAAGAAATCTATCTACCTATGCCATTTCAAAGACATGTTTTGTACATGACGTAAATAGCAAGTACTGTGAAGAAGACATTCGCAATTACTAGTTACTTTTGCATACACAACTTGGTTAGAAGAAAAATGTCACCCAACTCATTTTTGACAGTATAAACAATACAACAAATCTAAATCTAATTCTCATATGTAAATATGTAATTATTAAGAGAAAAGCTGGTTCTTCTTAT
Organism: Saturnia pavonia; assembly: GCA_947532125.1. Taxonomy (NCBI): domain Eukaryota; kingdom Metazoa; phylum Arthropoda; class Insecta; order Lepidoptera; family Saturniidae; genus Saturnia; species Saturnia pavonia. Next base: position 10,730,241 of record OX383908.1, read on the forward strand.
TCACAATAACCTTAAGTTAACAAGATGTGAGTAATCCCGATCGGACAGATGAGCTAATCATGTGTTGCAAGTAAAACTAGTCGGACGAGTCAGTGACCGTAGTGCGTGCAGATCGGTTGCCCCGCTGCCCCCGGCAAGGTCAAAGCACCCCTCTGTCCTGTCCACAAGTATGCTATTCCTGGAACGACCCATTCAAACAAAACCGGTTGAATGTTTGGGCATGATTTGAAAGTTTCAAACTATTCCTATTGTATTCTATATGCAACTATTCAACTCTGTTGAAATTGTTTTTTTTTCTAGTTGAACATACGTCATACATCGTTAAGTTTGCTGATTATAATTTCAGCCTTAACATTAAGAAATTGAGATTACATTTTATGATAATTCAAACAAGGCTACAAAATTAGTAAGAGTTGTTGCAAAATTTACTTCGCTTATAATAATTATGAACGGTAATGAAAAATTATGAGGACACAAAAATACATAATCGTGTAAAATACTAATTTTCAAAGTCAAATGACATAATCAATAACAAGAATATATGCAGTCGTTTCATAAACAACGAATAAATCTGCAATATTATTAACTTCAACACCTAGTAATTTTATTGCAGTGTTAGTAAACAATCATATATATCAGATACTTAAGTATTTATGGTATACTTTAATCCAATTTGAAAGAATCCATTTTTTTTTCAGAAACTTTTTTATGTACCCTTTCAAGAAAACTAAAATTAATATGTTACAAAACAACTAGACTTTTGTTATGCTTAAAAAAACAAAGTACAATATATTTTGTGAATTAATGGTTATTCAGAACATACAATGAAAATATGCAGCAACAGGTTTTTTTATAGGTTTAGTGTTTAATCACCGACTCACCTGACGTTAAGCGCATTGAAATTTTAGTGATTTGAATGTATGAAGCTTTATTGCACGCGCAGTGTAGGATACCATAGTCGCATAGTAGAAAGGGAGAGCTATAAGTAATTTGCAATGGAATTTTGACGTAATTACTTCTTCAAGTACATTTTATAAGTTGATGGACTATTACTCGTTAACTTCTAAGGCCTACTTACCTCTGATAGTGTTGCTTTTAACTTCATTATATAAACTACCACCATGAATTTTTTTCACATATCCAAAAACAACGCTTTAGCTGGCGGGGGGCAGGGGAGGGGGGCGACACTTGACACTAACAAAAATTTACACTTTAAAGCTTAATATTTCGCAAACAGATTCCTGAATCGAAAAATGGTACACACGACCTATCCAACGAAACCCACACGATGTGATAGACGAGAAAAAAAAATCATTCCCAATTTACCTATAGGGAAGGTACCATAAAAAATATATTTACCAACTACACAATAATTTTACCACTGCCGGCGCTATCAATATGTATACTCATACCAAATTACAGCTTTCTGTACTAAGAATCTCTGAGCTAAGCCGCCGACAGACAGACGGACATAGTGAAACTATAAGGGTTCCTTAGTGACTTCGGAACTCTAAAACGGAGATTAATATTATCAAGACGACAGTATGTATATCTGTCTAAACACTGATAAATAGAACAGAAAAGTTTACAATGACTATGTACCACAATAAATTAAAAGTATATTATTTTAAACAATAATTTTAAAGTAAATACATACGGGCGAGCCCATAGGCAATCTTATCACACACATATATGTATAAAAGTATGGCCTAATAAAAGGTCATATACACATTGAAAGAGAAGGCAAAGTAAGTAGATCACGAGAAAATTTGCACACTCGTGACAATGCGCTAAGTATGGCGGCGCAACGGTGTTACTTGTGTAGGCTTGTTCTAATAAACCACATTAACACTAGTGATGCGAGAAAATTAAAAGACACTATCCTTGGTAAGTACTTCAATCTATAAATATATAAAGCATTTTCATATACCGAATTATGATTCAACATCATAATTACCCTATATGTACGTATTCCCACAACGATAAGTACAGCAAAAGCGGATACTTTTTAAAATAAATTAATAAATTATTAATATAGTACATCATGTTTTGTTATTTCACGTTATATACATAACGTCAAACCCATACCCATACGGGTATAACATTTTTAATACTAGCGGTCTAGATCAATATTTGGGATATTAACACAGAAAAAATTGCAATACGCGAGTATATAACAGTATGTTTAAAAGTTGAAATTAATTATTTTATAATAGTGATCTATTGATAAAAAGCCTAAAACAATACGAATCTGGAAAAAATAATTGTTTATTTATTTAATTATTGCTTCCAAAGATTCCGAAAATATGACGTCATCGTACAATGAATATACACAGTTGAGCATTAGATAAGATTCTAAAATTATTATACTAAACGTTGAAATACTGGCTTTATAACTAAAATTCTACTAAAGTCAACTTTGCACATAATTCCTTTAACCTTAGTTTTTTTATATTAACATTACATTAACATAACATGACGTCATGTAGCATTTTTCGAGCATGTTGTTTATATAGATTAAATATAATTTTATATAAATTTTAAAGGTATAAGAATGATTAAATATAATTAATTTACGGGTATTATTTTCAATATATCTATATAAATAAAATAATTAAGATTTGCCGTTATACGCGCATCACGCAAAAACTACTGGATAGATTTTGATACATTTTTTTTGTTTTACGCCTTAAATACTAGGTCCTTATCTAAAGAAAAATCACGATATCTTAATAAACAATCATTCTGTAATTAACGCGAGCGGAGCCGCGGGCACAGCTACTTGTCAACATTAGTGTTTAAAACAATTTTCCAAAAGTTGTCTACTCCCGGATTATGCTCGAGACTTTCTAGACTTAAACAGTAATTTGGAGAATAATTTTGAAGCATTTTGTATTTACAAATAACATTTAAAGATCACATTACACCATAATCAATAGTAATACGATAGAAAGTTTTCGTTTCTACAGTTACTTTGTGATTGTGATAAATTGGCAAATTTGAGTTTACGTAACAGTCTACACTCTAGAACACCATAATGTTATTAAAAAAAAACACTCGAGCTACGGAAGAACTCACCAATTCTCAACGAGTTAAGTAAGTTTAATGTTTCGTAAATTACGTTGTCTTGCGAGATTATTACGTACAATGCGACCATTTTTTCTTCTGTAATATGTACACGAATAAAATTATGATCCATCTTATTGTACTTCCCGTCAATTTACAAAACACAGATTTATGTCATTACCTATTCAATTTCAAATATATGTAAATATGTCTGTGCTCTAGTGTATCAAGAATTTGAAAAATCTGAGTGAAATAATTAAAACAATACACCAAATTGTAATTTATTTTGCAACTCATATGTTCGCAAAAACTTAAAATGGTGAGTAATAGAGACTAAAGTCATATGAATGATACGATTGCAATACCTGGGGGGTATAGAAAGCAACATATCACTTGCGCTAAGCAAGTGAATTCTTTACGCGTAATTTTTATTTCAACAATCACTTCAATTTTGCAATCGCTTTTGATACAAATATAACTTTACTTACTCCTGGGTTTTTAACCGATGCAAACAGAGGGCAATCAAAGGGATACATCAACTTTGAACTAGTTTTTTTTCTTTTTAATTAAAAAGTTATATGTCGATCTATGTCCAAAGTGATTTTAGCTTTAATTTAAAAAAAAACCTTTCAGCCTTTGCAAATCATCTGATCTTTTCTAGTTGATGAACGGATGTGAACAACTTCCACAGGCCTTATGAAATTGAAATTTGGTATCTTGTTACTTAAAATATATTTCAAGAACATGGTAAACTTGACCGAATGCTGCGAGATATCCAACTCCTCACAAACTTACAGCAGAGGTATCGAGTTTGGACTTATTGGAATTGTCTCAATGAACAGATTATTTGTGTTGAGGGTTTTTTTTAAATTTTACCTTATATTCAGTAGATATGCATTCGAAAAATACATGTATCCAGAATCACTCCTACAATTTCCTAAATTTCTAACAAGTCATTAATATGCAGAATTATGTAGATCTCACAAAGCCTTGTGAGTAGTAACATTTGTGGTTGATTCAGATTTACAAGTTTTAACAAGGATTCTGATCTCAAGTTTGATGTCCCGTCTAAATAAAATTCTTACTAGGTATCCAAAAATTTTATGTTATATAGTGAGCTGGTAATATCTATAGAAACGATAAATGCCCTATTGAAAGAATGCGAATGCGTCTCTCTTATACACATCAGCTAATTGTTGCGCGAGGTTAACAAGACCACAAGCTAACTTACTACTACCTACTAACCACTAGATAACTATGGCATTAATTGATGTAGCAAATTCTATAATGAACCCATGCTCTGTTAAGGAAAACATCGAGACTAAGCCATAGCATGGTGGTAGGGCAATTTCTAATTCTAGCTACATTCTTCAAGTTGCAAATCTGGTAGCAAGCATCTATCAAAAATAATTTTAAACAAACATTAAGCGAATATAATCTACTTGCTATCCTAAGTTTTATATTGGTTAAAATGTAGCATTTTTTTCTATTTATTTATAGCTACTTATATATTTTAATCTATACAAACATTAAACTATTTATACTTCAATAAATGCTTTGCTAACATCAAATTACACCTTGACATGTAAAACCCACGCAGTGAATACAGTCAATATAATCTATATTATATATTTATATATGTTTATATAATACCATTGTAAATTGTCTGTGTTAGAAGGCGCGTGTGAGAATGAATTTGAATGTAGTTAGATTATTATAGAATTAAAGCCGAGGATGGAACGACCTATCATCATTACTCTTTGTCATAAACTCAACCTACTTTTAATATAGATAAAACACGTTGTTCCTATAAAACACAAAAAGGATACTAACGCGCATAAGCGAATTGTGAACATAATTCACTACATTAGTGTGTATTGTTTGCTATAATAATATAATTTGTTTGTGTTATATCGGAAATACCATACAATCCTGCCAAGTCTGGTTTCTCATGACCAAGTAAAACATTTTCTCTTGAAATCTTTATATGGATAAATATGACTCACTTAACTCACGTAAGACTGTTGGCATTGAAAAATATTTTAGCACAAACTCCACATTCCACAAGTCCCCAAGGAGCAAATGTAGCAAGAAGCAAATTTACATTCTACACTTAGACCTACGTGTTGAAATCACGTGGCATACAAATAACAAACGGACTATCAATCAATCGTTGTTATTTTAAAACAGAATAATTGGCAAAGTTTACGGGTTTTCCAGCTGATAAAATATTATAATGATTCCGATAAATAGCTTCAAGCTACGTTATACCTAACATGAAAATATTTTATGTATTGTACGGTAATTTTCTCTTCTTTATATTATGAAGCAAAAGTAAGAAATGCTAGATGGACTAGTTCCTAAGAGCTTTTCTCCTACGGCCAAGTGTAGGTGCGTGACATTAGATTTACTACTTAACTAATAAAACGGATATTAAAAATGAAAGAATGAAAATTTTCAAATGGGAAACCGTTTCAAAAAGTCTCCTTATTTAAAACTTGTACTTTAGTTCAGTGCGAATCATGAAAGTAGTACAGCGAAAGGTATCCAACACAATCCATAGTGTTGGTAAAAATCGATTGAAATGTCGATTGATCGATAGTCATGAACGCAATTGATTAATCAGAAGGTTGATTTCCATAACATCATACTGGGTATTTTTGTGATTACAAGGAAAATTTGCGCGAGTGACCTATTTTCTGATCGTCAAGTTACTAAAGTATGTGAACCTTCGGAACACGCGATGACCTTTTTTTTTCGCTGTCGTTTCTTGACCGGTTCACATATGTCGTCCTGAATAAAACAATAAGTTAATCGATTGTTTTTTAGAAAACAAGCAAGCACTGATATAATAAAAATCAGTGTCATTCAATCATTACAATAATGGCTTTGAGAAAAGCCTTTTATATGTGATGATGTACATGTACGAAAACAAATTCATGCGGACGTGATTATTTAATTTTTAGGTAAATATACAAAATACAATGCAAGTGCAAAAAAATTGTGAGATAAAGGAATTAAAAGCCAACGTTAACATAATGAAAACGAATACATGGGAAACGATTACAAAAATATTATTAAACCCCATGATAAAAATTTGTTTTTTGAATTGTAAAAATTATTCTTAAGTCTTGGGTAATCAAAAATTTCCACATACAAACATCATTTATTAAACCTACACAATAAAACTTAATATTAATTTTATTTTATCTCCTTTAAATCAATAACCGTATTCGTAAAACTGAGTATCGACACATCCCTAGTTTTTAGTTTGTGTGAAATTTTATGAAATATATTCGGAATACGGTTTTAGTTTTAAAAAGATACATTTGTGGGTGTTAATACAGTAAATGTAGAATATTATAAACAAAGATTGACTTAAATGCAATATGAGACGGGAGCATTCTCCTTTCGGGTAAGGCGGGCGCGAGCTATCGGCACGTCTCGAATGATTTAATATGCGACGTATATTATACACATCTATAGTACGATATAATGTATATATTGATGCTTATAGTAAAGGTATGGTGCTGTTTAAAACATATTTGTAATATTGTACGTTATTTCAGAACGTAATATTATACACTTGTTGATGTCCCTATAGATAATAATATGAAGTTTATATGGGTATCATTGGGTAAAGGTTAGTTTCTCAAAGGGAAGCCAGCATGAATTCGGAAGTTTCACTAATGCTTTTACTATCATGCTATGTTTTTATTACAATGTTTTCTTTCATCGAAGCTCACTCATTATACGATTCGAAAAACACATCGATCGATGCGATGTAAGAACACGCTACCAATAAGCTATCCTTGCATATCTTTGCTTAATATCTACCCTACTATTTATTATAAAGAGGTAAAGTTTGTGAATGTTCATTTCAGGGGGTAATCTCTGAAACTATTGGCAAATTCTAAAAATTATTTCACTGATAAATAGTTACGTTCAGGCTGATGATTACAGGCTGTTTTTGTTATTAAGTAATAATATAATAGTAATTAAAGCGTACGAGGTCGCGGGCGGTTGCTACTATTCATAAAAGCAAACCGAATTGTAATCTAATATGATCATCATATTGGTTTGTCAATACCATCGACAGGTGTCAACTGGATATCTATATAAATATATATTACCCGATTTCGAAACACGAATCAATAAAGCAAGTTAGCTACTATGACAGGTTTTTTATCAAGTCTATCCATCCATTCGGGCTAGTTTCCTATCACAGGCTATCACTAATTCCTCTTTTCTTGTTCAATAGTTTAGAACCGGTAGAGATGAGGCAGGTTTGTTTACCAAAAATACAATTAAAAGACCTTAAAGCTCAAACTTACATACCCAAAATGTAGTATAAAATAAATTGAATAAAAAAAAATAATGTAAGTCGAAAGTGAACAGAAAAATTGCCCATTAGTAAAAAATAAATGTTTTTTGTCTTTATTTAATTTAGGAAATTGAGGCCAAATAAAACATGTCCGTACCATCATAACCTAAACTTAGCATTTACACAGACAACTTAGTGGACTAATAACAATCTTACATAAAAGTGTAAGTGTAAGTGTAACAATGATATTATGAAAGATGTCTAGATTGAGGTTAATGGTTTATCCTCTATAAATCCTGTAAGCACACATTTTTATTCGCTAAACAAACATACAAATAAAGCACACACATGCGCCCCCCACAACTTTGTAATAATATTAACACAGTAGCTCCCCCTTAAACATTAAAAGCACACACTAAGTTTAGTTTTGGAGCAATAACCGCTAACAATGACAGTAAATACAAATACAGATGTGGACCTGTCCTAATATAATATTATGTGAATCATTTCGTAAACATTGAACTATGGTAAGTGAAAAAAAAAATGTTTGCTTCAGTAAAATACGTAATATTAATTAACCTAATATCTTTCCATCAAAAAAATTTAATAATTAGTAAACGCCAATATTATGTGTAATCTATTACGTGAAATCAGTAAGTTATCGCTTGTAGAATTTGAGTCACCGTATTTCACAATAGATGACGATGTAAATACTGATTAGACTAACAACTAATTCATTATGGTTTAAAGTAGAAACCTGTATCCTTCATTATTATTGCATATTTTTATAAGATAAAATGACCAAATAAAAATTTAAGAGAGATAGGGCACAGAGAAATTTATTTCTACTTGGGGCAGTCCGACAGGTGGAATACCTCAACTCTGCAGAAGATCGCAGCCAAATAACCTCGTGTTGTGTTCTTGCTGTGAGTAGCGTTCCAGAGTTCCTTGGGGTAGTAGGGTTCAGGGTCGGAAACGCGCTATTGATATCTATGGTAATGCGTCCATAGGCTACAGTAGCCGCTTCCCATGGAGGGGGCCAAATGGTTTTTACCACATAATTTGTATAAAAAAAAAAACAAACAAATATTCTAAATAAACTTAGTAAACTAATAGTTGATATTTGCAAGTAAATTTAACGCAATCTGATAACGGTTTTGACAACAACTGTGTCAAAGATAAAAATAAAAACAAGTACCTAGGTAGCGCGCAATAGCAATATGTATATCAAAGTATTCGTGCAGTGTAGTAAAAAAACGTGAATCGTATGCAATCTTGGATGCAATCACATTGCTAACAGAGATGGCAAGTGTGATCGATCCAGAGTTTTTGGATTTAAGCCAAATTTGGCATCCAGCGTTATATCGCATCGTACAATATAAGTAAATGTTTAAAATACAGACCAGTCTCGAAACTGTTGTAAGATCCCAAGCCGATCTGGCCTTTCCACGCGGTTGCGTGCCGTCTTTCCGGCGGCCCAGCGAACCGTAACCGGATGGTACGGTGACCTCTTCACGCTTACGTCGACCAGCACCCCGTCTCAGTGACGAGAACCAATTCGATACAGATCCACGACGCTCTTGTTCGGGTTCACCTTGCCCAGCTTTGATAAACATTACTACACAAGTACTAGTGCACGGCACGCATCACATAAAAACGCGCGCGGACCACGACCACACGAAAACACCAAATATTAGTGAAGCTAAATAGCCACGCGTTACCTAGAAAGCCAAAAACCAATTAAAAACGAAAATTGCTAAATAAAATAATAAGCAACTAAAGTGGAAAAGTGAACAAATACGCATCGTCGGCCGCTTCAGACCTACGACTAAAGTAGAGCATTTGAAGCTACACAACATACGCGTTTGGATGCCAATTGTATAGAAAGCATCGTCAATGACACACACCTGATCATAGTCGTCGTCGAAGGTGTATCGCGTTGCACGAGCGCAACGCATCAACAGTGGCCACCACAGCGCGCCGCAGAGCAGCCGAACATGCAAACACATTGCGCGCCATACACTTCCCACTAAGGTACACACTCGACTGAAGATAGTAGCGGGCGCCACCGGTGTTTGGCACCGTGACAGTTACATTAATATATGTACCTATATTATAGATATGTCGTCTAATCTTTTTGCAAAGCTATAACAAGGCCATCTCTGTACACCTATGTATCCATATTACCCCGTTAAAGATAAAAATTTCAATTAGAATGTATACATGAATTTATTTACATCCAAGGTTCCCTAAACTTATTACGGTAACTTATTATTAATGAGATTGAATGTCGTGCTTTAGAAAATTTATGTAAAACGTTTCTTACAATGTATTACAATTGAGCACATATTTTCTGCAATAAAGAATATATACATTTAACAATGACTGTTATCGAAACCGGTCGAGTTACGGATGTGGCATAGGAAATGTGATAAAACCAATGAATCGTCAACATTGTCCGTTTGATATCGCGATGCGATTCATAACAGAACTGATTGAAATAATTATGTTTCACTTTATGTTGGAAAAAACCATAGGTATGAATCATATTATACCAATGAAACTTCCTCGTTTTAAGCTACATTTAACATTAATAACATGAAAATATTATTTTTTAAATAAAATTATATTTTAATCACCACTAATAAGAGTAATGTCATTTTACTATACATTTAGTTATCAAATGGACATTAAGATAAATAATAAAGATAAAAGACCTCGACGTCCGCGTGATGACAAAAATATTAATCGCATTGCAAATAAATAAATATTTAATTTTTTTATATTTTTAAAAACGACAAATAATACGTTTTCTTTGTAATAACAAAATAATAGTGTTCTAATCTATACAACACATAATAAAATTGAAGTGTCTGTTTGTGATTTCCAAAATAACAGCTTTTTACTAAATGCATATAAAAGTACACACGGTACCTATAACAAACAACAATTTTATAAATTTTTGTCTGTCTGTCCGTCCGTCCGTCTGTTTATTTGTTCCGGATAATCTCCGAAACGGTTGGACCGATTTTGATGGGACTTTCACTAGCAGATAACTGATGTTATAAGGAATAACTTAGGCTAGTTTTATTTTAGAAAAATTATTAATAATCCTCACACAAAAAAATAAAAAAGGCTTTTTAATAGTCCACGCGAGCGGAGACGCGGACACAGCTAGTACATAAAGTATACAAAAAGTAGTATATAAAAATCATTTTGAAAATAAACATTTCCGCAGCGACCGACGTCGTATTTGTAATCATTTTCCACATATTATCCTCCTTACGGCTTCGAAACTTACGAGTAATACACAACACGATACTTCGGAATGAAAAAACTGATAAATTCACTGCACCGTATAATATCAATACGCCTAATTTGTCACAATATTAGAACCGTCAAGTGAATGTATTGACAAAAATTGCGAGAGCGACGGCAAGCGATACGTCACTCCCAAGCCGCGCTCGATCTCGTACTGGCTTGGCTTAGTAGTTTACTATACTACAAAGTACAAGTAATGTAGTAAACCCAACCCGAGCTGTGCATTGATATTCGACGGATTTACGTCAGAGCATTCCGTATGCCGTATTGAATGAAATATTGTCGCGCCGCGCTGCCCCACAAGGATTTTGGGAAGGGTGCTTTGCAAGACGGAAAAACGCCCAATTAACGTAGTAAAGTTTTTAAATAGACCTAATATAAATATTTGTGACGTCGCGTCCATATAAGTATTTAATAATACCAAATTGTAAATGTCCCACTTATGGGTAAAGATGTCACAGGCTTAATCACCATTCCAGCTCAGGAGAAAAAATTCATGGCTCATTATTTTCTCACTAAATTATGATAAGAGAACATGTCTTAAGCATTCCAGTTTCCTTAAGAAATTTTCCTTCAAAGTCAACAAATAAAATTCAAAATAGTAAGTTTTGAAAATTTTGTTGGTAAACTCCAGGATGGTCAATCCAAGGGAACCGTAAAAAACAGTTGTAAATAGTATCTTTGAAGCATATAGGAATTTTAATTAAATATGAACATTAAAAAAAAACCTGATCCGAAAGCATTAAAAAAGTCACAATAACAAGTTTTTTACCATAATATGGCTATAATACTGTTACATCAGTGATATTTTGGAAAACTAATTCATCCAACTAGTCAAATCTCGAGAATCATTCAAGCGTATTCTACATAAATTCTACTAGTAACATTTAAGTATATACTTGATTAATTTAATAATTATTATGCACACTGCATACACCTTTCTTGTGCCGCTCTTGAAAGCTTTTAGAGAATGCTTTTCCCGCATTTGTATGTATCTGTGCAATAAAGGATTAAATATGACGATTGTTAAGCAGTAGGCGAGAAACCTGGTAGGGATAGAAAGTGCTCTACAACTCCAAAAATTATTTACACACTTTCCCCAATAACACACAATGTTTTGGTTTTCAAGGTGGGTATTACTTTGCTTGTTGGACAACAAGATAGATACATCCTCTAGATATACTTAGATACACCCTCTAGGCGAGTGCAGATAGAGCTACTGGAAATATATTTCATGTAAGATAGCTATAGTTGCTAGTCTATCATACTATTAGATCTTTAAGACTAAAGGGCAGATTTTTCAATCAACAGGTAACAGATTTGACAGGTTTTCCATCTGTCAAAACGTCAGTTTTATTCCTCATATAAAAGTGTCTGATGACTGAAAAATCGGCCCTAAGGAAAATTTAACCAAAATATATTCATATGGATGAACACTAAAGTTCAACTTTCTTAATAAAAATCACTGTGTATAATTATGTTAATACAATGTTTTTTTTAAAGACAAAAGTATAATAGTAAAGCATCTAGACAGTGATCATGTAAAGATGTTGTATTATCCATGTTATTTAAATATTATAAACGTAATGCTTTAAATAACAAAGAATTGTACATATTTCTAAGGCACTGTACTTTATTTACTATAATTACTCACTACCCTGTAAGGGGTTTAAAGCACAAAGCACTAAAAAATTATTAACATTATAATTAAACTAATTATAAATTTTAACTTATGGTAAATATGTTACATATAATTTTATCTGTATTTATTTACAGATCTCTTTACATACAAATAGTTATTTTTATTACAATGTCACACTTAATATTTATCTGACAATGAAATAAACCTATGACCTTCAAATAGTCTTCTTTTATCTGACAGAATGTATTTTATGATCCTAAGAAAGTAGTATTATATTATTCTTTATTTATAGATGTATATAAAAAGTATAACGTAAGGTAATTGCAAGATAACAGGTGAAGTCAACTTGATTGATTAGATTAGGACTTACCTGAATTTCCAGCAGTAACTCTGTTTTTCTACGTCGTATGTCAATCAATGTCTTTTGCTGCTCCGGTGTCAACTCTGTAAATAACCGTACCGTGACCATAAAATCCATCAGTGTCTAATAAAATCCTAGCCATTGAGGTCACCATAATTAAAAAACTTGTTCTACGTCTACTAAAGTATAAATCGTTATACGATGCACGAACCTGTGTGAGTAAAAGGATCACCATGATTACTTGCAGCATTGTTTCCTCCAAGGGACAAATTCTCAAATTCACTTAACATTTCTCAATAAATTTTTAAAAACAGTAAACAAAAGTTTACATCGTTGTCAAATAACGGGTGGCCATATTTATTTACATTTACAACCTACGTTTCAACCGTAGACAGAATTTTCAACAGACATAAAAGGTACATACATCTTTTTTATTCTACATTTTTATATAACATAATCCGTCGCATTAAACTCTTAAATAAAACAATAATTAAACCGTTTTCAGTGCACTATTCGATGTTAGATTTAAAATCCTGAAGCCTTTTGAAATGATTCTTAAAATTTTGATTCTTTTCCTGTATGAGAGTGAATATAAATTAAAATATAATTTTGATATTGAATATTGATTGAAATAACAATACAAAACAATAAATAATAACCAACATAAGCCAAAGTACTGTATAAACTAGTACTGATATACAGTACTAGTTTATGCGATAAAATTAAAAAAAAAAACTCAGTTTTGATGAACTAAGTTTTATGATAATTATTATAGTTGGTTTTGCAATACTATCACTAATTAAAGGTGTGATTAAATTTATTATTACGAACTATTATCAAATAAACCACCGTTTGAAAACATAATTTGTTTTGTTTTGTTTTTTTCTGCTTTACAGGTCTATATTTTATTACTTCGTATCCTTACATATCATCTTTAAATTGAAAAAATATATTAAGTGCATCCATTCTATGAGAACATTTATCTTATATCTAGATGATATCTAGCTTGAACTACATTACGGCAAAAAATTTTTGTTAACTATTAATTGGTTAATTTGGTTAAGCTTTGGTTTAAAGCTTACGAGAATTACCCTAAAATCCCTAAGAGAAGTATTAGTTTTTTATAATGTTAAGGCTATCAATAAAATTCTCAGGACACCTATATCCTAAAAAAACTGTTGAAAGCTAAATGTTCTGAAAAAGGATCATAAGAACCGGAAATGCCGCATTACATATTATATGAAAACAAATAATTTAAATTTCACACCTGGTAATACTGTTTTACTGTAGTCAGCTGCGCTTTATCCTGCGTTGGTTGCGTATTTTGTTATACAAGATTTACAAGAACACGCCCCCATTACTGCTTTATTTTACTACTATTGAATATTTTAGGTGATTTATAGAGTTCGCATCGGTCACTTTGTGTTTTTTTTTCTTTCACAATTATATAATTTGCTGACTGTGTACCGATAATAGTTTTTTAAAAATTCTTTACGTTTTATAAATGAGATAAAATTGCTTAGCCGGTTTATTTCACAAGTCAAAATATGAATGACAATGGGTGCATACACTTGAATAATTTTAAGGCCGCCAAGGGTACTAATCCTTATAAAGTTGTACATGCATTTTTTGTGTCATGCACATCGTTCGAAGCTAGAAGGTACAAGGTAAGTTTCTGTAATTATATTAGATGTAGGCTATGATAGATTTGAAGTCTCGTTTGCCTTTGTGACCTTTAGATGCGACGCAAAATACTATAGGTAATAAAAGATTATCATTTTCCTGTTAATTGCCTATAATATGAACTTATCGATTTCTTCAGTAGAAGTCTATTTAATTTCTTGCTAACTTGCAACGGTAATCAGCTGATTAGTGATCTTTGACCTCATAACAGCTGTTTGTGTTAGATATATAATGCGTAAGTTTATAATGCATGGTGGATGAAATAATCTTGGTATTCATGAGAATTTAAATAGAAGATAATAGAATAAATTGTTTTGCCATCAATTGAAAGAAATACTAAGAATAGTTGCCTTGTAAAGAGTATGCATAGTTGACACTATTGATTGATATCTATTTTAGTACATTCTAATACTAGATCATAAATCAGCTCTTAATGAATTATGTATTTTTCTTTCCATTTAATGTGGAATATAAATGTAGAAGATATCCTAATTTATGTTTAAAAGTATAATTTTAGTACAATCATTTTATGATTTAAAGTATTCAATAAATAGAGTGTTTATGAAACTATGATAATTTTCAATTATGATCATTAGGAGTACAAATGAAATGTGCATAAAAATGTTTTATTAAGTTCTACAAATAAAAACTATTCTTAAAAACTCAAGTTACTAAAATGTATATTTTAAAAATGAACTTTTCAAATTTTAATGTTTCAGGCAACATCATGTCTTTGCTTTACTTGTGGACAGCCAGGACCTCGGATTCATTCCTGCCTTCACTGCATTTACTTTGCTTGCTATGCTGGGCACATTCAAGACCATTCTAAATCAAAAAAACATTTTCTTTATGTTGATCTTAGCTATGGAAATGTATTTTGTGCTCAATGTCAAGATTACATATATGACAGAGAATTCACAGAGATTGCCATGAACCATAGATTAAAAGAAGCCAAGTATGTATTAATGTAATAATACTATATTGAGTGTATATATTGATATTACATTCAATTAAGCTTTTTATATAAAATTATAAAGTTCAAAGGCGATTGATGCTTAAAGGTTCACAGTAAAAATTGTTGAGAAGCTCTGTATATAAAATCCACACACTATGATTTCAAATAATACCTTATACAAT
Organism: Saturnia pavonia; assembly: GCA_947532125.1. Lineage (NCBI taxonomy): Eukaryota > Metazoa > Arthropoda > Insecta > Lepidoptera > Saturniidae > Saturnia > Saturnia pavonia. Next base: position 10,745,775 of record OX383908.1, read on the forward strand.
TTGATTTGAAGAAAAAAAAAAAACATGTATGCACTTTATTTAAATTTTGTTTTATGAGCATCTTATGTAATTATGTATCCATTTTAATTTACATGCAGGTAACAATTATGCTCGTACAATATTAAAAAATAAAATAGATACACTAAATGTTTTCAGATCATTAGGAATTAGTGTGCCATTTATGCCATGGATACCTAACAACAATGAGGCAATGGCTCTTCGGCGTTTAAGGAAACGCCGCCTTATCAGCCCACATACTACCATTGGCCTCCGAGGTCTGCAGAACCTTGGATCTACTTGCTTTATGAATTGCATTGTTCAAGTAAGCTAATTTTATAGTACATTTATATAATATAGAAAATGTTGTAAGATCATTATTATATTATCATTTATATTTTATTTAGTATCATTGCTGATTGTGTAAGTTAAAAGTAGTTAGATTAAAAGCAATATTTTAATTATTATGTAATGTCATTGATGATCATGATTAAACCTAGAAATTAACCCAAACATTTTAAAGATACTGAGGATATTTTTTAAACTTGGATTACTTATCTAATTATATTTATCAATATTATGATATTTAGAAAATGCTATAGCTTTATGTTAGTCCTTTTTTTATTAATGATAATAATAATTCATTAAAGTAAATTGTTTAAGAAAATAAAACAATTTAAATGAGTTTTAGTAATAAACAAGTAGGTATTTGTATTTATACTTAAATTTGTTTAATGGCACTGGCATGCTGTATTATATAGAAGCCCACAATAAAATGAGAGATAAATCCTTATTGTTTCCTTACAAAAGTGTTTAGATTTTATTAGTAAAATGATTAGTTATAGAGATAAAGTTTAAAGTTTATTTATTAATGATATACTTAGATACCTTTTAAGATTTGTTTAAATATATGAATAGCTACCTAATCATTTTTATGTATAGTAAATACTTGTCTTATACTTTCTAAAACTAAGATTTATATTATTTTATTTAGACATTAATTCATACTCCGTTGCTGAGGGACTATTTTCTTGGTGAGAAACACAAGTGTAAATCACAAGGATCTGGGAAATGTCTTGTTTGTGAAGTGTCCAAATTATTTCAGGTAGGTTGCTATATATTTAGTAAAAAATATTGTATTGTAATAAAACAAAATGCATTGAGTTCATTAATCAGAATTACATAAGTTTACACACTAATGAAACTAATCATATCATACTCTACGAGAATAAACAGAAACATAATATTGGAAACTCCAAGGTGTTAATTCTCTACTTATACCAATAAAATTTGGGAATGCGAAGTGGTGGTTTTAATTATGTACATTCTAATTTGTAGGAGTTCTATTCAGGAGCAAAGACACCTTTGACACTGCATCGTCTTTTACATTTGATTTGGACTCATGCGCGTCATTTAGCTGGATATGAACAACAAGATGCCCATGAATTCTTCATTGCTACCCTGGATGTTCTCCACAGGTAATAATATTATATATTAAAAAGACAAGACATTTGAAATTAATACTACATCCTAATTTCGAAGAGCTAGACTGAAATGAAGGTCACGAGAAGTGCAAACACAGTAACATAGATTAATGGTGATACTACTCCTATTAAGATTATATTACCTTTTTTTTCGAACTGACTACTCTTTTGTCCAAGAGGTTTTAACAGTTTCACCAGGCTTGTGGGCGACCGCAGAAAGCAGTCAGCCGCGTAAAACATAATTTTACTATGGAGTAAGCAAGATAAAAGTAAAAGTTACCTGCATCCATACTCAAATATTTTTTTAAATACATTTATAGGTTTAACGTTTGGTCACAGTCCCACCTAATGTTAAGTGATGATGTGGCCCAAGATGGTAACATGCTAAGCCTAGTGTGAGATCTGGCTCTCAAGTGCAGCTGCTGGAACCCACCTGGAGGTGCTTGGCGACAGATTTTCAGCTTGAGAGTGGTAGCTAGCCAGGCAGGTATTAGATAAAGCCCTACCAGCATGCTATGGTTTGATCACTATGTTTGCCTTCACTGAAAGCTCAGGTTTATTGCAGGGATTCGAACTCACGTCGATCTCGACGCGATGACCGTACATGCTAGCAAAGCCAGCAAGCAAGGAGCTTGAAAAATAAAGAATATTTTATTAGAAAGTAGTAAATAAATGAGTTTAATAAATTTTAATTATTAAAAAAAATATACTAATCATAAAAAAAATCGAAACACCCCTGAAGTTTGGTTTTGAATGAGTCTTATGATTTTCTACGCTAAGAACAAAAGAAAGAAATAATGCCAGTTAATTGCGAATATTATAAGGTATCGTTTGACGAACATTGATGTTTTAAATTAAAATTAAATTTCTTTAGCTAGCGTGTTTTGTTCTACAGGTATGTTTTTAACCTTTGAGAAGAATTTGTAAAGTGTTAGAAACAAAGAAGTAAGACAAAAAATGTTAAAATAAAAGGTTTATTCAGTATCTCGTAATTCCTCCCTGGGCTCTAATGACTGCTTCCATACGGTTCCTCATGGAACAGATGAGAGTCACAATCTTGTCTTGTGAGATGTTATCCCATTCTTCTCGTATAACTGTTTTAAGCTGGCCAAGCGTCTTCAGAGCAGGATCTTTCGCTCTTACTCTTCTTTTCAACTCATCCCATTGGTGTTCTATGGGATTCATAACCGGGTTTTTTGCTGGCCAGCCCATACCCTTAATACCGACTTCGTTCAGGTATTCATTTACAATGCATGCGGTATTAGCCCTGGCATTTTCCTGCATAAAAATGAACTCTTCGCCAGTAAAATGTGCGTAAGGTACCACATGAGAATTTGGACATCTTCTATGTAACGTGGTTCATTTAATGACGGTAAGCGAGGTTTTGTATCTGACAAAAGCAAGTTCGGTTTTTCCATTGGCGCTTATGCCTCCCCAAACTATCCATTAACCGTCACCGTAACTGACTGCTTTCTTTAATGCAGCATTGTGCAAGATGCGCTCTCTCTTCGATACACCTTCTTTCTTCCGTCGTTGCCGTATAGCATGATCTTACATTCGTAAGAAAATATAACTTTGCTCCAATGAAAGTATGACCAATTTAAGTGTTCACTCATGTGCCAAGTTAAGGCGCGCTTTTCGGTGGTCTACCGTCAATTTTGAGCCATTAGCTGGTTTAAGAGGTTTCAGGCCACGCTCCGTCAATCTTCTATTGGTAGAATCGCTCACAGTCAATCCTCGAATCACACGGAGCCGCTGCTGTAGTTGAATAGAGTTAAATCGATGATTTCTTAGAGAAACTGACACAATATACCGGTCATCTCGTTCAGAGACTCAATTCTACCAAATCGTGGACGGCGAGTAAACATACCAGTCTCCCGATAACGCTGATACACTCTATTAACAGCAGAGAGGCTAAGATGCAATTGTGCGGCCAGAACACGTTGACTAAGCCCTGAATTCAGCAACGCCACGACTTGGACGGCTTCCGTATGCGAGGTATCCATATTTGTTAGGAAAAAATCTTAAGTAGGATGTAACAAAGCTTTGTTCATTGCGCTCCACATTCTGTTATTCGATGAAAATTCGAAAATATAAAGTCTAATTTGGAATTGTGTCGACTAAAATGCCAGCGCATTTTTATTTTTATGATATCAAACCTTTTTTATTTAAATTCTGCCTGAATAATCATAAGACTCATTCAAAACCAAACTTCGATTTAATTAATCGAAACTTAAATATATCGATAACAATTATAATTAACATATTACTCTGTCAAAAAAGTACCGGGAAAAAATCAATATTACACAAAATGTTAGTTATTCATCCAAATTTATTTTATCGCCTTCAAAGTATGCTCCTTCAGAAACGATACACTTACGCCAACGAGTAAACCAATCATCAAAGCAATATTTAAACGCTTTTTCTGGAATTGAGTTTAGTTCTCGTCGCGAATTGTCCTTTATATCTTCTACCGAATGAAAATGGCTGCGACAAAGTGGTAATTTGAGTTTAGGAAAAAGAAAGAAGTCGGCTGGAGCCATGTCTGGTGAATATGGTGGTTGCTCGATGATATTTGTTGAGTTGTTGGTCAAAAATTCGTTTACAATGATGGCCTTGAGCGAAGGCGCATTATCGTAGTGCAAAATCTAAGAATCTTCTGTCAACAAATCTGGTATTTTTCGTCAAATTTGCTCTCTTAAACGCCACATAACGTTCAAATAATATACTTTATTTACCGTTTGAGTTACTGGTAAGAATTCCGCGTGCACAACATTGCGATAGTCAAAGAAAACAGTTAACATGACTTTGACTTTTGATCGACTTTGTGTTTTTTTTTCGGTTTCGGTTCAGTTGGAAGGCGCCACTCCGTAGCTTGTTGACTAGTTTGCATGTCAAACTCGTAAACCCACGTCTCGTCACCAGTAATTCAATGCGTTTCATGAATATTGGGTCGGACTTGACTCGTTCTTGCATGTCTTCAGCGACTCTTATGCGATTGAGTTTTTGAAGAAAATTCAGGTCTTTCGGAACTAGCCGAGCGGCAACATGTTTTATACCCAAGTGATTATTTGAAATGATACGGATCGACTCATTAGACTTAGGAAGTTCAGCTGCTATCTCTCATACTTGAATGAGAATTTTCAGTCACTATTTCCTTGACTTTTGATAGCAAAAAAGTCTTCAACTGAAGTTAACATAGGTTCACTTCAGTTGAAGAGGTTTATGGCCTACCAGGGCGAGGCAAAACTTCCAGCATATCTCGACCGCTTTTGAACACTTTGTACCACTCATAAGAACGTGTTTTTGATAAAGTCGATTCAGTGTCTCCGAACACGAAATTCCATAGGCGATGCAAAATTTAAGAAAAACTATTTAATTTACGCTTTTTATCAATAGATCAATATTATTTAATTAACTTTAATAATATTATTTAATAATACTGTCAACTCGCAGATTGCGGTCGCTTTTGAGGTTGATTAATATGAGATGGACTGCCTGCAGTACTATGTACTGCACTTTAAACTACTATGTATCACATAACATAATATATATAAGATATGTATTATTTAATTACAGGCATTGCATAAATGGCGTAGAGGACACGGAAAAGAAAGAAAATGGCCGCTGCAACTGTATAATTGATCAAATATTTACCGGAGGCCTACAGAGTGATGTAGTCTGCACTTCTTGCTCTGGTGTCTCAACTACTATAGATCCATTCTGGGACATCAGTCTCGATGTTGCTGGACCAGGGTCTCTGCAAGCCTGTTTGGAGCGTTTCACAAGGGCCGAGCATCTCGGTTCCGGAGCCAAAATCAAATGCTCCAATTGTCGAGCTTATCGCGAATCCACTAAACAGTTGACCCTCGAAACGCTCCCCATAGTCGCAAGTTTCCACCTGAAACGCTTCGAGCATTCCTCACAAATCGATCGCAAGATATCAACTTTCGTGTCTTTCCCCGCCGAATTGGATATGACGCCATTCATGTCGACGCATCGCCGGACCGTCGATGTGGGCGCGGCAGACAATAATAACGCACCCGGTGGAATATTTGAAGATAATCGCTATTCGCTTTTCGCTGTGGTCAATCATTTGGGTTCGCTCGACGCCGGTCACTACACCGCCTACGTGCGACAAATGAAGGGGAGCTGGTTCAAGTGTGATGACCATATGATCACTCGTGCATCGCTGCGCGAGGTTTTAGACAGCGAAGGGTATGTTTAGTTAATGTTTTTAAATTCCTCGCCTCTTTTTGTAAATATTTTCTTAAACTGGTTCGAAGAAATGACTTCACAAATCGCTCAGTATAGTACAGTACAAAAACAGCGACAAACATTGTAAGACTTTTATCAATATTTTTTTAATAATTATATAATTTGTAAATATAGCATATATATTTTTGCCTGATTGTCAGCTGTTAGATTCTTACAATCAATTTTACAAGCTGTCCCAGGTGAAAAAAGAAACACCATTTGAAGCAATGATGGCTCAGTGGTAGCGTGTACGACTTCGCGTCGATGGACGTGAATTCAAATCCCTGCAATGAGCCTGAGCTTTCGGTGAAGGAAAACATTGTAAGGAAACCATAACATGGTGGTAGGGCTTTTTCTAACACCCGCCTGACTAGCTACCACCCTCAAGTTGAAAATCTATCGCCAAGCACCAATAGGTGTGTTCCGGCAGCTGCTCTTGAGAGCCAGTCTCCCACTAGGTTTAGCGTGTTATCATCTTGAGCCATATCGTCACTTAGCAATAAAAAAAAAATTACATGGTACCGAAACCAAATGTCTCACTGAATAACACACCACATATTAACCTTATCGCTTTAAAATACCATAGGAATTAACTAAAGTCAAAACAATAGCCCTTTCTTTTTATATATATTTGAATGTTTCTTTGTACGCACACCCGAGTAGGTATTTGAATTAGTGCAACCTTTACAACAGGTGGCGCGCGAGTCGTTTCATTTTGAACATAACGGGAACAAAGTCACGGTAAAAAGCTAATATAGTATACATGCGAAAGTACGTTTGTTTAATTATCAATCACGCTCAACGGCTAGACGGATTCCAATGAAATTTTGCATAAAATTCGATTATATCGTAGAATAGGAGGAAAATTACTAGCTGTGCCCCATGGTTTCACCTGTGTTAAGTTTATTTAACCAGTTCTCCACAGGACCCGGTATCGTTGTTCTCTGTTCACATACTTACCTAGAGCTTGCCAGGTTGTTTGACTTTCATGGTTTGTGCTCAGCTCCTTAAGTTCCATAGATTAATGCTTTGAAGCAAACAATTTTTTCACCTTTTTAATGGTTAATGAATTTTAATTTACAACATTTTATTTTATTTATTAATTTGTAATGTTATTTTACAGGTATCTCCTCTTCTATCACAAGACTGTTTTGGAATACGAATGCGATGTCTCATAAATTTAGTAAATCGAAATGGTTATCATACAAACCTTCGGTAAGCGTATATATTTTATGTTTCATAATTATGTCTGTCGATGTGAGAAGGTTTAATTTTGAACACAAAAGGTATAATTTTTTAAAATGTCGATGTATAAAAATAATACAGTCATGTTCTCTCGTGATATTAGTGCATAGATGTTTAGGTCTTCATCGATGGAAATCTTATTTAATGTTCCCTGCGAGATCATTCACGAATTTGTTAGTCCTAAGCTTTAATGTAATACTTTAATAATTGTCTATATTGTGATTAAAAAATATTAGGAAAATGACGACCCTTACTCCACTCGAAGAGTTTTTAACTAAATGACTTTCAAGCTGTTCAAATATATGTAATACTGGTAGTTAGTTGTTTCGCTATAGCGGCATTTTAACCCATACAATATTAACAATCAATGTCGATATTTACCTTTTTTATATATTTCATCAATTAAAACACGATTGAATATGTATGAGTTGGTTTCGGAATGAATTTTGTGTGTGTTTAGAGTATTTATCGGGCTTGGTATAATCTGAGCGCGCTGCTGTAATCGTGAACAATCTTTATCATAAATTTATGTGTTAAACAATGTAAGAATGCGTGTTAAATATAAAGGACATAAAATATAAGTAAAAAACGTAAAAAAAATACTTGAAGCGTATCATATCTAGCAAAAAAAATATATGTTTGGTTATCGCGATTTATAGTTTGCAGAAGAAACGTTCTTTCAATCTACCTCGCTGTTTGTCTCATTTTATCGAAATGTTTAATTTGTGAATATTAATTCTTAAAGTACCTATTTATTTGAAGTTAAATACACACGAGCATATAATTATAAAATAAATGTTTACTTGTATGTGAGCTCTATTGACTATTTAACCCACAGATAGATCTCCATTTTTTATCGATATTAATCGGTAACTGAATTCCAGAAGTAGTCTGAATTGTCGATGACAATTCGCACGTGTTATCCTGTGCAGTATGATTTTACCGTATTAAATTAGAATATATCGACAGTGAAAAGGTTAACTAACTAACGTATATTTAACAATCTTTACACATCAGTCAATTACCCTTTTCACGGTCTCTATGGTATTTATTCATCATAGTCACAAATAATAGTATGAATACCCTTATGGTGAAGATAGATATATGCTATCACAAACTTTATTGTATGTCTTTTTAAATTCTACAATTATGTAGAACATTTATTTAATATATCTCTGATGGTTTACTCAGCGTAAGCCATTTAATCGCCCTAAAGGCGTCTTATATCCGAATTGATTCATCATTATCGTCACTGCCTATTTCGTATATTACGTAACAAAATATATCCTATAATCTGGCCAGATAACAAAAGGAATTGACTACTTGGCTCATATCAAATTTGGCGCAATAAATAAATATTTTCTGTACTATGTGTTTGACTTAAGAAACCAAAAAACGGTTTCAGATATTAAAAGTGTAAGATATCTACATATTTTCAATTCAAAAATTGTTTTCCCATTTTTAATTTTGAACTCGGAAAACGCTGTCGGCCATGTTGCAACGTCATAGGACTCTAAGCTAATTTCATGTCGGATCTTATAAGTCATGTGCACGATTAAAGCTCTGCCACCTGGTGGCGCAAATCCGAATCTTTTATGCAAACAACTCTTGACATTGGTACTTCTTGTTATAAAATAATCACATTAAATAATTTTGTACATTTTATTATATTTTATGTTTATTTTCCTTATTTTACGTAGGTACCTAGCTAGCTATACGTACCTATGTATTAAAAAAGTTTGGGAACAAGACTAACAGATTGCGCCACGTTCAACATGTTGGCATTTTAATAAAAAGTATCGAACTTTTCACAATCATAATAAACGTTTGAAATACGAAATGTTTGTTTTCGACCCGTTTGACGTCACAGTAAAGATAATATGGCTGACAGGGTTTTCGCCTGTTTACGAAGAGTAAACTTTCAAAATCAAGTTTTGCGGATTTCTAGATCCTAAAAAAATACATGGTAACATTTTTTTTTCCTGATATCGGACAATAATTAATATTGATTTAGCCTAATAAAGGAAAAACGTTTAAATCGCATTATTGGTTTTCGCGTGAAAAGAACACAAACGGACAGACAGACAAAAAGACGTTGAATTTTATACTTTGTATAGAAGTGCTATAGTTTCATCAAGTCATGGAGTAGGGTCAACCTTTGTATACATTTTTTCATATAAGAAATGTTATATGTTCATGTGTAAATAACTTCAAAAATTTTATTTTATATATATAAAGTAAAATTTTAAAACACATTCATTTTTAGGAACATTTCAGATTCCTATTAATTGATACTGAATTATGGCGTTTTGATTATTAAAAAGTAGAAATTGATACTAATGGTTTGTGTAAAGACTGTAGATTCCACGATATTTTAAATTAATATTCTACTTTCCTAGGTAGATACAAAAAATAACATAGATATATTTCTTAAAAGGTATTAATTATATTGGACATGGTTATTAGTGGTAACCAACATAAAATAGTAATCTCGGTATAATTATAATTCTGAAAAATGAATATACTTGTGAACAAAATCGAAATGAAATACGGTTTTTATCGAGTTTTAATTTTTTATTCTACCATTCATTTACAAGTGTTAGAGAAAGGTTTCTAATTGTAATTTAAAAATATGTATGTTTAAAAATAAAATGTCTGCTGTACATATGTAGAAGTAAAACTAAAAGAAAATTATCACATTACATATTAATTATAAGATTTATGTTTTGTGAAACTGCTTGTGCGCCAATTAAACTACATATTACGTCACTACTTCCACGACCTGCGCTTTAGCCAATTCTTTTGCGTTTGTGACTTTTTTTAAACTTCTTTAAAATAAAGTCATTGCCATATAAACATTCATAAAACATCTGAAGTACGTAAGTAAATAGCTCAAAATATACCTTGAAGAATCTGCTTTCTCTATACACACCATTTCGTGGATTTAAGTAGTCCGTAACTTGACTGAACTGACATTAGCTTAATGTGATATATAATATGTATAACTTAATAGAATGTAGTTCTATGAATGAACATTTTTACGCTTGACTGTACTAGCGAATGGTGAGATATCGTGTATGTAGTACTTTTTACCTTTTAACAGAATTTATGTTGGTTATATTATTTTAATTTGGAATTATCTGTATGGCTACAAAAATGAATTATTCTTTTTTAAATCAATTTTAATTTGTTTTAACCTCGTATGTCACTTTTGTATATTTTCTTGTGCAACTTTACTTCTTAATCATAATAGTGCATTTTGCTGTACAATCTCATAAAATGAGAAAAGTTTTATTAAATTACTTAATATACGCAATTCGAGATCTCTAAATATTTAAAACATTTGAATTCTCTTTTATATTCAGTAATTCTTATTGGGTTACTTTGAGTTTTTAACTTGAGGACATGCGCTATCCAAGCGAACATTATTAAATACCTTCTATCACCATACATATTAATGTTCTTTTTTATTTTCATATACCACTGAGCATTTGAAAAGTCTTTACAGCTAAGATTTAAACTTACATTATGTGCAAGGAGCGTGGTAATTCCACTGAGCTAAGAGCGTGCGTCTTATTAATTAATTCAACTTAAAAAAACTAGTTTACCGTACCGAATGCGTGATTTATTACACTCTACATACATAATATTATGGTGTTGCTATCTTAGACAAAAAAGACATTACCCTCGGATATTTAACGAAGTGCGCTTACAAGGATATATATATATTTTACTTGATACTTGGGCATTTACTGGTCACTAGTTAGAAGGCCTAGTGCATGTTATACGACTATCAATAGTTCTACTACGTTATTGAGTTCACCGATGTACCTATATATTTAAAACTTATTTGGTAGACTTTGAAATATCTTAGTCAATCGTAAAACAACACATTTACGTGCGTCTAACCTATATCTACTGCTACCGGTTGATTTTTTTTTTCGAGTTTTGTCCGGTTGCTTATTAGTTGCTATTTAAACAATAATTACTGGTTTATCGTTTTATTGGCTTACGCAAATCCTAATTTTTGTCTCTGCGCAGACAATGTTATGACTGTAACTTAACAACTTTTATATTTATGTTATATTAAAAATATTCGCTAGTATATTTAAGGAACTTAATTTGCATTTAATAATTAAATTAGAATAATGGGATCCGAGCCTAATCAATCTGAAATTTTAGATCGTGTTATAATGGGTTTTACATATAAAAGTGCTATGTATGTATATTTGTTTTTTTTTTATATATATAGATTAGAATGTATTTTTTTTAAAACAAACTGATCTTTTATTATTTCTACGTCCAGTATTAGTTTTAAATAGTATAAAACATGTCAACACATTTCCTTTCTTCTATAAATCTATTTAGTAGCGCCTGTAGAGGAAACGCGGATGGATTATGATCGATTTGAAAATTCAAAACTTATACTAAATATGTATAAAACTTGAACCGTGACCATATCGTGTAAAAATAGCAAAAATCAAACATTCTTCTGTAATTGATGTCATTGTTACTGAAAATAAGTATTCTTCAAGAGACATCCGTGCGTGCGTATTGTTTTTAAAAAACCAGCTGCTTTTTTGCGCTTTTTAACATAAGATTACCATTTTATTTGTTTTTATAATACCAACGCATTTGTTTTAGCAAATGGAGGATTTTTTAATGAATTATAATTATCGCTATTTTATTACTCTTCCATCCATTTTATTATATTTTTTGGCTACGCACGCATCGACTCGTCAAACTATTCTTGTAGTACTCATTTCCAGATGGTACCTACGTTTTAGATAATAAAATTGGTGTTCAATTGTTCAGATAATCAAGTTTATCAATACCATTGATTTCATACATTGCGTATGAATTGTAATTGTAAAAATAAAAATGAACGTGAAAATGTTGTATTTTTATTCGCACCAGAATTCCTTCAAATAAAATACGCAATTTTAGAACATTTTTTATTTATTCAATAAAATATCACAAATAATTTGCTTTAAGCGACAATAAAATATAAATCAAATATAACGATGTTTTATAAGTGTGCGTAAGTATCGTAACGCAAGTCATTTTATGACTATTGTATGTATACATATATATATCGAATCACACAATTTATATTCCTCGAATTCGAAGACTTCATTTCTAATACGTAGATCCTTTTTTATACCTATACATCATATGTTGTAAGCTTTTATCACAACAATCAGACTAAAGATTCTACTTTTCCTAGTCGTATTGCTTCATACTTGTTAATTTTTAATATTATAATAATTTATATTGGAAGTTCTTGAAGCAAATAGTCAAAAGTAAACAACGAATATTACTAAATCCAAGCGACTAGTACCTAAGTAATTTTAATTTCTAATAAAAATTTTTGTATGGAAAATAGGTTAATCAACATATTTATGTATTGCACACAATCAAGATACTAATTATAATGTTAACAAACAGTTTTATGTATTAATCTGTTAGTAAAGAAAATATTACGTAGATATTCTAATACATAAATTAATACAAAATAAGCTATATAGCTAAGTGAATAGTAGGGTGTAATCGCGAACTTACTAGAACTATTTCGGGACAACTATCAAATAAATGTGTATGTATGTGTAGCTACAACCCATGCACTTATAGTAATCTAAGTACAAAAATAGGTGTGTGTGCGATTCACACACGATAGAAGTGAAACTTAATTTTAAAAGATGTTTTATATTTTATTTAAACAATGTGCAGTATACATACACACCGACATTTGCTCTCTCGCTCTGGCTCACACAAAGAGGAGAGACCGATAATGTGCGTTAAACGTTTAACATTTAACGCTTGGAAGTCGCATAAGAAGTTTCACTTCAAAAATAATTAGTAGTTTGCCGATAGCATCAGGCAAAGAACCTCTACAACAAACAAATGAATTACTGGATGTTACCATTATTGACTTTTTATCACAATAAGATTGTGTAAAGCCATGATATATTTATACCCATTCTCATATAAACATATTCCGAATGACACTTGTAGTTGTGCTCTAACTATCTGCGCTGACGCACTAAATAAACAGTGGTTTCCGACCTTTTCTTTTGGGGCATAGATTAATTTTAAAACTTTATCGAACCGTATTTTAGTTCTTTGGACCACTGGTTGAGAACCACGCTCGCCGGGCCAATTCCGATCGATTGCGTCCAACGCATTCGTGGATACAGAGCAGATAGTGTAAGTACAAGGAAAAGTAATATAGTAATGAAGTGATTTGATACAAGTAACATCTATGTCTTTATATTACTAGAATTACAATTTTATCGAGTTTTAATAGGGATGTGCTAATTATTCGACCACTTCGAACATTTTGAACTATTCGAATATTACAATTTTTAACAGTTTTACAATATTTTTTAGCGTTTCAATATATTCGAATACTATTCGCACGGCCCTAGTTTTCAACTATCTTACTGTGGCATGATCGTGTAATCTGCTAGATGCGTAGTTTTATAATGGAAAAGTCGTCACTGGTAATCTGATATATGATTTCAGTTTTATTTCCTTTGATTTAAATATGCTATATTTATTGTAAATAATGTAGAGCTTCATATAATCATTAGTGCGAATAGTGCCGTCAACTATTCATGACTCGCAATACAAGTAGGTCACTTTGAATGCGTGACGGTTTTTCTTCCAAATATGTATCATAAATGCTTCTTATATTTGGACATCGTCAATACAATACACTTCTAAGATTTTCGATAAATCCATATGAAATAAATCTTACTGTTAACGTTTTAAATAACTTTAATATCATTAATTAAACAAAAATACAAACGTTATTATATAAATAACTACTAACATGGAGAGATTCCATAATAAAAAAGAAATAAAATTTAAAAACAAAACGGGTTCGTAGACAGATTTAAACACAATATGTTTAGTGTTGCAAACAAAATATTCAGTAAATATCTCAAAATATAATTTAACGTTAAAAAATAAAATTGCATACATTTCTTAAATTTAAAGCGATTGTGTATATATGAGATACTTTATATAGATCATTCTCACGTCAAGAGTCGTAGCACAACCTTATGAACAATACTCGATAATGTGGGCAAACTGTGTGTATACATACCTTCGTACAACGGTTCATACCGCAATTCAGCAATACCGTAAATTCAGTCTTGTCTTTGTCGGTGTTGCAGACAGCGCCGACTTTAGCTATCCTAGCGACCCGGGATAAATATATTGCATTTGGTACTTTAATTTCTTAGTTCTGCCTTACAAAGAAAGAAGGGCGCATCTTTAGATTTTCGCTAATTAAGTTTTATTTATATTCGGAATCAAGAAATTGATTTTTTCCCTATATCTTTCCTTTCATGTTATACTTAGTTTAAAACTGAAATAGCTGGTGTATCTCCATACATATTTTTCGACATTTCTCCGGTTTGGGTTTTAGTTAGTTGCGCCTCTTTTCCTTACGACGAAAGAGTATTCATACGTAACTGATATAAAGCAATACTTTTAATAGTTCAAAGTAAAAAACCATTGCTTTGTGCTCACGACTCGTGACGGAACAACTTATCTACGGTAAAAAGGCTAATTGAATAATATGTAAAGTCTGCCACATGCGCGTTAGTCGGTTAGCCTTTCCACTGTCGATATATTACTATGAGGAATATAGGAGATTATATAAGAGATAATTTCGTACATGCTTTCAATGAATTTGAGCGTTTGATTAATTACGTTTTATGAGAGGTGCCTCGTCGAGCAAATGTTCAAGTTGCTTGACGTCTGTGACGGGCAGAGAGCAAGCGTATCGCCGGCACACGTACGCCGTCGGAACGTCACCCGACGACCTGATCCTATTTAACACTGAAAACGAAATCGTACTCAAGATAATCCTTTCCCATTGCAGAATCATTTATTATAATTTTGATATATATAGGATACTAGCCGTGCCCGCGGCTCCGCTCGCGTGGACTACTGAATTGTGTACGCAAATTGTGCTGCCTCAAAAATGTTTATTGCGGGTGACCCTTAGAAGATACGACATATACTAACAGTGACGTTTTTGTGGGTCTTCTTAAGATCTACAATTATGTGGTACATTAATTTGATATATCTCTTATAGTTTACTCAGCTGAGCTTGAATTTAACAATAAATTTGAATTAAATAATGAGTGTTAAATCCAGTTGCTAGACAGAATGATATATTTTCATCTTGATGATGGTGGTAGTTAACTAGATGAGCAGTACAAAATATCCTACTCAAACGAACTAGATTCATTTTAATATTTCCTAAAACCGAAACACTACATGAATGATTGTTTTTCTGTATATGTTTAGTATTTGGTCACAATCTCATCTGATGTTTAATTACAATGTGGCCCAAGATGGTAACACGCTAAGTCTAGTCGGGGAACTGGCTCTCAAGTGCAGCAGCCGAAACATACCAATAGGTGCTTGGCGAGAGACACAAATTAACATTAGTAGCTAGCCAGACGGACATTAGAAAATGTCCACTACCATGCTATGGTTTCATCACGACGGCTCCCACGCATAAAGTCGAAACACATTCTTTGAGTAAAATTGTATTTTTGTGTCATTAGAACCATAATATACCGTATTAAACATTCCTGAACCCTAATTACTGAATTACTGTTTTCCTGAATACTAATATCTTCTATAAATTATGAGTTTTTGAATTACACAAATGAACTATATCAGTAACGTTTACAAAAATAGCTCTCCTGAAAAATATCGTTTTTTGCCTTACGACCTTATGCGTGGGAGGCGTCGATCACGGTGTTTTCCTTCACCGAAAACTCGGCCTCATCGCAGGAATTTCCAACTCAAATCGATCAACACTGTGTCCGTAGACGATAACATAGAGCCATCATTGCGGGCTGTACTCAGCAGCGACAAAAGAAGGCATGCATGTTAGCTACTTCTATTACAATAACTATGAAGAAATTAACATGATTTGATGTCAACTTAAGAATAAGTATGTAGCAAGATAATAAGACAAAAGTAGAGTGAGACAGCATAAATATCGGACTCACGTATCTCGGACATACCGGCGGGCGAGTCCGAGGCGGGGTCGGCGACGCAGAGCACGCGGCCGGGGAGCAGGCGCGTCCGCACCACGCGCAACAACTCGAGCGTGCGCGGGTCGGAGCACCCACCCGATATCAGCACCTTCAACGTGTATTTTCATTATTCATTTATACCAAACACTGTATACAAATCTCTATATATTATTATTATTTACTGGAAATTTGTGTGTATAAGTTTGGTAAAGTGCATATAAAAGTATACACGGTACATATAAAATAAAACCCATTTTTTATAATTTTTGTGTCTGTCTGTTTGTTTGTTCTGCTGGGTAATCTCCGAAACGGTTGGTCCGATTTCGACAGGACTTTCTCTGGCAGATAGCTGATATTATAAGTTAAAACTTACCGTAAGAAGACTTGCAAGACACATCCACAGAACATAAATTGTTACGTCGTGAAAATTATGACATAACTTAAACATACATTTCGACTATCAATTATCTTTGAAGAATAAATTTTGATACCAATAATAGTTATAAAAACATTTTCCACGAGAAAATCCTAAATAACTTCCCTATACAATGATTTTTGTGAATTTTCGTATCTTTTTTGTTACTACGTGCATTCTGTTCTTTCTGTATCACTTAAAACTAGAGTAGATCAAAATAATAAAACCAAGAAATTAAAAATTAAGCGTACGAATCGAAAATTAATCGATCGCCGTTGTACATTTAATTTATTAATATGTTTAATTTCGAATTATTTACGTAATTCCTACATTTTTACTGCAACCACAAGCAACGAAGTGTACTGACTGGAAGAATTAATCATGTTCTTTAGAGTCAGGCATTCAATAATTCAAGTGTACCAGATTGCAATCTCAATAATTGTTAAGTTTATTTTTCTTATTTAATTTACCCATTCCATCATTTCAAGCGTAATAGTATTTTCGATTGTATTTAGTTCTAAAAAATAATTGATATTCGTAAAATCAATTTACAATTACAATTATGCTAAATCTCTAAAGTAAACATTTGACATGTGTCGTGGAAGTCTTCTTACGATGAATGAATAATAGGCCGCTTTTATTTTAGAAAAATAATTAGGGTTCCGCACAAAAAATAAAAGCTTTTTAGTGGTTCACGCGAGCGGAGCCGCGGGCACAGCTAGGAACTTATGAACAATAATTAACTTACTTAATAATTATTACGTGATATAATGAATTTTAACAAACCTGAGTAGGAGAATCAGTGTAAAACATAAGTGCTGACATCATCTCAGGCAACGCTGTCGGTATCTCAGTCAGTCGTTGTGAGAAAGCGATTAGTAGTTTCATGGCCATTTCCCTTTGTTTCTCGCCGCCCTCGGCCGCGGTACTTTTGTTAGCATACGCTGCTAACCGTTGTAAATTGTGACAAGACACACTGTTACCTGACGGCTCAGCTCCGTCTTGATCTGTAATTTTTTTGTTGCAAAATCATTTTGCACTTCTTTTTATGTGACGATGTGGTCCAAGGTGTTAAAACGCTAACCCTAGACTGGCTCACAAATGCAGATGCCGGTACACACCTATAGGTGCTTGGCTTAGGGTGATGGCTGACCAGGTGGGCATTAGAAACCGTCGTACCGCCATGGTTGGTATGGTTTCATCACGATGTTTTCCCTTACCGTAAGCTCATGTAGGATTTCAACCCACGAAGATGAACGCCGTGTCCGAAAACGTTACCACTGAGCCATCATTGTTTCAAATGACTATAATGTCGCTTAATTCTAATTAATTGAGAGTTTTGTATGTTTAAATAGGCCTTGGTCCTTAAATGTAACAGTCGGAAGTATCCGAATATGTCAACTAACGACGACATTTAAGTTTTATTCTCAAAATATAAACAATTGTTTGCTAACTTTCCAGAGTAGATTGTAATTTAGAGACTAACTCCGAATATTTGTTTATTGATTGACATTTGAATAATTTTTAACAAGAATTATAGTAAACACTCTGACCTTCTTTCAATCTTAGTATGACAGTCTTGTCATCTGTGGAGCATGTGAAGTATCCCCCAAGTTCACTATCCCAATACTGTTCATTTTGTGTTTGTTGTAATTCGCGAGCCCATTTCAGCCACTTAATATCCAATGATGCCTCATACAAATCTAACAAACCTTTTATGAGGAAAGCGTAATCATCCAGGAACCCTTTAATTGGTTGTTGTCTACGAACATACCATTACATTAAGTATTCAAATATAAAAATGTACAACTAGCTGTGCTCGCGGCTCAGCTCGCGTGGACTACATAATGCTGCTGTCGGGCGAGCGCACGTGCGGATTGTGTCTCCCAAAAATGCTTTTTGTGGGTGACCCTTAGAAGATAGATATATGCTATCACTGACTTTTTGTAGGTCTTTTAAAGATCTACGATTATGTAGAACATTAATTTGATATAATAACTCTTATGGTCTACACAGTGTAAGCGATTTAAGTGCCCCCAAAATATAAAACTCAACGTCTCTCTGCTTGTCTGTCCGTTTATGTTCTTTTCACATCAAAACCACTAATTCGATGTACATGGTTATTCCTTAAATTCATAGATATGATATCTGGCCAGGTTATAGGATATATGTTGTTACATAAAGTAACATACGAAATAAACAGTAACGATAATGGTGAATCAATTCGGAAAAAATAAGCCTTTGTGGTGATTAAATGGCTTATGCTGAGTAAACCATAAAATATATATCAGATTAATGTGATACATAATATTAGATCTTAAAAAGATCTACAAAATAGTCAGCGATAGCATATATCTATCTTCTGCGGATAACCCACAATAAGCATTTATGTCTTCAGTCTTTTTAACGGGGGCAGAACGATTCGACTGACGGCATTGTGTAGTCCACGCGAGCGAAGCCGCGGGCACAGCTAGTATTACATAAGAAAGATACTGTGTAAGAATTGAATGCGGAGGCAAAAAGTTATTAGGAAAAGAAATTAATAATTAATTTTTATTACGTATGAAATATTAACTATACTTACGGCTTAACGATAAAGCCTTCATCACTTTTATAACAGGAATGAAACAAAGTGTTTGTTTCAGCATCATATAAATGTTCTTTAATAAAATTCGCAGTTTTGATTGCATCTTCTACATACTCCTTTTCACCTAATCCTTGTCCTGCTTGTGCTAAACCAGCTAGCATTAAACCATTCCATGAACACAGGATTTTTGTGTCCAGATGCGGCCTAGGTCTTTTTTGGCGTGCATCATATAACATTTGAAGGGACTCCTCAATAACTTTGTTAAACTGATCAACTGATAAACCAAACTTCATGGAACATTCTTCCTTAGTTCCATATATTATCAAGACATTTTTGCCAGTCATCTCTCCATGGGGATCGCTTTCTGGTGAAATATTTCCATCTTCTTCAACAGAAAAATAGTCACATAAAATGTCTAAGTACGAGATAGAATTGATTTTTTTGTCGCCTAAAATTGACTTCAGTTCGTCATATTCCCACACATAAAATGCACCTTCTTTTTTTACTGAAGAATTCAATGTGGGATAGGAATCCGCATCTTCGGCACTGTAAAATCCTCCAGATTCATGGCGCAGATCTCGTTTTACGTAATTTATTATGTCACGGACAACATCAGCATAAAATTCTTCTTTAGTTGCTAGGAAAGCATCAGTGTATGCAACTATTAATTGGGCTTGATCATACAGCATTTTTTCGAAATGTGGAACATGCCAATGATTATCAACTGAGTAACGCGCAAACCCGCCGGCTACGTGATCATGGATACCACCTTTTGCTATTTTTGTCAGAGTAAGCAAACACATATCTAAACATTTTTTGCCTTCCGAGTGTGTTTTATCTCGAGCATAATAGTGGAAAAGAAAATTTAAAATTGAAGCCTGAGGAAATTTTGGAGCCAAGCCAAAACCTCCAAATTCAGGTTCAAATGTTGACATATATCTCTGAACACATCTTTCCCATGTTGCTTCAGTGGGAATATTTTTTGATGTTTCTGGCTTATCCATTAGAGATAGCTCTCCAAGAACTTTCATGATATTACTGCAAGCTTTTAAACAATCACTTCGATTTTCTTTCCATTTTTTTGCGACAGTTAACAGAACAGTTTTGAAACTTGGTACACCATACTTATTATTAGGAGGGAAATATGTGCCACCAGTTACTGGATGTAATTCTGGTGTAAGAAATACAGACATAGGCCAGCCACCTGATCTAGTAGTAGCCATGATAAAAAGCATGTATACCCGATCAATATCAGGCCTTTCCTCTCTGTCTACTTTAATATTAACAAAATGTTCATTCATAATTTTGGCAATTTCCTCACTCTCAAAAGATTCTTTTTCCATGACATGGCACCAGTGACAAGTGGAGTAACCAACTGACAAAAAAATAAGTTTATCTTCCATTTTTGCTTTGTTAATGGCTTCTTCCCCCCATGGATACCAGTCTACAGGATTGTGTGCATGCTGGAGTAGGTAAGGTGATTTCTCAGAAATCAATTTATTTGTGTATTTTGGTGTATCAGTCAGTGGAGATTCCATTGTTGGTGATGTTATTTTGATTTTGTTGTCGCTAAAACTCCTTGTAAGTAAAGGAGTCGTTAAATTATTTGGACCATATGTGGATAATCTACAAAGAAAGAAACAATAAATAACATATAAAACCATCAATAGATACAAGAACCTGAAAATACTATCCTTTCAAGAACCTTAAATATTATCTTAGATAAAATACACTAATACTTTTGTGTTTAGTAACTATTACTAAAAGCCCTCAATTTATTTATTAAATCATATCAATTTTATTCAAATTAGTTTGAAAATATAATAATAATGAGGGCACTTATAGCTTTAATATATTATATAAATAGGTGCACAATAAACAGTTCACAGATATTAAAAAAGATCCAGTCTAAAAACATACTAAATACCTTGTCAATAAATTTTAAGTGATGAAATGTATACTAATTTCTTCACTTCCCATAAACAGTTACAATATATGGTGTAACTTTCATGAAAATTTTATATTCTTAATACAGTGTACTAAAATAATCAATGATAAAAATATTGCAATGTAATAATGTAAAACTTCTAGATGTAACTTAATTATAACTACATAAATTTAAAATTTTGTTACATACAGAATGTCAACTCTGACAGAATATATTCATATTGAAAGAAAATATTGCAGTAAAAATGAGTTTTTACTAAACAAATAATAATAATCTTTATAAAATTGATCTTGAAGTCCTAAAAATTCTAAAGGCAAGCAGAATACAATGTTAATATATTTTGTTCACTAAAAGACAGAACTAAACTTGAATGGATTCAAATTAAAAATAAAACAATACTTATGAATAATAATATGTATAATGTTCATATCTAAATTAGTAAACAACTAATGAATAATTTATGTGGATGTCACACACCTTTAAATGTTAAGTATATATTCTGTTCCTACATTTGTGTTTCATAATTTGAATAGATTTATAAAAATCATCCTATTAGTCTAAAAATCCTAGCATAATTACCTTTAAAAAAAAAAGTATCTATAAATTTATATGTAAAAACAACTATCGATAATAATAAATTCATATTTAAATAATTGAAATTAGTACATAAACACCTTTATTAAAATTTAGGATCGTTTGTCGTACTATAGGAATAGGAGAGGTCAGGTAGAAAAAGGTGGTTGCTCCTAACTCTTAGATACTACACCCATTACAAGGTAACTCATCTGGCCAGTTATTGATAGTCAAAGTTTCAAGGTCATATTAGAAATTTCATACCGTTTAAGCAAGCTGAGTGGCAGAAATAGATATAGGGAGGGTGGAGACACTTCCGTATCCTCTGCTACCATTCACATAGAAAAGTAAGGCTCTTGGATGGAGTCATTGGGGTTTAAAGTTCAAAGTCAAATTTGAAATTTCTGCAAAATTTAACTTACACCAACAATGATTGATATGTGATAGCTATATTAGTAGAAAGTCAGGAAGATGACAGAACTAGAAGTCAAAAATCGGAATCTTACGTTTCATTATGAAATGTTTACAAGTAATATTTTTAATGTTTCAGTTTTCTCGGAATTATCTTGAAATGAAAGCAGGGACCTAATCTCTATCATCTTCAACCTCTCTAAACCCCAATACGTGCCAAACGATTATAAATCTAACCCAAAAGCTCTGGACAAGATTTAATATAAATTACTGTGAAAAGTGATAGCTATTTTGATAATATATGTACTCATTACACAGTTCCACGTGCATAACAAATATTTTATTATTTTAAGGAATTAGCCTCTCAAAACTACTATTGTTTACATTATCTGTGAATATAAAAATAAACACAATATAAAAAGATATCAAGGTCACATAAGATTAACTTAATAACTTCCTAATAAGACTATTTTGACACTATAAGATCCTTCAGAAATTAGTCAACAATCAGATCTATAAATCTAGTGCTACACTAGTTTTCTCTCTATATAAATACCTTTTTTGCAAGCCCAAATCTTTGTGAATGCACACTGTGTGGTTGACTAGCGTCTCCTTCGTACAATTTTGATTTATATTTAGGCTTTTTAATTTATTGTCACCTGTCGAAAGTCTCCTCAATAACAAAACAGCACGACCATTAGGCATAGTAATTTTGAGGAAAAAAAATAAATAAACAAACGTGATACCGCTTTATTTACGTTTTCTTACATAATAGCACAGACTAAAATAAGTGAATACTACGTATCATAATATTCATTTTTCACTTCACGACTACGAACTACCTACCACAGAGTAGACAAACCACAGAACATTATTGAAATAAACTGTAGTACCGGCACGTTATGATGGCCGTTTTGACGTTTGTCCGTTTATGAAATTTCATATAAATTAATAATTACGTTTGAAGGAGCAAATTTATCACTCGGCTCGAATCGAAATGAAAAAGGTATTATATCGCTGGTAGCCTGAGTCGTATGCACTTCAAATCATACACCGATTTGAGTATAGTGTTTCGTCCGATATATAGATTCAGTAAACGTCGATATATTAGCGATGTTGTAGCAATATATAGATTGAACCTACCCACGTCAACCTATATACGATTCATATCACCCACTCCTAGTACTTCTGCAAATTACAGTATAGTCCATTGAAATGTTACATGAGCTTTGAATTTTTTAGAGGACGCAATTTTATTTTTGGGACATGTGTGGGTTGCATTGTGGGTAGCACAATTTGTTACAAATTATGTCTTTACGAATTTTTGGAAGACGCATAGTTTCCGAGATATCGCGAAAAAGTGTTTTCACCCCTATTTCCAAGATGGCGGCCGGAGGACAAGGGTGGTGACCCCACGAACTTGAGGTTAAGCTTCTATTGACCCCCACACGTCCCAAAAATAAAATTGCGTCCTCTAATAAATGCAATATTCGGTCCTTAAATTGTAACATTTCAATGGACTAGTAGATTTTGTCAACGTTGTCATCCTTCGACGGTAGGTGGTAAATTAGAGCTGATTACGGTACATTCACTGTAATTACGGTGCACATGGCATCACTGATGCTCAATTACAATATTCAATTCATTCAAATATATTTAGTAAACATTTGCATTTTTTTTAATCAGCTACTACTTGCAATACTAGTTATAAACCCAAAAAGTTATAAATACGACACGAATTGTTTTTTTTTTCGAATATAAATGATATTTCACGTCACTATTGTAATGTCATCATCATAGCGGCCATCATAGCGTACCGCTACTCTAGACAATATTGTTATTATTTTGGTTCTTGACTTGATTTTTTTTACTAAAATGAATAGTTAAGGCTACTTACTGGACACGCGTCCCTTAAGTTTAACTTCGTACTATTTTTCTAATATTCAAACATCCATCTTACAAGGCGGTGGCTATCTAGTTAAAAGCTTAGAACTATCCAAAGCATTTTTTAGCAACTTAAAATCAGTTCGGTAAGCAAAATGTCCTTAAGACATAAGCTCACACTCTACAAGATGTGCGTACGTCCGATCTTGACATATAGCTGCGCCGCGTTCGCACATATGTCCAAACATAACTTTGCCCGCATGCAAAGAGTCCAAAATCGGTTTCTCCGTCGCCTGCTTGACCCTCCAGCCTTCGTTAGGAACATGGACCTGCACAGGGACATGAGGCTTCCCTCGATAGAAGCCTATGTGAAATATCTCACCAGGAGATACTTCGATAGCGCTTCGAATCATCCCAACCCGCTCGTAAAATCCACCGTGAACTACGTCCCAGACAACTCGATCCCCGTTGCCAAACGTTATAAACGCCGTCCGCGAAATCTCTTTGTCGATCCCGATGACGACATCGAGAAAGCTAACAATTTCTACGCGTCCGCTCCCGCAACATATGCGTGCTCGCGCCCACGCCCGCGAAACCACCGTTCCCTCCGCAGGGGACGTACGGTTAACTTCGCTCCCGCACACCCGCCACGACCACCCTCCTCTGCGGCAACTCAAGCCTAGGTCCGATCCATCGGCATGGAGCCCTTGAGTCAAGCAGCCGTTCGCGCGATACAGTGACTCTACATTCACTAGCTTTCACAGCCATACATGACACTGCATTATACACACATGCACAACACACAGGTACATAGGTTCTGTAAGGGACCTTTTTTTTTTTTCTTTTTTTTGCCTAGTTAGATTAGACAAAAATTTTCAGACCACTAAATACACATACACATGTTCCTTCCCTCCTCCCAGGGGGCAGAAACATGTATATATGTATAGTTAGTTTAGATCGAATGATAGGGATTTAGTCAGATCGCGACTTAATTGCATACGCGCAACAGTCCGAGCCGAGGTTCGGCCACTTTGGCACCCTCGGATGTTGTTGCTTAGCTTTCGTGGCTGAGTGCCCTAAGCGCTCGCCCCCAAGCCCGGTAAAGCTGTAAAAGCCGTAAAGGCTCCAGGGCCCCTAAGGCTAACAGTATAGTCAGTTCGAAAAAAAAAAAAAAAAAAAAAAAAAAAAAAAAAAAGCAACTTAAAATGCATGTTTTTAGTTGTTATTTTATCTTTTTCAGTTGTCCACAATAAACAAATTATATTACGTAAATTTACACCAATATTACATAATATAAGGTGAAAAAACATAATTGTATTAATTACAAAAAAAAAAGTGTGGTTTTATGAAATCAAGATGTAAGTGAAACTTTTTTTTAATTTTAATAAATTACAGTTTTTACTTAATTACTCAAAAACTCGTAAGATAGCTTGGCTGGACTAATGGCATTTTCCTTCACCTCTACTTAATAGATAAAAGAAATAATACAACGAATAATATAATGTATTATTCCTAAGCAAAAAATACAAATTATTGTAAATTTACGATTATAATCCTTGAGTGCACGGCGTAAAATTCAATTATATTTGCGACAATGTAATGTAATGCAACATGCGATTGATGAACTAAAATTGATGGGGCGATAGAGTAATATTTTTTTTTTAAGTTTCACTTGCATTGTGGTTTCATAAAACCACACAATATTTTTTTTACAATAAAGAAATTACTAGACTGCACATAATAATATCAAATTATTAATTGAATTGAAATCAGAATTGCTCTGCGATCTATACCAGGCGCTTAAAAAAGGAATAATAAGAATAAGGGTATAACTATTTATTAACCAATAACTATATATTAGCAAAATGATACCAAACTGCACTGCAAAAATGTCAAACTGCTGTCGCATATGGATGGTTAATTGGCACCAAAAGTTGAAGAACGATAAAATTGGAAGCAGCGATTGTCGTTCAGTGTTATCCGAAGTGAATAGATGTGTATAATGTTGTTAAATCATCAAAATTTAGAAAATTATACGGTGTTTTTTTGTTATTGGTAGCGTGTATACTTTCATATGCATTTAGTAAAAATATGTTATTTTGACATTACAAACAGACACTCAATATTATTATATGTATAGATAAATATTTATTGAAATCTGGGCAATAATTAAAAAATAATTCTAATCGGAAATGGTACACCTTAAGGCTGTAATAATACGCCTATTGATAATAATAATAATAATACGCCATTAATCTGTCTGGCCATGAATCTATGGATTTACACACTGTTTCCATGGAGAATTTAACCACTGTTTGCTCTAGAGATTTATTAGATACTCAACGTCGGCGTGTCGTTAAGAGCAGACCATGTCCTATAAAACTGGGCAGTCAGCTCTTATAAAGTCCGTAACTTTGGCTTCAGCCAGGCTTGGGTAGTTGGTGTGTTGTGCAGAGCCTTGTTGGAAATTCCACGATATATTTTTGAAAAGTGTATTGCTAAGAGGTTTCACAACACCAAGACTTTTTAACAAAAATGAAGCTTTGTGACACGTTAATAAAACCTCCTCTACCAAATCGTGACTGACACAGAATGATGACCACGTTGCGCTTTTACGACTACTTGTGAAGCATCTTTAGAGCTAAAACTTTGTCATATTGCTTGTTACAGTGCACTTCATTTGTGAAATTTTTCATTAGTAAAGAGAAAATATCCGTTTCTTTCACCCGCGTATCGGGACAGCTAGGGTTTTGACTGATCCAGTCTCTTGAACCGTAAGGATTGATTTAGGACATGTCTTGTATATCGGCAATAAGCTCAGAGCCTCAGGTTTGCACTTTGCAGCCAGCCAGGACAGCGGCGATCGTCGATGAATTTCGATCCCTCGGTGGTCGCCGTTGTATTTCGAATGTACTGTGCTTACCAACAGGGACAGTACAGTCAAAGTGCCGAGCTACTATAAAAAAAAGTATTTTTGATGATAAACGGGAATTTTCATTTCTCGCGATAAATGTTTTTTATTTCTTTATGGGGTTTCGGCGACTTCTGATCTTAACAGAATTAACAGCATTTGTATTTCTCGCGGCCGATCCGATTTTTTATGATTTTCGACAGAGGAAGTGTTAATGTCGATAATACGATATATGAGCATACAGCTAAAGGATAGCTAAAGGCTGATGTCAAGCTTTCGAACTACCTTGAAAATGACCGACGAATTCTGTTTTCTTTAACACCCCATTCTATGTTGTAACCTTTTCACCTTGAAAAAAAGTGATCTGGCGGGAAATCGAAAAGTTTCTTACATTTATATAGTAAACGCATTCCAATTTTGAATTCAGAAAAAATAAATTAATCCGTAACAATATTTATGGCCATGATAGTTATAGATTGATAAATAAAATTTTATCCTCATAAAATATACAATAATAGTTAATTTACCATTAAAAAAAGAGTTATATCTCAATTTTTTGGTTGCCATTTGCGGCAGCAAATTGTTTAATTTGCTTGTGTTATTTGCTTTCTAGGAAGGTATTATACGAGTATAACAAAGGTATAATATTGGAACATCGACCGGTATCTTCCTGAGTC
This sequence comes from Saturnia pavonia, assembly GCA_947532125.1. Lineage (NCBI taxonomy): Eukaryota > Metazoa > Arthropoda > Insecta > Lepidoptera > Saturniidae > Saturnia > Saturnia pavonia. Next base: position 10,773,232 of record OX383908.1, read on the forward strand.
CACGGTAGGTATTAAAATCAGGATATTTAGTATAGAAATAGAGTATCATCATTCATCATTTCAGCCGAAAGACGTCCACTGCTGGACATAGGCCTCTCCCAAAGATCGCCACAACGGCCGGTCTTGTGCTGCCCGCATCCAGCGGCTTCCCGCAATCTTTACCAGGTCGTCGGACCACCTTGTGGCGGGTCTGCCCACGCTGCGTCTTCCGGTACGTGGCCGCCACTCGAGAACTCTTTGACCCCATCGGCCATCCGCTCTACGAGCTACGTGGCCAGCCCACTGCCACTTAAGTGTAGCTATTCTTTGGGCTATGTCGGTGACTTTGTTTCTCCTGCGGATCTCCTCATTTCTGATTCGATCACGCAGATAAACTCCGAGCATAGCCCTCTCCATTGCCCTTTGAGTGACTTTGAGCTTTCTTATGAGGCCTATAGTTAGCGACCACGTCTCAGCACCATATGTAATCACTGGCAACACACACTGGTCAAAGACTTTCGTCTTGAGACACTGCGGTATCTTGGACGAGAATATGTTACGTAGCTTCCCGAACGCTGCCCAGCCGATACGGATTCGACGATTGACCTCTTTCTCGAAATTGGATCTACCTAACTGGATTGTGTGTCCCAGGTAAACATAATCTTCAACAATTTCAAGCGTATAGTCTCTGATCTTCACGGGAGTTGGCGCTACATGTACGTTCGATATAATCTTCGTCTTGTCCATGTTCATTCTAAGACCAACTCGTTCAGAGGGTATAAATAATTAAAATAAATAGAGTATAAAATAATTAAAAAATATGCTTAATAATAATATACGCAAATGCTTTTTTTTCTCATAAACTGCCTATTAAAAATGCATATTGGGTCATTAATCTAAATTTGTTTGATGTTTTTTTTGTATCTATGTGTCTGTCTGTGGCATTATAGCTCTCAAACGACTTAACTGATTATGACCTAGTTTTTTTTTTGAAATGTGACTTTATCGAATTTGTTCTTAGCGATGATTTAAGAAAATCTGTTCAGCCGTGTGATATTATCAGCTCTTTTCTAGTTAATAGATGGATGTGAGCATCTTCCACTGGTCAAATCGAGTCGAAATTTGGTATTGTGTTTCTTCAATTATATTAGAAGAACATGGCAAGCCTGACCTGATGCTGCAGCATCATCTGAAATCTGCAGTATACCTAACTACTAAGTCCCTACCAACTTACAGAAGATATATCATGTTTGGGCTAATTAGAACGGTCTCAATGAATAGTTTCCTTGTGTCGAAGGATTTTTAATTTTTTAATTTACCTTGTCCTATCATGTCACGTATCCGTGAGTATAAAATCAATATCTATTTTTGTAAATTTTCGTATGTGTATATTTTACAGTTTTATTATTGTATACATAAGAAAGCATTCCTTCCACAGAGTAATTTATATTATACTGAAAATTCCTTCACTGAAAGCTCCCTACGCAAAACCAAGTAGTTACCTACCTACTCAAACTGCAGTACATAATTATAATACCAATAAATAGTCATAGTTTGAGGTCGTATTGTAAAAGAAAAATCCTAAGGGAATGAAGGACTTTTCTTCTTTTTATTTAATGTCAACGTGTCAATACAGAATTATGCCAATGTCACGTGGATAAAATATTTGTCTAATCTTCAGACTTTAAGCAAGGCTTTAACAAGGTGGTGGCTCTTTTATTGAAGCAGTCCAGGGAGTTTTTGTGGCAACTGAAAATTCATGCTTTTAGTTATCTTTTTTAATTAATTGCACTTGATCACAACAACCAAACTATATCACGCGAAATATAACCAATGGTACATAATATAGAGCCATTTAGTTTATGAATTTCAGTAAAAACCACAAGACGAAAGATCAAGTTCCAACTAAAAACACTGAAGGGCTTTTGAAAAATACTTTCTTAGTACCGCCGTCTACATATTAGTAATAAATTTCACGTTGCTTGAAATCGTCAATATCTTCGTAGGTATGGTGATTAACACAAAACACTATTACTGAGTGATTAAGCTTCTGCTTCTTTATAAAAAGTTATTTGCTTTTGTACTATTTTGTACCTGTACCAATGTTTGCCCGGGTGAAGCTGTAAAGCCGTTCGAGGCTTCAGGACCCTAATGTACAGCAGTATAGTCAGTTCGAAAAAAAAATGTTTGGTAACCTAATAAATTAGTAATACAGACTCGGCTTAACCCAAGGCTATTGAAGCTCGAGCCAACGTCAAAAGAACTAAATGTTTTCATGAAATATATATTCGTCTTAACTTTCATCAAACTATATACGTTATATAGTGTTTTTTTACTTTTAACAGAAAGGGGGCTGATCAGATTTTAGCACTCTGGAAATATACTTAAAACGTTCACATAAAGCACATTTTTAATGTAAATAATTCATCCATTTAAAACCATTAAAAATATACCACACATGTAACATTTAATTATTCACTTATTTTTATCATTCAAAATATTTTTGGGCACGGAAAATTGATTGCAAAACTTTACCTTGATAGTAGTTGTTTTTGTTTAGGTAATGAATGGTCAAAACCTCGTATCGGTTAGTGCTTATCATAACAGCATCCACTTTACATTTACAACGATAGCTCAGCTATAAAAGGGCATACCCAATGCATATTTTATAGGATGTAGCTTCTTGGTACTGTAATAGTACGCATGCGCGAACCCAGACGCCATTCTTACAGCCATTAGGCCAAGTATTTTGACGTTTAATAAATGCTCAATACGTTGCTTAGCCTAAATAATGTGTTCTTGACATGAAACATAATATTTTGGAAATGACGACTTGTGTGATGTTTCCGTTATGATAGTGACGTTATTGTTAAAATAAATTGTTTATGGTAAGTGTTTATTGGTTATGTTTTGTTCCGGTTTGTTTTCATTGGCTGTAGTATTTACGATTATATGCCTACTTGTATTATACTTTTGTAAATACTAATGATTATGTTAAATGTTGTATAAATATTCCTAGAAATCTACAAAAACCATTAATGGCATTATAATTTAAGTTTTCATATATAGGTAAATATGATAGTAACTAGGTAGGTACCTACTTTAAATACTTAGTTAAAACAAATTGTAGTTTAAAATAATTAACAATGTTTTAATGATGTAACTCCTTTTTAAATATAAGTATAAAAATATACTTAAAATTACTTAGAAAACTATCAAACATTTAAAAAATATATATTTTAATTTTTAAATACACGATGTAGAAGAATTGATACTAACCGAACAATTTTTTGGAGATGTTTATTTAAAATGTCCAAAAATATTGCTCGTATCGAGTATGCTAGGATAATGTTAACTGGGGTATGAAATTGCGGTCCGTTACCATAGCAACGACAAGAGGGTTGTATCCCCCGCGCACAGTTTACTTTTTCCTCCCTTATCTTGTACTTGGAAACATTCAATTGACATCTCATGTAGTTTCGGTGTTCTTAATAACTACTTTTATTGCCCCGTTTAAATTAAAGGCACGAGTTTGTATCTTTGCGATTTCATTGCGATTAGCTATAACATCGGAAATAAAACGTTCCAAGGTTAAAACTAAAGAATGGCTTCCATCTGGTTTAGAAATAATGACGGGGTAATTCTATAAACCTGGGGTTACGGCTAGTTCACAATAAGTCCATTATACAGTAGCGTTCACAATTACAAAACCTTTATTCAATACTGGAGAGCCTGAAGGCCACTTCTCAAAATATGTATTCTTATAAACAAGCCAAGTATGAAATATGTATTGGGTAGTATAAAGGGAAAATAAATTAGTATTTTAAATAAATAAATATAATATATAAAATAAATATTTCAAGTAATGCTAAATATAAGTAAAGGCTAATGACAAACTACAGTAATTTCCCAAGTTTATTATGCTTAGTATTCAGTTAAAGCGACTGTTTTTATTTTCTCTAATCAGTGTCTTTTAATATTAACCGGACTATAAGAATATGAGATATTAAAAAAAACATATTTTATTTCAATAACGTAAATGGAATACTTGTTTGAGTTCGTATGATATACTTTAATTTAACTTTAGCGTTTGATCAATATCTTATATAATATTAAGTGATGATGCTGCCCAAAATATTGACACACAGCCTAAAGTGACTAGCTCTTAAGTGTAGCTTATCGAACACACGTATTGGGTCTTGTAAAGCGATGATAATTCATTGGTTGGTTAGCTACTACTGTCATATTAATAACCTATGACCAAGCATCTATTTGTATGTACCACTAAATATGCCCCACGGCTTACCCGTGTTAGAATTCGAACAAAATCTCGACGACACAACCGCCAACGAGCCCTATCGTTGTTCGACTTCCCGTACTTGCCTACAGCTTGCCAGATTGTTTGACGTTCATAGTTACTGCTCCGCTCCTTAAGGTCGTAGCGTGAAATAGCCTATATTATTCCTCATGAATCTAGCTGTCATATACAAAAAAAAAATCGAATCCGACTGGTAGTTCTAGATGTTAGCGCGTTTAAACAAATAAACAAAAAAAAATTCAGCTTTATTATACCTACACGATTTACACCTATACACGTTGTAAAACACTTCATTCAAGGAATTTTGTTACAGGTCTACCAAAAAAATTAAAGAATACGAAGAGAACACGTGCCTTACGAATGTTGGCCATGTTATTTTAGACATAGATTAGATCTAGTATCTTACACATAATCTTACAAATTTCGATTCAACATACTTGTACCTATATGTAAATCACTCATCGTCCAAAACTTTATCATTCTGATTAAGCACCTAGATCTTTAGAAGTAATATTTGTGGAGTTCATATTTGGAAAACTCAGGAAATTCTGGTTCTTCGGCAGAATATTAATTGTTATGTACTTTATTTTAAAGAGTTAATATTGAACTTTAGTAAAATGATTTTGGGAGTTTAAAGTTGTCAGTGTGATAGAGTGGATGGTGTTGTCAACAAGATGTCAGTGTGGGTGGGGAGAGGCGGCGAGGACAGCGTGCCACCGACCGCGTCCGACGTCGCGCCCGCCACTCTCCTCTCTAACAACACCTCAATGGAGTCCGGGATTGAAGCAGGAGTACTACCGACCGTCACAGGTTCACTCGCGTCAGCCCGAGACTCGCTCGGATCATTATCCCGGGCAGCAGAACCCCTCTATGATACTGACCACACGGATCTTGGTTCCGAGTTGGACGAGGCGGAGATACGGAGGGAGCTGATGCACGATGTAAGTTTTTCTATAAAATCTTTTTTTTAATTGTATGTTTAGCGTTTGTCCGGCTTCTCACCTGATGTTAAGTGACGATATGGTCGAAGGTGGTAACACGCGAAGCTTATAGGGAGACTGACTTTCAAGTGCAGCTTCTGCAAGGATGGTAGACGTACCAGCTTTCAGAGTCTTATACCATGTACCAGGAAAATATTATGCTGGTACACAATAATAAGTTTCAATATCGATCAAAACCCTTGGTGTTTTGCTCACCGAGGAACTAAAAATAATAATACGGCGCTTTTTTTTTTTTTTTTTCGAACTGACTACACTGTTAGCCTGAGGGGCCCTGGAGCCTTTACGGCTTTTACAGCTTTACCGGGCTTGGGGGCGAGCGCTTAGGGCACTCAGCCACGAAAGCTAAGCAACAACATCCGAGGGTGCCAAAGTGGCCGAACCTCGGCTCGGACTGTTGCGCGTATGCAATTAAGTCGCGATCTGACTAATTCCCTATCCGTAATTCGATCTAAACTAACTATACATATATACATGTTTCTGCCCCCTGGGAGGAGGGAAGGAACATGTGTATGTGTATTTAGTGGTCTGAAATTTTTGTCTACTCTAACTAGGCAAAAAAAGAAACAAAAGGTCCCTTACAGAACCTATGTACCTATGTGTGTTGTGCATGTGTGTATAATGCAGTGTCATGTATGGCTGTGAAAGCTAGTGATTGTAGAGTCACTAGTATCGCGCGAGCGGCTGCTTGTCTCAAGGGCTCCATGCCGATGGATCGGACCTAGGCTTGAGTTGCCGCAGAGGAGGGCGGTCGTGGCGGGTATAATACGGCGTCGTATATACGGGACGGGAGACGAAATAAGGCCCCTGAGGTTTACTTAATTTTGTTGCACCAACGAGCTAAAAAATAAGAGGTCCTTCACGCGGCTGACGACAGTACTAGGCCAGGGCCTAGTAATATCAGGGTATTTGCTATTTTCTTGGGCGTACTAGCTTTTTTTTCAAATTCCAACTTTTTGCGACATCTGTACCAGTTTTAATGGGCCACTATCTACCATCCATGAGCTGCCCGAACATTTATAGGTGCTTGGCGACAGATTTTCGACTTGACGATGAATAAAGTTTTCATCACGACAATTCGAACTTATATCGATCGATAATACCTGAGCAAGACGATACATTAACCCATCATTTCTTAAATTAATATTATAAAAATAACGATAAATAAAAATAAAAGCATTAATAAATAAAATATAGGACTTTATTTTTTACACACAAATAATGATGACTATATTGTTCTGCTTTGCAGAAATGGCGACTCCTGTTTGATCGAGTAAGTAAATATATGGAGATAATTAATATTTTTACTTTATCTTTCCTCTTATGTGTGTGAATAATATTATAACTGTATAAAGGTGTAAACGCCTTAATTTAATTGAGCGAAACTTTGTAAGTACATTAAAGTCACCTTAAAAAAAGAACTCATGTACTGTAAATGCGATACTGCTTGTTAGGTTTACGAATACGTCCTGAGATAAATAATTGTTCTCTTTCAAATATTTAAAAATGAATTATCTATGTCATATACCATGGATGTATGCTAATTCGCTATAGGTTTTTACTTATAAGAAGTAAAAAAAATATATCTAAATGTTTAAATAAGTTGAACGGGGAAAAACGCTTTAGAAAATAAAAAATATTATGCTTTTCAATTAATTTTACTAATACATTATTGTGTTCACTTATTTATTCTTAAAAATAGAAGGAACCTGAACTGAATTAGTAATTCGAAATTTATTTATCAGATATGTAATAATTTATTTGATGGTAAGAGAAATAATAAGAATATGTTATGAGTTGAAGGCTACTGAAATCAATTGTTACTATTTTTAAACATAAATAAGTAGACTAAGTAAATTAATTAAATCTAGGCATTGTGAAATATTATAGAATGGGGTTATTCGAAACTCCTCACTGAAGGATGGGACGTCGTAAAATTATTTTAGATGACACACAAGTTCCCTGATTATGTCAGGGGTGGCCTTAAGGAAATATAAAAATAAAAACATAAATATAATCGTGTAATAGATTTTTGTAAATTTTTCTTCTACATTTTTTGTCGCCAATGATACTAGAAATTAATAGGGTAATTTATTTGCATCAACGACGAAAAAAAACTAAAGGGTTGTCATAACTCTTACATGAGGAAAACAATCATTTGTAACGGTCGTAAACCCGCTGTCTCTCCCCATAAACAATGTCCGTGTTGAACGCGCATAATTTCACCACAAAAACGTTTACGATCCGGAAACAAATTTCATAGAATAATCTTTGTTTTTGACTGATTAATATGTAAAGAGGCAAGTTATAAATGTTTCTCAGGGAGATAAAGGCAGGCGGTAACGCCGAGATTCAAACGGTGAGTTGTCACGTAAAAGGCAAAGAGATAATAATAAGTAGTAGATTGGGGCGCTTTAGTGGGGTTTTTTGTTCCACTGTTTTTGGAAACGAATGAATATATCGTAACTGAACTACGCACATGTGTGAAGCGGGTTGGTGATAGCACGTTCTTATGATATTCAGAATGCCATGTTGAAATCATAATCAGGTGTTGCTGCCTACTATACGTGATCACGACGAAGAACTGTTTAGTTTTTAGTGATGTTAAGCAATTTTTTTTTACTTTACTATGAATCTAACTCGGTCATAACAAAAGAGGCTCAGAGTTCGAAATAGTAACGTCAATTTATATATTTCATTTCAATTGTAATAATTGTATCAGTTATGAAATATTTTTGGTTACTTTAACATTGTTTTTAGTAGCACGGTAAAGTGATAGCCGCCATGTTCTTGATGACACAGTACAATCTAAAAACTACGGCAGTCGATGAATGAACTGAGAACTGAGATGGAACAGAGAGAATTGTGAACTGAGATTGAATAGATTGAGAATGAACTGAGAGATCGGCAATCAATCGCCAGTCATCGCTGTCATACCGGCCTGCAATCAGGATCTGGATACAGATTCTTACCCTACCCTTTCCTATCCTATCCTTACGCTTTCCTATCCGTACACTTAACTAAACATTGTTTAGATTTTGGATATTGTTGCAGTTTGATCCGGAAGGTTTCGGTGAGATACCCTGGCCTGACTTTTTACAGACCTTACATCACCCAGATTTTATAGCACAGGTTCCGACACATAAACGCGAGGTTTGTTCATTTGCAATTTTTTATCATAAGTAATATATAAGTAACTAGACTGATGAAAGCATGGTTAAAATAAGGCATAGTTGATTAAAGTCAATTATTGCTTTCAACAAATTTATAAAAAAATAATAATTATACAAGTAAAGTGGCAAACAAGCATACGGCCCGTCTTATGGTAATCGGATACCGTAGCATATGTAAGCTTGTGATATTATATCACTAGAGTGTTGTCGACCTAGAACCCTTCTTACCAAAAGAGCTCTGGAAATCCTACTCACGGCATGAAAACAACACAGGGTTGTTTCGCGGCGATCTTCAGTAGGGTTGAGGTATATCACCAGTCTGGATGCACCCATTAAAGAGAAATTTCATTGCACCTTATTTCTCCGTGCCTACCAATGATAGTAACTACTTCTATAATAAACAAAAGGTTCCAAATTGACCTTTTTTTGCGACCCCTAACTTTTTTATATGTATATCGATTTCAAAATTGTTTTTGTATATAATAAAATTTCCAGAAGGGCCAATATGTTTTAAAGAATTGCTAAAAGTATTTCCTCATAACGTCCGACGAAGAAATCATTGTGGCCGAACAGTTAGACCTGTGGAATATCGATCCGATGTCTTCAGGTTCGAATTGTGCTACCACAAAAAAACTTACTGTGGGTGATCCTTAGAAGATAGACATATGCTATTACTTACTTTTTATAGGTATTTTTAAGATCTACAGTTATATAATACATTAATTGATATATCTCTTATTTTTTACTCAGCGTAAGCCATTTAATAGCCTCAAAAGCGTATTTTCTCCGAATTAATTCATGATTATCGTCACTGCTTATTTTGTGTGTTACTTTATGTAACAAAATATATCATTTAACCTGGCCAGATAACATATCTATAAATTAAAGGAAAAATCATGTAAATCGGATTAGTGGTTTTGTGTGAAAAGAACATAAAAGGACAGACAGACAGAGAGATGTTGAGTTTTATAGTAATTATAGATCATAGGTTACAGAATCACAATATTTTATTGACTATAGTGTATTAACAATACATTTTCTTTATTCAGATATTACTGGATAAAGCACAAAGTTCCAGTACGAACGCTATTACATTTCAAGAGTTTGTCAATGTGGTAAGTATTTAACTGTTGTAATAATAACTATTTATATTAATTTCTAAACACCAAATATTATGTGATCGTAATGTATGATATATAATAAGAATTAATTATGTAATTGGTGGAAATACAATTTCTACTTAATATTTGAAAAGAATAACAATAACAATTTGACCTATATTACATCAGTATGGTAGTCGGAATTCCAATACTATATCCATGTAGTCATATGTTTTCCTTTGGACCTTCTTTTGATAATCACGGCAGTTGTGGCGCAGGATAGAACTAAATTCATAGTGGGTTTGATGTAGTCACAGCTTACCAAAATTGTTTACCTAACATCTTTTTTATTTGTAAATAAATAGTTAGATATCTATTTTAGACTGTAATAACATTTTGCATTAACGTATTTCTGAACCAATTATCACTAAGTGTTAGCGTTTATGAACATCACGTCGATCGACCTGAGTTCGAATCTCTACAATGAACCTTATTTTTCGGTGAAGGAAAAGATCGTTATGAAACCATAATATGGTGATAGGCCAATTTCTAATGCCCACCAGGTTAGCTACAACTCTCAAGTTGAAAATCTGTTACCAAGCAATTATAGGTGTTTTTTGGCAGCAGCACTCGAGAGCCAGTGCTCCACTAGGCATCCTACCAGGCTTAGCGTGTTATTTTGGACCACAACGTCACTTAACATCAGGTGCAACTGAAACTATCAGTTGGATTCGAAATATTATTTTTGTACATGATATCCAGATTCATGAGGAATAGCATTAGGCTACCCCTCTCAGCTAACCTTAAAAATTGATTTTTGTTAAGTAAGTCGAAAGACATAGCGCATCCTAACTGCTTTATCCGCGTGCGCTGGCGTAATGGTTAATGATACGTAACTACAATGTTCTATAAAAATATTGCTCTTTAGTACATTTAAAAATGTCTATCTCTTATCCATAAGCCACAATAAGGTATTTTGTGACAAAGTTTTATTGAAAATTGAAAAGTGATTTATGAGCATTATTATTAGGGATGGCATATTAATCCTTACGAACGAACGTGACTTCATCATCAAGACAATTTTATGTAGATAAACTTTGCCCTTTATAGCATGTTATTGGAGGAATAGTTTAGGAGATAATGTAAAATTAAAATAACTCAACACTCAGCTCGGGTCAATGACTATAGGTGTAGTGGCGTGAACGAGCCGTGTGACGCATAACTCCGATAAAAATATTATCTATACTGAAGTATTATAATTTATCAATCAGCGAAATTATACGCGGGTGAAACCGCAGGGCACAGCTAGTAATTCTATAAAGTAAAAAAGACACTCTATCTATAAAAATAAAATGATTGAAATTGGAGTTGTGCGCGCATCACGCAAAAACCATTGGAAAGATAATTTTTTTATTTACTTTTCCACTTCGATGCTTGGTCTTATAAAAAAAACACGATATCTTCATAAACAATAGTTCTGTAGTCCACGCTAGCGAAGCCGCGGGCACAGCTAGTATCTGACAATTATAATGTTCTTCATTAGAAAATATTAATAGTAGGTACATATAACTTACACATATGTTTATGTAAAGAGATTAAATGCCTAAACATAGTACAGTATACTTTATCTGTATTTTTGGTAGTGATGCTGTCCAATTAAGCTAATAAATTCGTTTTCTTTATGCTCAAGTATAATAAATACGACAATATATGCGTCACCCGAAGACGGTCGTCGCGTCGGTCGCTCTTTGCCTTCGTCGTGGGTTAGAATGTCCCACTGCGCCGCCTCACACACAATACAAGACAACTAAATTAAGATGCAACGCCGATTACGGTCGGCTCGCGTCCGTTCCAAAACTACTAATGTCACAAAAACCAAATTCTACCCAAATCGAGTCTCACCTTCAACGGAATACGACTAAACGAACGCAAACGTTTGGGTAGCATTCATCCTTATAGGACCACCTTATCTCGTCCTACTGTCGAGCCTCGAAACTCGATAAGGTCCAGCGCGATTTATTACTCGGACATTTATTTTTATTTAGATATATATATTATCTTAAATGCGTATTAACACTGAACACAGTCGTTTATTAGGAATTTATTTTTGTTTAGATAACATCTTAAAAGAACCTATTCGTTTTAATTTTATCTTAAAGCGACTAATTTCAGTTTAAATTAATCTGTGAAATTCTTTACCATACCGTGATCCATTAGTCATATGTTGATTTTTATTAAAATTATTGTTAAATTTATAAGCTTCTTTAAAATAATGAGATGATTTAATCATCCCACATTCATCACTTTTATGGACGATTAAGTCAAACGGAGGTGTAGTCCTAATTAATTTAATATCCACAGGTAGACAATATTTTTAACTGTATTTGCATAAGGAATCTTAAGAAGCACTTTAAGACGACGTTATGTCGGTCATGAATTATTTCTTATACCTTGATTAATTAAGATATTTAAAAGGGTTGATTTATAATTTTATAAAGTAAATTTATACTTAGTTAAAGATTATTTTTGTTAAAACAGATTAATTATTTGAATTAAAGTGGACTTTACTTTAACCTTATAATGTAAATATGTTGACCTTCTCAGTCTTTACAGTAACACCGAAGAAGAAACTTTTTTGTTTAAGTATACCAAACAAACAGGGTAGTTTTTTTCTCGATGTTTTTATTTCCAATTACATATATTTTATTCATTATAAATATTTCAATAATACGAATTGATATAAAAACCGTCATTTGTCGATGTCGATCGATAGCTAAAAATAATATATTATTAAAGTATGACACCATTACAAGATTTTAAAACTAAATATCTTAATTTGTTTTTATGGGTAGTATATGATATTTTCCCATACAAACGTATTTAGTCATTAATTCAATAAACTGTTAAATATAAATCATTTTAAAGATCAAAGATTCCGAATTTCAAATGAAAAAAATTTTTTTTCACTCCATTATAGACATTATGTCATAGGTATTAATTACACTGATTTTTCTTGATTTGTAATTATGAACCTTACTTAATACGAGTTTTATTTTCTATAATTGAATAATTACAAACGATCATATTCAGTTTGATTTTAGACTATAAATACATATCTACAAAATTAGTTCACTTTTTTCTATAATTCTAGAACTAGAGCGATATCTTCTGTTTGAGTCAAGATCCCGTATTCAGCTTAATGTACGTCAAATTAATCAGTCAAGTTTACTTTGGAACAGGTTTATATCGATGCAAATATTAGTATTATGCTTTAGTGGTTTTCATGAAGGATAATTTATAGCATTTTAAATTATGCTCCAGGTTTTTATTTCAACTGTTGTAATATTCTTGGCTGGTATGGGCAGCGAGAAGTCACCCAGGAACAGTGTTTATTGTAGTCGTTTTAGTAACTGAGGTCTTCACGATCCAATACCTCGAGTGAGAATGTTACGCTTCCATGGCACAAGCTTGAATCCTTAAAGTTTTTTTTCGATCTGACTACACTGTTAGCCAGCTAACTAGGTCTAGGTCTAGCCACTAAGAGCCCTGAAGCCTCAGACGGCTTTTACACCTTCACGGGGCTTGGGGACCAGCCGGTAGTTACTTGCTTACAAAGTGCGTGCGGTCACAGAGCACACCTGTTGCTATTGCGCTCAGCCGATAGTGATAAAGTCAATAGTACGGATACTAAAGTCATTAGTACGGTTTCCATAATAACATCGACGATTCTCCGACATATTACATTAAATAGTATCTTATTTAATACGACGTAGAGGGAGCCGAGCCTTGTAACACTGTCTCTCAGTCGGAAACTACATAGATACGATGTGCATATTAAACTATTATAACAATAATTAATTATTACTACAAAAGAGATATTCCAAAATCATATTTTATTATTATAATAAAGTAAACAACGTTTCCATTTGCTTGACATCGTCACATTTTCCCTCGTGCATTGTTCGACTGTTTGGTTTCACCAGTATATTATAAGTTTCACGTACACAATTGTGTGTATACTCGTAAATCAAATTAAATTCGACGTATAAAGAGAGGGACAGCGGGCTCGTGGGCGTCCTTATGCGGCATTCTTATGCTAATCCGGCGAACCACATTCGAACGGGGTGGGCCAAATTGTTATTTATATTGTCACCTCGCACTTTTTTATCTCGACCCTAACTAAACTAAATTACTGACTGACTTCATTGCGAAGATACCTTGTATGATATTATTGAAAATAAGTTCGATTGATTTTATTGCTGTAATGAATGGTTCCGATGTCAAAAATCGTCCAATAACTGGTCCCCAAGATAAGTCTTTTATGGATTAAAATATTTGTTTTTGTTTTAATATGACTTCTTTATGATGCTCTTCATGGCACATTACCAACAGCCTTTTGTCATTAGCTGAGTATTATTTTTTTTGTTTTGAATTTAATAATAATTGACATGTTGTTTACTCACTCTGACCAAGCGTTTAGATTACGTTTATAAATGTAATACAGTTTTATTTATAAAACCATAGAGTTGTAATTTTTATAAGCCTACATATTCACCAAGTAGGCAGTGCGCGAGGAAAAAATACACCAATAGGATTACTTCATTTTCCTTGCCTCGCTTAACGCAGCTTTGGTAGAAAAGGGCTACTGGAACTAGGTATTTATACATACAAAAAGTGAGAAATGTGAGTGAGGAATGTGTGCAAGAGATGTGTGCAAAACGATCCACTACGCATCCTGGCACCACTCGGCTATTCACCGTTTCACAACTTCGCTAAGCATCCTCGTACCGCGTAAGCTCTTTGCACACCATTGGTGGAAACAATCACAACGTTTGACAGCGTTTCTACATATTCTCACACCGCCTAGCTACCTCCCAAATCTCTGATGGATATGCAGCCTAATAGGAAATCTCATACAAAAACTTATTACGATGAATATTCGTATCTACATAAGAATATAAATTTATTAGTCTTATTATTTCTTTAGTTCCAACGCAAACATTTGATTATGTTTTATACTAGAATATCATGAAAATGTTCATCTAAATAAGTAAAAAATATTAAACTTGGCAATTAATAGCTGATTTCTAAATAGACTAGTTAGGCAAATCTTTCGTAGGCGGCAGAATTTTCGAAGGCGGACATTTTATCCGTGACCACTAAAAACGGCGTATCAACTTAGGCAATAATTTTCTTGTTTCTGGAACAAAAACTTCATTCCAATAGAATATAAATAGTTTAATTTTTTTAGTTACTATACTATTTTTAGTTTAGTAAGAAATATAACATGGCAGCACATTGCTCACGGTCGCTAGACAGAGGAAAAATATTAAACTGTTGAAATTACTAATAACGTTTATTTTAAGAATCACAAATGGACAAGTGAAGATTTTATGTTATCATCATCATGTATACATACTTAAATATAACTTCATTCACATCATTTTTTTATCATTATATGTTTGGCGTAGTGGCCACAATCTTACCTGATGTTAAGTGACGATGTGGTCCAAGATGATAACACACTAAACCTAGTGGAATACTTGCTCTCAAGTGCAGCTGCCGGAACACACCTATTGGTGCTTAGCGACAGATATTCAACTTAAGGGTGGTAGCTAGCCAGGCGGGCATTACAAAAAACCCTACCACCATGCTATGGTTTCCTCACGATGTTTTCCTTCACCGAAAGCTCAGGCTCATTTGCAGGAATTCGAACTCACGTCAATCGACGCGAAGTCGTACACGCTACCACTGCGCCATCATTGCTTATTATCATTATCCGTCATGAAAGTGAATTTAATCGGTTTCTTTGTTAATACAACAGTTTACATGAACACTAGCCGTGCCCCGCGGTTTCACCCGTGTTAAATTTATTCGATCAACTCTGTATCACGCCGCCGCGCCACGGCTGCCAATACGCCCATGTAGAGCTCTATCATTGTTCCACTTCCCGTAATTGCTTACAGCTTGCTAGATTGCTTGACTTTCATAGTTACTGCTCCG
The DNA here is from genome assembly GCA_947532125.1 of Saturnia pavonia. Lineage (NCBI taxonomy): Eukaryota > Metazoa > Arthropoda > Insecta > Lepidoptera > Saturniidae > Saturnia > Saturnia pavonia. The sequence continues at coordinate 10,788,803 of OX383908.1, forward strand.
CTCCTTAGGATCGTAGCGTGAAATTATATAGTCTATATTATTCCTCATGATTATGGCTATCATATACAAAAATAATTTTTCGAAACTTCGAATCGAGTTTCAGAGATTTTCGCGTTTAAACAAACAAACAAAAAACTTTAACTTTATGATATTAGTATATTAAATATATATATATATATATAGATGGCTGGCTGTTAATTTTTCAAGAAACAAAAATAGTCACAGTCACAAATGAGAGGACAAAAATATCTGTCTGTCCATGAGTCGAAAAAAGTGCCTTTACTCTAATATATAGCTGTACAAATTTAAGGTGAAATTGAAGATTCCTGTTGTAGAACTTCCTAAGGTTACTTAGGTTCTCTTAGATTATAAATTATGTGTGCATAATTTACCTATATGCATACAATGTGCATACTCGATTAAATCATCTTTCAAATTAAAAAAAAACTAAATCAAAATTGAATAAGCCATATCGCAGCTACGATGACATAAATACACAGATACACGGATACACACGTTAAACTTATAAAACCATCTGTTTGCGTCGGGGGCTAAAAATTTAAAAACGTGAAAACCACATCATACGATCGAATTAAATTCTCAATGCATTGCAATAATTCTATGAAAATATAATACTGACATTGCCAATATCCAAAACTTACTGCGAGGCGACCTAAACAAAAAGAAGTTTTATACTTTACAGAAACCGCCGTATATTTGGCCGTATATTATGTAATGTTAGTCGCATTTTGTGTGATATAGTTTGGTTATTGTGCAAAAGTGAAGTGTATTATAAATAATAACTAGAACGTGCCTTCGGAGTTACGACCAAAAATTCCCTGGACATTTCTAATAAGGGAGCTAGCTACCATCTTAATAGAGCGTTGTTTGATTCTTGAAGATTAGAAATGTATATTCTATCCACAGGACATTTGAAGAATTGTGTATAAACATACGTTGCCATGAAATAATAATAAGTCAAATGAAGTTTGAGTTTCGATTATTACTTTGGTTTATTTGTTTTTTGGTATGTTTTTCTATGTTTAATTTTCTTATATTATTTTTCCTATTATTTTCGATGCCTTAACTGTATTTATTATCTATATAAATAAATAACATATTAAGGCGTTAATATTTTATATACATAATTATTAATAAAAATTATACTACTTTTTAACTATATTATAACAACTTAGTATTGAGCTATTTTTCCCACTTTCGATTTATTACCCCGCCATAATTGAACCCTTAGGAAATCGTATTTGATGGGTGAAACGATTTCCTGTTCGGAAATTAGCTACTTGGTCTGTTGTTATTCATACATTTCGTTGTTAAATAAAGTGGAGGTGACGAAGGGCTCGATTGACGCGTTTGTAGGTATTGGTTTGCCGTTTTCACAATAATGTTCTTTTGTCATGAATACGTAAATATAAGTTACTAACAACCGTTAGCGATTTTGTTCTTGATGAAGAGGTAAGAGAAAATTTGATGACATGAATTGGCCTCCTTGTTCTCCTTTGTCACCCATTCTGTTATTTTAATATCTTATTTTTTATTATATAAAGTTTTAGTAGAGTATTTATCCATGTAGAGCTCATACAGTGGTGTTTCGTATAAAAAAGAATAATAATGTTGGCATCCAAAAAAAGATGATAAGAAAAAAAATCAAAGAGTTCATCATTGTTGTATGCAAATAACATATAGGTAGTCCTCCTCGTTGATTTCGATGACAGCGACTCCAAAAACGTTTCAATTTTTTTGCCTGAGCTCTAATGTGACTGGGGAAACCCAACTTACTTTTGAAAACCCGATCACATGCAGAACAGAACAGCTGAGAGTAATATTGTATGTATACGTGTAAGAAGGCTTCGGTTTATCTTTTAACATTTGGCGTTTTGCGTCTAATATATGCAAACGATGTTCTTTAAAATATTTCAACACTTAAAGATGATAAAGCGCCAAGGTGACCGTTTTAAAGCGAACTCCTCCCAACGCGTATAGTCGGTATTGCAAGCGTTCAGATACCTTTTAAACACATTCTTGTAACGCAGATACTAACTAACGTGCTTCCGTATAACCTTTGCCATCTCGGAATAAAAGAGGGCTTTTGGCAAGCGATGGTCATCTATACAAAGTATGTGCCCACTCCACTTGAGTTGACATTGTATAAGTAGTGTTTCGATGCAGGACCTCAAGTGTCAGAAACGTGATCCTGCTGCTTTATCTTCATAATAGATCTTAGATACTTTAGATGGAACATGTCAAGTTTCTTAATTTCTGGTTTGTAAAAGCACCATATTTCTGCACCTTACAAAAGAACAGGTAAAATTAATGTCTTGCATTAACTGAACTTCGTTTTAACTCATCGGACTTCCAACCGTGTGCATTAAGTCATCCGAAGTTAGCAGCGGCTTTTACATTGCCGGATGATATCTACATAGTGAGTGTGTTGTCACACTGATACTGCTACCGAATTACCTACTTAAAGTGTACTTAGTGTGTTCCTCTAGAAAGAAAGAAAGAATTTATTTATTTATCCATCACACAACACAAACATAGGTATATAAAATTATGTATAAATAGATACAAATATAATACAAAACAATAAGTATCGTGTTGTGCGGGAATAAACAGGTCCCAGTCTCAGCATATTTGCTACACTGAATCAGTGCAGCGCTGGTATTCTGACTGGGCTTCTTAAACCGATGTCACGGACACCAATAAAAAAATACACATAGTTAATAGAAAAAATAATGCTTACAATACATACAAAAAATATATAAAAATAATAATAAATAAGAGAACAGAAATACATTTATACATATATAATAGGAAGAGTTAGTAGAAATTGCGTTGGAGAGCGAGAGGAAGTTATTTTCACACTTTTATTCATGGAGGTTTCGTATCTAGATTTAGCCCCACGTCATCAGACACGCAGCCTCTTGATGGTTCTTTAAGCATTTACATATAATTAACACATAGGACATATCTCTTTAAGAAAACGTTAATGAATGGCAGATTTTCATCTAAAGGGTGGTAGTTGGCGCGGCGTGCATGAAAAAATGTCCTTTGTATATACAACAGTACATTTGTACAGGCATTTATAATTATTGATTTATTTAATTCTCGTTTAAGATACAATATTTATCTATGTATCATCCTTTATGAAGATGATATTACGATGACAAATGAAAAAAATCTGTAGTAAAATATTTTGTAGAAGATTAGTAAAACGGCCTGTAAATACACGATTAAGTATTGCTAATCTTAAAAACACTTACACTTATGATATCATTAACCTATAGATCTTAAACGAAGATTACGTACCTTAAACACGTTAAATTTATATTCATGTGTGCAGTGCAATAGGTTAAGTGTTTCTCGCATCGATATTACAATTAAGTCAAGTATTTTCGTAAGTTTTATCCAGTCTCTAAAAAGACAACGGTTAAGTATTACCTGTCTTGAATCACAAAAAACTTTTGAGCGTCGCCGCAGACCCTTAATCAATTTATGGGGCGCTAACTGGAACACGGAAAATGTATTAAAGCATTCTGTGGGAACGAGCCACTCGCCAAACATAGTTTAAAAACAATAATATTATATATAAAAATTTTATGTACGTCTGATAGACATCAGTGATCGCGTAGCTTCTAAATGACTTGTCCGATTGAGGTCATTATCACAATAAGTATATTGGTTGTATCAAAAAGATGGCTCATAGCTATGCTAAGATCCGATATGTAGCACTATATTTGTTAATAAAAAATCTGTATTTATGGACAAAAGTGACTCATATTCGCAATTCGTCTGGAACCAGTGGCCCGATAGGTGGCGTTGTAAGAAAAGGTAGAACGTCTGCCAGCCAGCTAGTAATAATTTATATAGATTGCTCACTTTATTTTTTTATTACCTACACCTTTCAATTTTTGTGCTTATCATCATCGTCATATTATCATATTAAACGCATATACTTATTCAAACAAGTTATAATTTAAAGTATTGTTTAATTATGAATTTATAAATTAAACAGTCATCAGTAACGCTTATGATTTCGACTTTACGCAGTTTTTAACGTAACCATTATTTATTTTATGATAATAGCGTACAATAACTTAAAAAAAATATTAAGGCATACAAATTAGAACTTGGTGCGTTTCAAATCTACATTGGGAACAAAAACAATTACTTAATAAAACAGACCTCAATCAAAATTAATTGCTTCACGCATTAATCCGCCAGTTACAGAACAACTCTGGGCGTTGGTTCTCCGAGGTAATGGAAGCAATCATTCCAGATAAGTTCCTTCTAATGCAAGAAAAGGTTTACGTTCTAAACAGAACGTTAATTTAATTTCAAATAATAAAAGTTATATCCATCATTTATCACTTTCGACAAATTTATTTTTAAATGCCCACTTTGATGTCCTTCTTATCTGTAACTAACCAGTACCAGTAGGGTGAACCAAAAAGAAAAGGTCTATTATTAATAGGCGTGGGCGTGCCGCGGCCGCTGACGACGCGCGAGGCGTCAAGCCCTCATTAATGCGTGATGATGGATTTAATGTTATTAAAAAATATATATTATTAATTTACACGTATCCATTATGCTGAAACAAACTGTCCAAATTGTATTGACAATTACCATAGACAAGGCTATCTTTAACTTGGTATATAATAACACTAATAACGGACTTTAAAAAAAGGAATTCGACATGATTCGACACGTATGTATGTAATATTGGAACTACAATATATTCATATAAGATAATTAATTAGGACTTCCAAACAAAAATATACTAAATTTTATTGGTGTATGTATGTATGTATGTTTGTTTATATGTTTGTATGTATGTATATCTGTCCACGCATTTCTCCGAACGATTAACTTTCTTAGCTTACATTTATTTCAACGTAGGGAACAGTGCAAGTTTCATCAAAATCGGTTCATTAGTTTTCAAGATACTACTTTGTCAAAAAAGCACAGGGAAAAATCAATAATACACAAAATGTTAGTTATTCATCCAAATTTATTTTGTCGCCTTCAAAGTATGCTCCTTCAGAAACGATACACTTACGCCAACGAATAATCCAATCGTCAAAACATTTTTTATACTCTTTTTCCCGAATAGAGTTTAGTTCTCGTGGCGAATTCTCCTTTATGTCTTCTACCGAATGAAATCGGGGACCACGAAGTGATAATTTCAGTTAAGGAAAAAGAAAGAAGTCGGCTGGAGGCATATCTGGTGAATAAGGTGGTTGCTCAATGGTATTTTTTAAGTTTTTGGTAGAAAATTCATTCACAATGATGGCCTAGTGCGAAGTCGCATTATCGTAGATAGAACACGAAATGTACACAAGTGTTTAGAGATACATATGATCATAGGCGGACACGCGCAATTCAGGAACACTGAGTTTTGATGCGGCCGAAGTTTGAGCAGTTTTTTCTAAAACCAAAACTGTGGCCGAAACTAAATGTTTTGGCCAAAATTGGTCGCAATCGAAACCGAATTTTATTAAATTTTAATAGATGAATTCTATTCGTCACTCCCCGCTGTGGTCAATTTTTATGTAAATTCGATAGTCATTTATTTACACAGTAGTGAATCTAAAATGTTTACATACAATAAAATTAGTATAATTTTTATTACAGATTTCCTATCTGTATACGCAAAGTTAAAGGGTGGTGTTGTGTTGTCGATATACTACCTGTTTATTGTTAATTGAATGTAACAATGTAAAAAATACATAAGTACATACATTAGCATCCAAAAGATAGATTACAAAATGAAATGGCGAAAGGCAATACCTTTATATTACTTTACTAAACAGCAGAAACTAAATAAACATGTATTGTTTGTTATAAGGACATGAGTACATTTTTTGTAATTTAAATACCATATACTTTTGTATTTTATCTGGACGATCCGTTTCCGTGAAATCAATTACATATGTTTAATTATATTGTACATACAAGAATTGCTCAGACAATAGAATTACATTTTAACATTTTCGTTGTATAAAGTGATCAGCTATCTAATCAGTCGTGGCTGAGTGCCCTAAGCGCTCGCCCCCAAGCCCGGTAAAGCTGTAAAAGCCGTAAAGGCTCCAGGGCCCCTAAGGCTAACAGTATAGTCAGTTCGAAAAAAAATATCTAATCAGCAGAAATTCAGAAAAACCTTTAATTCGGCTTATAATATAATCTCTAAAAATACAAAGGTATCTCTTATAATATAATTAACATTTCCCGCTTGCATACATCAGTACTTCGAGTTTTGTTTGAATTACCTATTCCAGTACGTTAGCAAATATTACGCTTCATTTTTGTAGCCAACTTTATCGAGTTTCTTTACATAATAGAAATACGATAAGGCACATACTTATTTAGAACTGAGACTTTCCAAATTCTATATATGGTTTGTAAACCCACGTGTAAATTTTTTACAACTGTTGAACTCGTTCAACGATCCTAATGATGAAGATGAATCGAGTATTGAGTAAGTAAGAAGTTTTATAATACCTATGTCCTATACGTACATCTTATAATAAATAGATGATAGCGAGTAATAAAAAGTAAATTAGGAAGATGTGACAGAAAAAATATCCAAGCGTGTGTACCTAATTCGTTAGCGGGTCCTGTCGCTGAGCGCATTCCATCGTCGAGTAAGTTTTCGTGTTCGGTCTGGCTGTCCGTCCGTAACTCACACGCTATCGGTGCCATCTAAATTGAGATTTTATTGACGATTACTGTTCTAGCGACGATATCGTTGCGATCTTGGCGCCTGGCCGGGCTTGACCGCACCGGCTGCCCCGCTTTGATCCTTAACCCAATGAAAAACTCAGATTTTGAATAAATAAATATAAGTTCTAATTTAGAAGGTGACCTCTAACGATGGGTATACGTGCTGACTAAAGAAGCAAAACAATATGAGCAAAACTACATTGGTCGTAATAAGTAGGCTAATGTTCTTATTCTCCCCAATAAGTAATAGAGGTTTAGTTTTAGTGGAGGGATATTATGCTCTTAATTAAATCTATAACTCAAAACTGTTATTAGTACTTTATCTTGTTATCCATGAATAGATATAATGGGACGATTCTTTGTTTCAATAATTTGTGATTATAACTGCAAATATTAGCTTGTCAATATTTCTGTAACTCTTGTACGAATTAATAATTCGCTCACTGAACTAGAAAAGTGAATATACGCTTTAATAAGATTCGTAACATTATATATACAAATAAATAAAATTGAAGTGTCTCTTTGTAATGGCAAAATAACAGCTTTTTACTATACTTGCATAAATGCATATGAAAGTTATACTATAGTTATAACAAAAAAGCATTTTTTTTTTCTGTGTGTCTGTATGTTCCGGCTAATCTTGGAAACGGTTGTACCGATTTTGACGAAACTTTCACTGGCAGATAGCTGATTTTATGAGGAGCAACTTTGGTTACCTATACCTACTTAGAAATTGTCGTTTTATATAGAAAAAATCAACACTTTTTTTATGAAAGTATATATTTCATTACTCACAGTATTGACCATTATTGTCGATGCACTTTTGCCATTTTAATGGAAGGTCACTAATGCCTCTGCTTTAGAATTCCTCGAATCGATGAACTCTTTAAAGGCGTTTTTAACCGCCTCATCAATTTGAAATTTTTCTCCTAGAACAAACTGTCCAATTCGGGAAAAAATTGAGCAAAGCCTGGTGAACATGGTGGATGACGGACAGCTTACAGTCGTAACTCCTGTAATTTTGAGATAGTCTCTTATGCAGTTGCTGTCGTGAGGAAGGAGTTGAATAGAATTACTTACAATTCTTTAATGTTTGACAATGAGCTGGTCCATCATCATTTGCAATTCTTCACAGTATACTTCTGCCGTATTTGTTGTACCAGGTTTCAAGATGCTGTAATGAACAATTCCGCAGGTCCACCATACACTCACAAGTAGCTTATTTGGACTCACTTTGCGTTAAGGACATGATTTGGCTGCCTTCCCTGTGTCCAACCTGTGCAACGGACATTTTTGATTATCATACAGGACCCACTTTTCATAAAAAGTGACAATCCAATTCAAAATCCCCTGATTTGTGTGCTTATTCAATAAGTTAAAGTCGGCTTCGACGCGATTTTATTGTTGTTGTTCAGTGAGTTCATACGCCACCCACTTCCCGTGCTTTCTTATCGTTTCAATTTGATGTAAATGAATCAGTATCATTTTATCACTTACGTTGAAGGCTGATGTCAATTCTGACAAGGTTTGAGATGAATCTGCTGCCACTACGGCTTTCAATTCATCGTCTTCGACTTTCCTTTCCGGTTGCCACGGACTCAATTTTGAGATCAAAATTTCCAAAACGGAAGAAATTAAACCAAAAACGTATCGTACGTTGACTTGCGGTACCTAGTCCATACACGCCGTTGATATTGTGTACCGTCTGTGCTGCGTTGGTGCCACGACGAAACCCGTATTCGAAAATAATGCGAATTTCGCTTTTTCCATGGTCACAGAAACAGCGATATCAAAGAAAAATGGAAAGGCGGAAAATAAATGATCAACTGATTTTTAAAAAGAAATGTCTTAGGTGTTTCTTAAGGGCTTCTAATATATTATGTAACTTCTTCATCGGTAACAGGTCTATTTTTAAAGATTCAATGAAGCTTTACGTTTCATTGTTATGTAAGAATTGTAATATTATTTTGTATATATAACATCTAGTTTGAATAAAATTGTAAAGTACTTTAATTTTTTTAGCATAACAAATTCATTAAGAGTATGTAAGCTCAATTGTCAATTTAATTAAAGCTAGAAAGTAGTCTTAATAAAAAGTTTAAATGTTTTTTATTAATTATAGTATAATATATAATAAAAGTAAATAATTCAGTAGATCCACGTAGTAAAGTATAATGTATAATGCATGGTGGTAGGGTGCTTTCTAAAAATGCCCGCCTGGCTAGCTACCACCCTAAAGTTGAAAATCTGTCGTCACTAGCGTGTCACCATCTTGGGCCACATCGTCACTTAACATCAGGTGAGATTGTGGCCATAACGGTAAGGTTTAGTTAACGGTTAGTTAGTTATTTAGTACTTGGTTAGTTAAAGGAATAGTTTATCGATAAAACAATATAAACAACAAAACGTCTTTTAATTCGAAGGATACGACGGATAACATAAAAAGATATATAACGTCTGTACGTCGACATTGATACAGGGCATTTATTTAACGAATATCACCTATTGTTTCGAACAAATGCAGAATATACTGTTGGCGTAGTCAGGGCACGGAGTGATAATACTTTAGTTCCGATTTTTATTTTAAAATTACAATTTTCAATATAATCAAACAGTTTAAATACAAGTCTCTAAACGAAGTACTTTTTTATTTCCTATTGTTGATGAAAGAGATTAATATGCAAAAAGTGTGGGAATTAATTTTACCATGTCGATTTTATTTCTTTATAATTATAGCAGTTGTGGGTTTGCGTGTACCTACGCTCGGGAGCCAACTGTGTATATGACACCTTTGTTGCTAGCTCGAGTTTTTGAATTTCCCCATATTCATATTTTCTTTTCCCCAAAATGATGTTCTGTAACTTTTCCCCTATTTTTTTTTTCAAATAGGAAATAAACAAGTGGTAAGATATATAAGTACGTTTATTTAAAAAAAACGTTTGTTGTCGTGGGACACTAGATTGGAACAAAATTACTTATTATAAAATATTAATTTCAAGTTCTATTCGAGGTATAAAGACAATAATTAATCGGGTATACATTTTTTATTATGATCTTTTTATCGATAAAAATCAAAAAAACAACTTTACATAATTATCTTAACACCTTTATTTTATTTAAAATGATTTATAAAAATATATAATAAAATGAAATAATAATAACAGTCATACCGTAGACTATACATTAGACACTGTATAGCCATCATACATAGAGTATATATAAAAATCTTACGCTTTTTTTAACGTTATGGATGTTTTTTGCCGGCTATGGTAATAACAACGCCTCATAAGGAACTTCGTTCCAAAAAGTTATATTCAAATGTTTATTTAAAAAAAATGCTATTGAGGGTATTTCATACTTCTTCTTAATTTAAAAACATTCACAGATTATTTTTTGTAACATAATGGAAAATGCTCTTTCTACGCATGCATTAGAAAATGACAGGTCTAGCAAAGAGATAGATAATATTAAAATATTTTCAAAATAACTTTCCTCTTCCTGATTTTCCATTCCTCAAACTTTTCCCTGTGAATTTAATTTACCCAAGAAAGAAATTATTTTCCAAAATTCTAACAACTATTTATAACACTATATATTATTGTTGACTATGATGATGAATTCACGGTTTATATTTTGAACTTATTTCTAATAGGAGTGTGTGAATAGCATTAGAATCGAATCGAATCTTACTGTTCATAAATTATCGAATAATTCGATTTAAGATTCATATATTCAATACCACTTCCGATTAATCGATAGCAATTATTAAAAATAATGCAAAACCTCTTGAACTATTCCAAGTTTAAATCGTATAGTTCCAAAATTATAAATTATTCGATTAAAACGAATAATTGAAAATATCGATTTTTGCAGTTCGATTCACTTCGAATACTTCTTAAGTTCGCATACCTGTAATTTCTAATATGTCCAGCTGTAGTTGTTTCGTAATTTACAACCTATACATTTAGAGTAACTAATCTTATCAAACTAAGAAATGTAGTTTATATATTTTTGTACGACGAGCATCACAAATATATTTGTGAGCAAATAATAATAAATAAATAACTTTAAATTTACTAGTAGTGAGTAATGATTTATTTTCCAATGAATGACATGTGTAATATCCACACCAGTTCATAATTCTGTAATATAATTATATATTTTCTAACTTGATAGTAATACTTTGAGAACATTTCCTAAACACTATGTTTTCCTTCGATTTTATTAATTCAATTCAAATTTAAATTTAAAGTTACAACGAAAAAATTAAGTTAATTCCTAAGAAATTGTATTGATACACGGTCTAGTACGAATTATGGAACCTCGGATTAACATTTCCCTACTATGAGTTAATAAAGAAAATTTTCACGCCCGTGAATAGAAAATATGAAGTGATAACTAACGCCGCGGTGCGGCGCCACCCCTCTGTAGATTATTAATGTTTATGTGTATATATTCAGGAGGGCCAAATGATGATGGCGTTCGGAGGTTGCCATGACGAATCGTCGTCGGGGGTTGATGGTTCATATAATCGTGATACTTTTTTCTTAGACCACACCGAAGCAAATTTACGATAATTTCACGCGCGGCGAGTTCACACGCACCTGTGCCCTTAACCTCAGTTTGTTTTCGTAGACCCAACAAAAGGGTTTACTGTTAATGTCTAAATTTAATACCTCAGTGTGACGAAACCAAAGTCATAAAATAATTAGTTAAAACACATAAAAGTTTTCCAATCGCAGCGTCAATTACGAAGCTTCTTTCGGACGGTATGAATGGCTCACGAGAGTATGACACTTACACGGATGTTACATAATATATTTTAAATATCGATGATGATATCACAAGTCCATGTAAGTAAGCTATTTTGAATACAAACCTCAATCTATAATATAACTAGCGGGGTGCCACTATTTCGCACGCGTATGTTATGTAATAATAATTTTCATCCCGTAATTTTATTTTTACTCATCTTATTGACAAATCATATAGTCTATCAATTGATAAATTACACATGCTACCCTTGTATAAAATTTCATCCAGATACGTTGAGAATTAATACAAATTTTATTTTCTTTCTAATTTTTACCGTTTTTTTAAAGTATTGTTAATAATTCTTATAGACTATTATTTGACCAATACCATAAGCTTCCTGTGTACAAAATATCATAAGAACCAGTTTGAATCAAATCCGGGCATACAAACAAGCAGCCAGTAAAAAAAAATTAAAGGCATATTCTTTGATAGTGGCCATTATAATGTATGTCTACTGGGAAATTTGGGAAAACAATTACATGTACACACAGAAATACATTTTTGATTTTAAACTTTGATAATTAAAACAGCGACTTATATCAAGACTGCGTGTAATGTGATGTACACAAAACAAATGCGCACAAAATAATTAAAATGATTAGATAAATCTATGTTGACAATGACATTCAGAGTTGCGTCGGTGAATGAACCGGTGCGAATATGTGGAGGTGTCGATCGTAAAGATTCCAAAACGGGCCCCCTTGATGATGGCATGGGACCGGTGACATCACCCGGTAACAACAATAAATATTGCTCCAAATAGAAGCCAGCCATCACGACTCGTTCGCGAACAAGTGGCATTTAAATAAGAAATTGTAATCAAAAAAAGATAATAAAACAATTCGACAGTAAACCGGGAACAAGATGCTTTGCTCGTGGAATGCTGCTCGCTATATATAGCGAGCTCGTTTGTGTGACGGAATGAATAATATTATTAAGGAGACAGAAGTGGAGCGGTGCTTATAAATTAGCAGATAATCCACAGAGAGCACCTGCCGATAAACGCGCACGCGACCCAAACCGTCTATCGAGGGACGTACTTGTGTTATCTCCCTCACTGTAACTAAGAAGGCACGTGTCTAAAATGTTTTCACAACTAAATAAACATCGAGATTATCTGCATAAAGATGTTTTCAAGGACTACTGAAGTGCTACTCTCTAATCGATATTTAGAAACGTGTATCCTGTACGTTATCGCGTTGTAGCCCATGAAATTGTTCACACGTCCGTTGTGAAGATAAGACAAGGCCGATGCCAGACGCCTCCCGGACTAAATATTTACAGTGGGACTGTGAGGAAACATAAATAGTGTACGTCCGACAGCATTCGTTAGTGCTGTTAATTGGACTCGTCATGTAGCCGCAAGGGATTGTAACTGACAGATGGTGATCATCACCTATAAGTGTTCCCGTATTGTTTACTTCATAAAGCTTCGTGCTATATATTTATAATGTCTTTATTAACATCACTGATTCTTGCATTGAAATTGATGACTGAATCTATTTTCAAGGTTCCGTGTTCCGAAAAACTAATATATCACTCTGTTGTCGGCCTGTCAACTACTCTAAATGACACATAGGTGTACAGAATTATTTTTCTCTATAACAGCTGTAGATACTAGATTATTATTTAGTACAGTATAAAGGTAAAACAAATATCACCTTGATCAAAATAGTATGCAACCGATTATCTAGACATTTAAAAAATAACTCATCGATGAATCGTTTAATAACATTAAAATGGTTCTGAAGCCGCAGAACTGTAGTAATTGAAAGTATAGATTTAATTTTATGGTGTTTTTTTAATTAATTTAAGATATGCAATGCGAGTTCAATTCGTATTAATATGAAATAACATAAAGGAGATCTTAATAAATTCAAAAGAAATATATTGAAAGCATTATTATAAATTGAAATAATCTATACATTAATGACTTTGTGTTATAAGAGCGAATTATGGTTGAAAGCTTTGCATACACAATTATAAAAAAAAATAAACGCCCGTAATACCCACGCTAGCCTGCATTTCACGTTCAGATAATAACATATGTCGTAGTTTTACCGACAATTAAACTGCAGTTCTCAGAGAGTTAATTAAGTGTAACTCAGAAAACGTACCGCGGCCCTCGATAGCCCGATGATACGTTACCCACGATTGTCGACATGTGATTATTTGAAGCATATAAAAAATAATAAATCAGTTTATAGACACATAACAAATTACATATATAAGTAACAAAATATATACTGTGGTTTCAGTAGGTTACACAAAACGGTACACTTACTTTATAACGGCCCGTTAACTCTCATACGTTCGTCATTGACGGTTCGTTATTAATAGCGATGGACGTACGATATTGGGCGTATTCGTGGTTTTCCACGATTCGTGAGCGTCGTAAGAGTTTATGACCTACTGAAAAAATACAAACGTTTCGTATCAAATCACAATCTGGTAAATAACGATTTGACGGTATGTGCATGAGCCCTAAGTTTCGTGATCTACGAAATACAAATATAGCAAACGAGTTTGTTTATTCAACTCGATACATTTAATTTCATTTACATTCATCTCTTGAAAAGTATTTGACAAGATCTAATTGAACGTGGTGATATGCTGGATATAGGGACATTTAAAAGTATATTGAGACAATTATAATAATTATGTTAAATGGTTCCGCTCGCGTTGACTACTAAAAAGGTTTATTACTTTATTTGCGGGGTACCCTCATAATTTTACTAAAATTAAAGCCTAAGTTACTGCCTTTAACATTCAGCTATCTACCAGTGAAAGTAGTACCTTCAAAATCGGTGCAATCGTTTCGGAGATTATCTAGAAAAAACAGACAGAATTTAAATTTTTTTTTTCTGTTATGGGTACCGTATATACTTTCATATGCATTTAGTAAAAAGGTATTATTTTAACATTATAAACAATACTTCAGATACTTCAATTATATTATATGTATAGATTCCATGTCCTCTTAAATTCAATACACATTTTATGTTTCCACCAATATCCATCTTCGAATTAACATATAATGTTCTTTATTTATTAGTTTTTACACACTGTTATTACTGTTAAGGTCAAAAAACAAAATACAGGCATTTCACTTTATTATTAATTTAATTTAAATTCATTTAAATAATGTGCCTGTATTTAAGAGTAGTAATTTCACAGTGAGTGAACAAAAGCAATTAGTCTTTGCGAAGCGACGTGAGAGTGTGAGTTGATAAGATCTATAAATGTCTCAGCCTTTGAGAAACGAAATTCATCATATACAAATAGTACGAAATCTTTAAGTGTTGGTCCTTTCCTTCACTTTATCTCAAATCATCTTCATTCAGAATCCTGTTTTATTACGAAATCCTTGTACATGGAACTGAGAAAACATGGATTTCGAAAATGAAGCTGCTATGTTTGGTCAATTATTCACTTGCTTATAGTAGACCTAAGCTAAACGATTATACTAAATATATATATTTAACTTTCACCTTTCACCATACATATTTTATTTAGAACGGTTGAGTACTCAACATTTTTTTAATACAATTTTTTTTCATTGTATTGTGGTATTTGCCATATTTAATTTACGAAGATGTTCTACGTCTTAAATTCTCCTATATTACCTCTCCGCTAAATAACATTAAAAACGATATTTGGATAATTTTAAAGATTTATTTAGCAGTATCTCTGGGTCGTATTTATAATGCTGTAAGAAGAAAATTTAATTTAATATATACCCATATATATATGGTACATGTATGGAACTATAGGTGCGAAATTACTAACATGAACTTGTAAGCATATTCCTAATTATCGACACGATATCAAAAACCAAACAAATAGAAAATCTATTTGTCATATACAATTATTACCGCAAATATTTAGTTTTCTATTAAATCTCGCTAAAAGAAATTAACCAGGTACAAAAGATATTGTATTCAATTACTAGACAGACACGCACGGTTTCGCTTGCAGAATTATTGACTCGTGTAGATGCCGAAATTAGAAATTATATAGGCGCTGCCTATTTGAATTTTATTGAAATATTGAAAGAAACACTACGTCTGCTGTTATTACTAGTTTAATATACATACTGTTTCATTGCGGACGATGTACCTAAAGAAAAACAATTAAAATTAAGACATTTTTTTTTCTATTTTAAATAGTACAGTTTACATACCGACAGACAAGCAGAACTAGTAGTAATGCATTAGGTGCGTGTTTGAGTATTACATTAGCAGCGGCCTCGCGGCCTCCGCCCTCGAGGCTTTCTCACGCCCACGAGCGCGGCCGCGCGGCCGTCGCGTCGGGCGGTTGAGCGCGCCTTTCTTCTTTATTACTCACTGCTTTTGTTCTATTAAATATTGTACCTAATTAAACATTTTAAAACATTAGGAGATGTACAAACAAGCATTATCTATATTAATAAATTTATAGATCTGTCTGTACAAGTAGCTTTTTCCAAAAAAGATCTTTACCGATTTTACGAAATTTTGCATACGGAAAGATCATGTCATTGTTCAATTGATAAATTCAGAATTCATTTGATAAGAATTTTCAATACTTAATACCTTTAGAAAACGTAAAAGAACTGATTTTCACGAAATTTTTTACACGAAAAGTATAAGTCATTCTATAATTGTAGGGCTATTAGAATTGTACTAGAACTTTTAGAAATTTTTAACATATAATATACAAAAAAAAACATAACTCTCAACCGATTCTGTTAAAATATCCATAGCATTCAACAAAATTATCTAAAGTGCACTCAAAAACCATTTATAACTAGTATGAAAATAATTTTGATTAAATAAAGCTTAATTCTATCGAATGAAGTTAATTCTATGTCGGTTGTAAAGAGTGAATAAATCATTCAAATTATTTCAGATCCGACCGAAACGGAACTGTGCTTTAGCGGACAATTCTCGCCACACAAGCAGTTCTTTCTTTATCCTCAGTTACCGAGAAAACGTTAGGAATAAACTATACTGAGACGTTCAACACCATAACCAATTGTCAGTCAACTACTACTGTTTACTTTACATTAAGGTGACAGAAATAGATGCTTTTGTAACACATTTGCGGAAGATTAAGGACTCTATGGTAAAGCGATAAATGTTTAACACCGCCGTGTAGCCAATTGTAACTAATCCGATAATACTTTAGAATATGACGATATTTTAAACGAAAACGTCTGAGGAACCGGAACTTGTGGACTGTATATAATCCTTTAGAATTTTTGCTTTTTTCGAATATGCGCATGTTATGCCATGTCTCTGCCTGTCTTTAGGTTTATGTTCTTTACATGATTTATCATTTTGTTAATAGATATGTTTTCTGGCCAGGTTATAGGATATATACGAAATAAGCAGTGACGATAATAATGGGTTAAGCTGAGTAAACCATTCGAGGTATATTAAATTAATGTTCTACATAATTGTAGATCTTAAAAAGACATACAAAATGTTTGCGATAGCATATATCTATCTTCAAAGGATCACCTACAATAAAAAAAAATTGTCCTCCGTCTTTAATGTGGGGGCAGGCAGCACGATTGGCGCGTCCGCTCTACCGACGGCATTCTGTAGTCCAATCAAGCGGAGTCACGGGCATAGCTAGTAATAACTTAATCTTAAAATATACCGCATTTTAAAACCAACAATGTTATGAAAAACATACCAATAGTTATATCACATCCCTTTCACAAACGACGATCGTTGTTTGTGGACTTTACCGTACTTTCCATCAGGTGCCGTGAAATCATTCTGCCGAGCTAGTATAAAAAAATGATTGCATGTTTATCTATATTTTAGAACTTTCGGGTTAAAAATGGCAATGTACGACCAATCAAAATCTAATTTAGGCTCTGAAGAGGTAATCAGAAACACTAGTACCGGTTCGGAAAATATTTTTATCATTGAGAAGAGCTGGCAAGTAAGTCTATCAAGTTTGTCAAACTTGTTATAATTACTTTTTGAATCATATTAATCTTTATTTGATATAGTGACATCACGTCTGCAAGTCTCGCAAGCAGCTCAGCTGCAAGATCTCGCGTCTACACGTGGGCAGACAATAGCTTGTGAACGGTGTGGGCGGGCGGGCCCAAAATACGAGCCTACGCGTTCGCGAGTAACTGCACTCAACGTCGCGCCGCCGCGCCGCCGCCTCCTCGAGGCCTATTTCTCTCATTTATGATGAGTGTGCCACTATTTTTTTTTTTTACTAAACGCTTAAAACGGCTATATATATGTTTATTATAGAATAGCCTCGATGTTTCAGCAATGCTAAATTTATTCGTCCATTTTTCCACAGCACCTCTGCCAATACACCCATGTAGCGTATCGTTGTTCCACTTCCCGTACTCCCCTACAACTTGTCAGATTGCTTGACGTTCATAGTTACTGCTCCGCTCCTTAGGGTCGCAGCATGTAGTTATATAGCCTATTTACGTTATTCAATAAATAAGCTCTGAAATGCAAACAAAGTCAAATCTGTTTCTGCTTCTGCTTGAATTCGTTTGAGCAAACTTGTTATAAAACTTTAAAGATAGTACTGTATAACTGTATTCAAATATTTATCCGATCAGTTATTGAATTTGACTTTATCGTTTTACTGTCACGAACCAAAATAAATATAAATAAATTAAATGATTAGAAAAATCTTCAAAAAGCGAATGTTTCTAGGATTAAATATATCTAATGTAACAATGGAAAGGCGAAACTGCATAACAGAAAGACGAGTATAGACAACTTCATATAAAATATCTGCCAACTAAAATCCATAAAGACATGGTCACTTTATTGAGTATTCAGAGTATATTACATATCAATATATTATATTTATTATCAATGATACATAGAGGGAGGTCAGATGATTATGATTTTAGATTTGGAAGTGTCGTGTTATTATCGGATCACAGTAGGAAACGTGCGCACACGCAGAGGTGTCGATGGCCACCCCCCGGGGTCTTTGTCGGCGCACGTCGCTGATCAAACTTATTTGAAGAATTATCTTAAAAATTTGTCCTTTAATCCGTTCGGGGTGATGATGCAATAAAAAATTAATTTTGCCTCCAAATTCGGCATATATGCCGAATAAGATCTTGAACGGGTTAAAGGCTCAATTATAAATTATATCTAAATATGTGAGTGGTAATTCTTGATGACACTTTAATTTGTCACAAAAGTTTTTTTTTTGTTCAATATCCCGATTATCTTATATTTTTCACGCTCATTGTTACAGTAAATTAGGAAACTATGTTTATATAAAGGACATTATTTATTGAAAATTTTCACAAGTATTTGGTTAATGTATTTAAGTTTATTTATAAACACATCAATCATATTTAAAAGCGAAGAAATAGCATGTTTATGCATTACGTAAGCAAACTTTCATTGATTTTAGACCTCCATCAAAATGTGGGGTGGACCCCACAGGGGACCCTCGGTATAAATAAGCAAAAATAAGAAACCTATTAATCTCTCCCCCAAAAGGTAAGAGGGGAATATAAGTCAATTAGATTATAAGAAATTAAGTCAATTGTCGCGACACTCATTTATTTTTAATGATAATTAACATAGTATTATTAATAAATATTGTTTTGAAAACATTTTCATTGCTTTATTTTTTTTTCTTACAATTAAAAACTAAAGATAAATTTTAGATAATTCTCCACATTAATTGTTACTGCTAGTGAAAGGATACCTAACTTAAGTCTTATCTTATGTCTAGTGACGGCGACGTAACGTTTTATATTAAGATACATAACTCGTTGGTTCAGTTAATCAGTGTATCGACTATCGACACAATTTCGATAAAGTCGTCAAACGTTTCGGAATCAATTCGTCATCGATCAATGGATGTGATCTACCGTCGCATCGTGACCACAGGTGCGGAACTACATTGGAGCTATAGATAGGAAGGTACATATTTCATTCGGTGATCTACGTGAAATATTTAGATGCCTGATTGTTTACCAGTCATTAGTAATTGTTGACAAGTGGTTGCGTTTAAATAATAGTCTTTATCAACACTTGCCCCAATGTAAAAAAGCTTCAAATGTGGCTTATCATTAAAAAACCTTTATTGAAGTTTTTACTAGGTACTACACAACAATGAAATAAAATTTGAAGAATGGCTCCTTCTATAAATGATAGTTAAAACCAATTTAAGAATAAATATATATTGTATTTTTTTTTTACAAATACATAAGGATCTTTGAACCTTCTGAATAGTTTCTTTTACTTTGTAACTATCAACTAACTGTTCGTATCGGTAGCGGTCACAACGCGATCGATTATTCACAAATAATCCGACATCTCGAACGTTACGAGTTCTTTGAGCACGTCTCAAAAAAGAAGGACTGTAAAGTCGTGCGGAAAAATGTGACTGATTTAGCTGATTTAGTAATCAATCTATTGAAATTTTCTCAAGCTCAATATCAACCGTACAATACTGAGATAGAAATGTATTACAAATGTATTATTCTAAAATATGGTTTGGAATCCGGGATGTAAACAACATTTGGAAAATTGTTTTAAATACTTTGTATGTTGAAAATAATACCTGCAAATTAATATTTATACATTTCTACACCTATAAAATAATAGTAAAGTATTTTTTAATCTAAATAAAGAACATACCGCAAAAACACGGCGTGATATCATCATTCAACAAATAAAAAAAATTATTCTTTGTATATGTGCAAAGTCGACTTTAGTAAAATTTCAGTTATGAATTTTTTTCACCACATTTAATCTTAAAGCCACTATTTCTACGCTTAGAAATAATTTTAGAGTCATTTATCATAACACTCAACTGTGTACATTCGTTGAACGATAACGCCACTTTTTCTGTTTGGCGTTTCCAATCACGTGACTCACAGAAAAAAATCGGAAGGGTAAAATTAAAACAACAATTTTTTTCCCGATTTTAGGTTTATTATCGATAGACCAATATTATAAAATAATTCACTTAAATTTTTAAACATGCTATCAACTCGCAGATTCTATAACACACGTGGCCAAAACAAACGGGATCTTTTAGAATGTGAGTAACTTTATTACATTTCATACAATTCAATAATGACTACGAAGATAAAAGAAACAATAAGAAAGTTGACCTCATGGAATAATAACCTAAATGTATATTTGCATATGCCTACGTGAATGACGGAGATCCAAGCTAAGTGAATGAAGGTGAGATGAATAAATCAATTTATTCTAAGATATGAACAAAACAATGAATTTAAACAAGTTATTCGTGGTGTATAAGCATGCAATATGAAAGCTATCGCCTTTGTGAGGTATTACTAAATCTGGCAGATAGCCACACTTTTTAAGGGACGCGCGTCGAACTGTACTGATATCGATGCTTTAAACAGTGATTTTTATATTAAAAAAATATATCTATATTTAATAACTTAAATAAAATATTTATAATAGCAGTGTACATTTTTGGATAACACCAAGCTTTCACAGACAACATGAGTTTTTGTATCTAACTGTAAATATTGTTTCAATAATTAAACACATTGAATATATTTAGGTAGTTATGATAAGGGATTTAATTATCTTTCACTATTTTTAATATTAAAAACTATTATAATGTAATTTTTGTAAATATTAAAAGTATTTTTTTAATGAAATTATCGATAAACATTGTACAAACTTTTACATCGCTATTGTTAAAGCCATTTATAATAAGTTAATTTTTTGACAAGGCTCGTAAACCGATTACTACTAACAAGGTGGTCCGTACCGACAGCGGCGTTGCCATCTCCTTCCCACTCACGTTTCGTATAAATTGTCTCCTTTTGTAAAACGTGATGACACAGTATAAATAAATGCAAGATTTCGAGATTGCCACCTTCAGCATATCTCGATGTAGAAAGGCAGACGAAGAGGTATATTACTATTATATTATATTGTTATTTATATTTATAAATTCTAGGTGCTGTCGGCCCGCTTCACTAAGCATAATTTTTTTAATATATCGATTTAAAAGTGAATTTCCTTCAGATAATTTATCTCTATACCAAATTTCATTTAAATCGTTCGAACCGTTTAGCATTTGAGAGTGATTAAGGAATGAACACCCTACATTCACATTTATAATAACAATATTTATATAATATACATAGATTTAAACCTATAATTAAAACATTTAGTTATCTGCTGTCTAAATGCGAAGCTCTGATTATATAGATGTGTATATAATCAAAGATGCGAAGTATTTTTATTTACATATTATCTAATTTTATATTAATATTATAATTATTTTGTACAGACTGTTTAGTATCTAATTACATTTATTTGAATATTAAAATATCCTAATAATAATAATTATACCTTAAAATTAAACTGCAATTCCTTTCCAATATATCCTAACTAGCATTATAGATTGTGCAAAATAATTTGTATGTATAAACTATATGTAACAAGCGCTAAGCATCTGACAGAGGGTAACTATGAATATGAATATATGAATATGGAAAGATTTTTTATTATTATTATCTTGTAACCATCTAAGAACACAACTACGATTATTAACGATTCAGCTTTGTTTTATTTCTATCAAAGTACAATTAACTGTTTTATTATGCCCAAATTGAACGTAAAATTCGAATGGAAAATTAGCATATCTAAGTAAGCCAGTCGTTGAAGTTTAATCGCCATTTATGTGCTGGATATCAAGGGATCTATTCCTGTCTTGTCCCGGGATAGCGATTCTGAGAATGCGGCGGAAGTCCCGGGCGGATCTCGCGAGCCGCCTCCTTATTAATGGCCTGTTTAGACGAGCTCCTTTGTTACACGCTCACGTCCTGCCACTTCACTGTACACCTCACTAATGTTTATACGGTCGTACTGTGCATACTATACTCCTTTTCTTTAACACATCTATTAAACTATCATAAAAAAAACGTAAACGACAGCGAACGAATTGAAACAATCGAGATACAAAAATATCTAATTTAGAATTGTTGTTCAAGTTCCGATTAGTTTGACATTTCCTGTTGTAGAATTTCCTTGTGTTAGTTATGTTGTAGAATTTCCTTGTGTTAGTTATACGTTAAGGTTCAAATTATTAACAGGCAGTTTAAAGTTTCCTTTGATGTTTGGTCTGGCATCATTTGTAAAGGATATTTTGTATCATCTGAGTTGCGTCTATAAAAATTAGTGATATTCGGTCTAGTCGTTCTTTCATTAACGCATAACTGATCTCTATGCGTCAATGGATAAGATATTCTGTTTTAAAATTTAAAATACGGTTCATTAAAAGACCAGTGGTCAATGTTAATGTACCATTTACTTCGACGGATATATAGCAAAAATTATTATTTTCAAATACCCTTGTCTTGTCTTTATATTGAAGAACTATAGAAAACACAATAATACTTGAAGCACACCATTCTTGCTGCGATACAATAATAATAATAGAACACAGAATACGGTAAAGATTTAATCCACGTAATCTATTCTACACAAACTAGTTTTTATAACACTTCAACGGAAGTATAACGGAGTTGTCTCCGGTCAATTTATAATGTAATTAATTTGTCAATGAATCATTCCTCAGTGAGTCAAATGTGCATGGAATCCGTCCGAATTCCCAAGGTCGTTCGTTTACATGTTTGTAGACATCCTGTCATAATTTTATTATGATATCGCCAAGGAGTATAAAGTACAATGTTATTATGTTGGTATTCATTTTTGTTTGTTTGAAGGCTAATATCTCTAGGATGACCAGCCAGATTTAAAAAAAATATTTTTGGTTTTATACTATACTAGCTGTGCCGCGCGGTTTTACTCGCGTATAATTTAAAAGAAATCGCTGATTGATGATTTATAATACTTCAGTATATACAATATATTTTTATCAAGCGGCCAGGGTTATGCGTCACAACTCACACGGCTCGTTCGCACCACTACACTGATAGTCATAGACCCGAGCCGAGTGAATTATTTTAATTATACATTATCTCTCAAACGATTCGTCCAAATAAAAAAATAAAGGGCAAAGTTTATCTACCTACAATTTTCTTGATGATGAAGTAACTTTCGTTCGTAAGGATTATAATAGGCCTTATAATAATGCTCATAATTCACCTTCTCAATTTTCAATAAAATTTTGTCACAAAATACCTTATTGTGGCTTATGTATAGGAAACATAGGCATTTTTTATAGTAGCTCAGCACATTGTCTGTACTGTCCCTGATGGTAAGCACAGTACAATCCAAATACAACGACAACCACCGAGAGATCAAAATCCATCGGTAGTCACCGCTGTCATGCCGACAGCACCATACCATACCTTGGCATATGGTATTGTGGACTTTTATAGATGTACTAAGGAGAAATATTTTTGTAGAATATGGTATTTACGTATCACTAACCATTACGCCAGCACATGCGGATAAAGCAGTTAGGGTGCGCTATTTATTCCGACTTACTGAACAAAAATCAATATTTAAGGCTAGTTGAGAGGTGTAGCTTAATGCTATATAGCCTATACTATTCCTCGTGAATCTGGCTATCATATACAAAATAATTTTTCGAATCCGACTGGTAGTTTCAGAGATTAGCGTGTTTAAACAAAAAGAAATATTCTTTCGCTTTAATTGATTTCTTTATTTTATTTTTATGATATGAATAATTAAGTATATATATTAGGTCTTTACCTATGAAATTGCCGTTTTGTATGAAAAAATGTAAACTATGTTTTTTTATGTATTTTTTATTTTATTTATTGAAGTAATCACCCATGCAATCAATGCATCTTTGCCAGCGCAGTGGCAGTTTATTGATGCCCTTCTTAAAGAAATCAGCTGGACGGGAGGCAACTAATTCTTCAAAGGCATTTTGTACTGCCTCTCGGTTATTAAATTTTTTTCCCTCCAAGGAGTTATCCAAATTCTGGAAAAAGTAGTAGTCTGTAGGCGCAAGGTATCGTGAGTAGGGCGGATGACGGAGAACTTCCAACCCCAGTTCTTGCAACTTGGAGACCGCCTGTTGTGCAGTATGAGGTCGCGCGTTGTCGTGCAGGAGCAGCGGAGACGAGCGATTGACCAATGCTGGTTGGAGATGTGCCAGCTTCGCCATCATTGTGTTCAGTTCTTCACAGTACACATCTGCAGTAATGCTCACCCCGTTTGTTAAGAAGCTGTGTTGAATCACACCGGCGCTAGACTATCAAACAGTGACCATCACTTTTCTAGGGGTAAGTTTTCGTTTAGGGCATTTTTTAGGTGCTGAACCAGGATCCAACCAACTTGCTGAGCGCTTGCGGTTATCAAACAGAATCCATGTTTCATTGCAGGTAACAATGCGGTTCAAAATTCCTTCATTTGTGTGTCTGTTGAGCAGTATAAGGCACGTCTCGACGCGTACTTCGCGCTGGCGATCATTGAGTTCGTGGGGCACCCATTTGTCAAGCTTTTTTACCTTGCCAATTTGACGCAAATGGACCAATATTGTTTTGACGCTAACGTCGAAAGCTGCTGCTAATTCAGCCGTAGATTGTGTATCATCAGCTTCCGCAATTGCCTTTAA